>OX365960.1:2387500-4787500 GCA_947247005.1 Spisula solida | reverse complement strand
CAATGGCCTCAAGTATGTACATGTATATAAAGGATATAAACTGTGATAGAATTATGTATGTGATATACTATTTCATTTATCTTTTTTTATTATAAGTTACGTTTTGTTTGTATGTTGTATTTTTTTTAGATTTTGTTTTATTAAACTATGAAACAATTGGTGCCAAATTTATATATGAAAAACTATTTATTTTTTTACTATTTTTTATTTAAGATAAATGATGTTTTTATGACTTTCTTGAAACAAGAAATTGAAACATGAAATCAAGTAATTCATTGTGCTACAAGTGGACCTTTCCATTGCAAAGAGGAGGAAATGCTCTAAATTATTTTGACAGGTAAATTAAAGTAACCTAGGTTGCTTTTATTGCCTGTTTAACTTTTTTATCAAAATGCAACATAGAAGATCAACGTTAAAAGCTTTAGAAATAACATGTTTATTTCTACAAAGTGGCAGAAATAAGGCCACCAATGAAAAAATATGTTTTGTTTGTTTGTGGTGCCCCAAACCTTAGAATTGGTTCTAAATCAAATTTGTTTCAGCACTTGTTGGAGATTGTTTGGCCTAAAGAAATGTTCTACATCCTTGCACAAAACATTGTGAGCATTAGGACCATAAACAAACAAATTTCTAAGTATGGCCTTGCCCTTGTTTTTATGTATAGTTGTGGCTTTTCGTAGCCCAATATGTTGTTACTGGTGTACTTCTCTAATTTGTTTTAATATTGTTAGTTTAAAATTACATGTATTTTTGGTTTTATTTCAATTTATGCATAAACAAACATTGATTTGAATTTCCAAACATAATAATAACTTAAATATTAGTTTCTTTAAATAGTAGTATAAGACAAGGATTTGTTTGCTGAACTAAAATAACATTGCCATGTTAGTGAAGTACACCCAATAGTTCACGGATGATATACTATAGTCCAGTTAGGATATTGTGACAGTGACGTTGCAGTTTATGTGTACGCAAAAAGTCACAACCATTGTCTAAACAGGTAGAGCGAGGTTTAGTATATGTTCGTTTAGCATTGAAATTATAGTTGTTTGTACAATATAAGCCTTTATAATTGGTTTTACACCGTTAAAGTGGACTCGACCACTGCGTCACTGGATTTTTATCCTGACTGGACTATAGTTGTCTTACATTTCATGATCGTAATTATGTTGTTTGTTTGCTTTTGACTGAGACAGTCGTAAGTGTGTGGTCATTCAGTTTTCCCTGCCAGATAGGCCAATGATATCCGCTTTTAAGGGATAAATGACCCTGATTTAATTGACTTTAAAGTTTACGCTAATGCAAAGATGACCACAAAGAGGACCACACCTTATTGTTTGTCTGAAGTTTACCGGTATACAAGCATGTATAAACATTTCAATGTTTTACAACCATAACAAAATTGACTTTAATTGGTTAACGGAACTCTTGATTTAAGCATCTAGCATAAGGCCAATTTGAAGTTTTTATGCATATATAGTGCGTTATGTTTTAATGTATCTGACCAGCGATGGTTGATATCAATCCACATGTAGAATATATTAAGCAAAATTGTATAACAGAATATCGTCTGTGAACTATATATATTGTTGTTATTGTTTATTTGTTAAGTTTGTTATCATCTTCATCATACTAACTATCACCTTCATCATTTTCTCATGTTTTACTAATTCCAGTATTAATATCTTCACAATCAATGGTGGCAAAATATTTTACACAAAAAAATATTAAAACAAAACAAAAATGAATAAAGACAATAAAAATATCATATGACAAATGTAAACAACATATTTTTATAGTAATATAAGCTTTATGGCTGAATTTGGTGCCTACCATTAAATGTCCCGTTAGCTGATGAGCTGGTAAACAAAGTGCTAGACTGCTAACTGAAACATCTCGGATTTATTCCCTGATTGGATGTGTTACAAGTCACCCACACATATCCACCAATAACTGGTGTGGTTCCATGTGCATGTACCATATAATTACATGGACTCTGGTTGATTGCAAAACCTTTTTGGAGTTGTTGCAATCGCTGAGTGTTCCAATTTGTTCATACTTCACCTAGCTCAGTAATGGTGCCACACAGTATAGGTTCAAACCCACTATAGGAGCAAACTGTTGGTTCTTCTTTGACAATATTGTGTTAATAAGCAGAAATTGTTGTTTCCTCATTTTTTCAAAATGTGGAATAGGAAAATGTAAAGGGTCTTTACAAAGACATATTTATGCCATTTTTATCGAACATGTAAGTGAAAATTGAATTATTCTTAAAGCTCTCTAGCTCTCAACGAAGTTTAAAGTTCAACTCACTTAGCTAGGTTAAAATATTTAATATAATACCACATTTGAATACGCAATATTATTTATAATACTGATTGACGTCATGTTCTCGTACGTTTTGATTGAACTAATTTCTCATGCTTAAGGCTTAAGTTTATACTCATTTACATAAGCTGCATTGAAGAAAAATCAACCGGACATTTTAAAATACCGACAGATTGCCAATGTATAAAGGATTAAGTTATACACAAATATATGCCAAAATTTTAATATTGAGTTTGTACTTTTATCTCATTTGGACGGATTTTAATATTTTGCATTATTATAAATAAAATAAGATCACCCATTTTTTTAACATAATTAGAAACGATCTCGGGGACACAATGTATATAGTTTAACAAAATTGACCTGAGACGTTAGAATATTCTGTAACGTTCCTTTGTCAACCGCAGATTGGTAATTACCTTTGACTTATAATCAGACTATGCTACAGAGCAGAACTTCAATGAATTAAAATAATTACTAACCAACAATAAAGATTTTTATTAATCAGACTTAATTAACACAGTTTGGAATGTTTAATCCCTGAATACTGTCTGTGAGCCTGATGTATCATTCTTAAAAGATTATAACACCAATCACATCGGTCACATGTTAATTTTGTCAAATGATACACATTATGTTGTTATAGGAGAGATCATGATTGTATACAAAGGGATTAGTACCACCAGCTAGCTATTGGTGAATGGAAGGTTTTTATTGTTCATCCATCTAATAGATTGCCGGTGGGCATTTTGCATATGAATACGATGATCTCTCCTATAGTTATTGTTGTTTATGATATAATATTGGAAGCAAGCACCATCAGTGCCAAATAGTCGTAGTGTAGACTCTATGTATATATATATATTCAGATGGTTATACAAAGTGTGCGTTGATTCTCTGTAAATACATGTGTTGTTTTTGTTATTATAAAAAAATCTTATGTGTGTTTTTATATCGTTCTTCTTCTAGCAGTGAGGGTCTCTTCCACATAACCGAGGTTTGATGTAAAACTATTTTAGCTTCTTCTTTACCATAACTTAAACTTCAGGGATGAGAATTGCAAAGACACGAAAAATGGTCCACAATAAAAACTAGTCATTGACCAATAATGAAAAGGATGAAATACATTATTTGCTGAAGTATTGTGGGTTTATTCCATGGATTTATGAAACTATTCATTTTATCCAAAATGTTGTATCTCAGAATGTTCAAAAAGTAATCTTTCAGTTCCCTATTCTATCAACCTTCTGTATTATGCCAAAAATGAAGCGAACTTTTAACAGCACACAATTCTCATTCTCTGAGGTTTCAGCAGTTTTACATCCAAACCTCCTTAAATTATGTGTCTTTTATTTCTGTCTTTGCTTTGATGTTCAGAGTTCATCAATTTCAGACTGTCCAAAATATATACATTGATGATTCTATGGTCAAACATTACCCAAAAGGATTCAAATGAGTCAAATGGATGTTGGGTGACTTTTCTGTTGGGTTTATCAAGTAAAATTGCTGGGTTTTTTAAACAATTTTCCTGCTATGTACTGCAAGTAGTTTTCCTGTAATTAATTATCAACCTTGTATGTACTGACATACTCTTGAACAAAAACTACAGACATTTTCATGCAAATGTGGAGGATAGGACAGTAGACAATGTCACACAATGTCAATTTTGCTCCACATGTGGAGAAGTTTCTAGTTCCTTGTGGAAGGGTTACGTGTACTCGGGTTACGATGCAGTCCAGGAAAACTGGTCTAAGGTGAACGTGCCGCCAATTATAACTGAAAAATTGTTTAGACATGATGTTTAATTAACCCAAATAAAGAAACAAACAGAATCTGATAATGTCACACAAGAACATGACTTGTCTATATACAACCCTGGAGTCAAACCCCTATCACCCAACGACAGTCCTCCAATAGCTGAGTGGACTCAAAGTCTAGGGAATAGTTAAAATTTATACATGTATATTGGTGAGCTCTGAACAGGATGATTGTGTTAAAGTCATGTACATACACCAGCAACCACCGAGCTACATCAGCTTGGTAATCAAGTTATAGTTAAACAGATTATAAAATATAACACATTGACACTTCACTAATAATTTGCTCTCACAGTCAATATACTGTAAACCAATTTATTTTTGCGTTTTTCTGATCGTCGGCATATTCGTGACTACAAATGTTCACGTTTTTAAGTTTTCGCAATGTTTTTAGCTCTTTTGTGGAGACTTAATTTTGCGAAATTCTACCACTCGCGATCTCCATGAAATTAAATCGCGCAAAATAATTTCTTGTTTTTCAGTATATGTATTATAAAATTCAACTCACAAAGCCATTCTACAGATTTCACTTAATTTCAGACCTAACAATTTTATCACAAAATTGACAATTTTCTATATTCATTTTATTAATTTACCACATAAAAAAGTTTACTAAACATCAATTGTACCATCATCAAAATTTTACCAGTACACCATACTAAATATTTTTTACTTAGAAACATTGTAATTTTTACTACAATAAATACTACTACATGTACAACAATTATTTCTACACAAAAACATAATTATGACTAATACAGCACAAAATCTTTATCTCTGCTCTGTATTTTTTACTGCACCAAATGACGCTCAGTGTCAAAGTGAACTTATTTAGTCAATATGTGATAAGAACCTAATATTGTATATGTTTGTTTCCAACTAGCACATTGCAATCTGTATCAATAAAGTAAAACCAATCCACCCTGCATGAACCTCTCGTGAAAGTATATTGTTCATTTAATTTTCAAACTGCATTCAAGGCTGCCTTTTGAGATTGGTCTCCAATTTACCAATCACTAGGATGCATTTCTGGGATTGGTTTTCAAATTGACCAATGGCAAGGCTGCATTATGAGACTGGTTTTCAAAATTGACCAATGGCAAGGTTGCTTTCTAAAATTGGTTTTCAAAGTTGACCAATGGCAAGGCTGCATTCTGAGATTGTTTTCAAAATTGACCATTGGCAAGGTGGCTTTCTAAAATTGGTTTTCAAAATGGCAAGGCTGCATTCTGAAATTGGTTTTCAAAATTTACCACTGGTTTCAAAACTGACTACGGTTCGAATCTAAGTATCAGAATGGGCTGAAGGAGGTTCTAATTTATTAATATTAACATCTTTACATGCATATGTATTAACAATGTTGTCAAATAAATGAAATAAGCATTAGATACATGCAGTATAAGCCAAACGAGTATTATGAGTTCACATGAAATATAATTATACTGTTCATATGATTACATGCATTGGCAATACTTCTTGTGTGAAAAATAAAAAAAATAAAATATCAAATCTATTTTGTCTTGTTTATTTACGATAATCCTTTTTAAATGTAACTAAAAGTCCCACTGGTCATCAGTATTTCAGTCATATGGAGACTAACCAGTGGCATTATCCTGACACCGGGCGAACAAGCATTCAACTAAAACTAACTATGCTAAGCAACAAGAAAGGGAAAAGTACCATTTTTAACCACTTCGGTATGTCGCGGCCTGGGATTGAACCCCAGACCTCTTGCACTTGTAGTGGACCACTATAGACTTAGATCTAAGTGTATGAACAAGTCCATAGATGACTGGCATGATAGAGTGGATCATTGTGTTCCCAGATAGAACAGGTTGCAGGACAAAGTTGAGAAGTTTTCAGATGTTTTCAGAAGTGCAAATTAGTATTGTTGGAATTACTACCGAATACTTATAGGAGAGCTCACAGGTAAGGTTAACTAGAAATTATATACAGAAAAATAATTGAAAGTAAGGAGATGAGTTAAAAAATCTGAATTGTCCCTGGTCAGGGGATTGGAACATCTTAATATTCTTATGACAAGAAAATCATTTACATGCCTATCGCAGCTTTGTGCAAGATGAATATAACTCACAGAAAGTTATTAGACCAAATCAATGATGTTTTTAAGAAGTAATCCTCAACTTATTATTACCCTGCAATACAATACCGCAATGTGCTTAAGGAGATAGGCATAGCAAGATAGAAAATAACATGCAGTTAGAGGGAGATAATTCTATGTTTGAGTATCATAGAAAAATAGTTAGCTGTTCAAGGGAGGCAACTCGGTTAAAATAATAAACTGCAGCAAACCAAGAATGATCTCCCTTTAATTGAATGTGTGTGTGGTGGTGGGGGGGGGGTCTAAACAAAATACAACAAATATTTAATACAGAATAAAGACATAATTTAATTTATGTCCTGAAAACACAATCATGTAAACACTTAGCTTTCTAAGCAGGACAAAATTTACATTACAGAAATGTTAGCAAAATTTGAAAATTTACAAAATTCTCTAATATTTCCCTAAGCTAACGTAATCAATTTTACAGAAACTCAATCTAACATATTTTTTTCATTTTGCAACAAACTTACATGACTAATGCTCACTAAAACAAGATTTGAAACTTAAAATTCAATAAAGGCAGGTTGCTTTCTGGAACTGGTTTCAAAATTGACCAATGGCAATGGTGCTTTCTGAAACTGGTTTCAAAATGGACTAATACTAGAACATGATTTGAAACTTTTAAATTACCATTCAAAGTGTAATTTTTTTAATCAATTTGACTTTTTTTATAAAGCTTAATCAGATATATTTGTGTACAATGTGAAACCGAGATCTATTATTATAGACCTAGGTAAATAGATTTGTTCTCTATTGTTTGTGAATGCATTAAAACAATGAAAGTGTTATACTTCAATGATTACGAATGAAAATAAGGAAAGTTCATAGGTATCATTGACAATACAATCTTGAAAGAAAAGACATTTATGGTCATCGATAAAACAAGGAAAAAAGTTAAGTTGACACAGTCTGTTAATTATATGTAAATTAGATAATACGGAAAATGCAGCTATCATGGTATTATACATAGACTTTAAATTTGGAATGACATGCTATGCATAGGAACATTAAACAGATTAACAATAAATATATCAACACTTGGAGAATACAATTAGTCTTCATCCATGAAACACAATGCTTAGTATTCTGTTATTATTATGTTTCACTTTGCATGGATTTAAGTGTTAGTGTGATGTGTTACATTTAAAATCAGTTAATTATACATACATAGGAACATTATAATAGAGAAGTGACGACCTCAAGGACATTCTTAGTAAAACAAAGGGAGACAACA
Source organism: Spisula solida (assembly GCA_947247005.1). NCBI lineage: Eukaryota > Metazoa > Mollusca > Bivalvia > Venerida > Mactridae > Spisula > Spisula solida. Next base: position 4,779,996 of record OX365960.1, on the reverse strand, counting down.
AATTAAAGAAGACAATAAAAGTGAACATATTTTAAAGGGAGACAATCTCTAAAGGGAGATAATTTCCTCAAAGAGACTTGTGAAAGGGAGATAATTTGCCCAAGGAGACTTGCGAAAGGGAGACAAATTGTTAAAGTGATTTACTAAAATAAGAAAACAAAAAGGAAACAAAACTTTAAAGTGGTTTACTGAAGTAAACTTACAAAAGGGAAACAATTCATCAAAATGGTTTACTAAAAAAGGGACAGTTCACTACAGAGATTTGATAAAGGGAGACAATTCATTAAAGTGATTAACTAAAGGGGGGACAATAACAAAAGGGAGATAACCAAAACCATGGATCAGAGAGAAAGGAGAGCGCTAGATCGATGTTTCGACTGTTTTCTACGTGACCTTGATCCGTCACCTTCATTTTTACACTCCCTGTATGCTGAAGGAATTCTTACAGAGGAGCAGATGGATAAATTAAGTGTAAGTCTCAATTTCTATATATTTAGGCAACATTTTGCCAAATCTTATAGTGTAAAATCTTTAATATTCGTGGAGGATTTAATTTCGTGGATTTGGGATATTTACTTGCATATAGCAACATGTAATAAAACAATTATGATATCTGTTTGATATTTGAAAGATTTCTGATAAATTGTATGAATTTTGACCCTGCCATTTTCATGAAATCTGAAATCCCTCGAAATGGTCTTTTTCACCAAAACAACGAAATTTTGTCCCATTGAAATTAAATGATTTTACAGTGTACACATTTAAATCATTGTGACAATTGAACAGAATTGCCATTATATGGCATGGGACTTTCAAGTGTAATATTGATTAGATGCCTCATAAAAAGATGGTAGATTGTAACAGAAGTCTAACCTGAATTGTATTTATTATTTTTACATCTCTTATTATTACGACTGCGGCCTACTTGCCAGTTAAGAAATGTTTTTTTTGCGCAGAAAACATGATGTACGCACAATTTTTTCAATGTCTGTGCATGTGGGTATGCATTTTTGTTGTGGCTGACTAATAAACAAATTCGACAATAACAGTCGGTAACCACATGCGTTGGGAATACAAATGTACTGTACCCACCTTCGTAGGCCTGTACCCACTTTATCCAAAACTAGTGGGTCAGGTACCCAGTGGGCTGGCTGGAACATACAGTAACAGGGTAATGCCTTTTCGCCATTCATCTATTGTCACAAAATATAAATTAAGTTCAGTAAAAAAACGATTACAGTTTGATTCTCTGAAATGTGTAGATCAATGGGTAGGTCAATTAAAATTAGATTTTAACTCAAATCTATGATGATTTCCCTTCGTATTTCAGAAAATAACTGCACGTGAAACACAAGTTGCCATGCTACTTCGATACCTTCCACATCGTGGTCCAACAGCATTCCCTGTCTTCAAGGAGAAACTGGACAAAGACTATCCATGGCTGTCACAAAAACTCGGTGATGAGTTAAAGAAGCTACAGAGTGGACAAGCTACTATAAATAAACGTCTTATTGCAGTCATAGAATCACAACTAATTCCATTAATTTATCAGGATGGTGCAGGCTACGATATGTGTGACGACAAAGCTCATCCAGGTGTTATCATTGAGAGACTGGGTGACTTACTTATAAACCTTGAGATGAAGTGTCATAAAAGTTTGGATATTCTTAATGGTGGTAATCATAAAACACCAATTCATAAACAAATTGAAGACAGACTTAAACTAGAGAGAAAGAAGCAAGCTAATAATGATGCAGATGAGCTAAACAAAGAAGTAAAAGACCTGAAAAAACAGTTAAAAGATTTAGTAAAACTGAAAACGGAAAATTTGAAATTGAAATCAACAGTAGAACGTCAGAAAGAGAAACTCAAAGATTACAATAAAATGACAAGAGATACAAAGAGGCACAAGCAGGAAATGGAGAAATATAAGAAAGAAACGGAGACTCTGAAATGTGAAGTAGAAATACTTAGGGAACAATTACGCAGCAATACATCAAACCTCTTTGCTTAGCTACATCTATTTATTTATATACCTAGCAATGTATTGTCACGAATACATGCCAAATCGCACAGTGAAATACAACGCAACAGAATGCATTCTCCGTATCATACATGTCTGGTTTTTCGAATCCGTATCATGCATATCTGATGCGTTATATGACGAACATATGCCAACGTCAATGCAACGTGACGTAAACATTACCCTTTTTATAAATGGATATCGCGTTATATGCCAAAATTATGCTGACATTCATGACGTCAATGTATTTACGGAATATCACTGCAGTTGTGTTGATCCGTTAAGCCGTATTACCTCTCGTTACTTGCGTGATGCTGCATCTCTCTAGACCTAGCATAATTATAATAACACAGTTCTTGTTCTAGAGAGGTAAAATTGATAGTAAATGGGTACTTATGGAGCAAAATAATTACTTTGCTTATTTCCTAGTATGTATAAAGTGCTGTATAACATTCAAATGTCATTTGAATGTTATACAGCACTTTATACATACTAGTTATAATAACACAGATACAAAGAAAGTCATGTGATAGAAGCTATACAGTACAACGTCTCCAGGGATGTCTTCCATAGAGCAACAACCTCTTCTAAGCAAAGTAATTATTTTGCTCAATAAGTACCCATTTACTATCAATTTTACCTCTCTAGAACAAGAACCTACTCTGGCAAGGTTTTATTGTATATCAAATGTCTTTGCTTAGAAATCAGATAGAGTATAGTACGGAGAATTTGACACGACTCTCGACCTTCTATTGGCATAATTTAACAGCTGCTATATCGTCTATATTTATAATCCCAGTTGTATGTTTTAATAAGCGGGCATTCGAGATGTAATACCAACACAAATCTAAAGGACTGATAGTGTCAGATTTGCTAGCAGAAATTTAAATATTTAACGCAAGAACCTTGTCATATATTCATGCATAAAGGTCAGGACCATGTCAAATTCTCTGTGCTATACACCATGTTATATACTCGATGGTAAAAGAAAAGCAACATTATTCATTTTGTTATTTTTCATTAAAACTCAGCTGCAGCAAACCAAAGATCTAAATATACTAAGATGGGAATGTATTATGATGTACCAAATCTCACAATATCTCGTGGCAATCTTCTGAAATTGTATTTCCTGTTTAAATGAATACAGGCAAAAACTAATAACTTTATGCAATAGATTATTATCATTATTCAGCTTTAAAATGATACCTCATTTAGTGAAATAAGTCAATGATTAAAACAGGAGCTTGCAAAGAGCCAAACCTACTGTCATTTTAATAGTTTATCAGAATACCCGATTTGCCTCATTCAAATCATAATTTTCTGAATTCTAAAAAAATTATGAGTGTCCAATCAATGTTTTTAGATCTTTGAGCAAACCATGTTTTATTAATGTTATTAATACCCCTAATACTGTTTCCTCACACACAATTGTTTAGGATAAAACTAAGTCCAGGGGAAATATGTCTGCGATGCCTGTCTTGAGAGGACTTTGAAAGTTATGTTGTGACTATATTTACACTTGATGGTGAATTTATCTGTTTAAAAACAACTGTAAGTATTTTATTCTTTAAGCGATTTTAATGAGACATGTTCGATGCTCAAGACGAATTATAGCAATTGAGTCAGTTTCGGGGGGGGGGGGGGGACTTATAATGACCTTCTGTTGAAACATATTGAGTTGAATAGGTATCTTTTAACTAGGAACAAATGCTGGCATAAAAAACAAGGAACAAACGTTGGATCCAATCAAGGAACTTCATGATTAAACCAATGCCTTGTTTTTATCTTTAAACTAGGCAACTTAGGTAATGTTGTAATGGTATTACAAGCAAAATAGACACATGACTTGGCAGCATATTGCGCAATCGTCACATTGTCTACCAGAACAATGGACAGGTAATATTGATTACTATATTTAAACAAATAAACAGACCATATCTCCGATCTACCAAGGATTAAAAATATCCATTAACATTGGGAATAAACAAATAATTTATCTTTGTATCTTACAATTAAAGAAGCTACTTCATTGTATCAAGTAAAAAATCTGTAAATTAGGATCCATCAGGTTTATCCGATAGATTCCATTTTGATATAAAACAAATTCAGTCACAAGATGCAGTCAGTGAATGACCTAAAGCCTAGGTCCCACTGAGGAATTCCTCATCGGCAATGTTCTCCCTATTACACCCCATTCATCACAATTCCTTCCGATATCGCACACTGTCTCATGACTTCCCCAAAGCTTCCCCCAGACCACGAGGAACCTGTTCCCGGTGTCTTAATAGCTCATTAATTTCAATCAGGAGTACATTGCCAAGGCATAAAATGCTAAGAGGGACCTGGGCAAACCACTCCCCCCCCCCAGTACCACATACTACTGTGACTTCTCCACCTGTAGAAGAAATGACAAATCAGTTATTGTCACCATGTTACCGACAGATTTATGCATTATTATATCTACATTTTCACAGGATTTTTCAAGATATCAACCAATTCTTTCAAGTCTGCTATGAGTTGAAGACTTAGTCAACGATAAAAGATGAGAAACCTGCCACTTTGATAGCCTGTCCCTGTTCCCAATTAAAATCTCCAACAACACAGCATATAAACCTAAATCACTGTATGACTTATTGGGAGTTCATACACTGTGAAATAAAATATCCACAGAATATAACATTTTTCATGCACATCTACTGGTTAGTTGCTTAAATCATTAAACACAGTATGACAATAATATTTATTACCGATTTTTCTACATCAAATGAATCTTGGATTTCATCCAGATCATTACCAAAATCAGTATGGAAATCATGCAGTAAGCACAATCAATACAAATATAATATGACAGATCATTGCATTATCAATCAGTCCTTAAAATTATTTGACTACTCTAACCTGACCCATCAACCAGTGTGTCTAGGGAAATTACGCAACAACAGAGTGTAGTTTATTTTTAAAATAAACTGAAAATTACCGATGAAGTCTTGAACAAATTTTGTTAGATTAAGTTGACACATCAACCAAATTGTGCATGGAAATTATGCAAGAGTTTAGTTGAGTGTTTTATTTTCAAAATCAACCGAAAATTACGAATTGTTAGATGATGGTTACACCTCGGCAGCAATTTGCGACTGATTTTGTTGAATCACTGAATATTGCAGTTTTTTGTTGACAATTTATATATACATATATATAAGGCTGAAAGTGTAAAAGTTTACATCGTGCACGGTTGTAAGGTGGACATTGAACACAATTTTGTACAATTACTTACATTAATGCTCTATGAATTAAAACAGGACTACTCAATAATGAGCTGATTTAACTTAGAACACAGGAAACACATGCAAACCACCGCGAATAAACCAAATCACTGTATGACTTATTGGGATACTATACAATTCAACTTGTATGACTTATTGTGATTGAAACACCCAGTGATTTCATATTACTGTATGACTTATTGCAAGACTATAACTCAACGTGTACTCCTTATTGCGATAACCGGAAGTTGACTCGTTTATACACTGTGCAAACAGGACTACTCAATAATTGAGTTGATATTCTTCTAGATACTGAAGGAGATTATTATATTGTTGTACTAGATGTCATAATGGATTTACACGAAGAAAGAGCATTACAGAGATGTGCTGAAAAGATCAGAAAAGATCTTGATCCAAATTATTCATTCTTATATGATTTGAAAGCAAAGAAGGCAATAACACATGATGACATGGAAACTATAATGGTAAGAGGTTATAATTAATTTTTATTATTATGACTGTGTGGAGGAATAGGAAATAGAATTGAAACAAGGGTCATATTTTACTCTGGTCTAGCGAAAACAAAACTCTAGGCACACTGTGATGATTCTTGCAAACTCACAGTAGTGGACAAAACACCCAATTCCCAAATTTGCCAAGTTGTCGGAAAGCCTAATTAAAAGGGATATTTTGCACTTTCTGAAAATCAACTTCTCTACTAGTTTTTAGTGGAAAATTCATGGCAAAACTATACTCACCAAAACCCTTTGCATTTTGATAACAATAAATGTAATCGTTCACTAAAAGAGCAGACACCAATATGAATACCACCAAAAAATTAAAAACTCAATTTTCAAATTAATTTCAACAATTGCTCTTCATTCAACCTTGATATTGAGACAAATTAGTACAATCAGTTTTCATAAGTCTCAAGTGTGATCTAATTATTGGTAACTGTTTTATCACTATTTTGTTTGTATGATGGAAATCAAGCTTAAATATTTGCAACTGTTTTAATCAGATAAAATTATCAAATTGGTTGCATGTTCCATTCACAACACAATTCATCACCATATTTGAATTTCAACATGGATACCTCTATTATTATCATTGATAACTTTACATAGTGTTACAGTCTATTTATCCAGGTTTGTCACTTAAATATAGACCAGAGAAATTGACACGACTCTCGAACTTCAATTAGCATAATTTAACAGCTGATTTATAGTCTATAATTATAATCCCGCTAGTATGTTTTCTTAATCGGAAAGTATCACGAAGACGCTCGTGTTGTAATACAAACACCAATCTATTGGACCGATATTGCACAATTTGCTCGCGGAAATTTATATATTCAACGCAAGAACCTTGTAATATATTCATAAGTTCATGTCAAATTCTCTGAGCTATTGCATTACATTGTATTTTTATTATTTTAAACATTTTAATTGATGGACATGGCAATGAAAACCAATACCTTATTCACCGAGCTATATACTAATACATAGATTATAAATTGAAATAAGACATTATTATAGTCCAGTCAGGATAAAAATCCAGTGACGCAGCAGTCGAGTCCACTATAACGGTGTAAAACCAATTATAAAGGCTTATACTGTACAAACAACTATACTTTCAATGCTTTACTAACATACTAAACTTCGCTCTATAAACCGATTTCGATAACATGGATTCCGTGGTTCATCGCATTCAAAGCATATAGGGGAACATGTTTTGTTATCTATTTAATCGGATTAGAGCAAATTTCATCCATTCACTCAATTAAATATGTATATAGCAACGTGGCACATTCAGTATCCTCTGTGGCCGAGTGGATATGTCATGGACATATTCGTTTTTTAAATATTTAATTTTGAGTTCAAGCCCTACAGAAGTCGTCATATTTTTACTTCGCTTTTTCATAAGATAGAGTTTTTTATTCCATGTATGTATGGAAACACATCTACGTGCATTAACTTGTTCGTCTTGTACGATGCTTAAACATTTTGTCTTATTTGTGGGTCTTTTATGCGTATGTACATGTAATTTACACTTTTTGAGAAAATTTCGATTTCAATTTTCATTCATAAATTTAATTTCTATACCCTTTTGTCAGTTTGAGAGCATAAAACAAAAAGAAATTAGCAACGGTTTATTCATATGCGGTTCTTTTTTTTAAAAAGAAATTTACAATGAGTAGGGGTTGAACCTAAAACGTTATTCTGTTGGTGTTTGTAACTGTCTGCTCTGCCAACTGCGCTATTCTGGCAATTGAAAAATCTGTGCTTTATGTAGCCTAATAAATAGTTTGTATGCATGTTATAAAAGCTGGGATCACCTGTAGTATGTTTATGTTATATCCTTCGTATATAAACAAACGGTCAGATTATCGAAATCGGTCTATACCTGTTTAGACAATGGTTGTGATTTTTTGCGTATACATAAACTGCAACGTCACTGTCACAATATCCTAACTGGACTATATAAACAAATAGAGACATTATTATAAACAGACAGAGACATTGCAATGTTATGTAAACAAATGACTGATCTGAATAATCAAATTTTGCATTATATGTATTGTTTCAGGGTCAACCAACTACACAAACTAAAGTGACGAAACTGTTAGAAATCCTTCCAAGACGAGGTCCTGATGCATTCCCTGCATTCAGATCCCAGCTACAGAAGGAATACAAATGGCTAGTTCAAGCATTAGACTCGGAAAAAGCCAATCTATCAAAGAAGAAATCCGACAACAGAACACAGACTAACCTTGTTCGAGTTGTTAATCGTAAACTTGTACCTCTAGTATTCTCACAAGCTTTTGACTACGCAGAAGCTAATGAACCCTTACAGAAGACAGTGAATAAGGTAGAGTACCTGGCTAAAAAGTTAGAGAGTAATGTTCATGCAGCATTAGAACTTTCCATTCCTCCAAAGAAGAATCTGTCAGTTGATAAACTCATCGAGGAGAAACTGAAGGTAGAGAGATCTGACGAATCAGCAGAAACCAGAAAGTTGAAGGATAAGATTCAACAACTTGAGGACAAACATAGAAAGGAGACTGAAGTCCTTAAGAATGATATAACTACTCTAAGACAAACTAACCGGAGACAACAGAAGCAAATGCAACAGACAACAAAAGAGAATAAATTGATGAAGGCAAAAACTGTTAAACTGACTAAAGATATAGAAAAGTTAACAGCAGACAATAAGAACTTGAAGCAGGCTATGGGTTCTATGAAGGCACAGAACTCCATACAAGAATTGTTCCCTACAGTTCACTAGCTAGCAAGCTGGTAAATCATAATTATTTACATATATAAACAATTAAAAAGCAATTAAAACAATGATTTTCATTGGGAAAGAAGTCTACCATCAATTCTGAAGACTTAGTGTCTATCTGAGGTTGAATTACACAAATTAAAAACCTAAACAATAACCTCTGATGGTATCAATTTATTGCTATACAAAATAAATCACAACAGTCTTTGGAATATGTAGGAGCATGTAAACTTCATATGTTGTGCTGAATGTTTGTTGTCTTATCGTGGGTCAATGTGTCACATTTTAATCCATTGTATCATGCATGTAACCTGTTTTAAGCTCCTGGACAAGGAATATGACTGCTTACAGCAGATGGCTGTTCAATTTAAACATGTACATGTATTTAACCCATTACTCCATAGGCCATACTGTAAATAATTATTTTTCAAGAGAGTTTAATTTTCGTTGATTTTGTTGTTGAACTCGACCACGAAATCAAATACCCACGATTTATCGACATCCCCAATACAGAGCATAGGTTAACCCTTCCATGTTTTGTAATCGGCAAACTTACAACCCCACGAAAATCCATTTTTATCAAAAACCACGAAATGTAATACCCACGGTAATATATTTGCCTGTATGATTTCAAGTATTTTCTATTTATATTTGAACATAATTTGTGGTTGACACTAATCATCTGCATGAAAATCTAAGAGATGCTTTCGATTACTCCAGGGTGGAATGGACAGATAGGTGTAAATGTGACTCTAGGTAGTGAAAAGTCAACACAAACATGTCTTATTTGAGTTGTGCAGTCAAGGCACTTAGGACTGTCTCACACAGCAAACAAACATCATATTAATTGTTTAAGACAGGTAGTTGCCTAATTCATGTGATCACTCACACAGATTGAACTGTATATAATACATGTTTATAACATTATATTCTCAACTATTGCATGCTTTATGTTAGATCTCTGATTCAATAGTTTTCAATATACTTGCAGTTATGTTGTCATTTAAACTATATATGCCTGAGAAGAGCCCAAAATTAGAACTAAACAATAATTCTATTCTATACAGTCCATTAATTGTCTTATGAAATGTCACATTAACAAAGGCACTATAACCTGATATTACACCATGTATAAAACATAATCTGATGACTCAGCTAATTGGTTTTCACCTATGCTAAGGCTATGGTTTTTGTTGTTGTTTTTTAAACATGGTTTACACAAAATTCTCACACCAAAATTCAAGGACTATTCAAGGACTATTCAAGGACTTTTCATGGTAGAGTAGGTATTTTCAAGGCATATTTCCAAACATTTACCGAGGCTGAATTGTACCCAAGTGTCATGATTGTGTGCTGCCACTTTATACACTATTTCCAGTGACATCATAGAATACACGATTGCGCTCAATTTATTTCATACCAGTGACATTAGCACCCATACATTTACTAGTATGTACTTTTAATTTTTGAGATAAAGAGTGTTTCTGTGTCACTTTTTATGCAGATAATGTGCCATTTTGACAACATCCATTCACTTTTATGGATATGCAAGGCTGTTTGCCTGAATTCAAGGATTATCAGTTAAATTCAAGAACTCTTATGGCTTTTGTTCATGGTAACACTAAATACAAGTACTTTTCAAGGTTTAAAATAAATTCGAGGCTATTTCAAGGCCTGTGTGACCTTGTTAAAAGAAGTCCTCATTCATTATCTCCCAATCTTATATTGTCATGTTACCAAGGCATGTTGGTAGCCTGGAGGGTAATTATCTAATTAAATTCATTTAAAATTCATTAAAATAAAGAACACTGTCATTGAGAGTTAAAAAAGGACAGTACAACCTCTCCTGAGCGGCCCTCTGTAGAGCAACAACCTCTCTATAACAACACCATCAAAATTTCCATAAGCTGATATTCACTATAAATTTAACCTCTGTAGAACAACAACCTTTGTACAACTGCCAATAATTGCAGCTCCGAAAGGGTGTTGCTCTACTGAGGTTGTGCAGTACAATAAAACTATGAACACAATATCTTTTTATCATTGTTATTTGTAACATTCCTTTGATAATCCTGATGAAGACTTGTAATTAAAGTTGAAACGTCGATACATCTTGGAGTTTGTCTTGTTTAGTTTTATTTATTAACATTTCTTTAGTAATTCTTGAACTACATTTCCCATGAATTTGTTATTCAAGTTCACGAGTCAATTTTTCGTAGCACAACAAATTTGTTAAGTTAAGGTGGGAGACACAGGGTAAGTTTACCCAATTTATATTTAATTTTGGCCTTAATAACTTCACAAAAGAAATGAACAATAGAAAACTCATTGATTTCAAATTAATGTTCCGCCCATAATTAGCATAAAACAATCTAATTTTACCCCTGATACAATAGAACAGAAATAGACAATGTTGCTAAGACGGTGACGGCATTGTGATGTAAACAAAACATTCATTTTCAGCTGTTCTTGCATTTCAATTATGTCCTATTTTATATTGTGGTTGGACATTTATTGGACATTTAGAACAATTGGTTTACATAGGCAATGATATGTTTCAATATACCCAGTATTGAAACAGCATATTTGATCAAATACGATCTTATCGAGAACAGCATATAAGGATTCTTGTGAAATAGGTGATAATTCCAGGAAATTATATCATATAAACTTAGCACATGAAAGGGCCCGGGTGACAAATGTTAGTGACAATGCTGAACAGTGAAACAATATGGGATAGAAATAGAGGAAACAATTACAACAAAACAAACAGGCATTTATAGATGATAAGCATTTAAACTACATAGCGTAAGACCAGGCAGGACTATAAAATTTCTTGAGTTAGTGGTTTGGTAACCATACACAGAAAGTGAAAACGATGGATCCGAAGGAAGAAGCTGCCTTGAAGAAGTGTTCGGACAGAATAAAAAAGGACCTGGACCCTACATATTCATTTCTACACACAATGACAGTGAAAGATATTATTACTCATGAAGAAATGGAAACAGTCATGGTATGTAAATCAATATCAATATTAAATTGTAGGAACTTTATTTATGTGACAGATATCATGGCACCCAGTTTACTCAATACTCCAGACTCTTCTCTTCAATCTAAATTGCACCTTTATGTCCAAATTTTCCATCTTTATACGTTTTCGAATATCAATTTATTGTTAATCATAAACTAGGAATGTATACTATGTATTTGAAATAAAAGGGGTTACCCTTTCGGGCCAGGAAAAAATATTTGTCGGAATTTAAAATGATTGGTCTCTACTTTGGATCTCAGTTTTCACCAACCATCATATGGAAAGCCTAATGTCAGGTTTGGATTATAGGCTCAACCAACAACAGTTGTGTACACATCATTCAACAAGTCATTTAATATAAATGACAAGACCAATATACTAATATATACATGTTTATTGTTAAAAAGATCAACATCTCTGACCTTTTGATGATTTCATTCGGTTAAAGGTTTCATATGCCTTAAAAGTAATCAAAATGGTATTTTCTGACATGAATAGCTACATCTGCTCCAGACATAACGGAAGATTGTACCATCTATTGTCTCTGATTATACAAATTCAAATTGTCACAGCAACAAAGCTATAATATCTTGGATTGCTATACGCTATAACTGTACCCATTTTAAAGGATATAAGATCTGCGGCTGTATGTTCAGTGTTGAGTTGCTAGGTCATACCCATCCATCATGGACCATGAAAATTTGATAACAATCTTTATTCTGGCTCCTTGTAGAAAGATAAGTTAGTACTGGTAAGGAGACAGTCCAGGAAAACTGATGAGGTGAATCTGTTGTCGTATAAAATTGAAGAATTTTTGAGAAACATTGTTATTAAACCTGAATAAAAAGAGAAAATGCAAAATTTTACAATGCTGTATTGACTCAATCTCTGTAAAGACAGTCCTAAAGGATATAATATCTCACTTTAACACCAGCTCAAAACTAAAAACGCATTCTATTTTTACAGTTTTGCTCTTTGTTTACTTTATATTAGACCAACTCAAAAAGCTGACATGTTTCCAACCATCACAACAAAGGTCTTCATACATATAAATTCATATTTAACTTTTCTATTTAACCAGTCACTGGCACCAAGGGAAGAAAAGGTGACAAAGTTACTGACCATCTTACCACGACGAGGACCATGTGCTTTCTCCCTATTTAAAACCATGTTGAGATCAGATTACAAATGGCTTGCAGAGGTACTAGACAATGCTCTACAATCACAGACAAAGAAACTAGCTGATGAACAGACGCACAGAAATCTAGTGAGGACAATAAATCGTCAACTTGTACCGTTAGTACTTTCAGGTAACTTCAAATATGCCGATGATAAAGACCCTATGGCACAGACCATTACTAAGGTCAGTTACCTCACAACAATGTTAGAACAAAAAGTTTATAAGGCTTTAAACTTCCCTCAGACACCAAGGAAGCAAGTGTCCATAGAAAAACTAATAGAAATGAAATTAAATGAAAACAAGTCTGTAGAGTCACTCTCCGGGGAAATCATGGAACTGAAGAAGAAACTTCGGGCAGAGGAGAGGTCCAAGAAAGAGGTGGAGAACTTAAGAATAACCATAGAAAACATGAAGAAGAAGGCAACAGCACAACAAAAGATTATAAAAAAGAGTAACAGTGACCATATGGCGTTAAAAAAGCGGAATGAAAAAATACTTAAAGAGAAAGATGGACTGGAATTTGAAAATCAACGCCTCAAGAAAGAGTTAGAGTCAATGAAATCAGGGTGTGATATACAGGAAATGTTTTAGACTTATTAGAGTTCGTTATAAAAGTGTTTAGCATTGTTTTTCACACCATGTAACTTTGTATTAATGTGGTTCGTAGTGAAAATTGGTAAGCCAGTCATGTTACCTACAGAAAATAAAAATGTTAATATTTTTTATTATTATCATTATTATTATTTGACTGAATTTAATTATATAAATGAATTTACATAACTTGTATGTAAAATGTGACTTGTATTTAATTGTTCACAATGAGCTTTTGTTATATTTATAAATAAACATTATTACAAAATCGTACATTACTAATTTACTAATTACATGCCCCCACCATACACATAAATAAGTTTCTAACTACATGCAAGATTAATTCCAAATACAAAATTGGCCATATTTCAAACACTTTTCACATGTAACTGGTACCTTACTGATAGTTGGCTGACTCATACATGGTAAAATATAGTCATTTAATAGATACTTTTTAAACCAAGCCAAGTGACCAAACACATTTCGTACACAACTTAGTTATAGTCCTTGGCCAAATAAAGGGTAATATTGCAGCAAAGCCTTTGTGCAGACCTTGCTAAACCTTGCAACACCAACAGGTGAAATAATACTTCTAGACCAGACTAGGACAGTCCACAGTGAATGTGAAAGAACAATTGATAACTATGGTTTAATGTTATTTTAAAGTCAATTACTCAACTAAAACATCATCAAGTTTGTGTACACAACAAACTACAGTAAAGTTCCACCTATGACCGGTCCGATAATGAGACCACTATTCTTAAAAGAACCAAATAATTTTGCTCTATATTGAACTGTTTTTAGGTCTGATAACGCAACCGGCCCACTGCTTCTAGTATTGCGACAAGTAATGACCAGTCCCATTATGTTAATTACCACTGTTTTTGATCCAATAATATGACCCATGAACGGGTTAGGATAATCAGCTGATAATATGTGTGTCAACAAGATGATATTTTCACACGTTGGTGGATGGGCCCCTCGATTAAGTTTGATCAACAATATTTGTGATATCCTACCATGCTACAACATTTTGCAGCATAAGAAAACTTATTTTCTACATATTGCGACGTGCAATAACTTTACAACATTTTGCATCTCAACAACCACTTTACGACATTTTGTGTCATACAAACACTTTACGACATTTTGTGTCATAAAAACACTTTACTTTGTTTCTCAGCTACAGAAAGACTAAACAATTTAAGTGTCTTTAATGAGCATGCAACAACAGATCGACGAGTCATTGTGTGATACTTTTATACTCATATTTTATGCTGATATATCCAGGGGGTAATTAATCAGATACATGTACAAGTCATTGTCTTGCCACTGTTCACAGTTTGTTCAGCAAATTCAGCCCCCCCGCAGAGTTTCCAAATTTCCCCCAACTCTACCACCCGTAAGATCTAGGTAATTAAATACCCAGAAGTGACTTTGTTCTTGTCTGACCATATTAAAATGAGACTCTAAGCCATTGCTCCATTCATGTCTGACGAGTCTCAGTTCAATGTGGTTCACTTATACCTTTTAAACAAATACATAAAAATAGATCTGTAACATGATACATAGCAAAGAAACAGGAATAGTAGTCTAAAACTGAAAGGACATGTCACCAAATAGGTCAATATTTAAATGATTGACAGATTTCTTTCCCTTTAATATATGTTTGGTTTCTGAAACCATCTTAATCTTTTTTATGATTGTATATTTATACAAATTACATACCAATATAAGATACTGACATTGTTCTTTTAAAAATTTCAAACAAGCACAAACAGACAAATAAAACAATTCATTACAAAGAAACAATTGATAATGGACCCAAGAGTACATGTCACAGTCACCATGAAGGTGTGTATGGTTTATACAGTCAATATTCAAGTTATAGCCACATTGGTCTCCCTTTATACTATGAATTGGTCTGCCAAAGTAATTACAGGCATTGCAAAAAATTAATTGTCACAGTATATAGTTAAATGTCTTTTACTATTGTATGTTAAATTTATGATATTGGCATTTTTACATTGCCCATAGATAGGACAAATTCAAGTCCGAGGTTAATTGAAAGAATTACATAATTACATGCAGAATAAAATGGGCAACTATGGCATTCTTAAATACAGAGCAAAGGTTCCCCTTCCCTGTTTTGTTAACCATGAGTTTACAACCCCACAAAATTGCATTTTACCAAAATCCATGCAACTATAAATTGTTTAAAAAACAAGACTGCGTTCAATAAACGCTTATGCCCCCTGTGGAAGCCTTGTCCATAAATAAGTCTAAGTCCAAAATTAGGTCAAGGTGAAGGTCAAAAAGGGTCAGGTGATACAGGTGTGTGGAGAGTGTTCATATACAACATCCATGCAAGTTTGGAAGCTTTGCAGCAAGCCATAATGATGCTAGAAGAAACGGTCAATTTGGGTTAACCAGGACGGACGGACGAACGGACGGACGAACGGACGGACGGACAGGTGCATCACTATATGCCTCCCGATCTATCGATACGGGGGCATAAAAAAGTGATTTTACCGTACAAGATCAAATTTGTCTTGTATCAGGATACAGTACATAAATGGAACAAGAGCTATTGGATAAAGGGCCAGGGGCAGAGTTATATGCTGAAGGACACATAAGGACTTTCGTATATTAGGAAGACATGCTTCAAAGTCACAATGACACTATTAAGGACTTTTGTAGATTCAGAAGAAATGCGCCAAAGTCAGTTATACTTGCACTGTAAAGCAGAACTATTCTCAACAAACTAAAACTAGCATTTTCACTTACTTTCATGATCCAGCTGTTCATGTTTTGTCTTCAGCTCATTTATCGAAACATCTAGTTTACTATGTTGTCTCTGGAACATTGATACTTGTTGAATATGCTCCTCTCTTTGACTCGCATGAACCTTCTCTTGTCTCTCATACTCGCCTAACTTCTTTTCAAACGAATAAATCATTAACTATAAAACAAGAATGAAGCACATATAATTTAACATACAAGCATGCAGGCTAGCATTCGCAGTCTGAAAATTTGAACCAATCAACATTCAGATACCTGGATCACAAATCCACACACATGTCTGTTTGCCGAAGTTAAATCAGTCAAATGCTAAATCTGTCAAACTATGCCAATTACTTGTTCCAAAATTGGTGGAATGGTGGTTAACCGAGTGGTTAGTGCTCTTGGATACCAATCCTGAGGTCCCTGGTTCAAATCTCAGCCAGGGCAATGAAAATTTGAGAAACACTTTTCAATGTTTCCATCCCACCCGCAGGTGAACTGTTGGAAACCCAGAGGTAGTCTTGTGTGTATCGGTGCTATACACTGAGCACTTTAACGACCCAAGGAACCTATTCGGAAGGAGCTAAGGCAGTGCGTCTGGACTCCTTGTATCACATAAATTTTCTGTTTCTTCCCTCGAAGCTGGAAGTCATTGGTCAATTAGACAGGGATAAAACCAAATGTACATTCACTAAGACTGTCTCAGTCGAATGCAAAAAGATTGTTCCAAAGTGTTGCCCTCTAATTTACAAAGCATGTTTGTATGTTTACTCTGGTTTAACACTGTTTCTCAACAAATTTTCAGTTAGATACCACGACTGATTCACCTAACCAGTTTTCCTGGATTGTATCCTAACCAGTACAAATTTACCCTTCCAAATGGAACCAGTAACGTTTCTGTAAGGGGAGGAAAATTGACACTTTGATATATATTTTTTCTTGGAAGGGTATGATGACCAGCCACAACTGGGAATCGAACTCAGATTGCAACAGTTTTTTCCAATAATATATAGCCACTAACTATGTTTGATAAATAAAAGTGTGCCCACACCTAATGACCTTGCACTAATGCTGGGTCAAAGGTCCTTAATTCACCTGAAGTTTTCTGATTTCTTCTTTCAGTGTTTCTTTCTCTGTTTCAACAGTTGTTCTGTATACTTGGTGCTGGGTCTGGAGTTTGACAATAGAAATAGAAAAACATAGTTCCATTGTTAAACAGTTGCAAATATGCAATTTACCCATTCAGTTTGCTTTCACTGTGCAACCTCATTCTTGAACAGAATTCACAGACATGAATTGTCTCTTTGCACAACTCTGCATAGACATGCAGACATGATGTACTACAGTGGTCCGACATCCTACCCAATTGTTTGACTGTTGTCTTCCTACATCCTAATAGCTAGCGAGTATGTTGACTTAAATTTTCACATATTGGCCAGGCTACACCACTTGTGAAACTATTGTGTCATCTTCTCACTAGGTGAAACAACCTTGGATCTCACATCAAACAAGACTGCGTTCAATAAACGCTTATGCCCCCTGTGGAAGCCTGGTCTATAAATAAGTCCAAAATTAGGTCAAGGTGAAGGTCAAAATGGGGTTAGGTGATACAGGTGTGTGGAGAGTGTTCATATACAACATCCATGCAAGTATAAAAGCTTTGTAGCAAGCCATATTAATGCTAGAAGAAACGGTCAATTTGGGTTAACCAGGACGGACGGACGAACGAACAGACGGACGGACGGACAGGTGCATCACTAGATGCCTCCCGATCTATCGATATGGGGGCATAAAAATAACAAATGTTATCTATTTATCTTTGATTTCTGAGTGAATGAGGTGGTTAATTCGAAAAGTCTGGAGTTTGATTCCAGGTAGTGACATGGATGTTATTGAAAATGGTACTGTTATATAATTTAGCTCCTTTGCTTGGCACACAGCATATCAGGGTAGCTCCAGACTGAGTGGAATTGTAGTGCTAGATTAGTCTACAATTGACTGAAATACATGTACTATATGTGTGAGGGAGTACGATTTACTGGGCCAACTCTTGTATGTATAACTGATATATTTTATTTTGGGAAAGACTCAAATTTCCAGCACAAGGAAATGAATTATAGGTAAAATACCGCTTCAATTCGATAGTCTTTGATCTTTTCTTCCATTTGTCTGACTGTTTCTCTTCTCTCTGTTTCATGTTTCTCATTCAAACTTGTCAACTTGGAACTTTCCTGATCCTGAAATGATTGTAAGTTATTGTAAGGTATGTATCCCGATACACCGCTTCTCCAATCTGACTGAAATACTTTATCTTCCTTACCGGTAGATCAGATGACGACGCTATACGAGTTTGTATTTTCAGAAATCAGAATTTCCACTATCGCTATTTTATTTATATCTATTTATAATTTGGCTAATCATATAGCTCATTACATTACTTCGGACGTATTAATAAACGGTAAATAACAAATAAAACAGTTTTCCTCAACTTTAGCTTTTTTGGAGTAATCCTGATTAATTCGGCCATTGTAGACTTTGTTGATTATCAATCATATTTAAATATAGAATCAAATCGCTTTCAGAATTGTGAAAGCATGGTGCCAATTGGCTAATGGAAAAGGTCACCTGAGGTGACCTTCAATAGCTCGTCGTCAGATCCTCATGCGAAGCAGGTTTGAGGATATGATTTTAATCAGATTGCCGCTTCTCAGTTCCGTCAGAGAATTGTTTCGTTTTCATATGGCTCTGATGGAACTGAAAACCGATGTAACAATCTGATGGAACTCTTGATGGATACAAGACATTGAAGTGAAACATCGGTTTCAGTTCCGTCAGAGCCAGAGGTGGAACTGAGAAGCGGTGTATTTGGATTCCTATTGTGTTACTGTAGTATTGAGTTTTCAACATGATCAAAACCAGTCTTACTGCGTATGGTTAAAACGACAAGTAACCGTATCATTTTAATAGGAAAAAAAGTGATGATCATTGTAACCAAGTTTCATATTGATTAGGCCAAATTGTGCCAAGTCATCTAGTCTCTACACAAGCAAATTGTGGGTGGAGGAAGGATAAAGATAGATCACAAAAGCTCATTGGTGGTCACATTGACTTTTCAGTGTAACTGTTTTAAGCTTTTTTGGTAAATCAATCTGTGTAAAATGAGATGTGTTAATGTGTTTTACTAAAATATTTATTAGAGGACTATTTTGTTCATATTAACTTCATGTCACACCATGGAATAATGATTATTAAAAAGCTAACTATTACCAGTTTCCAACCCATTGTAAATCTATCATTCAATAATATCTGTATCTTTTTCTCACTGTTAGCTGCTGAATCCTGAAATATGAAAACATAATAAACAAGATGCTGAATCTATACTGTTACCCACAATGCCTTGGTTGCGCTTATGAATATTCATTATTCAATCATAGCATAGAAAGGGCACCAGGGTTGTACCACAGATCTTAGCCGAAAAATTTAAAAAAAATGCCGAACTTGGCCTTTATTTGCCAGTCAGCTTTCTGCTGAAATATTGCAGGCATATGAGCCAGCTTCCCAACATCCTCACGCATAACAATAACAGCCCAAGTAGGATTCAAACCCATAGCTATGAGGGGCAAATGATTTGGAATTGAGCACCTCAACCAACCTGCCATGGAGGCCATACACATGCCATAAAATGAGAAGGCACCCACAATCAGGGAGATCATATAATTAAAATATTATCAAATTGATTACAACATACACAAAGTATAATGACAAAAACTATAAATGCTCCCAAAAGTAAAACCACATACATGTACTATAATTGTAATTTGTTTTATCGCGTGCCTTTCCGTGTATCTGGTTTTGTATATGACAAGTATGTATACTGGTCAAGTGACGTCATCACGGAGACTGTTTTTCGACAGTATATTCGTGTTTTAGTGTCATATGATAAAAAGAATCTAACACATTGTCAATTGATATACGAGGGTTGATCGGGAAGTTCGTGTAATTTTTTTGTGAATCGTGTTGTTTTGCACATAAGGAATAATAAATGATGTCATAACAATCTTGTATGCATTATCAAACTCTCTTATAAAAATGAGAAAAATACACCAAACAGTTACATAAGTACGACGATTTCTAAACATCCACTATGTATAGACGCCGCACACTAGAAAACTAAACGACGTCACATAACGTCAAACGAAATGTAGGTCCAATGTATGGTGCACTTGTCCCACGAAGTGACGACACAAGCCTACGAATATCTGATTTTCCGCATACCTAGCTCTTTCGGACAGATCCCATACATAATTAAAGGAGATTTCTCGAGCTCGCTGACTATCAGTCTAATGGTTTTACGTCTGTCTTTTCGATTGATTCCGCGCACTTTTCACGTACACACGGAATCACTGTCAATGGCAACCTTTCTCTATTGTTGACTTCAATTGACCTTCTGTGCATTTTGAATCGTCTGTGTTGTATGTTGGTAACTGCCGGGCTATACGCTTTTAAATTGTCGAACATTTTCATCTTTTCATTAGTTTCAGTCAGTGTTTTTTCAAATTCCCATGAAACATTCTGTAAAGCGCCTCAATTCAATGTCACCTCTTTGACGTTGTTTCCGTTTCATTATCAGTATAGATAAACACACAGACACTTGGGGTCTGGACCCCGACCCCAGCTACGCACCTGAGTATATTTTTAACATCAACATGGTATACCCAGACCCATACATTAGTCACACAAACATTATTAAACGTATCCGGGACAAATAAAAAATATTCGTAAATGCCTCTCTAGCTAAATAACACAAAGATAGAAATGTTTGACTGAAATTTCTCGCACACCTTCCTCGAATATCGGGTCGTGTTTTACTCACTGTGCAACTTTCCCGCCTATATTTCGTGTCCTTCGGTCAAGTACACATTACTCTTCACGGTGATGATAGTGACAGAAGCCTATACCCGCCCCTGCCTCCACAATTTGAGAGAAAGTTGGCAATTTTCAACTAAAAAAACGCCACGCACATAATCTTTCGACATGGTTTCCCGCCTGTTCGATACGATTGTACGGCGCCGCGCGTTGAACGTTGGAACCAGATATGTAAATAAACCATTCGGAATACCTCGTTCGGGTCCAACGTTCAAGGCGCGACACGGTTCTTATGTATCAGGCTGGGAACCACCGTTCAAATTGTCGAAAGATTATGTGCGCGGCGGAAAATGAGTTGACAATTGCAAACATTCTCGCATATTTTGAAGACAGGAGCGCCGATCGAGTATTGTCAGTATAGTCATCGTTGAGATTAATTTGTTATTGACCGAAGGGCACCAGAAATATACGGGAACGTTGCAAAACGAGTTTTACACGATCCATTTTTCTAGGTCGATGTGCGAGAAAGTTCAGCGAAACATTTTTATCTTTGAGTTATTTAAGCAGTAGAGGACGAACGTAGATTTTTTTATTAATATCAAATACATTCAACAAATGTTTGTGTGAGTACTGAATGGGTCTGGATATATAATAAATATTAAAAACTATTTCCAGGCGCGTAGCGGGAGGGGGTGTGGTCAAGACCCCAAGTGTCTGTGGATAAACACAGTGCTAATTTGATAGCGAATGTAGTAAACGACATCATATTCTATCGAAATGACCCCATGACGTTGACGTATGATGTGTTATATTTGCGTGAATTTTAGTCACACATAAGACTTTAAAAACGACATTGTTTCAGGAGAACGAAAGATGAACAAGACTGCGTTCAATAAACGCTTATGCCCCCTGTGGAAGCCTTGTCCATAAATAAGTCCAAAATTAGGTCAAGGTGAAGGTCAAAATGGGGTTAGGTGATACTGGCGTGTGGAGAGTGTTCATACACAACATCCATGCAAGTATGAAAGCTTTGTAGCAAGCCATATTAATGCTAGAAGAAACGGTCAATTTGGGTTAACCAGGACGGACGAACGGACGGACGGACGGACGGACAGGTGAATCACTATATGCCTCCCCATCTATCGATAGGGGGGCATAAAAATGTCTTAATTTTGGTGTGCTGCAACCACGTGTAGTAGCGTTGCCAAGGGTACCATTAATTGTCGCATAAGTTGGTGGATGTTTATTCCGTTCTATATTTCAACTTTAATCATGTTGATCATCCTGATAGTGAAGTTTCATCAATATTTAACTAAAAATGAATAATTTATAAGCAAATTACACGAACTTCGCGATCACTCCTCGTATTTATATTAAACCTGACCAGGAAATATTAATAATAATAGATTACCAATTTAATTAATCAATTGACAACTTGTGATAGATCCTCTAAATACAAACCCTTCTTGTTCTCAGTTCCTCTATGATTTTATGTGTCAATGAAGTAAGCCTCATCTTGTCAGCACCTGTAAACTCTTCAAATAAAACAATTACCAGTAATAAAACAAAAACATACCTTGGATAATTAGAACAGATTTTGTCACAAGGGGAATAATCGTGATTGTCATACTGTTATGATGAGTTGTTGGAGTAAAGTGTACAAGAAATAGTGCAAATGCATACTGGACAGATATAGTTTGGCAACACTGAATATTCTGATCTTTTCTATTGTCCTATCAGGTTTTAATAAGTCAAAGCAGTCTAATGAAACAATAGCGAAAACTTGCAACATAACCCAAGGACAAGCAGAAGAAATAGCTATTAAAAGCTTGGACAGCAGAAGATTAAAAAATATAGATCGGGTAGTCAGTACGATATGCTACCATGAGTTTCAACTTTAATTAATACAAATTCAAAAGCACTGGAAATAGAAGCTTGGTTAAAAATGTGAAGTATTATTTTTGCAAAATGCTCCCCAAGCAATTATTTAAAATGACACTCCTATTAAATCTGCATATGGTATGCTAATAGAATGTTTTCCAATTAACACTCAGAGTTACAATACCTTGCTGGCAAGAAAAAGCATCCCCTCCACTACCAGCGTTATCTGTCATGTTGTTTACTTCAAAAGTATCAGTTGAAAGTTCTGCTGGGCCTGTCTGCTAGTGAGACACTAGGGAATTTCATTGATCACTACAAATTTCAAGAACCAAATTTTAAAGGCAAATGAATAAAATCAATAATGAATACAATCCAATGATTGATATCAGCCTCCACTGTAACACTGTCTGGCACTAAACCTGACATACTGAGGGCTGTCAATAAGACGCACTGTAGTAACTGCAGTAGCGAGAGTTGTAAAATAAGTTTCAGGCTAGAACATAGTCTAAACCCCCTATCAGGGGTGTCAACAAGGCCAAATTAAAAACCAGGAAAATCATATGCAGCTGACCATTTTTGCCAAACTAGAGACCTTTAATGACATTGTTTCCATAATTGACTTAGTTTCTATAAAAGAAAAACCTTCAGAGCCAATTAAATTTACCATAACTTTGCCAAATCTTGAGATATTTTCATCAAATAACTTTTATTTTGGTCGGAAGCCATTGCTTTTTCAGGAATGATAAATCCAGATATCCGGATAAATCTGGAAAATTGATACCCCTGCCCCGATACACCACTTCTCAGTTCTATCAAGAGAATTGTACTGTTTTCATATGGCTCTGACGGAACTGAAAACCGATGCAACGCTTGGACAGAACTCAGATGTTGTGTATCCCGAGTTCCTTCGGAGCATTACATTCAATTTGGAGATGATCAGATGAAAATTGTTTGACCAAAAAGGATCATAACCCAAGAAGGCCTGGGCCACTTGGCCTATAATTGGACTTGGCATTATGCCCATAAACATTATCACCAAGTTTGAAGAAGATCTGATGAAAATGTTTGAATTAGAGCAGACAAAATTACTGGACAACCCCGCCAGCGTATATTGGTTGTAATCATAAAAAAGTTGTGACCTCTAGTGACTATGCAGGTCTCTGTCTCATAATTTCGTGCCTTCTCCTGAAATTCGTGCTTGGTTTATTTTAGCTCTAGTATAAGCGCTCCGCTGTATTTTTACTAAGATAACCCTAAATAATATTCACATAAATATCTGTATCAATTGGGTCAGTCATTTTGGACTACTCGTCATAGTTGTCACCTTGACGACGAGGAACAATACGGGTAGTACTTATTCCGATTCGGATTCTTCAACTGGTGTTAATTATTTTGCATACCATTTTTATTACGCATTTTGTTTATCGCCACAGTTTATTACACTCAAAATGACAACAGATTATGATAAGTACTACTCCAAATTTATGTAATTTAAACACAAATACAAAATTTTACTCCATGGGGCCCCGATACAAACAAGTTTTTAAGGAGGCACGGATTTCATGGTTACCAGTAAACAGGATTCAGAGCACCGATCTAGACATACAAAAGCAATAATTTTACGTATTTTCATAATCATTTTGTCATTGTTCTTGTTTTTATTAGTTAAGTTAACAATTTTTCTTCCAATATTGATGCAGATAATTTTTGAACTTGTATGCGCGAGTGCGCATGCGCTGATGAAACTGTTAAGAGGCACGGATATAGCCTGCTTTCCTGTAGTTTCGGGAACGTAAGGATTATTTTTTAGGCATGTCCAGTTATTTGCTGACAATAAACTATTTGTTTATGATGAAACAATCACCTGAGCCCTCCTTTACACATTTAATGCAAAACATAAAGAGTAATCATCGTAAATTCCAAGTAGCAGCATACAGGATACACCAGGTTTTTTATGTCACCAAGTTCTTGACCCAAGATGACAATATCGAATTTGAGCTTGATTTTGTTGAGAAGGTCATTGTGACCAAGTTTCAGCAAGATTAAGGTAAAGAGTGTCTATATACACCAGCAAATTGTGGACGAAGTGATGCCTGATGCCTGATGGGCGACCAAGAGTGATCACAAAACTTCAAAAGTTCACCTTCTCACAAACTTTGTGACAGTTGAGCTAAAAACACCAAATTACGTCATTATTGACTTAAAAAATTTCTATAGAGAGCTCTACTATTCACAAGACGCGAATTATACTGAAGTATGCGAGCCAACGATTTTACCTGTGCATGTTTTGCATAAATAAGTTTGCTTTCGTTTTCGTCTGCAACTACCGGAAGTCAGATAGGAGTTGTCTATCTTGATTTGTTATTCGTTCCAAACATCTTCGTACCCGTACACTATCATTTTCAGAAGGACTTAAATATTCGCCTAAGTGCAGGGTTAGATCATCTATATAGACTTCCATATTTGTGTTAATAAATTTGCCAGTCTCTAATTGACAAACTTGTAATAAGGGTAAAGTAACGGTTCTATAATTAATACCACAGGTGCTTGGCATGCGGATATCGACAGTATTACATGTACATTTCTAATAGGCCTATATACCCCATGGTCAAATAAAAACAAACAGAAACATATTATTAATGTGCTGGTAGGTGCATAGGCCTACTCAACATCCGGTCTGATTAAAAGTGTGAATACAATGGTCCTTGTCTAAACGCGCAAGACACCCAGTGTTTTAGTTGCCTTGTTTATAGACGGCACATTGTATAGAATATGTGTTTGGACAAATCCAAGTGCTAACTGAGAGTTGCGCTGGTCAACATACTTAGTAGTAGAGTGAACTCGCTTTAGGATCTGTCAATGAGTAAATATGGTTTGATAAGACAAGCCTGTTTATAAATGTCTGAAAATCCTCATAACCTCATATTTGGTCACATTAAATTCCCCAACCAAGTTTGTTCTCACTGCACAACGTGTTTATTCAAATCATCTTGTTATTTATTATGACGAGTTTAATATTGTCAGACCTGTTTAGAATCTGATCAGGGTACCCTTTGTAAAATAGCTTGGTTATATAAGCGTAAATAAGCATTACAATCAATATACATTTCCTCGATAGTGTGCGCATAGACAGTTAAGGAACATTATACAATTATAAAAAATACGAGGGGGTGATCCAGAATTTCGTTGTCTTTTCTGGGACAGATCAGTATAGAAATTACCCAAAACATTTTTTCAATTATTCATGGTCAGGTACGACTAGAGAAGGCCGAGAGTGCAAAGAGTATCTGGGAGTTACACTCACTAATTACCTGTCTTGGACAAAACATATAGACAGCATTGCAGCCAAAGCATCAAAGACCCTGGGTTTCTTGCGACGCAATCTCTACAACACCTTCAGGTAAGCCAGACAAACAACATACTCGGCCCTTGTTGTACCAACAATAGAAAGCTCCCCAGCAACCTGAGAATCACACGATGTTGATGAAGTTGATAAAATTGATAAACTGGATAAAGTTCAACATAGAAGACGGTACGGTTCGTCAACAACAACTACATGTAGTATACGATCAAACACCAGGCTGTGTAACGTCAATGCTGAAAGACCTCCAGTGCCGGAGACAACACCGTCTCAAGGTTATGTACAAGATCCTGCGTCGCATGGTTGACTTCAATACACCAATCACGACCAGGGATAGAAGAACCAGAGATAGAAACAATAATAATAATATAATAATAAAGACTTTATTTTATGAGGAAACTCATTTGACAATTAAATTAAATGGCAATCTTCCATGAGATCCTCAACAATAAACAGTTGAACAAGAACACTAGTACATAAAATGAAAAAAAGCATAATGGCAATTTGGCCCATATGAAGTCCACAATATCATAATTTTATATATAATTGGGGAATTTCATAAAAGAGTTTCAGTGAAAGGATGTGCGAAACCGATATGTATGGAATCTACAATAAAAGGTAGGTATAAATCAAAATGCTAATCAATTAAATTCATAATTAATCCCTATAAAGCTTAATTAGATATAGGGACATCATAAGAGCCAGCATATCATATAACAACATGTCAATTTAAAACAATGACATTTTTAAAAGCATGATACGGAATTGAAACATAAAACACACTGCATGCCATTCTGTAGACATATATAATATATGTATGGCTATACATGTATATTGAAGTAATGATTATAACTAGCCAGTCATTAGATATTTAAGAAGCAGAAACATGGGGTGTTTCAAAATAAGACGGCTTCACCCAGCGTAGATATAAAGTTTTAAACTGTTGAATAGAAGAAGAATTTTTGATATTATGAGTAATAGAATTCCATATTGAGGTACCAGAGAAAGCAAAAGTATGGCGAAATAACTCGGAATTGTGTTTAGGACTATATAATTGGTATGTAGAAGATGAGCGTAACAGTCGTGAATGAATATCTGCAGTAAATTTAAATTCAGATTTAAGATAGTCTGGTGCATCACCTCTGAGAGTTTTGTACATTTGAATAGCTTTCTGATAAATAACGCGTTCGTGAAATGTCATCCATTTAAGTTTTGTAAATAGAATACTTGAAGGAGTTGAATAATCACAATCAAGAATTACTCTAGCTGCTCTTTTCTGAAATTTTATAAGTTTATCTTCAAGACTGCTGGTACAATTTCCCCAATACAACACAGCAAAAGTCAAACCACATTTACCAAGACCCGGTGGTGAGTACTGTACACCAGAGCTCATTCTACCCCTACACCATCCAGGAGTGCAACAAACTACCTACCTCGATCACTGACAGAGATACTATAGACAGCTGTCATCAGGTCTTCGGTAGTCGCTTTCGTCTATTAGATTGTGTCAGGATATGTATGTAGTTTTAACTAAGATTTTACCTGTCAATAGGAAAGGGGCGACTACCTCATTTCAACCTGCTCTCTGAGATCAACATTTGCAGTCAGAATCAACTCCTGGGCCGGTATTTATAAAGCATCTTAAGTGAAAACTTAAATATTTTGACTTCAGATAAAATATTGAGCTGACCATATTTCACAAGAAACGAAAAATAACCCATGGTTTCTATATGATTACTGTAGCTCTTTACATAATGCTTCTAAACAATGTAAATAATTGTTAATATTAGTTTTCCTGTTTAGCTGATACACATAAGCAAAATTTGAGATTTTAAGAAAATTCTAAGTTTTCACTTAAGATGCTGATCTACTGATCTACTGAACTACGGAAGACGAAGACGAAGTTGTACATGTGCTGTATTTCCCTCGCTGATCTATATAACTAGAGTACAAAGTAAGATAGATCGATGATAAGTTCGATACGGACATCCGTTCATCGTGATCACAGTTAAGTATTCCCAGATTCATTGATTAGGAGGTTATGTTGTTTTGTGACATTACTTATGGTTTTTTACTTTTTACTATGGTGACTGATTTACGCCATGTCGTATTTTGCCTTTTTCGCAACAACAAACCGAAATACGACAAAGTTAACTACATGTACCACATAGCTTGTAAATTATGTAATATCTGCATTGTCTCGGCGAAGAAAAGACATGGCATGAATCAGCCACCATAATATATTGACCTCCACTTGTGAGGATTATTTCGGCTTTCAGTTTTTGCGTTATTTAATCGTTCCGGTAGATCATTATATATCAACTGGCTAGACACACAAACAAAAAGTGTTATAAAAACACGATCATTTGAATTATTTTATACCCACATATAATATTTGTGTAGATGTGTGGTGCAAATGTGTTAACGGTGAAACCGCCAGCCGAATTTGCCGACCTACTACATTTTTCCTTTGAATTAAAAAAAATAATAGCGTTATCGCAATGTTAGCTTGTTACCATAGAAACAAAGACTCAAACTGATTGTATTATATGTTTATATTACCTACATGTATTAGGCTACAGGACAACAGTTTAATATAATGTATAAAAAATTATATATTTATAGATTTAGAATGTTGAGCAAGTCATTGAGCACTACAGTTCAACTACCATTACGAGGGTCGTTCAATATGATTATTCGTATCTTAACATTACGAAGTGTATTAAGTGTTTTTTATGGTGACCGGAAGCTGGGTCTGGATGAAACACTATGTTGTTGGCATTACACAGTCACCAGGAAAGTGACATAGCACTTTTTTGACAAAAATTGATCTGAAATCGATTGTTCATAGAACTCTGCGTTCGCTTTTGCCCTCTTTTCAATAATTTTGAAGTATGTACTTCCATAAAAACAAAACAAAAACAACAAACAATTCCGTGCCATAAAAGCGGCAAGCTGAACAATCACCAACTTATCCCTATTCTTATGAGGCAGAGCAGTTTGTCCAGTTAATGTTCAGTTTGTCACATTTACAGACTCCAAGACCTTGTGCTGCGCTGTATGTTTTCATTGTTTTGCGCGTATGAATTCCGCATTTTCCCGGAATTCTGCAAGTATATTTTTTCGAAATAATTCCGACTGATAGTTATTATTGATACTTCCAAATTTGTTTGTATCCACTTTTGGCTGATGGCTTCGTCATAGATATCATATATTGTAATTTTCGACAATGTTAGGCAATTTTTAAGCTTGGTGTCATTTCACTGTAACAAGTTGCTTAAAACTAAACGAATCCTTCTTACGACAAATATTACTATTTTTTTTCAATAAAAATGCCAATTCATGATTAACCACCACGTTCTTGATGCTTCTATAGGGGCATTTGCCTTAAAAATAAAACAAAACAAAACACTACCATCTACAACACCATCTACATTTTATTTGGAATAAACAGTCATAATCTCTGGTTAATATAGTGCTAGCAAATTAACGTGGTCCTCGATTTCCGCGAGAAAGTTGTGTCTTGCCGAATAATTAGATTAGTGTTAATAGTTCACCTATAGTTACAAGCTCGTATAACTCTCCGCTTATGAAAACATAAAACAAAAAAATAAAATTACGGACAAGAAAGCAACTGCTAAACTGCTAAAGAATGTTCGGGGACCACGTTATTTTGTTTGCACTACTCTGCAACTACATAAAGTGAAATCATGAGTTAAAAATCATCTTAACGTGTTTTTAAATTATTTTACATTTAGTAAAAATGTTTTTCACGTACTGTCTATATTGTGAATTAAAGACACAAAATATAATTGGGTTTATAACACTGTTCCAAAACGGAGAACGTAAAGCGAACTCCACTAACACGCTGAGTTCCTTTTCGGTTTCTTTGGACAAAAGTCGAATATAAACAATGACGATAAAATACGGAATAAAGCACACAGAAAAGGCTACAGTGATGGCGAACATCATGATGGTGATCCTTCCTTCAGATTTCTCAGTCTGAGAGTGATTCGATGCTTTAGTACGTTTCCCCTTCTTGTTCATATCCATCATGGAGTTGGTCGGTGTGTTCTGAGAGGAAATGTTGACCATTTTGTCGTCACTTTCACCAAGGTTGAACCGGACTATCTGATTGGATGATTCAATTTGCAAACTTTCAATTGATTGGTTAACTCTGTCACGTGACTGACTTGTTTCGTTGTTTGAAAATGTGCTCATTGCATCCAAACTCAGACCAGTGGAATGCGTAGCGTTTCGCAATGGAGTGCCACTAGAATGGTTGGACTTTGAAGCAATTTTGCTTTTGTTGTGTTTACGTAAATTATACCAAATACTTCCGTACATTGTTATGAACGTCAGAAATGACATGAGTATTGTACATGCATCCAACGCATGAAAGATCACTACGACCGTCTGAAAGTTTTCATCGTCAGTATTTGTACAATAATGTCCGGTAACATTCGAGGTGATGTTTATGTGAACAATGTCATATGTTACAAAATCATGCGTTGATACTGCCATCGATATTGTTGACAAAGCAACAACAGTCCAAAATGCTGATCGGTTTGTGAACTGTTTGCCAAATGGCTTGCACATCTTACGATATCTGTCGATTGCAATGGCACAGATAATAAACACAGACGTCACGACGAACCAGTGGTCAAGAAAATACATCACTTTACATAATCCGCCGTACGTGTACAATATGTTTACCGCCAAATCAGTAATGGTAGTTATAGCAAGGAAACAAACGATAAGGTCAAAGACAGCCAGGTATTTAATCAACAACACTGTTGGTGTTTGTTTCGCCCTTCTGGTGTAAAATATAATAGTCAGAATGTTTCCAAATATTCCACAAACAGTGATTAAGCTCAGAAAAACAATTAGCGGAATACGTTCATAGAGTAGACGCCGATGTTCATTCATTAAAATCCAATCATCGCTCCTCTGAGGTATTGTAGAGTTGTCCATACTTTCCATATTTATATCCATTTTAGTTTGAATAAACTACTATTAACATGGTTGACGAAATAACCAAATTTGTTGTGCGCGAGTTAGACTTCTGTCTACATATATTTTAGATTACGAAACCAACGCCAAAAATCGTTGATAACGTAGGCATGGCGAACAGGTTCAAAGTAAAATTAAAAGTTGCCGACGGTCAGAGTATCCGAATTCAAAGTCAATAATAATTATTGTCCTTAAATTATTTATCTTTATTCACCTTCTACATTCACATTATACAATACGTTGGAAGTTAATCATAAAGCTAACATAATTTTTTTTTTTATTATGTTTAGCAGCTCAAATATACACAATATGTCCATGACAATCCAACATAAATGAAACCATAACTTCACTTCAAATTATCCAACATCACCCTTGGCAAAGTGTTTTAAAGATAACAACAGTTTGATCAATTTTGCCTCCCTTTTTAACGAATACACGTGTTTAGCCAAACATGATTAAAGTCATAACTTCAGTTCAAATTATACAAAATCACCATTGGATAAGTGTTTTAAGAATAACATTGTTTTGATCAATTTTCGTCCCGGAAACGATCATATACCGATATAATACGTACTGATGATACACATCAATACTCATATATATACACAATCTCTGAATCATCTAAGTAATTGAGCCACCTATTAAAACAATTCCGGTCTATTAAACATGAAACAGATTTCGTAATTTAAAAGCATTTTTCACATTCGTTGTAAAATTGTTAACTGTTCACCACAGACAATAATATAACTAATAAACAAATACTTTTTGCACTAGATCTACATTCAATCTTACGATGTGTCCCACATGATAATATACAAACTATAGTTGTACTCGCCTTAAGCATACAGTCAATGGATACATACATATAGTTTGTATAGTATACTACATTTCTTTATTTACAAATACCAAAATGAAGGATGAACTAAATAGAGATATAATAAGTCGGTACAAATACATATACAAGCCGAAAAAAAAATGCCGAGCATAGCCTTTATTTGCCAGTCAGCCGGTTTTGAACCCGGATCGCCAGATTAGACGGCAAGCGCGCTAACCATTGAGCTACGGAGGCCAACGTACATATTGTAGTCAGTATCCTCTTTTTTTATAGATCTACATACGAGTATATAGACGAATTTTGCGATGCGTACATTATACATTCTTATTTGGATTAGTTTTGGTGATATTAATTGGCGCTAAGTGATAGTTTCAGACAGAGTATTGTCGTTCCACATGGTTGTGCTGTCGTGCCAGTGGTTCTACACCAAACAATACGGCCTTGATAATGTAATGTTCACGTCTCCGCGAGTGGTTTGACATTTTCGGCAAATATATACATGTAGATGGATGCACAATATATCGCTGGCTTAGAATAAGACGGTCGTAAGTGCTACTTACGATCTTATAAGACTCATACATATTTAAAATCTGCACCACAATACGCTTCTTATGAGCCTATTTTCATAAAAATCGGAACAGGTAGTATTGACCAAACTGAAGTTGAAAAAGCTAGATTTTCCAAACGTAAAGAATATTCTTTGACAGTTTTTTCCCCGTTTTCTCAAATTAGCATTTTTGTACTTACGACCTTCTTCTTCTTAGCCAGCGATATGTTAAGGCTGTTCATTGTCTGATGACGATCAATGAGATCAATGATCGAACATGTATACGATATTAAGGACTTGTTCATTAGTAATTTATTACGCTATATTACTCCGATATGTGCCTTTATTACGTTATTAAAGAGAAATGTCACTCATAATAACAATTACATACTATATTTACACTATATAAGCGGTTGGTCGACAATAATTGTATTAATTCATTTACAATAATACAGTGTAGCAATACCACGTGACACTTAAGGCTACACATCCAAGACGAAAATTGGCAACATTTAAAAAAAAGTAAGTATTTTATTTTTATATCGATTTCTATGAAACATATGCCAGTATAAGGGAAATAAATAAGCTTAATCCGTGACATATAGGATCCCTATCAGTAGCTGGGTCATGTTTTCCAGCACCATGTGAAAACATGAAAATCAAGACGGCTTGGAACGAGTTCGCTCGCATACAACCCTCTTCAAGGTTTCACTAGGTGCTGGGAAAAAAGTGGAGCAAATGTTGACACATTTCGTCTTGGATTTGTAGCCTTTAGTGATGTCAGAGTCATGTGGTATTGCTACACTGTAGTAGGAAACATGAACAAAATGATAATATAAAACAAGTGTTCCGTTATTCAATTACATTGGTAAAATCACAGACACAGTTTCTCTCCTACGCAATAAAGTTACTATGGTAATATGATCAACGTCAACGTACAAAGTAGCCCCTTTGTTTGAGCATGCATGATTGGTATACATGTATATTGTTGGTCTATGTCAAAGTGGCCCCTTAGTTTGAGCATGCCTGGTTGGTATATCTTATATCATCATTTGTGGGCCCTATCTCTAGATAGATCTTGCTCTCCGTCACCTCCTCACGTCTGTAATGTTTACCCTTACCGTCCTCCACCACACGAGGTGCTTTATACGAGGCATACCCTATAAAACAAATACCATATAAATGAATACAAATCCGACATTCTCATCACTTTGGCCTTTATGCATTGCAATATATTTACCGGAGACAAACAGAAATGGCCGAGCTTTCACGATTGACAAATCCGAACGACCTTTTTACAATATGATCATTGGCCCTAGCACTAGGGTACATTATAACATTGTCTATAACGAAGACCTAAGTTAAACAGACATACGACCAACTGTACATTTACTTACTGATCAACGAGTCGCAAAAGGTAATATACCGACATCAACTATCGGAATATGCACGTGCAGATTTTCATTTTTCGTTGAATATAATACAGAAGTACAGAACATCTAGGTATGTCGGACATGACAGGCATACATTCCAACTTGTGTTAGTGGCTACCTAAATTGTCACATGTCTTTGAGTGAATCTCCACATCAAAGCGGAATCAAAGTTGGTATCATGAAGTGAAAACATTGCGCTTGCATTTCAAAGGTTCCAATTGCAAATATGCCTTAAACCCAAACTCTGCATGTGAAATAATTCTCCTCAAGCGGTTAATCGTTGACCCTCATTGTTTCTATACGCGTATAAAAATAATAAGGGGTTGCATACATTTTTCTTAATTACACAAAAACTAGACACGCATTCTCTTTGATGCAAGCAGTTCTGTAATCTTGAATGCCGTACACATTATTTGATATAGTCTGGTTCTATGTCGTTCTATAGTAGTTTAGTATTGATAGGGGAGGTAATCCAGACTATATTTGATACGCCTGATATATCGTGAGATGGAGGCCTTGGTATTTCTGTAGCGAAGGCTTGTATTCAGTAATACTCTATGTAAATCACTTACCTTCTAACCGCTTCGGCAGAGCTTTACCCTCCCTGCATTTGAAGAGGCAAATTAATAGAACCAATGCACAAAATCCAACACCTCCTAGTAGACCAGCGAGAGTTATCACCAACGCTTTATCTGGTGCACTGGAAATTAAAACATGTACAATGTGTTATACTTGTGTTAAAAGAAATACGGCCTTGCAGAATAATAAAACACTTCTACTAGATTACAAGTCCTGTACGGCCTGTACGTGCGATTGTATGTACTCATCCAACCATTATCGTGTCTGTACCATACCTGGATCAACTTATGTTTCCATTTGTTGCTTCTTTCTATATGTGCGTACGACTGAAGTCGTGTGTGCGTGGGAAGAGACAGAGCTGATACAAGGAATCCGGGTACGTTCCGAATGAATTTCTTGGCTTTTTTATTGTGCCAGTGTACAACACAGATCATGTGTCACGCGAGACTACCTCTGTCTTCCCAACCAGTTCATCAGAGACCATATTTATATGAAGTTATTACCCAATCTTGGTGAATAAACGTGCGGGTGCAGAATGAGACCAAATACAGTCGTGGTGATCCAAGAATCATCGTCGGAACCGACGTTATCTTATTCAGTTTCTACCACAGGGTATACTACTAGTATAATATTGACGCATATTATTTTTATGAGTGTGCGATTGCCTTATATTTAAATATGAGATATAAGGCCATAGCACACACAAACATAACTTGCGTCAATACCCTGTGGTTTCTACTACCATCCAGATCACCTGAGCAAGATTTTCAGTGTATACGTACCCGGTCTTGGCATCATCATTGTAGAAATCGTCATCATCATCATGTAGACACGAGTTACACGTTTGTTCGTTTGGACATTTCGAGACTAAAACATCAACAGTTGGGTACACGAGTTTGTTCAATTCGAAAGTAAATGTTCCTTCTAACGGGTATCTACCAATCTAATAAATAAAGTAAATAATTGATACTTTGTAAGTTCTGATTCTCATCTTTTGTTTTTCTGCGCATACCACGTGGTTTGTGACGTCATTTTCAACAAATACATGAAGCTGAACTTCCATCCTTTTAATTTCCCGTAAATACCCACCATTAAAACCATAGACACGTGGTTTCAAATTATCTGAGTGTACCGTATGTATATCAAATTAGCCATGTTTAGCCGCAACGGATATGACGCCACAAGAACTGGTATCCGTGTTTGCTTTGACAATTGTGGAAAAACTGGGCACAAGCTTTCGTAACGTCATATCCGTTGCGGCTAAATATGGCCACTGCACAACCTTCTCTTTACATAGGGTACACTCAGATAAATTGATATACGTAGGGTACACTCAGATAAATTGATATACATAGGTTACACTCAGATAAGTTGATATACATAGGGTACACTCAGATAAGTTGATATACATAGGGTACACTCAGATAAGTTGATATACATAGGGTACACTCAGATAAGTTGATATACATAGGGTACACTAAGATAAGTTGATATACATAGGGTACACTCAGATAAGTGGATATACATAGGGTACACTCAGATAAGTTGATATACATAGGGTACACTCAGATAAGTTGATATACATAGGGTACACTCAGATAAGTTGATATACATAGGGTACACTCAGATAAGTTGATATACATAGGGTACACTCAGATAAGTTGATATACATAGGTTACACTCAGATAAGTTGATATACATAGGTTACACTCAGATAAGTTGATATACGTAGGGTACACTCAGATAAGTTGATATACATAGGTTACACTCAGATAAGTTGATATACATAGGTTACACTCAGATAAGTTGATATACATAGGTTACACTCAGATAAGTTGATATACATAGGTTACACTCAGATAAGTTGATATACATAGGGTACACTCAGATAAGTTGATATACATAGGGTACACTCAGATAAGTTGATATACATAGGGTACACTCAGATAAGTTGATATACATAGGGTACACTCAGAAAATTTGAAACCATATGCCATAACAACCAGATGTAAATTGTTATTATATACCTCTTCATAATCCAGAGTTTGGGGATCATCGGGATCTCTTTGTATGTTGTATATACGATAACCTACATTACCATCACCATTGCTATCAAATACCTTCATTGGTTTACCTCCTGAACCATCCAAATCAAGTTTAGTATCAAGTATTGCTTTCACCAAACCTATAAAATACAAATCAAGCTTAGTACATGTAGCAAGTATTGCTTTCACCAAACCTATAAAATACAAATCAAGCTTAGTATCAAGTATTACTTTCACCAAACCTATAAAATACCAATAAAGCTTAGTGTCAAATGTTGCTTTCACCAAACCTATAAAATACAAATCAAGCTTAGTACATGTAGCAAGTATTGCTTTCACCAAACCTATAAAATACAAATCAAGCTTAGTATCAAGTATTACTTTCACCAAACCTATAAAATACCAATAAAGCTTAGTGTCAAATGTTGCTTTCACCAAACTTATAAAATACAAATCAAACTTAGTATCAAGTATTCCTTGCACCAAACCTATAATATACGAAGCTGCGTGCATAGGCACATAGTTTCAAATTATCTGAGCGTAGCCTATATATAATGAGAACGTAGTGCAGCGGCCATGTTTAGCCGCAACGGATATGACGTCACAAGACTCGTGATATATATATATATATATATATAGAAATAAAAAAAGTCATTGCCAAAGATGTTTAGCACACAGTGTTAACATATTAATTATAATTTATTATTTAATATTTATATTAGCTTGATAATATGTGTACTATTTAAATATAAAAAATAGATGGATATGTGTTTTATCTTACCCTGCGCATTGTAATATGAACACAAGGACTGTATGGAAGTCCCACACGACTCTTTCAGAAAGGTGTTTGCTCCAACTAAGAGACTTGTTGCCGCGACGTAAGCCGCTGTGTCGTAGGTGTCCATTACATTGTACGAGTATGTACCACCATCATCAGAACAGCGTCTAGATTGGCTCTTGTCAAAGCTGAGGTCAAAGTAGCAGTCTCGTTTAGTCTGTACGTACATCTGGGCCCAGGGATTCTCTCTGTAAGGTTTCGGTTCAATATTCTGGATATGACTTCGAAGCTCCTTATCTTGATACATCTCTAACGACACGGTAATGGATCCCTGCAATACGTGGTTACTGTCAGCCTGTACAACGGCCGTATTACGAGCCCATGCTTCAGATCCTATGAAAACAAACTCACCTTTGTTTATTTGATTCGTTAGAACTTTAGCATGTGCCAGTAGGACATCCGGGTAAACAAAAGCGATCACTACTTTAGCATGTGAATGTTGTCTAAGTTTTTCATACAACGCTGACGGATTGCTATCGTAATCTATCGATATTTCGTTTATAATACAAATGTTGTTTTCTCTAGCCAGTTCCTTAACCTTATTTTTACCATCCTCACCATAAGCACCGGCGCTATATATAATCTGAGCAAAGTTAACGTCCAGCTTCTTCATGATTTCAACCATTGCTCTTGCTTGAGCATCATCCGGTGTTACCACTCGCATAAAGTACGGATATTTTACCCTATCACTCAATGCCGGACTGGTGGAGGCGTAGCTTATCTGAACGTAACCAAGTACCGACAGCACGCCAGCAATCGCCATGCTCACTGTACTGGTATATTCGCCGACAAACCCAAGAATTTTGTTTTGTAACTCGACGACTGTTCCATTCTTCAGCGTAACACCATACTTGTGCATGCTGTATATCTTTCGTTGTATCACGGCTGGACTCATGCACGAGTTTAGGACAATCAGTCCGAGCTTTGTGCCGGGGTAGAAGTTCTTGTAATCACCTGATTTTTCATTCATCTTTAAAACAGGCAGACGGATTGATTCCACAATCTGGTAGCTGTCCTCCTTTCTCATTCCACCACATCCTTCCACACCGTCCCTGTTGAACACAGGTACGATACCAACGACATAAACATCTCCAAGTTCTACAATAGCGTCTGCTTCTAGTCGCTTACTGGGTAAACAATCCAAGCATACATGCGACGCTTGACATTGGGCTTTTCGAACATCAGGCCACGTGACTTCATGATCGGACTCTTCGTAATCACGAATGTCTCTGAACATTACGTTTGTATGATCTTCGAACCTTTCCCCAACCTATATGATGAAAGAAACAAAAGTAAGGTACAATACAATATATGTACAGCAGATACATACATAATCTTTTTACAGAGAAGACAACGCTCAACAGAGAGTCGCCTTAGAGAAACTAGACATGTTTATACATTGTACATACTTTATTAGTACTTTTATTGTTACTACTACCCCCATAAAATAGAACAAATACGATCGGGAGGATTTTAAAGCGGTCGTTTAAGACAAAGGTCGCTTAATACGCGTGGTCGCTAGTACAAGTTAGACTGTTTAAATGCCAGATTTAAGTTTACTCACCTTATAGAATACAAACTTGTTCTGAAAGTTAGTGTCTGTAGAACGGAGATTGTACAGTTCCCAGGTGGCTTCAGTATTTGATAGCTGTACCTCACCAGAAGTGGCGATAGTTGATGAAACATCTGTCATTGAGATAGGCCTGTAATGTATGGATAGTATGACTATGAACAGGCGTTCCATTTAACTCGATCGGGGTTGGGGTTTTTGCCCTAGAAATTGACAAAAAGCCACATTTTTACCCTTAAGATGTTGGTTTGTTCGAAGGATTATCATGGGTATTTTCACTATTTTGTCTATGCTAGTAAAACGGTAAAATTTAGTCAAAAGTGTGAAAACGACCCTTCAAGCTAGTGGTGCCCCTGTATATAATGGATTGTTTGAGTTCGGGTTTATATCATTTTGCAATGTAGTTAAATAAGTGATATGAAAACATATTGGCCAATGGCTTACCACCGACTTCAAGGGAATGTTTTAAGTTTATAAGTGTGATGACCAAACATGCCTATCCTCAAAATAT
Source organism: Spisula solida (assembly GCA_947247005.1). NCBI lineage: Eukaryota > Metazoa > Mollusca > Bivalvia > Venerida > Mactridae > Spisula > Spisula solida. Next base: position 4,740,360 of record OX365960.1, on the reverse strand, counting down.
GTTTTCACTTCAATTGTAAAATTCCTTTAAAATTTGCAATTTACCGTACAGAGTCAGTGCAGATGGCCTTTTTCGTATTTTGTGATGTAGGTAGATGAGTAAAATAATAAAGTTTAATGATATTTTTGGCTTAATTAATTCATATTTAATTTCTGAAACAGATTTGTGGATTAAATGGATTCAAAATGTTACCAGTTTTCTTCACTAGAGCATTTTATTTGAGTAGTATCCGGACAATTTGAAATTTGGACCCATATTACTAGAATCTCTCAAAATAAAATGAAACTTTTTTGTCTAATACAAATTAAGTTTTGTTGAATGAATATGTTAGAACAATCTGTAGCATCTAGTTAGTGTCAAGTTTGTGTATTGTATGCAAGACATGAACACAATGTAACCCCTTCTAAGAACGTGAGGGTTATCAAATAAAATAGGCTAAAGAGTTTCAATGTATAAACATAGAAACCCGTCTAATCCAGAAACCCCTCTTATCTGGACTTTTTGTCTGGTCCGGGCAGGTCTGGATTAGAGGGGTTCCGCTGTATTTTATGCCCCGGTATCTACTGTTGTAGTCAGGATATAGTGAACAGTAGGACAATCACTATATCCGTCTGATCGTTCGTTCCAAATGTTAATCAAAACTTTCAAGACACTCTAACATTTAAGTCAATCAAGGCATTGCTTTCTAGATAGGCATACGTATTTTCCATCATCACCACCTTATATTGTAATAAAGGCTGTGTCTGAACATGTTAGATAATCCTTGGCGCCGCAGATCGATGTTAGCTGCACACCCACCAGGAGAGAAACAGTCTCCCAAGGGAGACTCGAACGCAGGTTTCCATAGGTAGCCCAATGACAAGGGGAAGTTATAATGTCAAAGGGTTGAACGGCTAAACTGCTGAAAGTAGCTCTCGAAAATTGGTAACTTAACTTATTTTTATAAGTTATATGGAAACAAGAACATGTTAAATTACAATTTACATTACAACAGAAAATTACACATTCATGAGTAAGAGACATTAACGTACCTCCACGAAAAGTCATCGTTAAAGTCTATTGTTACTCCCTTCAAATAATCCATTATATGTTTTTGCTCGAAATCTGCACATATTCCCGTTTCTTGCGGACATCTTGTTTTTTTAACTTCCGTTACTGACTTCAACAGCGCATGCGCAGCCGTGATTGCATAACGAACGAATGGCGACTGGTCTAACTGTCCTACAGTACATGGTTTACCGACGCATTCTGCTTGAAACAAATCGTTTAGCCAAGGATTAGATACGGATTGGATTTGAAGTTCTGTAGAGTTTGTGAAAATGTTGTTCCAGTGTGCGGTAAACTCCATAACCTCTCGTCGGGGTGGAGAGGAAATTAAAGCTCCTTTACCTTTAGAAAGTATGGCACTAGAATGATCCCGGAATGTTTTCATATCCAGTCCAACACCTTCAGACAGCATGACAATGGGGACTGGAGAATAAGGGGTGTTACTTAAATGGTGAAACATGGTGTTAGCTGCACGAGAGAACCCAATATATAAAATTCCATTGATATATGGCCGTTCCCCGGACCCGACAATGATGTCATAAATAATTGACTTTATATAATCGGAACTGTAACCATTAGTAACATTGATACTTTCAACCAATGAAACGCAAATATCCAATGTCTTGGCTCGGCGCAGGAAAGCGTCTTTCATGCTTTGTCCGTAAACATCATCCTCATATATGATGGCAAGCCGATTCCATTGAAGCTGTAACATGGATTGGACCATCATCTGAAAGGGAACGTATTGTAAATAACATGGCAGGCATTTCGTTATAGAGCGGAGATATTAACGTGATCCTGACATTTATACATTAACATATTAAAAAGTTATTTTGCATTGAATATATCAATTTCTGCGAGCAATTCGTGCCAACGATAATCGGTCCGTTGGATTCGTATTTGTACTACGTATTACATCCCGTGCGTATTCGTGATACTTTCTATCTGTCAAAACATACAATCTAATCGGGATAAATATAGACACGAAATCAGCTGTTGAATTATGCTAATAGAAGCTAGAAGGATCAGGTCTATATCTCCGCACTCATCCTGTTAGTCTTTCTTTACTTAAGCATATTGTGTTACCATTGTGTGTCCTTGACCCGTCCGTTTAGCGGAGTGGACATCTCACTCATGAATGTATTACACAAACCATCTGGGTTCATCAATGGTCAACAATGGGTCGGGTGTGTTATATTCTACCGTTACATTAACAACGGTCATGTTGCTGGTGAGAAGAGCTTGAAAGAAGAGCATGATACCGGGGGCATTGGTCAAAAATTAATGCCAGGAGGACTGGTTAGGTAAGATGACCACCGTATATGGCCGTGAAATAGTGTTGATTACGGTGCTAAACATGACAAGAACACACCTAATACAAGTTACCATTATCAGTGAAAGCTTATGCCATTGTTGGGCATTGTGTCGTGTGCATTTGCAATTATGGTACAAAGTTTATGTGTGATGTCTCTATGTTTTCTTTGCTCGCTGGTTAAGTTGAGTGCTGTCTTCCCCGTGTCCGTCTTTCTGTCATATATGTTTTATACACTGGTGAAGAGGTCTGGCGAATAATTTAGTTATCCCCATTTCTACGTTGCGGCCAAATATTGTAATTTAAATATCTATATTATACGAGTATATAGGCTATAGTGGTGATTGACGTATTTAATGTAGTGTGGATGTACATGTATTTAGTAGGTGTTTATGTGTAGTTCGTATTTAAATGTACATTGTATTATACATATTTCACCTATTACAGCACATTCATTTCTCTCACCGTTCCATTACGGGATAGTTTGTTCTTTTGTCCTAAAATAACATAATTTCGCTTATCTCTGGTTCAAAAGTAACTTCAACGTCTCTGACGCGATAAAGGCATTTTGATCACCTCGGCCTTTACCGGAGACAAACGGACATGACCGATCTTTCATGATTGGCGACAAGAGTTACCGTTCGTATGTGCGTGGGCTAACCGATATTGAATAAACAATCGTGAAAGCTCGGCCATTTCTGTTTGTCTCCGGTAAAAATTGCAATGCCTAAAGGCTGAGGGGATCAGAATGATTGAATAAAGAGTATTCTCTCCTGAATAACACGGAAGAAAATCAAACAATAGCAGAACAAACTGCCTTTACATTCAGTTGTTGCGCCCTTTTCAAAACAAGATAGAAATTGCGGAAGTTAAACCAAAAACATTAGCTACCCGTTTCCATTACTAAAACGATACATAAAATAACTGAAACCATTAAAACCTGTATATATACACCTTTTAGGTGTTTTTTATCTGACATTCGAGAACAATAACTTCATTACAACTGACAAAGCATTTCGGACATAAAATAAGATGTGCAGTGGGTTCACTCTTGGCTTGGCCGGATCAAACCAAATGAAAACATGAAATTCATATAACAGAATATTAAGGTTTATTGTAACTTACGTCAACTTGTATGTCATCATTTGGAATCACTCGGACAAAGTTTGGATACTTCGTGCGGTCCCCTAACCCTAGAGCAGTGGCTGAGAAACCAACCTGGGGAAGTCTTCTTTCTTTAAGTACTGAACTCAATATGTAAGACACAGACTCCGCTTCTGAACTAAACTCTGGACCAATCAGTCCTAAAATAATATCAATTTAAGTGTTTAAGATTATTTACATGTGTACATATTGTTTTGATTAAGTTTCTTTGTCCATAATGTGATGGGTTTTTTCACTGAAACTCTTTTATAAATACTTCCAAATTATATTGTGACACATCATAGGGGTCAAAATATCAAATATTATAATATTCTTTATGCATAGTTATTTTTCTAATTCAAAGTTTATTGTAGAGGATCTTATGGAAGATTGATGTTTATTGTTAAATGAGTTTCCTCGTAAAATAAAGTCTTTATTATTATCATTTATATCATCATCACTGATTCAAACTTCTGACTGGACCCCGAATGGTACAGCAATAATCAAGCCGTGGTAGAATATAGACATTGTAAAATAACTTTCGTGAATGTAAGCTTAGGTATTGTTTTATTCGTAACAGAAGATATAAATTGGTATTACATTTTCAATTGCGTGTTCAACTTGACATTTCCAGTTTAGTTGTTCGTCAACATGTATTCCTAATAATTTCTCACTTGATGAGTATGATAGTGGTAAACCTTGCATTTGTATATTGTTATAACTTGTGTGCTCTTTTATTTTGTTGTTGTTACAGGAAGCAGTGATGTACATAGCTTTAGTTTTTGATATGTTTAGAAGCATTTAGTTGCCTTTGCACCATTCATCAGCAATATCAATGTTGGTCTGCAGTGCATTGTGTACCTCAATTACTGTTTTAGCAAACACAGACATTGTTGTATCATCTGCAAACATGCCAACAGTCGATTTGTTAGTATGTAATGGTAGATCATTAATATATAATATAAACAGTATTGGACCGAGGACAGAGCCCAATGTGGCAGCTGTCGACCAATTCGACAATCTGGTTTTACTAACATACCAATTATAGGTTCGTTTCTAAGAACTCTATTCACCACGTTAACTGCTACCTCCGAAGCTTGGCTGTCAATATGACATGTTTCATGCGCCTCAAAACCTGTAGATAAACAAAACATTAATTATTGTATAAGCATTTGATCTCGTGGGCATAATAATAATAATAATAATAATAATATCTTTATTTAGAGAAGGTAACATGTACAGACATATGCAATAGACGAATTCACATATACATCTTAATTTAAACAAGGCCTTCTTTAAAACAAAGAACAACAAAACATGTTATTTTGACAATCACTCAAAGTACACACATACTATAAGTAAACAATTTAAATACTCAATTTTGTTATTTCCAACATAGAAAATTGAAGTCATACATATATGGTATTAATATTTTTGTTTGTGTATTAAGAAATGGGCATCGGTCTGCTAAGTTTGGTGGAGACGGTAGACACTTACTATGGCATACAGAACAAACACTACACTGTAAAACTTATCTCGAGGAGTGATCGGGACATGTAAAATGCTCGCCGGACTTTCTATGTAACTGGACCATTTGAAATGACCAAGGAAAATACAATGTAATTGGAGTAATCATGAGTGTTAGGATTGTGATTAAATTGCAAATTTCAAACAATGCCACACAACATATTCCATGTGGAAACATAACAAAGTGTACATTATACAAAACTCCCAGAAAACTGGAAATCTCATATATCGGTCCGGTTTTGACATACATGGATATGAACGTGGTTAAAGAGAAAGTCAATACAGGTATTCCACGTCGCATTGCTGAACATAATCGCTATGAAGGCGACTCATTGATGAGCGTGACTGGATGTGGATTATGGGAAGACATTTTCAATTATTTAATGAGCAAACAAATACGAAGACATTTTAAAATGATGGCTGTTTACACCTGTATCCTTCTTTCCTATAATAATAATTATAATATCTTTATTTAGAGAAGGTAACATGTACAGACATATGCAATAGACATAATGCATTCCTATGGTTTCAGCCACCCCCTTATTTTGAGAAATATGGCACACAATATGGTTTCATTATCTGGTATACATAAACAAACTAGTATACATTTTCTAATAATGTTCATGAATCTTTATTTTATGAAATTAAGCCATTTTAAGTGATTTTGTAACAAAAACAATAAAAAGTATGACATTTTCAGTGGGCCTTTTTGATTCACTCTTTGAAAGATTTATGTACATAACCTAAAAATATTTCGCTTTGAATCTTTCATAAAATATAATTTCTTGTACATTTAACTTCAGTGGCTAAATGCCATAGGAAACATAATAAAATTAAGACTAGCACACCCCGGGTTATTTAAATAGAGCTCTATACTTTCATAAATAAACTTCACAGACAAAACACAGTTTGTGAAGATTAAAGACCAACTGTGATGTTCTAAACATTTTTTCAAGATTGTACCAATGTTTTTGGCAAACATAGGATGTTTATTCTGAAGTGGCTGAAACCATACGAAAAGACAATGTGAGTCTAAAGGAAAATTATCCAAAAGACATCCTGGCAGTCCACGATGCTTATCTCCCAAGCTGCGTGCCTCCATTATAGTGTATGACGATGCAAACTACAGCTAGTAGATACATACCAATTTTCAGTGGAAGTTCGCCATGCTCGTTCAATTGTTCCATGTACCATTTAACAGCCTCGGCCAACATGACCGACTCGGCGTCAACGTCCATACCGCACCGGTTCCCGGAACGCTCATGGATTTTAAACATACCAACAAGTGTGACGTCGCCTGTGATGTTAAAAGCACAAGAATCCAGTGGAATTAATAAAGTTAAGCACAAAATCGAATAAGACCGTAATATTTCCATTGTCGCTTCTTTCTAACAGTTGATAGATACAAAATATCCAAAACTGACTAATAACGCATTCGCCAAATGTTAATACATGTAAACATCAATTTTTGTTTGTCAGAAAGGCTGTGGGTCGTGATTGGTACAGCGTCTCAAGAGGTGTTATTCAAACATTGTTATTCAAGTTACCACGTTTTAGCTCACCTGAGCACATATGTTAGCACGGTACGTTGTAAGGATGGATAACGACCGTTGTACTTCAAACGTCAACATTTTGTTTGAGCAGCAGCTGTATGGATTCCCAAGTTGGTCGCGATGGTTTTACTATAAACGACGTTTTCTAAATACTTGGTGGATTTTAATAGAATATAAACCAATGTGTTGATACATTTGATGACATATTGGTGTACAGTCAATATTGTCTGTAAAGGCACTTTTAAAGGTTACTGGTAAATAATATATATCGTGAATGGTCTTTGCATACAGGTTTTGTAATCGTGATCGTATTTGTTCCTCCACACTGGCATGATAGTGATGTTATATACGCCACTTCGCAGTCCAGCATAAGGCTGCTTCTTTTCTTTCAAAGGACATGTTTGTTCTTCTGGGTCCTTGTGATTCATTCTGCCTTGTCCTTTTGATATTGGTCCGGTCATGTTTGACTTACTGAGGTGACAGGGTGTCGGAGTAAGTTGTTGTGTTTCTGTAGCTGTTCACTTTCATTTTTGCGCATATTTGTGGTCGCCCTTGTGATTTTCCTTTAGCGTCAGACGAGTGGCATAGGGTTGTTATGACAATCTTGTCCTATACATTTTTATTTCCACGTATATCAACTTACGAAGAAGGAAACTTTTGAGAGGGTTTGTTCACCTTTCAAAAACACAAAAAAAACCAATCTTCAACCCACTCATTTACGCCTTCATGTAAATGAATGAATAGGAATGAATTAAACAAGGAAAATAACGTCCCGAATGTGAAACCAGAGACGGGTAGCTACCAATACAAAATGAGGAAATAATTTGTGATATTTGGCGGCACATTATATCCGGTTTCATAACGACGTACTAGTATACACCCATTGCCTATTTATGTAGGTTACTTAGTTTGTTTACATCCGGGCATTATGCTGATATGTGATACGTTGCAGTTTGGGATCGAACCCTTTACCTGTCGCACTCAATGGGACACTCCACCACTACGCTACAAGAAACCACGGGTGCATCAAGCGTATTTAAGGGTTAGAAACACAAGTGTCCATCATCTACAATCATATCTCGCAAGCTTTTCCATGGAAAATGTTAAAAGTCCAAATGATGTTAATAATATATCAACTAAGGAATCTTTGGAAGACTATACTGGTACAATGTATTTAAGATTGAGAGGGTTAGCTGCCCTAAATCACCTACCTAAGTACCTATAAAATTATGTACTAGTAAAGATGTGAGTTGTATGGCATATATGTAGGTCTACGGTATTAACAGTGACTGAATTCTGAAATGTTGTATGGAACTGAGACCTGGAGAAGAACCAAACGCCTTGACAAGAGTCTACAAGTCTTCATTAACAACTGCTTAAGACAAGTTCTACATAAACGGTGTCCAGAGAAGATTTCCAACCCACTGGCACCAGAACACCAAACTGTGGTTGAAATTAGGTCAAAATAAGTGTTAAACCAAATCAAACTCAAATTTATTGACATGGCCCGTTCGTGTAATATATAGATAAACTACAGATGGGCCATGCCAATAAATCTTCGTTTTTGAGTTTGCGTTTGGCTTGAATTGGTTTAAAACTTATTTTGACATAATTTAAACTACAGTTTGGTGTTCTGGTGCCAGTGTTCCAACCAGGAACTTTGGACAATAACAAAACAGAAACCGATCACAGACTATTGTACAAAAGAAATAGGGATGGATCGGACATACACTGCGCAAAGCCCAGTCAAACATTGCAAGACAAGCCCTGGACTGGAATCCTCAAGTCACAAGAAGAAGAGGAAGGCCCACCAACTCTTGGCGAAGAACCCTAGAAATTAAGCTCAAAAAGACAAGTTTGTCGAGAGGAAAGGCCAAAGTCCGGACCATAGACCAAACAAGTTGGAAAGCTGTGGTAAAGGCCCTATATATGCTCCGACTGGAGTGAAGAGGAATAAGTAAGTAAATATCTGTATTGTTTTATACCATCAGTCATAAACCGCCCTATAACCAGTTTGCCTTAAAATGACGAGAATCAATTTGCTCTTCGTCTTGAAAACCATTCTGATCGCCTCGGTCTTTATGCATTGCAACAAAAGTATATATCGGAAATGACCGAGCGTTCAATCATAAGACCATGACATTTGGTATAAATATCACATGTGAGGAGGATGCGACTCTTTTTGCTGACCTTAACTATAAAAGTACAATTATCCGAAGGCTACATATTACACCACGTATATGTTTCAAATTACATGCTAATTACATGGGATAGAAGTGTTAAACGACCGTGATTTGAAACTATCAAGACTAACGTTACTATGATTATGGCATATCAAGTTCCAATAATCATTTCCTATCCTTAAAATGGATCATGATTTTGTTTCATTTCCCGCCAGTATTTCCTGGTGAACACACCCCTTTTCCCTTGGTATGGTGGTTAATTAACGCCATGTCGTATTTTCGCTTTTTTCCCTGAAACGAAAATGCGACTTTTGTGGCGAAAAACGACAGAAGAAGGGCGAAAATACGACACGAAAAATATGCCGTGTTTACGCATTACATCTTCTTCGCATCTTCTTCATGGCGAAAATGTAACAATGCAAAAACGCGACCAAGTTGACTTTGTCGTATTTTTGCTTTTTCCGCATTTTTTGCCATACTCGGCATTCATCACTCAAATCTCAGAAATGAGTGGAATCAGAGTGTTGAGTAATCTTGGTGATCCACCAAATTGAGAATTCCCCAATCCTGAGTGCCGAGTGTATGTATTGGTTGTAATCTCGGGCCCTGTGTATATCTATGTGAATTAAGATCATACAATGATGTATCGCATGTTTTATATATAATTATATACATAATGTACTAGTCATACCATCTTGTTGTCGTGTTGTTGGCCGGTGGCCGAAATCAATAAACCTAATGTCATATACGTGATCAAGATGATGTACATGTAGATGGCTTAGAATGTGAGAATCGTAGGTGCTTCTTACGACGTTATAATGCCCATATATATTTGAAATATGCATCACAAGGCGCTTCTTATGAACCTATTTTCATGAAAATCAGAACAGGTCATAAATTATGTTGACCAAACTGAAGTTGAAAAAGCTTGTTTTTCCATAAGTAAAGAGTAGATGTCAAGACAGTTTTTTTCTTGTTACCTGAATATAGCGTTTTGTACTTACGACCTTCTCATTCTAATCCGGTGATGTCACTTACTAGGCTCCGCTATACACCTTCATCGAGATTCACAATAGTTGCATTGTGGCCCCGCCCTTCCCCACCTCTGATGCAAGCACTTCAAATGGTATTTTGGATCAGTTGTATGTGTTGTTTGTAGTTGAAACCAAGTTTAAGGATGCTGATGGTACTCTGGCTGTCAAATAGCATTTTCAGGCGTGGCATTGGTCGCCTTAACGTTTATCGCATCCATTGTGTATTGAAGAGTGATTTTAATGGCTACCTGTTCACCGATAAGTATTGAGTTTAGTTTAATGGGTGTCAACAAATAAAATAATAACAAGGCGGACGGGAGGAGGTATAACTTAGCAGAAGAGCATAAAAAAACGAACACGTTGTTAGCTCTGCACGAAAGTGGCCCCGGTCAAGATCATGTTCTTGGTCGTGTATCGGCTCGGAATTGAGTATATTTTCAACATGTATTCATTTGTAACGGCTAGAGTGCGATATATTTTGACATAAGTTTGGTTACATCTGGAAGATATATAGGCTTGTACTTCTGTACTGAAGTAAACAATATGTGATTAACTTCTTTTTTTTGTAAAAGTTACAGGGTTGTTTGTAAAATTGGTAATTTTGGGATCTCAGTTTTCCCCCTGTTTATTATATTAGTACATGGGAGACCGGGGAGTCGATGCAGACCCCTATAGCTGAAGACTAAACTAAAACTTTAACAGCAACGTAAAATATGTCATATTTCTAGTATACGGATCTCATGACGAAAATAAAAGGATTTTATAATGGTTGCCTGTGCAAAGTATGCCGTAGAATCCTCTGGACTAACAAGATAACAAAAAAATTGCTTGCCTGAACATTACTACCGAAATCAAACAGAGAAGACTATAATGTGGCTAGTCTCATGCTTTCAGAATGGACCAATCCCGATTTCGCAAGGTTGCTCTTTAATTGACACCGCCTCCTCGACAGCCTAGTGGTAGAGCGTCCGCCTCGAGTGGGGAAGGTCCCGGGTTTCGATCCTAGGCCGCGTCATCCCAAAGACGAAATAAAAATGGTACCAGAAATTCCCGTGCTAGACGCTCAGTATAAAAGGGAAACTGTCTTCTTTTCTCCCATACGTTCGTGGCGATGGTTAGCATCAGGAATGAAGTGTCGAGAGTGATTAATATGAATTGGAAAAACTTGTTTCACAATCGACCTTAAATAAATTAGTATAAACTAATTGACACCACCTGGAAAAAGGAAACCTGGAATATCAAAAACAACATGGCGCAGAACTATGGGATTGTCTTTGGGAGAAGTACAAAGGGTGGCAAAGATATGGCCAAAAAACAGACTCAAGTGGAGAGAGATAATAGCAGTATTATGTCCAACTAGGGACAAAGAGGAATCGAAGCAGACGCTCTAACACCAGGCTATCGAGGAGGCGTATGATTAAATCGCTGGCTTAGAATTAGAAGGTCGTAAGTACTACTTACGACCTTATAAGACTCATGCATATTTGAAATCTGCATCACAAAGCGCTTCTTTTGAGGTCATGTTGACCAAAAATGAAGTTTAAAAAAGCTCGTTATTCCATATGTAAAGAGTAGTCCGACAGTTTTTGGGAGGCGTTTACGCCTCTCATTACTACCATTGCCCATTTCTTAATACAAAATTAACCGCCTTTAGGCTGCTATGTGAATCCGCATTCAAGTAGTTCCAGAAACTGTCAACATTCCCAATACTGCTACATATGTTTCTCCAAATTTTTTAACTGATTTAAGCCAATCAGCAACATTTGTTTATTCTAAGACAAAAATTATTGTGAAACTGTTCGTTAAATCGATATTTTTGCAAAAAAAATCACTACACCGGCCGATACCGAACTTGTTTCATAATACGAAAATGACGTGTTCATCAAATGTCCCGGCTGTAAAGCTATTTTTAGAAACTTCAGACTACGGTCAAGTGATGGTTTTATCAATGAATCGTATACGGTCTGCAAAGTACTGTTATGCAATCATATGGTGTCGCTGTACTAGCTAGCCGCTTTCTATAGACTGTCTCACGCTGTGAGGGAAGTGATTACAAGACGGTACTGTAGAATCTGACAAATAGGCGCGTAGTATTATTTTAAAGCCACTTTTGAGATACGCATTCAATACACGTATTACATATAAATTAATATGCACATTTTAACAATTATTTAGATACCCAACATGCCTATATAGTCACATATGCCTATTTTGACATTCAAGACAAGATCGGCAGTAAGAAAACGAACATTAAACGTGTAAAGTCGGTTTAAGCTTTAGTAGCAGCAACCATATCGCCTCCCAATTGTACTCTCAGTGCTTTGATTTTTCTTGTTTTCTCAAAATATTGATTTTGTACTTACGGCCTTCTTATCCTAAGGCAGCGAAATGGCTATAAGTCTGGAATTATGACATTTTAGGGTTTGTGGTTAATATTCATGAGTATTTAAAGGTGCGGCCTCACAGATTGGGCTAAACTTTTTGTATATCATGATTTTCCAACCTAACCAAGTATTGATGTAATAGAAAGCCACTGATGGTTGCTTTATGAAAGATTTGGTGCAGATAAGCAATTTTAACCACTCTCGATATCGCCCACCGAGTATTATTTTCTTGAATCGCTAAGTTTCCTTCCAACATGCTTTGTGAATTATGTAATTCACACATGATTGAACTGTAACATCAACAAACTACAGCGTAAACATCAGTGAGGTATTTGATTTGTTTTTCAATTTGTTTTAATCAAATGCGAACAACTTTCAGGCAATTTAATACCCTATAGAATTTTTGATGTAAAAATTCTAAATAACTACAAAATACCGAAGTTTCTCAAGTTATTTTAGATGTCAGTGTGGTTGTTTATGGGATATTCAGGCAACTATACCAAACTTACGCAAATATTTGACAATTTTATTTTATTTTTGCAATACAGCAATATGTTAGACAGTCCCTTTAAGCAAACACAGACACATTGACAAAATGCAACAATTTAATAATTCAGCGACAGAATATTTTTATGAAGTATTTTACAATGTTGTATTACATGTAGATATAATACACGTATAATACATAACTCAAAACTGGTACTGGATTGTATGTTTATCATGGCATTCAATCATAGTCGTTGAAATTTAAAAAAACAGTTTGCAACTCAGCTCTAAATTAGTCAATAATTAACCTAATTCAAAATGTACATTCGCAGGTTTGTTTATCCACATTTTATCTAAATAAAAAAGTACATTCCTAGGTTTGGTTTGTCGTCATTTTATCTGAATAAAATAGTCCATTCGTAGGTTTTATTTGTCCACACTTTCGTTGAATAAAGTAGTCCACTCGCAGGTTTTACTTGTCTATATTTTCTCTGAATAAAATAGTCCACTAGCAGGTTTGATTGGTCGACATTTTCTTTGAATAAAATAGTCCATTCGCAGGTTTTATTGCCTGTGTTAATACATGTATAAATACATTCTTCTTATTCTACAGATAACATCTCATTATCTGCCGGGTCCGCGGTCCCCGAACAATCCATGGGCTCTCGAACTGCTGGCCAGGTTGGACATGGCTTGTATACGTGACCCGAGTCCGAAATCAGCAAATACGTTTTTTAATTGTACGAAAACACTTATATCACTATTATATATTTCATGTTGCATAGCTACCGGCCGTTTAGATATGTTTGGTCTCCCACTGGATACGGCGTTGTTATCGACTAGGTTTGGTTTAAATCCGCTGTCGGATGCTTTCTCCGTTGGTGGAATGTATTTACTAAGTCCATCTAAGGCATCTATATTCAAGTCTAAATCGTACACTGGGAAGCATCTAACGTCCACAAATAGAACCATACCAAAAACTAACATATAGCACCAATAAAAGACGTAGTTTATCATTGCTACAAAATAAAGATGCCTAGATACGACTCCGCGACTCAGCTTCGGTAGAAAGACTTCGGTTATGAACAGCATTGCTCTTTATATTCACCCATTCAATTGCGTAACACAGTATACGTCATGAGTTAAATTTCACACAAAGAGATAAGGAATATGATATGTTTGAACTGAAACTAATACCATACCACCAGTTTACACTATCGCAGTGTTAGACATCATGGCCATATCACAATTAAATGTATTAAATTGATACATCAGGCAGGGCCGTATACAGAGACCAAAAAGCATCGGACAAAACACGAGGCGTTTATTTCTTCAAAAACGTGGTTATTTTGGTAATTTTTCAAATGCCTCGGCGTGGCTATGGGCCTGTAAATCCAGTCGACGCAGTCAATGATTGCCAAGACTCATCTAGACATTTTCTATATCCATTAATACACCATTGTTTGATGAAAAATGTTACCCAATTTTTTTGAGAAAAGAAGGTATCAGTGACGTGCTGACTTGTTGGTCCTCTTCTAAGGATAAATCATCTGGGATGGGATTTCAGGCCATCAGGAGATATGCTTGCTGTGAAGACATAGCGGTTTGGCCAGGTAATTAGCGAAACTAACGCATCGATATAAGGACTTGTCTCGGGTACGTGTCATTTAACAAAACGATAAAGAATTACCTTAAAACGTTTTATTACCCATTTCTGCTTGATGCGAGACAAATATCGTGACGTCACATGTCACGTGACTGTGCACTGTGGTACGGTTGGTACCAACCGCACCAAAAACATGACTATTGCATGAACTGTATCTGATAGGTTTACTCGCACAAAATAATTTACTTCCATGTTGATTAATATTTCCAGTTTCCGGTGATGTTTAAGAAGAGAGGTGTCGTCCATGACACAGGTGTTGAAAACGAGTGTCTCAAATTTGATCCGACTAAGAAGCCAACATGCGAAGCCCAAAGGGCACTAGGTCGCTCACCAGTCGTAGTAGTGCATGCAAGCCCTGTGATTTGACCTAGTGACCTAGTTCTTGGCACCAGATGACCCAAATTGGCCTGGCCAATATCGAACTTGACCTAAATTTTGTTGAGATGATCAGTGTGACCACGCACGTTAAACGCACGTGTGACCAAGTTTCGTAAGAATTAGGCTAAAATGATGACCTCTAGTGACTACACAAGGTTTTTCTATGATTTGACCTAGTGACCAAGTTGTTGACCCCAGTTGACACAAATATCAAACTTGGACTAGATTTCGTTAAGATGATCATTGTGACCAAGTTTCAAAATTATTAGGTAAAAATTTTGACCTCTAGTGACTATACAAGGTTTTTCTTTGATTTGACCTTGTGGTCTAGTTTTTGACCCCAGATGACCCAATATTGATCTTAACCTAGATTTTGTTGAGATGATCTTTGCGACCAAGTTTCATTAAGATTGGGTACAAAATGTGACTTCTAGTGACTACACAAGGTTTTTCTATGATTTGACCTTATGACCTAGCTTTTGACCCCAGATGACCCAATATCAAACTTGACCTAGATTTTGTTGAGATGATCATTGTGACCAAGTTTCATAAAGATTAGGTAAAGCTTGTGATCTCTACTGACTACACAAGGTTTTTCTATTATTTTACCTTGTGACCTGGTTTTTGACCCCTAATGACCCAATATTGAACTTGACCTAGATTATGTTGAGATGATCATTGTGACCAAGTTTCACAAAGATTAGGCCAAAATTGTGACCTCTAGTGACTACACAAGCAAATTGTTGACGGCGGTCAACGAGCGATCACAAAAGCTCACTCTGTCACCTCTGTCACTTTGTGACAGGTGAGATGCAAAGAAAATAATGATATTTGATATTTTGGCCTCTGTGATGCCTCACAATGATTTGAAAATATTCATATCAGAGTTTCAGCGAAAGGATATGAAAACTGAGGTAATAAACCAACAAAAACTATGCACATAGAAACTTTATCAAGACAGTATCATACAAATGTAATTAATCGAAAATGCTTTATCCGACATAGACACACCATAAGAGCCATCGTATCATTATACATGTTCATGTTAACAGTATTATTATTAATTGAAACTTTTAATTATCATGAGTGCAATTTACGTAAGAGAACCTAATTACATGGTTCATGAGATGACCGAGTCACTGCCCACACAACAATGCTTCAATCGTGAAAGTTCGGCCATTACCGTTTGTCTCTGGCAAATATACATTGCAATTCATAAAGGTTGAGGTGATCAGAATGAACATTGCCTATAATGATTCCAGGAGGGATGTGGTTTTTCCAACCATTAAAGCTCGACCATTTCCGTTTGTCTCGGGTAAATATGCACTGCATTTCATAAAGGTTGAGGTGATCGGAATGGTGTTGCTCATGTAATCCTGACACATGGTCTGTGACGTCACAATCAGCTGTACACCAACAGAGTTAATTACAAGTTATTGTGGACACAGCTACTCCTACAGTTTTGGCAGGATTTCATCCAAACAGATGAACAACCTCAACATGTACACCTACACAATGGAAATAATTAAATACACCTAGTTTTTAATTACATGTATTTTTGACACAAAAAGGTTTCATTGCCGAAAGGCGACATTTCTAGTTTCGCCTTAACTTGACGGGATCTCGTGTCTGATGGTGTACATACTCACGTGACCTACTGTGATCAGATAACTATGACACAACTTATTTCTCAAATTGTATAACATAGGATTGGGTGTTACCATAAACTTCAATATCACAAATATTATATTGAAAACATATTTAGAGATCTGTTTCATACTGTTGAGAACGATATATTAAATTACACAGTGAATACCAGAAACATCGGGAGAATATAATATATAATTCCTGACTTTTGCACTATTTCAAGATTTTCCTTGACTGATTCTAAAATATCCTGACTTCCCTGACCTTCAAAAATAGTGTTTTTCCCTGAATGTGGAAACCCTATTGCTGTATACCTACTTTCCCTGCTGGATTTTATATTGAAACAAAACGAACAAAGTTTATTGTCATTATTGCTTTATTAGGCACAGCTTAATTATAATACAAATATAATATATTAATTACAAAGAACATTCAATGTAACAAAAACAAAATATCAAGGATTGTCACAAAGTGCTGGTGACTTCTTAACTACAAAACAACTCCCAACAGCTTGTGACAACCCTCAATATGCAAAATAGGCTTAATTATAATACAATATTTCATCACATTTGAACTCCAGTTAGCACTAATCAATGCATATCATACATGATTAACATTTAGCTCTAACAACCGTAAATCACAGCACAACAGGCCCTCAATGAGACTTCACCTAAGGCCTGAGGTTAGCACTAACCACTGCACTTCATACATTCCAGCACATTTATACTCCACTTAGTGATAAACACTGCTAATTGCAACAATTATCACAAACCATTGCATATCGTACAAGCACATTTGTATAAACCATCTCAAACCCAATCACTTGTACACAACATACATCACTTCTACATCACACAGTCGTACATCAACATATCATCTAGATAAGTATTATTAGTGTCATGACAAACCTGGAGCCCATTACCTAACCGAGCCACTTCCAAATTGCACTACCGAGCGCTTACCTATGTCTATGCAACGACACGCTACCAGCGACACTGCTCGCCTATCTATAGCATCCCGTTTCATAACACATTGCTACCAAGCGCTTTCTTGTGCAACAGACTGCGACTGTAGCATATAATTTTTGGCTTCGTCCGCTACGTAGCGCTTTTTTGAAGCGAGCCGTTTCCTAACATAGCGCTACTGAGCGCTTGGTAGCAGTTTGCTTAGGCAACAGGCTCGTGGCTCAATGCAGGGTGCAAACTTGTGACCGACTGGCCCAGAGTCGGGCAAATATCTGTTCAGCACCACATTTTACCAAGCTATCTTTACCTGTATAGTCATCATTAACAATGATAAACTATGGTCAAACAATGATAAACTATAGTCTAACAATGATAAACTATAGTCTAACAATGATCGTAAGTCTAACAATGATAAACTATAGTCTAACAATGATCGTAAGTCAAACAATGATAAACTATAGTCTAACAATGATCGTAAGTCTAACAATGATAAACTATAGTCTAACAATTATCGTAAGTCTAACAATGATAAACTATAGTCTAACAATGATAAACTATAGTCTAACAATGATAAACTATAGTCTAACAATGATAAACTATAGTCAAACAATGATAAACTATAGTCTAACAATGATCGTAAGTCTAACAATAGTTTCTGGTTATTGGCCAATCACTCTCTGAAGTATTGACCATCCAAACAATTGCTCATTTATACATTAAATTGGAATGAAGGATAATCTAACGTACACACATTCACTTTCAATGTACATATTATTTCAATTTACATTCTTAGTCATTTCAATAAACACTATAGAACAATCTTATGTTTACTACTTTTAGTGGCTCCGTAGCTCGGTGGTTAGCATGATTGCCGTCTAATCTGGTGACCCGAGTTCTTACACGAGTGGAGGCACTCATATACCTGCCATATATCAGCAGAAAGCTGACTGGCAAATAAAGGCTACGCTCGGCTCGGCAACAATGCAGCATAAATGCAAAGGAATACAATGTAGGCCCAGAATAAATTCATAAGGGAAGGAAATACATCAGAAGTCGTAAACACATTTGACTGAAGAAGTTCAATTAATCTTTGGCTTCAACATTTAGGGATTTTTTCAATATTTTTCATTTTAATACTCTCATTTGCCTTTGCTCAACAATTCAAACATTTTACAATCAACATATAACAATGCAATATACAGACTTACTTGTATGAAGCAAAAATCTTCTAAAAATTTGATTTGTAAATATAACTTAAACATGATATATATTATTATACATTACATTGGTCAAATGATTTGTAATGAGGTTTACTAAAGGGCTTTTCCATTTGGGCATATACCCCACCCCCACAAAGGCAAAATCCTGCTTGTAATACTAAGTAGTGGATTTATCACGATACAAGGGAGGTTGCTGGTAAATCATATATAGGGAATTGTTTAACATAAATAATACAACATATGGGGAGTGAAATAGTCTTCCCAGGGAGCTCAATGACCAGGGGAAGTTAAAATGCCAAAGGGTGGCTGAATGGAAGAACTGCTGAAAGCAGTTCTCAAAAATTGGTAACTTAACTTATATACGCTTCAACCTAGGGAAGAAAAGTTATGTTGTAATTTGCTTACAATGCGAGAGTGCTTGCTATTGGGTGTGGAGAATTTCTCAATTCTGAAGGGGGATTAGACCAATTGAAAAGTGCCTACCAGAGGTTGGGTGTATGTTTAAATGGACTAGCCAGTTTTCAAACATTGGTGAGAATGGAACAAATTATGACATAATCTCAATAAATAAACGACATATTACACACAAGATGAAAACAATTTCACAATGAATTTCACAATTGGTACAAAACACAAAAATACAAGAAAATAAAGCACAGATAGTTAGCAACTTTGAATGGTACTGACACTAGCAAAAAAGTTCACAATTACAAAGCCTGTCAGCAATGGATGGCATTTTCGTCTCTCATCAGACTATTTCAAATATATATAACCTGTTAAGAGTGACCGTCTGTCAACAAAGACAATTATGGATGGTCTTTAGAGACAGATTTAATTGTACAGTACAACCTCTCCAGAGCGTCTCTCTCTATAGAGCAACAACCTCTGTATAACAACACCTTCAAAATTTCCCTAAGCTGATATTTACTCTAAATTTAACCTCTGAAGAGCAACAACCTCTATACAACAGCCAATATTTGCAGCTCCCGAAGGGTGTTTCTCTTCAGAGGTTGTACTGTAGTTATATGGAATGGTGGTAAGCCTAGTGTATTTCGAACATGACTGCAGGATTGATAGATAAACCAGGCAGCTAAAAGATGCTACATTAATCAGGCCCCGATCTCCTGAAGCATCTCAGTTTGTAAGTTTCCCAGTACAAAGCAATAGCTTCAGTCACTGAGTCAATCCTATATATCTACACAGCATGTCAAGGAGAATGAAATCAGTGTACCCGTACATGCTTCAATTGTTATACTCCCGTACCCTACATATCATCACAGTAAATATATATCAATCTAGAACTTAATGTTACCAAGTGCAATCTTCGAAGTCTCTCCAATTTGCAACACGGATATATAACAATGACAATGTCATGATCAGCATGTGAGTGCTGTGCTTCATATAAGGCAAGCTAAACTTGAGAACAATCTCACAAACATAAAACAAACCATAAAGCAAGAGAGTACAAGAGTAAATGCTCGCTCAAGCCAGTTAATGAGTATAAAGCATGAGTCTGCCATATTTGGTTCTGTTTTCATCAAAACGTTCAATTGAGCGATGGCATACATCAGTATATGGAGTAGTTTATCACAGAAGTACACATGTATATATGTTTATAGATTCAAGTAATCGGGTGGTGGACTGTCTATATCACGTTCTGCGTGGTTATCACTGATTTTGGATGAGGTTTGAAGTTCACTTTGCTGATGTTGATACAACTTGGCTTTATTTATACTAGGACCTGAAATAGTAGCAAATGTTTATTATTAAATTACCGGGTATTCCATTGATTAATAAATTAATATAAGTTAAGCTAAATTAGTAGGGTTTTTGACGCAAAAATGTATGTCCCACAAAGGGCCATAACTCGGGCAAAAATCCTACAATCTAAAATTCCTGACAATATGCACAACAAGGCTTGGTACCAACTATTCATGTGAAGTTTCATTGAAATTTGAGTAATTATTAAATAGAACAAGCACAGACACACTTCTTGACATCCATCCATTCAGACAGGTTTCCAGCACAATATCAATATGTCTCCCCCTATGTACGTCGGAGACCTAATTCAAGTCAAGAAAGATCAACAATGAATGAATATATTGTTATCACTAGAGTAAAAAGAAGATATATTTTTAATATGTATGCTCCCAATAGTAGCTGAAAAGTCATTTGTATATTCACAATCACACCTTTAACCTACTACCTTCATTTCTTAACTTGAATTATGTCTCCCTCATACATAGGGGGAGACATATTGATATTGTCTACCCAGTTTAAGGATCCTACACTAACCCTTTCTTCAGTAATTGGTCTGAAACTATTTGGACAACTAACCTACCCTCAGTTGCAAAACAATATACCATCAATATCTTTGAAGAGGTGGACATAGTAATAAACAGACCTCGATAAATCTACTCTTCCGGCAAAATTTTCCTTCTTTATTTATATAGCAGGACGAGTAAGATTTTGGGGTTTTCTTCTTGGTCTATATTACAGAACAAGTGCATTAAAACATATGTGTAGAGGCCTGATCAAAACTGATGTAAAATAATGACAAGACTGAAAGATATGGCACTTACCAATGTAACTGAGGAATACTGGCAAGAAAATAAGGCCATGTGATGCCCCAAACACGACCATACCCAGATACATACGGAAATAGAACACCTGGAATAACTGTGACTTGGCAAACGCTAGAACTATAATACCACCAAGTTTGGTTAATGTTATACCACTCAGTACCTAAAAAATAATAAACAAAACATTAAAACGATTACACAAGCAATAGTTTTCTAAAGCATCCAGGCTTCGCGAAATCTTTAAAAGTCTGCAGTCCAAATGAATATTTGCCAGTCCGAAAAAAATGAAAATAGGTCTATGAACTTTTTTAAAAATGTTTAATCAGAGGTAAATAATTTAGAAATGCATTATTAGCTTTAAACATTATGTTAAAGTGATTTCAAATAGGCTTGATTTGTTTCAGGGACCTCCAGATTGGTAGTCGAGAGCGCTTATTATAACCAATCGGCCTGAAAAATAGCCCAGTAATTAAGGTGCACCAGAATGACTCACTGTCAAAATTTGGTGTTTAACATTCTATGAATGATATAAATAATAGATCTGTTAATTGCACAAAACTGGTGATAACTCCACAGATATAATCAGACTTGATGTATACTTACAGAACTGCCCATATGAGCTAAGGCATCCATGGCTCGTTGAACTCTATCTGGCTGTATACTGACAGCAAACGCTCGAGCAATATGTGAACAGAACTCTACAGATATTCCAATGGCCTGTAATATGATAATATCACAATCATACTTATGTTATACACTGCCCATCATAAATAAGTATACAGTTACAAAATTAAAATTGATCCAATTATTCAAATCCTGCTGATCAGACGGTCACAATTATACTAGTTTCAGGAACTACAGTTACTAAATGTGTCAAAAAGAGATAGAATTAAAGATGCAGATGTTTGAATCAAAATAACCTTGTGACCCAATAGGTGGAATTTTCCCATCTTTTTATGACAAAGTTACCTATGAAGCGGTTACAAAGAAACTTAATATTTTGCATCTAGGATACAAATCAATGTATGATCTTTATACACTTAATAAATAAAAGTATTCCTTCTCTCCAACACACAATATATCAAGGGACATTATTCTGAACATTTTTTCCCAAAGGTTGATGTGTTAGTACCATTTTCATGTGTTTCAGTTTAAACACGCCTGTGTTTGCTCCAAGACCAAAATGGCTGAAATACCCTTACCCCCTCCCCCTTGCAAAAACACAATTTGTGAGTAGGTCAAAACAAAAGGCTAAAATCAGTCTAAAGGAGGAAGAATCGCAGGCCTGGAAACTACTTTTATTGTAAAGCAACTTACCATAACCAGGTTGACAAGAGACAATGCATTCAAGTTGATATCCCACAGGAACATCATACCCATAATGTCAACAACAATCATCAATATTGTGATAAACACTACTATAGCCGTCACAAAGTCAAATCCTAGAAGAATGAAGGTCGCAACAAATATGGCCGCCAAACAAATACCAATATTCTTCAAAGTATTGTGCACAATTGTGATGTATTGTTCATAGAATACGTAGAACACACTGAAATGTAAACGATTCTTTTTAATATTCATAATATTTGAATACACCAGAAAATATAGGAAATGGGAAAACAACACGACTAACAACGGGAAGGTTTAGTCTGAGACTAGATTTTATTTTCTGATCAACTAGTTTAAGTCTACCAAGACCTTCATCAGGATCATAATATTTGTCAAAAGTTATTCAAAAGATACTCTGCTTTAGTATTTTCAAAACACAAAAATGTTAGATTTTTAAGTATCTGAACCATAAGAATAATGTTTTCAGTTGTAAAAGGACTTCCAACAAGCCATAGCTGCGTATGGTTCCTGGTAAGCTGTAGGTTTCATCTATCCCAGACATAGTATTGTACATTATCATACAGCAATGACCTATTCTACATTCCTACTGGTAAGAAATCAAGTACTGAAATCTACCACTTGCAAGTCATGTGACCAAGGTGTACGCCAATCCAATAAAAGTCATGTGACCAAGGTGTAAGCCAATCCAATTAAAGTCATGTGACCAAGGTGTAAGCCAATCCAATTAAAGTCATGTAACCAAGGTGTAAGCCAATACAATTAAAGTCATGTGACCTAGGTGTAAGCCAATCTATTAAAAGTCACATGACCTTGGTGTAAGCCAATCAAATAAAAGTCACATGACCTAGTTGTCAGCCAATCAAATAAGTCATGTGATTTACATGTATAGGCCAATCAAATAAGTCATGTCACATGACCTAGGTGAACGCCAATCAAAAAAGTCATGTGACCTAGGTGTCAGCCAGTCAAATATAAGTCATGTGACCTCGGTGTCAGCCAATCAAATAACAGCATTAGTATAATATACCTGTATGGGAAGACTTCGTCCTCTTCTTTAGTGATTCCCATAGCTGCTGATATATTCTTCGCTATAGATCGCGCTTCTTTTAGCCCCTTTATATAATCCCCGGATATTTTCATAGGTGTATGATACGTCATGAAGTATGTAGCTAGAAAATAAATACAGATAAACTTATAAGGCATGGGGCAATATCCATTCTGGTTATACTTAAATTTCTTCTTGATTGACATAGTCTTTCCAGAATAATGTATACGCACAAAAAGACAACATATGGTCGATAAAAACAACTCTTAACACATCAATTAATGAATTATGCATGATTACTGCATGATTTCTCCGAATGAAATTGATAATTGATATGATAACAGGTGTTTACTTAAGAAAATTGTGAAATTTTTATATAGCTCTCAAGAGTTATTTAATCCAACTTGAAGTTTGTAAATATCACAAAATCCAGGATGGTCTACTATCAAGTATGAGATTTTATATACTCAGCGTCAATGAAAAGTTACCACCCTATTGACGTTTATATTTTAAAATCCACATTACACTGTGTTAAATGCCGAACACGACTATGTTTTGACCTTACTGTGTAGTCACAGCTATCCTATTTAACAATATTCAAATGCACAGACTATAAAAGTTTTGTACAGATAGGTCATATTGTATACAAAATACTAAGGTATATATAAGTAATAACTTTTCAGTGACGCCATGTATACAAAGAACTAGAACACATACCTCCCACAGCAGATTTATTATTGATCATATTAACACCAGCACCATAAGCAGCATGACCTCTGTAAATACATAGATATAACAGTGTCAGATTTAGCTTCATCTGAGTCACCCTATTGTAAAATCATTACTATTCGTGGATGATATAATTTCAGGGATGACCCAAACCACAAAATTAAATCCCAAATGAATAATCATACCAATTAATGTCTAGGTTACTGTGGCTGCCATACTTGCTTTCAAGTTCAGTCAGGTATAAGACTGGGTTTCTGGGAAGTTTACTTGCATATATCAATATGTAAGAAAACAATTATTGTATCTGTTTGATGTTTGATGATTTCTGATAATTTGTGTGAATTTTGACCTTTCCAGTTTTTCCTGAAATCAAAATCCTTGAAATTATGTCCCAATAAAATGGTATTTCTCAACAAAGTTTAACATTGTTAATTTGTCTCAAACCCAGACTCTGATTTGAACTAAATCTTGTAGATTTAGGAAATCAGGGCCAGGTGACATGCAAAGTGTTTCCATTGGTACATATTTAGATACCAGTCTGAGAGATACGAGAGACACAATGAAGAAACAAGACTGTGTTCAATAAACGCTTATGCTATGTTACATGGCATTGACAATGTAAGGTGTTAATGATAATAAACAAGTATGCCAAGTTTGAAAGCAATGCCTTGATGGACTTCACAAAATATGTGAGTTTCAAAAACTAGGAAAGTTTTGGTTAACATTTTTAATGGGATGGACAAACTGGTGGACAATCACTATAAGACTCCCGCATCAGTAGATGCTGAGGCATAAAAAAGAATATTGCTTACCCTTTAGCACATTTGAGTCCAGGATTATCAACTAAGAACATAGGTAGATAATGTATAAAATCTTGTGGTGCTGGTCGTCCACCTATTTGAGGTCTAAATGGACATGCAGTGCAATTTCCTGTTGCTGAAAAAATAATAAGCTCATACAATAAACAAGTCAAGAAAACTGGTTTCACTCAGTAAAAATCTTTAAATAAGATCTTAAATTTGTAATAAAGAATGCATTAATATAATTATGATATGGTATTAATTAAGAAATTTGATACAGTTACTGTGTAAATACAGATTTATGCTACCCTACATAGATTCCAGTCTTGATAAATATAATTCATAATACTATGTAATTTTTGTATATTGTTTATACATGTATGTATTGTAATGTGTATGGGCTGGTGGCCTTATATGTCGCAAATAAACTTGTAATACGTAAAATGATATTTCAAGAGTATCAAAGATACAATATAAGTTGCTTGCTTATAAATGGTCCATTGACCTAACACCATCTTCTAGGAATAAATTATTATCAGTTAAATAAAATAGTTTCTCCACAAGCTAACAACTTATATTGGGAGGACACGAACATACTAATAACCTACCTAACATAGAATTCTTTTTTAAATACTGTTTTAAGTTCCACAGGTCAACTGGATATCAGTCATATGGAAACTATCCAGTCACATTATCCAACCAGCAGTTACCTTGAACTAACTATGCTGAGCAACAAGTAAGGGTGATATGCCCGAATCATTGTTAACAACTTTCGTAAGTTGCTGCCTTGGTTTGAACCCTAGACCTCTAGCACTCAAAGCAAAGGCTCTACCACTAGGCTACCAAGACAAATTAACATAAAATAGCCGAGTGTCAACCTTACACTATCCAGAGCAAGGTAGTTGAGCATGCTAACATAATATACACCACATGTGATACAAACTTACATGTAGCTGGACAAAATGTTCCGTTGTCATAGAGACGACAGCACGGTGGTTTTCCAGCAGAATTAATCCAATCAAAGTAGTCATCTACCCATGATGAGGCTGGCTGTGCTATTGTTGAACTGTTAATAGAAACAAGATAACATATTAATATTGTAGTGCACAGACAATCCAAAGCCACATAGAATCGGCGGCAGTGCCTAGCCACCCATGCAAGACTCAGACATAGAACAAACAATCCATATTCCTAAAAAGAGATATTTCAACCAAACCTATATACTCATTCCGCAATGAATGACATATAGGGGACTTTGAATTTCATGCATAATTAACCATTAAGGGGAGGTAATTAAACCATATTCCAACAAATCATTGTTTCTATATGGTAGCCTGATGTCATAACTATTTTCCTGGAGTCAATAACTGATGGAATTGCGCTCTGTAGCCAGAGACTGACATGTTCTGACATCAGGACCGGTAGTCAATGAGACGAAAGAACCAAATCCAGGAATCCTAACAACCACCAAATGACTCACACACTAATACAATAAACAGTGATACCTGGGCAGTCATCTTGAATGCAACATTAGTTTGTTAATATGCTTTTATTTATCCTTGCCACCGTGTGACCCAAATGGGTGAAGCCCCAGAAGAGGTTAGTCATTTTAGTTTCTGGGGATAGTCCATGATACAGAAGATGCCCAAGTTCCTGAAGCATCCCTGGGTCTTTTATGTGCTAGATGTAAAGCATCATACATGGGACCTCGATTTTTAAAGTCTCATATGAAAGACTGTTATAGAAGTCAGTGTTAGGTGAGAAACACTGAAAAGCATTTCTGTTTTTATCCGACTTGAGGACGCATCGAACCAACAACTTTGGGATCATCAGTCAGTTCTCACCACTGGACCACTTGAACACCTATTACAGCACTAGAGAACAGCTATACTTACTAATTAGCAAGCTGCGACTGTCGGAAGAGTTGACCAATCAGAGAATCCTGTGGACAACCTTTACCTCCGCATACATCATTCTGACCAGCTCTTGATGTGTAGTTATGTCCAGCTGGTACAACAAAATAAACAGGTGCCCCCACAGATAGGTACATAGACAAATTCTTAAAGTAGTCCAGAACATAGGAATCCTGAAATATAATGATGAAAGTGCCATGTTTGTATTACTTTGATCTTACATTTTGAATATGCATAGTGTACATCATTTTATATTAATTTTGTGTGATCTTTATTTCACAAATTTTGGTAACATAATTGTCTTGCGGATTTATTATTTTGCAGTCAAAGGTTTCATAATGTGTTTTCCTATTTATGAAACTATATTGACCAATATATTTGCAAATTATTAAAAAATAAACAATTTAAAAATTTTTTTTTTATATCATAATCTACTTAAAGTAATCAATTTTAATTCTGAGCGTGTAGAAATATTAGCAAATGCCCTTATCATTCTTCGTAGACCGAGAGCCATGCTAGAGGAAATGTTAGCCAATTTTGTAATTTTGCACCATTCATCAATATTTGCACTTCACTAAATTAACCACTGAACAATCACATTTTTTTCATGGGAATTAAATTTCGTGGATTTTGATAAAAATGTATTTCGTGAGGTTGAACATTCGTAGATTACACAACATGGAAGGGTGAACCCATGTTCTGTATTGAGGAGGTCGATTAATAGTGGAAATTAGATTTTGTGGTCAAGTTTAACACAGAAATCAACGAAAATTCAACCCCTCGAAAAATAAATGATTTTTTACAGAAATACAATCTTACCTCCGGCATAGAGAGACTCTGATCCAGGCCGATAGTTAAGTGACAAGCGAACGCAACACTTGCTAAGAACCAACCAACAAACGTTATCATCTGTAATAACAAGCATAAATTGATGACAACAAGAAACATAGAAATTTTCATAAAAACAAAGTTGAGATTTTTGTGCGTGTGTTTTTGTGCTCTTTTTACTCTCTTGTTGCATCTGAAATGCTGCTTTTCCATGTGTTTTTTTCGTATTAGCTAATTGCTGCTTTTCAGTCAGATTTTTTTCTTTTTCTAACCTTGCAGAATTTGTTCCCCCTTGATTCCAACAAAACCCAAAACCCCAAATGCACGCCCCATTCTGATCCACATTTCCATACAATTTTATGACCAAAACTAAATAGCTATCGGAGATATGGAATGCCACAAAAATTGAAACCGTACCAACCCATGAATTACATGCATGTAAATCAAACAAGAAATATAACCAAAATATGGATGCGTCTTTTTACATTTTTTTTCACCATTTTTTTGCATACAATCTGCTGATGCATGATATACATGGTTTTGTACAGTCAATTAGTAACACTGCTGTATGTATAAATGAGTGAGACAAGATATAAATTGGTGAAATCACTTACCACTAATGGTCGTACCCATTCACTAAGTAAAGCATGTGAGTAGTAATTGTTGACCAACCAATACAAATATCCTTCTGTATTCTTCTGCTTTTCCTTCTTTGGTAAATTAATGCAGCAACAAACATCAAAACGGTTCGACTAGAAAGAAAAGCAATAATGCATAATGAATCAAGTTCCTGGTATTATCATGTCATTGTTACTTATGTGACCAGTATTAAACAAGACTCGTTCAATAAACGCTTATGCCTTGTTGGAAGTCTTGTCCACAATTTTGTTAAAATGTTGTATAGTGTTACATGGCTTTGACAATGTAAGGTATTTATGATGTTAAATAAGTATGCCAAGTTTGAAAGCAATGCCTTGATGGACTTCCAAAAATATTTGAGTTTCAGCAACTTGAAAGTTCTGGTTAGTATTTTCGAATGAACAGACAGACGGACCAACTAACAAACAGACAGATGGACAATCACTATATGCCTGCTGCATCAGTAGATGCTTGGGCATAAAAAGTTAACCACATAACTGTTAACATGGTATAAATAAAAAAAATCTGTTTTCTTAAAGAGTAT
The DNA here is from genome assembly GCA_947247005.1 of Spisula solida. Classification (NCBI taxonomy): domain Eukaryota; kingdom Metazoa; phylum Mollusca; class Bivalvia; order Venerida; family Mactridae; genus Spisula; species Spisula solida. The sequence continues at coordinate 4,711,385 of OX365960.1, read as the reverse complement.
ACTTACATTAACATATAACTCAGGGTTTAAAACGTAAGTATAAGTAAAGCAATATATCTAATAGGGAATGTATGTCAATACCAGACTGGTATCAAACTAATACAATCAGACATTTAACAGAGTAAAGATATCAGATATCTAAACACACATACAGATACAGTAAAATATCACTTAAAAGGCCACCTCAATAACAAGACCACTCTAAAATATCAGGTTCCTTTTCATTGTTTTGCTCTTAATTTAACCTCAATACTATAACCAACTCAATAATAAGACCAGTTTTAAAAGATGATATAGGTGGTCTTATCATTAATGTTTCACTGTAGATATAAACAAGTCAAATTAATAGAAGTACCTCCTGTCGTTTAGCATCTATGGTCATTAAACTGACAAAGCATGTAATCTGTAGAATGAAATCAAAGAAGACGGCCATAGCAGCATACAAAGCAAACTCGCGTACAGCGGGCATATCAGACAGTCCACCTGTATAGAAATGATACACAATATTTAATCACACTCATAATCATAGGCAAATACAGATACTGTATAGCGGGTATATTTCACGGAGGTCTAATTTTCGCTATATTCGCGGTCAACATCGATAGCGCGAAATCTAAACACAGCGAAATATTCACCTCGTAAATATACAAATTTTACAAAGGGAGATAATTCATGATTAAAAACCAACGTTGATCCAATGATTTTGCATGAAGTACGTCGATTAAATAAAATACGGCAGTATGACTTCGACTTATAATAAATTACAAAATATAATTCGAAATTAGATCTTTGTAAAACGTGTGTAAACTCTATGCATGTGTATCAAATATCATATGTGCATCATGTTTTTTCAACGTTAAAAGGTGTTAAGTATAAGCAGGTGCATCAAAATTATTAGATTTGACGCTTTGGTTTGCAAAACGTGTAAATGTTTGCCGAAAAAGTATTTGTTTGTGTAATTTTTCTAATGATAGTCAACTCGGCCATCAAACAAACCGTTCAAAATAACCATCGAAACGCAACGAGCGATTTATGATCAAAATAAATAATCTTACTGCGTAATTTGTAAATCCCGTAAATCGTTTATAAATCATCAAATTTGGAAGAACAGAACCACACACCCTTATATGTTATACCGATGGACAGCATAAATAAATCATGGACAGGGGGTTTAAATAGTCTTATAAAGACTTCTTATTAGACTCTTTATACCTGGCAAGTGTTTCCCTGTGTGCCCAACAAGATCAAACGCTTTAAATAACTCAGACGCACACTTGAATTGTCATTACGCCCGGTTTTCTTACGATACTGCATGTAAGTTTTAAGCTTTATAAATTGCCGTGTTCAGCAATCAATTTCGGTGTTGTTTTTTTTCCAAGGTGTAACTTACGTAAGATTGACCTCCCATTTTATGTTTACCAACAAGGTTTTAAATTCGCGGTCGATGTCGTTTGCGCGAAATCAAGACACCGTGAATTTAAAAGGATCCAGATAACGCGAATAATGGACCCCTTGAAATATACCCGCTATACAGTATCCTTATTTTTAGTTGAATATATGTACAAACAAAGAATCATTAGCTATGTTAAGCTATTCTCAGACATATTTACAGTACAGTCTTAATTCAGTACACAACTACCAGAGGTTTGACTGTTTTATATTCCAATTTTACCACCATGTTAATCATGATGGATACACATGAATTAACATAAACATAAGCAAGTAAGTGTCTGGGACTGTTGCAATAGCCGAGTAGTATAATGCTTTTGTACTTCACATTGCTAGGCGATGGTGCTGTTACAGTATGGGAAGGATACCCACTATAGATGCAATCTATTTACTTCCCAAGTAAGAATAAAATAAAGCTCAAGTATTCCAAGGAAAAGTTAATCATAAAATTAAGCATTGTTAAGAATTTCTTACCAAGAAAGAATGCCACGGATTCGGAGAAACTTGTCAACAACATGCTGGGTCCAACTAGACCCAACACACGACCTATTTGTTCTTCTAACGTTTCTCCTGCCTGCCTCTTATCTCTCTGAAAAATAAATATTCATCATTAAAACACCGAATTATCCAACTACTGTAAAGTCACTTATTTTCGTGGGCTTTGCTTCATGGATTTTGGTAAAATGGCATTTTAAGGGGTTGTAAATTTATGGATTACAAAATATAGAAGGGGAGCCCCTTGCTCCCTATTTGGTAGGTCGATTTATCATGGGGATTAGATTTCTTGGCAAGTTCAACCACAAATCAACTAAAATTTTACCCCACGAAAATTAATGATTTTACATTGGAGCATGCATATCAAACTAGACCTTTAGATATTAAAGTAAATTGTTTTTTATATTTACCCCTATTTAATGGGACAACCAAATTGACTTATGAGATACCTATTATCTGAGCACATTTATTTATTATCACTTATCCTTTAAATTTGCTCATCTTATGACCAAACCAATAAAGCTAACATAACAGAGAGCACTTAGTGAATTTGTGATTTGGAACTACATGTCAGCATAATTAGTACAGATGTTACATGTCTGAAACAATAATTACTTGTCTGGAAAAGTGGATAAGGCCTAAAATAAAATATTGTTTGTTTCCCCATCCCCTACCTACCCGACTAAAAAGGGCCCTACCCAAAATATTTTATTGCCCAAATTGAAATAATATTTTTTTTATTAAAAATTGGAAGTGAAAATTTTATTTTTTTGTTTACTGGCTTCTTTCTTACGATTAAATTTAGGATTGTTGATTTTCACCTTTGAGTTAAGTCTAAATTTCATTATTTTTATGCTTTAACCAATAACTATCATACTGAAACAATTAAAAAAAAAATTTACCCTACCTACCTACTCATTCTAAATCTGCTAGAGTCGGGATGGGGAAACAAAGAATATTTTACGTTCGGCCTAAGTGTTAACTCAACAAATTTATCTAAGAGAATGACAAAGTCTAGCAAATATAACAACATACCTGATAGGTTTGTACAAGGATGAATATATTATCCACTCCGACAGCAAGCACTAGGAATGGTACAACTTCTATAATAATCAAGGTCATTGGAACGCCAAGGTAACTATAGAAACCAACAGATGAGGCCACTGATAACAACACTATAGTTACACCACTCAAACCAAGGGTTACTTTGGAATCAATCTATAATAGAAACAAAAACAAGAACATTTAGTATTTGTAAAGTATGAACACCCGCCCCCACAGCCAGTAGGCGAATTAACGTAACAGAACACTATGACCTTTGACCTTGCAGACTTCAAAAGCAATATATAAATGGTTTGTCAACAGATTATTACCCTTAATTTGAGCTAAATCTAATCTCACATATTGTCATTTATCTTTCAAGTCTATTCCATGGTAGGCTGCACTCAAAATTGGCGTCACTAAACAAACACTTTAGTCCGAGTTTATTACAGTAAAATTCAAGATCACAAACTTCTGATGTATCTAAATTTTAGGCTCTGATTTGAGATGCTTCAGAAGATCGGGGCCAGATGACAACACCAAATCAACAAGAGATGTTTGTGAAACATGTATGCCCCATTGACAGCCCAATAATTAGAAATGGTCAAGGTCACAGTGACCTACTGACTTCAAAATCAATAGGGGTCATCTACTGCTGATGACCAACCTCCATGTAAAGTTCGAAGATCCTAGGGAAAAGCATTCTTGAGTTATTGAACGGAAACCATTTGGTCTACCGACCGCCTGACAGACATGTGCAAAGCAATATACCGCCTCATCAAAGATGGGGGGACATTACTATTCCGATTGTGTACATACTGACTGACTTACCAGTATTGTATCTAAACCATTGAACTGTCCGAGAGCGATGGTGATGTAACCAAACATGATGAGGTAGCTGAGGACGATGGTCCAAATATCAGAACTACTTTCTCTGTTTAACTCGTCCTGTATGGATCTCTGAAGGTGTACAAACGTTTCAATTAGTAAACTAATCTAAACAAAGAAATTCAAATATTCCAGAAACCATTTTTGAATAGTTCAGTTAAACCTACATAATAAGACTGCCTTATATACCGGTGAAAACTGGTCTGCCAACGTTGGCCAACATTTCTTGGTTCGTCTTAAGGTCGAATGAAGAATAAAACTGTGAAAATAGAGGTCTTATTAATATTAAAGGTAGTCTTTAAGTGTCATCTTACTTTAAAGTTTAAAGTAACATATACATTGTGACGACATATCTGATGTTTGTTTATCATAATAAAAATAACTTCTTGGATATTGCACATCATAAACTATTTATACTGATAGACTGTATATAAAAAAGACAATTTTTAAAAAGGCACATTTATTTATGAAAAATATGAATGAACAAAAGTTTCCGATGCTTAGTAGACACCATTTAATCTCTTTACATGAAATATTGTTGGTTGGACTCCAAACTAAGATTTTTGTTTGTATAACCCACATTGAAGCTAACATACCTCTGATGAGAACGATATTGTCATATTTGGATTCTTGTAACCTTTGATGAATTTAATGAACTCAGCTTCCCAAGCCTCTGCTTTCTTATTGTCCGCTTCATTGTGGTGATTGTTTACAACAAAGGTTATAACAAACGCTGTGGCATTATGATAGTTCAAACCTGGAAATATGAACCGAAAATATGAAAATGCATGAAAACTAATATCAGACATCTTATCTAAGATTGATTTCTTAATACCCACTTAGTTTAAATGACTGTTAGTCAATGCAAGATCAGTAATCATTTGATGTTACATAACACTCTTGTCAATTATACAAAGATTTGTCAATTATACCTAATATAGTATTTATGAATCAATCTTGGTACCAAGAAGTTGCTGGTTATATCCCAGACTGCAACATACCAAAGTTGTTATATGTTAAACAAGACCGCAACATGCTAAAGTATATGTTAAACAGTGATTAAACTAGCTATTTCATAAATACAATCATACACTGAGCAGTTCTTCTAGTTCTAACCACGACTAAATCTACAAGGGAGTATATCAAATAATTTACCATCGTATCCACCAAGTACAACCCATGGAAAAGCGGGGCCACCATACGCAGCAAGACAAGACATCTCTAACGGTGTCGTGTCGGATACTGATGCCGGTGCTCTACAATATATACAGTATAATATAGCTTAAATCATCTGGAACACATATATTATCTGGAACACATATATTATCTGGAACACATATATTATCAATGGTAAAGTCCACTATAACAAGGTATGAATCCCTATATACTCAGTTCCGTCAGAGAATTGTTCTGTTTTCATATAGCTCTGACTGAACTGAAAACCGATATAACACTCTGACAGAACTTAAGATACATGATATTTGAGTTCCGTCTGAGCGTTATATCTGTTTTGACACAAAAATGTCCGTCTCCCATAAAGGGCCATAAGTCTGGACAATTTCTAAGTTTTGCGCCTTAGAAAATTTCTTAAGAAATTATGTAAGAACCTTTGTGAATATGAGCCCAGGTCTATGGTGTATGTTTGAGGACCATTGACTGGTGTTCAACAGTTATCATTTAGATATAACGTACGAGTAGACATTGCCACGGATAAAAAAATAGCAAATTTTGAAATACAGGCTTTTTTCAAATTTCTTAGTAGAGTTATTTCGAAGCCAAGATTTATGCTAGAGGACTGTTGGCCAATTTGGTGAATGTGTCAATATTTTCATGTCTCTAACTTCACCACTTTTACAGTATATGCAGCTTGTTTGATCTATAGACAAAGGAGTCTATTCCCAACAAGCTAGGGTAACACAACCAGATTCCTTTTCTCACACCTCTTTCTCTTAATTGATTTTAAGTCTGCACTTGTCAGACACACCTGTCAATAATATTCGAAGAGGCATTAGGCAGTATAAATAGTAGGGGTTGTACTGAGGCACAATGCCCTATCCAGAATATTAGATACAAGTCAGTTCCAGATGCAATAAAAGGACACAGCTCTACTCAAAAACTCAGTTCTATTGCTAAAATTCAGCTAATGGAACTTCAAATGACCATAACTTTGTCAATACTTTTAATATTTTCACCAAATTTCCGGATTATTCCAGAATTGTAGGACGCCAGATATAAGATAGATTAATACACTTGTTACTATATATAGTAACAAAAATGAGCCTATTTACGGCTGATTATGGTCATCACGTGATTGATTATCGCCTATCCGCCCGGTCCGCAATCTCATAATCATAATCGGACCGGCTGAACGGGCGCACGTTACGTTATCCGTGTAATCATGACGTCACGTTGGAGCCAAAATGACGTTACGTTGCTCATATGCAAGATTTCTTTGCCTATTTTATTAACTCTTAGCGCATTTTATTGGTATCAACCTTAGAATAATATCTAGCTACATCAGTAATATTTACGTTATTTGTTCTCTATAGATATAATGAAATCAAACAATTGTATTAAAGACTTTAATACACTTCAGAGCCGGGCCGGAAGGAGATAATCGGCCTGGTATGAATAATCACCCTCGGGCTAAAGCCCTCGCGGTGATTATTCATTTTCCGGGCCGATTATCACCTTCCGGCCCGGCTGTGTCGTGTATTAACCTCTAATTATACTTACTGTACACAATGAAGGAAATGATCGAGATAATCAGCCAACACAAAGATACCATACTCATCCATAGCAACCTTATCTAGGTTAGTACTATTATCTGCCCAGAACTGTAAAACACTCTCTATCGTACATGCGTTCTTATCTGGGTATAATGGCTTGAAACATATATCATCTAACTGAACAGTCTCATTGTTAAACTTGACTGAGAGTTGTTCCACCTGAGTTTGAAGATCCAGCACCTAAAATAAAATTCACAAGAATGATAATTTCTGTGTTTTTTTCAGCCGATTTTATAACCGTTATTGGGCTAGCCGTTATTGTGCTATGTTCCGTTAATGTATAATATAAAATGTATTCCTTGAAAACACTTGAAATATATAACCACTTGTATAATATATGTGAATCAACCATTAATATAGTTGTTCTTACGTTTAAATGGACTATCTTTTCTTGAGAATTGATCTCTCTTTTCAGCATACTACCAGTATATAATCATTTCAAAGTAGTTCAATTACCAATTGTTAAGGTAGTCTTTGAAAAAGCCCTAGAGCTTGTTTGTAATTTGTTTTTATGTTCCGTTCATGGGCTATGTTCACATTTCAATTTATCTTTTTCCCCTAGTTCAAGCAAAAATATTGAAGTTCCTAGTCCAAACCGTTCTTTAGCTATTAATTAGCAGCAATTTCGGAGTAAATCCAGATTTCCAGATTATTTTGGAATTGTAGGACCCCTGACAATGTTTGATTTCACTTACCTGATGCATGAACTCCTTATCAAACATAGAACTGAATGCTATAGTGTCTACAGATGGGGGCGGGTAGTCGTGTATAACTTTATTCTGGTCCTTGGGTCGTGTAATTATCAACTGCTCTGTACGGTAAAATGGTCTATAATAATAATAATAATAACGACTTTATTTACTGTGGATTACCTAATTACATATTTAACAGCAATATCAATTTTCAATATGGTCCACTGGAAAGAAAACAGACAATAGACAAATTATAAATCAGTCAGAACTTATACATCAGTGTCCTGCATTAACAGAACAATGGGTTCTTGAGTAGCATTTCTGTTGAACACAGCTGATCTGAACGCAATTTTAAATGATGTTTTCAATTGGCAATCAGTTGACTCAACAATAAAAAACATTTTTATTCTCCATGTTGCCTACTCTATTCCCACGAGGCACTTCGCTGAAACTAATTACTAATGCATATTTATTTAGAACCCCGTGAAAAGCATATAAAACAGCTAAAATCGTAACAAAATAAACGAACCATCAATGTATATAATGGTACTTAGTAGCACATACATTGTAATTTTTTTAAGATGCCTGATACACACCGGGGAGAGGAATTACATATTCAATACGACAAATGCCATAAAAATTAGAAGTATGAAATATTGATAAGAAGGAAAACACTCACCCAAAATGAGAATCAAAGTAGTCTTTCTGTTGTCTTGCGGTACTTTGTGGGGATGACCAGAGCTTGACAGGGTCAGTGGTAACATCGTATTTCGCAATCCCTCCAGCCAATGAACCAAACACGATTATACCAACGAGAAGTGTAACCAGTGGATAACGTGCACATAGGACTCCCCATTTAGTGAATGCCGTCCTCAATACTTCCTCTACTCGGGCACCAAGCTTCTCCAGTGTTCCGATTTCTGCTGGGGAGATCTGACGACCGATGAGATTCTGTCGGCTACCAGCCATCGATGCTACCTCAACATTGTACGAATCACCACCTTTGGTTATAATATTTAGAGTGTTTCTTCTGATAATTTGGAAACAAATGACATAGGTGCCAAAGAAGATTACAAAAGCAATGAACACGCAGGCAACAATAAATGAAGGACCATCTATTGTAAGAATTTTAAATGGTTTCTTCTGTGCGGGGGGTGGTGGAACAGCAGCGCAGCTAGTCTGACAATCTTGACAGGAACATGGCTCTGTTGAATTTGAATACGTCTCATTACAGCGAAGGTTTGTAGAGTTCAGAGGATACATAGTGTAGTTATCAGGTGTCGTCCACGATGTGTTAGTATAATGGTAAAGAATTGGGAAAGGAGCGCGACCATTTCCAGTATTTCCCATGTAGGCAAGCCAGATTTTAGGGCTACAATCTTTTGCCTTGCGTCCACAAAACACAGACATAGCTTTATCATTTGCACTCGGCATTTGAACATCTTTACAGGAGTCATACAATTCACTAGCAAATTTGTCGGTCATTACGTAAGTAACAGATGGAATACCACCTCCAGGGCACGGGTACTGCTTCTGTCCTGTAAGTAGATAAAGAAACAACAAGGTTAAATAATGGTTCGTAGGAAAACTTTATAGACTGAAACTAGTTGAATGTAATTGATTTTACATTAGCTCCCAGGGTAACATGGTGGAAGAGACGAATCTTCATATTTTTAAAATCTAAACGATCATAGAAATGGCAAAATTCTTGAGTTTTGTTGACACTACTTGAGCAATGACCCCTCTCTGTACTTTGAGCCATGACCCATCTCTGCTCTTTGAGTCCTGACTCTGCTCTTTGAGTCCTGACTCTGCTCTTTGAGTCCTGACTCTGCTCTTTGAGTCCTGACTCTACTCTTTTAGTCCTGACCCCCTCTGCTCTTTGAGTCCTGACTCTGCTCTTTGAGTCCTGACTCTACTCTTTTAGTCCTGACCCCCTCTGCTCTTTGAGTCCTGACCTTTCTGCACTTTGAGCCATGACCTCTCTTCTCTTTGAGTCTTGACTCTGTTCTTTGAGTCCTGACTCTACTCTTTTAGTCCTGACCCCTCTGCTCTTTGAGTCCTGACCCTTTCTGCACTTTGAGCCATGACCTCTCTTCTCTTTGAGTCTTGACTCTGTTCTTTGAGTCCTGACTCTGTTCTTTGAGTCATGACTGCTCTCCTCTGAGCAATGATCTTGACTAGAAATAATTTTACCTGTCTCGCAAGGAGCTGATCGGTTGTTGTAGAGGAAGAGACTTTGTACAGGACTACAGGTCATCTGACAGATCTGGTTGAGAAAGTTAGTGTAACATGCCGGACAACGAGACAACAGCTGATCTGGTAGAGCTAAGTTCGACTCCATTGTCTGTAGCTGTATGGTATCACAACATGTTCTAGTACTATCATCTCCTATAGTAAAACAACAATGTGCACATCATATTATCACATAATGTTTGTATTCGTAACAGTACATTGATAGGTATATAATAATAAGCAGTATTTACTCTTATGATACAGCAAAACTTGTTATAGTGTACAAACCCAAGACATACATATAAGGAGTCGACATATAACATGATTAACTGGACTTATAACATATATCTGTATTACAATTGATAGACTTAATGTATTGAAATGTGTCCAGACGAAAAACAGGATTTAAGTGAGTCAGAAAGTGTCTGCATGGAGTTAAGGGTTAAATGAAATAATCTCAAGTCAACTATAAGTTCCTACCATTATATAACTGTGGGCAGTATTTCTTCAGTATCCTCAATCCTTCCTTGTCTTTAAGTAATGGTGAATTCTTGGTGACATTGGTAGCTGGACAGTTCAAGACACCATTATTCCAACCCTTAGATTTATCACATTCACCGTACCATACACATTGACCCTTGTCTGCTTGACCATGGTCATCTTCTGGTACGATCACATACCCAGGATCGGCGGCTTCATTTGGAATACTGACTACCACATCATCAAGGTCATTTGGAATGCTGACCTCAACATGATCAACAGACTTATCAAGTTCACTGTTTTCATCTTGCACAGTCTGTAAATTTATATGTTAATTCTGTTATAGTTTCGTTTTAATACACAAATATTTTATATTCATTAAGAAAAGACTGTATTAATCAACAAACTGTTTATGTTTTGTATTTTAAAGTTCATAGTCAATATATTTTGATGATAAAATAATCATTTATTTCAAGCTAATGAAACTAGAGCTATCACTGGAGTGATGAATCATACCCCAGCAGCACTGCCTTGACACAGGAATATTATTTAAAAATATAGTCTAAAGAACATATTTATAATGACAAAGGGTATAAAAACAAAGTTACTTTAAAGTTACAGACCGGACAAAACTTGCATGACTATATTTATAACCTTTGACCTCTAAGTGTGACCTTGACATTTGAGCTATGACACATCGTTTTGATGTGGTGAACCTTTGTACCAAGCAATTTTAAAATTCAGTATGATTTTGCAAACTGATCAACAGACCAACCAACCAACCGACCGACAGACAGACCAACATGGTGACTCCAGTATACCCCCTTCAAACTTTGTTTGCGGGGGGATAATAAGTTAAACCAGTACATATGCTGTCATACCTTTGAATTTGGTGTGAAAATAACGCTTATACTGTCGGAGGTGTAGCTTGTCATATACTGGACAAATTGATTTTCCCATGCTGACACATCGGCGGTGTTTTTGAGTACAAACGTGAGTACAAATGATGATGCGTCATTGTAATCTCCAACTGTGCCTAAAAATTAATTAAGGTAGAGTGTAACTTAAACATGTGAAATTCCTATAGTCCAGAGAATTTGACACGACTCTCAAACTTCTATTAGCATAATTTAACAGCTGACGTATTGTCTCTATTTATAATCGCGGTTGTATGTTTTCATAAGCGGAAAGAATCACGAAGACGCTCGAGGTGCAATACCAGCACAAATCTAAAGAACCGATGTTGCACGATTTGCTCGCGGAAATTTATATATTCAGCACAAGAACCTTATAATATATTCATGCATAAAGGTCAGGATCGTGTCAAATTCTCTGTGCTATACCTGGCTCAATGAACAGCTTCATTTATCAACAGTTCCATGTTGTGATCTTGTTTAATGAAGATTAGAACAATCAGAGAGACACCAGTTTTAGTAGACAACAACCGAAGAAAGATGAACATAAAATCAGGGGTTCCATTTGACTTGAGAGTAGGGTTTTTGATCCTTGAAATTTCCAAAAAGCCACATTGTGAATCTCAAGATTTTGGTTTGATGGGTCATTTTCCTCTAAAATCATGGGTATGGTATTTTGCCAATAAAATGGTAATATCAAAGTGACCCTTCAGATTCCGAAGTTAGTGGCATCCCTGTAAAATTGATTAAACATTGTCGGTCGGTGTACCGATGTAGTATCAAATTAAGACAATCCTATCCCAGGATGAAGACAATTCCAACAGGGAAGGCAGCACACAATTCTAAGCTTGGAGGTAGTAACAAGAATTGAAGATAAGAGTAATGCATAGAATTGTGATTGGTGTATTCATATAGCCAAAGAGAATAATAACACTAAGTCGAAAATGGAACAAAATAGATGCTGAACTTCTAGGAGACAATGTTAGGCCAAAAATAAAATATTGTTTGTTTCCCCTTCCCGGTCAGGCCAGTTAGGATTGGGTAAGTAAAATATTTTTTTTCTGAAAAATATACTTTTTAAATATTTTATAGTCAATATTGTTTGTTTTGCCTACTCACTTTGTTAGTTCTACTGTTTTGATGGATAATATTTTACATCGTAACTATTTGCACTTCATACTTTTATACCCAACCATTTTTTTAAAAATATTTTTTTTTCCGAGGGTCAAAAAATACTTTGGGTAGGGACTTTTTACTCGTGCAAGTAGATAAGGGGAAACAAACAATATGTTATTTTGGCCAAAGTACCATCATGTCTGGGTAAGTTTAACGTGTAAAATAAATTTAAATATCTACTTACTATTGTATCCATTAAGAACCATGTAGGGAAATGTTGTGTTTCCAAAGTCTGATAAACACGACATATTATAAGGTAGTGTGTCTGTTTTAAGGTCAGTGTACCTGAAAGATGTAAGGGAAATAGTGGTACCAGTTTTATTTCATATAATGTGGCTAGAAGGTGAATCCCGTAATTCTTGTTCTCAAAGCGGGCACTCTACCACTAAGCTATCAAGGTAGTTGTCATTGAAGATAAACTTCAACGGAAGTAGTGTGATATACAGTCAGAACTTTGATGAGTTGACCAATTTTGTCTCAATCATGCTAGAAGCCTCAAACAGGTTATTGGGTCCTAATGATGTACTAGCAGACATTATACAGTAGATGCCTTCAACAGGTAGATGGCTCAAACTATTGTCCCAGTCTGAAGGCAGTTTGAGACATCAAAGTTCTATTGTACAGTTGACCAAACTATGAACCTGAAATGGTCAATCTGTACTTCTTCACATAGAGAAGATATGACCCTTAAGTTATAATGAGATCTACACTAAGGTGTTATAATTAGTGATGCCACAATTGTCACCGACAATCGATTGTCCACTTAGGCCGATTCATTAGTCGCCAGTTGACATTGGTTTTAGTTTGTCAGTATGAATTCATGTTGATAAGTATATCATTAACTTCATACTAATTATTACAGTATACTGAGCCAAATGATGAATAAGGGTTTTTTATCTCCGATTGTGTCTGATTTATCAATCGGCAAGGGGTTCAGATTGTGTCCGATTTATCAATCAGCAAGGGGTTCAGATTGTGTCCGATTTATCAATTGGCAAGGGGTTCAGATTGTGTCCGATTTATCAATCGGCAAGGGGTTCAGATTGTGTCCGATTTATCAATCGGCAAGGGGTTCAGATTGTGTCCGATTTATCAATTAGCAAGGGGTTCAGATTGTGTCCGATTAATCAATTAGCAAGGGGTTCCGATTGTGTCTGATTAATCAATCAGCAAGGGGTTCCCATTGTGTCCGATTAATCAAACAGCAAGGGGTTCAGATTGTGTCCGATTAATCAATTAGCAAGGGGTTCCCATTGTGTCCGATTAATCAATTAGCAAGGGGTTCCTATTGTGTCCGATTAATCAATCAGCAAGGGGTTCAGATTGTGTCCGATTAATCAATAAGCAAGGGGTTCCGATTGTCTCCGATTAATCAATTAGCAAGGGGCTCCCATTGTGTCCGATTAATCAATCAGCAAGGGGTTAAGATTGCGGCGATAAATCAACCGTGTTCATTTATCTGATATTCATCACTAGTTATAATACATAATAATGGTATCATTCATGTGCGATGTCATGTATGAAATATAAATTACAAACTTTTAGTACTTACTTGGAGCACATTTGGAAATGGTCTAGATAATCAGCTAGTACAAAAATACCAAAAGTGTCCATTGCAACCTTATCTACATTAGCTGGGTCATTCTGGTAATACTGTAGAGGACTCTCAACCACACATTTCTTGTTATACTTGATACATACAGCATCATACGACACCTGTACACCACTGGCAGAGACCCCTGTGATACCAGTTATATTGGTCTGCAGTTCAAGCACCTAAAAAGAAAGGTTTTTTACAACAACGTCATGTGCATAGTATACATAATAAGAGAATGAAAACAAGCATTCATGTTACCAATACAGCTAAATAATGTAAATAATTTTAAGTGTTACATTCTCCTGACCAAGACCTTTTAGGTTGAAATATTGAGTAATTAAGAGTGATTTGTTAACAAACATTATTGTGATCCCCTATTAGGGATATTTTACAACAAGATTCTACAATTAATATGTAGAGGATTTTGTTGATTTTGGTGCAAGATCTAATTTTATTTCACCAAGTGAACACAGGAATCACTATATCTACGAGTGGTATGTGAGTCTGTGAGCAAATCGTGCATATCGGTCCTTTCAATTTGTGTTTGTATTACACCTCAAGTGTCTATGTGATACTTCCTGCTTATAAAAACACACAAAGGGGATTATAAATATAGACAATATATCAGCGGTTAAATTATGCTATTAGAAGGTCGAGAGTCGTGTCAAATTCTCTGTACTATACTTACTTTGTGCATGAAATCTTTGTCGAATATAGATGTAAAAGAAACTGACGTTGTCGAGGGTGGTGGCAACGAATGGTTGATTGGTGCAGAACTGTCCTTACGACTCACAATCACCTCAACTCTTTTATACATATTGGCACTGAAAATAGAGAATATTTTATCATGAAAATAAGTCAGACTAATAAGTTTATATATATTTTACAGATGTGTTCATCCAATCACAATTGATTTATGGACCAAAATTTATAAAAATAAGTTTTGTATCATCACAATCATTTATTGACATATTTTAGGCGTGTTTATTAGTCCCCTACCGGTTTTCAACTACAGGTTTATAGGCAAAATACCCTGGCATATTTTAAGAGAAAATGACCCTTCAAACTAAAATCTTGAGGATCAAAATGTGGCTTTTTTGGACATTTTAAGGGTCAAAATCCCTTTTTGAGTCAAATGGAACCCATGTGAGTCTGATTTGGACAACCCTCTACAAAAATAGCTGGTTGGACCCCTTCCTGAGAAAAATAGCTGATTGGACCCTTTCTGAGAAAAATAGCTGTTTGTACCCCTTTCTGTGAATAATTGCTGGTTGAACCCCTTCCTGTGAATAATAGCTGGTTGTACTGCCTGGATTCATGCATGAATATGAAATAAATAGTGCAATAAAATATTTTCAACACTTACCCAAATGTTGAATCGAGGAATTGTACTCTGGAAGCATCGGTTGGTTTCAGTTGATGTTGACATGTGACACTACTACAATCATGGCACGAACATTTCTCAGTCCCTGTAAGCGAAAACAAGAAACTGTCAAACATGGAAAATCAACAAAACGCAGGATCTCAAAACAAGATCCAAAACTCTACTGAAACTTAAGATCCTCAATAAACAAGTCACTAAGAATTGCAAGCAATACAGAAGTCCCCTACCGGTTTGAAGCACTGACCTTTAAATTATTTTCAATATTTCCCATAATTTTTGTTAGAATCAAAACATATTAAGATGGGCATAATCCCCTTATTGCCCCCTATCCACATATCAAGTTTCATAAACATAGCTTGGCAACTGAGTTCGGTCAGGATCCAGTTTTTTTAATGGATGGACGGGTGGCAAACCTCTAGTCCCCTCCAGAACCTTTAGAACCAGGTCTTTTTATAACCTAGGGGATGGGGGCCTTACCTTAAATTAGGGGGAAAAAATATTGGTATTTTGGTGTATGATTTTGTCATGGTCATTTTTGGCATCAACTGCATGATTTTAAAGAATTTTTTCCAGGGAAGAAGAAGCCTTACAATTGCCTCTATTATATAACGACAATAAGCCATGAGAACTTACCAATAGCAGCACTGCTGTGACTCAGAACTTGATCACATTTCTTATCAGATATATTGAGAGGTTCTAATGTAGTTCCATCTGGAGCGTTCCATGGCGTAGAAGTCAAAATGTATTCTATAGGAAAAGGTGCTTGTCCGTTACCAGTGTTTCCGAGGAAATTGAAAAACAATGATGAGTTACATTCGGCCTGTGTACGTCCACACAATACAGACACAGCATAGTCGTTGGTGCTACGAATCTCAACAGATTTACAAGAATCGTAGATTCCATTGGCGTATTTATGCGAGATAGCCATTTTAATTCCTTTAATGCCGGTAGTATAGCTTGGTGGTGCCGGTGCAGAGTCCTCCACCATCATAAACCTGCTCTGTTGTGGTGAGCATGTCATCTGACACAGATTGTTGAGGAAATTGTACAGACATGCTGGACAACTCTTTAACAATTGAAGTGGTACACCAATACTGTCCCGGAATGCCCGCAGCTGCTTGATGTCGCAACAAGTATATGTACTATCATCTCCTGAAAATAGAAGTTTATTTGATACAGTGACATAGCTGGGTTGAGCAAGAGTGTACACACAATGTGGAGTTCGGCTGTTGAGGGGCCAGGGCTGACATTATATAAGGTGTTACCACTTAAACAGAAACAAATATGTTGATTTGTTAATTAATTAATGATTTCGGCGAATGTTTGTACCCCTGATGAGCCAATCTGGCAAAATGCATTAAATAATGCAGGATTAAATTACTAATTTCTTCATTTTTTATTTTATATATAAAATAAATAGCAAAACCCTAGTTACTAAGTTAGTCACTGATTTCAATTTACTTTCTAGACCACTTAATTCATTCATTTTCATGGAGTGTACACCTGGGGTTATCATGATAGGCTAAGCGCCTGCAATAGTATTACATAGATTACTGGGTATTTACTCAATGTTTAAAGGATCTCAACAAAACAATACCTTTATAGATATCAGGGCAATAGTCTTTGATTATTTGTAGAGCTTCAGCATCTTGTTCAAGTCTTGGGCTGGTTGTATTTCCTGCTGGACAGTTAAGTACTCCATTATTATACCCCTGACCACATTGACCGTACCATATACAGTGTCCTTCTTCCGGTATAACGTTCACAGGGTGCTCCAAAAATCCCTGAAAATATTCAACATATAATTAAGTGGAATGGTCTCTACACAGGCAACCGGTTCACCAATTGTTTTGATGATCAAAGATGGTCATTTTTATGTGCCCTACCAGGACCCTGTAACATTGGACAGGTAAGTAACATCAAGTCTTTCAGAAACTTTCAGAATAACGTTTAGTAGGCAGCAGATTTGTTGTTTATTGTGACCTACCAGGACCCTGTAACATTGGACAGGTAAGTAACATTAAGTCTTTCAGGAACTTTCAGAATAACGTTTAGTAGGCAGCAGATTAGTTGTTTATTGTGCCCTACCAAGAACCTGTAACATTGGACAGGTAAGTAACATTAAGTCTTTCAGGAACTTTCAGAATAACGTTTAGTAGGCAGCAGATTAGTTGTTTATTGTGCCCTACCAAGAACCTGTAACATTGGACAGGTAAGTAACATTAAGTCTTTCAGAAACTTTCAGAATAACGTTTAGTAGGCAGCAGATTAGTTGTTTATTGTGACCTACCAGGAACCTGTAACATTGGACAGGTAAGTAACATTAAGTCTTTCAGGAACTTTCAGAATAACGTTTAGTAGACAGCAGATTTGTTGTTTATTGTGCCCTACCAAGAACCTGTAACATTGGACAGGTAAGTAACATTAAGTCTTTCAGAAACTTTCAGAATAACGTTTAGTAGGCAGCAGATTAGTTGTTTATTGTGACCTACCAGGAACCTGTAACATTGGACAGGTAAGTAACATTAAGTCTTTCAGGAACTTTCAGAATAACGTTTAGTAGACAGCAGATTTGTTGTTTATTGTGCCCTACCAAGAACCTGTAACATTGGACAGGTAAGTAACATTAAGTCTTTCAGAAACTTTCAGAATAACGTTTAGTAGGCAGCAGATTAGTTGTTTATTGTGACCTACCAGGAACCTGTAACATTGGACAGGTAAGTAACATTAAGTCTTTCAGGAACTTTCAGAATAACGTTTAGTAGACAGCAGATTTGTTGTTTATTGTGCCCTACCAAGAACCTGTAACATTGGACAGGTAAGTAACATTAAGTCTTTCAGAAACTTTCAGAATAACGTTTAGTAGGCAGCAGATTTGTTGTTTATTGTGACCTACCAGGACCCTGTAACATTGGACTTGTAGGTTACATTGAGTTTTTTATAAACTTTCGGAATAACATTTAGTTAATGAGCAACACATAGTGACATACAGTGGCATAGCCAGCAATACATGCAAGTGTGTTAAACATCAATGGGAATGTTGACAATATAAATATGGCAACAAAGTGGATAGCTAAGGGGTTCATACTCAAAAACAAGAAATTCTGATTTATACACATCCTCCACAAGCAGAAGAGGCGAAACTCTCCTGACACACCCTATTTTGTATACGTAACATTCTTTCAGGCCAAGCTTTGCTCAAAATGAAAGAAATATGTCAAATATAAAGTTTACACACCCTCATTTGTATTATATGATATTGGTACATACATGTGTGTACTGGTAGATATGTTAACCAACAAGGAAAGTTATGCAAAGCAATTTGTCTTAGTTACAGGATAGCTAGATTATTTAATATATAACCACTAAATGTATGTAAACTGTAACAATGTACAGTTTGTATTACTGGTATCCCCTTCTTAATTTCTTATATTAAATCGTCATATGTATAAATCATTATCAGATGTTGGTGGTAGTAACTAGTACATAATATGGTTGAATTTGATATTTATATTAGTACATTATTAATATAAAATACAATTGAGACAATTAAAAGTTAAAAATTCCTTTAAAACTCATTAAAGCCATCCAGAAGAAGTGTGTGGGGCATATTTTTATCCTCCTTCAATTAAATTGAAGTAAGTTAAAGTATTTTCTACGCTCTTTTAGTGTCAGCTATATATACAATTACAATTTTAAACATCTTTTTCAGTGGCCAAACAAACATTTAAATCAGGGTATGATAATACATCATGTAATTGAGCTATGTAACCATGCATGATATATATAGATACATTGTATAATATAGTAAACATAGGATAAACTATTAAATGATACTGCGGAGAAATGCTGATAAACTTTGAGCTTTCATCACTGAAGGAAGCATGTTATGTTTATCAACAATTTGTGGTTGTTAAAATCATGTCACATTCATAGCTGATATACACATGTGCGCCATTAAACCGTTCATACATGCCAGATATCCTGCATCAAACGCTTGTCTCAAGCATTTGAGACTCTACTCCAGCATGATTGGAGGCCAATTTATCATATCTTATACAATCCTTGGACATGCTGGAACCTAACATTTTCTGTTTACATTATGAAAATTATCACAAATATTAGTTTAAATTGCTACATGAAGCATGCATGGTATTGTCGTCAAAGTAAGATAAGTGAAAACTGCATATTAACTTCAATAAGTTTCAGCCAAGGAAAATCTCCTGCATTTCCATCACCAATCTCACGCAAAGGGGTCTGCGAAACATGGCATGTATGACCATTGCAATACATTACATAACTTAAATCCTCTAACCTTGAATTATTTCCTCTTTTCAGATTTCCACATTACTGTTACATGTACTATACAGTCGACTCTCGTTATCTGGATTTTTTGGGACCGAGAAAATCACTTAGACAAAAATTCAAGATAGGTTCGAGAGGCTCTCGAGAGCCAATTTTTCTCCCGTCGAAGTCTCAGTATGGGTCAAACGGGTTTTATCGTGTCAGGGATATTGATGATAGTCTACCTACACATACATGTACTACCTTCTTGTACTATGCTTAATCAATAGGGCATAAAAATCGGTCAATTATAAATTATAATCATCTAACACTATTTTAATTTTCATTTATCCTCTTTTCCTATGGTTTCAGCCACTTAAGAATAAACATCCTATGTTTGCCAAAATATGTTTTTGCAAGCTTGAAAAATGTTTAGAGTGTTATAGTTAGTCTTTTATCTTAACAAATTGACCAAATTATTTGGTCTGGGTAGTCTATTTATAAAAATATAGCTATTTAACTGACCAGGGGTAGGTTTGTCTTAATTTTATAGTGTTTCCTATGGTTTCGGCCACTCTAGTTGAACGTCCAAGAAATTGTATTTTTTGAAGGATTCAAAGTAAAAATATTTTTAGGTAATGTACATCAACATGTCAACTTATGTTTTACATAAATTTATTTACACCCAATGGCTGCAGAGAGTGAAGCACCCTGTTTTTTCAAGAGCCCACAAAAAAAGTCACATTTTTTCTACTTTTTGTTACAAAATCACTTAAAACGGCTTAATTTCATAAAAATTGATTCATGAACAATATTGGGAAGTGTATCCTAGTTTTTTCATGCAATCCACATACTGGAGTAAAAAATTCCACTCTTTGGGCTATATTTTTCAAAATAAGGGGGTGGCTGAAACCATAGGAAAGGATGAAACCATAGGAAAGAAGGATAATATTTTAAAGAAATTAACTAAAAAATATTGTATAACTGAGAAAGTCATAAACCAAGTGATAAATATGTCACCAAGATGTATGAGTAAATTATTTCATACTATAGATAAGGGTAAACAAATGAATCAACATAGAGAATACATAAAGTACTCATACATCAGTCATGTCAGTCACCCACATAACTACAGAGGAATGGTATATATTTAGATGTAGAATGATTAAATCTATTCCGATCAAAGCCTTATGAAGCTTTCAATAAACAATCTTGTATTTACCCCACCCATAATGTGATAATTCTTATAGTAAGGTCAATGTAAGTCCTAAAAGTTTCGATGATTTTCTTTATTCAATAATAGCCTTAGACAAGAAAAGGTTCAGTATAGCCTTTGTTTCCAAATAAAATTTAAAATATTCACTTTTAATGATATACTCTTTTAATCTACAAGAGGTCAGCCGCCCGTACAGTGTTTATATTATGCATGTTTATTTATTGATAAGTCTAGAGTTATGTTCGGCGAGCTTTAAGTTCTAAAAGTTTTGATGATTTACTTTATTTAATAATAGTCTTAGACAGGAAAGGGACGAAAATGAAGTCAAGATGATAAGTAAACAAGTTATCATTGGGATACATGAAGAACTCGTTCAAGTTGACAACAATGGGTTACTTGCATAATATTCAAGTAGCTACACTTGAACATAGTCTTTGAAACAGTATGATACAAGTATATATAAATGTTAAAACAATATAACTATCATAAACAATTTCAGTTTCATAATGAATACAAAGTTTCAAAAGATCGATGGTCAACAGATACAAATGTACTGTAAAACTGTAGAATCACAATTGTTCTTCCCCTGACATAAAATTCATGGTCTGCTTATGGGACAATTCAATTCATGGCCAGTTTACTGGATCATCAAATGTCAATCTTAAATCAATTGGTAAGAACATACATGTAATCTCAAATAATCTTGAATAATATCAATTATCTTAATTAATCAAATTTGTACAAAGTGTCATGAGACATATGGGCAACAAACAAAGTGAAACTGGTGTGATTGTCCTATATAATATTGTTACACAGATAGGTTATCTACTAGGTACATACTCCACAAATATAGTCATAATACTCATACATACGCATCAATTAATGATCAAGAGTTCTGAAGTTATACAAGCCAAGTTTGCAGGCCAATCTCAGAATGAAGCCTTCTCATTGGTCAATTTTAAAGCTGAATTATGAAACAACCAATTAGATGCCTAAATTTGAGACAGGTTTTATAATAGGCCAAATCATGAGACTCAATGTAGAACACATACAAGAGCAACCCTAATCAACCACTGACTCAAATAAGCAGTAGCAATAAGCATGCAATTAGTCTGAGATATATTAATAAATGATATTTTTACACATCATCTGAAAATTTCTTTATTTTTTGCATATAAATCTTCACTTTAATGACTACCGGTACCCAGAATTACCCAGCATATATACATTACATTGAATGACTTGTATTTTTATTGCACATGTATACAGAAAAGTGGCGTGATGGCTCTGCTTTTACTGATAACATGCAGTCAGCAGATCTACATATACATAAACAGTCCATGTACGTATGACATGTATACATTCACGCTACAATCCATCCAATCAGCAGTTGAACTGTATATACTGTCCCGTCCAATCAGCCGTCAGCATTTGATTTGTCTGTACCGCCTAACAGCACCATCAGAGGTACTTACATATTGGCAATATAGACGATACTTCAATCTAGTGACATTGAACGTTGACCTGACCAACTGATTACCAATCTAACCATATATGTTTACAATGCCATATATTACAAATACACTTTGGCATTTGACACAATAGAATTGTAATTACTTCCTTGCAAAAACTCTTACTCTGAGATACTTAAGTTCAGTGCAAACTTATGATAATCGTATAAATCAGGTATAGATTATAACAAATCAGCATGCAGCAACATTTGTCAAAGCACTAAATGTTGATAATACCAGTACTTCACATTTTTGATAAAAATCGCTGGGGATCATGTTTAGGCTAAGACAAATCATGTTTACGAAAGACAAGTGACGGTTCAAGATCAAGTGAAGACACCAGACAGTTCAAGATCACAGTATGAAAACAGCTCCAGGATCCGTTGGCTGCCAAGTTGCTATATCATGGTTCAGACAAAATTCTCACATCTAAATTCAATGACTATTAAAGGACTTTTTTAGGTAAAATAGGTATTTTCAAGACATTTTTCCAACATTTACAATGTACCAAGGTTAAATGGTACGAAAATGCAATAATTCACTACAATTTTATACACTACTTCCAGGCATACCCAATTGCACTATATTCATCACTTAACAATGAATGGCACCCATACAGTTTATGTACTTTAAATTTTGAGAAAAAGAGCGGTTTCTATTTCTTTTTTAAGCATATATTACTTGTGCCATTTTGACAACATCAATACGCTTATATGGATATTCAAGGCTGCTTGCCTGAATTCAAGGATTTTCAGTTACCATTTTAGCATTTTTTCAAGGTAGCACTAAATTCAAGAACTTTTCAAGGTTCAAACCAAATTCTTCAAACTTTTTTTATTGATGATGCAACATTTTGTATATTCTGCCTCCCAAACAACCAGACATTTAATTGCAAATCAATTTTTCTCAATGTGTGAAAGTCAACAACTTTGAGAAATAGAAATAACCATACCGACTAATCACTACATTTATGAATAACTTCTTATCAGTCCAATATTTAGCCAATTGAATCTCTTAGCAATATTGTATGTAAACAAACAAACATGCACAATCAATAAGTAATCCTTAAAAAGACCAGTGACATACCAGAACTCAGTGACCTTACCAGTTTGTCGGTTATCTTTCAATGAACACTAGAACTGTTTGGGAAAAAAGAATTTGTTTCAATTTTATCAACAGAATTTACAAACTACCAGTTTACATAGTGAGGTCTGTCTACATAGTGAAGTCTGTCTACAACCAAAAGGAATGACCTGGTTGATTACTCTGACTTTGGCTTATAGGAAACTGGGTCAACACAGTATATCAAAATGACATTTCAGACTCCATATGTCTAAATTAACAGTTATAATAATAACATCACAGGTTCATTGCCAACGAAATAATTCTGCAGACTGTTAGGTATCAAGCAATATTATTTTATTTGTCTACAAGTAACATAATATCATTGTAGACAATCATTGAAGTTAAAAACTTGTGTAAACATTTAAATAAGATTCAACCTTTTATCGCCCACCATAATGATTAAAGTGAATAGTTTTATCAGTTCATTGTAGCCTTACTATAACATGTAACAAACTAGAATTTACTTGATCGACATCGTATGATCGTACAAGCGGTCTTTGAACTTGTTTTTGGCAGACCCTAGGAGTGCAGCGCTGCAGATCAGTATGGCAACAGGGCATAAACATAACAAAATTTATTTTACTGTTTTAACGTTTTATGCTGATTTAGTCAATTATAATAACCATTGACTTTAATTTGACAGATGAATTCGGTAATGTTTTTTAATAATAAATTGTCAATATTCAGACAAAATGAGGCACTTCTTTCGTGTCTGACGAGGCTTTGTTTGTACTGACATAATTTTTATGGAGACAATGGTTTTAAAACACTCCTTGTATTAATTCAGTATACTGACATATTCGTTACAACGACAATTTTCCTGGGAACTAAAAGCGTTGTTATATCGAGATCTGACTGCAAATGAAAGACGGATACTTAATTTAAACAATTCTTGAACTTTCATACCAATGATTACACTTGTATTCTTATACTACAAACTACATTGTAAACAATACCACTTGTAACACAAAGTCACTCAGGAAATGAAACAATAAATTACATAATTATATGACAATCGAAATCAGGAAGTTATGCTGGCATAACAGAAACTCTTTAGTCTATAATAAGTACATGTAGAGACTCTTAACAAATAACTAATGTTTACAAGTAAATTAGAATTAAACAGATTAAATCCTGTACACTAGGGCTGACTGTATGGTTTTGTAGAGATTTTATAAGTTACCTACTTGGCACCAAAGATCTAAACACATGTATTTTTAGATCTTTGCTGGCACATACAAATATCTCGCAATTATACCTATTTAGTATTTTAATTACCATGAAGTAAATACATGCAGTAATGATTATTAGGGGACCAATTCCAATAGCTACTGAATTTCAAGGATGTTTTGATATTTTGACTGAGTTTTACTATTTTATAGACAAAATACTCACAATTTAAAGAAAAATTCACCCTTTAACTGAAATGAAGCTTTTTGGAAATTTCAAGTGTCACAACCCCTACTCCAAGGTCAAATGGGACCCTTGCACAATGTAAAGTTTTTATACTCATTAAATAGCTTCAACACATCCTTAAGGTTTGAACCTTGAATGAGGAAAAATCAGGAATATAAAGTTTTAGATATATATTATTATTATTAAACAAATGTTGATTATGGACTAGACTTGAAAACAATCTATGAAGGGTGTTCTATAGAAACTGAATCATTCAAGAAGGTAATGTTGATACTAGGGCAACATTTGTACCGGAACATATTTTTACTAATATAACAAATGCTATAATCACCATTTAGACACAGCCTCAGGGTCCAAAGATTAAGTCTCTCTGAATTATGAAACTGCGTATCTAATAACATGAATTGTGAGACTCAGTAAACAATTAATACAATACAATCATGTACTTCATATCTGTGTTTACAGTGCCTGGTTTGGTCATTGAAGGTGTATTGCCTTGTGCTTTATAGCAGACGTTTTGGCACTCCGTTTATAACTTATTACTTAAGGGTATATTCTGGACTGGTTGCCCCAGTGTCTGGATAATGTTCATGGTGAAACAAGCGAGTAAAATGTAAGGTAATGAGTATTGC
This sequence comes from Spisula solida, assembly GCA_947247005.1. Classification (NCBI taxonomy): domain Eukaryota; kingdom Metazoa; phylum Mollusca; class Bivalvia; order Venerida; family Mactridae; genus Spisula; species Spisula solida. The sequence goes on along the minus strand of OX365960.1, from coordinate 4,686,061 downwards.
TGGTTGTGCAGAGACTAAACAATTTAATGTCAGAGGGTTATAATATTTTTGGGACGGTGACTGTTAGTTTTAATTCAGCAATATTTCAACACATTCCAGTGAGGCTAGTAACTGGTCTAAGGTCTACAGGTGGAAGTTATTATTACCATAAAGTGAAGGACTACCATGACATGGCAACAGTTGTGTTCTACCATGACATATAGCATGGCAACAGTTGTGTTCTACCATGACATATAGCATGGCAACAGTTGTGTTCTACCATGACTGTTTTTTTGACATATAGCATGGCAACAGTTGTGTTCTCCTATCTGGTCTTTAGGGATTCCCATTTTAAATGGTCAGAATGTATTAAATAGATGCTACCGGTGTACAAAATAGTGGTTTGTCATGAAGCATGATGCACTATCAAATGATATTTCTCTATTCTGATATGCAAGGTCTTTCAGGTAACCATGCCTGTCATAGGCATTGGTTTTAATATATATCGGTGTTGGCTTTGCTTAAGCTGTGCCAAAGGAACCCCCAGGGGAGTACTAGTATTTAACAGAAAGACAACCAAATCAGTTGAATCAGCAAATACAGTTAGTAGACTAGAATTTAAAATATGTCATTTAGGTTTGAGCCCAATATCAGGTAAAAATTTCTATTAAAGTTAACTATTAAAGGGGAAAAGATGCACCCGATGTGGTGCTCAAACTGCCAACTTAAGTCGACCCCCTATGCACCAGTAATATGGTGCTCAACCGACTCAGCTAACCAAGACATTTGTCATACCCCACACACTTAACCCCTCCCTCTTCAAACATTTGTGACTTTGAGGCTTTAAACCTCGGTTTACCATCACATTAAAATTAAATGTGTGGCTCAAACCCACTACCCACTCAACACTATTAAATATGGCACTCTTAACATAAATAACGACAAAGCAGCGTGCATCAACAGCCCCGAGAAAGAAATGTACTACGATGATGTAGCTCCGCCCTATGGTTTGTCAAAGGTTGTTTGTCAGACTTTCAAGCAAATTCATAGGAGTAATGCTTACAACTTACTGTTTAAATGTATTAAAGGCAATGGGTTGACAACTTGAGCCTGTTGCCTAACTAAGGCGCTATGTTTATGCAATCATGACACGCTACAAGCGAGCAGTGCCGATAGCATACCATTTCTCAACACTTTGCTAGGCGAGCGCATTACGAGCACTTTCTTGTGTAATGGCCCACTTCCATAGCGCTATGCTGTGCATAAGTGCTCGCCATTTAAAGCAAGCTGTTTCCTAGCATAGCGCCATCAAGCTCTCTGTAGTTAGGCAACATGCTCCTGTCGTAACGTCTATTAGAACATGTCTGCTATGTCCAGAATTATGTAACCTTGCCATCTACTATGATCTAGGATAACAGTCCACACCTCATTTCTTCCTTGCGGTGGCAATCATTCACTGAAGGCAGTGGCTATTCTTACGGCACTGTAAGAATAGTGAAACAGCCCCAGCCCCGGAGTGGCTATTCTTACGGCAGTTTTATACGCAGTTATTTATATATATGACTTAATATTATAAATGTATTTATTGACATTTTTTTTTCAAAATGAATGAACCCACGTATAAAAAAATAAAGTTTGAGGAGTCCTTTTGTAATTGGAATTCCTTTGTAATTATCATCAAAGTTATAACTTAACCAGCGAACAGGACAGAAATGACTGATGTCTTTGAAATATAATGTGATAATTAATCTTCTTAATAATGGTCATTATCATTGTAAATTTTGAGTAAAAAAATAAAATTAGTAATAAAAAAGTAATTTTCGACCTGTACCTTAACAAAAGCATGTTAATTAACATTAGGTGTTAAATTCCTAGTCTGTTCCACGGAGCTGAATAGCAAACAGTTATAATTCGTAGAATAACGCGTGGTAGAGTAAATTAAATTCCTATATTTTGAGCAAAGTTCTGTGTAGTTGCTGCATATAAGCTAAACGGAAAATATATACGCTTTGTCATTACAACCAAGCACTACGGCTTCCTCCTTAATTTCGTGATTGAAGAAAAGTCCTCGTCTTCTGAATACTTAGAAAGTCTTACAGTTGTATTCATGGAGGCAGAGATCGAGTTCCGGCCACAGACATTCAAAGTCAGGGCTCGCGCTGTCGCGGGCCAATGGCCCGAAGAAATCAAAATTGGCCCGAAAAAAATCAAAATTGCCCGAACCATCGAAAAGTATGACTTTACAAATATTGGAAAATCCAGTTACTAAAAATAGCACGCTTGAGATTTTACCTAGACTGGTTTTACGATCAACTGTTACGGGCGACGCTAAATGAACGAAAACTGGTAGACACAGTCCATGTGTCATAAAATTAGGTCAATAAACAGCTTGTTAAACAAACAAACTATCAAAGATCTAAATATACACAGATTGGACACTTAATTGAAAACGGGGAGAAAATGCAAAATGACATGCAGCAGATGCTGATATTTTGCATGAACGCTTTTGTTTGTCCATCTCTTTTTAATTACCAATAACTCATTTTGAAGAGCTAGGTTTCTTCTACTGCATGATGTAACTTATTTCTATCTCTTATAGAATTCACAAAATTATTGTTCGAATGAGGCAAATTGGGTATTTTCTGATAAATTAGAATTTCCATTAAAATGAGAGTAGGTCTGGGTCTTTAAGGTCTAAAGTTTTATTTCTTGACTGATTTCAATAAATTATCTTTCATTTTAAAGCAGAATAATAATTATATTACATAAACTTGTTAGTTTTTTCCTTTGTACACAAAAACAGGAGATATAAGGAATTAAAAACAAACGAGAATTCGCGAGATTTCAGAAGACTGCCGCGAGATATTGCGAGATTTTTCAAATCTTTGTATATGTAGGTCTTTGAAACTATACATGACTGTGTTTATGACAGTTTGTGTGATAATAAGCGGATGATTGTCTAATCAAAGTATTTTTCAACATTGAATTATTCAGTCTTAATCATTATATTACCATTTAAAAAGTTTTTTTACGCCAGTTTATCCAGGGAATCGTATTTGTTTGTGAAGAAATTGACGTGAAAAAAACAGCGGATCACGTGACTTCATTTTCGTGCATTTTCTAAGCTAAAATAACGTTAGTTTTGGTCCCCCAGCCATGGCTTCGCCCTGGACCCACCGGGGGCCCTTGGGGCCCCCAGCCTCTATCAATGTTCTAAAAATTGGCCCAACAGAATTTTGAGCCAGAGCTAGCCCTGAAAGTAAGTCACTGTTTTTATTATACATCCATCATAAGAGCGATAATTTAACACCAAATGTTAATTAACATTCTATTGTTAAGGTACGGATCGAACATTACTTATAGGAGATCGTTACATTTAAATAAAACAGCCATAAGAATAGTCATTCACGGGCGGTATAGCTATTACGGGAGAGCCGTAAGAATAGTCACTTCCTTGAAAGTAATCATCATTAACCAGAAGAGAGAAAAGGTTACTAGACTGACAGTGACATGTCAATTACACATTTCTTACACATTTCTAAATAGTCTTACCTGTGAATTTATTGGCATCAGCAACAAAATTGATGCAGATAGCAAAAATTCCATTTTCAATTTCATCACAATCAGCTTAGGTTTAATAATGTCATCGAAAAAAAACGAATAATAAAATAAGAAAAGTAAAAGTTCTGACTGTTTAAATCAAGTTTCAATTGTTAAATACACTGTTATATCACCAGTTTGATGACTAAATTTTGTTTCCGAAGTCCACCAAAATTTTTATTCCGGGTTGCTCGGACGATCTATGAAAAACGCGTGAGAAAATCATACGTCAGATAACACTGATCAATCGTACGATGTTGGGTTGTGTCGAGTTTAGTAATTATAACGTTCGTTTAAAGAGTGGTGTTCTCGGATGATCTGGTCAATACTAAAAATACATTATCACAATTAAGCTACATTTATCTTATAAATTAACGAATTTCATATACGGATTGTTTTGTTGTTGAAAATTTAGAATTTATTTCAAACGATATTATTACTATTTTCGTCTAATATTAGAGAAAGTGTTATGGTCAAGGGAACTAACCGCTATAAATCAAAATCAATAGTCATATTCCCGCAGCAGTAACTTCCCTTTGACTTAAAAATTACGTAGACAGATAACTTTTGCTATATATATATATATATATTATATTTTGAGGGCTCTCTGGACTAACTAAAGTCAAGAACTCTGTCATCAGCTGTTTGAATGTTGTTGTCTTAACCAAAATGTAGCTACAACTAATTTATGGAGTCTACAAGCGCAATGAGCGCTTACTCAACTCCGAAGAAACAGTAAGCAGTAAACTAAACTGATTTGGCTTAACAAATTTAGCACATGTCTTTAGAACTTCGCATCATACATATATGATCATATGATGTCAACAGCTAGCTTGTAAAGTTGTCTGTAATAAGTTGAATTAATATCACGGATATTTTCTAGATAATTCCATTTTAATATACATAAATTTATACATGTAGGATATCTAGCTATACATCTTGAATAACGCATATTTGGTTTTATACTTAGAAGGTTCATCTACATGTATGTATAATTTTAAAATGTCTTAAAGTTAAACGTAGAACGGTATTACTAACTGCAAAGCACTGAAGAAAGCAGAGATCTTGAACGACCAATTCTCTTCAGTGTTCACAGATGATGACATGATACGCCGCCCCTCACTTCCTCCCAGTAGCACACCTTCTATGAACCCTATATCGGTCACAGTCAATGGTGTCTACAAACTACTACAGAAACTGAAGCCGCACAAAGCCACAGGCCCAGACCAAAATCCCTGCCCGCCTCTTGAAACTTGCTGCTAGTGAACTTGCGCCAGGACTCACAACCCTCTTCCAGAGATCGATCAACACTGGCCAGATTCCAGACGACTGGAAATCAGCCCACGTCTCACCTGTGTTCAAGAAGGGCAACATATCATCTGCCTCCAACTACATGTGTACCGTCCAATCTCTCTGACATCAATTTCTTGCAAGCTCCTAGAACACATCATCTCAAGTAACATTGCTTCACATTTCGACTCCTTCAACATCCTAACAGACAGTCAACACGGCTTTAGAAAGAAAAGATCCTGTGATACACAGCTTATACAGACAGTAGATGATCTAGCCAAAGGTATTAACCAGAACGAACAAATTGATGCAGTTACCCTCGACTTCTCAAAAGCATTTGACAAGGTACCACACTACCGTCTTCTACAAAAGCTTGAACACTACGGAGTCCGAGGTACTATTCTTTCTTGGGTTAGAGATTTTCTATCCTTCCGCACCCAGCAGGTTGTCCTAGACGGTTCGAGATCATCAACTGCACCCGTTACATCTGGGGTATCCCAGGGTAGCGTCTTAGGCCCATTGCTCTTCCTTGCATACATTAACGACCTACCAGGCAAGGTCACCTCCAAGGCAAGACTATTCGCCGATGACAGCCTCATATACCGGACTGTGAAAACCCAAGCAGACTCTGAAGAACTCCAGAAAGACCTAGACCGCCTCTAGGAATGGGAGAATGACTGGCAAAGGCTTTCAACCCGGACAAGTGCGGAGTAATCCACATAACGACAAAAAGGAAACCACTGCAAACCAACTATTCCATGGTGTTCAACTGTCAACCACTTTCTCTGCAAAATACCTGGGCATCACAATCACACCTGATCTTTCCTGGAACCAGCACATCAACAACATAACTCGTAAAGCAAACTCAACTCCATCGTTTCTACGCCGCAACATAGGGTCATGCCCTCAGTCAGCAAAAGCATCTGCATACAAGACATACGTCCGACCGTCTGTCGAATATGCTTCCACAGTCTGGTCTCCTCATACTGAGAGCCTCAACAACCAACTAGAGATGGTTCAGAGAAGAGCTGCCAGATTTGTCAAGCGAGATTTCAGAAGAACCAGCAGTGTTTCTGACATGATCACAGATCTGAAATGGGACACCCTACAAAGACGCAGATATCATGCAAGGCTGTCCATGCTCTACCAGATTTAACATGGACTGGTCAATGTCACACAAGACCCGTCTCTACGGCCATCCAGGTATAATGACAAACAACCAACACAGCTCTCAACTACAAAGTCATCCTACCAACACAGCTTCTTTCCAGCAAGTATCGTCCTCTGGAACAGGCTCCCCCAGGTCGCTGTCAGCCAAGGCACATTGGCAGGTTTTCAGACAGCTTTGGCAGGACTTCAGAACTAGACAACAGCTTCGTTTTTAACGTGATTTTAAACTGTACAAAACATGAGACTTTATTTTTTTAAAAACTGTATATAGAAGTGCCTGACTGCTGTGTGTAAACAGTTTTTTAACACATCGCGAAAGTACTCAAAATGAGGGATGGGATTAATGAAGATGATGATCTATTGGATGTTTTCTTAGTCATATTTATTCTTGCCAAGTCGGAATTTCGTGAACTAGTTTCAGAGAAAATTATTTAGATAATTTATTTCAATAAACCTGATCAAGTAATCTATAATAATTTATAATCATTATAATAATGCAAGTTCTAACTCTCACGTCACAGAGCTCATGAATCAAGGCTAACTTTAAGTTAGTTTAAAACTAACTTAAAGTTAGCGTTGATACTTTAGAGGTGTGATGACGTCATTCGACCAATCAATCATGCAATGTTCAAGCCATTATATAATAGGCGGGTACATTCACAGGTAACTGTATCATTAATAAAGAGAAAACAATTTTATTTTTATAAAATTTATAATATATTAGAAAGGTTTATAACATCGGAAATGGACCACACAAAAAAAGTGTGCAATAATGCAATTTTCACCATCTTAAAAGAAACAGCCATATGAATACAAAATGAAAGGAGAAGTCCTGGAAACCGTCCAACATCACCCGTACTTGGGAGTAGAATTGAGCGACACGTTGAAGTACAACACCCACATTAACACCATCAGCAGAAAAGCTCCGAGCGTTCTTGGATTTGAGATACTGTCCATCAAAAGTTAAAGAAAAGGTATATACCAGCTTAGTAAGACCGAAATTAGAATACGCATTACCAATTTGGAATCCCCACCAGAAGACACAAATTAAACAATTGGAATAAGTTCAACGAAATGCAGCCCGATTGGTAGAGAACAACCCGTATAATCGAACGAACCCAACAAGTGCTACTAAAATTATTCAGAATCTGCAATGGCAAAGCCTCCAACAACTCATTAATACTGGTGTTATTTAAATTGTATTACATAATCAGAAACTAGAGAGCTTCGTCTTTAATTTGATATCAATATTTTAAAAATCCGTCCATAAATAAGAAAATAAACCCATAGGGCGTGAAATCACTTTCCTTTTTCGTGTTTAGAATAGCATTGTCGTTTCTATTGAATGCACCTCAGTGATGGACTGGACACCGTGGTATACATTTCATGGTATAACGTTTTAACTAGTTGATCAATTTCGATGGGATTTTGCATGGAGGTAGTTCTAACGATGTTGTCTATGAATGTAATTACTTTATGAAGATATTGAATTCCAATTTTTGTTTTTGGTACCATGAAAATCTGACCACTTAAGTACAAATGCACCTTTCTAAGATAACATGAATTTTATAAAAAAAAGTTCAACTCTCTATCATGATACAGTTACCTGTGGGTACATGTATATCCAAAAGTAATGTTGTACACATGCACCTTTCTAAGATAACATGAACTTTATAAAAAAAAAATCATCTCTCTATCATGATACAGTTACCTGTGGGTACATGTATATCCAAAAGTAATGTCGCTGCTTCCATGGTGTGTTTGTTAATGGTGTAGTAGGTTCATGAAAACGAAATATATCAAAATGTGCAGTAATTCAATTCTGATTAACATAAATAATTATTTGAGTATCATTATTGAATTATATAAACATAAAAAATATATCAATGACGTCATGTCGCCCCACATGAAAATAACGGTACGTTTTTCATAACCACATCACCTTTCTTTCATACATTTTGTTAAAACATAAATCACCAAAATCCGACGAAAATTAGTTGACGTAACTACAAATGCGTCGGTTTTGGGCCAAAACAGGAAATGACTTCAAGTGTGTTTCGAGTAGGTATTGGCGTCATATGTCTCATGCGATGTTGAGTCATATTTTTCCCGGACCATACACTCGTCGAGGGCCGAGCATAGCCTTTATTTGCCAGTCAGCTTTATGCTGAAATATGGCAGGCATATATACATGTGTGCCCCCATCCGGATTTGAACCCGGGTCGCCAGATTAGACGACAAGCGCGCTAACCATTGAGTTACGGAGGCCTGTGGTCACAACACCACCTTATTCGTCTTAATCAGACAAAACTGCAAATATTTAATAGTGTCTAAAATACTGTGTTGATACCCATTAATTTAATCTGACTAAAACATTAACGGAAATAAAAGTATAAAACTTAACTGACTGAAATTATTAATATGTAATTTGGCCTATATGTTTTGCACAAAAAATAACTCACATGCACGGCATAACACAATTCAAAATAGATTCATGTATCTTTGTGTAAAATCGTGTTGTGGACGATTTAATAGTATCAGTGACATTACTTTGGATATACTGTCGTATATATGACCCCTAAATCATTATCCAAAACCCCGTAACTGAACAGCACTTAAAATAATCTATTTTTTCTAAGTGCTTCAATGATATTTTTGGGGCCGTACTTGTATAAAACACCAGCAATGCGTTCAGTATGAAAGATCGTTCGGCAAACGACTTTTTGCATCGATGGTTTCTGTGCTATAGGCTAACAATCAAACTGAAAATACTTTGAATAGTAGGGCTGATCAGGGCTGGAAAGGGTTACTAGAACCACACAATTAATTTGTCTTGGCCTGATTAAAAAAATAAAGTTGCTGTGCAAGTCATGGGCGTAGGAGCGTCTTCAACATGGGGGCGAAACTTTTTTTTTGAGAAGTGTGGGGGTCACATAAGTGTTAATAACATGTGGTGAATGTTTGTGTTTATAATCACTAAGGTAAGGTATATGTAAGTCTTTCGAAATAAGAAACAGGAGATACTTATTATGAGTTACATTATCTTTTCCTCACTTAAAGACTAATATTTATGGAAATATATACATATTAAAATATTCTGATTTGCAAAGACACGGTTGAGTATGAAATATCATAACTACAGTCCATAAAATGTTCCTGTATACTTTTTGAAAATTTGAATCTTCATTGTATAATGTCAACAATGTATATATATATATATATACATATATATATAAGCGTGTGGTTTTGACATATATATGTGTGTGTGCGTGTGTGTTGGTGCTCGTGCAGATGTATGTATGTGTGCATATATGGTGTGTGTATGTGTGAGAATGTGAGTATATTATTACACTTGTAATTGCATTGTATACATATGTAAACTCATGGGCATAATGCCTGATGTTTTTTGGAAATAAACTATATATATATATATATATATATATATATATATATATATATATATATATATATATATATATATGTAAAAGTTATTTGCAAGTCATAATACCGGGTAAAACAATTGAACCCTTTCTGAGACTAGTATTGTAAGTAGGGGGTCCGGGGGCATGCTCCCCTGGATTTTTTTTAAAACATTGGATCAATCTGGTGCGTTCTGAGATAATTTTTTGGTATTTTACAAGACATGTTTTGTTACAAGATCAATCAAAATTAAGTCCTTATTTTGCAAAAACTTTTACTTATTATTGCACAGATGTCCGAATTCTTAGAGTTAAGTGGTTTAATAAAAGAATTTAACATAGCAATGACAAAGTTTGGAAGCAATATAGGAGCTGGTGCAAACTTTATCTTACAATGTATTTCTTTAGTTCTTGTAGTTTTTTTCAACAGTTACGTAATTACATATTTCATAGATTAAAATCATTTTAGGAGCGAAGCGAGCACGAAAATTCACATTTTATACCTTTTTACTAAGGATAAAAGGCAAATTACCTATAAAATTATAACAAGACCATTTTAGGCAGAACACTTTGAATATCGTCTGAATTATTGGGGGGGGGGGGGGGGGGGGCAAACGATATGTTGGCCCCCTGTCCTAACATTGGGGGGGGGCTGCCACCCCCTGCCCCCCTTCTCCTACGCCCATGCATGTGACGCGAAGAACATGATTCCGCTGTTACCTCATATGATAAGTATTAAAGTTGGACTTGCACGTTTTATACGAATTGAACAGATGACACAAGCCAAATTGTAGAGCGCTCTATGTTACTTAATTTCTGTAAATTCAACAAGGTGTATTAAAAAATTAATAAGTTTTTTTTAAGAATGCCCAAGAATTGCCCATTCATTAAAAAAACCAATTTGGACCGAAGTGCCGCGAATTTTCCTGATTTGACTGGTACCCGGTAACTGGTACATTTCCAAATCAAGAAAAGATCACTACTGTACGTTTCTAAAAGGAGTGAAACATATCTTTTATCTTTTCTTCTGTAACCATTTACCGTCACTTTACCTAAAGATCTAAACACATTTTGAGATATTTGCTTTACCGTTTACATGGTTTTTCTGTTCACTTGCGCTTTCGATCGATGACGGCGGTGTTCGATTTTTATTTGACCAGAAAGGGTACGGATTCTGTTCTTTACTGGTAGCCTATGTTACTTAAAACGAAAGTTGGTAATCGGCGCGTGAAGTGATGACGTCATGACGCAACAATTAAAAAGCAATTAAAGGCATCGGGGATTTAATTTTTATGATATAATTATACATTATGTCAGCGACATAAATGATGCATGTTCTGGAATTTATGTCTTGGTTTAATATGCATGTACCTCTGCCCGCATTGAAATGTAGGCTATTTACTGTGAACAAGACAGCATGAACGGCCAAACTGGCAAATGAAAAACACGGAAATGAATATACATGTATAGCTACATTTATAGCCAAAGAATATCGAGGGCTCAGTGCAAAACTATGGTACATGCCTCTATAAAATGATGTAGTTACCATAGTTTTGCACCGAGCCCTCGTTATGGGATTCTGTTGGTTAACTATGTTTTTCCTTTGCCAGTTTGGCTGTCCATTGTTATTCACACTGTCTTGTTCACTATACGATACTAAATACATACGAGTCGGACGCATTGCGCATTTTTTAATATTCTTGGGACTATCATGCTATGCAACATTTGCGATGTCAAGGGGAGAAACACCGGGCAATTGAGTTGGATTACTTCCCTTTAATTATTCAAGGGGAGGTTACTGTTACAGGAAATAACAATTGGAATTCCTCTGTCAACATCGTGTGTTTCAACCAATAATGGCGAATTACGGACAGGTAAATGAGGAAGTGAACTTTTACTTTTCTGTCTGTAAAACGGCACGTGCATTACATATGAGCATGCATTACTTAATGTCTTATATTTCACGAACCGTCAAAAACAAAAGCGACCTAATTAAATTAAGGAATTCAGAATTCTAATTCCCCCTGGCTTTGGTCTGGACTCCAGGACTGAACTGTTGGATGTTTGCTCATCACAAAACACCTTTTCTTAACATTACTGTAGTCTAAAGTGATTATGAACCAGTCAATTAAAACCACGGCCCTCAACCCCCGGGAAGGGCGGGGGATAGCAGGGGAACTGTCCTGAGTTTTTACCTCTCCGATGTCCCTGCACTGCCTAGTGAGTGCGGGGCTATTGTTTTAGGAAGTGGCTATTCTTACGGGCCCTCTTACGAGCCCGTAAGAATAGCCTCCGAGGCTATTATTACGGCTCCGTAAGAATAGTGAAACAGCCCCGGAGTGGCTATTCTTACGGCAGTTTTATACGCAGTTATTTAATGAATATATAATTTATTATTATATATATGACACAGTTTGAGGAGTCCTTTTGTAAAATTTGGAATTCCTTTGTAATTATCATCAAAGTTATAACTTATATAAAGTCAACTGGCGAACAGGACAGAAATGACTGATGTCTTTGAAATATAATGTGATAGTTAATCTGCTTCTTAATTATAGTCATTATCATTGTTATTTATAGTAAAGAAATTATAAGTAATTTTCTACCTGTACCTTAACAAAAGAATGTTAATTAACATTAGGTGTTAAACTCTAGTCTGTTCCATGGAGTTGAATAGTAAACAGTTAATTTGTAGTATAACGCGTGGAAGAGTAAATTAAATTCCTAGATTTTGAGCAACTGTGTAGTTGCTGCATATAAGCTAAAATAAACGCTTTGTCATTATAACAATGAACTACGGACCCGTAAGAATAGCCACTTCCTTTGTTTTATGTGTTTTGTGCCAAAATTGTGGGGAAATATAGACTTGACTATACCCGTGAGGGGTTTGAAAAAGCAAAAGTGAAAAGCCCCACTATTCCACGGGGTCGGGGGGGGGGGAAGTGGTTTCAATTGACTGGTGCATTATCACCACTGCTCCGGAGTTTTATCTTGTAAACTTCTTTAATGATGGCAGCAATAAATGGTCTTTGAAGGCTTAGATATCTTCAGGGCCTAGTCCAAATAATTCGACATAAACAGCAGATTTGAAAATCATCAAAATGAACATAAAAAGTGAAATTTTGAAAATGCGAAGTCTTTCTTGAAGGACTACATAGGGGCCTACCCATGGAATAATGGGGGAAGAATTGTTGTGACTGTGGTGAATGACCCATGAAAGGTGTCAAGCTTGCTATCAAAGCGGCAGTTGGTAGAGCTATGGACTGGTAATACTGCCTGGAGGTTGCAGGGGCGGATACAGGATAATTTGTTGGGGGGCATGCATTGCGTAAAATATAAAGAAAAGTTAAAAACTAATTTTGTTTAGTTCAGAATTTGGCCTGGGGCGGAAGCCCCAAGGCCATAGTTATAATACCACTTTCTCAGCCTACAAGAATTGGCAGGCTGCCAATTGCAAATTCCCAAAACTCCCAATTACATTACAAGCGCATACAGTTGCAAGGGAGATAACTGCGTAGGAGTATAAATGCCAATTGCATTATTCTTATACTACTTACCTCCCCTATCAATACGTTAATTACGTTTACATTAATTGAGCTTGGACAATTAGTAGATCTATGATGAGTGTACAAAATTATTCTTTTTTCAACGTTTAAACATGAAACACATATAAAACAAGTATTACATGTTATGCTACACTGCCGCTTCCGTAGCTCGATACCGTTGGCGAGAAAATATACACATTTTTCAAGTTAAACATATAATTTAGGCGAAAATATTGTCAGCGAGGTCGTAATATAATGTTTTCATTGTGTTCAAGTAAGACTTTTTACAAATTCTTATAATTTGGCTCAAATAATTGCGATTTTTGTACCACTTTATGCAGCCACCACCCTGACATATTATAGTTGGAATATCTCATATATTGTCGCTCAATTAATTCCGTAATCCTGGAAAACGAGTTTTACCCTGTAATGTCGATATGGTGAATGCAGTTCAATATGTGACTGTACATGTATGTGGTAGTGGGGGGGGGGGGGGGCAATAATTGGATTCTGAGATATCTTGTTAATTACTAGTATTACATAAACAAGATACAGAGGCAAGTTAACCATGACCAATTGATTAACCCTACAACTTTCTAAGGTCAACATAACTGACAGTAAAAGAGGACGTGTATTTTCTACAAAACATTTTTGATCCGTTTACATTTACTTCAGTTTAGTCAGTAAACTGCTTCCCAGGCGAATAAAGTTTAGCCCCAGGCCTTCAGCGCTTTGATGTAAATACTTCCTAGTTTCAGACATTATTCTAATATATAGTTTTATATATTTTTAGCCTCCCTATGGACAACCCGGCTATGGAGCCCCTCCAGGTGGGCAACCAGGTAAAACTAAATATGCCATTGTCAGCTTTTTGTCCGTATTCTCTTAATTGGTCACTTTCGTATATGAAAATCCACCTTTCTATGTCAGACTCTGATTGGTATTAGTATTTTGTGTTATATTTAATTGTTTGGCATAAAATTCAAACAAACTTAATACCTCAGTTTTATTGTGTAATAGCTTTCAAATGAAAGATTATTATAATTTATTTTGTATAGTACAACCTCAGTAAAGCAACACCCTTTTGGAGCTGCAAATATTGGCTGTTTAATAGAGGTTGTTGCTCTTCAGAGGTTAAAGTATACATGCATGTTGATATTTTAAACTTGGTCTCTGTAATATTGTAGGCTATGGTGCTCCTGGACAGGCCCCATATGGAGCCCCTGCTGGTCAACCAGGATATGGAGCCCCACCTGGACAAGCCCCGTTTGGTGCCCCTCCAGCAGGACAGCCATACGGAGCCCCACCAGCTCAAGGTAATCTGGTATTTCCTTACTTTCAGCCAGTTCACCTTCTAATCCAGTCTTTTGACCAGTATTACTGGAATTTATCGACCTCTCCAGATCTATTTTGATTTCATTAAGCTACTGACACTTTCTCTGCATCATATATGGTGAACATTATGGGCCACAAAGTACAGCAATGGTTACTGTCAGTTAACAGAGACAGAAGTCCTATGTGTTTTATATGGAATACATTATGTATACATGAATATGTTTAAGGTAGTTGGAATGACCAACTTTTGTGTAATATATGGAACAATCTCATTAAAATCAGACCCTAACATTTAGCTATGCTGTTAGGATCTGACTACACTCTGTAGCAGGTCATGTTTAAATGACCTCTCTCCCACGCAGTGAGTCAGTCAGTTTGTAGCCACTAGTTAGACTTGCACCAGTCCTAGTGATTAATTTTGCTAAGACCAAAATACATCTGCATCAAACATCCGACTATTACAGGGTGGCGCTGTCAGAGCAAACACTTATTGACGAAATAAGTATGTTACAAGTGTTAAGCGTGTAAAAGATAAAAATACAGTATGTTACAGTTAAACTAGTATGTGCAATTACATTTTGATGGCTGGAATATGCAAAGGAGACAACTCATCCAAAGAAACAATGATCTTACTTGAGCTAAATCCCTTTTTATGTTCAGTAGAAATTAAGAAAAAGTTACAGAAAATTGCAAGAGAATAATTGTCATCAGTGATATTTAAATACTATGCACAATAACATATCATTACAAACATAAAAGCTGGAGCAAATCTAGCCACCTGTACAGTTTCAGATTTGTGAAAGTAAAATTTTGATTGGATGATTGAAAGGTCACTTGGACATGACCCCGTATGGAGTACCATCAGATCCTATATATCAGTGTAAAGTAGTGAAGCGTTATAGGGATTTGGTTTAAATGAGATTGTATATGGAATATACTATGTTTAAGGTAGTGACAATTTACTGTGTAATATGTAGAATATTCTATGTTAAAGGTAGTTGGAGTGACCAAGTACTATGTAATGTATAGAATATACTGTGTTTAAGGTAGTTGGAGTGACCAAGTACTGTGTTCAATGTTTAAGGTGGTTGGGGTGCCCCACAAATAGATCCACAAGTACAACAGTGGTTCCTGTCAGTGGATAGAGATAGAAGTGGACGTATATCAGCTCTAGAATTACAACAAGCCCTCGTCAATGGAAACTGGTCACATTTCAATCCTGAAACATGTAGGCTGATGATTGGTAAGTTGGATATATCTAGGAATTGTTCAAACAAACATTAATGTATCATTTCTCATTAGAAGGTATTGGCTTCAAACTTGATCACAGTGATCACTACATTCGGTAGACAAGATGTGATAACTCTGTCGATGCCTTTGATGGAGTTATTGCCCTGTTTACAAGTAGAAATTTCGCTTTAATTACAACTACTCAATAACTAACAAGAGATATGGACTTCAAAATCAACATACTCAGTTTATTACTTGATCACAGATAGGTAAGGGTTAAGTACAAAATGTCCAGCCTCTAGCACTCGTTGGCGGTGCTCTTCTTAAAAGTAGGGTGTTAAAATCATTTTATCCAGACAAATGTTTGTCTGCCTGTGTTGGATGTTAATACACATGGCTGCGTGTCACCGAAGAGATTTTGCATGAGATTTACAGTATTATGACTCCCACATATAGTTGGGGAGACATATACTGATTTTTATGCTGGATGTCTGTCTGGATGGATGTCTCAAATGTGTTTATGCTTGTTTTCCATAACCACTGGTGCATTTTAATGAAACCTCACATGAATACTTGTTACCAAGCCTAGTCGTGCATATTATCTGGAATTTTAGGTTGGATGATGTTTTCTAGAGTATTGACCCTGTGTGGGAGACATTCAGTTTTGTGTAGAAAAACGTTCTAGTTAAAGTACTGCAAACCAATTTACTTTCGCAAGTACTAACTTTCACATTGTGCTGATCATCAGCATATTTACAACTACAAATTTTTGCATTTTTAAGTTTCCCGCAATGGTCATATTCTAGTTTTTAGCACTTTTGCAGCAACTTTATGTCGCGAAATTCTACCTTTTCGTGCGAAATTAAATAGCACGAAATAATTTCTTGGTTTACAGTATTTATGATGGTATGGCTTATTTCAGGTATGTTTGACCGAGATCATACTGGTCAGATAGAATTAAATGAATTCCAAGCGTTGTGGTCATATATTCAACAATGGAAAGGTGTATTTGAAAGATTTGATGCTAATAGAACTGGTCAAATTGAAGCACAGGAGCTACAGCAAGGTTTGTATATATACAGGGGCCAAACTGGGGCCATATATACAGCCGCCAAACTGGGGCCATATATACAGGGGCCAAACTGGGGCCATATTTGTTCTAAGTATTGTGACAGGATTGTAGCATAACCGTTATACCACATAATTTTCACCAAGTTCTTTCCCTTTATGGTTTATACTAAACATTAGTCTGTATACCGAGATATACACAGACCCTATTATATGTTTCAGATGTTTTACAGGGGAGACAACACTGTTTCATGAAATTATCTCCCTTTGCATTATTTTCAAACATTGATAATCTGAGATTAATAAAATCTTGCTAAAAGTTTAAAAAGAGAACAAATTTAGTTGATTATAAAGTACTATAGTGTTTTAACGACATCCCATAATATTTGCCATTAATTCGAAGCATATCAACATAATATTATGAATACACATTAAGCCGTTGAATTTAATAAAAAAAAAACATTATAAAATATACAAGTGATTTTAAGCCATGATTTGTTCATTTTCAGCTTTGGGTTCAATGTGTTACAACTTGTCTTGTACATTTTCAGCTTTGGCTTCAATGGGTTACAACTTGTCACCACAGTTTATGCAGATGACTATTTGCAAGTTCGACATTCAAGGTCGAAGAAGTATGAAGTTGGACGATTTTATCCAATGCTGCGTTATGGTTAAATCATTAACAGATATGTTCATGGCGAGGGATGTGCAGAGGACTGGTACAATCAACATTAATTATGAAGACTTCATGACCATGAGCATTTTGAATAAACCTTAAATTTTCTAATTAATAACAGGTGCTCCTTAAACAGAGTTCAACTTTGGACTTAAAAAATGGATTTGTTTCTGGTTGCTAGATATCCTCCGTTTCTAGGGCCGCTGACTCAGATTTTGGTCATTTTACAAAAAAAGTTCGATTATTATTTTTAACAAAATGCAAATACAAAAAGATGATATTAAGTCTGACTGGGAAGGCAGCACTCAACCCTTGCATAAACGATATAACAACTTTACTAAAATACACATGCTATACCAGTAACTGTTAACTTTAATAAGCTGCTTTAGTAATTTACTAAGTAGTTCTAAGCAGAAGACTTGATCAAAATAAGGCTGCTTATAGCGTGTGACTGTTGAATACAGGTGTATTTAATAACTGATTGGGATTCGATAATTTTGACACATCAATTTAAGACATCAAAGGAAACGATAACGCTTTATTTGTTGGTTGAATAAGGCTACCGACGTTGAACCTAATTAACAAGGTATTCTAACACAACCAGCGGTTTCAGCTATATACACATAGATGAAATAACAGTGTACACACCCTGCTGAAATTATAGTGTGCACAACCTGCTGACAAAACACAGCTACAGCTGAATAACTTCAAACTGCAAATAAGCCTTTTGCGGGAGAAAATAGTGCTACAGTTACTATGCCTTGATTTGTTGTCAAATGCAGAATATTGACTATGTTAGAATAAAAATAATGAACATGTACCTGTGTTTTAACTATAATAAAGCAAAGTCACTTGTTCGGATGCATACATTAATTCACTCGTGCTATGCACTCGTGATTTAATTACTACACATCCAAACACTTGACTGTGCTTCATTCTACGATAAAACACAGTAACGTTTTCATTATTACTTATAAGTCGTCTCACCTTCTTCTCAAACTTGTCCGTGTAAACCAGAAACAAACTGTTTTTTTCTAGCCTTTGTGAAATACATGTAGAACTGTTGATTTTCTGTATATATTAAGGCAGCGTAATACTCGTAGTTGTATAACCGAATCTGTGGCTGTGTATCATTTACAAGAACTTATCTACAACTATAGTATGGAGATTTTAACGTGATCCTCTACCTTCTATTAGAATAATTGAACAGCTGATATCTTGTCTATATTTACAAAGATCTAAACACATTTTTAGATTTTTGATATTTATAAACCGTGGTTGCATCTTACAATAATCTGGGAGTATCAAAAAGGCGCTCGAGGTGTAATACCTACACAAATCTATAGGGCCAATATTAAACGATTTGCTCACGGAAATTGATATTTTCAACTTGTAATATTTTCATGCATAAAGGTTGGGATCAGGTCAATATCTCCGTACTATATACCTTCATTTTATTATTTCAAATGTCTGTATTTATTGGGTTGGCTGTGTTTTTTAGCTTTTATATGTATTTATTTAATTCTACTCTTGCTAGGTAAATAGTTTTTACTGTAAAATAATTATGTTTGAGGGGGTTGAATTTTCATTGATTTTGTTGCTTAAATCTTATGCCCACGATTAATCAACCTCCCATATTCAGAACATTGGTGTACCCTTCCATGCCATGAAAATATGTGATTTTTTTACAGTATATGTTGATTTAGGTGAACATCATGATGTTATAAATTCATTCATTAGCAATAAAGTTTCAACTGACATTTTATAGTATTGTCACCTTACTGTTTTATGTGGTATAACTGGAAGTCGTGATATGTTGGCGTGTACATCATTCTTAGTTCAGTATAAATACAATATTTGAATCATTTTCTTTGAACATTTACATATTTTTTGACTAAATATACTTTAAATAATAATGTTTATTTGTGATATTATACAGTAATTCTGTTGACAGGAGAATATATGTTTCTTAGTTTGGGAGTTTTCTTAATAAATAATTTATCTTGAAACATAGAAATGCGTTTGGGAACAACCCCCACAAGACCTTTTAGAACCGTCTTTCGAAATCCTATGCGCCAGTGAGCTAAGTGAACCAACTGGCATGCAGACACAAATATTAGACATTTTACATCAAAACTGGCTTCATCCATTTAAATGCTTTATCCAGATAAATAGCACTTATTATGAATGATTTTCATGGTTCTTACTTCACTAACTTAGAGTATAGGCTAAGATCTACGCAATCTGTTGGACAATGATTAATGCTTTGTTAAAACACTTGTTATGGACAACATTGTACTTGAATTTATCATTGTTAATGGATTTTTCAATTAAATTATGTTGTGAAGATAATAGTTACTTATACTAGGTTATATAGCTAAGCTTGTAAATAGTGGCCTGACCTTTATACTTAAATGTATGACAGTAACTGTTATGATAACACTTATTTTATGCTGTGTCGTATATCTCTTCCTTAGATTGTCCTCATTGTATGCCTTGTACATTATTCAAATACAGCTGCATATATTATACAGGGATCCTACTGAGGCATAATTCCCAATCCTGAAAATAAGACACAAGCCTGTTTCAGGTGCCATTAGCACACATACCTACACCAAAATACTTGTTTCAAACCTTGTTCTATTGTTAAATTCAGCTTTTGAAAATTCATATGACCATAACTTTGTCAATACTTTTATAAAAAAACTGCTGAAAAGTTAATTTGCTTTAATAATATAATTCACATGTGCATTATGATTGTATTCAATATAGAAATTAAAATCCTATAATTAAACAATTAGATTATGCAAATAAAGGCAAGGAGGATCAGGTCATTGTATGTTAGCTATAGCTGGGTTCTGTAGTTCTACCACTTATGTATGTGTTGCTCTGAACAATTTCTACAGTCTTTTTATAGACAGCATTATGATTTTTTTATTGTGCATTTTGTGTGTAGATCTATACAATTATGTCTTCTTTTCAAATAAACATTTTTGTGTATTAGCATTTTTTCTTGTAATCTGTCTTTTATTGACATATTAAATACCACATATTGGCAATTGTGTTCTAGTTAACATATTCTGTCATATAAACAAGATTGTCCCTATATCCTATAATAATTCATACACCTTTTACTATTCTGATACAAAATGAGCTGGATTTCATGTGCAGCTTTTTTGAATATCAATAATTACCTCCCTTTATAATGTGTCTAGTTGAGAACATTTGCTTAATTTTAAATTCAAATTATAGAAACAGACATTAAATTGACAGAGAGATCATGTTTTATATTTCGCTGGCTTAGAATTAGAAGTTCGTAAGTGCTATAACAACCTTATAAGACTCATGCATATTTGAAATTTGCATCACAATGCGCTTCTTATGAGCCTTTTTTCATGAAAATCGGAAGTGGTCATGTTGACCAAACTGAAGGTTAAAAAGCTTGTTTTTCCATAAGTAAAGTGTAGTTTTCAGTTTTCTTGTCACAAAATATTGATTTTGTACTTACGACCTTCTAATTCTAAGCCAGCGATTTGACCAAAAGATGCATATGAAGTGTATGCATTCTAACTCATCTCATATCAAAACTTGTACAGGATGTATGATGTTATACAGGAGAAGAAAATTGTGCTGCAACAATTGCTGTTATCCAGACAGTGAATTCGATAAAATGATATTTTCCGAACCTCACTGTTGGCACGGAGATCACATCTGTCATCATTGTTAGGGGACAATATATACTCGACAACAAACACAGAATTCAATGAGCCACTTTATTATAACACAGCATTTATACATTTCTTTTTTTATGGATGATAATGAACAAAATGAGATATAAACTATAAACCACGCTCCAATAAAAACATAATATAACTATGTGTGTTTGAACAGTATGGCTATCTTGTTGAAAATAAAAAAACACGTCCCTTAACCACTTAATGGTGCTTCTGTTGTGATCTATGTACACATTCGGCGTATTCGACACGGCATTCACATTGTAACAAGGACTGTATAGTGGTCTCCCCGTATTGCATCATGTCAGATTTCCCAGTAGATTATTAGATATCGAGAAGCAGAAAGATCCTAGAAAATTAAACAAGACAGCAGCACTCAACCAGCCGTGCACAGATTAACATAAAATCATCAAATACTACAATTACACGGCCCAATGCCCAACACCTAAATGAATGAGAAAATGAACTTAACCACCGAAAGTCCAAGTTTCAGCTGTCAAGTTCTTCAACGTTTAATTCAATTAATTTTGATTTGTTAAGTTTGCGAAGCAACGGAAAAAGATAATATTAAGTCAGACAGGAAGGCAGCACTCAACCAGCCGAGCACAGAAAACAGAAAAACACATACAAGGCACAATGCCTAACTGAACAATTAAATAATCCGCCCAAGCTGTCGAAAAGCTGAATGAACTAGGTAGACACAGATAACCTATAAAGTTGAAACTAATTGTGTGAATTTAAACTTGAGGGAGAGTATGTCATTGAAAGAAAAGCCGTTTCCCTGTCGAATACGCCTATTGTTTTTTGGTTAGGGTCTTGAGGGTTGCCTCATAAACAATTGAGGTTTTACTGTAAATTAAAAGCAGTACAGTAGTTGGAATAAGAACATATTTACCATGAATGATTAAACATTTGCAAGACTTGTGTGCCAAATTAAGATAACATTTTTTTTACTTCATTAATGAATATATCTACATTGGATCAGGCGTCATTGTTTTTGTTCCATATAATAAAATGAAGATTTTAAGCACACCTGTCTTAAATATTTCTGATTGTACACATGTATATGAATGCTGAAACATGGAGCATAAAACTCATAACATTATTTCTTATACACATTAATTATCAAAATAGTTACAGATATTAAACATCTCAGTATAAAAGGTAAATTATACAAAGGCCCAAAAACATAATCAAGATGCGTTTATTATACCCTTGCAAAAGTGGACACAAGTCGACTGCCCAGTACAACCAAACAGTAACTATCAATCTATGGAGACAAAATGCCCAGCCACGCCAGGGTTGTTTCCTTCTACATGTCAAGTGTCAGCCCCATCCATGTTTAACCTTTGTACTACAGGGTGTACATTGTATAAAGTTTCATTTGAATCTGTTTAATTACTAAAACATAATAAGTAACTAAGACACATAGTGCTCTACATAAGAAAACCCTACCATGTAGTTCAACATAGCATCAGAAAACCCCTACCAAACTGTCTCAACATAGCATTAGAAAACCCCTACCAAACTGTCTCAACATAGCATCAGAAAACCCCTACCAAAAGGTCTAAAAAGAGCATTAGAAAATCCCTGTAGTTGCCCTATACAATGAATACAAGAAGACACAAGAAGCGGACAGTGGTTGTCATTGTGGACCCTCCCTAGGGACCCCCTCCCCACCACAAGGGAAATGATGCAAGCAGCACTATGTTACATACAGTTGCTACAGATCGTGATAATAACATGGTTTGCTAGGTAAACATAAATGGTAGATAAAAGCACAACCTTGTGCCGCAGGCATGTAATAATAGTATGGTAGAACTACACTGGAAAACTACTTCTAGAAAAAAGTTTTCAGTCATGATACAGCAGCCATTTGATATAACCATATTCCCCCAGGATGTCGCTATTGACAATTTTAATCATCTATTATTAGAACGAAAAACCATGCATAAACATAAAGATTCACGCGCTGTAAACGTCCATTTTTACGTTTGCTTATTTCAGGGCCGCGCTGGCGACTATAAACGTTATACAGCGTCAAATGAACAGTGATTCCCATTTTATTTCTAACTACCCGGTACTAATTATTTTTCTATAATATTTAAATTATAAATTTAAACAAACCCGCAGTATCCATGTTTTCTTTGTATTTGCCGATCCCGGAAGTTGACGTGCATAACAATAACTGGTATGCCATAACGTTTGTTTCGTGACGTTGCCACCAAAATCTCCCGACAAAATATCATTATTTTGAAATACAAACGCATTATTTGATGTTTTGTATGCTATAATAGCGTTTATGCATGTTTTTTTCACATTATAACATATGCAGAGTTCCCGGGCGGGCTTGGGCACCAACCGTCCCTCGGGACTCTGCAGATGTTATAGCCCGAAAAAGCATGCGTTAACCCTACACTAACAACTGAAAACTTCTATAGATGGAGAACATGACCTGGGCAACCTTAGATCTGCTGATTGACTATCAAGGACAATTCCAATCTAACTAGCCAGGGGCGACGCTAAAATACCGGTTAGGGGTTTTCTACAGACGAGGCTAGCATATAAAAAGCTATCAACAGGACATCCTCAAAGCTAAGTACTACAAACACTAAACATAATAAGGCAAAGTTTATAAGGCTCACATCACAAACATTTAAAAGGCTCAAATTTCAAAATTGATCACATTTACACATAGATAATAAATCGCACGCTATCCACATTTCATAGTATAACAAAATATACAAATATTTGTTTTATAGAATTTCAAAACTATATACAGAATAAAATCGAGTAAAATACTGCATAGTCCAGACAAAGTAAGGCAATTTACAACATTTCGTATCACAATATGTAATACTCTGCATAATATATTGGTATATATTTTGATTCTGCGGGTTAGATGCAATAAAAACTACATATATGGCAAAGGTTGAATAAAAACTATAAACTATACAAAGCTAAATAATGTACAAAGAAAGTGAAAAAAAAAACACTTCAAAAGATTAAAATATTTCTTTTGTACAAACATATGGTGATCAGACCTAATCAACTATGTAACATAAACTACACTCTAAGTTTATTTTTTTCATATTTTCAAACCAAAATTTATCTACAATTATAGTCTTCTTTTTTTTACAAAATATCAAATTCAACAGGAAAGGAAATAAGCAAGCACTAGGTCATCTATATTTTTAAATACACAACATGTCTGAACATCATTGATCCCAAAGTTTGAATGATTTATTCAAACAGACAATACTATCATGTGATTTATGAAGGAATGTCAAAAAAGTGTACAACAAGACTGCATTCAATAAATGCATATGTCACGGTGGAAGCCTTGTCCATAATAACTAGCTAAGTCAATCAGGGACCATAATTCTGTAGAAATGTTGAAATAGTGTTACATGGCGTTGACAATGTAAGGTATTTATGATGGTAAACAAGTATGCCAAGTTTGAAAGCAATGCCTTGATGGACTTAGGAAAATATTTGACTTTTTAGAAAGTTAACATTTTCAATGGAACGAACGTACGAATAAACAGGGCAATCACTATATGCCTTCTGCATCAGTAGATGCCAAACTGGGGCATAAAAACATAACTACCATCAAAAGTTCCCAGAAATCAGCAGTAATAATAAGCCATAATAAGACTGGCACTTATTAGCAGGTTTACGTTATTAATTGATTGCCAATTGAAAACAGCTTTTAAAATTGTGTTTGTATTGGATGTTTTTTGAAAAACAAGACTGCGTTCAATAAACGCTTATGCCCCCTGTGGAAGCCTTGTCCATAAATAAGTCTAAGTCCAAAATTAGGTCAAGGTGAAGGTCAAAATGGGGTTAGGTGGTACTGGTGTGTGGAGAGTGTTCATACACAACACCCATGCAAGTATGAAAGCTTTGTAGCAAGCCATATTAATGCTAGAAGAAACGGTCAATTTGGGTTAACCAGGACGGACGGACGGACGAACGGACGGACGGACGGACGGACAGGTGAATCACTATATGCCTCCCGATCTATCGATACGGGGGCATAAAAAGAAGATTTTTATTAACAATAATACTATAGAAAGGGTCCTGACCAAATCTGTTGTTTTATCCTGGATTCCAGCCAATCTGTTATCACTAAAAGAAAGTTTTAGCAATGTTTGTAATACAGATAGTCAAGTAATATAAAGCCTTTTTTCTGTTAACTTGTTGACGCCCCTTCGTAAATGGATTAGGGGAGCTAATGGAGTAAAGGGTCAATGATATAGAAGGACATGGTCACAAAATTCAATGATATAATTCATACATCCATAGGATAAATTAACGAGTGCCAGGAAAAATTTGTTTGGCTATATATTTATATCAGCATTTTTAAACATTCACTGATTAACAACTTTACTTCCGATTTATCACATGAAAAGTCATAACAATGAAATAAGATCAAACAGAAAACTTCACAAAAAATTCCAGGTTTTCAAATTCATCTGAAACTTGCTTCAGGAAAATTTAAACACACAGACGCAATGCTTTACAATTTACATACATCAGGGGTCCTACTGTGGCATTATGTACAATCCTTAAAACGAGTCACAAGTCTGTTTCGGGCGCCATAAACACACATCCCTACCCTGAAACTCAGATCAAATATTGCTTTATAGTTAAAATTTAGCTTATTAATTTTCAAATGACCATAACTTTGTCAATACTGAATTTAGTTTTCTACTCAATCCTTGATTTGTGTAAATGAATGTTTATTACAAGTTTATGAAAATAAATACTGCTTAAACCAATACTTCGCATTTTTATGAAGAAATCCATGTTTCCAGATTATTCCGGAATTGTTGGACCCCTGATACATATTAACATTCCTACAGACTCTCATGACGGACAATAGAACATGTTAGTGGAGAAATATGTTACACAAAAAATGTGGACACCAAATGCCGACCGAATCCATCAATCTTAAAACCCTCTGTTTCTAATTGAAACCCTGGTTATAAAATGTAATTAACATTTATAAGCCCTATATCAATTACACTGCAGTGACCCCTCGCTGCATTAGCTGGGAGATCCAACAGTGCCAGAATATCAACATAAAGATACCACACCACAAAGCCGGTGTTCCATTTTGGTGCAAGTCCCTGACTCACAAAATTGGCTTTGGACTCATTTAATTTTGAAATAATTCATTTTTTATATAGAGAATTTTTTTTTTTGTTCAGCGAGAAAGGACTTTTCAAAACCAAAATGAAACAATGCAAGGTGTGTATTATATTTAATGACAAATGTCTGCATTATTACCCAGTCTTCACCTGATTGTGAACTAATTGTGTATAACATTGTAAAAAAATTATATTCGTTTCCAACTCCTAAACAAGTTTCACTAAGTGTCCAAAAACATAATTTCAAGTAAAAAGGCAGAAACCTACCGATTCTTAAATTTAGATACTTACAATTTAGAGAAAGACACGGGTTAAAAGTATTCCTTCCACTTTTAATCAAATACCAGTATGGACATGCCTTATAATTGCCCTCTAGACATTGAGACCACACTTCCTATACAGCCCCTACGAACAGTGGTTTGATACATGGTACAATGTGAGAAAGAAAGGGGGGTACCAAATGATACACTATTTTAACACCATTTTATCACAATAATGCAAAAACTGTCATCAAATGGTGATTTCTTTATCACTTTTTATTCTAACACAGATGATATAAAAAATTAAAACAATGTTGATGTACATCTATTTAAAAGCAATCAAGACAGCAAAGTATTTATCGAATAAAACGGATGATTTATCACTTAAGTTTTCACTAAAAAATGAAAGAATTATAAAACAATACATATATTAAAGATCATCCATCTCGGACACAAGTATTACAAGAAACATTGTTACCGGTACTATGGTAACTGTGATTTGAGAAGCCATTACTTGCTTTACTGATAGGTCAAGATTCCACAATTTTGCTAATACACCGAGTTCTGTTGCCAAAACAAAGCGCTACCAAGCGCCTTTATTCAGTTAACTCTATTTCAATTAAATATATTGGGCATGGATTACCTCCCATGAAAAGCGCTACAAAGCGTTTTGCTAGGTTAACAGACTAATAAAGTTTATTATTTCTAGAAATCTAATAAACCAGAAATGTAGAAATTATTCAAATATTTTCATACAACGAAACTAAGATACAGCAAGAACTAAACACAATTTCATGTACTGAGAAACATTTCAGAAATGTTTCATGACCATAGCAGAGAAACTTGAAGAGATTTGTGTCACAAAAAAATATTGACACACCTTTACAAGTTGGTCAACATAATAACAAGGCTGTGACCAATGGTTAATTACTGTAAATAGTTGTAAAATTCTATTGATGGTTGTTTTTAAGTAAAACATTGTACCCTGAGACATGATGAGACTAGGGGTCCTACACAGGCACTATGCACAATCCTGAAAATAATATGCAAGTTGGTTTTTGAGTGCTTTTACCAAACACACCTACACCAAAACAGTTTCAAACTAAGTTGTTTTGTTAGAATCTAGCTTACGGAATTTTAAATGACCATAACTTGGTCTATACTTTGAATATTTGTTCAAATAACTTATGTTCTGCAGAAAATTGCACTCTTTCTAGTGCTGCCAAGTATTTATAAATATCAGAATTGTAGGACCCCAGTGAGATGTAAGGCAATATTGGCCAACAAATTCTTGATAATTTATATTAATGTCTGTGAAGAACTTGATCGACCTGAGTAATAGTAGACTAATTAAAGAAGGTCAGAAAAAAAAACCTATACCAGCCCCCGATCTCCCGAAACATCTCAATCTGAGCTCATTCTCAACTCAAATTTTGTCACATATCATTTGAGATAGTTTCCATGCGAAATTGTACTCTAAATCGGTATAACAAAACAATAACATTATTCTGAGTTTATTACATAAAATTTCTTGAAATCGAGCTTCATATTTATCTCAAACTCAGACTCGGATTAGAGCAAATCTCAATTTGAGTTGAGATTTCTTCTTGAGATGCTTCTGGAGATCAGGGCCTGGTGCACTTCGGGGCATGTTTGTTTATGTTTATAATGGCCAGCATCAAAGTTTGAGTTTATAGGCACTAAATTGGACAATGAAAGTGAAAAATTATACACACAATATTACGATTACAAACAAGGCTTAATTTGAAAGCCGAAAACTTAAACAAACTATAAAATGTATGTGGAATGAATATCATCAACAACTCATTGGTTTGTACTATATACACAATAGGATATACAATATACACGTATATATACAAGATATATATTTATAAAAAGTATGCACAGCTGTAGAGAAAAAAACCGTGAAATTAGGAACAATAAGTCTTGCAAAAATTGATGCATAGTTTGTAAGTAGCTTATTACATGGTAAATCATATTAACAAATATGCATAGTACATTGTATCAAATATAGTAACAAACATTATATTCGATAACAAGTCTGTTCAATCACATGTATGTATATTGTCGTCAATAAAAAGGCACAATTCGACTGTGAGGTAAAACTCAAAACTTAACCAAAATAATTGAACAAAAAAATCGGTTGAAAAAATTATCATTGCATAAATTTTATAAATGCATATTGTCAAGAAATATTGATTCATTGAGGATGATTATATAGATAATTTTTCTTAAATTAAGCCATAACTAGATTTTTAATAAAAGCTTAAGTTATCAGACTGTGAGACACTCAATTTTAACATGGTCATTTGCATCCAAATTTGTCATGTAAACGAGGAGCCAGTACAATGGTGAGTTGACTATAGTTGACCATCTGTCATTTTTTCATTATTTTTAATATGTTTTGTTATCTAGTAGCAGGAAACTTATTTTAGGTATTTACTAAAAACTTTAGCTTTTTTTACAAAATTCAAGTACTTTTCAACATCTTTTTAAGAACTGGGCCTCAAATTGAAGTACTTTTCAAGACCTGTGCGAAATTTGCATAGGAAAAATAAGCAAACAGTCAGCTATTGGACAATTAGACACTCAAAATCCTGATAACTTTTACCAACGCAAAAGTCAGAATACTATTATTGTCTATATGATTTCCATTGGTCAATATTTTGTAAAACATGATTCACTTCATAACAACATGTATCGCCTTGAACTCGCATGACATCAAATTTATAACAATATGATCTCAGTGTTTCAGGTATAAACTAATGCACACAATGTCTGAAATGACCCAACTAGAATTGTCAAACGGTGACAATTAATACCCCAACAGCAAAATCCATAAGGGGGCACAAATTGAGTGACCAGTGAAACAGAAATAGACAATATAAGTTATTTTCAATTTTAAAGCCAGGCATACACGATGATAAACCAATTACACAACAGTTAGACTGCAAACTGAGGTCCCAAGAGAGTTGGTGTCCCGCACATAAGAAATTCTTTAAAGACAAATTTATGGCTATATACATGAATCCACACACAGTTATTGCTCAATGACTAAATGATAATGGTTTACCATATTAACCATTTCTGCATAGGCAATAGAAAAAAATGTAAAAAGAATGCTAAAGTACTCACATAACGGTAATAATTCATTGGTATTCAATGTTCAACATATCCAGGCAAATGGTTTATAAACTATATAAAAATATACATAAAATATATCAAACATTTTTTCAAGTAAAACCTTGAGTTTCTTTCCAAGTAACAATTACTTAGTCTTGTAAGGCATAGATCTGACCAGTTATTAATTACTAGTCATTTGGAGGGAAGTTAGATGGCAATGCTCAGGTTCAATTTCCCTGATGACAGGGGTGTAGAAATGTTTTCTATGTAGCCAGTTTAACTTTAAAAGTAAGTGGTTGATTTGAAGGTTCTTCCTACGTAAATGAAAGACAATTATTAAAAGTAACCGACAATAATGCTCTAGCCAGTTGATTTCGCCACCTACTGGCTCATTTCTACACCCCTGCAGTAAAATTTGTTTTTTAAAAACAAACAACTTCAAGACCTGTCCAATCAGAGGAAGCTATACTACCACAAACAGGCCATAGAAACACGGCAGTACAACAGCAGCAAGTCACACGACTAAGTCACTTACACAACCATAGCAACTAATTTCATGAATTCTTAGTCATGTTTCTTACAAGATCTTTGATGCCTTACTAACGCTCTATGCTTCTTAAATTTTCTGTTACAATTTGTGCAGCGTGACTTCCTCTTCCCAGACGGAGTCTCTTCCTCCGATTCATCCTCTTCGCTGGAAACTTCCATTCCCTCTGTATCTTCTTCTTCCGTTTCTTTGATCACGTTTCTTGCCTTTCTAGGTGTGTTTCTTCTTTCAGGTATCGATCCTTTCTCGGGCAAAATATCCGCTTTATTTATCTTTATTTTGACAGGTGAGTTTTCTACAGATGGTGATCGCTTTTTAGCAGGGGGACTTTCAGACTTGGGTTCGCTCTCATCGGAGTCCTCTTTCTTAGCAGAGTTGTCCTTCTTGCGTGTAAAAGACGGCGGTTCCATCTGACCATTGTTATGTTTCTTGTTATGCAGACGCAATTGGATTTTCTGAGCAAAGGAAACATTGCATAGATCACACTTATGTGGCTTCACATCGAGATGGGTGAATTCATGTTTTCGCAAACTGGAATTTGAGCTGAATGTTTTGAAGCAGGTTTTACATGTTGGTGCTACCTTGGGTCCAGTATTTGGAGATCCTGTACTTGGAGTACTGATACTACGTTCACTGCCGTCAGAATGTGCCAGTATATGATTCTTGTATTCAGACTTTTGACTGAATTTTTTGTCGCACTCGTCGCATTCATAGCTCATTTCACCAGTATGCATATTTATATGCTTTTTCAAACTCTCCTTTGAAAGGAAATACTTATTACACATGGTGCAATCGTATCTTTTATAATCATTATTATGTCGGCGCATGTGAATGTGTAAGCTGACTTTAAACCTGAAACTCACATTACATTCCTCACATTCATATATCTGCTCACCCGTGTGTGTACGTCGGTGCCGCACCAAGTGAGCTCGTGTTAAAAATATATTAGTACAGTCTTCACACTTGAACTCATGATCAACGGCATGTTGTTGTTTAAGGTGGTTATCGAGGCTCTCCTTATTGATAAAGATCTGCTGGCAGACTTCACACTCGTGTTCATCATACTTGTTCTCTTCATCATCGTATGAATCGTAATACAGAGAGGAATCTATACCATCTTCCTCACCTTCCTCCGTACCATTGTTCCATACCTCACTCATTGAATTATCCTCACTGGTAATCACTGCAAATATAACACAACATGTGTGTAAAATCACATATTTTCGTGGGTATTAAATTTCGTGGATTTTGATGAAAAGCATTTTCGTTGGGTCGTAAGTTTGTGGATTACAAAACACGGAAGGGTAGACCTATGCTCAGTATTATGGATGTCAATTAATCGTGGGGATAAGTTGAGTTCAACAACGAAAATTAAACTCTCTCGAAAAATAATGATTTACAGTATGTGTAAAACATGTACATCAGGGGTTCTACTAGCTTCTGAACCTGAAGTGTCATTTTGATATGCTTGATTAAATTTTTTCCATTTTATAAATTATAGGCAAAATACCCATGATTTTAAGTGAAATTGACCCTTCAAATCAAAATCTTTAGGATCAAAATGTAGCTTTGTGGAAATTTCAAGGGTGAAAACCTGTACTCCTGAGTCAAATTGAACCCCTGTGACTGAGTTCAAGATATTGGTGCCAGGTTTACAATTAGGGGAGTTAACAGGTCCAAATTAAAAATCAGGACAATCGTATGCGGCCGACCATACTTGCAAAGAGGCCTTCAATGACATTTTTCCAGAATTAACTCAGTTTGTATTAAAGAAAATCCTTCAGTGCAGATCAAATTTACCATAACTTTGCCATTTCTTGAGAAGATTTGATCAAACAACTTATTATGGCCAAAAACTAATGCCTATTGGGAATGATAAATTTGGAATTCTGGATAAATCAGGAAAATTGACACCCCTGACAATGTATTAACTTACCAGAGGGTGGAGACTGTGCTACACTTCCATCAGTATTGCCACTTTCATCATGTGATCTCATATGTTTCTCATATCTAAACTTGTGCTTGAAACATTTACTACATTTGTCACATTTGAATGGTAGTTCTCCTGTATGTTGGAACAGATGGTTCTTTAAGTGATGGTGAATGTAGAAAGATTTGTCACATAGATGGCACTTGTATGGCTTCTCTCCTATAATATACAATAACACACAATAACTCACAATAACTCACAATAACTCACAATAACACACATTATTAAATGACTACCAATTATTAGACCTATAACACAGCATTGACCTAGCCTAACAAAACAAATGCCTCCACTATAACTGGGCCGAAATCTATATCAGTTATCGGCCCCGGGCCTCTGGCCAATAAGACTGTCCTCGGACAAAGAACAGTGCCAATATCAAATCACCCATTTATTAACATACAATAACTCACATTGGTTTCATTAATAAGAGCTGTTATTGAAAGAAGCGATGTTGATATTTTTTAGCCAATCGATTATCAATTCACATTTTCAAATATCCATACATCGTAAATGAAGTTTTTCTTGGTTAAATAGAAATTAACAAATTGTCAAAATGGGTCAAGTCTAAATTCTAATCAAAGCTACTTTTTTCAAAATCTGAATTTATGTACCAAATTTATACAGTGTAAAATGGCTAAATAAGTGAATCATGACTGATGGGCCACCTGTTACCTGGGCCCACTGGAATTTAGAAATAACTAAACTTACAAATATTTTCTGCAGAGTAGTTCATTCTTTCTAACACAGCAAATTCAGATTATTCCAGAATTGTAGGACCCCCAAAGATGGAAATTTACACTGTTGACATGACTGCCACTGTGGTCAACAGTATTTCTGTCATATGGAAACTATCCTGTCACATTATCCTGTGACTGGGTGAACCAGCAGTTACTTGGAACTATCTCTTCAAGAAGGGAGGCTAACCAGTACTATTTTTTAACCATATTGGCATGTCATGGCCTGGAATTGAACCTAAGCCATCTCACACTCAAAGCTGACGCTCTACCATCTAGCTATCGAGGCAGACTGGCGATCGAAGTAAACCATAAATACTAGGAATTTGGGTATATAAGCATAAAAAATTATGTTTAACATGGACGAAAGTTTGCAAATGCTAAACTTCTGAAAATTGTCAATTTACACAGGAAAAATGAAGAAAACAGACTGTTAAACAGACTTAAAATCCTATTAATTAAATCTGGTATGGGTTTCCATAAAATAACCCACACTACTGTAAAATCACATATTTTCATGGGTATTAAATTTGTGGATTACAAACATGGAAGGGTACAACCATGTTATGTATTTTGGAGTTCAATAATTTGTGGGCGAAATCAACGAAGTTCTACTCCCTAGAAAAATAATTGTTTTACAGTATGGTCCAAAGGTACATACTCTTAAAAAGCTATTACCAACCTGTGTGCATTCTCATATGCTTGGTAAGATTATGTTTCTGAGTGTAACTATTACCACACAGCTTACAGGCGAATTTCTTCATGCCAGTATGTATCTCACGATGTCGTCTCATACTTGCATTAGAGCTAAAACCTTTCTGACAGATATCACAGAAATGTTCTAATGGCCCATTCTGTAAATACAAAGCAATAACTCAAATAACTAAAGGTATTTCAGTTTTCAAAATAAATGACCAATTATTACACACCAGTGATTTTTTTGGCTATTTTTAGGGCCGAATAGAGGCACTTTCCCCTAGCAAAATAACCTCTTTTTTTCCCAAAAAAGAAAGTATATTTTCCCCTATTCTTCTCCCTGGTAAAGCAACTAACGATATGGCTGTTTTAAAGTCAAAACAGTAGATTTTCAAACTTGCAAAAGTCGTTGGTACGTACGACTATGATAATTATCAGTTGAAAATAGCAAAAATATGAACAATTTATAACCCAAACAATCTTTTTTAATAATTCCCAAATTTGTGAATTGTTGCGCAAAAATTTCCCAATTTTATGGGCACAGCTGTTTCATTTTGTTCAAGAAAAATCACAGCACACATAATCTTGAAAGAAATCTGAAATATTTAAATTTTGTTATTACCCACTGGGTACCAGTCAAGTCAAGGGGCCTGATATTAGATGAAGAAAGGACTCATTATAACTTAAATTGATCTACACAGTGACACAAGTTTGAACATGATAAAGTATCGACAAGGTTTTTAATATTAGCTGATTGCCGATTGAAAAATTGTTTAAAATTGTTTGGAACTGTAGTTTTTTGATAGAACATTTTATTGTACTCAGTGCGAGCTTGCATACAAAAAGATTCTTGGGAAGAAACCTGCCGAAAGGCTGGAATTCTGTATTTTCTTGTTGTTGACCTACTGCTTAAGATTAATAAGGAGGGTCCTGACCAAATCGTTTGTATTTTCCTGCCAATCTGTTGTCAATTATAATAAATGATGAAAAACCCTGATAGAACTGTCAACATGATAAAATGAGTACATACATTGTTCAACTTCTTGGATGCATCATCGCTATGCTGATCATTATATGCGTTCTGAGATTGTTGCTGTGGCTGCATCACACCAGGTGTCTGTACAGTGTTTGGGTAGGCAGTAGTATAGCCTTGATCATACTGGTTTTGTCCAACATACATCCCTGAACTGTCATAACTGTAATTTTGGTGATTAGTACCAGCATCATAGTAGGACTCTGTCTCAAACCTGATTGGTGCTATAGTGCTGGTATACTGACCATTACATTGAGCCACACTAGCCCCTTGGTACCCCTCCATCTTAGACCTGAAAAACAAAATTGTAACTAGTAAGAGACATTTGTAAAACATGTATGCCCCATGGTAGCCTAATAGTCAGAAATAGTAATGGCCTTAGTGACCTTTGACCAACTTGCCTCAAAATCAAAAGGGGTCATCTACTGTGGTAGCTGTGGTGCTGGCCAAACTGCATGTAAAGTTTGGAGAACCTAGGACAAAGCTTTCTTGAGTTATTAAACGGAAACCATTAGGTCTACCGACCGACATTTGCAAAGAAATATACCCCCCTCATCAAAGATGCGAGGCAAAATAATCATTTTCGTAAGTCCATGCTTTTAAATTTTTTACTTGTTTTCAACCAAGTTAAAATTAATTGAGTCACACAGGCGCAAATCAAATAAACTCATTCCGTGAGCTAGGGGCATTGATGAAAGTGGATTGAAATAAGAAAACAACAGGAATTTTGTTGATCAACTTCTTTATATATAGATGCCTTCTGCCCTTGGGGGTCTGGCTATATTATGCTAATTGGAGGAACTATTGGTGGTGCACGGCTCTGGTTTGGGAAAATATTGCGCCATTCTCCCTTTAATATGGTTTTAATGGCTTTATTGACAAAAAACCTTCAAAGGAAATGACGATGCCGACTTAATTGCCATTAAGGGCTACCATGTGTTCCGTTTTTAGTAGGGATGGCAACGAGTACCCGAGTACTTGTTCAAAGGTCCGATTATCGAATATCAAAATCAGTATTCCAGTACTCGGTAAAAAATAAAAATAATAATTGTGAATCCTGTATTGTACAGAACGTTTCCAAGTATTATCTGGTCTACTAAAATTACAATTAACAACGTGTCATCAATCCTTAATCGCCGCAAGCAAAACACATGCAGACCTGTCAATCATCGTCTGTTAGTTTGCTTATGACACGTAGCTGGGGTTTCTTTTGTTGACTTAATCCGAGTGATTGCCATCGATCTTTAAAGGTGCTGCCTCACAGATCGGGCTAAAAATTTTGTATGACGTAATTTTCCGACCTAATCAAGTATTTATATAATAGAAAGTCACTGGAGGTTGCTTTATGAAAGATTTATAGCATATAAGCACTTTAAATCACTCTTGATTATTGGCACTCTGTATTTTTCTGTTTGAAAATATCGCTGAGTTTCCTTCCAAAATGTTCTGTGAATTATGTAATTTACACATGATCAAACTGTAACTTCAACAAACTAAAGCCGAACCATCAGTGAAGTATTCGGTTCGTTTCGCAATTTGTTTTCATCGAATGGAAACAATTTTCAGGCAATTTAAGTGATAGTAGTGCTAATTCTATAGGGTATTAATACCCTATAGAATTTTGGGTGTAAAAATACTAAATTACTACGAAATGCCGATTTTTCCCAAGTTATTTTTTATGTCAATGTGGTTGTTTATGACATATACAGGAAACTATACCAAAATTACATGAATACTTGACAATTTAATTTTATTTTTGCAATACACCAATACGTGAGGCAGTCCCTTTAATTGGCAGTTATTGTTTAATGGGTGTGACAATCGATTAAGAAATTAATAAAATTACTTTAAATTATAATTATAATCGTTCTCACGCGTGTATTTATAAATGAACGATAACTCGACTGCGTCACGCGGTGTAAATATTACTATGTCACCAGTTGATAAGAGTATTCCCCCTTAGTTGTAATTTGTTATTATTCGATTTTCTAGCATTATTGACTATAACTTATACTGAATTTACACTGTATTGTTGTTCTTTTGTTAGTTATTTTGTTTCAACATTCTTCTACCGATATAGATTTGACCATCAACTGAACAGAATGGACAGGCATACACGATGTTTTATTTGAAGTTGAACACGCACATTTATAGTTTTCCAAGTACCCGAGTACTCGATCGGAAGAATGACCGTGTACCCGAGTACTGATTTTAGTACTCGTTGCCATCTCTAGTTTTTAGCAAGACTGATCTAGTATCTACTTCCATTTTAAGACTTCATATTAGTAACGTGATAGCAGGCCTGGTGATAATGACTTGTATTGTTGGTGTAATTAACTCCATTAAATATGTTTATTGTCTCTAAGTCTGACACCAATTGAAATTAAAATTGACAAGGAAACAATTGCTTTAAATAAAAAGACCAACACATCATTCCCAATTTGAATTCTTTTACCCAGTATCAAAATTATGCATGGAAATGATATTGCTGCAAAAAATACTTGAAAATAATCAGAAAATTTTTCCCTGACACGGCAGCCCTTGTCAAAAAGCAGACGAGGGCAAGTGGTTTCACACAAGATTTAACTTGGGTTAATCAAGCAGTGGAACTTAAAGTCAATTGTAGCAAAGATGAAAAAAATACATGTGTTTAGATCTATGATTGTAGTGAAAATATTGCAATAAAACTTCATCAGAGAACAAATCTTCCGGACAGTTTGTCCATAGCATGGAACAGACACTGCCTATACGATCCACCAATCTGAAAAGAAATACCGCGATCTGCAAACTGGTAGGAGACTTGACAATATTTTTTACAACAACGCTATTTTTGCCGCTAGCTGCCCCCATCTTGAATATTTAAAGTGTTTTAACCTGCGAGATATTTGGATTAATTTAAAGCAACCCTTGCGGACATTATGAAAGTTGGCAAAAATTATCAGACATTTGGTCTGACAATGTCTTGCAAACTGCCGGACAAAAAAATCGATCAAAACAATTTTTTTTGGAACTCAAAATAAATGTGTTTTAACACACAATTTTTGTCAAATTTAACTAACCAGCTATGATATATCATCCATTTTTCATGGAAAGTATGTATTTTCCCGTTTCTTTATACTCTGTGCAGAGGGCCGCACGTAAATCAATCTTTTTACGTGCTCACGCATTGTCTTCATTGTTTATCGACGCCATTTTTTACTTGACAGTAGTGGATAAATACTTGTCAGTCGGGCCGGTTCTGGATTGAAAAACGGCGGACTGTATCAAAATCTGCTGGACTTGTCTGTAGGACCGACAAATTTCAGAATGACTGCCCTTGGTCAAATATAGCGAATGTGGGTTTTAATTTCTTCCATTATGTGTTTGGAATGTTGTTGTATAAATAATTGAGATGATTCATCTGTCAATTGTAAACTAAACAAATTTTTCTGTGATCTTTCAGGGTTGATGATTTTTCAATCTACTGGCAGGCGTCTTACATCCGGACACTTTTGGCATATTTTTCACGATAACTCGAGAAATGTGTAAATCAAGTCATTGAAATTTCACCTGAACGAAGCTAGGTCTCTGAACTGAAGAGCTAATTTGTTTACTTCTAAAAATAGCTCAAGTGCATTTTTGAGGGCCGTTGTAGGGGTCACTACATCACCTCATTTTTAAGTCCAACAGGACCATCAATCCGGACACCGGATTACCAAAAAGGCGTTAAATATCGAATTAAACTGTGTAATGAATCAAGGGAGAGCACAAGTAAACTGTTTGTACAAAATTTGTACGATTTATCTCCCATGAATATTGGAAAAATATCGATCGAAACTTAGCGGTAAAATTTTAAATGTTCACTTTTCAAAGCGGGTATTTTGATACAAAATGACATTGTACGATTTTTTGAAACTCTGAACATACTTTACTAAAGCTATATTTTCCTAGTTTATCTGTTAGAAAACATGGCATCGGCTTACCTCATATTTAGCATAAGGCCCGTAGCTTACATTTCGGGCTGCGCAGAAGTATTGTGCATACGCAGTTATACGATTTTCGACTTCCCCCGTAATGTAAACAAGCTTCGCGAGTGCAGACGAAAATAAATGCGACATTTCTTGTAGAATATTTAACTTTAATCGTTGCTACTTTGTAGTGTTAACAAAAATCAAGCGTCTAATTGATTGACAACCGATGATCAAAATTAACGGCCGCTATAAAGCGTTTTTGAGTCTGTCCGGATTGGTGGTCGCCAGCCAGTATGGGTTTTGGATTGCTTCCGCGATTTAATTTTCAGATCCCCAAGGAGACTTATTTATGGCTGTTCTTATAAATCATTATTTTTTAAAAAATTTTGGAATCTTTGGGATGTTCTCCATCTGCTGCAAAAGAACAAACCACTTTGTTTTTTCGTTTTAACGCGAAAAACCGATTTCTCATGGATACCCTACTACGGTAAACTATTCACCATATCGGATCCGTTTTCCGGGATAACAGAATTTATTGAGCGACAATGTGCGAGACATTCCGAATGTACGTGAGGGGGGAAAATGCCTATAGCGTATAGAGCAACCAGGTACAATAATCGCGATTGTTTAAGGCAAATGACAAGAATTTGTAAAAAGTCTTACTAGCAAACAATGACAACACAATTTTACGACCTCGCTGACAATATTTTCGCCAAAATAATATGTTTAACTTGAAAAATGCGTATATTTTCTCGCCATTGGTATCGAGCTACGGAAGCGGCAGTGTAGAATAAAATGCAATATTTTAAATATAAAGCATTTTTTAGGATAATTCTTGCTAAAGTTAAAAAACAAAGATGTTTAATGATAATGTGTAATAATTTTGTTTATATGTTTTTCATGTTTAAACGTTGAAAAAAGAATAATTATATACACTCCCGCTATACCGCTTATTGCTCGCTAACCCCCTGACCGTGAAATTTCGGTTCCGGAAAAACGGGTTTTATTGAGTAATGTCGATATCGAGAATAATGACAGAAAGAAAAGGAGTTAACCGAACGCGATAAAACGGAAACAGTCAATGAATCGGATGATTACTGATGTGCGCATACTGCTTAATGGTAGTACAGGTCATAATTCGGACATTTTTTGACTCACGTATCCATCTAGTGTATATCCATGTCCATAGAAGAGCAAGTTTCCCTTTTCAACTTTTTGATACCACCTGTTAAATTCTTGTTTACACAACACTAGACATCACATATGGCAAAATGTATATCTACATACAGTCTTACCAAGGAATAATGATATTTATATGTATCAATAAAGCTGTAGGACTCCAATATAAGTCATACTAATTATAATAATACGTGTAAATGCATGCACCTGTCCGGTAACTGTACTACATCCGGACAAGTTCTACTATTTAATTGACAACTTTGACGGGACATTTTGTTCAATAATCGTCAATTTTCCTTGCATTCTTTACAATCTATGGATTAACTAAATCATATAGGACAGCATGGCTATATCAGAATTCAACTCAGGGCGTGAATTAATACCTTTTTGCCGAATTTATTCTTCCGTGTCCAAATTTCCAATTTGCAAAGATGGCGAGGGACGCGACAGTGAGTAAAGGGTCATTACTCTTGCTGTGACATGTTCTGTCGGACCTAATGCATTTCGAACCATTACATTTTGTCCGTTATCTCATAACATACTCGATCGATGATTACATGGAGTCAATTTAAACTTAAAGCAGTGCATTCATATATCATAAATTAACGTTAAATTTTAAACTTCAATGTATATTATCTAAAGCTTAAATGAAAAAAAGCTACTGTAGACCTAGTCCAGGCCAAGGTCTTTGACGATGATCATTCCATTTCATCGACACGATGTGTAAATAAAAGACCATTCAGTTATGGTATCCAGAACTACTGTAGACCTATTAGTCAGTTGGCACCACAACAAGAACCCTAGATAGCATTTTATATACGGTCCCTGATGGCAAATATTTCTATACATATAGTACAATTTCTTACATAAGTACACAGACAAACCTGATATTTTGACATTATGCAATTACTCAATGAATACGGGAGTGTTATTTGAATTACTGCATGTTATATAATGATTTGAAAAAAACAACACCCCTGAACTTCAGAAAAATATTTATAATCTATTGATTCAATTATTTAGGAAGTGACTAGAGGTCCGGTAACCGGACCTCTAGACCTGGAGAAGACAATGCTTGTAGGACAGGCTAGGGGTCCGGTAATTGATTCCACATATACAAACCATATATTTTATCGTGTCAAGACTTTTGATGACATAAATACGTGTTTACCTTCATGTACAGGTTAGTATTTGACAGAAATGTAAAACATTGACTTGAAATATCAGTGATCTCGAGTGTTTCGTTAGGCATACACGCAGATTATTGATCTGTGTGCATCCAGGCCACGCCACGGTCGAGAACAACTTGCTACGGTTTACATCTAAATATCCCAACATGCAATTGAAACATATGAAGATCTGATTAAAAACGGATGTGTTTGTTTGCAGTGTCAAAATTGATGTGTGAGCAAACACATATTAGAGCAAATACCATCGAACAAACAAAATAAATACAGCAATTACAGACAACACGATAACTTAATTAAGTGCGGCACACTTCTAATCAACTTGAAAAAATAAAATAAATTAAAACTTTTTGAACAAGATTTCTGTCAAATACAAACTGTATAGTAAGTAAAACATATTGAAAGTCTTGATACGATAAAATATATGGTTCATACATATCAACTCAATTACCGGACATCTAGCCTGTCCTACAAGCATTGTCTAGAGGTCCGGTTGCCGGACCTCTAGCCACTTCCAATTATTTATCACTTTAAGTAATTTACCTATACAGAATATCTTACCTTTACATATTTTCACGAGTTATTGTGAAATAACTTACTTGTTTACTCTGGTAATCAATAAGGAAGCGTACTCCGATTCATGAAAACGAGGATATATATTTATAGTAGTTTAAAACAGTATATCCTCTTTATTTCCACTATTCAGTGATTCGGCATAATAACATGTGCTATATGATTTTACATGATTATACAAGTGTGAAGTAACAAAGGATTCCGACTTCTGCTTTTATATAATTTGATTTATTATGTTTAACCGTAACGATAGTCCCGTTTATTTTTAACGTCCCTCGTATGCACATATTTCTCATATATCTCATATCTTATATATGCACACATATCTCATATAAACACACATATATCATTTATGCACACATATCTTATATATACACACATATCTCATATGAATGCACACATATCTCATATAAACACACATATCTCATTTATGCACACATATCTTATATGAGGGGTGATCCAGATTTACGTGGACATTTGCTCTAATTCATAAACCGTTATACTTAAAGTTCCGAATCTGTATACCACGTAATATTGATACTTATTGCACACGTATACCAAATTTAATTTGGATATGATCATAAATAAAGTAAATACAGCGTCTGTAAGACGGTATGGTTATGAATCGCGGGACAGCTCAGAAATGACGTACGACGTCACCTTTACGCCTGTATTCATGAAGTTTTGAACACTGTTAATTAACTGGGCTTTATTTCCCAAATCCATTATACTCTTAGTTTATGCATTTGTAATTACCCTGTCAAGATTTACCGAATTGTACCGTTACCAGCTCTGCAAGATCATATTTTCCATTAATGTAACGGTTAGTCGATTCTGACCAACGTAAGCACTGATTCAGTCAACGTCAGGTCTTGACCTCTACCTTCATTGTCTGTCACATCAACCAGGCCTTCTTTAAAAAATGTATGACATTTAAAAACAAGTGATCGTGATACAGAAGGTCTAATACTTGATTTCTCCAACATTTTATCGGTCTGCGTTTTGGTTTTTCCTATCTGTACACAAAATTGCAAATTTATGAGACTGTAAGGGTATGT
Organism: Spisula solida; assembly: GCA_947247005.1. NCBI lineage: Eukaryota > Metazoa > Mollusca > Bivalvia > Venerida > Mactridae > Spisula > Spisula solida. The sequence continues at coordinate 4,643,505 of OX365960.1, read as the reverse complement.
TCGGAACGTCTGTTCCGAAAATGTGAGGGATGTTCTACTCCGAACAACTTACGAACAAAACGGAACTGTCCTGCACAGTGTGCCGAATGCTCTACTTCAAACACCTTACGAACAAAACGGAACAGAAAGTAAAATGTTAAAGATGACCAAAATTGTAGTAGCAGCCGTAATATTGGAGGAAGAAATATTAATGTGGATATATTTAAGTATACGACTGTTTGCCCACAATGGTCCATAATTGGAAAATAAATGTATTATATTCTACGTAATTACACAAGCGGCCATTGTTCTTGCTGTAATCACGTGACTGTTCTGGCTACACCACCTCTGTGGCGGGCACAGAAAGAACATGTTCCGAACAGTGTTCCGGTTTGTTCGTAAGTGTGTTCCACTGTCCGGAATGTGCGCAACAGCGTTACGAACGCGCTCTAAATGAAATCTTGTGACGTCATTTTTTACGTTAATTATGATATGACATCAGTAACATATATATTCATAACATGATAAATATACTGAATTTTACCTTGGAATATCACCCAGTTGTCGATAAGATATTAGACAACATGGTGCCATATTTCTGAACTTTTTTAAATGAAGAAACCAAATAAAAATCAGCAATACGGTAATGTGAAAAGTTTTACTGAACAATTCAGTGTTGATCCGCGAAAGCATCCATGTGTTGCTATGGTAGCGTATAATTTTTGATGCAAATAATTGTTTTTAAATATATGTTGTGATTCATGTCAATAATAAATAAAAGCCGCTTTTGTGTAATTTTCATACCAATCTGATGTAAAATTAACTTTTAAGAGCAAAAGTCCACGTAATTCTGGATCACCCTTCGTATATGCACACATATCTCATATATGCACACATATCTCATATATGCACACATATCTCATATATGCACGCATATATCAACGTTTTGACAAATGCGCATGATGTATGTTCATGAACTGTTGAGTAAGCAAATTATACAGTGTGTTAGTAGATTATAGAAAGGGCGTAACTACATATGAACAATGAAGAGGTCATGCTTGGATCAGGCTGCATGTACCACGTGATTTTTTTGCTATTCAGTGGCACAAAAATGGCCGAAATCGTCGATTCAGGTAATATTTTTAGTCATTTTGTTCATTTAGATATGATAAATAAGAACAAGAGACAGATGAGAGCCGTCTCATTTAAAGAGGAAGGCTCTTATGTATGTTTTATGTACGTATTTTGTCTTAATTTGTTTAAAACTGCAACCGCGCATTTCAGCATCAAAACATGACGAGGGTAAGCGGGGGTATTTTCTCACCAATCTCGTCCAAAACTGCTTTACAAGTATGTGAACTCCATGGCTGTGTTTAATTCATGTCAGTATTGTAATTTTAATTTATTTTCCACTAACTGCAAGCTGAATTGACATGATTCCACGTCTTAATCACCTGATATTGATAATGCAAAGTAGGAGTACCAATTTGAAATGGCTAAGCAGGGGTGCATATTTGTATTTTTAAAGCTATTCAATTAAAATCAATTCGTCTCTCGGACCTAATTATCCGAAGTCTATTTCAGACCTGTACCTGCGTACCTGTATTAATTTCCGACACTTCATTGAATAGGGAGATAAAATGTTTGCCTTTCGTCTTTTATTTATGCTCAGTTTATGTCGTGATATTAACTTGACAGTCGATGTCATGTTTTTATTCATTATTAAAACATGTTTAAATAGCATTTTTATCGTTTACTTACCCGTTCAAAACTGCTGTACAATTACGATTAAGACATGGTTAAACAATACGTGACGATGGTGAACACATTGATATTTTTTCAAACGAATACATAAGAATGTACGAAGTTAGCTTATACAAATCTCGGTTATAGCAGTCTGGACTGTATTCATTTTGCACGCGTGTACATACTACGTGATGTAGTAAGCTAATTGAATTCCATATATTTAGGTAACGATTCCATGCAATGTATATACATGTGTATGGTAAAATGTCTTCGATGTTAAAGGCACTATGTTACCCAGAAAGGAGTGAACCCGAGTTAAACACACGTCTGAACAGTGTACTGGTTCATGCTCACAAATTAGAAATGTTGCATAATATGTCATATTTATGTATTACTTGTACAACTCACCATGACTCCTCATTAGATTCGCATGCAATAGACTGCATATGGTGCTTTGGGCGTGTTAGGACTTTTAAGTGGTCCTTCTAATAAAATCCTTTAGTTATACTGTCTAGATGAGGCGACCCAGCAAAATATATTTTAAATCGTGGGTTGATTTTTTATCGTTATCCAGGATGCGGATCACCTGAAGAAACATAGAGCAAGCCGCCATTCCACCCGAAAGAACCAAGTGTGTACAACTTGAGGAAAGTGCTTCCAAATGCCACACCATCTAACAGCTCACCAGAAAGATGAGCAATTGAAAGGTGCCTTCAATTATGATGTTTGTGGATAAGGGTTTTACAGATTGTTTAAACAAGAGCATTTTTCTATACATGGAGTATACGTAACATCTGATCACATATGAAAATGTAGAAATGCTTGTAAACTTCAATCGATTCTTTTAAGGCATACGAAAACACACAAAGAGTGAATGAAATACTGTGTAATTACCACTTCCACATTATTATGTCTACATGACTTTATGTATGTTAGATATTGTAACCAGTAGATTGACATGTAACAATTTAGTTTCATCACCCATCAAGAACAAAGAGTGGGATGTGCTTGAGTTATACTGGGTTCTCGATATTTAGGCATTTGGCGGAGCAAACTTTTCCTTATATAATTGTTTCAGTACATGTACAGTAGTCTAAATAGCAATGCTTAAGGTTTTCGTATAAGTGTCAACACTTACCACTTTCAAAGTTACTTATTCTTTACAAAAAAGTAATATTCTGACATTACAGGTATACATTATCAGATAATTATTTTATCTTTAAACTGTTGTTTTCTGCGTTTGTTGCAGGCATTCAATTTAGATTTGATTTCCCTTTACTCTTCATATGGTATTTGTTACGCAGTATACATGTACATAATATAAACATTGTCCCTGTGACGGGTGTACTTCACCTAGTCATCATCTGCTAGTGCTATGATACAGCTCAAAAACAAAGTAGCCGTGTATAAATGATCTCTCGGTACATCGTTAGCTCAACCATTACATTTCATGCTTTCATAATACTCTGTATGTTTTAATAATAAGGGTCAAGAATCATTATTCTTGTCTGTATAACGTTAACTTTACAATACCGATTAAGAAAACGTTCTGCAAATACAATGCATTAAAATATAATCTTTTCTGCTGCTAAATTTCAAACAAGTCATGTTTTGCAATTGCTATGTATTGACACGATGTCGTCTTTTCCCAGGTAATTAATAAGCCCTATTGGCAGAACAAAATTGGCAAAATACCATGGCAATTTAAGTCCATTAATTGTCTCATAAAACTATTATGTAGACCTAAAATACTAACCTCATTTTATTCTGTTATCACATATGATTGAATACAGAACAAACATTTTTAGTGAGGCTGGACTTCAATGATCAACACTTAGGTGTCACATTTTGAAGCAATATTTTCAATATTGCAGATGTAACGTCATGTTTCTGAAAATTGCGTCAGTCTGTCAATCTTATTTTATTTGCAGAACGTTACAATGCGATTTTTGAGTGGTATATGTTACAGCAGTGAGCAAACTGTTATTTATGTCATTTGTTATTGTTTTAATTTTACTGAACACTTTAGTATTGTTATTTCGTTGTTTAAAGAAACAACCAAGTGATTTAATTGATTAACAAATGATTGTATGATATTATTTTTTTTGTATTAAATCCCTTACTATATTTGTCGTGTTTTTCCCTTATATATCAATAACATATTGTTAGAGAATATGGTGTGGTGAAGAAGATAGACAGGTGGCCATACACTTCTAACCTGCCTCGGCAAATATCATGTGAAAAATCTAAAATAGTCAAAAGTCATTGCGTCTGTATTTTGCCAATACCACGGTCAGTAACACGGTCAATACGTGTTTGACTTTACTGAACTGTTCAACATAATTATGGAGCTTGTGATATGTGGAATAACAATTCAACGGATTATAATATTATAGATTCGATTTTCCTTTATTCTTCATATTTGGTATGTATTATACAGACCTACAAATAAACCAAATATCAGATAAACTGTATTTCATATCACTGAGTAATCAACTTTAAACTTTCGAACATAATTGTAAAATGTCTATGATTAATGTTAAAAAGTAAAACAAATACTCGTCGACCAAATATGGTATGTGCGGGTATAAATAGTGTATATATGCACATTTACGTTGACGCATCTAAATTCTTAGAGAAATGTCTAAATCGGTACCCCTGCTTAGCCATTTCCAAAATGACGCCCCAACTTAGCATTATCAATATCGGATCATTAAGACGTAGAATCAAGTCAAGCCAGCATGCAGTTGGTGGGAAATAAATTAGGTCTAATTCATTTAATTAACAATATTTCGAGGATATGCATGTATAATTCTAATCAAACAATTAAATGTTGTATTTTATTTGTGAACAAACACTTGCCCCATGTTTATTTAGATCAACTATACCCCATTCGCACCTTGCAAGAATGTGCCCTTATAATCCTTCATACACCAATGATCAGTCTTTGTCTATGTTGTCTGCAATCCTTCTTTGTGCATGTTGTCTGCGTTTTCCCTCTTTATGTAATATTGTCTGCAATATTCGTTTGCGTTTTACCTTGGGTCCCCTGTGTTAACGATGAGCCGTATAAATACGAGACGTTGTCGTAGTGTAAACATATCACCGGTAAGTTGCTGTAAATTATTTGACGTATTTTTGTTTTTTAAGGTCGGCGTAAATGATTTGAGACTAACAAATATGTTCCAAAGAACCTGAGCATTTGTTTGAATTCACCAGGATGCATTGATTTCATAGACACGTCGTTGTCCACGTAAGCATGGGTAACTGAACATAATTTCGGACAGGTATTAATTCGGATACTGCAGCATGGGTGGCTTCATTTATGCTTTTGTAAACGTAATTATCGTATAATAATTTGTACTTGGTAGTATAGAAAGTGCAGATCTCTAATCTATCTATTCATACTGCATCACCGACTTGCGGGTATTATGTGCAGGTGCGCGTCAATATACAGTGTGAGTTGATAAAAGGGGAACCTGTCAAGATGTACCCAAACCTAGCCTAGGTGTACCCAAATATTTTAGTCAAGGTGTACTTTTTAATGGTCAAGTTGTACCCATATTGTAAAATTAAAACCTGTGTTTATAATCTGGTGATAAGAAAAAAAAGTAGGAAGTGGCTAGAGGTCCGGTTACCGGACCTCTAGAGCTGGAGTCTAGAGGTCCGGTAACCCTAGACAATGCTTGTAGGACAGGCTAGAGGTCCGGTAATTGATTCTAGAGGGGTATCACACTTTGTATATATTTGGGTCACTTTTTCACACACACGCCCGTCAGTACAACAAACTCTGCAAACGTCTCAATAAAGTTCTATGCAAGATCCACCCTCATAAATGTTGGTACCACGGGAAACAGCGCATGAACAACGATGACATTGATCCTAGGGACAAAACCCATCTGCGTCGTTCTCGAGAGCCTAAGAAATTATCTTAAAATGAGTTTGTACAAAGGTGTTTTTTTGATACAACAGCACACGCACATTTTGTGTTTAATAACATAATTATGATGACATAAGTAAATAAATAATAATAAACAATTTACCCCATCTTTGATATATTCCATAAAAAGTAGATCTACATTCCAACACGCACATTTTGATAAAACTTCGCGATCCCAATATATCAACATTTAATTGAAACATAATTATTATGAAGATCTGATTAAAACTGATTTGTTTGTTTGCAGTTTCAAAACTGATGTGTGAGCAAACAAACATTAGAGCAAATACCATCGAACAAACAAAAATAAATTCGGCAATTACCGGCAGCATAATAACTTATTTAAGTGCCGCACACTTCTAATCAACTTGATTGCTAATCAATTAACTATTTTTACAAGATTTCTGTCAAATACTTACCTGTATAGCAAGGAAAATGCATTGGAAGTCTCGACAGGATAAAATAGATATTGTTTATACACATAAAATAAATTACCGGACCTCTAGCCTGTCCTACAAGCATTGTCTAGAGGTCCGGTAACCGGACCTCTAGACTCAAGGTCTAGAGGTCCGGTTACCGGACCTCTAGTCATTTCCACAAAAAGTATATAAAACTTAAAAGCAAGTGAGTGAAGTAAGAATATTGGTAAAATGTTACATCATGCATGTAAAAAGTCAAAGACTTAGCGAAAGGATAAAAACGTGGTCAATGCAAACATTTATGGCATTGTGTTAGACAACTCAATGACTGCCAGGTTGAAACGGTTCAAATCTGGCAGGAGTACAACTGTACCAGGCAACCTGTTCCATTGTACAATGGCAAGGGGGAAAAATTAAGTCAGTCCGGATATTTAATTGTCGAAAGTATAGATCATGTGAGTACCTTTGAAATCTCGCCGCATATTGTATATATATGTGGGTATGGGGTACGCTACAAGACCATGCATAATTTTATAGAAAAGACACAGCTGTGCATCGGATATCCGGTCAAGATTCCAGGTAACGTCAGCCGAGGAAAGAAATTAGTTGAACTGTTCTGATACAGTGCATCTCTGGACCATCTCAATTTTGTGTATGCTCTTTTGTGTGTGGGGACTCCAAACTGTAGAGGAGTACTCTACCAGGGGCCTATCTAGAGCTTTGTAGGCCGTCTCTCTTATGGATTGGTTTTTAGACCTGATATTACGACTCAGGATTCCAAGCGTTTTGTTTGCATTTGCACATACTCACTGGATAGTGAATATGGTTATTCCAAGTGAGACTGCTGTTCATGTCAACACCAAGGTACCTGGAGCTGCTCACTGTTTCGAGTACTTGACTGTGCATGACATATTGAGTGGGCAATGGAGTTTTGTGCATCTGTTACATGTATAACGGTGCACTTACTAGGATTAAACTCCATATCCCACTCAACCTCCCACTTTTGGAGCCTATCAAGATCATCCTGGAGGATGTTAGAGTCCTGCACGGCAACAACTGCCAGGTACAGGGCTGTATCATCAGCCTCATCTTAGATCTGGTCTGCTCAGGAAGGTTGTTAAGGTAACACAAGAAGAGTATCGGCCCAAGGACCGACCCTTGGTACTCTGGATGTAACCAATCCTGTGTCCGACATTACATTTTCTAGGACAACTGTCTGGACTCGGTTCGCTCGAAAGGCCTTGACCCAGGCAAGTGTGCTACCCCTTATTATCCCCCGCCAAAGGCAAAGGGATATAGTAGTAGTATGCGTCCGTCCTTCTGTCCGTCCCATATTCTGTCCGGCGCATAACTCTTGAAATACTTGAGTTATTAATGTTTTTGAAACTTGGTATGTGAATAGATGGCAACTACAATGTAGGAGAAGAGTAGTGACCATGAACCATAACTCTATGTGGCCAAGTTTTGAAATTATCTCCCCTTGTTTAATTTTGAAATAATTTTTTGACCAGAACATAACTCTAAAACTCTTTTAAGATATTGATTTGAAACTAGGAATGCCTTTGTATACAAACATAATCTCTGCTATAATTAAATTAGTGGTCTTTGTTTGCAGGTGGTTTCGTTTGTTGAAGTTGTCACTCATTGTATAAGCGATGACAGAAGCACGTAAGAGGAAGAATAAGGAGAAGAAAGTTGTAACGGAAGGAAATCAGGATACTGAAGCAGAGGATACATCACCAAAACCCCCTAGCAAGGTTTGTTGTTCATTTAGTAAATCTGTTAAAACTAACTTCATAAAAATGTTCACTTTCTTAATGTAACACAAAAGATTAAAGTTATAACAATGTGATTGATCAATTATTACTATTGTAAAACTTTTTTAGTTTTGCCATATTAATTGACATGTCAAATTGATGAGAACTATCTTTTTTACTGATAGTCATATTAACAAGTTGTTTCTCCTTTCAGACTCGAATCGGCAAGTTAAAGGAGCACCAAGCCAAGTCGACTACTCGATATTTCCTGACGGCATGTAAATTCCTCCTGGCAGTCATGGTTATTCCCCCTTTCTTAAATTATGCAGCTTTACAGAGAGAAGCCAGTGTACTTCAGCCTGATGGTAATTGTTGCTGTATTTCTCCCCCTCCCAGCCTTAATCCAGGGTTTGTACAGATCTTGAAAAATTATGGACAACAGGTTTTGTCTAAAAAGCTCATGGGAAACCAATGTTGTCATTGTCAATTTTGTCAAGGAAAACTCATGGAATTTCAAATTATTGTCTGGAATTGCATGTTCCTGCCTTGAAAATGTCAAGAACATTAGAGAAAAGTATTGTTTTCATAATAACAAAATACGGAAATCTGGTACTGAACGTTTCAAGTAATGAAACTGATTCAGGATAAATTGTGGTTGTCTGTTGTCCGAAATTAAAATGTGTCATGGACACATTGAACTCGTAGAAATATGATGCAATTTTGGTTGATCAGAGTAATAACTATGTTAACTCTTTGATACATGATCATTAATTCATGCCCCTATCAAGTTTCAGGCAATTTTTTACACCCTGCAAAAGAAAATTAATCAATGTTTGAAGGGGGATATATAGGAGCTGTTCTTGAATTAGTCAGTCTGTTGCAGAATACTTGTGGAACAAACATTTTCTACTGTATCTAGGGGATTCCATTGTAACACTGCAAGTAATTAATGATGATTGTAACACAAATTTCATGTGCATCAGACCTGGTTTTGCACTGAGTTATTGCCCTTGGTCATCTGACAACATGATGTGGCATAATTATATACTTTTCAGTAATAACTCTAGTTTTACCGTTTCAGTTATAACTCTAGTTTTACCGTTTCAGTAATAACTCTAGTTTTACCGTTTCAGTAATAACTCTGGTTTTACCGTTTCAGTTATAACTCTAGTTTTACCGTTTCAGTTATAACTCTAGTTTTACTATTTCAGTTATAACTCTTGTTTTACCGTTTCAGTTATAACTCTAGTTTTACCGTTTCAGTTATAATTTTAGTTTTACCGTTTCAGTTATAACTCTAGTTTTTCTATTTCAGTTATAACTCTAGTTTTTCTATTTCAGTTATAACTCTAGTTTTACCGTTTCAGTTATAACTCTAGTTTTACCGTTTCAGTTATAACTCTAGTTTTACTGTTTCAGTTATAACTCTAGTTTTACCGTTTCAGTTATAACTCTTGTTTTACCGTTTCAGGAACATTCTATGATGTTAGTTGGGGACAGAAGTTATTTTTGTCTTGCAAAGGAAAGGGGGCTCCTACAGGTAATAAACGTAATGTACTGTAGAATCAGAAATTGTCACAGGTTGATTAACAAAATATTCTTGGAAGTTCACAAAAAAAAAATATGCTCATGGTCTTGAACAATCTTTATGAAATGCGGAAAGCAGTTTTCAAAAAAATTTGCAAAATTTTAATCTTATAACAAATTCCAAAATATCAGCCCCGCGGAATGTACGATTTTACAGTATTCAGAACTTTTACTTACAAATACCATGTTATTAGATAACCCTCCTCTGTGACGGAGTGGTTAGATCATCTGGATTAAGAACTAAAGGTTGCAGGTTCAATGCCTGGCCTCAATATACTTGAGTCATTCAAAATCCCTTTCCTAGAAGAGACCTGTGTTGGCAACAATTTATGCTAGTTGAAATATTAGCAAATAAATTTGTGAAATTGACCAATATTTCCAGGTTGCCAACTGAACCACTTACACAGACAGTGTTTTCATTATTTTAATTGATAACCAATTGGCAGGAATAACAATTTCATCAGTACCCTTTCTATTGTAATTATTGAATAAAATTTTCCCTTTTTCAAAGATCAACTAAACCAAACACAATTTTAAACAATGTTTTCAATCTGACGGCAATGCAGAGATAATAATGAAAACCCTGACAGTAGTTGTAAATACCAAGTAAAGTTAACATCAGAGGTAGCTTAATGTTGACTGTGTTATTTTCCCTCTACTACAGTTGTGATGGATGCACCTACAGGAATGAACTCGGACGTATGGTCTCTGATCACAGACAAAGTAGCCAAATACAGCAGGGTAATTATCCAAACAACAAAATTGTTAACATATTAGCTTTAATCCAATCATGCATTAAAGGTGCGGCCTCACAGATTGGGCTAAAATTTTTGTACATCGTGATTTTCCAGATTGACAGATTTGGTGCATATAAGCAATTTTAACCACTCTCGATATCACCCACTGAGTATTTTTTTCTTGAAAAAAAGGCACTAAATTTCCTTCCAACATGCTTTGTGAATTATGTAATTCACACATGATCGAACAGTAACATCAACTAACTACAGCGTAAACATCTGTGAGGTATTTGGTTCAATTTTCAATACGTTTTCATCAAATGTGAACAAATTTCAGGCAATTTAAGTAATAGTAGTGTTAATTCTATAGTGTATTAATACCCTATAGAATTTTGGATGTAAAAATACTAAATAACTACCAAATGCCGAAGTTTCCCAAGTTATTTTAGATGCCAGTGTGGTTGTTTATGGGATGTACAGCCAACTTTTACAAAATGACGCAAATATTTGACAATTTTATTTTATTTTAGCAATACACCAATATGTGTGGCAGTCCCTTTAAGAGTTGTTTTCTTATCATTTGTATACTTGTATCAAAGTACTATTACTCTACATATGATGTATACTAATGTACTAGATTAGAGTTGTTGCCCTTAGATGGTTTCTTAATTAGGTGTGTAAGTGTTTTTATGACCCGGCATCTACCCGGATTACCCCGCATCTATGGATGCAGCAGTCATATAGTGATTGCCCTGTGTGGGGGCGTCCCATTAAAAATGTTAACCAAAACTTAAAAGTTTTTGAAACTCAAATCAGTCATGTTTGTGTTTAGTATTTAATAATTGATGTTTTATTTGTAGGTTTATGGTTACATAGGTGAAATAAAATCAGGTTTGTTATTTCATCTGAAATCAATACACTACAGGACGTATGTTTTGACAGGCAGTTTTGACGAAGTGACCGATCTTACATTATCTGAACTTTATTTTCTGTTTGATGGTAAAATTATGTATTATTTTTTTGCAGGTTTGTGTATATGATAGAGCGGGGCTGGGATTCAGTGACAGGCCACATTCAGTAAGTCAATTAACTGGACAGCTACGATGGCGTTAAAATTAAAGTGCAGGAATTTGTATTCTTATTCTTAGGAAAGAACATTAACCCTTTACTCCATGAGTGGCACGTCTAAGTGTTTTTAGACCATAGAATATACAGTACAGTATGTATAGTCTCTGGTTTCATTCTTATTATATAGTAGCCTAAAAAAAAATCAGGCCCAATCTCCCAAAATATCTCAATCTGAGCTAGATCTCATCTCAGAGATTGTCGTTGATCTTAAAGTAAATTTTTTGTGGTAGGCTGAACTCTAAAATTGATATAAAAAATAAACATTTTTCTGAGTTAATTACAATAACATTTCAATTGCTTGAACTTCAAACTTACACGTATCTCAAATTCAGACTCTGGTTTCACACCTATCACATATGATAATGATCTCACACAAATAAATCAGTGGAGGTATACCTTGTTTATTAGTTTATACTCATTTATTTATGGTCAATTGTGAAACAAGTTTTTCCAACTTATATTAATCACTCTCAACTCCTCATTCCTGATGTTATCCATTGCCACGAGAATATGAGAGAAGAAAAGCCAGTTTCCCTTTTATGCTGCACGTCAGGCAAGGACATAACTGGTACAATTTTTATTTCGTGTTCGGTATGACGTAGCCAGGGGTCAAACCCAGGACCTCCCGCACTCGAAGCGGACGCTCCACCACTAGGCTATCGAGGAGGCAGTACACCTTGTAACATTTTACATGGCACCCGTGAACATACAAGCTTATCCATCGTCCAATCAGATTTATTATTTTAACCAGTCTTGCAGTACAATAACGAAAATTAGAGATTAATTGGCGCCAAATGAGGAAGATATGCACAGCACAAATTTTTAACTTCAGTCAAAACATTTACGTTTTCCACTAAGATGCTTTGTGAATACCAGCCCTTATATACAAATTCAACATCTTTTGTAGGAAAATCTATCACTGTAGATTGTTTCCTAATGTTTATCTTGTTCCTAAATACTTGACTGTCTGATATTACATGTACACACACCATTTATTATTGTTTCAGAACACCACAGATATGGATGGTATGGAGAGTAAAAGTAATTTAAGGAATAGATGGCAACCATTTACAGCTGAGAGGTAAACCAGATTCCAGTCCTTGATAGACCAAAAAAAATGCAATTTTCATACTCCAGAATTTTTTTGTACCACTTGTGTGAATAAGTGTTCAAAAGCTGCTGAACAGACGTCCAGCAAAATATATTTTAAAACCACTGTACATTTGGTTGAAGAACGCAGGTTTCTATAGATAGCCCAATGACCAGGGGAAGTTCAAATGTCAAAGGGTTGCTGAATGGCTGAACTGCTAAAAGCAGCCCTAGAAAATTGGTAACTTGACTTTTATACGCCCGTTGAAAAAGGGACGTATTATGTGAACACTCTTGGCGAGCGTGAGGGTGGCGGGCGTGCGGGCGGTGGCGTCCAGTAATTTGTCTGTACTCTAACTCAAACAGTTTTTGTGCGATCGTCTTCAAACTTGCTGACAATGCTTATTGACGTAATATTTAGGCCAAGTTCTATTATAGGCCAAATCGGCCCAGGCCTTCTTGGGTTATGGTCCTTCATTTACCAAAATAATGTGAAATTGGCCTTGTCTGTACTCTAACTCAAACAGTTTTTGTGCGATCGTCTTCAAACTTGCTGACAATGCTTATGGACGTAATATCTAGACCAAGTTCGATTATAGGCCAAATCGGCCCAGGCCTTCTTGGGTTATGGTCCTTCATTTACCAAAAAAATGTGAAATTGGCCTTGTCTGTACTCTAACTGAAACAGTTTTCGTGCGATCGTCTTCAAACTTGGTGTATTTGTCAAAACCGTATATATAGTTTGTGATTATAAAGATTAGTTTAAAGATAATTGTTTAAAAATGTTTTGACATAATATGGGCTTTTATTTCACAATAAATATTTTTTGTCACTAGCACAACCAAGACGGGCGTATTTTGTGACATTTTGGCACTCTTGTTTGACTTGGTGTAATATATTATTAACATGGGCTGCACTAAAATCTTGTTCTTTTAGGCACACCTTTCTTGTCTTCTTTCCAGAATGGTTGAAGATCTACATCAGCTGGTGTCTAGAAGTAGTGATCAACCTCAGCCCTTCTTGTTGGTAGGGGCTGAATTAGGGGCTCTTATTGCACAATTCTATGCAAGGATGTTTGAAAAGTATGTATACCTATTTCTTGTATTATTCTTCTTTCTTGTATTGTAATCTAAACAAAAACAGGTCAAACCTTTATTTTTATGTCCCGAAGGGTGGCATATTAAAATCGAACTGTCCGTTGGTCAGTTTGTCCGGGCATTCAGGTTAAAGTTTTTAATAAAGTGTACTAGAATTATTCGAAGATGATGGTCTTTTTCAAAAGATAACATCAACAGTTCAAGTCTGCTGCATATTATAGTTCACATAGTCAAATATTATAGGTCACATAGTCAAAATCATAAATTGTAAGAGTGAAAATTCATTAAATGACATCTTCTAAACCACTGAATGTTTTTTTGTTTCGTATTTCTATTACAGTGAAGTTATGGGGATGATACTTATTAACCCGCTGTCAGAGGATTTGTTTCAACAAGATCAGGGTATCTGGATGCAAAACTGGTATGAAATGTTACAGATATTTTGTTTATGATCAAGCTGAGGATATACAATCAGCAGAGCTACAGATAAGCTGCGTATTGGGGTAATTACCCAATTAATTTTCTTAAAACCCAATCGATTTTGAAAGGAGGGAGTAAGAAAAAGCAAAGACAATTTGAAATACCCAAATAGAAAATGATGTTATTGTGAAAATACATGTAGTACATAAAAGCTTATTAACCCTTTGAGTATTATTAAATACCCAATTAAAATTTGTCAAAACCAAATCAAAATTGAAACTTGGGGGTAAAATACCCAATTGACTAAAACCTCATCTGTAGCTCTGCAGTCATATACCAGACTCCAGCTGTTTACATGTAATGAGTTAACTTATGAAAGGATTTTAGGTTGTAAAAACATTGGAAGTATTACTCATGTTTGCATAATCCAATGGATTCACTCGATAACCTTCAACAAAAACTTCGACAAACAAACGGCCGGAGTGTTCTCTGCACTGGCGTATGATCTCTGTGTTTTGGACTAAACTTGAAGAAATGATGTTCATATTTGCTGGATTTGTGCTAAAATATATTTACTTGGTTATTGTCAGTTTTCTTTGCATTGTTCTCTTCTTTACTAAGCCAAGAAGCCTTCTCATTCCCTGAGCTAAGACTATAGTGTTAAATTAAATACGAAAGTGCAAAAATATCCATGTCGTGAACTTAACTGATTACAGTCCAGCCTGTCTGTAAAGACCATCCTTAGGAACTGCCAAATATGGTCTTTATTGATAGTACAGGTCTCTCTATACAGGTTATATAATTGAAAATGTGACGGGTGTTATAATGAGGAGTCTGCAGACAGGTTTGTACTAGTGGTGTTTGTTCACAGGTGATCTTTAATACAAGTGTGACTGTTGTACATTTATTTGTTTTAGGTATGGTCACATGGTACCATCGTTCCAGACTGTACAACTTGGGGCGGCCCTTGGCTTGACTAGATTCTCATTGATGCTCGGATATCTACAACATCCTATGTATATGTCACAGGACATCTCTGATGACACAGTGAAAAGACAGGTACGGGTTGCCATAGCAATATGATGTTATAAACATAATGTGTCGGTCAGCCCTGGCATTTGAGAGTAACTGTGTTGATTATGTAGAAGATTTGTTTTAGAAAGTTACGAATATTGCAAGGGTCTTGTTATGTGACTACCACATTGTCTTTAACCTGCTGCACTAATGATATTTACATCTTTATGATAACATTTTCTTTATAATGTGTTGTTTATAACCGCTAATCTGCTCTTTCTTATTGAACATATAACAATTTTGCCTTTAAAGATGGCCGCCAATTCAAAACAAGGGAGGTAAACAGTGTAGATGTAGGTACTATGTATTAGTCAATTGTATCTATACCTTGACACGATCCTGACCTTTATGCATGAATATATTACAAGGTTATCCTGTTGAATACATAAATTTCCGCGAGCAAATCGTGCAATATCAGTCCTTTATATTTGTGTTGGTATTTCACCTCGAGCGTCTTAGCTTATGAAAACATACAACCGGGATTATAAATATAGACAATATATATGCTGTTAAATTATGCAAATTGAAGGTCGAGAGTCGTGTCAAAGTGTCTGGACTATAGGCACTATGTATTGGTAAATTGTATCTATATTTCAGAAATATTTGATGTGTCATCCAAAACATCTGAGTTCAGTGGTAGATGAACATCACTTCATCAATGAAACATTCTCTCAATTCAGGTAAGCCACCTGGTCCAGTGTTCACAAAGGATTAGTTTTCATTCTCTATACCCCTCTAGCCACTGCTGGTAGAGAATCCGTAGTGTAGGAGTTTGTTGGTTTGCTCAGTGGCTGTGCTGTACCAAACTAAAAGACCAAATTATAATAGTTCCAGGGTTTTCACTGGTTGATGCTTAGCATAAAGGGAGATCTGACATCTTCTCTCATACATAAGGGGCTACGGATACCCTCAGCATCGAGGTGTTGGGTAAACTAAACTTATGTTTGCTTGAATAGTTATAATGCCAAAACCAATTAATGTTGTGGTACTGGTAACATGCTGAGAAACGTAGGAACACATAATTTTCAAAAGAAATATATAGGATCCCTCATGAGTTGTCTTTGGAGATCAACATGTCGTAAACCAGTCTAGAAAACACAGGTTTTTTAGTGAGCCTTTGGCGAGCTTGATAATTTGTTTTCGTGATGTGCTTAAGAAATGTTTATCCCAAAGACAACAAGTGATGGATTCTTTTTATCACATTACCCTAGTTACGGGGTCAAAACAATGTCCGAAATAACAAGTTTAAACCGACGACGTTACATTTTTGCGCCGAAAAGCTGGTGACGTCACGCATTTGTTATCACACATGTTGGAGAACATTGTTCCGTCATTTATTCTCACATGGAAGATCACGGTATTAATGTGATAAAAATACATTTTGTGAAATTATTATATTGTTTTATGCGCTGGAAAGTTGAGGGTAGGAGCAAACAAAATAAGGGTAGATAGGACTACTAGAACCACAGTATTATTTAGTTTTGGCCTCAGCATGTCAAGGTGTGTAGATGTGTTTCATGTCTGCTGAACAACTCTATGGTTTACGTTCATTTCAATGTTATGAACCTTGTAGTATTTTAATATTCCTTGTTCTTCTTATTTTTCAGGACTGTTAAAATGATGAAGAATATTGCTTCAAATATAAGTGTTACAGTTATAAGTGGCAATTATTATGATGAACAAATGCCTGGCCCATTAAACAAGGTTTGTAGATGATGTTTTACATATACCAGGGATGATCAAAAAGTTTTGAGAGACACAAATAAGAAAATATTACGAGGGTTGATCAATAATGACCTAGACAAACTGTGTACCGGTATGTTTATCAGCAGTTTCTCAACTTTGGGGACAGCAACTTTTAAACTTTTTGAACATCCCATGTACGATTATTGGTAAAAAGCACCAAACTTGGATAACTTAATATATTGGTAAAACTTTTATATATTCCAGGGATGATCAAACAGTTTTGAGACAAACTATAAAATTAACACTACTGTTAACACAACTAGAAAACTTTACGAGGGTTGATCAATAATGACCTAGAAAAACTGTATGTTTATCAGCAGTTTCTCAACCTTGGGGACAGCAACTTTAAAAAGTTTTTGAACATCCCATGTACCATTAGTGGTTAAAAGCAGCAAACTTGGGTAACTTAATATATTACTGAAACTGTCTATTTTGCTTCCACAACCTATAGTTCGCACTGCCTTGATTTAATTGTCAGCCATTTTGATAATTGATAACTATGTCTTGTGTTTTGAACTTAGGGGGGCATTTTCTTGGATCGTTAGGGTTATGTCAAAAAACTAGTTCAGTTCCGTACGCATCAATTAGGGTTATGTCAAAAAACTAGTTCAGTTCCGTACGCATCAAGGAAATCTGGAAACATTTTAAAAAAGTCTGGTAGGGAATCATTTTGCAACAGATTTGTGTTTGTACCCTGAAGTTTTTCATTATACTTACCAACAAAACTATGCTTATTCCTTCAATATTTCTGTTTATTTCAATCCAGTGGTTTGTGCGCTGGATATGGAACCCAGCACTCCAGGATCAATTCCTGTTAGCCTCTGGTCATATCCTTACGTGAAAATTTGACTACAAAGTAAATTTTCTTCAACATCTGTAGAAGGTGCTGGTTCATTGTGGAAGGGGAAAGTATTACTGGTTAGGTTATAGTCCAGGAAAACCAGTTTGGTGAATCAGCCACCATATATACAGTAAAACCTCTCCAGACCGGCTCTCAGTAACGCAACAACTATAACATCACCTTAAACATTTCCCCAAGTCAATATTTACTGTAAATTTAACCTTTTTGGAGAGGCAACCTCTTAACAACGGCCTATATTTGTAGCTTCCAAAGGGTCTTGTTCTACAGAGATTGTACTGTAGCTGAAAAACTGTTGTGAAACAGTGTTAAACCCGAATAAACAAACATATTAAACATCTGTTCATTTCAGGCATGGGCTAAGTCAGAGCAGAACCTTGTGACGAATACATACCCCAATAGTCAGCATATTGTGATCAACGGGGGAGATAGACACTTGTTATATCAAAAACCAGATACAATAGTTGAACCAATCAGAAAAGCTG
This sequence comes from Spisula solida, assembly GCA_947247005.1. Taxonomy (NCBI): domain Eukaryota; kingdom Metazoa; phylum Mollusca; class Bivalvia; order Venerida; family Mactridae; genus Spisula; species Spisula solida. The sequence goes on along the minus strand of OX365960.1, from coordinate 4,625,442 downwards.
TAAAACAGTGGAGAGCTAAAAATAGTGATGCATCTAAAAATAGTAACAATTCTAAAAATAGTAACACTTCTAAAAATAGTGAAGATGATTTAAAATCAAGACCAAGTTGAATAGGAGAGCAGTTTTAGATTTTGAAATACCCTTATATGTTTATTAGGCCAAGCTTTGTTAATAATTGTGTCAAAGGTCTGGAGAGGTATGATGTGGTCAAGATGAAGTCCAGCAGGATGGACTTAGGACTTTCAATTACTAACTCTTGTTTCCAAATCATGGTCCATTTGAAATATTCTTTAATTCATGAATATTTCTTTTCAACATGTATTTGTGCCTTGTTGAAGGCCTCTCATGATATTATAATAATTATAACAAATATCATGATTATAAAGAAGAACAACCTCTCCTGAGTGACCCTCTGTAGAGCAACAACCTCTATAACTACAACCAATATTGGCAGATCACAAAGGGCGTTGCTCTACAGAGGCTGTGTCATTTCTCCAAAGCATATTTTGGCTATGATTGTAAAAGTGCAAAGGAATGTTTTATCAGCAGGTTAAGTTATGTTCTTGGGGGTTTAGCGGGAACTAGTGTTTGTGTTAAAACCTAGTTTACACATGTGCATGTATTGATATTTCTTGTATCACATTTCCCTATTGTGGAATTTTTTCTTAATGCTGTATGTAGATTATGCCTTTTTAAGGCAAATCTTCGTGTGAGTTTTGCGATGCTAAACCTAATTTTAATACTGTTACAATGTTTTTATGACAATAAATGTTCAGTGCCTGAATTTGATTCTTATGTTTTTGTGTGATGCCCTCTCCCCATCCATTGACGTTATGGCCCTGGAAGATGATACCTCGTCCATGCCATTGAGCCAAAGGAATAACGAATCCAACACATGCTAGTATGTCACCATGGTAGTAGGAGTCCTGTAACCTGTTAAGTTGGCATAAGTGTACGCCCACTTTGCTCGTTATTATGATCCCATCTCACACCATAGCAGACCCTTGTAGAAGGGTATGTACCACGCCCAACAACATGACGCTAGAATACAACCATCGTAGAAGACTAAGGTAAACCTCGATTACAATTGAACATAAAATGGAGCCACTGACAGATGTCCACAGTTCATCATAAACCGAACAAATGCTAAATCAAAAGCATGTTACATATAAGCCCACTACGTTTTGTGAACCTCGTATGACTTGTTCTAATTAATAATCATGAACCGATGTTTAGTAACTTGGCCCGGATGACTGGTCACAGGGTAAAACTTCCTGACTTGTGTTACCACAGTAACGCATCGTGTGATAGCTGCTGTCAGGACGTCGATGGAGAGTCTATTCTGACAACTTCTACTCTACTAGTATAAGGGACACAAAAATGACTTAACAAGCATGCCGCCATCAAAATGCTCCATTATATAATTCACATCACTAATAGATTCTATTTCTCACATACTGATCTCCCTTGAGTGATGTCTCAGTCTGTAAAATTAACACATTTAATTAACGACCATATTAGAAGCCAGTGATGAATTCGTGACTTACGGTCAGTGGTGACCATGTGACTTAATGCCAAGTATAGTCCAGAGAATTTGACACTACGCTCGACCTTCAATTAGCATAATTTAACAGCTGAGATACAGTGCCCACCAAAAATAAGAATACAGTAAATAATTGTTGCAAAATTAAATTTGGTTAAATTATTCATTATCTGTGTATCAGACGGTCACAATTATACTAGTTTCTGAAACTACAGTTACTAGATGAGTCAAAATAGAGATAGAAATAAAGATGAAGATGTTCGGAACTATAATAACCATGTGATCAAAAATGCTGAATTTTTCATCTTTTTGTGACAAAGTTGCCATTCAAGAGGGACAAAGAAACTTTAGATTTTGCACCCAGGGTACCAATTAATGTATGGCCTTTCCATTTAATAAACAAAAATATTCCTTTTCTTCAAATACATTGTTGCTTTACTGTTCTGCTAATAGTATTATTACAGGCAAGTAAGTGGGAAAATAACATCTGTATACTTATTTTTGGTGGGCAGTGTATTGTTGTGTCGCCTGAAAAGGCGACATATAGGTGTTACTTTGGCGTCGGCTGCGGTGGCTGCGGCGTCACAAAATGCTTGTCCGGCGCATAACTTTGTCAGTTCAAATGACTCAAGATTTGGTATGCATGTTTCTTACAAAAAGTCCAAGTGCAGTACACAAGAACCATAATTCTACCTTGTGCCATTTTTGAATTATTTCCCTTTGATTAATTTTATAAGCATTTCTCGTCCGTGGCATAACTCTGTCACCATAAGTATGAATGACTCCAAAATTGGTATGCATGTTTCTTGCTGTGACATGAAGTGCAGTGCGCAAGAATCATAACTCTACCTTGATTCCCTTTTGATTGATTTTATCAGGACATTTTTTTGTCCAGAGCATACCTTTGTCGTTTTTAGTTCAGATGACTAGAGAACTCTTGTGAGTCGGATATGTAGCCCAATACTGGACAGTTTTCCATGACAAATATGCATGTCGTCAGGCGACACATGCGACTCGCGGAGCTTTTATCTATATTTATAATCCCGGCTATATGCTTTCATAAGCGGGGAATATCACGAAGACGCTCGAGGTGTAATACCAACACAAATCTAAAGAACCGATAATGCACGATTTGCTCGCGGAAATTTATTATATTAAACGCAAGTACCTTGTAATATATTCATGCCTAAAGGTCAGGATCATGTCAAATTCTCTGCGCTATAGCCCACGTGAATTACAGGTTCGGGTGTCCACATTGAAATCGGGTGATGGGTGTCAACGTATCATAAAGGTCGGGGTGTACTTAGGGATATCCACGTGGCACAACATGTCAGGGTCGACAACGTGTCTCAATATAAATGAATGATATCCTATAATGGTAGTTTAACATACTCGAACATTGATTATTCTGTATTGTTCCTTGTCTATTTGTTAATGATGCACCGATGGGAGCATACGCTGAACCATTATTTGATGTTGCATAACCAACTTATACTAATTATGTCGATGTTGAAATAATTACTGTAGCGCACAGACAATCAAAAAAGATTAAGTCAGACAGGGAAGGCAGCACTCAACCTAACCCGCCGAGCACAGAAAACAGTCTCAGTCAGTCAAACGAAAGCCAAGTGACGAGAAAATAACAACTGGACATTACACACCACAACGACACCATCTACAACACATATAAAGTGTTCATGCAATTTTGAAAGATACAAAGCTCTCGTAGGCTCTTGTCGGATCTAGTCGGTGAAAGTCGGCACTGCGCTATACTGTCAACCTATTTACTTTCGCGAATACTAATTTTCGCGTTTTGTTTATCGTGGGCATATTCGTGACTACAAATTTTCGCGTTTTTAAGTTTCCTGCAGTGTCCATATTAATGTTTTTAGCACTTTTGCAGCGATTTAGTTTCGCGAAACTCCACCTATTGCGAACTCCACAAAACCAAATCGCGCGAAATATTTTCTAGGCTTACAGTATGCTCTAGTCGGCTCTTGTCGGTGATAGTCGGCACTGTGCGTATATCTGAGAATACGTTTGTCTTAGTACTGCTCGTTAGCCTCTTCATTGCCAGCAACTTATACACTCATCTCATCTAACTTTATGTCGTTTATCTATTTAGCTCACCTGTCACGTTTGTGTTTGTGGTCGTTCTTCGTCAATCGTCCTTGAATTGTTTGTGTCATCCACAATGTTCAAGTAGTTTTTACTGTATCATGACATAAATTATATGAAAGCCCTGTGCATTGCAATACAATATGTAGCATGTATGTTGTACAGATGTAACCTAGAAATGTGTTAAGTCCATTGGAAGTATTCCTATGCGAGTCAACGAACCTACGGCAAATCGATTTGTGCGTTTTTAAATATATGTCTTTCTGGGTATTGGGGCATAAATTGCCTTCAAAGATGGCTTCCAATTCAAAACAACGTTAATATTGTAGATATTGTAACTATGTATTTATTCCCTGATTTAATCACAGGACGTTGCCTTCATTTTGACCGAAAACTTCTGTAACTCTGCTTTGAATGTCCAGGGACATCCGTATCTCTGCTTCGATTGTCCGTGACAGTCCGGGGACATCCGCATCTCTGCCTTAATTAATTGACCGGGGACATCCGTGTATCCGCCTAAATTGTCAGGGATATACGTATCTCTTACTTAATTGTCCTTGACAGTTTGGGGACAAATTTCAGACCCCGATCGACCAAGGATCATGATGGCTGATGTACGGTTTCTCCCCAAACTCTCCACGACCGTGGTGCAGTCCATAAAAATCCTTGCTTGTCTGAGGCTGTCCGTGTATCCGTCGTGTTGGCAATTGTTAGTCCTCCGCTATGTCGTGACTGTCCGGAATGGTCATTTTTCATCCGTGTTGGCGCCTTGTTGAATGCGAGTTGATGCCGTGTTTGTTTGGATTCGTCCGGGTGGTTGTCGGGTTATCATCGGCGTGATGGTCGCTGGACGACCGACAACGCTCAATAACTCCCAAAAGAGCACGTCGATCGTCGGCGAGATCCGTCATATTCCGTGTCCGTCCGTTTTTATATGATACTAGGGCTCATTAAATTCCGTGAAGCGTCTTGATACATCGGAAGTGGTCCCGTAAATGGCATTCGTATCTGCTCGGGTCTTCCCGTCGATGCCGATGACTTAGCGTTTCCGATTGCTGTGAATGGCAAAGGTCGTCCAAATACACTTATAGTCAACAAAAAGGCCACAACCAACAGAATATGACACACATTTATTACATATCATTTGATTATACAAATTATACAAATATTACATGAACCATATATAGCAAACTCTTCATTAGTTTTGAAGAAACGTGAGTCTTCGCATTGAGTGACGAATATCGAGTTGAAATATTTAATATAATTAATGTTAAAAAGTGGTAGAAAAGCCTTTGGCATGGCATGAGGTATTGGTGCGACTTAAGTTGAACCACTCGTACTTATTACGGTCATCATGATAGCACTGGTCCCCGATGTATAATACCTGAATAAATTAATTCCTTTTACATACCGTAATTACCACCCCCTCCCTTTTTATGCCGAAGCGATCCGTAAATTATTATTTGTTTTGATATACTAAATAACCTGGGTCATGGCAGAACCCGGAAGGTTATTTCTCCTTTTCAAACAATGAGATGGTAAGAGACTGGTTGATGACTAGTTGCCAAAGCTGTCACGTGACCTCGATCTCTGAAGCATGTCAAGCAGAAATCTAAGCTAGAATTGAGATTTTACTGAAACATTGGAGTCTAAATTTGAGAGAAACCTGAAGTTTGATTTCTTTTATTTTTAGGCTACTGCAACGAAATAAACAATGTTTGTTTTGTGATACCAAACCAAGTTATACGTGTATTTCTAGGTTATGCATGTTTATGTACTTTAACCATAGAGTTTGTACAGTAAATCCCATCGCTTAGCTACCCGAGTTGAAAATTAACCTACAAGTATGGACTTTATGGCAAAACATAAAATAAGAAAATAAATGAAAAGACTTAACATTGATAAAAAAAATTTAAAAAAAAACACGAAAACGTAAATAAAAAATATTGACTAGATCGTATTTCACTTCTTTTGGTTTCTACAACTACAAAATATAGACTTCAGAAATATGGAGACTTTCATTCGAAATTGTCGGTTTAGAAAACAATAAATTAGAGGATTGACGGCGCTATTGAGGAGGTATGATCTCAGAGTGATGTTATATACAGTTAATTCTGCTGGCGTCATATATTTCACCATGTCAATGTTGATGTATCGCATTGTAACTATCGCCAGATACGGTACAAAAGACAGAACAAAAAATAGTGTTACTATAAATAGAATCATGGTGGTTCTTCCGGCACGAATTTCTTTCCCGCCATGACGTCTAACGGACGTGTCCGAATGTGCACGACTCTGTGCCGAAAGAGGTTCGACAACGTCCGGTAAGTCGAGTTCATTCTGTTTGGCTGTTCTGCTCTTGTGTATGGCTGAAGGCGACCTCGAAAATGATCGCATCACTGTCGAGAATCTGCTTCTGTCAAAATGTGATTTTCTTATTGTCGATTTCATTTGGATATTTCTAAAACTATCTTCAGAGAATGTTCGCCGACGACAAATCACGCGGCCGACCAATGCATACATTATGGTCAAACAAAGAAACATAACAATCACACTAATGAACATGTACAAGTTAAATATCAATGGAATGCGTGTCTTCACTGTGTCGTCCACATAACACGTTTTCAGTGCCAGCAGCGTATTGTTAGCAGGTCCAGGAAGTAGAATTGTGCGCGTGCCGTATATGTACAGTGACGGCGCCGCGCTTAACATGGAAATGAAAGTCACTGTGATGCATATGGTACGCGATTGTTTCACTGTCATATTTGGCCGCAGTGGCAAACACACTCGCCTGAATCTGTCGACCGCAATGCCGATCAGGACGCATGATGAAGTATTGTTCATGAAAAACGTGGTGAATCTGGATATTTTACACAAAATAGGATAATCAAAATTGTAGAAATTTATCAAAAGACTCAATTCCACTGGCATACCAAACGCACAATTAATAAAGTCACACACTGCCAATGATATTATAAAATGTCGTGACGTAGTTTTAGACATTTTTAGCGAGTAAACAATTATTACTGCTAAGTTCCCCGGTAGTCCGAGAAACATTAGAATAAAGGTGTACACGAAGGACGGAAGTAGGACGTAAAATTGCTGCTCCCTGATGAATTCTATTTCCGGTCCATCTATGACGTAGGTGATATTAGACAGATTGTAACTAGACAAGGGGCTGTCCCCAAACGAATGTTCAGATAACGAGTCAGCGTTGTAAGTCGGCATGATGTCAACTTTTGTAGAGTTTTGAAGTCTATATATTGTCGATGCGTTGCTAATGGCAATCGTTTGATACGTTACCGTTTCTGTCGTCACCACGTGATCACCTGAAAATATAAAATGTACTATATTTATTTCATTGAAATAGCTATTTGTCGTAATTAATACTATGACTTTTTGTGATTCTTTTTGTTGTGTTCTGCTTTCCCTGTCCGATTTCTAAATGATTTTTTAGCAATACTACATAACATATCTCAGTGCTACTACCGACCTTACACCCTACATATATATGGCAAAAACGCTTCTTAACACAAGCCAGCGGCGACTTCTTGTTTATGCATCTAATAAAAATAATAATAATAATAATAATAATAGCTTTATTTAAAGAAGATGACACATTAAGATCATAAAAATTATACAAAATGATTATCTTTTTTACAATGTAAAATCTGGCTGAAATAACGAAATACATTCAAAAACATTCAAATAATATAAATCATTCATACATATAAACAGACATTCATACATGCAATAGCACTTATTACGTTATATAATAGACAGACACACAGTCCTATCTCAACAGTAATTAAAATAGAATGATTATAATAGTAAAATGAACATGTTGACTAATTCTTTGACATCAGATATTTCGTATATTTATGTTTAAAAGCTGATAAAGAATTTAAATTTCTAACAGAAAGAGGTATGCTGTTCCATAATTTCATTGATATATAGGAAAAGGTATTTTGACCATAACTAGTGTGTATCTTCGCATGGGTTATATCTCTATGAGTGGTGGATCTCAATGTGTATAAAGTGTTGTTAGCAAAATGTAAGATATTTTGTAAGTATGAAGAAGTGAGACTATGTAAGCATTTGTATATGATGATTGCAGTAAGATATTTACATATGTTTTTAAACGTTAACCATTCTAATTCTTGGAATAGTACAATGGAAGAAGTGCGATTAGGTTTTCTAAGTATTATTTTTGCACAGCGCTTTTGTAGAATTTTTATTTTGGAGATATTTGTTTTACCACATATGCTCCAGATAACGCAGCAGTAATCCATAGTTGATAATATGTAGGAATTGAAATAAAGTTGTTTCATGTCCTTAGTAAGTTAGTTGTTTATTCGTTTGAGCAGCGTTATTTTTGATTTCAATTTATTGCAAACATATTTAATTTGTTCATTCCAATTTAAATTATGATCAATATAGACGCCAAGAAGTTTTTGAGTTTTGACTTGCTCCAGTTGTGTATTGTTAACCTGGATTTTTAATTGCTCTAAATGTTTTAATTTATTTGTTGAACCGATTACCATGCATTTTGACTTTATGGAATGAATGAGCATGTTGTTTGCTTTACACCAGTGAGCCACCGTATTAGTGTCCTCTTGTAATTGAGATTGTAGACATATTAGGTTATTACCAGTAGCATACAATGTCGAATCATCAGCATACAAATCAATAGACGAATGACGAAGACGAGAACCTATATCATTTATGTATATAAGGAACAATAGGGGACCTATTATGGACCACTGTGGAACACCACAAGAAACAAATTGAAACGAGGACTGAATGTTTCCCAATCTTACACACTGTTTCCTGTTAGATTAATAAGATTTCATTAGCATTAAGCTTGAGTCCGAGAAATGATAAAGATGCAATTTGTGAAAAAGAATTTCGTGATCTACGAGATCGAACTCCTATAATAATAATAATAAAAATAATAATAATAATAATAATAATAATAATAATAATAATAATAATAATAGAAGAAAGGATGTCATTTGTGAGTGGAAGTCATGTTAATTTCATTACCTATTTGACCCTTTAATCAATTCTCTCCGACCTCAAATCACTGATAAAATCTGTACTATTCAAACAAAATATTGTTTGAAGAATGTTTAAATAATAAATTTTGATTGAAACTCACATGAAGATTCATTCTTCAACAATAATGCATGTCAAATGGGTAACTTATGGTCACTATTTTGTTTGGTAGATTTATCCAATAAGCTAGCTCTATGTCATAATTTTCATAGATTTTATCAATTTTAACTAGAATTAAGCAAGATTTTTTGGAAGTATAAATCTACATCATTAAATATTTATATTGTACTGGCTCTAAAAACATTTACAAAAGTTAGCTACCTTTAATACACACGCGTAAAAATACGTAATGGCTCTAAAAATGAACAAGTTAGCTGCCTTTAATGCATACGCGTCAAAATAAGTACTGGCTCTAAAACATTTACAAGAGTTAGCTGCCTTTAATGCACACGCGTCAAAGTAAGTACTGGCTCTAAAAACATGAACAAGTGTTAGATACCTTTAATGCACACGCGTGAAAATAAGTACTGGCTCTAAAAACATTGATCATTGAAGAGTTAGATACCCGTTTGTACACGCGTCAAAAAAAGTACTGGTTCTAAAACACATTAACAAGATTTAGGTACCTTTAATGTCAAGCGTCAAAATAAGTACTGGCTCTAAAAACATTTACAAGAGTTAGCTGCCTTTAATGCACACGCGTCAAAATAAGTACTGGCTCTAAAAACATTTACAAGAGTAAGCTGCCTTTAATGCACACGCGTCAAAATAAGTACTGGCGCTAAAAACATTTACAAGAGTAAGCTGCCTTTAATGCACACGCGTCAAAATAAGTACTGGCTCTAAAAAACATGAACAATAGTTAGGTACCTTTAGAGCACACGCGTCAAAATACGTACTGGCTCTAAAAATATTTACAAGAGTTAGCTGCCTTTAATGCACACGCGTCAAAATAAGTACTGGCTCTAAAACATAGGTACGTTTAATGCACACGCGTCAAAATAAATACTGGCTCTAAAAACATAGGTACATTTAATGCACGCGTTTCAAAACAAGTAATGGCACTAAAAAAACTTTTATAAGAGTTAGTTATATTTAATGCACACGCATCAAAATAAAGAATGGCTCTAAAACATTTACAAGAGTTAGTTACATTTAATGCAAACGCGTCAAAATAAGTACTGGCTCTTAAAAAACATTAACAAGAGTTAGGTACCTTTAATGCACACGCGTCAAAAATAAAATATCCACATGTATTCGTAAGATGTTTATCACGACCATACAATACAATGTACCATTCAATCTTTCTCTAAACTTGTCACATAAGTTTCCATTTATGACCTGATTGTGTAAATATTTACAGATTTTCCAAGCGATACATACGATAGAAAGTGTGAACAATTAATAATCTAAGTGCTGAAAGCTCCCCTGAGATATTTAGAGGATCGTCATATTCGTGCCACGGTTTTGTTCTATAAATAGCTAGTAACACAACACAACGGATGCGAGTGGGGGAGAGTGGGGAAATCTAATTATTTTAATGACGCGGTTCAGTTCAATAAATAGCACATGTGTCTAATAAACTAGAGTAAAAAATAAACAGAAATGTAATAGAAAATCGGACAGGGGAGGTGGCACCCAACTCAACAAGCCAAGCACAGAAAACATAAACAAACCACATACATATACTACAATTACAAATGTACACGGCACAATGTGCGTTTGTTATTGTAATTACTGAAGTTAGTCATTAAAATGTCCTTCAGAAGCATACTCATACTATATTGTGAATAGAATTGCTATGTACACGGTAAGCAGCAAACAGAGAAGCACATAGCGTGGTGTTCATTAGGGCAGAGAAGCACATAGCGTGGTGTTCATTAGGGTAGAGAAGCACATAGCGTGGTGTTCATTAGGGTAGAGAAGCACATAGCGTGGTGTTCATTAGGGTAGAGAAGCACATAGCGTGGTGTTCATTAGGGTAGAGAAGCACATAGCGTGGTGTTCATTAGGGTAGAAGCACATAGCGTGGTGATCATTAGGGTAGAGAAGCACATAGCGTGGTGATCATTAGGGTAGAGAAGCACATAGCGTGGTGATCATTAGGGTAGAGAAGCACATAGCGTGGTGTTCATTAGGGTAGAGAAGCACATAGCGTGGTGTTCATTAGGGTATAGAAGCAAATAGCGTAGTGATCATTAGGGTAGAGAAGCACATAGCGTGGTGATCATTAGGGTAGAGAAGCACATAGCGTGGTGATCATTAGGGTAGAGAAGCACATAGCGCGGTGATCATTAGGGTAGAGAAGCACATAGCGTGGTGATCATTAGGGTAGAGAAGCACATAGCGTGGTGATCATTAGGGTAGAGAAGCACATAGCGTGGTGATCATTAAGGTAGAGAAGCACATAGCGTGGTGTTCATTAGGGTAGAGAAGCACATAGCGTGGTGTTCATTAGGGTAGAGAAGCACATAGCGTGGTGTTCTTTAGGGTAGAGAAGCACATAGCGTGGTGTTCATTAGGGTAGAGAAGCACATAGCGTGGTGTTCATTAGGGTAGAGACGCACATAGCGTGGTGTTCATTAAGGTAGAGAAGCACATAGCGTGGTGTTCATTAGGGTAGAGAAGCACATAGCGTGGTGTTCATTAGGGTAGAGAAGCACATAGCGTGGTGTTCATTAGGGTAGAGAAGCACATAGCGTGGTGTTCATTAGGGTAGAGAAGCACATAGCGTGGTGTTCATTAGGGTAGAGAAGCACATAGCGTGGTGTTCATTAGGGTAGAGAAGCACATAGTGTGGTGTTCATTAGGGTAGAGAAGCACATAGCGTGGTGTTCACTAGGGTAGAGCAGCACATAGCGTGGTGTTCACTAGGGTAGAGAAGCACATAGCGTGGTGTTCATTAGGGTAGAGAAGCACATAGCGTGGTGTTCATTAGGGTAGAGAAGCACATAGCGTGGTGTTCATTAGGGTAGAGAAGCACATAGCGTGGTGTTCATTAGAGTAGAGAAGCACATAGCGTGGTGTTCATTAGGGTAGAGAAGCACATAGCGTGGTGTTCACTAGGGTAGAGAAGCACATAGCGTGGTGTTCATTAGGGTAGAGAAGCACATAGCGTGGTGTTCATTAGGGTAGAGCAGCACATAACGTGGTGTTCACTAGGGTTAGTGTTAGGGAGTGAAAGTAGGGTCAGCAAAATATGGTATTGCTTTAATTAATGTTAGGCTGAGAGGTTAGGGAAACTAGGTCTTTCAGCCTTTTTAAATCTGAAACAAGATCATTCAGCATTTTATTGCGGAAACGAGGTCATTTAGCTTTTGTATAGCTGTAACTAGGTCATTCACCCGTTTATAGGTGTAACTAGGTCATTCACCCTTTTATAGGTGTAACTAGGTCATTCACTCTTTTATAGGTGTAACTAGGTCATTCACCTTTCTATAGGTATAACTAGGTCATTCACCCTTTTATAGGTGTAACTAGGTCATTCACCCTTTTATAGGTGTAACTAGGTCATTCACTCTTTTATAGGTGTAACTAGGTCATTCACCTTTCTATAGGTGTAACTAGGTCATTCACCTTTTTATAGGTGTAACTAGGTCTTTCAGCTTTTTATAGCTGTAACTAAGTCGTTCAGGTTTTTTATAACTGAAGCGAGGTCTTTCAACTTTTTTACAGCGAGAACTTGGACGTCCGGCAGTTCATTTTCTTGTTCAATTGTGTGTTGGACTTTTTTCTGTGCTCGGCTGTTTAAGTTGAGTGCCACCTTCCCCGTCCGATGTTTTATTATCTTAATGCTAGAGCATTATCATGATACAAAAGTTAAAATTCTGTTCCAATTCTGTTTATCTAATACGTCGTGCATTACGAAGCATCTCAAATACAAACTAGCGTCTAAGTTTTAGACACACAATCGTATCTTAAAAGGGAGTTCTTGCAAATCGACCATTATAATTTCCAGACAATCTTTTCAATTCGTGTAACCGGTATTTAGCAGATAATCGCATTGAAACATCTGTGACTATTAGAGACAATATTTGAGCTACATTCAGACCTTTCAAGAGATTGGTTTCTGTCTATTTACGGAGCATATTGTGTCCGGTACTGAAGACACCCGTTTTATGTTTGTTAAGCCACTTAATTAAACGGCATATTTACGTCATTTGTTATGACCGGGTTGTCGGTTATCCAATTAGTCGCGTCTGATATGAATATTTTATAAGAACCTTGAAATTTAAAACCAACTGAATTGATAATTGACCACATCATATTCTTAAATAGTTTACTGCGCAATGAAACCGTCCGTCACCTATAGAAATGCTGGTGGCTAGACAAGAATATCTTAGAACTTTGAAATTGGAAACCGTTATCAGCATTAACCAATTACACTAAAACGGCATGATACGTCTTTGACACGACCGATCAATGGTGAGTGGGGGAAAATACAGCGCATGGATAAGCATGGTGTAAGAATATTATAAAAAACTTCAGGCTACGAGTATCAATTGGACATTTTTGGAACATAACCTTTTCGCATTGCAGAAACCATGCCGGCAAATGGCCACCAATTCTAACTTAACATCGCAAGTACGTCAATAAGAAGTATAGGATAGAACATGAGTAGGTGTTGTATATATGATTAAATCTCATTGTTCCTGATAGTATTCTTGAAAATGTGTGGTTTTTTGTTTTCGTTTTCCTCCTATATAATGATTAAATCATGTAAGGAAAATATATACATCAATGTATGCTTAGAAGATCAATATACTTGAAAAATAATGTCTTATAATATGTATACCATACTACGGTGCTGTTATTTGATCTTGTTTGCATTATTTTTAATATTACACTTATAATTATGTGCTAGATATTCCAATAACTGTGTGCTCTAGTTAATGAAAGCACTATTGTTTTTTTTATTATTTTATTTTGTTTTGTTATTTTCTGATCAGTATTATTTATGTTTGTTTATATGTTTTCTCTTTTACTTTGAAATTGTTTTAAACTTTGGATTGCCTTTTATGTAAATATCAAAATTGTATACCCGAGAGGGTCCAGAATTTGGAAAATAAACTATATTCTATTCTATTCTATTCTGTCTACATATGCGATATTTCAATGGAAATACCAGAATGCTTTCGTAATGCAATCACTGTTTTAGTATGTCATTATAACTTCAAAATGTTGTTCGATTTCGTCGTGGTTTAAACCTTTGACAAACATCTCCTGTAAAATTGGTAGAAGTGATAACACGAGGCCTTAGTATTAAGCCGACGACACGTTGATGTTATACCAAATGCAAAAAGATAATAGATACTTGGACGGGGAAGGCAGCACTCAACTCAAACAGCCGAGCACAGAAAACGTAAAAACACTAAACACCACAATCACACGTCACAATGACCAACACTACACATGGGCGACTTCATAACAAACTGAAGGCACAGATAATGCCAAACGCAACTACAACACCACGACACCAGCACACCACCACACCGAAAGTATGCCGCCTCAGTCAGTCAAACTAAACCGAAGTAAGAGCCATGTGACAATACTATATAACAAACGGACGACATACATTACATGGACAACCCACAACAGATAAAGTGTACATGCTATTATATTTTAAAAGATACGAAGCAGCCTAATATGCTGAACAAAGAGATTGCAAAAGGGCTCATACAAAATAAACACAGTTACACGAAAAGGCACAATGGACAAATATGTTTGTAATTTTCTATTTATACTATAAAGTGGACAATACATACATAAACTTAAGGAAGGTCGACTCATGGGCTTCCGCCTTGGTACGGACAGCGACACATGTCACAGGAGGGGCTTAAACGTTTAACAGTGCACAAAACCTGACGCTTACCCCACATACAACCTTATAGAACAGGACAGTGTAAATAAAAGTTACCCGACATGTAATGCGCCCTAACGGTAAAGGCCTCAGTGATAGGTAATAAAAGAATGTAAAACATGAAGCATTATTACCTGCGAGCCTTGAGCGAGCAGGTATATTGGATAGCATTAAGTAAAAAGTCCATGGAGGGGCACGTGACCTGTTCTCGATGGTTTACGATTTCAAAAATAAAAAATCCAAAAAAAGATGCATTTTGTAAGAATGTCGTGAACCAGACTAATTCCATTATTCCATGCGGATAACATCGGTCTTTGTCGCATTGCAATAGTTTATTTACCGAAGAAATCAGAACTGTCCGAACTTTCAGTGAGCGCTAGGCAATATTGAGACCATGGATCTAAACAGCAGGTGACTGCAGCTGCATAAGCACAGCGCTTCCCAGATTGGAGTACATCCCGTAGAGAACACATTGTTCTTAAACGAAAATAGGTTAGTTCTATGGTTAATGTGTCAGGATTACGGAATTTCGGGTGTACCCGGCACTTCGCTCCGTAAATTATTTTTTGGATTTTTTTAGGATCAGCGGGTAAAATTAGTGCTGGTTGTTTCCCTTGATACAATTAACAACATATACAGTTTCTTTTGGTCTCCAGAGTCATATAAGGAGAATTACCATTCAGTGTTAATGTCTATTCAGAGTCTTAAAATTCTAAATGTCTCTTGTCTATTGTCATGTAATTATCGGAATTGGTTTATGATCTTTGATATTGTTGAACACTGAACACATGTCTTATGATAATACCTTTTAATGAACTGATACGAGGTTTTATTTATAAGCATATCAATATTATATGGAACAAGGGAGTCATAATATGCAATTAAGTGTCTTGAAAATTGGTTTGTTATACATGAAATTATTTAACATATGTCAAATTATCGTGCATATAGATTTCCCAATTTGAAAGCTACCGGCCTATCGCGCTAACTGGAATGGTCAATTTTCATCCGTGTTGGTGCCTTGTTGAATGCAATGTTGATGCCGTGTTTGTTTGGATTCGTCCGGGTGGCTGTCGGGTTACCAATGGCGTGATGGTTGCTGGACGACCGACAACGCTCAATAACTCCCAAAAGAGCACGGATCGTCGGCGAAATCCGTCACATTCCGTGTCCGTCCGTTTTTATATGAGACTGGGGCTCATTAAATTCCGTCAAGCGCCTTGATACATCGGAAGTGGTCCCGTAAATGGCATTCGTATTTGCTCGGGTCTTCCCGTCGATGCCGATGTAACGTCAGTAATGACTTAGCGTTTCCGTTTGCTGTGAATGGCAAAGATCGTCCAAATACACTTATAGTCAACAAAAAGGCCAAAACCAACAGAATATGACACACATTTATTACATGTTATTTGATTATACAAATTATACAAATATTACATGAACCATTTATAGCAAACTCTTCATTAGTTTTGAAGAAACGTGAGTCTTCGCATTGAGTGATGGGACGAATATTGAGTTGAAATATTTAATATAATGTTGAAAAGTGGTACAAAAGCCTTTGGCATGGCATGAGGTATTGTTGCGACTTAAGTTGAACCACTCGTACTTATTACGGTCATCATGATAGCACTGGTCCCCGATGTATAATACCTGAATAAATTAATTCCTTTTACATACCGTAATTACCACACCTCACTTTTTATGCCGAAGCGATCCGTAAATTATTTTTTGTTTTGATATACTTAATAACCTGGGTCATGGCAGAACCCGGAAGGTTATTTCTCCTTTTCAAACAATGAGATGGTAAGAGACTGGTTGATGACTAGTTGCCAAGGCTGTCACGTGGCCTCGATCTCTCGAAGCATGTCAAGCAGAAATCTAAGCTCGAATTGAGATTTTACTGAAACATTGGAGTCTAAATTTGAGAGAAATCTAAAGTTGGATTTCTTTTATTTGTAGGCTACTGCAACGAAATAAACAAGAGCCGTCACAGACGGTTTATGCTCCCCGTGGGGCGTTTGTCACAGAAAAAATGCTAAAAAATATGTTATTATTCTTTGCCACTGCACTGTAATAATAAGATTTATTTATCTATGAATTTTCAAATTTATATAGATCCAAAACTGTTTGAGTTATGGCCTGGACAAGAATTAAGTATGAAAAAATACAAAGGGGAGCAACTCTACAATAGGAATAAAGAGTTATGGTTCTTGGGCACTGCACATCCTCTCAATGAGATCTATTCCGCTTTTAAGTTTCAAATCGATATCTCTTATACTGTTCAAGTTATCGCCCGGACAAGAATTAAGTATGAAAAATTACAAAGGGCCATTACTCCAAAAATATGCAATCAAGAGTTATGGTTCTTCTGCACTGTACTTCCCCTCAATGAGGTCTATTCACCTATGAAGTTTCAAATTGATATCTCAAATACTGTTCAAGTTATGGCCCGGACGAGAATTAAGTATAAAAAATTACAAAGGGGAATAACTCAAAAATATACAATCAAGAGTTATGGTTTTTGTGCACTGCACTTCCCCTCAATGAGGTCTATTCACCTATGAAGTTTAAAATTGATATCTCAAATACTGTTCAAATTATGGCCCGGACAAGAATTAAGTATAGAAAATTACAAAGGGGAATAACTAAAAAAATATACAATCAAGAGTTATGGTTCTTATGCACTTCACTTCCAATCAATGAGGTCTATTCACCTATGAAGTTTCATATTGATATCTCTAATACTGTTCAAGTTATTGCCCGGACAAAAGTGTGACGGACGGACAGACAGACAGACGGACGGACGTTCCAACATTTGGGGTTTACGGGGCTTTTCTTTGATCTATATGTGTTTTTTTTTTCACATTTATGTGGATTTCCTTCTTTATTTAACTAAAATTATGGACGGAATGAACCTCATAAACCATTGGATGTTGGCCCGGACGGACGGACGTTCTCCCTGACTTGACGTTGTGAGGTTTTCTTTTGGTCATTCTTTTGTTTGTAAAACCCGATAAGCAACATTTTGCACCCCGTAAGCAACGGAATGAATAGAATCTAAATAAAGCCTATTGTTCCGCACCCCACAACTACAAGTGGGTACGTACGTACGGACGGACAGACGGACGGAAGGACGGACAAAGCGGCGACTATATGCTCACCCTTCGGGGAGCATAACAATGTTTCTTTTGTGATACCAAATCAAGTTAAGTATGGAATTTATGGCCAAACATAAAATAAGAAAATAAATGAAAAAACTTAACATTGATAAAAAAATTAAAAAAAACACGAAAACGTAAATAAAAAATATTGACTAGATCGCATTTCACTTCTTTTGGTTTCTACACCTACAAAATATAGACTTCAGAAATATGGAGACTTTCATTCGAAATTGTCGGTTTAGAAAACAATAAATTAGAGGATTGACGGCGCTATTGAGGAGGTATGATCTCAGAGTGATGTTATATACAGTTAATTCTGCTGGCGTCATATATTTCACCATGTCAATGTTGATGTATCGCATTGTAACTATCGCCAGATACGGTACAAAAGACAGAACAAAAATTAGTGTTACTATAAATAGAATCATGGTGGTTCTTCCGGCACGAATTTCTTTCCCGCCATGACGTCTAACGGACGTGTCCGAATGTGCACGACTCTGTGCCGAAAGAGGTTCGACAACGTCCGGTAAGTCGAGTTCATTCTGTTTGGCTGTTCTGCTCTTGTGTATGGCTGAAGGCGACCTCGAAAATGATCGCATCACTGTCGAGAATCTGCTTCTGTCAAAATGTGATTTTCTTATTGTCGATTTCATTTGGATATTTCTAAAACTATCTTCAGAGAATGTTCGCCGACGACAAATCACGCGGCCGACCAATGCATACATTATGGTCAAACAAAGAAACATAACAATCACACTAATGAACATGTACAAGTTAAATATCAATGGAATGCGTGTCTTCACTGCGTCGTCCACATAACACGTTTTCAGTGCCAGCAGCGTATTGTTAGCAGGTCCAGGAAGTAGAATTGTGCGCGTGCCGTATATGTACAGTGACGGCACCGCGCTTAACATGGAAATGAAAGTCACTGTGATGCATATGGTACGCGATTGTTTCACTGTCATATTTGGCCGCAGTGGCAAACACACTCGCCTGAATCTGTCGACCGCAATGCCGATCAGGACGCATGATGAAGTATTGTTCATGAAAAACGTGGTGAATCTGGATATTTTACACAAAATAGGATAATCAAAATTGTAGAAATTTATCAAAAGACTCAATTCCACTGGCATACCAAACGCACAATTAATAAAGTCACACACTGCCAATGATATTATAAAATGTCGTGACGTAGTTTTAGACATTTTTAGCGAGTAAACAATTATTACTGCTAAGTTCCCCGGTAGTCCGAGAAACATTAAAATAAAGGTGTACACGAAGGACGGAAGTAGGACGTAAAATTGCTGCTCCCTGATGAATTCTATTTCCGGTCCATCTATGACGTAGGTGATATTAGACAGATTGTAACTAGACAAGGGGCTGTCCCCAAACGAATGTTCAGATAACGAGTCAGCGTTGTAAGTCGGCATGATGTCAACTTTTGTAGAGTTTTGAAGTCTATATATTGTCGATGCGTTGCTAATGGCAATCGTTTGATACGTCACCGTTTCTGTCGTCACCACGTGATCACCTGAAAATATAAAATGTACTATATTTATTTCATTGAAATAGCTATTTGTCGTAATTAATACTATGACTTTTTGTGATTCTTTTTGTTGTGTTCTGCTTTCCCTGTCCGATTTCTAAATGATTGTTTAGCAATACTACATAATATATCTCAGTGCTACTACCGACCTTACACCCTACATATAAATCAAAAACGCTTCTTAACACAAGCCAGCGGCGACTTCTGGTTTATGCATCTAATAATAATAATAATAAAAATAATAATAATAATAATAATAGCTTTATTTTACGAAGATGACACATTAAGATCATACAAATTATACAAAATGATTATCTTTTTTACAATGTAAAATCTGTCTGAAATAACGAAATACATTCAAAAACATTCAAATAATATAAATCATTCATACATATAAACAGACATTCATACATGCAATAGCACTTATTACATTATATAATAGACAGACACACCCATCTCAACAGTACTTAAAATAGAATGATTATAATAGTAAAATGAACATGTTGACTAATTCTTTGACATCAGATATTTCTTATATTTATGTTTAAAAGCTGATAAAGAATTTAAATTTCTAACAGAAAGAGGTATGCTGTTCCATAATTTCATTGATATATAGGAAAAGGTATTTTGACCATAACTAGTGTGTATCTTCGCATGGGTTATATCTCTATGAGTGGTGGATCTCAATGTGTATAAAGTGTTGTTAGCAAAATGTAAGATATTTTGTAAGTATGAAGAAGTGAGACTATGTAAGCATTTGTATATGATGATTGCAGTAAGATATTTACATATGTTTTTAAACGTTAACCATTCTAATTCTTGAATAGTTCAATGGAAGGAGTGCGATTAGGTCTTGCACAGCGCTTTTGTAGAATTTTTATTTTGGAGATATTGGTTTTACCACATGATTGTGCTCCAGATAACGCAGCAGTAATCCATAGTTGATAATATGTAGGAATTAAAATAAAGTTGTTTCATGTCCTTAGTAAGTTAGTTGTTTATTCGTTTGAGCAGCGTTATTTTTTATTTCAATTTATTGCAAACATATTTAATTTGTTCATTCCTATTTAAATTATGATCAATATAGACGCCAAGAAGTTTTTGAGTTTTGACTTGCTCCAGTTGTGTATTGTTAACCTGGATATTTAATTGCTCTAAATGTTTTAATTTATTTGTTGAACCGATTACCATGCATTTTGACTTTATGGAATGAATGAGCATGGTGTTTGCTTTACACCAGTGAGCCACCGTATTGGTGTCCTCCTGTAATTGAGATTGTAGACATATTAGGTTATTACCAGTAGCATACAATGTCGAATATTCAGCATACAAATCAATAGACGAATGACGAAGACGAGAACCTATATCATTTATGTATATAAGGAACAACAGGGGACCTAATATGGACCCCTGTGGAACACCACAAGAAACATATTGAGACGAGGACTGAATGTTTCCCAATCTTACACACTGTTTCCTGTTAGATTAATAAGATTTCATTAGCATTAAGCTTGAGTCCGAGAAATGATAAAGATGCAATTTGTGAAAAAGAATTTCGTGATCTACGAGATCGAACTCCTATAATAATAATAATAATAATAATAATAATAATAGAAGAAAGGATGTCATTTGTGAGTGGAAGTCATGTTAATTTCATTACCTATTTGACCCTTTAATCAATTCTCTCCGACCTCAAATCACTGATAAAATCTGTACTATTCAAACAAAATATTGTTTGAAGAATGTTTAAATAATAAATTTTGATTGAAACTCACATTAAGGCTCATTCTTTAACAATAATGCATGTCAAATGGGTAACTTATGGTCACTATTTTGTTTGGTAGATTTATCCAATAAGCTAGCTCTATGTCATAATTTTCATAGATTTTATCAATTTTAACTAGAATTAAGCAAGATTTCTTGGAAGTATAAATCTACATCATTAAATATTTATATTGTACTGGCTCTAAAACATTTACAAAAGTTAGCTACCTTTAATACACACGCGTAAAAATACGTAATGGCTCTAAAAAATGAACAAGTTAGCTGCCTTTAATGCATACGCGTCAAAATAAGTACTGGCTCTAAAACATTTACAAGAGTTAGCTGCCTTTAATGCACACGCGTCAAAGTAAGTACTGGCTCTAAAATCATGAACAAGTGTTAGGTACCTTTAATGCACACGCGTAAAAATAAGTACTGGCTCTAAAAACATTGATCATTGAAGAGTTAGATATCCGTTTGTACACGCGTCAAAAAAAGTAATGGTTCTAAAACACATTAACAAGATTAAGGTACCTTTAATGTCAAGCGTCAAAATAAGTACTGGCTCTAAAAACATTTACAATAGTAAGCTGCCTTTAATGCACCGTGACGCGTCAAAATAAGTACTGGCTCTAAAAACACTTACAAGAGTTAGCTGCCTTTAATGCACACGCGTCAAAATAAGTACTGGCTCTAAAAACATTTACAAGAGTAAGCTGTCTTTAATGCACACGCGTCAAAATAAGTACTGGCTCTAAAAACATTTACAAGAGTTAGCTGCCTTTAATGCACACGCGTCAAAATAAGTACTGGCTCTAAAAAACATGAACAATAGTTAGGTACCTTTAATGCACACGCGTCAAAATACGTACTGGCTCTAAAAATATTTACAAGAGTTATCTTCTTTTAATGCATACGCGTCAAAATAAGTACTGGCTCTAAAACATAGGTACGTTTAATGCACACGCGTCAAAATAAATACTGGCTCTAAAAACATAGGTACATTTAATGCACGCGTTTCAAAACAAGTAATGGCTCTAAAAACTTTTATAAGAGTTAGTTATATTTAATGCACACGCATCAAAATAAAGAATGGCTCTCAAACATTTACAAGAGTTAGTTACATTTAATGCAAACGCGTCAAAATGAGTACTGGCTCTTAAAAACATTAACAAGAGTTAGGTACTTTTAATGCATACGAGTCAAATTAAATACTACTGGCTCTAAAACATAGGTACCTTAGGCCTAATGCACGCGCTTCAAAAGAAATACTGGCTCTAAAAACATTAACAAGAGTTAGTTACATTTTACGCACACGCGTCAAAATAAGTACCGACTCTACTTTAATAGGTACCTTTAATGCACACGCATCAAAATAAGTACTGGCTCTTAAAAAACATTAACAAGAGTTAGGTACCTTTAATGCACACGCGTCAAAAAAAAATATCCACATGTATTCGTAAGATGTTTATCACGACCATACAATACAATGTACCATTCAATCTTTCTCTAAACTTGTCACATAAGTTTCCATTTATGAACTGATTGTGTAAATATTTACAGATTTTCCAAGCGATACATACGATAGAAAGTGTGAACAATTAATAATCTAAGTGCTGAAAGCTCCCCTGAGATATTTAAGGATCGTCATATTCGTGCCACGGTTTTGTTCTATAAATAGCTAGTAACACAACACAACGGATGCGAGTGGGGGAGAGTGGGGAAATCTAATTAATTTAATGACGCGGTTCAGTTCAATAAATAGCACAGGTGTCTAAAGAACTAGAGTAAAAAATAAACAGAAATATAAGAGAAAATCGGACAGGGGAGGAGGCACCTAACTTAACCAGCCGAGCACAGAAAACATAAACAAACCACATACATGTACTACAATTACAAATGTACACGGCACAATGTGCGTTTGTTATTGTAATTACTGAAGTTAGTCATTAACGATTTCACACACTAATGGAAGTGGCATGGGATTATCCGAGATGTTCCGAGTGTATTATGAAACTTCGACATTCTTCGGCATTGCTCGGCATTCTCCGATATGAAATTTTCAGTCTCTAACGGAATAAATAATATCTACACGATTTTGACGAGTAATGTGCGTTTGTTATGTCCTTCAGAAGCATACTCATACTATATAGTGAATAGAATTGCTATGTACACGGTAAGCAGCAAACAGAGCAGCACATAGCGTGGTGTTCATAAGTGTAGAGAAGCACATAGCGTGGTGTTCATTAGGGTAGAGAAGCACATATCGTGGTGTTCATTAGGGTAGAGGAGCACATAGCGTGGTGTTCATTAGGGTAGAGGAGCACATAGCGTGGTGTTCATTAGGGTAGAGGGGCACATAGCGTGGTGTTCATTAGGGTAGAGAAGCACATAGCGTGGTGTTCATTAGGGTAGAGGAGCACATAGCGTGGTGTTCATTAGGGTAGAGAAGCACATAGCGTGGTGTTCATTAGGGTAGAGAAGCACATAGCGCGGTGTTCATTAGGGTAGAGAAGCACGTAGCGCGGTGATCATTAGGGTAGAGAAGCACGTAGCGCGGTGTTCATAAGGGTAGAGAAGCACGTAGCGCGGTGTTCATTAGGGTAGAGAAGCACATAGCGTGGTGTTCATTAGGGTAGAGAAGCACATAGCGTGGTGTTCATTAGTGTAGAGAAGCACATAGCGTGGTGTTCATTAGGGTAGAGAAGCACATAGCGTGGTGTTCATTAGGGTAGAGACGCACATAGCGTGGTGTTCATTAGGGTAGAGAAGCACATAGCGTGGTGTTCATTAGGGTAGAGAAGCACATAGCGTGGTGTTCATTAGGGTAGAGAAGCACATAGCGTGGTGTTCATTAGGGTAGAGAAGCACATAGCGTGGTGTTCATTAGGGTAGAGAAGCACATAGCGTGGTGATCATTAGGGTAGAGCAGCACATAGCGTGGTGATCATTAGGATAGAGAAGCACATAGCGTGGTGTTCATTAGGGTAGAGAAGCACATAGCGTGGTGTTCATTAGGGTAGAGAAGCACATAGCGTGGTGTTCATTAGAGTAGAGAAGCACATAGCGTGGTGTTCTTTAGGGTAGAGAAGCACATAGCGTGGTGTTCATTAGGGTAGAGAAGCACATAGCGTGGTGTTCATTAGTGTAGAGAAGCACATAGCGTGATGTTCATTAGGGTAGAGAAGCACATAGCGTGGTGTTCTTTAGAGTAGAGAAGCACATAGCGTGGTGTTCATTAGGGTAGAGCAGCACATAACGTGGTGTTCACTAGGGTTAGTGTTAGGGAGTGAAAGTAGGGTCAGCAAAACATGATATTGCTTTAATTAATGTAAGACTGAGAGGTTAGGGAAACAAGGTCATTCAGCATTTTATAGCTGAAACGAGGTCATTCACCTTTCTATAGCTGTAACTAGGTCATTCACCTTTCTATAGGTGTAACTAGGCCATTCACCCTTTCTATAGCTGTAACTAGGTCATTCACCTTTCTATAGCTGTAACTAGGTCATTCACCCTTCTATAGGTGTAACTAGGCCATTCACCCTTTTATAGGTGTAACTAAGTCGTTCAGGTTTTTATAGGTGTAACTAAGTCATTCAGGTTTTTTATAACTGAAGCGAGGTCTTTCAACTTTTTTACAACTAGAACTTGGACGTCCGGCAGTTCATTTTCTTGTTCAATTGTGTGTTGGATATTTTTCTGTGCTCGGCTGTTGAGTGCCGCCTTCCCCGTCCGATGTTTTATTATCTTGTTACTAGAGCATTATCATGATACAAAAGTTAAAATTCTGTTCCAATTCTGTTTATTTAATACGTCGTGCATTACGAAGCATCTCAAATACAAACTAGCGTCTAAGTTTTAGACACACAATCGTATCTCAAAATGGAGTTCTTGCAAATCGACCATTATAATTTGCAGACAATCTTTTCCATTCGTGTAACCGGTATTTAGCAGATAATCGCATTGAAACATCTGTGACTATTAGAGACAATATTTGAGCTACATTCAGACCTTTTAAGAGATTGGTTTCTGTCTATTTACGGAGCATATTGGGTCCGGTACCGAAGACACCCGTTTTATGTTTGTTAAACCACTTAATTAAACGACATATTTACGTCATTTGTTATGACCGGGTTGTCGGTTATCCAATTAGTCGCGTCTGATATGAATATTTTATAAGAACCTTGAAATTTAAAACCAATTGAATTGATAATTGACCACATCATATTCTTAAATAGTTTACTGCGCAATGAAACCGTCCGTCACCTATAGAAATGCTGGTGGCTAGACAAGAATATCTTAGAACTTTGAAATTGGAAACCGTTATCAGCATTAACCAATTACACTAAAACGGCATGATACGTCTTTGACACGACCGATCAATGGTGAGTGGGGGAAAATACAGCACATGGATAAGCATGGTGTAAGATTATTATAAAAAACTTCAGACTACGAGTATCATTTGGACATTTTTGGAACATAACCTTTTCGCATTGCAGAAACCATGCCGGCATATAGCCACCAATTCTAACTTAACATCGCAACTACGTCAATAAGAAATGATAAAATCTCATTGTTCCTGATAGTATACTTGAAAATGTGTGTTTTTTGTTTTCATTTACCTCCTATATAATGTTTAAATCATGTCTACATATGCGATATTCCAATGGAAATACCAGAATGCTTTCGTAATGCAATCACTGTTTATAGTATGTCATTATAACTTCAAAATGTTGTTCGATTTCGTCATGGTTTAAACATTAGACACACATCTCCTGTAAAATTGGTATAAGTGATAACACGAGGCCTTAGTATTAAGCCGACGACACGTTGATGTTATACCAAATGCAAACAGATAATAGATACTTGGACGGGGAAGGCAGCACTCAACTCAAACAGCCGAGCACAGAAAACGCAAAAACACAAAACACCACAATCACACGTCACAATGACCAACACTACACATGGGCGACTTCATAACAAACTGAAGGCACAGATAATGCCAAACGCAACTACAACACCACGACACCACCACACCGAAAGTATGCCGCCTCAGTCAGTCAAACTAAACCGAAGCAAGAGCCATGTGACAATACTATATAACAAACGGACGACATACATTACATGGACAACCCACAACAGATAAAGTGTACATGTATTATATTTTAAAAGATACGAAGCAGCCTAATATGCTGAACAAAGAGATTGCAAAAGGGCTCATACAAAATAAACACAGTTACACTAAAAGGCACAATGGACAAATATGTTTGTAATTTTCTATTTATACTATAAAGTGGACAATACATACATAAATTTAAGGAAGGTCGACTCATGGGCTTCCGCCTTGGTACGGACAGCGACACATGTCACAGGAGGGGCTTAAACGTTTAACAGTGCACAAAACCTGACGCTTACCCCACATACAACCTTATAGAACAGGACAGTGTAAATAAAAGTTACCCGCCATGTAATGCGCCCTAACGTAAATACCTCAGTGATAGGTAATAAAAGAATGTAAAACATGAAGCATTGTATAAACAACACCCATCGAGAAAATACTCAATGACCTATCAGAAGTGTAAGCACGACAAGATAATGTAACAAACAAGCATCTACATCTTCCGTCCGAAAAGGCTTAAGGCTAGGCATATTAATAGAGTCTGCATAATGTCCGCTCATCGCCCAATGAAATAGGAAGTTGGTTTCATAGGGTTGAGCAGGCAGACCGTACTTATATCATTTTATAAAATAGTTTCATATTTGATTCACTGTCTGAGAAATAAAAATATTATAAAATCATAAAAAAACATGAGCTTGCTTTTGCAAATGAATTAAATTTAATTGTTCATTACATTATTTTCTGTTCGGAATAATCTACATTTCCCTGTGTTTTCGCCACATCTCCGCTTTCCGCAAAGTGATTCGGACTATTACTGTGATTACGCTAGTTTAATCTGTATGAAAACCAACGGAACGACGCAGATTGACATTAGCAGATCTGGATATAACAGCTAAATGCTTGTACCAAAGTACCTAAGAACCAGCCATTGATTCAACTTGTGTAATTTTCACAA
Source organism: Spisula solida (assembly GCA_947247005.1). NCBI lineage: Eukaryota > Metazoa > Mollusca > Bivalvia > Venerida > Mactridae > Spisula > Spisula solida. The sequence continues at coordinate 4,598,318 of OX365960.1, read as the reverse complement.
CCATTAGTTCGAATGAACACGTGTTTCTATCAATCCATAAGTATTGCCCATACAACACATGGATAATCGGCGACAATTAATTCCAGATAATTATCACGACAATACGGACGTATGGAATGGACCGAATCGATCCGAATGCGGCGTTTATAACAAATTGACGCCCTCATGGGAAAGATGCAGTTTCTGTTACTTATAAAACAGCATTAAAGCTGCTGATCCAATGTGATTATCCAACTCATTTATCTTATACATGTGTAAACGGTTGCAACTGTTTTAAGAGACAGTGAAGTGCAGTCTAAGTTCTACTTGTTTCGGAGTTATATCGCCCGTAGTTCTTGCCATTTTCCAGTTAAAAAGTCCATCCACCATACGGACAAGTGCTTAATGCGTATGTCTAAAAAGTGACATCACATATTATGTCATACATTTGCGATGAGAATGACGTCCTAAGCGTGCTTCAGTATCGGGATTCATCATTTAAATGGTCTTTAAACCGTTTGCAGACATTTTAAAGATAATTTTATGTTGATAATCAACTTGAGACCAGCACCTTTTACTATTTGTAATAAGTACTGAGAAATCTGTGACACTTTGTTTTGCGTTCGGATATGTTCACCCACCGGCGCAGTGCATTTAAAATGATCAATAAAAACGGTAGCGTCAGAATAGTATTTACTCTTCTAAATCATGACCCGCGTGAACTTTGCTTTGCAAACATCGAGCTCTATATCGGACGTGGTCGGTGGTTACTATGTAAAGAACAATTTGTGCAGTTAATTGTCAAGTAGATTTATATTGGATTGTCTGTTGGTTTTTAACGTCGGTCTGTAATTAGATCAAAGTCGTATGTATCAAATCCTTAAACTGTCTCTGCAACAGGAATGTCGATACCAAAGACGAAATAAAAGTCGCAACATTGGTTACGCTGCTTGACACTTAGCATAAATGTAATAACTGGTTTTTCGTCATTGAATACCTACAGTTAGATGAAAAACAACAATGACATAAACAAACTCGACATTTAAATATCATGTCGCCCATTCAGAACAATTAATTAGAATGTCACCCTTTCAGGATATTCTAACAGCATACCACACCGGTCAGTACATTTAAACAACATACATGTATCGCAACAGTCAGTAAAACACATTCTAGGTCATCAAATAAATGAATAAACATACCTGTACCAGATATATATAGCGCCTTTTTCATATAAAAACACGTTCAAAGGCACTTTACAAACAGTGTTGCAGTTACAAGGGCGCATGTGCATCCTCTACCAGTGCAGATACAGCATGATCTGATCAGAGGGACATACTAAGAACAAGCCCCCGAAGGGAGAGGGAGAGAGAGAGAGGGACATTAGATACATGCATACCGGCGCTGCAGAAGTGCGCCTAGCTCTTATTTCGATTAGGCAGTCTGTTTATTTAATGTGCCCGGTGTATAGTTTCAGTTTCAGTTTATTTTATTAGCATAAGAACATTATTTATGTTCGTCGCCTTAAACAATAGGCGACCGGTACATTTACAGAAGAGCATGTACAGAATACAATAAACAAGGTAAACAAAATATCATTACGCAAAAACCCACTATGTAGTATGTACACAGAATGTAACTACTCATGTATACATATATATCAATTAAAGAGTACATACATTTCTACCGATCATCTTTATACGATTTACGCTTATCAAAAGCTAAATGAACATATTTGGCTAATTTACATATTATCATTTTTGTGATGAACACATTAATCTAGTAAATATTTGGATAGTTGGCCAATGGCAATAATAATTTGGTAAAACAGTAGTTCGTTATTGACGATAATAAGGACGATAATAAGGACAAACCAGAACAAAATGGTATTCGTCTTCCACAACATTCATAGAACAAAATACACATTTTCTATTTTCGCGTTCAATGCTACGAATTCGTCCTTCTTCAATAGCTAATTTATGGGAAGAACAACGTAGTTTAGTTAGAGATACACGATGTTTGTCATTATTTACAACAGTAAGATATTGTTCACATTCGAATATTGTTTTAAACTGTTTATATAGAGATAATCTAGACATGTTATTTATTTCACTATACATGTTTTGTTTAGCCTGATCATAAAGTCTGGTTAAAACACTATTTAGTTTTGCCGTCGTAACCGTAACAGAGTCCTACAGATATCCAAATCCTAATGTATTTAATGACTGTTTCACATTAGAGTACCAAGAGTATAATATTTATGTATCTTTGCAGCATAAATACACTTGGTGCAATAATGTATCTGGAGAATTAACAATGTTACACCAATATTTGATAATTTTTACTTTTCTCAAAATGTGTAAGGGAAACAACCCCAATTCACTATATGTAATATTATTTGGCGTTTGGGAACGAAGCTTTAAAAGTCTTTTTAAGAAGGAAATATATATTTTTTTGATATATGGTGCTTTATGAAAACCCCATATGTCAGAACCATATAATTGAAGAATGGGTAAAACCATAGAGTTAAATAGCTTCAACTTGTCACTAATTGTTAGAGACACGTTATCAAATAGAGAATACAAGGAAAAAGAACTCGTGATGCCTGTTCAGACAATTGTTTTTGAGTGTAATAAAACTTCCCATTAGCGGATAAAGTAACACCAAAATAGACAAATCTCTTAACATTAGTGCGTTTGACTTTACCATAGAAAATATCTACATAACACCGATACACAACTTCCTGGCACCTTTACCCGGATACGTTGCCGTACACACGGTCAGATACAGTGGGAAATATTATAAATATTGCCGACAAGTCTAGTTAACATTGTATTCTTCACCCTCAATCATAGAGACTTGATTAACCACTGATGTACAAGGATGCAAATATTGAAAACCGTAGAAAAAGTGAAACGACCAATGACGAAACATGAAGTCAACAACGCATCACAATGACAACTCTCAAATGAAAAGGCACAGTGACCAAAGCAAGTTTCTGATGTTTTTTTTTCAATTTTAAAACTGACAATAAATTCATAAAAAGAAGTTTACCTGAGTAATTGGTATAACAAATTAATAACTCAACTATAGCGAGATTTTTCTATAAAAAAAGAAGTTTACCTGAGACATTGGAATAAGCAAATTCCGACAATTATAGCGAGTTTTTTTTCTCAACTATCACACAGTACTTTGATTTTGACGGTATAATGGCGAACACGCAAGTTCAAATGATTGATATTCTACAGACCAAACAATAATATACATTACACCTAATGGCACTACTGTTTGAACCATATTTTTGTTGATAAAACAATAGTATCATTAGTTGAATAGGCAAATTAATCGGGTGCCATCAGTCAAGTGAAGAAAATCAGATAATAGACAATCAGTTGAATACATTATTTGGAAAAATGACAAAGACTAGGGTTGCAAAATACTCCGGTTTCGTAATGTAGAACTTAATCAATGATATAGACATTTTTCATTAAACAAACTTAGGTCAAATCCAGGGTTTAGTTCAACAGATGCGTTTGTAATAGGTGTACACCACAGGTAACTGTATCATTGATACAGATACCTGTGGTGTACACGTATGGCATGAGGTTGTATTTAGCCGTTATTGCTATACAACAAAAGACAGTTGATATTAACAGTAAAACCATCTCCATAATAAGACTTGGGCTGGCTTCATAAAGCATTTTAAGATTTTTTTTAATATTTTGACATAAGTTAAGAAATTGAGCTGCACATATTGCCCAAGAAACGAAGAATAACACATGTTTTCGTTGTGATTTTTGTAGCTCTTTCAATAGTGCTTCTAAACTATATAAACATTTGATGATCTTGATTTTCCTGTTTAGATGATATACATTTGTACTTAAGTAAATTTAAAGATTTTAAGAAAATTCTAAATTTTCCCTTTATCTGCTTTGTGAATACCAGCCATGCTCATTTATAAGTACACCTCACTAATACCGCAAGCACATCGCAAGAAAACGAACACATCGACACTAATAGTAATTGGAACACCCCAAAACTAAGACAACAATTGTCTGGTCCGTTTACACTGGTTTAGTTTTTTCAATAGTATGACCAACTTCATAATGATACCAGTTGCAGGGGTACCAAATGTTGCCTATTTTGAGATCTTACTATTGATTGATTGAGGTTTGACTATAAGGTATTTTTTAATCCATGTACTTAATATCACCGTTTAACGCAAGCTTTTTATAATAAATGTAGTTAATGTAAACCAGCGGTTGAAACAGGTTTTTGCCAATCGTCAGTAGATGGTATGGGTTCGATCCAACACCGCGACATGCCAAATTATAGTATTGATATAGATCTCTTGTTTGGCGCTTGTATACAGGGAACTTCAAGTAATCGGTTAGTCTCTATGATGCCTGAACTAAGTGGAACTAATATGTCAGTCTGATGTTACCACATCCTTAAGAAAATCCGAAAACACTTGCCAAAAAAACATGCACATTTGCATGTAGAACGTTGTTGTCCCATACATAGGACAATGTACTGTGGACTGATCAAGTACTAATTAGTAAATACAGACGACGGAATGGTTTATTTAAGTATTTAAGGTGCATAACAAATTGGGACATGCAATAGACAGATTAAGCCCATGATGAGACATATGTACGATATTAATGTATTCATTGATATTCGGTTAATGTGTCGATGACATGCAGCATGCAATGGATCATTCGCTGGCTAATAATAAGAAGGTCGTCAGTACTACTTATGACCTTATAAGACTCATGCATATTTGAAATCTGCATCACAAGGCGCTTCATTTGAGCCTATTTTCATGAGAATCGGAAATGGTCTTGTTGACTAAACGGAAGTTAAGACTAGTTTTCAGACAGTTTTTCTTGTTTTCTAAATTTTTTTATTTTGTACTTACGACCTTCTAATTCTAAGCCAGCGCATTGTCCATGCATTTACCGTTATATGTCAGCGTACACAGGGTCAGATAATGCAGTTGGAAAGGAAATATGTAAGTTCGGTACAGAGGTATAGAGTCATACGACAGAACTCGACATGTTTTAGAACTTGTTGCAGTCCGTTAAATAGTCATTATAATTAAGAGCAAAACAGTGATATCGACTCGGATATGGAGATAATGGTCTTTAATGAGGTTGTCATTAAAGTAGATTTTAAAGTATGCTCCATTTCCCCACAATATTCTAAATTTTATTTTCAATACAAATTTGCGTTCGTCTAAGACAGTCGGAGTGCGTGGCCATTCTGTTTTAACCCTGCCTAATTGCCGAATTAGAAAGAGACATAATGTTTGTGTGATACACGCAATCCGGACGGGCTGTCCTTGCTCTTTCCGAATAGACTCCATGGTTCTTCAACGTGGCCGGCGTATAGCACCGATACACGAGAGACTACCTCTGGGTTTTCAACCAGTTTATCTCTAGTTATGTGAGGAACACTGAAAATTGTTCTGACGATTCGAGTGCGCCAGCCGAGATTCGAACCAGGGACCTCCGTAACGGTAGTGGGGAGCGCTAAACAATCGGCCACCGTTCAACCATAAACAATAAAAACCAGCTTTAACCTGACCCATATTAAAATACGAACACTATTAAGTAGAATAATAAATTGATCAACATGAAACGTTCCGATAAGGAATAAAGTGTCATTAACATCATACGGAATTTTGATAGCATCGTCAATATCGTTTAACGTTATAACGCCAAAGGCTAAAACATGACATTGTTTTTCGACATAATTAAAACATACATATTGGAGAACAGTCTATCTGTCTGAAATATTCATTTTTGTAATACTGAAAGTATGCCTTGTAAATTGGTATTTTTTTAGTATCGAGATATTTCACACAAACAGTCGATGTTATGATGTTATGCTACATTTGACCGTCATCTATGACACCACTTCAAAATGTCGAAGTTACAAAAGCCTATATTTTTTCTTCATTTCGTTGTGAATTTTAAATCGTACAAAACTGCAATTTAAACGATAACTGGTAAACTCGTACTGTTATTAGCTCGTACATGATCAAACAGTGTCAGTTTTAATAATAATTATGTGTCGAAACTATCTTGCAAAGCTTTTGGACCAGGAACTGGACTCGTATTTGTACAAAACGTATTTCCGTATATAGCTAGTGATTGTCTGGGCAAACAAAAGACTCATGATTACGCACGGTTGGGAATTTGTATTGTTTAGACCAATTTACGTCCGTATGCATTTCGCTGCTCTTCTCATTTTGATATTTTTTGTAAGTTCGTTCAAAAATACAAATTATTGTGGCTAAAATATGATACCTCGACATCTATTACAATTGTAAATTTCTGAACGAATCATAGCTGATTGTACAAAAAACGTGATCGCCATGTTTTAAAACATTCAAAAAATTGAATAGATGTATACAAATATACCTCGACAAAACGTATACGGATTGACGACCTTTTGAAACAATAATATCAATAGAATCAAGCAATACAAGATGAATCATGTATCAAAATTGGCTGCAGTCCCTTTCTGCGTCCGTCTAGAATATTTTGCAATTATTTCAATTTAATTGTTATTCATATACATGTACTGTAACAATGATTTAAAATAGATTCTTTGTTTGATCAAAAATAAAATTGTACAGTTTGCTATTTCCGGGCGATTTCTGGCAACACAACACGCAAACACACCATTTACAGTCCAGTCAGGATAATAATCCAGTGACGCAGCGGTCGAGTCCACTATAACGGTGTAAAACCAATTATAAAGGCTTATACTGTACAAACAACTATAATTCAAATGCTAAACTAACATACTAAACCTCGCTCTACCTGTTTAAACAATGGTTGTGATTCTTTGCGTACACATAAACTGCAACGTCACTGTCACAATATCCTAACTGGACTAGACATGATTTACTTGTATATGAGTCTTTTTTTAGATACCTGGGCTGGTATTCACAAAGCATCTTAGCAGAAAACTTAGACATTTCTTAAAATCTTAATTTTTTCTTAAGTGTATCATCTAAGCAAGAAAATCAACGTGCTTAATATATTGCATACTTTTGAAGCATTATGTAAACAGCTATTATATTCACTAAGAAAACATGGATTATTTTTCAAATTGTGGGAAATATGACTTAAGTAAAAATATTTAAGTTTTCACTTAAGATGCTTTGTGAATACCAGCCCAGTAATTTACGTTATCCTGACCATGAAGCACCCAGTCGTGGACACACCCTCCATACGTTGATCTACAATGACGAGTTATCGGTATAATCCTGGTATCATATTGCACTTCACTGGCGGTACAAGATCGAACACCGGCCAGCCTCGCGTTTTTGCTCCGGGTGTCCTAATCCAGGATTAACTTGAATCTAACCGTATGCATAAGCACAGGCCTAAGAAATTATATCACAAAATACAGAGTTTTGAAATTCCCCATTATCCCGTCATTACTATATATAGGCCTATGGCATAAGTTTAAGCACATGTACGTTTTTACTTTTTTATACATCGATGTTTTTGTGGTAGTGCACTGTGACAATTATCTTGAAATAATCATTGTATACATTACACAAAACTACTGACGGTATTCAGTTCTCTAACAAAAGCTGATACAATGTTGTGTGATACTTAAAGTTTTTAAACGCTGTTATACTAGTCAATATCCGCGAAGACAAAAATCTTTAACACATTTTTAACGATAGTGTTATTAGATAATTATTATTGTTATTATAAAATTTGTTAGCTTACCTGTCACAAAGTGACAGTGAGCTTTTGTGATTACTCTTCGTCCGTCCGTCCGTCCGTCCAAAAATACTTGTGTAGACACTAGAGGTCACAGTTTTAGCTTAATCATTCTGAAACTTGGTCACAATGATCATCTCGGTCAAGTTCGATATTGGGTAATCCGGGGTCAAAAACTAGGTCACAAGGTCAAATCATAAAAAACCTTGTGTATTCACTAGAGGTCACAATGTTGGCCTAATCTTTATGAAACTTAGTCACAATGATCATCTCAACAAAATCTAGGCCAAGTTCGATATTGGGTTATCTGGAATTAAAAACTAGGTCACAAGTCAAATCATAGAAAACCTTGTGTAGTCACTAGAGTTCACAATTTTGGCCTAATCTTTCTGAAACTTGGTCACAATGCTCATCACAACAAAATCTAGATCAAGTTCGATATTAGGTCATCTGGGCTAAAAAACTAGGTCACAAGGTCAAATCATAGAAAAACCTTGTGTAGTCACTAGAGGTCACAATTTTGGCCTAATCTTTCTGAAACTTGGTCACAATGCTCATCTCAACAAAATCTAGGTTAAGTTCGATATTGGGACATACGGGGGTCAAAAACAAGGTCACAAGGTCAAATCATAGAAAAACTTGTGTAGTCACTAGAGGTCACATGTTGGCCTAATCTTTTTGAAACTTGGTCACAATGATCATCTCAACAAAATCTAGGTCAAATTTGATATTGGGTCATACGGGGTCAAAAACAAGGTCACAAGGTCAAATCATAGAAAAACTTTGTGTAGTCACTAGAGGTCACACTTTTGGTCTAATCTTTATGAAACTTGGTCACAATGATCATCTCAACAAAATCTAGGTCAAGTTCGATATTGGGTCATCCGGGGTCAAAAACTAGGTCACAAGGTCAAATCACTTCAATATGTCATTGCGTCTAAATGTGATGTAAATTATAAAGCATAAGACAATATGAAAACCTTGTTTAATGCAATAGAGGCTACCATTAGGGGTGCATGAACTACTAGGACAGGTGAGCGACCTATGACCCTTTTAGCCCTCTTGTTCATCGGTATACGTTAAAGATTCATTTTATGCTGATACCGCCTTTTCACGGACTCAATTTTATCGGCATTTAAAACAGTACTAGTAGTAACATAATTCCGAACCAAAGGGCACTTAAAGTTTTGTATAATGAGTCAATTAAGTGAATGCTTTTAAATTACGTTATACAAATGCATGTGCATTTATTTATATTAAATTTAGCTTTTATCTATTAAAATTCTGCGGTCCCTAAAGCAATGCACATGTTATTTTATTTGGATATCTAGTACTATATACGAGTACATGGACAGACAAAAAAGAAATTATTTGAAATACTAAATAATATTTTGCAATTGAAATGAAATAAATTCAAGACTGAAATAAATATGCTTTGATAGTTATATCATATTATGCAATCAGGAATTACATTGCAATTAAAATTAGATAAGTAGGAATTCTATTGCAATTGAAATGAAATAAACTCATATTGATAAGGCTGAAATAAAGATGCCTTGAGAGTTATATGATATCTTGCAAGTAGAAATTCTATTGCAATTGGAATAAAATAAACTCATATTAATAAGGCTGAAATAAAGATGCTTTGAGAGTTATATCATATTTTGCAAGTAGGAATTCTATTGCAATTGAAATGAAATCAACCCATATTAATAAGGCTGAAATAAAAATGCCTTGACAGTTATATCATATTTTGCAAGTAGGAATTCTATTGCAATGTAATAAACTCATATTGATAAGACTGAAATGCAGATGCTTTGACAGTTATATCATATTTTGTAAGTAGGAATTCTATTGCAATTGAAATAAAATAAACTCATATTAATAAGGCTGAAATAAAGATGCTTTGACAGTTATATCATATTTTGCAAGTAGGAATGCTATTGCAATTGAAATAAAATAAACTCATATTAATAAGGCTGAAATAAAGATGCTTTGAGACCTACTAAATACCTACAATACCCAATAAATGGAATAAAATAGGTATAAATACTAATTCCTTACCTTTGCTTGCAGCGTTATTTTTACTTAATCACAGGGCACCTCTGGTGTTACAGCTATTTAGTGTTTATTAGATCCTGATCAGTCCATTTGTCTCTAACTCTAAATTAAGTCAGTTCGATAGTTAGATTGTTCCTAATTGGTTACCTTTTATTAACTATAATAACACATCGATTTAGAAGCATTTGATAGCTCGCTATAAAGTGTGATACTTTAGATAAAGACATTAGCTAACACCTCAAATGAATGCTACATAATTTATCACCGACAGATCGAGTATTATAACATTTAAAAACTCTTTAAAGTCATTAACGCGATGTTCGCTGGAACAATAAGAAATCAATTAGTTTCCTGTCAATCGGAACGCTTCTATCAATACCGCTTAAAACTAATGACCAAGATATTGTGTGAGATTTGTCGTAGTATGACATACAATATAGCACAATCGGACTCCTGTGGGATTATCGTTGATACGATCAATTACGATTAACCAGACGTCACAGTGATTCCGTGCGGGACTCGTGACCTATCTTGTGTATTTAATAATTCAAATTTACGATTATAAAAGTCTCCGACGACTTATAGTATCTGAAACTACGTTGCACTGATTAAATTATGTGTGATACTGTGTTCCGCTATCCGGAAATCTGTAAGCTCAGGGTTTCATATTAAATATGAAAAAGTGTAATAAATTCTCGGCAACGAAGACCGATATTATTTCTTGTTATTTTGATTTAAATATTGAACGCAGGGCTGAGGTATGTCAAGGATATAGTTATTTTGAAGTATTTTGGGTATGTTAAAAAGAGCAGTCTTGGCGTTTTTTCTACTAGTATACACTGTACAATATTCGGTTATCTTCGCCCACTACCATTAGACAACCGCACCGCACCGCACCGCAACACACCACACCACACCACACCACACTCACAAGCCCAACACACAACAGAACGTGGAAATGAAAGTTTCAGCTTCAAAAAAGTCGAAATTCCAAACTGAAAAAAGACAAGAGCCAGGAGACAAGAACATACCAAACGGACAACAACACACCAATATGACAACTCAAAATTGATACAGTGTACATGCAAGTTTGAAAGATACGAAGCAGCCTTATAAGCTGGACAACGAAATGGACACAATTTCACAAAAAGGCACAGTGATTTATCAAAATTTAACAGAAAGTAATGTGTCAATACTATGTTTTAACCCGGATCAATGTGTACTGTGTAGAACGTCACACTGGCCCGCGTGAAACATCTTGATCAGAATTTTAAAGGTGATGAACTGATTTGGCCATCAACTTGAAAATGACATATTTTAAAACCACTTCAATGGTTTAAAGAAAGTTTAAAGATTCAATTCTGTTCGAAAATTGCTTGGAATCTCATTCTCAGCGACAGTGTTTAACAAAATATGTTATGATAAGCCACTCTTATACCTGATGAGCGCTTGTGTATACATGCTATGGATTTTACAAGTTGGACTTTTTCAAGATCTTTGACAATGTCCTTCGGATAAATTTAGTATTTCTAAACAAATGTACTGGTTCTTAAAAATATTTTCAAATTGTTTTAACCGAAACGAAATTGTATCATCATCAGGAATACAACACCATTAATGCAAACCTCTTCCTTATTGATCCGCATGAGTTACTAATGACGCAAATATTCTAATTTTACGTCAGTATGCAAATTCTGTGACTTGAGACGAATATTATACAGCAGAGGTTCGGAACTCATGTCTTTAGGGAATAGTATTTGCAATTGAAATTTTTGCGAAAGATTTATTTGGCGTCAAAAGTTAAAATATTTATTAGATCTACTAAACAATCTTTAATATCAATTTTGTGTTAATTTCATGGAAGACCCCCGGACCATGAAATTAAATCTCTAAGAATAATGGACGATCTCCAACGTACGTAACGCGGGTCGTTTTCTTCTATTGATTTAAATTAACGAGTTCTCGTCCATCCGTGTATTCTTCTCCTGAACTTCCCAAACCACTGATATATTAGGATGAGATCCCACGAAATAAATCTACGAAATTTGATAGCAATAGCATTGTAAACGTATATTTAGTATAAGCAGATATGTCTATTATCCACAGAGTTCTACAAAAGAGTACATGTTCTTCATTATAGTCTTTGATTCTACATAGTGTATACATGAGCCAGTCTCCATAAAAACCAACCTGCTATTTGGACAAAAATATTGATTTTAAGATTTTCCATAGCTTGAAAGAATAATCTTAATGAAGCAAAATGCAAAATAAATTTTGTTAGTATCTTGATTTTTAATGAAGTTACAGCAGTTCATTCAAGCGTTATTCGACGGCGTTGTAACAAGTACTTTATAAATACTGCATTTGATTAATTCTTTTCATAAACTGGTCAAAATGGTATCACGTTTTAGAATGATGTTTTAAGTTTTAAAATATACATCCAAATTGTAAATGTTCACATACTGTTTTAATCAACTAACTCCTCGTTTTTCTCAATCAGAGTACTTTTCTGAAATTGGTCACTATAGCAACGAAGTAAATGATTTCGACATAATGCATAAGACATTTTTAAGCTAAGATATAGTAATATATGGATAAATGACTTAAAATTGAATATATAGATACGTCATTTTTTCTTATTTGAAAGCTTTTTCAAAACCTTGTTACATGCAGTAATTACATAATGTCAATATAGCAGGTTTTCCTGGAGACTGGCTCATATAAATATGTACACATTCACAAATGAATGCAACGACAGAGTTCGAATCTAATGTGTTAGTTAGTAAAGTATATAACATAAGATTCCCTGGGACAATCCTAGTGTCAATCCGCATTAACTATCAGTACTATGACAATGACGCCGACAAAGTATTTAAAACGTTGGCTTATTGATACATACTGACCAGTGACCACCTGGGTACTGTTTTATCAAAGCACTTACGGAAAACTTAAACTTACGATCAAATTTAAATTCTTCATAATTTGTTTTCAATTATAAAGTGTGGCACATGGAGCTGCAATACAAATAAAGATTCAGTTACTGAACTCCTACAGAACATATCCATCACCAATTTGCAGTTGTGAAAGAATTATAAAGAATTTCAATTTGAGCGTAACTTTAAGATTTTCGTAAGTGCTTTGATAAAACAGTACCCTGTTGTATATACACTGTATATATGGTCACATCCCAAGAGAAATGTTGGCCATTGGAAAGATATAAGATTTAAGGAGAGGCTTGTAGCTATAATTGAAACGCTCCAACTAATATACAGTAGTAAAAACTGGACATTGACTTTAAGTCAGGTGTCTTAAAAGAACCACAGGCAATAATAATCCGATCAGTAGACAAGAAGCCAACAACATTGAACAGATTCCGTAGCAAGTCAAATATGTCACTATAAGGAGAGTGTCCTCTGGTAAAGCCTAGGTCCCACTGAGTATTTTTTGCCTCGGCGATGTACCCCCGACTTAAATTAATGAGCTATCAGGACATCGGGAACAGGTTCCTCGTGGTCTATGGGAAGCTTGGGTGAAGTCATAAGACAGTGTATGCTATCGGAAGACATGTTGATGAATCGGGTAGTATCGGAAGAAATCGGGAGAACATCACCGAAGTGGAGTTCCTCAGTGGGACATAGGCTTAAGCAAAATGTGCCACTATAAGGAGAGGGTCCTCTGGTAATATTAAATATATTGACCACACTGAAGAAGAAGTAGTGTCCAGAAACAAGAATGTGATATAATTAATCAATGCTGTAAGCTGTAGCTGATTTTTAGTTATTAAATTCTGGTAATATTATAATTCTGATTGATTAGCGTTCATGCCAAATAAACAACTGTGCGGTCCAGGTAACATGCTTACGGTTGACCAGACAATATTCATTTTTATCGCATAAATTATGTAACAAGTGTGCACTATATTTTCAACGTATAGAGGCAACATGAGGCTTAAAGACATGCTCATGTGACCTAGTGTGCCCGACATCAATGTTTTTGCTCACTTTCGGGTGCGCCAAAATTCCATATCGAGGCAACATTGAGTCATTGTTGAATCGACGCGAGCACGTTTCGCAGGTCAAAATAGAATACGCCTTACGACCGCAATAATATGTTACAGTGTACGCATTTCGGATAAGGAAGACAGTGTTTCCCTCCAATTTAAACTTATCAACTAAATTAGAAACACATTACTGATAGATAGTTTTAATCTAATTATTAGCCTACTAGGAACCAGAGGGTATATTCTGCATAAATAAAATATACGATCAATTATATTACATACCACATGTTTATAATGTAATTTCACAGCTTTTTAAATACCCGACTGTATTAAAGACAACTGCAAAATATGAGATTTAGTACTTTGGAATTTGAATTTTAGTATTTTTGAGGTTTCTTTGCAAAATGTGAAATACAAAGTAAACATTGTAAGACATGTACAGACCACACACTCACTGTGCGTGCTGTGTGGTATTAATATCAATATTTCATATTTCTGAGCAATTTTACTGATACAGAGGCTAGCAGAAGTTAATATCAATATACTTGCGGGAGGTTTCGGGTTCGATCCCTGGCCGCGTCATACCAAAGACGAAATAAAAATGGTACCAGAAATTCCCTTGCTAGACGTTCAGCATAAAAGGGAAACTGGCTTCTCTTCTCTCATACCCTCGTGGCGATGGATTACATCAGGAATGAGGTGTCGAGAGTGATTAATATAAGTTGGAAAAACTTGTTTCACAATCGACCTTAAATAAATTAGTATAAACTAATATACTTGTATTTTATTGGATAAGATGTTGTTAAGTTACTAGACTTCTCAAAATGGACCAGCGATGATATAAATGTATAGGGGTTCTTAATGTGTAGCACCTGGCTTCACACAAAGGTTATCATGTTAGGGAAAGACAAAAGTATCTACTATACATGTACAGGTATACGAGAGGTGTTCAAATTGGAATGCAACTAAAGCCATAAAAATGTATCCTTGATAGATTTTGATGAAACAAGCTTTTGACCCCCTTTCTTTTGATCCCCTTGTAGTATTTAAAATGCGATTTTATTTACATTCCTAGGTACACTGTGCATACTGGACAAGAGCAAAACCGAGATCTTAACGTACTTGATATTTTTACCCGACAATGCACTTTGAGGGTCGTGGAAACAAGTAAATTTCACAAGGGACAATGCTTGATAAACAAGTATGGTCGGAAAGGTCAATCTTCACGCTTCTCAGAAGGTCGCGTTAATGGCTGTTGCATGTGGAGGCTCATTGCTCTGCAACAGCATGTTATCCTATAAACGTGTGGCTTGGCAGTGATTGTCGGAGTATTTCTACTATTTCTGAAGGAATTAACATTCGTTAAACTTGGCATTTACCCATTGTAAATTTTATATAGAAAATGTGTACGTTTCTACTGGCGCCTATAAACTTTTGTTCTGTCTTTGTTGGCCCATATTTGTTAATGTACGTATCTGTCGCATGGGTGACCAAAATGCACTCACGTTTTGTTAATGGTAATTTTATTTGCAAACGGTCGACTTTTTTAGAAAATGGTTTAAACTTTTTTTTTGGACAGTTTGAAAGGGCATGTGTACTGGCGTCTCGAAACAGAAAGAGGTACCTAAATTGCACTTATCTTCCTAATTTTTGTAATATGCGTGATAATTGTAAGCATAGCTCCTAACGATGGACCAACTTTCGCCTGAGAAAGGTGACTTTTTCCCTATCATTTAAGCACTAGTATACACGAGTAGACAGTATTAATCGACCCATTGTTACAGCTACAAGAAACAAGAAAGATATAGCATCACTTTTATTCCGATTTCAACAACCCTCGTAGTGTTTAGAACTACATGTACATGTATATCTGAATTCTTTCTTTTCATGACCCATCTAGAAACACTTTATATTCTACTTTACGACCCTTCCAGACAACATCCTCTAAAGAAGGATACTTAATTCATTCAGCCTTGATGTGTTTTTTTCTCTTTAGAGAAGCTCGTATAATCATGAGCGAGTTTTAAAAAATACATACATTTACAAACATTGTGTTAATAATGTATGTCCCTATGGATCTATTAATGAGTGATTTAGAATTACTCCTACAATTGATGAAACACATGAGCTGTATCTCAAAGGTTTATACACATGTAGAGAAGTTCAGTCAAAGCTGGAAAAAAACTGGGAAAAACAGGAATGTGTCATGTACAGACGTGTCAAGCTCACCATCCCTTGAAAAGAAATCTATAAATGTATACAACACAAGAGAACGGAAACAATGTTTTCCGTTTTGACATCGTACAAAGTGTCGACAGTTCGTGACTGGACAATTCCCGAACAGCTCAAGAAATGATGCTTTTTATAATACTTAAACCTTATTATTACGATTCCCGCTGCTGATATTGGATTTATTTACCGACACTGACCAGTTTGCTTTTCATGGTGACGTAGGCACAGGAAACAGTATCATTGATTAAGAGTAAACAAATTTTGTTATTAAATTTAAATTATTTTAGAAAGGTGCATTTGTACTAAAGTGGTCAGATTTTCATGGTATCAAAAACAAGAATTTGCTTTCGATATCTTCATAAAGTAATTACATTCATAGACAACACCGTTAGAGCTACCTTCATGCAAAATCCCATCGAAATTGATCTACTAGTTAAAAAGTTATACCATGAAATGTATACCACTGTGTCCAGTCAATCACTGAGGGGCATTCAATAGAAAAGACGATGCCATTCTAAACAAGAAAAAAGAAAGTGAGTTCACGCCCTACGGTTTGTTTTTCTTGTTTATGAACGGATTTTTTAAATATTGATATCAAATTAAAGACGAAGCTCTCTAGTTTCTGAATATGTAAATATATTTTAAATATCACCAGTATTAATGAAATGCTTAAAACAAACTGCACCTCAGTGACTGTGTGGTCAATTTCCCGAGTTATAAACCTTTCTAAGATATTATAAATTTTATAAAAAAAAAGTTTTTGTTTTGTTTACTCTTTCTTAATGTTACAGTTACCTGTGGACGTAGGGTGACAAGAGTTATATTTGAACTTCAACAGCGCAAAAAAGCTGGGCGGAAGTTCATGTGTGTGGTGTTAGCAGCCTGGTATGTGCCAGTTGCCGATTAAAATAGTTTTGCTTTATCAATTTCGGAGTCTTGACAAAAATACGACATATTTTAAGCACCCAGGCAATGTCATTTTATACAGACACATCTGAGCGGTTTTATCTTAAATGTGGCTATGAACACATCAGTAAATAAAGGCAACATTGTGTGTGTAACAGCGGTCAGTGGCTGTGCGTGGACCCATGGGACGTAGCGTGTCTCACAGTCATTAATAACATTAGTTCTCAAATAGACAACAGATAATCATAGTGTATGCTGTATAGTGTATTACTCATGTACAATACTTTATATATTATTATTGTTATACCATATTTATATAGTACTTTCATCATGTAATTACACGTTCAAAAGTGCTGTACAATCACATTTTAGACCTGCTAAAACATTCGGAATATATATATGCATTCAAAGATACCAACAAAGTTTAATGTATATACAGTATATACAATTTAAGGATAGACATATGAATTTTCAGCAGACTAATTAGAATAAATAATATCTTGAATGCTTCAAATCCGATTGGCTTTGTTAGCTGTATGACCAATCCATACGCACATTACTCCTACAGCCGGTATTATAATGCCATGCATATTCAGAACAGATGAGGAATTAAACGTTACTCAGTGTTTTGTTTAATCTATTTAAGACTTATTTGTGGTAAACTTTAACCCCCTCACTAGAAAGCTATATACCAACAAGCAGGCTGACGTTGTAAGTTACCGAGTAAGCCAAACTTAATTTCCGCATGTCAATCCACACCTATGTAAGTGAACGGAAATGAGTAGCCATGCCTCCATCTAACACGCTATATCCGGACTTTTAATATCTGTTTCTAGAATACTGTAGAAATATAATATTAGCGATGAACTAATTTTCGCTGATTTCGCGGATACACTAAATCGCGAAATTAAATCCCGTCGAATAATTGACCTCGTAATACGTAACAAGAGATTTTCCTTTACCACGAATTTAAGAAACCGTCAAATTACCCAATTTTACGAAAATCCGCGAAGTTTAATATCCGCGAACATTAATGACTTTACACTTACATGGTTACTAGCGGCTAGATTTATTCTATCCATACCATACCCTAAACCATCTCTGGAATACTTAATTAATTACTCTTGACCACACTCTGAAAGCCAGAAATTCCAGAAATGAAGTACAGTAGTAGTTACTTGTGTTTAGTTTGGTAAAGTGCGGAGGTTTAATTATTTGTAATTAAATATCAGCGATACATTGGGGAATCTATCTAATTTGTTTAGTCCATATAATCACCACGTGATTTGATTGCAAATCTGGAGATCAATTTGGAAATCAAGTGATGTGTTTATCGCTCAGTAATAACGTCTCTAAATATGATGTAGTTTACTGGCGATATTTGCCTTAACTGGACAGGGTGGTTGTAAATCCATTATGGAAGAACATGATAATTCTGCTAGACAATCATCAAATCTCATTATACGTCATTTTTACTGGGG
Source organism: Spisula solida (assembly GCA_947247005.1). Taxonomy (NCBI): domain Eukaryota; kingdom Metazoa; phylum Mollusca; class Bivalvia; order Venerida; family Mactridae; genus Spisula; species Spisula solida. The sequence goes on along the minus strand of OX365960.1, from coordinate 4,579,908 downwards.
CCACTTTCATGCAATTAGCAATTAGTACACTATTGTCTTTTATGCCTTTCGTTCTCTGGTGTTTCCGTTTACTAATGCCTTCCCTGATGCCTTCCCTGTTCGATTTGTTATTATCATATATTTTTTGTTGGTATGTGGCTTGAAACTCTAACAAGACCTTCCAACTGGTGAATTGTTAGAGCAGAGCAATACAGGACTGTCAACAAGAAGGTCTAAGTTCGCTTAACGAGTTTTAATAAAAGTGAATATTCCACATTGACATTCTGCCATGTCCTTCACAAGAGGAGAAGTTGTTCAATCCATTTGGAAGAGCCATTTGTATGTTACTGCTGGATAAATATCTCCAGGTAAATCAAACTGGTCACCTGGCCAGCGTATAAGATTGAACATTGAGGAAAAGATGGCGTAAAACAATACAAACGCAATCAAATTGTCTTCTTTTGTGTATCAGTTTTTTCTCGTTCAGTTTTGTGTTGATCAATGAGGCGTTTCCCTGTGGTCTGTGATTTTTCGTTTTGGTATATTCCTCTTTGTACCTTACGTTCTCGGCTATTTATGTAAATGCTACATTTCCTGTCCGATTTTATATCGTATTTTTGTAATTCTAAACAGTTACAGTTGTATTACATGGCGTAAAAACGATGATAATAAAATGGGCAGGAAAAGCAGCATTCAACAGAAATTGCAGATCAAGAAGGCTCAAAAACACACAAAAAAGAATGAAAAAAGAGCACGATGTCGGAATAACCTAACGTATACCGAGCTACTGCTCCTGGAAACCAATTATCATGTGCATTGTGCTTTTGACAGCACACAGTAGTTCACGTCTTGAACTTCTAAAATGTTTTATCCGTCAGATACGTGTGTGTTCCGTTAGAGAAACAGTGTTTAATGTAGGCATAGCCAAGTCTGAGAATACCAAACGATAGTTACTCTAAAATCACATATTTTCGTGGGTATCAAATTTTGTGGATTTTGATAAAAATCCATTTTCGTGGGGTCGTACATTCGTGGATTACAAAACATGGAAGGGTAAAACCATGTTATGCATTTGGGAGTTAGATAAATCGTGGGCATTAGATTTCGTGATCGAGTTCAATAACGAAATCAACGAAAATTCAACCCCCTCGAAAAATAGTGATTTTACAGTATACTTTTATACGTTTATTTTTATGATAGAAGTGCGATATAAATATGGTATAATAAAATGTATTTCATCCTCAATCTCAGTGAGAGTACAATACATACACAACCGTCTAATTTCAGACAAGGCGTTTTTGGTATACACCGTCTTGGCCTCTTTGAACTTAGTTACTTACATAATCGTGATGAAAGGCTTGCAAGATGCACAATCGTAGTCTATAGTCTAAACACAAACACATTGTTTGAGGTGTTTTGTTAGAGAAAATCCTGTACCGATATTGTTCATGAATTTACGCTCCTTAGAGTCATACGAGGGTTATATTTTTCTGGTATCACTGAATTTTTTAAGGTAAGTAAATTGTACATAGATAATAAGAGCCAAATAAAATCTAGCAAAAATTGAAGAAAAAAAACAAGTATTTTAGCATATTTAGTTTGTATAATTATGTTCATTAGAACGAACAATTACAGTGAACTTTCATAAAATATTCAGCAAAACACGATTTAAAATCCCGTCGTGTATGGGTATAGAAGCCTGCCGTAAAAAACGACTACTTTATGTATGTAGCCAATTATATGTACATTTGTATTTGCATTTGTATGGTCAACTTGTTAGATTTTTTTACTTGAGTTGACTAATCCGGTGTATCTTTATAAATAACATTTTACACAGGACGGTGTATGCCTCTACCAAACACATTATATCGTTCGACAATAGCATTGTTAGTATTATTTAAACATTAACTATTTATTTCTCTTTCAATCCGACGTAAACAATTATTCGGATAACGTTTTCAAAACTTCCTAATTACGAACACTCCCTCAAATTTTAAAAGAGTAAACGACAATATCTAAAATTCCTGAATAATAATAATAATAAAGACTTTACTTAAAGAGGTAAAACATTTTGGTATACCCAGTCTTCCCTATGAGTCTGTATTACATGTGTAATTCATTTTGCGAAAACAAGTTAGGTAAACTGTTCATCATAATTACAGGCCTAAGACTTTTTAAAAACGCGGTTGACAAACAACGATCTAAACTCAAGAAATAAACATGACTTACCAAACTAACCGAGTGATTCTTTATGAAAATAACCAAACTCCTAACCGTCAACACAGAACACATATATGTATAAATAATCATATACACATGTTCATTAATTGATTTAGATACTTCTTGATTGAGCTTCCTGCTTGAACTGGCCGGGTGTCAGAGATAGAAACTACAAATCTACCCTCTACTTCACTGTTTGTGTTATTGTATTAGAAGGTAAACAACATGTCACAATATTAATTGTATTTATACATATTGTATGAGGTTTTCACTGCTCCAATAAACATATCTGTTTTATATCGTTCAAAGACTTACTACTTAATAGTTATATGTAACGTTTGTCGATCTTACATCCATTTCGTTTGTATAGTCTAGTGTTAGATCGTTCGGGGAATGCGGGAGGTCCAGGGAGGTCCGGTGGAGTGCTGGGTGTTCAGGGGAATGCGGGAGGTCCAGGGAGGTCCGGTGGAGTGCTGGATGTTCAGGGGAATGCGGGAGGTCCAGGGAGGTCCGGTGGAGTGCTGGATGTTCAGGGGAATGCGGGAGGTCCAGGGAGGTCCGGTGGAGTGCTCGATGTTCAGGGGAATGCGGGAGGTCCAGGGAGGTCCGGTGGAGTGCTCGATGTTCAGGGAATGCGGGAATTCCAGGGAGGTCCGATGGAGTGCTGGATGTTCAGGGGAATGCGGGAGGTCCAGGGAGGTCCGATGGAGTGCTGGATGTTCAGGGGAATGCGGGAGGTCCAGGGTGTTCGGGAGGTCCGTTAGAATGCGGAGGCCCGGTGGAGTGCGGGATGACGGGATGACAGAGGCTCGTTCCGTGGCCATATACGAACGGCGAATTGAAATGATACCAGTGTTCCCCTTGTATGTCGCTTTAAGCATTTCAATGAGAGCACTGTTTTCTCTTCTCTCATGCCGTATGACATTCGGGGCGACGGATTCCACCAGAAGCGAGGTATTGTGAGTGACTGAGGCTTATTTTGATAATGTTGTATAGTTAATATAGTCTATAGTACATGAACCATGCTATAGCCAAAATGTCTATATTTAAAAGAAAAGTCTGTCTTCCGGTTAGATTCATGCCTGTGGAAAAATAACATTCGGTGGATTTTTAGGTAAACAATTCTGAGGATAAATGAAAGCCCCAAATAAAACAAGTTACAAATCAATTACAACACCTCTGCTCGAGATAAGCTCAAACATTTAATTAAGACCATCATTTTCACTGTCTCAGCTCTTTATCGAACGTTTAGTGTTGAGACCCATAAGTGGGGAGCGGTGGCCTAGAGGTAGGGCGCGCGCTTTGGGATCAAGAGGTCCCGAGTTCGGTCCCCGTCTGCGCCACTGTTTAATTTCTCTGAGCAAGAATAACCAACATGCTTCACTCGACCAAGGTGTGAATTGGTACCGTTGAGGGCGGTGTCTGTACATGTTCGATATTTCTGGGCGCCGCAGATAGATGTTGGCTGCACATCAACCATGAGATAAATAGTCTCTACAGGGAGACTCGGTCGAAAATTTCCTTAGGTAGCCCAATGACCAGGGGAAGTTTAAATGTCAAAGGGCGAACGGATGAACTGTTGAAACAAGCAGACGTCGAAAATATGTAACTTAGTTAATACTAAGTCGAATTATTGATATTTTAGTGAACCTGTGTACTTTGTATGTCATACATGATCTGGTTAGTGTCGACGAATCCAATGAGAAATATTGAGTGGACATTTGATGTTATTCTTGTCACGCTGAGTAGAGCAGCAAACAAAGTGAAAACTATATTCCGTCCAGACTCAAGGGACCGTCCTGTATCATTTGGAAATGATTCCAGTCGACAAACTGGAAGCAATTAACTTATGTATGGTACAAATCTCATGTCAATACTGATTATATACACGTAGGAGCCACATTATATGGTATAAGCGGTCGCAATGTATATTCTTTGGTGTACGCGGCCACAATGTATATTCTATGGTACAGGAGGTCAATATTCCTGATTCTACCGGAATTTTGGATACGTCTATCATTATAGACCTACGATTTCTGACCAAAATAAAAGTTATTTGATGAAAATATCTCAAGAAATGGCAAAGTTATGGTCTATTAAATCAGCGCTGAAAGATTTTTTCTCTTTACAAACTTATAAGTTATATATGGAAACAATGAGGTTGAAATCCTCTTGTTTGGCAAAAATGGTCGGCCGCATATGATTTTCAGGATTTTTAATTTAGATCAGATACCCAAGATGGTATAAGCGACCGCGAGGTACATGCTATGTTATATCAATGATATAAGCAGCCCCGTCATCCAGGAGAGGTCCTTGGTTCAGTAGTAACGTACTGGATTGGTAAACCAGGGGTTGCTAGTTTGATTTCCCGCTCCACTACAAATGATACTACACGCGATTCTCCCCCGATATCTTATTTGAAGCATAGTGAATAAGTCATACTAGAAGACGAAGAAGTAGAAGGAGAAGTAGAAGAAGAAGTAGAAGAATAAGTAGAAGAATAAGTAGAAGAAGAAGAAGTAGAAGAAGATGTAGAAGAAGAAGTAGAAGTAGAGGAAGTAGAAGAAGAAGTAGTAGAACAGAGGTAGAAGAAGAAGTAGAAGAAGAAGTGGGAGAAGAAGTAGAAGAAGAAGTAGTAGAAAAAGAAGTAGAAGAAGAACTAGGAGAAGAAGTAGAAGAAAAGAAGAAGAAGAAGAAGAAGTAGAAGAAGAATAAGTCGAAGGAATAAGGAGAAGAATAAGTAGAAGAAGTAGTAGAAGAAGAAGTAGAAGAAGAGGTAGTAGAAGAAGTAGTAGAAGAATAAGTCGAAGGAATAAGTAAAAGAATAAGTAGAAGAAGAAGTAGAAGAAGAAGATGTAGAAGTAGAAGAAGAAGAAGTAGAAGAAGAGGTAGTAAAAGAAGTAGTAGAAGAAGTAGTAGAAGAAGTAGTAGAAGAAGAAGTAGAAGAATAAGTAGAAGAAGAAGATGTAGAAGTAGAAGAAGAAGAAGTAGAAGAAGAAGAAGTAGAAGAAGAGTTAGTAGAAGAAGTAGTAGAAGAAGTAGTAGAAGAAGTAGTAGAAAAAGAAGTAGAAGAAAAAATAGAAGAAGTAGTAGAAGAAGAAGTAGTAGAAGAAGTAGAAGAAGTAGTAGAAGAACTAGAAGAAGAAGAAGTAGAAGAAGAGAAATGAGAAGAAGATGAAGTATATCATTAATCAATAATTGACCATTACAATACAACAACAAGAGCATCGCCTACGAGTGCTGGACGCACGACTGTCTCGTACTTGATAGAACCCTTGCTAAGTTATGAGTGAAACATCCTATGGGTTACTCTATACCTATAGATCACAGGGTTACGTGGGACGTTCAAAAATAAACAGGACTGGGGCCCTCACGGCTACAGTTTTCAATATTATACAAATATTATTACATAATATCGAATCGGAATTCAATTGCGAAAATTCGATATATGAATTATCGAGTTACACTATCACGTCCTCTCGTAAGAATCCATTTTGAAACCATGGTAACACGCACCGGCGCAGTCCAACAATTGCCATTAATGGCGACTACGTAATGGGGTGTATCTTTAATACTATCATATCGTTTGTTGTAAAACTTCGCCGTATCATTACATGTTACATGCTGGATGATGTCTGCAAAAATGAGGACATTTGGACGTTAGGTACTGAAATAAACAGAAGTTGAACTCCATGTGTGACAAATTCGTGACGCAAAAGCGACGTCACCAGAACGTAAGGAAAAACGGACATACACAAAGTTCTGTCAACAGCAAGATAATTATGTCCTCTGAATCGTATGAAATTATCGTAACTACATTTTGGAAACAGTTCTGCAAGTCGTTTATCAGTTTTAGAATGGCACAAATGCTTTAGTGTTAATTGTTCAGCTTTGAAAGACAGGGAAGTAACAGGAAATCATAAGAAAGTTTGTGACGTCAGTTACCGAGACTTTTTCAAAATACCAACGTTTCATTGTACGGATTCTCGCCTATATATGCGATGTAAGATCAGAAAAATACATGCTATTCTCACCAACGCATTACCTTTGTGGCTCAGTATGGTACTGCAATGTACTCATCACCCTTATCACTATAAACTTCGTATTTCATAGCCCTATGCGAAGCACTAACGCCGTGTAAAATAGCGCGACGTCATTTTGTGCACCGGGTCAACGTTAGTGACCTTGTTTAGTCACCTGTAATTCTCGGACCGCGTATTTGTTTTAGTTCATATCTTTACAGTATGTAGAAAAAGGATTCCGATTACTGATGGTATATAATTTGATTTTTTTCGTTTAACAATGCGGGTTTTGTGACAATAGTCCTGTTTATTTTTGAACGTCCCACGTACAAGCCTTGTCAGTATGGACTCCCCTTGTGATAGTAAATAACTATGTTGAGTTTTAAGTGGATACCTTTGATAGTCTTTGAGAAAATTGATTTGACAATAAACTTAACCAACGCACACACAAACGCACACGATCCCGCCACGACAATAACTCGACTTTGTTCTAATAACTCAGAATTACTACATACATTAACAAATGGGCAGTTTTTTACAGACGTAATCCTTTGTGTGTTGTTTAGCATCTCCAAATTATGACTTATTATCTCGTTATTTCAAGATAATTTTCCATTACAGCATTAGTATTACATTTATACCTCTGTCATACGAATCTAGATTCAGCACTAGTGTTAGTTTGATTATTCATTGTATTCATAAACAAAGGTTTAGAGGAGCATATTTAAACTATTCGGAGTGGTCAGAATAATATCTATATGGAATGCACCCGGATTGCTAACAATGCATACCAAACCTCTAAGAATAATTAGAATATACTGTAACATCATTATTTTTCGTGGGTATTAAAATTCGCAGATATTGGTAAAATGTTTATTTGGTCATTTTAAATTCCTGGATTTAAAATTATGAAAGAAATATCCCTTGCTACGTATTTTCGAGGTCAATTATTCGATGGGATTTAATTTCGCGGTGTACTTCATCCGCGAAACTTACCGTAAAAATTAAGCCACCGCGAATAATATACTTTTGACAAACCACGAATAATATTATTGGCATAGATCAACAGACGATACATTCACATTTCGTCTCATTGTGACTCTACTGTGACCGGGGTATTAGGAACAGTTCAGTGAAACAAATAGTAAAAGACAAACCATGATTAAGGAATATTGAACAGGAGCCAAAACGTAAAATTGCCTTTAATTCAACTAGGCTCTGATATCCTAAAATAAATCTCGGAAACGTTGATTTGGTAAAAGCCTCAATGAATACACTAACTCGTTCTATCAACCGGTTCACTAGACCGATTGAGTCTAACGAAATTTCACAGTAACAAGTCAATAATAATACCACCCTAGAGGTTGCTGATCCTCGTTTTGATCTTAATATAAAGGTGGAATTATCTATAGGCACGCTGTCGTCGCTTACATGCACCAAGAGCATGTTTCATCCAAAGTCGTATAGTCGTCAGTAACAGTTGAAGGTCGACCTAAAATATGTTCTTATCAATGTTTAGTAATGTCAAAGAATTATCATCGAGGTTGTAAAAGCCAAAGGTAGTCCGTCATCTTATTCGTTTGTGACTGATCAGGAGGTTATACTATTTATTATTGATAGAAATGTACCAGTATAGGTAATAATAAGAGCATACTATTTTATGCATTATTGTGAAGACTGTTTGGCTGCAACATATTAAGGCCAGAGTTTTTTTTATTTTTTGTTACTCGGACATTTTTGAGAAAAAAATCCACAGGAGGTGGGAAAAAATAAAAATAAAAACTCCCAAAATGTACTAGTAGTTGATGGTGGATTGTAGTCAATGACGGTCCATTATTGAAAGCAACAATGTTAGTTCTAACAGCAAAATTATCTTAAAACAAATACAGTGCACATGTATCTGTATCATTGATAAAGAATTTTAAAAAATCTACAGAAATTTAATTACATGTACAATTTATTTTAAAATAAATTTCAGTTAAGATATTTTTTCAATGATACCTATGACACAGTGGTAAATGAGAGCACTATACCTACTTATCATTAGTAAAATATTGAAATACATAATAAAACAAGGTATATAGTAACATTACCATCAAAATATTTGATATAAAAAATTTGTACAATTAAAGCTTTCCAATTTTTTTTTTGAAAATGCCAAAAAGGGCAGGAGGGTCCGGGTAACGAAAAATCAAAGAACTCTGGCCTAATGAAATTGTCAGTATTAATGGAAGAGGTGGAAACATTCATTAAGAACATACACATTATTGAAGTGTTACTCCCATAACGGAATGAGACTGGTCGATTTGAAGCCTTTCTCTTGTACTTTGTATTTTCTTTAATGTGATATACATTTGAGTACTAAAAGGATAGTGTAATAGTGTAGCAACATTGAGAGCTTGTTCTGACACTCATTATTCTTCGTTTTTTCGTTAATGCAATGTCACAACGTATTGACTTGTTTTGACTTGTTTAGTTAGGCATTGTGCCTTGTATGTGTTTTATGTTTTCTGTGCTCGGTTGGCTCCGTTGGGCATTGTTCCTCGTGTGTTTTAATGTTTTCTGTGCTCGGCTGGTTAAGTTGAGTGCTGCCTTCCCTGTCTGACTTAACATGATATTTTTGTTAGAGTACACGCATGCTAGGACGGCGGATAACATTATATTCTTATTCATAAGCTCCAGTTTAATGTTACCATACAAATGGCAAGACGCAAATAAATACAATGATCATATATATCTAATGGAGCCCGGAAGTTCAAACGTCAGTAAGTCCTAGTAATCAATATACGAGTATACGTATACGTGTTTGTATGGTTTATGTCATCATGGTACATCGCGTCATTCGCGTGCTTATAAATACATTGTATTTGTTCTAAGATAATTAAACAATTAATGACGTCACGTGAGTTTGTAACACCCCACACTATTTTATATCCCATTAATGTATCTGTAAATAGCAGAACGCCTCCACTTCAGTAAATAGAAATAGTGGACCACCGTCATTTTCTTATAATGTGACGTCGGTATATAGCTTTATATTATGTAACAATGATTCTGATTGGCTTAGCCGGCCTGCACGAGAGGTCAATATATTATATTTAACTACATGTATAAGCAAATCGATTCACGTTTACCGCGCTGCTATATTTCAAATTTACGATAGTCGTGTGCTAATAAGTCACTCTATTCATTAAATATTTAATAAAAAAATGATGAAGATGGTGTCAAAGGAGTATCATCAGTCAGAAACCAAGTTCATATGTTTACATTCTTTATTTGTCCACTCGGTGAGCACTGCCCAAAGTTCACACAGTTAACGAGCGATCTAGGTTCGAATTTCCCCACTCGGTAAGCACGGCCCAGAGTTCATCTAGTTAACGAGCGATCTAGGTTCGAATCTCCCTACTCGGTAAGCACGGCCCAGAGTTCATCTAGTTAACGAGCGAACTAGGTTCGAATCTCCCCACTCGGTAAGCACGGCCCAGAGTTCACCCAGTTAGCGAGAGATCTATGTTCGAATCTGCCCGCTCGGTTATCACTGCCAAGAATTCACACTCTTAGCGAGCGATCTAGGTTCGAATCTGCCCGCTCGATTATCACTGCCAAGAATTCACACTGTTAGCGAGCGATCTAGGTTCGAATCTGCCCGCTCGGTTATCACTGCCAAGAATTCACACTGTTAGCGAGCGATATAGGTTCGAATCTGCCCGCTCAGTTATCACTGCCAAGAATTCACACTGTTAGCGAGCGATCTAGGTTCGAATCTGCCCGCTCGGTTATCACTGCCAAGAATTCACACTGTTAGCGAGAGATCTAGGTTCGAATCTGCCCGCTCGGTTATCACTGCCAAGAATTCACACTGTTAGCGAGCGATCTAGGTTCGAATCTGCCCGCTCGGTTATCACTGCCAATAATTCACACTGTTAGCGAGCGATCTAGGTTCAAATCTCACCACTCGGTTAGCACTGTAGAGTTCACACTGTTAGCGAGCGATCTAAGTTCGAATCACCCCACTCGGTAAGCACTGCCCAGAGTTCACCTAGTTAACGAGAGATCTAGGTTCGAATCTGCCCGCTCGGTTATCACTGCCAAGAATTCACACTGTTAGCGAGCGATCTAGGTTCGAATCTCACCACTCGGTTAGCACTGTAGAGTTCACACTGTTAGCGAGCGATCTAAGTTCGAATCACCCCACTCTGTTAGCACTGTAGAGTCCACACGGTTAGCGAGCGATCTAGGTATATATATAATACTGAGTCAGGCAGTTTATGTACTTCTATCTAGGCTCGAATTCTATTCTGATTCAAATAGTGTATGTAATTCTATCTAGGCTCAAATACTGAGTCAAGTAGTGCATGTAATTTTATCAAGGCTCGAATACCGAGTCAAGTAGTGCATGTAATTTTATCAAGGCTCGAATATTGAGTCAAGTAGTGCATGTAATTCTATCTAGGCTCGAATACTGAGTCAAGTAGTATATGTAATTCTATCTAGGCTCGAATACTGAGTCAAGTAGTGTAAGTAATTCTATCTAGGCTCGAATACTAAGTCAAGTAGTGTATGTTATTTTATCTAGGCACGAATACTGAGTCAGACAATTTATGTCTATCTTGATATTAGCTACGGTCATGTTGAGAGGAAGGCTTGTGTTTATTGAAGAGTCAGTTATTAATTATATATTTTAAGTGCTAGTTAAGCATTCATTTATTGCACGGGCGGGTTCAGTACTTGGTGTTATGGCGGGGTGATAGTAAGTATTGACATCCGCTTCATCCCTAGGAATATTTGGCGAGCGAAGCGGGCTAGGAAAAATGGATTGTTTATATATGAGCATCATGCCTAGAAGTTGTTTTTGCGAGCGTAGCTATCTAGAAAAAATGACTTCATAGCTTTTCACCTAGAACAAAGGCCAAAAATAAGTATGCTACGGCAATTTTAGGGGGATGGACCATCCTCCACCCCCACCCCCTAAACCCGCCATTGGATAATCAGGTCACTGTATATGACTGGAAGATGTTTATAATGGCGCTTAACACGATAATTAAGAAACCACAAGAAGCCCACCTTAAGGTATGACGCATTACAGTTAAAACGCGGAACGCTGAACATCCGTTCCATAAAGAACTAAATTTATGATCCGATGCATTAAACATAAAATACATCCTTCCAATTCCAAATACGTAGCAAGTAAGTCGATATATCACTTGTACAATTAAAAGCTTTTCCAGAAATCAATTCACTGCAATATTAATAACACAAACATAATAAATAAAAACGCATGCAATTACTGTACAACGGAGTTAGTTTCTGAATGCCATTTTCGCAATATCTACTAAAACAATATTTCGTGGTTTAAAGATTCACGAAAAAGTTTATCGTGAATTTTAATTTATTGCGCGATTTTAATTGTCTCGAAGATAAATTGCATTGGCGAAAATAGCGAAAACGCACTCATATAACTCAATAAACGATGTATACACACACATATATGGATAGAATCTGACATTTGAGCTGTAACCTTTAGGTACATAGGCAGTCAGCACATACCCAAACACTCCCCCAGCCAAATCTGATTTTACCACTGTTTACTATCTATGACAGTCTTAATATAGGTAAACAATGAGAAGATTGAATTGACTGGGGAAGTATAAAATAGTAGGGTACGTGCTGGCTGCCTATGTTTAGGTATATATACATTTATATAAATTCTATAGCTAAAAGCGCAGTCACGGTTTAATACTCGGTTTCAATCTATGATTATATTTATATTGTCGTTCGTGAAAAGAAACAATAAACGATCAATATCGATTGATAGGAAATATCAGAAATGACTTTACTCTTTTGACAAACACCGGACAAGCATGCATGATTAGTAAAGTGGTAGAAAATCAATGGGACGTTAATAGATATACGAGAAGTGTGCGTTCATTTAAAGATGTGAGCCATGACGCATACAATAATAGGTTAACTAAATATGATGCAGCTTCCAAGGTTCTATTTTTATATAAGTAGCATTTCTAATACAGGAAGAAAACCGACAAATGTAGTTTAACTTTTACTTTTAATATTTCTTTTATGATACAAGTTCTACCAATTTGGACAGACGAGCCAATGTAATAGCTACATGAGACAAACTTAACAATGTATTGTTATGCACGTCTCCATCACACTAATCTAAATTATAGTCTAGTCAAATTGCCCAGCACTTTGGTCCAATCACACAAATACGATTGTTAGCATAATTGACACGAATGGCGTATAGAACATCCCATCACAATCCCCGTACATTAAATCCGTCGTAGAAATACTAAATAGATTGAAACCATATCAATCAATCTCTGATGATACATATTAATAAAAGTCCTCAGATATCAGTGTAATATGCAGTATATGAGATACATTCAATCTGGATAATCGGTCTTTGATAATGATATTCAATCCTGCCATAGCATTGTTCTGATCGCTGTGTCGTTCATGATAAACCGAAGTGGACTATCCAGACTGTATAGAGGTAGTTCTAACATATTCTATAGTCAATAATAAAGACATGAACTGAGTCATAATTCGGTTAACAACTTCCAAAAGTTATGCCTGTCCCCTATGTGTAGTTGTAAAAGCATTAAAAAGAATTTTAATTTGAGCGATATTATAAGAAATCCATGAGTGTATGTACAGAAAAACTTAGTAGAAAGCCTAAGTTTACCTCTCAAGACTCAGCGAACCTTTTTTTAATATTGACACCAGACTGTTTCTTTATTAAAAAAAGAACGACTAAACGGTGTGATATCTATGCTTAACAAATAGAAGTTCAAACGATACGTCGATTCTGACAAAAAGAGAGCTAAAAAGAGTCGTTGAAAGCATCTAATATATTTTAATTATTTATAGTAAATGTCTCATACGGAACGGAAAGGTTTATTATAATTAATACATGTAGACCGTTAAGAATTCAGGTACTTCGTAGACTTTGTTCGATCATTTGTAAGAACTTTTTACTGCATGTTTGCAGAATAACGTGGAAAGACATTTCAATAATACGAGATATGCTACGATATATCATAATACAGTTAAATATTTGTTAGAGACCACTCGCAAACAAAACCACTATTACAAAACTTGTCTACAAACACCACCAATTAAACTTCGTTCTGTCCATTTTGAATTGTTACTAATATGTTAAGAAAGGCGTCTTGTCAACAGATATCACTTTAGCTATTACTACATCCGTCTACTTAGACAACTTATTCAAAATCCCACCAGACCAATTCAAATTACATTTAAACTGTTATCAGATACTACTTGTCAACAAAGACCAATATTGCATGTTTCCAAGTTTCTTTGCAGACGAGTTCGACTGTTTTATGCAAAATTTCTGAAAAAAATGACGTAAGTTTATAGAATTTGCCATCAATTTGTACACTGATAGTGTATCTCGGAAAATACTGTACTTTTATAAATGTTTACAAGTGCAGATAGTTCAACGATATAGTGCGGCCAAGATATGATGGCACAATAACATTGTGTAAACGCCACTGGTTGGATCAGTCCATATCAAAACGCGGGTTACTAAATAAATCATGATCATCTAAGCGTTTGTACAGTTATTTTAAACTACTCAAGGATGATGATCGTTGTGCTTATCATATAGCCAAGTGGTAAAGTCTTTAATCTCAACGCAGAAGGTCCGGGTTCGAATCCCATCAGAATCTTGTTTTTTATTTATTTTTTTCGCGAATTAATTTTCTGCACGCTTTTCACGAAACTCGTGTATTTGTGGGTGTATTACTTACAACCAGATCAAATGTGTAAACTGTACATTATTGAATCTAAATATGGCTAAACGTATCGTTTTAACGGAACAAGGACGAGCCATCGTGTCTAATGTAATAGACCAGGCGGATGGTGATAGTGATGATGATTTCGCAGATTTCTTAAATGATTCTGTCACAGACACTGCTGATGAACAAAGTTTATTTATATAATTTATATATACATGTATACGTACAGAATATTAATTTATAATTGATTATTCTAGAAAATATAATGAAATATATTATAATAAATATACAAAATAGAAAAAGCATACGAATTAATAAAATGTAGCAAGATAATTGACGTAAAACGGGATATACCAAGGAAAAAAGTTTACTAGAACTGTAGAATACAAATTATTACCAAAAATAAAAAGCACAAAAGTGAGACTCGAACCAGTAACCTCCATTGATAATATTATTGTATTTCCAAAGCTTTACCAATTGAGCTAGCGTGGCACATGTTAAAATGTCTTGTATATTTGCTGATATTGCGAAAAGGTAATACGAAACAAGCGTTTAGTAACACTGATTGTAAATAAGCACCCCTTTCTGTTGAAAATGAGCCCGTCGGCTAATTAGCATGTGTAAATGTTATTGTGCCATCATATCTTGGCCGCACTATAATTGACCTGTATTTATGACGTAGAACTAAGACTATAATTAAGTCCAGCATGATAATTACCTGCATTACATAAACATACTACAACCTGCTTACATTGTTGTCAAGTTACATCGACCATGAAAACATTGTTATGTACAGGTAGTTAGCATAGGCAGTCAGCACGTACCCAAATACTACCCCGGCCAAATCGGATCTTACCACTGTTTACTATGTTATGACAGGTTACTTTCAATATTTCCGATTATAAAAGTGCCTGTGCCTTATATAGAGCTATTCGTGTAAGAAATGGAAATTGTACTTGCGATCATACTCAGATAAATTAATTATGAATTAAAAATATAAGAACAAACGTTTTTAACACCCTGTACATGTAACATACAGTTAATTAATGTCATGTAAAGATCACATGCTTATACATATTCATATATGGTAAACGTGTATATTAATGGCTCGTCCTGTTTGTTCTAAACATTTGACATTTGAATGCAAATACTGATGGGGGATGCAAAATAGGAGAAGACCGTGTTTTGGGACGGATGCATTAAACATTTTTGGATGATGAACTATGCCCATATTGCATGATATTGCAAAATAGTGACACAAAATCTCTCCAAAACACCAACAAAAATAATGTTGGTCAGACATAACGTTCGTATAAGATCAATAAAATATGTTCTGAAGGTAATGAACTAAAAATAAAAACAACAGACTGATTTAAATTGCGATCGAAAAAAAGAGAAGATCGGTCAAGCTCCATGCACGTAGCTGGAAAACAGGAAGCTAAGACATCTTGTACTAATTGGATACGCCACATATCTCCAAAAACAATTATAACATTGAATAAGCCAATTCTGCGAAAGCTTAAATCACTACGAATTCGCGATGTGTTGCACACAGTTGAATACAGTATACAGTATCAGATTATCTTAGATCTATGTTAATTGGTACCAAACAAAAATGGTCGGCAATCGTAAACGATAAATGTTTACAGATTCACCATAACAACATCACAACGTACACGGTATAACAACACAGAAAATATTTATATTGCATCTTACTTGCAATACTTGAACCTTACAGCATAAAGTTACAAATCATAGAGCTATGCGTGCATATTGTTAAAAGATTCAAAATAATTATATTGCATCTTACTTGCATTTTATTTTTCGACGGCTTGGACTTGAGCGGATCTGCGCTTGTTTAGTTGGGCATTGAGTCTTTATGTGTTTTATGTTTCCTGTGCTCGGTTGGTTCAGTTGGGCATTGTGCTTTGTGTGTTTTTAATGTTTTCTGTGCTCGGCTGGTTAAGTTGAGTGCTGCCTTCCCTGTCTGACTTAATATAATCTTCTTGCAATACTTGAACCTTACAGCATATAGTTACAAATCATAGAGTCATTCATGCATATTGTTGAGAGATTCAATATGATTATATAAAAAACAAGAGGGTGGTATTGACAAAACATTCTAAGGGAAAACTGTAAGTGAATCAGCTAAACAGGAACATCAATATTTATATCAATGCATTACATAGTTAAGATGCATTATGTAAAGAGCTAAAATAATCACAAAGAAAACATTCTTCGTTTCTTGGAATGTGCAGCTACCAAATATTTTAAGTTTTCCCTTAAGATGTTTAGCATCATACGATTTACATAGAGATAAACCAGCTCGTGACCATACTATATTTCATTGGGCTATAGAAGGTTTCCAAATTATTGTTTTCTGGATACAATTCTACACACGCTTTTTTATCAATGGCATATGCCAGAATTTTCTTATAAATCCAGTCAAAATTGTATAGTAACAATGTACGCAATGTGAGGAAAAATATAAATGTATTTATAAAATGTCAATTTATTTGAATTACATGTAGATATATTTTATACACTCGGCAAAACTTATAAGTACACACTTGTTTATTTGCCCATAGCTCGGTCAATGCGTGTTTGATCGTGCTGAAAATTTCAACATATGTAGATTGGATATGTAGAATTACAAAACAATCAATGTTTTTAACATCTGATTTAAATTGTCACAAACAGAATAAATTAATGATGCCAACAGCAGAATCTAAAAAAACACAATAATGCCGTGTGTTCATCGGGAGATTGTCAGGTTGATAATGCAAATATGGCCCCGCTGCGCTGATACAGTACGGTTTCAAGTCTATGTTTCTATCATGGACACAGTAATAAAGAAAACAATGATAGGAACAAGCCCAATTTAGGTTTAGAAATATCGACTTCTGATAAAAAATGCAATTTGAAACATGGTTAACTCCCCTTGACCATAACAATAAAAAATATTTTTAAAAGTAAAAAAACACCATGTTGTTGTTTGAAAAATCGAATTATTTTGTGTTTTTTTTTAATTTGACAATAAATATAAAATTCAAATTTACCTTACATAAAAATAATTTGCACATACGCGTCAATTTCACGGCCATTTTACGGTTTTTGACGTTTCGTGGTTCAATGAACCGCTGTATTTAATTTTGAAGAAAAAAATGTATTTAGCCAGACCTTTGATAGTCAATACCATGTACACAAAATTTCATGCAAAAATAATAAAAAATAAAAAAGTTATAGCGAAAAAACGACGTGTGTACTTATAAGTTTTGCCGAGTGTATGTTAAATCGAGTTCACCTGATTCGTAATATGATACATACTAAAACAACAATGTTTTGTTCTGTCCATCAAATTGATATGGTGTGACAGCTTTCACTTTTTAGTTAATTTCCAATAAAATTGTAAATACTGAACTTTGAAATAAAATTGAAATAAAAACATCTTTTCAAACAATCTAACTGAAACTATTTAGGTTGTCTTAAATTACGTACATGAAATATTGTAGATTGTCATGACAGTATCTTTTGATGATATACTGTAGACTGGGTGTGTCATGTCTGTAAACGAAGTTCCAATAACAAGTGTCCCTTAAAAAATCCACATATTATGAAAGACAACCTTTTTGTCTTGTAAAACGCATTTTGTACACATTTCAAAATATCCTAGCAACTTCAAATCGTATAACTAGCAGAATAGAATAGAAAGTTAATGACTTACTTGTTGAAAACATCCTGCTTATTTTTGTAACCATATACACTTGTAATAACTTTTTTTATTATTCCACACCGATGCTAAGAATGCGAGTAATTGTTCCCATACTTGAGTTAAACATGCTTCAAAACACGTACTTGTATTTAGATGTATATAAAGGCAGAAAAATCCAATATGTATTTCCAACAACCTTCGTTTGACCGGTGACTGAGTTTGTCATTAGTTGTAAAACAACACATGTAGTTGATGTATCCGATCATCTAGACATCGTATAAGGTAGTTTAAAGAAGGCTATACAGTTCCAGCAACTTCCACGTTTTCGAGTTGCCGGGTCTGTCATGAAGAGTTAAACAACACACACATGACGACGTTGTATCCGTTTATCTAGACATCGCGTTAGATAATTTGCAGACAGGCTAAACAGTTCCAACAACCTCCGCTTTTTCGTGTTACCGAGTCTGTCATGAAAAGTAAAACAATATAATTATTTAGATGTTATTTCCATTGATCTGGACATCACGGTTGTGAGAATGGTTACAGACAGGCTATATATTGAGGTAGCATCGCTTAATCAGTAATTAACGAATGAGTAGAGATAGTATTGTAATCATTATTATCTCTCATGTTTCAGGTGAATCTAATGTCAGGTACCAACATTAAATTCACGAGCAATTGTTTTACGACCACAGACCACTATGGAAATTATACATGATCCTAACGAGTAAACACACCTCGAGCAAAATGTTTATGGATTAATTTCACACTGACTGCCTGTTGAGTTTGTGAAGCGTGATTATCCAATTAAGATGGTAATTGCCAGCGTAATTCGATAATTCCAATTAGTCTAAAACTGTTCCATGCATCATATCACACAGGAGGGTAACTCTTTCAACTGTCTTGTGAAATTTTAGAAAATTGGATTATCGAACATGAAATCAGTTTGAAATTGATAGTTAGCATGCGTATGGTTGAGTTTTACTGACCTGACAAAAGGACATTTATAAATACACGGTAGAGCTTTGCGCAATATAGATAAGTCTTCTTCAGAAAGGTTAGTATTATAGTGCGCGCAGGATAATGTGATATTTACTAACATGAATCGGTTTTGTCAACTGTTGCAAAATTGGTTTTACAAAGCACTTAAATAAACAGATAAAGTGAGTATTGTACTCAAAACATCACTGATAATTGGTGCACATATGATTAATCCGCCTTTGTGGAATATACCAAATGTTCCCGCCTTTCTTATTATCATGGGCGCACTATAGTAATGTATTGTGTTCACCTAGCGTGGAACTATGTTTTTTGACAGGTCAATAAAACTCCACAATATGTGATTTTACAACTTCCATCGACAGATATTCAGTCATAATACTGCTTACGTATCAAACATTTCCGGAGTTTTCCATTCAACCTAACCAGCCAAGCACAGAAAACATAAAACATCACATACCACAATTACCCGGCACAAGCCCAACATACAACTGAACGTAAAAGGGGATATACCATGCGCATTACACTTTTAAACTTGTAGTAAATGCTTTAACAAATCGTCGTGTGCTAGTTCTATCATATATACAGTAGATCAACAATCTCCCACATTTCACAATACAACCATACGTCAGAATATGTAAAGATGTTGAATCAAATAACCTTGTTTGACCTTAACAGGTAACGATACATTCCGATTTTTAACATGAACTTACAAAAATGTTTTATAGTGTTTATTAGCCAATGTAAATTGTCTTTTTTTAGAAACAGACCACCAAGAAACTTATTTGACAAATCTTTGATCGCTTAGTTGGGCATTGCGCCTTGTATGTATTTTATGTTTCCTGTGCTCGGTTGGTTCAGTTAGGTATTGTCTTTTGTGTGTTTTCAATGTTTCCTGCGCTCGGCTGGTTAAGTTGAGTGCTGCCTTCCCTGTCTGACTTAATATAGTCTTTTTTATGCGAATATACAGTTTCAAGGACATGGCTATTATCAGACAGAGAGAGTTCTGTTTCTTCGATTTCTAAACATAGACTTTGATTTTATTATAATAGATGTTTAGATTCCACAATAATTAGCAAATGTGTTTAATATATACCTGAACTCTATTTCCGACTTTGCAAAAATAACAATGTTAGACTCAGCTTCGTGTGTAAACAGTCAACTCTATTTCCGACTTTGCAAAAATAACAATGTCAGACTCAGCTTCGTGTGTAAACAGTCAACTGTACTTAACAAA
Source organism: Spisula solida (assembly GCA_947247005.1). Taxonomy (NCBI): domain Eukaryota; kingdom Metazoa; phylum Mollusca; class Bivalvia; order Venerida; family Mactridae; genus Spisula; species Spisula solida. The sequence goes on along the minus strand of OX365960.1, from coordinate 4,559,961 downwards.
TGTTATTTCAATCCGTCAAATGATACTTTTGTTTAAGTCTTATAATCCACCAGGGATCACCCTATTATCCTCTAGACAAATTTGTTTATATCCAATAATTGGTCGTCCTTAATTATAAAGAAATGATATTTACTGACGCATGTGAAAATATGTAATGGGTTGTAAACATGTCAGACATGTTACTATATCAATATCAGCAATGAAGAGGATTATTGAAGTGTCCACTTAGACAAAAAGGTTGATTAGATACAGAATAATCCGCGGAACACAGACGCCATCAGCCAAGTAACTAGGCGTCTCGCCCCTTACCTCGGACCACCCTCACCATGTTTGGGCAAGCAGTGGTGGTCAGCCACAGCTCCGTACATAATGGTGATTTTCGTGTTCGTTCATTTCGCCCCAGCCAGTGCCATGATATGTACCTTCCATGGGATAAGGCAGTCGTACACTTTGATAGTAGGCATATGGTTCTATTGCACAATGGGTTGGTGAAGTCATCTGATAGGTTGTCTGTTGTGTTGTGTTTCTTATTTAAAGCTAACAGTTACTGTAGACTCCTGAGGGACACATCTTGCTTTTTGAAAACATTTGGTTACATTGTCAATCACAGAGTGGTGACAATATTATGCTCATCCAAAGCTTGTTACTGACCAGAACATATACATTTGTTCATTCTTGAGTTGAACGTTACATTTATAAACACGTTTAACGTATTTCTATAGAGAAAACTATTCATTATTTAAAACGTTCGTTGATGAGTCTGGAATGCTTTCATTACAAGGTAAATATTGTAAAAGTAATTATAGATAAAAAACCAAGTCACGTGGTCTCGCGGATATTCTTTTACGAATCCATTAGCATGGTTAATGTCTATCAGTAATTGAGAGTAGTCGGGAGTTAATGAGCTACAATTAATTAGTGTTTGCTTAACGAACTCAAAGCATATCACGAATGGAACATTAATGAATACAGTATTGCATTGACTTGATTTCCTAGACTGAATGTATCATAATAATTAGCGTGTTTATTGTCTTAAGAGAGTGGAGGGAACTTGACTTCTAACATTATGAGAGAATGTTACCATGCGATGATTTGTTTAAACATCTAGTATTGTATTTCAGGTCGATTAAGCGGGTCGAAGTTCTAAAATTTACATTAATTATAGTACAGAGAATTTGACACGACTCTCGAACTTCAATTAGCATAATTTAACAGTTGATATATTGTCTATATTTTCTATATTTATAAGCCCGGCTGTATGCTTTCATAAGCGGGGAATATCACGAAGACGCTCGAGGTGTAACACCAACACAAATCTAAAGAACCGATAATGCACGATTTGCTCGCGGAAATTAATATATTCAACGCAAGTATCATGTAATATATTCATGCATAAAGGTCAGGATCATGTCAAATTCTGTGTGCTATAATTACTCTCGAAAAATGATAATAAAACATCGGACAGGGAACTTAAACAGCCGAGCTCAGAAAAACAAAATCACATACAACAATTACACGACATAATGCCCAAAACATAACTGAACGAGAAAATCAACTGCTGAAAGCCCAAGTTTCAAAAGTCAAAACTATCAAAATGATGAATGACCTAGTTTCAGCAATAAAAAAGCTGAATGTCACAAATAACATCTCAATGGCGCCACCAATTATGGAATGAAGAAATGTGTTAGTGTATGGTAGGAGCGACTTTTTATAACACAAACCAATTTCTTAGTCTGAGGTGCAAGTATAAATAGTGAAACTCGGCAAAATGCTTTCGAGCGTGGCTAGAGAAATTTCCTTCTCATCAACGACAAGCTTTGTCCCAAACGCACGTACTATGGAAAAGGATCACGAACTATTTCATCAAACTTTATTTAAAACACCTGTAAAATGAATATGAACTTTTCGATTCAAAATGTGTTATTCGGAATTCACGGACCTTATCTCCTTGGAGGTAGGATTGTTTGCCTGAAGAACGTTTTAAAGCCCTATGTATTCACAGTGAAAGTATAGTTATCAGCACCAATATCTAATATGGTAATATACGTCCGTTCAGACAAAATGGATTGATTTGATCTAAATACTGCTGTTCAATGCAATAACATAAATTGTCCTTCTTATCTAAGATTTCTGAAACTCTAATCGTGCTGGCGACATTTCCTCGATCTATGATAAAGTATTGTCCTTCACTTGTTTATTATCGCGGCATGCTTTACCATTATTGCCATTGTTAAAGAATCATGTTGTCGAGCAAATAATGCCATGCATAGCTTTTATTTGCCAGTCAGCTTTCTGCTGAAAAATGGCGGGCATATGTGTGCCTCCACCGGATTAGATCAGGGTCACCAGATTAGACGGCAAGCACGCTAACAAACAATAACCGTCCAGTGACACATCATAATCACGTTATTTCTTTAAACTGCCTAAATTACATTTGACAGCGTTCAACTGACGAACGAATTCGACCTATTTTAGACTTCGAATTCAAAGTTTGTGGTTTCAATTACGTAAAGATGACATTCGTCACCGACAAGAAATGTTTTTGCCTGTTACAATGTAATTGCATACGGGTTAATTACTAGTTTGTGTTCTTTCTGGTATTACGGAAATAATAAACATGTCTGTGAGTTTCTTAATGTACAATACATGTACAATTCATCGGGACAATGTGGACACATTGTTATCGATGATATATTGCTATTCCTTCCAACTTTGTGCTAATTCATTTACTGATTAAGCGTAATAGACTCCTTTATATTTAATGGCTGTATCCCTTTGATCAGACTATTCTGTTACACGGAATGGAATTTTTTTATAATGTATATGATCGAAACGGAAAATCTTTAAGTGTTGATGTTGTATGACAAAAAACGACAAAGACAAATCCTCACAAATCGGATTAAACACCATTATTAAGAATGGACATACTACACTTGTTTATAGATCACGGTCACGCTTAAAGGTCAAAGCACAACATACGGACCAACTACGGTGTGTTAGGGCGTTTTGTGTTCGCAAATCCAGGACAATGCCATGAGGTATAATGGGAAACAATTGAAGCTTTGACAAAAAAGGTCTCATTTCTAGACATGTTAAAATATCACTTGATACAGCAATTGGAAACTAAATAGGAGTTAATGGATCTATTCATTCAAAGGACAATATCAATTTATGACAAACACGATATACTAGTAGTTACCTTACATTGATGCGTTAGAGTTTCTTTCAATGATGTTGATGTATTGTCGCATTAGATAAATGTTTAATGGACAGTGTTCATTAGTTTACTACGATTGACAATATTTTTCAGCAATAATAAAGGCACCAGTAATTTCAAAATCTTCTGTCATTTTATATTGTTAACGGATTTAAAAACGCGACACTTGTATATGTTGTTATATTTTACGATTACAAATTCATATATTCGTAAAGCCTAATTCAATGTCGTCATTTTGATATCAAACTTAATAAAATCCAACGAGTATTAAGTAAATTATCGCACGAATAAGACATTGGTCCAAAAAACAAAAGTAACATTTTTATCGGCGCATTGGTTTTATCGTTGAAGATGACCGGCCTGTATAACATATCGAATGTTTACGTTAGACTAGTCTAACTTATATATACAAACTGTAAATTAAATTGAATATAATAAATGACATATCCAACTTTTATTTAAAATGTGTCTATATGACACGGAAACATACACTGTTGTATCATAGGCTTGCATAATGTTTTTATGTTCAAGGGGAGGTAACCCTGTAAGAAATTTTGGTCAGAATGCGACTTTTGTTTTCTGCATTGACGTATTGATTGTACTAGATATTTGTTAATACTCATCTCATTTGTATCATCTTAGTACCAAAATGACGCCAATACATATACCTTTAATCTGCGCTTGCCAATACCGGCATAAACTTGAAGTGTCTGCTATAAAACAACATACCACAGTGTCGCGTTTTTAAATCTGTTAAGTATATATATTTGTTATGAAACTTTGTAAATGGGGACATTATTTATATCTGTAATGCATTGTAATGTTTGCCAATAATTTCAGTTATACATATGTTTATGTAGTGTGTCCCATGACGGAATTGTCATTCAATAAAACGTAATACAGGCAACGTATTATACGATATGAGTTACCACGTTTCGCCAGTAACACGTCTAAACGACCTAGAGCACTATATGTTAAATCAAAATCTAAGTAATTTAGAAATTGTTGACAACGATATAGATATTTTTCTAAAAATTGTGGTTTTGCTATATGCTGATGATACAGTTATTTTTGCAAACACAGAAGAAGAACTTGTGTCCCTGCTAAATACATTTTATGAGTACTGCACGACATGGCAACTGGATATTAATTATGAAAAATCAAAGATACTAGTTTTTGGCGATAAACAAGGCAGGAGAAGAAACATTAGTGTAAATAACAATCTCATAGAAACTTTGGATAATTTTAAATACCTGGGGATATTTTTCTCAAAAAATAGACAGTTTGCTATGACTAAGAAATATGCTGTTGAACAAGCGAAAAAGGCACTTTTTTGTTTATATAGGAAAACACGAAACTTAGGTTTACCGGTAGACTGTCAACTAACACTTTTTGATAATACTGTTGTACCTATACTAATATATGGTTGTGAAGTCTGGGGTTTTGGTAATATATCAACGATTGAAAAAGTTCATACAGATTTTCTTAAACATATTTTACATGTTAAAAAAATATACAATGTTATATGGTGATTTAGGACGTTTCACCGTTATTAACGCCATTAAAAAGAGAATCGTTGGTTTTTGGTATAATTTAATTATCTCCGAAAACAAGATATCGTCTTCTTTATATAAAATTGCTTTTTCCGACTCTTTCAAAAAAAACAAATCATATCAATGGTTAAATAGTGTGAAATCAATTTTAGACGAATGTGGATTAAGATATGTATGGCTAAATCAGAACTACCAATATTCTCGAAACTTATTACTCCATAATATCGAAAAATCTTTGAATAACCAATTTGCTCAAAATTGGAATAGTGATGTAAATGAATCAACTAAATGTCTTAATTATAGAATTTATAAGACAGATCACAAGCTCGAGAATTATTTTGATATCCTCCCAGATTTTCACTTAAAAACTTTTATAAGTTATCGCATGTGTAATAACTACTTGCCTATTGAAACAGGTCGTTGGTCAAATTTTGAACGCCAAAATAGAATTTATGTAATTTAAACGAAATTGGTGACGAATTTCACTACCCCTTTAACTGTACATACTTTGAAAATGATAGAAAAAAAACTAATTCCACATGTTAACTCTAGAAATAAGAATTGTTTAACTTACTGTAGAATTATGTCTGAAAATGATAGATCAAAACTAATTAATATTTGCAAATTCATATCTAAAGTACTTAAAATATGTAAGCACCCACCTGGCATACAAAATACCCCCTATCACATGTAGTATGCTATCAGTCATCAAAATACTTTCCATTCACTGTAATTTACATGTCAATATTATCGCTCATTCTTGTTCAACCCTCACACTTTAAAAATACACAGCCTGGTATATTATTTGTATATGTATATTTCTATATTGTTTATCATATCACATACTTGTACATGTGCTGAGTGTATCAATAAACTTGTAAACTTGTCAAAGACAGCAATGTTCTCTTTCTAGGAAACAAATTAATGAATGCCAACGCGGGCGAAATCGCGTATCCTAGTCCTTAAAACATCCCTTTTGGCTTGAAAGTCTGCATTAAATTAATGTGACGTGGCAAGTTTACTGTTTTATCTGGGATTAGGTAGTTTTGAAATAATTCCGCACGTTTGAGAAAATATGTTCACTGCTTGGGACACATCAGCCACTATACATTGAGTTAAAGACCACATTTATTAATGAATGATATCATTCTTTTTTCGAACCAACATCAAGAGTCGATAGCGAATTGATATATGTTTTGATGTTAACGATCATGATAACTCCCGGGATATTGATTTTATCTTTTAACAAGTTTCTGATATTAATGACACATTTAACTTTTTGTACTAATAAAGATGCCTTCAAATCGGTCAATTAAACACTACAAGCACGAAGATTAGACACATCACTCTCAGACAGAGCGCACTTTGTATCAATAGTTTTGTTATATAAAATGTTACATTAATAAACAAATAAGAGCTTAGAAAACACTCCATCCGTCCAATGTAAAAGCCGCAAGCCTTGCATAATAAAGCGACACGTACTCACATTTATCGGTCAATTTCTAAGGTTTCAGATTACCGACGAATAGTTTCGTTTCGCAGTTTTCAAACTAAACACTATACGTACTACTTCCCTTATTGGTTCATAGTTTCAGTAAGCTTAGTTTGTACCAATTTATGTTTGGTTTGTTGAGAAACGAATTCTTAAAACTTACATTAATCACTCTCGACACCTCATTCCTTATGGCACCCATATACATTTCTGTTTTTCAGTATCGTTTATGTACATAATATTATTCTTATTTATATAAATATTTAACGTATAAAACATATTTAACAATCGTCACCACGAGAAAATGAGAGAAGCTTCTTTCGCCTTTAATGCTTTCATAGCATCTAGCAAGTCAAATACTTGTACCAATTGTTTCGTGCAGTATTCAGCAGCTCATGACCGGGTTGTAACAAATAGACGAGTTCATAGGAAAACGAAGGTAAGCAGAGTTAGTTTAACTATCTAATCCCACTAAGTGTTAGAAGTAATATGTCTTATTATGCTTCTTATTGAACATGCAGCCTTACGGCATAATTGTAAATAAGAAACACAGAGCTATCATTAATTCTCCGTGCAAGGATGCTTTGTCAGTGGCAATATAGAGCAGCCATAATTCCCTGTGATAGGGATTAGTTTAGCTGTATAATCAAGTCTCGGCTTGCATGAGAAGTTAATTAAATTAATTAACACATTTCCTCCAATTCATCTGTTGAATAATCATAGGCTATGATAAGCTCTATATTCTTATTTGATTATTTTGACATGCAACATTTTCGCACGCTTTGAGGGGAGACAATCCAATTACGGAAATTGAACTCAAAAAAGTTTACCAAGAGAGATCACTCTTGATATTTGACACTAAAAGTTGCCCACTTGTTTAAGTGTACGATGTTTTTACGTGCACACAGTAGCCATAGATTTAGTGATTTGCAATCGTATATTGAGAACTGTGTAGACTTATATCTTTCATACCCTATTATCCCACCTATTTTTGTCTCGATCATCTGGTACATTGTAAATACAAGGAATTAGGATTTTTTTCACAACTATCCAATAGTTTACGACAGAATGTAAATATATCTATAGAAATAGTATGCCAAATACGGTATCACATTTAGTAAAATGTAAGGAAGACAAAATACTAATTTTGCAAGAGTTGCATCCGTTAGACTATAAATTGTGCTTCGTTATTTTGTAAACAAACCTACTGCTGTCTGTATTTCGTTTCCATCTTTTGTGTTTTCCACCTTTAGTACTCAACTAAAGTGCTCAAAATTTATTATTGAGCAGATAAGTTACCAAATTATTGCTTTTTGTAAATAACCGTTTTAGGCTGAATAGGGCTTTAACGGTGTCAATGTATACTTTGTATCTTCATTTTGGGGTGCATAATATCTCAGTTAAGTCTAATCAACATATTACACTGGAAAATAGCCCATCCAGAATTATGCATAGAGACAACTAGTAATCTTACCACCTGCTTAATGCCAAAACAGAAACAAGAACCCCGAATTGTTTTACGGCGACGAGCTCGTGTTTTTATCAAAAAGTTTTATAATGTACGCGTAATTTACACAACTGTTCCATCTTTGTTTGTTCCACAATGTTTGTTGATTTACCCTCCCGCAGACAGCACACCCTTAGTACAGCGTGATACAGTGGTTATGTATCTCACATATTGGTAAGCAACTTCACAAACATTTCCTAGAAACATACAATCCCGAATTCAAAGGTTGTGCGTACTTGATGCCTACTCTAAGACACGTAAGTATAATGTTCAGCGCAAATCAACGGAATTGAATCAGAGCGTGTTAATACAGTTGAGAACATCGGAAAAGAAATATATGAACATGCTATAATTTAATATAGTCGGTACAAAGCAATGTGCTAATTAAACAAGATGTTATAACATTTCAGGAATAGTGCTATTCCCTTTCTTTTATCTCCATACACATTATATCAGAATGAGGATTTACTAAGCCTATATGTTCATGATATATATTATGATTCCTGTTATTTATTTATTCTATGGTGTGTTAAGGCACAACGGCGTCACATTGTAAAACATAAACAGAATGAGTACAAAAATGTTTGAAAAATAGCAAATAAAATGTACGACTTCCAAAAGATAGTAAACAATCGGGCAGGGAAATGTTCAAGTTGTAGCTGTCAAAAAATCGAAAGTCCAAGTCCCAGCTGTCAATAAAAAAATGAAACACCTAGTTTCAGTCATATAAAGCTGGATGACCTAGTTTCAGCTGTAAAAAGGTTGACAGACCTAGTTTAACTATCAAAAAGTCCTAAAAGTTTAAGAATAACAGTAAGTGGCAGTCGGCAATGAGGATATAATCTGTCTGTGCCGTTTCCTGATATTTTACATTCTTTAGACGAATATAGACTACATAATTCAGCATAAGATTCTAACTTGTTTATTCGCAAACAACTGGCCACTTATTCCATATTATATCCAAACCGTTAACCGATCTCATAACTTATACCGTCTCCTGACAGATGACATGAATTCAGATCCCGTTCGTGTCGATCTGTAGACTGATAAGGACATCCTAACCTTTTTAGATATGAATGATACTGATAGTGTCTCAATGTAGTAAATTATTTATAAGTGGAAAAGGTCGATCATTACTAAACAGTATGTTTACTGTACCACAACCGATCAATTCGAATTGTCAACCAGAAAGTGTGCATCACGTTGCTAATCTGTCCTTCTTCCTGATCGACAGACGCTCGCACGAGGTGTTTTAAAGAAATTGTCACCTCTCTACCCAATCGTAACTACTCTTTTTATTATGAATCCGAAAGCTAATGTTACGTCAGTAATGTCTGAGGGGTCCCGATTGCTCTCGACCTACGCCACGTCGAGTGAAGTAACGTGTTACCTCCCATTAATTTAAGAATGTAATCTTAAACAAAAGACAGGTGATGCTATTTCAGTTAACGATTTCATTTCAATATTTTACGATTGCATGAATTTACGATTTCAAATCGTGAAATACTGAAAATGAAATGTCTTTCATAAATTGATGCTTTGAATATTTCAGTGTTTCACGATTTTACCAACTTCATGATTTTGCTATTTAAAATCGTAAAATTATTAACTTGAACCGTCGTTCGTTACAATAGATGAGGTTATTTCTGTACTTGACTGACGTTGACTATTTTATCATGTCTTTTAAATAGTGATGTAAATGATATACTGTATCTGTTGATAAGTGTACATACGCCATGCACTTGTTGTGAACATTTATTTTTTATTATAGTGTCGTCATTTGCATAGAAAGACTATTAAGAAGGACATTATGATTACGACGCTAACAAGAAAACGAATACACAAAAACAATTACTTACTAGTATTTGCAGCAATCATTGAAGTTCATATTGAATTCCATATTACAAACATTCAAACATAATGTTTCAGATAACTAAATTACACACTGTTGGGTTTTCACTTCATACCAATCAGTAGAACATGGTTATCATTTTACAGGTAACACATTGATTTTACAGTCCAATATCATTTAAACATAGCCTTAATCATAAAATATTATTTATACTAACACTACTGTACATCACATCCCAGAATAATTTTACAAAGTCCATTTTCGCTGTTTTTTGTGTTATTTAATCTCCACTCAAAAGGAAAGTCAGGTTTTCATGATTCTAAAGGGCGGTATAATACAAGCCAAATACGTTTTACACTCTAGAAACAAACATTAAACACGTGCTTTTTACGACCCACCATTTTAACACTTGCTGCACATAAGCAAGATCAATTAATATATATGTATACGGTTTGCATAACTTACTCCATGTAAGAACTGAACCAGGCTTAGAACATTAGAACGATTCAATGATGTATAACAAAATATATACATTATTTATCCTCGCTTCAAAACACTTCATTACACGTATACTGTGGAATAGTTAGTTTTATTTCATTATTGGCCGATCATCCTACACTTGTTGGAGTATGAACCACGTGGGACTTTTTCTCTGTTGTTTTTCGTCGTCGTCCAACTTATTTGCAGTCATGTACAGCATCATTCTAGTATACATTTTCCTGAAATGGAGTAGAGGCACCGACTTGCTTTGTCTGTATTTACAGATGATGGACCAGTATTACCATAATATCTTTTAAAGTTAAGCACAAATTGAAATTACACATTTCATTTCTTTAGCAACTGTACATTAGGGACAAATACATTTAAGGATTTCATTAGCTGAACTACTATTTATATTCAAAATCCATTTAACGTATTTTGCAAATGTTCAAGAATTTTAAAGGACGTTGAATTAGGCCTACCGTTAAGATTTCTGCTATAAGTGTTATGCTAAAACTGTACCATGATTATGTTGTAGATATTTGTAGAAGACAACTCCCCCCGCATACAGCATGTACAGTACTATTTTTATGAAAATGTATTTACTCAAACCAAAATTACAATCTTGGCTTTGCTACAAACTGAAAGAAAGAAATCTGAAAAACAACTCAATAAAAGGTTAATTTATTAAATACTAGTTTACGAAGTCGGTTGCAAGACTACAAATTAATCTTCCTCGAGCAACGTGGCATTGGAGAAGCCAATGTCACGGAATGTATTATCTAATAAATATCGGAACAACTAAAACACATTACCAAGGCACTTGTCTTACGTGCGCGGATGATTGATCCACTAATTGACCCACCGAAGAGTCGTTACTTATTGTATAATCATACAATATGTCTACAACCTATAGGCTTCTCTCTCTAAAAATACACTAACACCAAGTACTAAAACCTACTTATAAATACCCACAGAACATATAGAGATTCTGTGAGTTTGTTTGAACGATTTTAAGGGCCTAGGTAATCGTATAATTCACTTAGAAACAAATAAACGTGTTACCGTTTGATTGAAAGTGTACAGAGTGTTGATATCTTTTTAATACACAATGATGGCAATACGGTAGTTATGTGATTATGTAGTCAAATAAAACACTTAAATGTCAGAATACTCTAGTGACCTAGTATGTCAGTTGTCAGTTGAAAACAAAAACAGGTGCTTCAGCCGCGTACCATTTCAAAAAAGGAAGACTGGTGCTAGTATAATATACAGACAAACTACGAGGCATTCAGACAAACTACTGGTAAATTTCATAAAGTTCTGGTACAGGATGGGAGTCAATGTTTCCCGTCGTAGAAACAATTACAGTCTAAAGTTTTGTCTTCTTTGATGCGGGCTCACGTGTGAGGTATACGCGCTGTTTAATGACTCTTCTTTGTCATTCCATTACCAAGTAGAAAACATATTGGATAGGGTTTTTGTACAATATACGCACCAAGTACATTGTTTTATGACGTTTTGTTGGCATATTAAGGGCCCAGACTTAGTACAATGATAGCTGCGTGCACCACATCCGGACTGACTATGGTGTGTTTGGCCATGTCAAGTGGTATACAGGGATACACTCCAAATAAAACGGTATCATCTCTGGAAATATTGTTAAAAATATCACTTGATACACGCCATTGGAAACCAAACAGGAGTTAATGAATCTATTCATCAAAAAAGATAATATCAATTTATGGCAAACACGATATAGTTACTTTATATTGATGCGTTAGAGTTTCTTTCAATGATGTTATTGTATTGTCGCATTTGATGAGTGTTTAATGGACAGTGTTCATAACTTTACTTCGGTTGACAACGTTTTCAGAAATAATAAAAAACACCAGTAATACAATAAATCTTCTGGCATTTAATATACATCTGTATATGTTATCGAACATATAAGCACTTTGTAAAGGGGACATAATTTATATCTCTATTGCCTTTGTAATGTTTTTCAATCATTTTCATAATAAACATGCCTATGTAGTGTGTCTCATGACGACATTGTCATCAACAGGTTACCAAAGCGTAATATATTCAACGTTACGCAACATCCGTATTATAAACTACGACGAATTACGATGTTTTGCTCGTAGTGCGACAAGAACCGCAATGTTCCCGTTCTAGGTAACAAATGTTCTCCTTGAAAAACTTTGGATCATGAACTGAAATTTGAAGTTTTTTTGCCAATTCATGTGACAAGGATTACTGCTTTACCTTCAAATCGGCATTCTGGCCTAAATGCGAAAATTAAAGTAGGGTAGGTGTGAGAAAATACGTTCAATTCTTTGGACAGTTCTGACACTATTCATTGAGTTAAAGACCAAATTTAATTAATAATCTATAACCTTCTTTGTCATTATATTTGACAGGGACTGCTACACAGCAATGTATGTAGATCTTCCGCAATCCGACTGGATAGCTCCTTTGCTTACAATATCTGTATCTCGAATTTATTATTCTAACCCACCTCAAGATTCGATAGAGAACTTGTAAATGCATTGGTGTCAGTGATAATAACAATTCCCGGATATTGCACTTTATCTTTTACTAAGTTTCTGATATTAATTGCACATTCCACACATTTGTCTCGATACAGATTCAAATCTGTCAATTAAACACTACAGACACGCTAAATAGACGCATCACTCTCAGACAGAACGCAATTTGTATCAATAGTTTTTACCTCAAATGTTACATTAATAAGCAAATACGAGCCTAAAACAACACTCTATTTGTCCAATTTAAAAGTCGTTTGCATTGTATAATAAAGTGACAGGTACTGCAGATTAATTCGTATATTTTAGGATTCTGTTTACCGACGAATGTTTTCGTTTCTCAGTTTTCATCCACATTAGTCACGTTAAACATTGTACGTACCACTTCCCTTCTTGGTACATAGTTTCAGCGGCTTTCGTTTGTGCTAATTTAACTTTAGTCAATGGAGAAATATTGTTTTTAAAAACTTACATTAATTAATCTCGACACCTTACCCTAATGGTACCCCTCTACATTCTTTATTTCAGGCTCACTTTATGTATCTATTATTTCTATTTTTTTTATAAATGTTTAACATATCAAACAACTTTATTTTCCGTCACCAAGAGGGAAAGAGAGAAGAGAAGCGAGCTTTTCCCGATTTAAGCGTCTAACAAGGCGAATACTTGCACCATTTCTTTCGTCTTTGGGTACAGCTCATTATTGGGTTGTAATAAATAGAATAAGTTCAAACATGGCTTAACAATCTAATTCCACAAAGTGTCAGAAGTTATCTCTCTTAATATACTTCTTATTAAACCTGCTGCCTTCTGGTATAATTGTAGATAACAAACACAGAGCTATCACAGCTCAATGCGGATTAATTCTCCGTGCAAGGATGCTTTGTCAGTGGCAATATAGAGGAGAAAAACTTTCCTGTGATAGTACGAGTGAATCATAGTATGTGTTTCATTAGTTTAGCTGTATAATCAAGTCACGGCTGGCATGAGAAGTTAATTTAATCAATTAACACATATCCTCCAATTGAATAATCATAGGCTATGATGATAAGCGCTATTTGGTTATATTATCATGCTTCATTTCGCTTAACAAAAATCTTATCAAGGGATATCATTATTGGTATAAATTGTCTTAACGTGTACACACGCACGCACGCACGCACGCACGCACGCACGCACGCACGCACGCACGCACGCACGCACGCACGCACGCACGCACGCACGCACGCACGCACGCACGCACGCACGCACGCACGCACGCACGCACGCACGCACGCACGCACGCACGCACGCACGCACGCACGCATATCATACAAGTCAATGTAGACTTTGTATCTTCGTTTGAAAGTCATGGTATCTCAGTCCTAATTAAGTCTAATCATAAACACTGAATAATAATAATTCCAGTATTATTCATAGAGTCTACCAGTACTCTTACAACATGAGACAAAAGAGATGCACTATTAGCAGATGCAATATTAATAACAAAACAGAAACAAAAATCACGAACTGTTTTATGGCGACGAGCTAATAGGAAACAGTGTTTTATTCAATAAGTTATAAATAAATGCGTGTCATTTAAACTTATAGCATCTTTGTCTGTTCCAGAATGTTTTTGTAAGGTGACGGGTTCACGCTCCCGTAGACAGCACACCTTAGTAATGCCCTCAGTGTGGTACAGTGGCTAATCAACATGAACCTTACATAGTGGTAAGCAACTTCACATGCATTTCCTAGAAACATACGATCCCGAATTCATTGAAAGGTTGTGCGTACTTTACGCCTTCTATAAGGCACCTAAAGATAATGTTCAGCGCAAATCAATAGAATTGAATCAGAACTTGTGAATACAGTTGACGGCATCAGAAAAGAAATATATGTATATGCTATAATTTAATATAGCCAGTACAAAACAATGTGCTATTTAAACAGATTTTATGAATAATGTTACTCCCTTTCTTTTATCTTCATTCACATTATATCAGAATGAAAATTTACTAGGTCTATAAGTTCATGATATATATTTTGATCCATAGCGGTTATTTATATAGTCGATGGTGCATTTAAGGCGTATCGCCTGTTAGGGTCATTAAGTGCACATGGTATGAATTGGTAAGAACGATTATCAGCAGTTACCAATAGTTACATAACAAAAGTATGAAATTGACAAATTGGAAAATATAAACAAGAAATATCTTTAAAAAAGATATACAACGTTGAGTTTAATGACAGTCTGCGATTGTTACATGTATTTTTTCAATACGTTTGCGAATGTAATTAGTTCTAATTGGTTTATACATCGTATACCAAACGAAACGCTGTATACTTTTGTATTATGACCGACAGTTCCCGTAACTTATATAATTTAAAGTAACAGTTTATGTGGGATACTGGAAAACATGCGCATATTAGAAAAATAACTTTTAAAATGGATGAGCTAATATTTTGTCTGCCACACATGTGGCCGAGCAGAGGGGTTTTGTCTACCTTTGATGATTTTGTCCACCTGTATAATATTTAAAAAAAACTGCGCCACATACTTGGGTTGAACATATTTACATTACAACATACTGTTATAAAATTATAAAATTATAAAATATGCTATCATAGTACAGGCAATTAAGTTGACTGCACACTTAATATACGAAATAAAGAATGGTACATGACATTTTTGCAGTTTACCATAGAAACATACATTTTCACGTTATTGTATTCTTCTCATTAAACAACTAAAGTGCACACCCTAAGTTTATCTGAATAATAAAATATTATGTATGGCTTGTGTTGATTTTGAAGTACATGATCTATTGATGTCAAGAAGTTTAATTAAAGCTTAGGATAAAACATTGTCACATTTATTTCTAATTATGCATGTTGTTTTGCAAGATACAAAATAATGTTAATTTATTCAGTATCGGAGTATTCATTTGATCAAACATTATTTTCAAAAAAACTAATTATTTGCATTTGATTTTGTGTTTAGAAGTTTAAAACCAATTTAAAACAATGCTACTTTTAACACTGAACAGTCCTTGATTACATTGCTTGACCGACCTTCACATAACTATAGCAGACTCTATTGATGACGTATACTATATAGTTGTGAATCCCTCCTATTAGTCGCCAGCTACTCATTTTGACTGGTATCGTTAGAGGTCGCAAAAAGTTAAACACTGTAATATTGTTCTTGCTTTAAGAGTACACTGTAGGACTAAAGTTATGCTATATCAGACAGGCGAGTATAGTACTATCAGTATAGCACAAGAGAAAACTGCAATAATTTAAAATCGGGCATAACCTGAAACATAAAGAAACGAATGAAACTTATTCAGCACTAGATTCTAACTTGTTTATTCGCAAACAGCTGGCCCTTTTTTACATATTATATCCAAACCGTTAACCGAACTCTTACCATCCTGACAGAAGACATGAATTCAGATCACGTGCATGGTGGATCTATAGACTAATGAGGACGACCTAACTTTTTAAGATATGGATGATAACCAATTACAATGCAGTAAATTATTTATAAGTTGACAAAGGTCGATAATTGATTAATAGTACGTTTATGTTTCCGCCATCGATCAATTAGAATTGTCAATCAGAGTGGATGCATTCCTTTGCCAGTCTGTCTTTTTTCCCGATCAAATGACACACGTACGAGGTGTTTAAAAGATACTCTACTAGCAACTTCTCGACTAGTCTGGTTCCCGTCCCAAATATTACAGTTAGGCCAATATAATGTAATGTAAGATTTGGGGACGGGAACCCGACTACCTCTCGTCATACGTATTAAATCCCCTTATTTTGAGAATTCGCTTGTTGTATAAAATCTTATACCGATAGATCCGGGTCTGAATGCCATTTCAATTTTTTAAGTTAACGATTTCATTTGAATATTTTAAGATTGCATGAATTTACGATTTCAAATTGTGAAATATAAAAAAATGAAATGTCTTTCATAAATTCATGCTTTGACTATTTCAGGGTTTCACTATTTCATTTATGTATGTCAGGATTTTATTAACTTCATGATTTTGCGATTTAAAACCGTGAAATTATGAACTTGAAACGTCGTTCGTTACAAAACTAGTAAATTTGGTTATTTTTTAACCGGACTGACGTTGGTTATTTTATCATGTCTTTTAAAGGGTGATGCAATTAATATACAGTATCAGTTGATAATTTTACTTACATCATGCATTTGTTGAAAATATAAAATATTTGCCTTACATGAAACATACGAGGGTTGTCTACACATTGATTGCAATATTGATTGTTATAACATTGTCGTCATTTGCACAAAAAGACTCGTAAGAAGGAAATTCTGATAACGACGCTAACAAGAAAGCAATTAAACAAAACAATAACTTACTTGCAGCAATCATTGTAGTTATGATTAAATTCCATATTTTAAACATTGAAACATAATGTTTCGGATAACTAAATTACACACTGTTGGTTTGTACGTCATTCCCATCAATAGAACATGGTTATCATTTCACTACAAATAACACATTGAATTTACAGTCCAATTTCATTTAAACATCGCCTTAATAATAAAATATACTTCATAATAAGACTACTAACAAGAACAATTTTGTTAAGTCCATTTTCGCTGGTTTTTGGTCGTTATTCAATCCCCTCTTCACAAAGAAAGTCAGGTTTTAAAGATTCCATAGGGTGATCTAACACGAGGCTAAACTAAATTTTACACTCTAGAAACAAACATTAAAACACGTGCATTTTACGACTCACCATTGTAACACTTGATGCACATGGGCAAGATTAATCAATGTCTATATATACTCATTGCATGAACTTCTCCAGGTAAGAACTGAACCTGTCTTAGAACATTAGAACGATTCAATGATGTATAACAAAATATATGAATTATTTATCCTCGCTTCAAAACACTTCATTACACGTATACTGTGGAATAGTTAGTTTTATTTCATTATTGGCCGAGAATCCTACAATTGTTGGAGTATGAACCACGTTTGCCTTTTTCTCTGTTGTTTTTCGTCCAACATATTTGTAGTCATGTACAGCATCATTCTAGTATACATTTTCCTGAAATGGAGTAGAGGCACCGACTTGCTTAGTCTGTATTTACAGATGATGGACCAGTATTACCATAATATCTTTTAAAGTTAAGCACAAATTGAAATTACACATTTCATTTCTTTAGCAACTGTACATTAGGGACAAATACATTTAAGGATTTCATTAACTGAACTACTATTTATATTCAAAATTTATTTAACGTATTTTGCAAGTGTTCAAGAATTTTAAAGGTCGTTGAATTAGGCCTACCGTTAAGATTTCTGTAAGTGTTATGTCAAAAATGTACCATGATTATGTTGTAGATATTTGTAGAAGACAACTCCACCCGCATACAGCATGTGCAGTACTATTTTTATGAAAATGTATTTACTCAAACCAAAATTACAATCTTGGCTTTGCTACAAACTGAAAGAAAGAAATCTGAAAAACAACTTAATAAAAGGTTAATTGATTTAATACTATTTTACGAAGTCGGTTGCAAGACTACAAATTAATCTTCCTCGAACAACTTGGCATTGGAGAAGCCAATGTTACGGAACGTATTATCTAATAAATATCGGAACAACTAAAACACATTACCAAGGCACTTGTCTTACGTGCGCGGATGATTGATCCACTAATTGACCCACCGAACAGTCGTAACTTATTGTATAATCATACAATATGCCTACAACATATAGGCTTCCCTCTCTAAAATTACACTAAAGCCAAGTACTAAAACCTACTTATAAATACGCACAGAACATATAGAGCTTCTGTGGGTTTGTTTGAACGATTTTAAGGGCCTAGGTAATCGTATAATTCACTTAGAAACAAATAAACGTGTTACCGCTTAATTGAAAGTGTACAGCATTTTGATATGCTTTTTAATACGCAATGATGGCAATACGGTAGTTATGTGATTATGTAGTCAAATAAAACACTTAAATGTCAGAATACTCTAGGGACCTAGTATGTCAGTTGAAAACAGAAACATGTGCTTCAGTCACAGGATTTTTAAAAAAGGAAGACTGGTGCTAGCACAATATACGGACAAACTACGAGGCATTCAGACAAACTACTGGTAAATTTCATAAAGTTCTGGTACAGGATGGGAGTCAATGTGTCCCGTCGTAGAAAAATTGCAGTCAAAAGTTTTGTCTTCTGTGATGCGGGCTCACGTGTGAGGTATACGCGCTGTTTAATGACTCTTCTTTGTCATTCCATTACTAAGTAGAAAACATATTGGATAGGTTTTTGTACAATATACGCTCCAAGTTCGTTGTTTTATGAGATTTTGTTGGCATATTAAGGGCCCAGACTAAGTAAAATGATAGCTGCGTGCACCACATCCGGACTGACTATGGTGTGTTTGGCCATGTCAAGTGGTATACAGGGATACAATCCAAATAAAACGGTCTCATCTCTGGAAATATTGTTAAAAATATCACTTGATACACGCCATTGGAAACCAAACAGGAGTTAATGAATCTATTCATCAAAAAAGATAATATCAATTTATGGCAAACACGATATAGTTACTTTATATTGATGCGTTAGTGCGAGTTTCTTTCAATGATGTTATTGTATTGTCGCATTTGATGAGTGTTTAATGGACAGTGTTCATAACTTTACTTCGGTTGACAACGTTTTCAGAAATAATAAAAAACACCAGTAATTCAATAAATCTTCTGGCATTTAATATACATCTGTATATGTTATCGAACACTTAAGCACTTTGTAAAGGGGACATAATTTATATCTCTATTGCCTTTGTAATGTTTTTCAATCATTTTGATAATAAACATGCTTATGTAGTGTGTCTAATGACGACATTGTCATCAACGGGTTACCAAAGCGTAATATATTCAACGTTACGCAACATCCGTATTATAAACTACGACGAATTACGACGTTTTGCTCGTAGTGCGACAAGAACCGCAATGTTCCCGTTCTTGGTAACAAATGTTCTCCTTGAAAAACTTTGGATCATGAACTTAAATTTGAAGTTTTTTGCAAATTCATGTGACAAGGATTACTGCTTTACCTTCAAATCGGCATTCTGGCCTAAATGCGAAAATTAAAGTAGGGTAGGTGTGAGAAAATACGTTCAATTCTTTGGACAGTTCTGACACTATTCATTGAGTTAAAGACCAAATTTAATTAATAATTTATAACCTTCTTTATCATTATATTTGGCCGGGACTGCTACACAGCAATGTATGTAGATCTTCCGCAATCCGACTGAATTGCTTCTTTGCTATCAATATCTGTATCTCGAATTTATTAATCTAACCCACCTCAAGATTCGATAGAGAACTTGTAAATGCATTGGTGTCCGTGATCATAACAATTCCCGGATATTGACTTTATCTTTTACTAAGTTTCTGTTATTAATGGCACATTCCAAACATTAGGGTCGATACAGATTCAAATCTGTCAATTAAACACTACAGCCACGCTAAATAGACACATCACTCTCAGACAAAACGCAATTAGTATCAATAGTTTTTTCTTCAAATGTTATATTAATACACAAATAAGAGCTTAAAACAACACTCTATTTGTCCAATTTAAAAGTCGTTTGGGTTGTATAATAAAGTGACACGTGCTGCAGATTAATTCGTATTTTTTAGGATTCTGTTTACCGACGAATGTTTTCGTTTCTCAGTTTTCATCCACATTAGTTACGTTAAACACTATACGTACCACTTCCCTTCTTGGTTCATAGTTTCTGCTGCTTTCGTTTGTGCTAATTTAATTTTAGTCAATGGAGAAATATTTTTTTTAAAAACTTACATTCTCTGAATTAATCTCGACACCTTACCCTGATGGTACCCATCTACATTCTTTATTTCAGGCTCACTTTATGTCTCTATTATTTCTATTTTTTTTATAAATGTTTAACATATCAAACAACTTTATTTTCCGTCACCAAGAGGGAAAGAGAGAAGAGAAGCGAGCTTTTCCCGATTTAAGGGTCTAACAAGGCGAATACTTGCACCATTTCTTTCGTCTTTGGGTACAGCTCATTATTGGGTTGTAATAAATAAAACAAGTTCAAGCGAAAACGATTCTGCAAGAAGGTAAAACAAAACATGGCTTAACAATTTAATCCCACAAAGTGTCAGAAGTTATCTCTCTTAATATGCTTCTTATTAAACATGCAGCCTTACGGTATAATTGTAGATAACAAACACAGAGCTATCACAGTTCAATGCGGATTAATTCTCCATGCAAGGATGCTTTGTCAGTGGAAATATAGAGCAACAAATATTTCCTGTGATAGTACGAGTGAATCATAGTATGTGTTGCATTAGTTTAGCTGTATATTCAAGCCACGGCTGGCTTGAGAAGTTAATTAAATTAGTTAACACATATCCTCCAATTGAATAATCATAGGCTATGATGATAAGCGCTATTTGGTTATTTTACCATGCTTCATTTTCGCTTACCAAAAATCTTATGACGGGAGATCATACGCACGCACGCACGCACGCACGCACGCACGCACGCACGCACGCACGCACGCACGCACGCACGCACGCACGCACGCACGCACGCACGCACGCACGCACGCACGCACGCACGCACGCACGCACGCACGCACGCACGCACGCACGCACGCACGCACGTCCTAATTAAGTCTAATCATAAACACTGAATAATTATAATTCCAGTATTATTCATAGAGTCTACCAGTACTTTTACAACATGAGACAAAAGAGATACACCATTAGCATATGCAATATTAATAACAAAACAGAAACAAAAAATCACGAACTGTTTTATGGAGACGAGCTAATAGGAAACAGTGTTTTATTCAATAAGTTATAAATAAATGCGTGTTATATAAACTTATAGCAACTTTGTCTGTCCCAGAATGTTTTATGTAAGGCGACGGGTTCACGCTTTCGTAGACAGCACATCTTAGTAATGCCCTCAGCGTGGTACAGTGGCAATAACCATGAACCTCACATAGTGGTAAGCAACTTCACATACATTTCATAGAAACATACGATCCCGAATTCACTGAAAGGTTGTGCGTACTTTACGCCTACTATAAGGCACCTAAAGACAATGTTCAGCGCAAATCAATGGAATTGAATCAGACCTTGTGAATACAGTTGACGGCATCGGAAAAGAAATATATGTATATGCTATAATTTATTATAGCCAGTACAAAACAATGTGCTAATTAAACAGATTTTATGAATAATGTTACTCCCTTTCTTTTATCTTCATTCACATTATATCAGAATGAGACTTTACCAAGTCTATAGGTTCATGATATATATTTTGATCCATAGCGGTTATTTATATATGGTGCTTTTAAGGCGCATCGACAGTTAGGGTCATTAAGTACACATGGTATAATTTGTTACCAATAGTTACATGAGACAAGTATGAAATTGAGAAATGGGAAAATATAAAAAAATGAAGAAACGAATGAAACTAATTCAGTACTAGATTCTAACTTGTTTATTCGCAAACAGCTGGCCACTTTTTCCATATTATATCCTAACCGTTAAACGAACTCTTATCACCCTGACAGACGGCATGAATTCAGATAACGTGCATGGTGGATCTGTAGACTGATAAGGACGAGCTTACCTTTTAAGATATGGATGTTAACAAATCACGATGCAGTAAATTATTTATAAGTTGACAAAGGTCGATAATTGATTAATAGTAGGTTTATGTTTTTTAAGTTAGCGATTTCATTTGGATATTTTACGATTGCATGAATTTACAATTTCAAATTGTGAAATATTGAAGATGAAATGTCTTTCATAAATTCATGCTTTGACTATTTCAGGGTTACACTATTTCATTTATGTATGTCAGGATTTTATTAACTTCATGATTTAGCGATTTAAAACCGTGAAATTATGAACTTGAAACATCGTTCGTTACAAAACTAGTTAATTTGGTTATTTTTGAACCGGACTGACGTTGGTTATTTTATCATGTCTTTTAAAAAGTGATGCGATAAATATACTGTATCTGTTGATAAGTTTACATACGCCATGCACTTGTTCAAAATGGATTGCGAACATTTATTTTTTATTATATTGTCGTCATTTGCATAGAAAGACTATTAAGAAGGACATTATGATTACGACGCTAACAAGAAAACGAATACACAAAAACAATTACTTACTAGTATTTGCAGCAATCATTGTAGTTCATATTTGAATTCCATATTATAAACATTCAAACATAATGTTTCAGATAACTAAATTACACACTGTTGAATTGCACTTCATACCCATCAAAAGAACATGGTTATCATTTCACTACTAGTAACACCATGAATTTACAGTCGCCTTAATAATAAAATAAACTTACTAATAAGACTACTAACACGAACAATTTGCTAAGTCCATTTTCACTGTTTTGGGAGTCATTCAATATTCTCTTCAAAAAGAAAGTCAGGTTTTCAGGATTCTAAAGGGTGTTCTAACACGAGAACTACATTTTACAATGTAGCAGCAAACTTTAAAACACGTGCATTTTACAACTCACCATTTTAACACTTGCTGCACAAGCAACATCAATCAATGTCTATCTACACGAGTGAAATTCTCCAGGTAAGAACTGAACCTGTCTTAGAACATTAGAACAATTCAATGATGTATAACAAATTATATGAATGATTTATTCTCGCTTCAAAACACTTCATTACACGTATACTGTGGAATAGTTAGTTTTATTACATTATTGGCCGAACTATCTACACTTGTTGGAGTATGAACCACGTGTGCATTATTCTCTGTTGTTTTTCGTCGTTTTCCAACGTATTCACAGTCATGTACAGCATCATTTTAGTATATGTTTTCCTGAAATGGAGTAGAAGCAGCGACTTGCTTAGTCTGTGTATACAGATCTCGGGACAGTTTTGCTCTCTTGTTGCTCTGACTTCTGATTGGTCATTGGGTACTTTCTGTGCTACTCGATGGACGCTATTCATATAATGTTTCATGTTTATCATTCCTTTATTATCTGTCACTGTGGCCTTTTTGTAAGAGGGCATTACATGGCGGGAAACTTTTATTCACACTGTAATGTTTTATAAGGTTGTCTTTTGGGTAAGTGTGAGGTTTGGTGCGCTGTAAAACGTTTAGTCCCCAGTGACATTTGTCGCTGTCCGTACCATGGCGGAAGCCCTTCAGTCAACCTTCCTCTATGAATGTATTGTCTACTTTATAGTAAAAATTACAAAACTATTTCGCCATTGTGCCTTTTTGTTGAGCTTTGTTCGTTTTGTATGTGCCATTCTGCAATTTCGTTGTTCAGCACAAGGCTGCTTCGTATCTTTCAAAATTGCATGTACAGTATATACATGTTGTAGATTGTCCTTGTGATGTGTAATGTCCGGTTGTTGTTTTCCTCTTCACCTGGCTCTCGTTCCGTTTAAGTTTGACTGACTGAGGCGGCAGACTTTCGGGACGGGATGCCGTGTTTTCAGTTGGGTATTGTGCTTTGCGTTTGTTTTATGTTTTCTTTGCTCGGCTGGTTAAGTTGAGTGCTGCCTTCCCTGTCTGACTAAATATAATCTTTTTATCATAAGATTGTTTAAAGTTAAGCACAGTACATTGGGGACATAATTATTTTTAGAAATGTATTGAGTGAAATATTATTAATACCGGTATTACAAAGTACAAATCCCTTTATCATACTTTGTAACTGTTCAAGAATTATAATTCTAACACTGTCTGTATTTTGCTCCATGTAAACTTATAGAGCTGTAGCGTTATCTAATAAACGGTATATCACGGTAGAATTTCGGCTGTTTAATTTATCTCCCGCGTATAATTCGCGATTTTTATCAATGAAATTTACGTCTTGTTTATTTCATGACGTCATGAATTGTGACGTCGCCGTAGAGCGCGCGTTTTGCGTAATTTTCTTTTCGTAGCGTTTCTGTTTATTTATTCGATTATATTTACATTCTAGCAACATGTTATTGCATGTATCAATTCATATGCGTAAACGTGAAATAAGTAATTGGACGTTGGCGTTAAATAAGCATCAGTTTGGCGACAAATAAAGATAATAGTAAAGCTTAAAAATCCAGGGGTGTACGTTACGATTCTTTGAACAGCGGAAGTTGTCTATAGCAACATGATAAATAACTCACCAACATCGTACACAAAATAGTCCGTATACATTTGTACAAAATATACGTGTTAGAATGCAAATAGATCGCTGTTTTGCGTGATATACCGGTGAATAGATAACGGTTTGTCGTTCATATGCATAGTTATGAATCACTCAGGCCTACGGCCTTCGTGATTAATTCCTACGCATATGAACTCTAAACCGTTATCTATTCACCGGTATATCACGCAAAACAGCGATCTATTTCCTAATGGACTTTGCTTTGGGCGTACCGTTAAGTAAGTAGTTTTGATAAAAGTGTACCGTAGTTATGTTGTTATATGTTTATAGAACTCCCCATCATACAGTACTCTTTTTATGAAATTGTATCTTATTGCATTCTCAAACATAAATGTATTTACTCAAGCCAAAAATAAAATCTTGGAGATGCTACAAAGTACAAACTGAAAGAACAAAATCTGAAAAATACCTCACTAGCAAGTGAATATAGTTAATACTATTTCACAAAGTCGGAAGCCAGACTGTAAATTACTCTTACTCGAGCAACTTGGCATGGGAAAAGCCAGAGCCACGGAACGTATCAACTATCAAATATTGGAACAACCAAAACCTATTACCAAGGCACTTGTCTTACGTGCGTGGATGATTGAACCACTAATTGACCCAACGAACAGTCGTAACTCATTTTATAATCATACAATATGTCTACAAATTATATGCCTCTCTCTCTCACCCTGTCTCTCCCTCTTTCTCTTCAATTCCACAACCAGCCAGTACTAGTACCTAGAGACAAATATCCACATAACCGATAGAGCTTCTACGAGCTTGTCTGCACCGTTTTAACAGTCCAGCTTAGCATATAATTCACTCAACAACGCATAAATGTGTTACTATGTTACTGATTAATTGATAGAGTTTCTTATTTGGCCATTTTATACGCAATGGTGGAAATAAAGTCGTTGATTTATGATGTGATTTATTTAGTCAAACAAAACATAGCCACATAAAACAAACTAACAAATCAAGTTTGTCCAAACTTTTAAACCACATTGGTCCCATTCGTTTGTATGGACGGACTGACGGAGGAATATATCATGCAATTTGCAAAAAGATAATATTAAGTCATACAGTGAAAGCAGCAATCAACTTAAACAGCCGAGCACAGAAAACACACAAGGCACAATGCCCACCTCGACCCGCCGAGCACAGAAAACTTAAAATATAAAGACACAATGCCAACTAAACAAGTTATGATCCTCCCATGTCCAAGCTGTCGAAATGCAAGACACCCACCCACTGAACATTGTGATCGTATACACGGGGGTGTTTAATAAATGCTGGGAAACGGTAATCGGTTAAATGTTGGGCGACAATGCTCCAGACGCAATGAACAATAGGAGAAAAATACTATAGCAATAAACAATTTCGTATTATGTTGTTCACATATTTTTACGATCCTTCGTTTATACATGAATGTGGTATGTGAAAGTTATCATATGTCTAGGGCTGACGTAACCATAAAACCATATAAGTCTTTGACCTGTTGTTAAGACACGACTGATTAAATTAAATGTCTATATTTAGCTTAAAGAATAAAAACATGCGATATTTGTGACATCGTGAGAACGTAAATGTACGAGGTTTTAAAATAGTACAGGGTGATCCATACATTCCGCACATTAGTAAATGCTTATAACTTCAACATCTTTAAAGACATCATATAAAGAAAACGTAATTGCAGAGTATATATGTAAGTTTTGTTATGATCAAAAACGGACATTCAACAATAGAATCCTTATCTAAAGCAGACGTTCAATGTGACCATCCATTTTTTCTGAAACGAGTTTCAAACGTCGGTTTAAATTCTGTACATGACACTGTTGCATGCAGCTAGGTAACCAGTCTCTTTTCCCGACGAGTCGAATGTTTCATTTTATTGGACATATCCAACAATATTGCTTCTTGAAGGCACATGGGTATTTCGACACACTTTTCAAGTTTTGTTTTCATTTAAATCGCAATTTCCCCAATTCGTAATAAAGCTTTATGATTTGAATTTGGAAATACTCAAATTTATGACGTCATCAATGCCAAATATTTTGTTCATTTCAGCAGAAATTTTCATTCATTACTTTTCCAACAATACCAAGTAAAGAACTAGTGAAGTTATAGGTATTTACTAATGTGCGGAATTAATGGATCACCCTGTATAGAACAACCTATACAGATTAGTTAATTTATATAGTTTATACTAATTTATTTAAGGTCGATTGTGAAACAAGTTTTTCCAACTTATATTAATCACTCTCGACACCTCATTCCTGATGTTATCCATCGCCACGAGGGTATGAGAGAAGGGAAGCCAGTTTCGATTTTATGCTGAGCGTCTAGCAAGGGAGTTTTTGGTACCATTTTTATTTCGTCTTTGGTATGACACGGCCAGGGATCGAACCCGAGACCTCCCGCACTCGAAGCGAACGCTCAACCACTTGGCTATCGAGGAGGCGGTATACAGATTGATTATTACTACATAACTGTAAGAAACACACCCATTTAATTCATTATTATAGTTGTTGACCCTTGTATGCTACCAGACATAAACAACCGTCACAGAACATATTATTACAAAAATAATTTCTTATTGATTAGGAGTGGGCGAAGAAAGCATAGAGAGCAGGATCTTTCTTAACTAATAAAAATTTACTTAACCGAGAATATACATTAAAAACATCACCCCATATACGTGTATATTTTTCAGCATATTCTCAATATTCAAGAGCAGCATTTAACCAGTATATAACGGCGTTTTCGTTGGCTTAAAATGCATGTAATATTCTTGGTATCTACCACAGTTTTTGCGAATGTTTGATGTATTAAGTAATAGTTAAACTATATTTAGTAAATTATTATTGTTTAATAAGGGCGTAGCGAACGAACAGTAAAAGTACAATCACGTCCCAATATACGAAATTTCAAAATTCGTATGAAATGAAATTGACATCTGCAAACTATTTAATCAATAAAATCTGCGTATTTGAAAGAAATGTTACTAAAGTTTTGTCAGATGTCGTCGTTGACAAAACTGCAGAAAATATCAGACGTGTAAACAAATCAAGATTGCTTCAAAATTCGATAATTCCAACTCCAATCCAATGTCGGTGGTACATCAATGCAACTGTGTTAATAGAATGTAGTCCGCATTTTAGCAATTTGGATTAAATAAAGTGATTATTCATTAAGAGAATGAAAACGAGACAAAACAATATTCTTCCATTTGAGCCACACCTGCTGGCTTATCAGTTACCTTTAAAACGACGATGTTTTGTAAATGCAATCCAAAGCAGCAGTCTAGACGATTTTTTAATATTTTCAAAACGTTTATGCTTTGCTTATGTAAGACGGATATTGATATTGGTTTGTTGGCCCTTATCAAAGCTTGAGTTAGTGAGTCAGATATAATAAGATAATCATATCAATACTTACTTTGTATAATTCTGTGTCGTTTTATTCCCGCATACTGGTGATTTTCGTCGGGTGGGCACGTTAGTATTTACACATATCAACTGAACAGTGTATGAGGAAACTGTTGTCTTTGAAACATTTCACCTCACTCAATTTACAAGTGTCATTCAGAATAACTGAGAGTTGTTAATTAATGCTAAGGAAAAAAAGATTTCGTATATCATAACTACTTCAGTACCATATTTATATCTTAGGGCTTCTGATAATTGTAGCAAAAGCATCTATGAGTATACAAATGTACTTAATTTTAATAGATATAGAAACTTATACATTCAAAACGAAACAAGTTTTCGAGTTTATTCCCTGCACACACTAATGCAGCCAAACTTGATGGCAAGCCACTCTGTATTAAATGGAGTAAAACAATATATTAATGAAATTATGGGGTAGTTTATTTATATTTTCAAGGAAACACATCCAAAAATCACTAAATTTAATCACTACTACAAATACATCGAATATCAAATCCAAGGGAGAGAAGTTTTATTCGCAAACATAGAATATTTCCCGTACGTACATAATGTTACACTTGTTCAACCATCAATGTTATTCAATCAATGCACACACACGTGAAAACTATTATTCCATGTCGGACAAAGGTACAAAAAAGTAATAACATCGACAATAATTGTTTTTACAAAGTTTTTCTGTTGAACTCTGTTCATGGTGGGAAGTATTAATGGGTATTAGTTTTACTAATCAACAAACAAAAATATATCACAAAAACTTAGATAAACTGGAAAATAATGAATCAGGCGAAAGGAAATAAACATGATGTGTTAATGTTGTTTCTAAAATACAATAGAAAAACATTATCATTTCAAACTGGTCTCATTCTCGATACAGAAGTTGACCAAGAGCAAACAAGCGACCATGAACTGGATATCAGGTTTCTCAATCTTGGGGTGATTTAATTATTAAATGGTTTTACAGTTTTATTTAGTCATATTTCAATTAGAATGAGTCATCTCTTTGAGGCAATGGTGGCGTCATATGAGTATTTTGTCGCCAGAATGATATCGAAAACTTAACATAAATATGATAATGCAAATAAACATTATTGGCACGTCAATTCAAAATAACCAGAATCTGAAATACTTTTTATCCGAAATGTGTATACATTAATAGAGTAAAGAATTGTGGATTTGATTTCGAATAATAACGGGTATTCGGATGATACCGGGTATTCGGATGATACCGGGTATTCGGATGATACCGGATATTCGGGTGATACTGTGTGTTCGGATGATATCAGATATTTGGATGACACCCGCTATTCGGATGATACCGGATTTTATAATGGAATCTAGTGTTCTTAAATGATACCGGATATTTGGATGGAATATGTTGGTCGAATGATACTGGATATTCGAATGATATCGAATGGTACAACTTTACTAATTCACTTTCACTACTCATTCATATTGAACCAATTACTTGCTGAAACCAAGGATACTAGCATGTATTCTGAAAAGAACATTTTTCCGAGCATTGCCAAAATACTAATTAGCTGTAGCTACAAC
Source organism: Spisula solida (assembly GCA_947247005.1). Classification (NCBI taxonomy): domain Eukaryota; kingdom Metazoa; phylum Mollusca; class Bivalvia; order Venerida; family Mactridae; genus Spisula; species Spisula solida. The sequence goes on along the minus strand of OX365960.1, from coordinate 4,530,095 downwards.
AATACTACACTTTGATCTATATTGATCCAAGTTGATGCGATGTGTGTACCAGTAAAGGAAACAAAATGCATGTGAAACATAACATGTAAACCTGCCATCATTGGGTTGTTAATATTAACATGTGTATTTAGTATAATTTTTAGACAAATAGTCTATGTATTATATTATTTTTTAAAGATTGAAAACAAATATACGCGCCAACTACATTGTCGTTGAGAAGAAACCACACATTTTGATTCCAACGAAATACAACGAATTAAAAGTATTATAACAGAAGTAATATTTAGACGATAAAAAACGATGAGTCGTGGAGTTCCCTGCTCGAGTTTTGGAACAGTTTTATCTCTTATCAGATGTTATATTATCGTGATGTAAAGTGCTTATAGTATGAATGTATGGTAACAAAGATAATGCTAGGTCACACATCTCAACATATGTCTAAAATAGATGAACACGATATTATCCAAATGTAGTCGCAGTCGGTGAGTCACACATGATTTCGTCATTTGTACAATCATAAAAGGTCGCAATCAATTCTTTTACGCTAGTTTCCCATTAGACGTCTCAAAGGATAAACCATAAAAAATGAATTTTTTTTTCGGTTTAAGCTTGTTGGTTGTTTGTGTTGGTAAGTATCTGTGTTCCAACACATGATAATTGTGTCTTAACCACACGTTTTGTATTTTAGTTTATGTTTGGACTGAGAATTACATACCGAATGAAGACTATGTCTTAACCACACATTTTGTATTTTAGTTTATGTTTGGACTGAGAATTACATACCGAATGAAGACTATGTCTTAACCACAAGTTTTGTATTTTAGTTTATGTTTGGACTGAGAATTACATAACGAATGAAGATTATGTCTTAACTACAAGTTTTGTATTTTAGTTTATGTTTGGACTCAGAATTACATATCGAATGAAGACTATATACGTGTTGTATTTAGTTTATGTTTGGACTGAGAATTACATAACGAATGAAGACTATGTCTTCACCACATGTTTTGCATTTAAGTTTATGTTTGGGCCGAGAATTACATAACGAATGAAGACTATGTCTTGGCCACGAGTTTTGCATTTTAGTTTATGTTTGGGCCGAGAATTACATAACGAATGGAGACTATGTCTTGACCACGAGTTTTGTAGTTTAGTTTATATTTGGACCGATAATTGTGCTACAAATGCTATCCATGTATTTGTAACGAGTTTTATATTTCAGTTTATGTTCGGGCCGAGAATTGTGCTACAAGTGATGACTGTGTCTTGACCACGAGTTTTTTTATGTACGGACCGAGAATTGTGCTACAAATGAAGACTATGTCTTGGCCACGAGTTTTATATTTTAGTTTATGTTTGGACTGAGAATTAAGCGACAAATGATGACTGTGTCTTAGCCACGAGTTATATATTTTAGTTTATGTTCGGGTCGAGAATTGTGCTACCAATGGTAACTATGTCTTGGCCACGAGTTTTATACATGTATTTGGTTTATGTCAAGGCCGAGAATTGTACTACAAATGATGACTGTGTCTTGACGATGATTTTATATTTCAGTTTATGTTCGGGCCGAGAATTGTACTACAAATGATGACTGTGTCTTGACGATGATTTTATATTTTAGTTTATGTTCGGGCCGAGAATTGTACTACAAATGATGACCGTGTCTTGACGATGATTTTATATTTTAGTTTATGTTCGGGCTGAGAATTGTACTACAAATGCTAACTGTAATGTGACGACATGTTCTAATGGCTATCATATTATATGTGAACACCCACCTAATACTGGAGTGATAGCTAATGGTGGAGTATGCCACTGTGCCTTTACGGCTTTAAGTAAGACAATTAAATGTCTATTAAACCTTGCTTAAACCACTTTGCTAGCCATGTTTTACTCAATTTTAATAAGTAGCAACACACTTTTCTTGCATATATTGTGTATATTTGATAAGATAAAGTGATAGAAGTGTTACTATAGACATATTGTGAAGACTGTAGCCAGATTTGGTGCCTAAGTGCTGATAAACCGAACACCACTCCAACACCACTTCGAGCAACATTAACTGGGGCACCTGTGTTGGGAGAATAGGGTCAGCATTGTCACAATAAGGGTCTTATTACATTAAGTCCATTCATGCCAACTGCATCGCATTGGATTTCGAAAGGTTCATTAATGGCCTAATTCGGCCCTGAGTATTGTTTAAAAAATGCATGTTCCTTCTAATATGTCCTATATTTCTAAAAAACCGAAAAATGTCTTTCAAAAAAAATAAGCATACTTATTCCAATACCCCTCTTAATAGACCGAAAAACTACTGAAAATATGTCATGTTTAGCAAAACTGTCATTTTGAGCCATTTTCATGGTTTTTCATGACCTTAAACCTACCCAAAAACCTCGATGGCATTCTTGCTACACTTTGATATTTTGTACATATACAAGTATATGAAAAATTGCAGGATACTGGTTGTGTAAAAGCATTAAAGTGTAGCACGACTGCCATTGTGTTTTTTCGGAAGGTTTTTCGACATTTAAGGTGCTGCCTCACAGATTGGGCTAATGTTTTGGTATACCATGAGTTTACCACCTAACCAAGTATCGATGTAATAGAAAGCCACTGACGGTTGCTTTATAACAGATTTGGCGCAATTAAGCAATTTTAACCACTGTAAATATCACCCACTGAGTATTTTCTTTCTTGAAAAACGCGCTTAGTTTCCTTCCAACATGTTTTGTGAATTATGTAATTCACACGTGATCGAACTGTAAAATCAACAAACTACAGCCCGAATAGCTCAGTGTGATAAGCTACCCTATAGAATTGTTGATGTAAAAATACTAAATAACTACAAAAAACCCGAAGTTTCTCAAGTTATTTTAGATGTCAGTGTGGTTGTTTATGGGATATACAGGCAACTATACCAAATTTACGCGAATATTTGACAATTTTAATTTATTTTTAAAATACACTAATATGTGAGGCAGTCTCTTTAAAAGTCGTGAAAATAGCATATTATTTGCATTTTTGTCAACATATTACAAGGGAAATTTGGATAAGTATGCTGATTTATACACAAGAAATGTTAGGTTATTTGAATTACAGGACTGATTTATATGAATGTGCACTGTTAATTTTTTTTAATCACAGGGCCAAATTAAGCCTTTTTTGAACCTTTGGCATATTAGATGATATTATATATTCTGTTTCCAACACGATCACTTCATTGGTAATGCTAAACTAACATAAGACGGATAAGATTATTGGCGTGTTTACCCTTATCAAAGTTTGGGTAGATCTAGTATTTATTGTAATCGATTGTACAAGTTGTAAAACGCACATATAAAATGAAAAGTCGTTTATTATTGTATCAAAACATGTAACTTATTTCCGAATCGACCCAAAAATAAATTAGCGTCTTTATAAATTAAAAAAAATATGGACACGAAGCGGTTTCTTGCCGATGTGTGACAAGCACAGGGCAGAGAGCATAGTTCAACCTTTCTAACGTCTTATTAATAGCCCGGGTGCATTATTCACTGAAAGTCTGTCGGACTAGTCATTTAGCAGGTTGTGATTCTTAACATTGGTGGTAGTAAAGTTTCATCGTATTATTAATCTATTCCAATGAGTATGATCTCTTTACAGCGTGCAGTGGATCCGCTGACTGTAATGCTCTACCTGACTGTACAGACAATAGGAAACATTGCTATGATGGTCACTGTATTTGTACCAGATGGGGATAACTTTATTACGACGTCTTACCAACAGGTTCTCACTGCATTATCACTATTATGTAATACAGATTGTCAAAATTTATTATGTTTTGCAATGAATAAATATTTACAAAATAACTGTATCATCATTTTGTTGTTCTATACATTGTGTTTTATACTATTGCATGCAGCGCAAGCTACTGTGCATGGGATTCGGTGTACTGAAACATTAGTCCTGGCTGCGACAAACAAAGGCTTTTTAGCAGTATAAGAAGAGCAAATACCGGAAGTATAACGCACGATAAATGTTCATTCTCTGACTATGCCGTCAGTCTCGGGAACAAGGAAAGTACGAAATCCTGGCATACTGCATACCCGGGCATACCGATAGCTTCAGTACATTTTGATGCCTCTTTGTTTGTTTGTTAAACCCGATGGCAAACGGACTGTGTCTGACAAGTAGTTCACTTATTAAACAGGAAAGGACCATGAACGATATTTACGAATAGGAACAGAGACAAATACATATGAAATAAATGCTTTTTTGTGGACCTTGACAGTTTACACTTACTCAAAGCTTTTCCTAGGATAGAACGGACGACGTATGTTTGCCAAATAAAAAAACAAAAATTGTTCTTCGTTATATATGTCCGTTTACTCTATTCAGTACGATATAACTACTTCCTTTTGTATACATGTACGTCGCACGGACAGAAAACAAGCTGTTCGGTGATTTAAAATTAGTTAAACATTTTTCTGCCCATGAAAAGAAGGAACTCATGTTGTTGCCTGAAGATCCAACCGTTGGTGTAGAAAGCGTTTAATGTTATCCATTAATTATTTGTGTAGCGTATCAGTTAGTCCCCGTGCACTTTGTTGTACATCTCCGAAAAAAGCATTTAGACTCAGCGGCGCTATGCCATAGTCCAAACCCTGGATATGGCATGCCATAGTCCGAGTCCCAGCTGTGGCATACCATAGTCAAAGCCCCGACTGCGACATGCCATAGTCCGATCATCGGCTGTGGCATATTATAGTCCGATCCTCGGCGGCGGCATGCCATAGTCCGATTACCAGCTGTGGCATAACATAGTTCGAGTCCCGACTGCGACATGCCATGGTCCGAGACTCGGCTGCGACATGACATGGTCCGAGACTCGGCTGCGACATGCCATGCTCCGAGACTCGGCTGCGACATGCCATGGTCCGAGACTCGGCTGCGATATGACATGGTCCGAGACTCGGCTGCGACATGCCATGGTCCGAGACTCGGCTGCGACATGCCATGGTCCGAGACTCGGCTGCGACATGCCATGGTCCGAGACTCGGCTGTGACATGCCATTGTCCGAGACTCGCATATCCAACTATTTGTCCCATTTGTATTCGCACATGTGACAATTTTTTTACCATTTGAAGGCATGGGGACTCCACGTAAAATTGTCCATATGATAATAACTATTTGAGATATTTCTTATGTGCAAAACATATTTTGTAGTTTGATATGTCTACAATATAATGCACTAAATTTCATAGTTGTATCTTTATGGGATCAACCCCCTTTTTAAAGGTTTTTAACATGACTATCACTCACATTGAACAAAGAAGGAAATGAACGGATTTGATATCAAACTTGATTACTTTCTTGTCCGTAGTTCTTTTGTTTCTCGGGGAATATATTTTGTGCAAACTTGATTAATAGTTTAATTTCTTCCCGTCAGATTGGTGTTTTGATATAAGAAATGTGATAATTAGATCTGCCCCCTTTTTACGGTTTTTTAAAACAGGTATCATTTTTTTTTAGTAAAAAAGTATTACACATATTTAATTTGCACATTGTTAATCGTTTTATGACGCGCCCCGTATAAAAGTGGTACATTCGCGTGAATGGTTATAACCGCTATATTTCTATAACCGCTATATTTCCTGTATACATACTTTATTATGATTTTAGAGATTTGAAACTTTGACTTTATTGCCGATTTGGAAAGTAATACATGCATTAAAATAATTAAAAGTGAAATGTCATAAGGTCACGCATAATTTAAAATTATAATAATCACGCATGTTAATTAACATGCGTGTAATAATCGAACAGGTGAGACATAAAAATGAAGAATCATGTCATTCCTATGACACTTGTTAAATAAACTGGTTAATTGACACGTTGTACCACCTAATTGAATATATACGAATTGTAAAATGAAAATTAAACGTAAAAAAAGGTGAGAAAAAATCCGTATATATATATTCCGTAATCCCGGAAAACGGGTTTTTTCATATACTGTTAATATGGTGAATCTACAGAGATCCTTTTAATCAAAGTTTGCGTCTGAAATATACGAGATAATAATTTACCATATTCAGACGTATTTATTTGTTGGCATCAATTCAACAATTGATTAAAAAACATTTCATTTGATAACGCAATTAAATGCAGTGTTTTAATATTTTGTAATGACACGTACATTGTATATCAAATGTTTTAACTTGATCTGTTTAGTAGACCCATTTTGTTCAATAAAGTATGTAAGTTTCTTTATGGTAACATACCGATACATTAAGAGTATGTATTTTTAATGTATTAAGACTTTATGTTCATAGAAAAATAAAATAAAATGAAATATTGTCATATTTTATAGAATTAACAAGTATTTTTGTATTGATTTAATTAAGGCTGTCTCATATCTTTGAAAAGTACATGCATACTGTTTCTGTAGTGAGTTTTATAATATACATATAGATATATTGCTGACCTAGCCTACTTACTATTTACATCTGCTGGTTTCTGCGGTGAGGGGGCATACTTGCTCGGCTAACGTGAGCGGCTCACTAAAGAGCTGGCATGATGAAAATTGTAATAGACTAGGGTGGTAAAGATCTATATTTCTATTATAAAACTGACTCCAAGCACTTGTCAAACATAAATAAGTTGAACAAATGTTTCATCCCGATATCTTGAAAAAATAAAATATTTGTGACAATTAGAGGGAAAATTTGATTTTTGTCGGGTCCGCAAGCGCGCGAATATTCTCCTATTTAATTCAAGAAAAAAACGCTCTATTTCACGAACTTAAAATTGTCATAACTTTTTTTATTTTTTCAAGATATTAAAAAAACCAGTTCCATAATTGTATGGTCTATGGCTCGAAGATGCAACTGAACAATCAACCGTACAACATACTTGAAAAATCAGCAGTGGTTGCTAAATTTCATTTAAACTGTACTTTGTGATATTGCACACATACTCAAGCATTGTACAGTAACTAGTAACCGTTTATTTTTTTTATCATCCATCGAATATGCATGATAATGAGTATGCATATCGTGACATGTATTGCGGTTACTAGTATAACAAATGCATAATTGTTAGATTCCTCACACATGATCAACGAATTCTGAATGATACCATGGTAGCATTTAAATGTTCCTGATGATACCTACCTTATGAACACAATTTCATAATGACAGAGATATGCCCATAAAAAGATCCTGGTATGCATCATATACAAAATGTCAAAAATACCAAAGTGTTACTGAACGCACAAAACCCCTCCAGCAAATGATATACATTAATTAATACACTCCGACAACCCGCTGAGTTAGCATAGCGCGATTACGCAATCGAGATAAGATCGATCAGATTAAAACCGGTATAACACCAGTCAAGGGAAGGTCACTGTGGTCGACTTGAAAACACATTCAATACAAATTGGGACAAATAGTTGGATATGGCTGCGACATGCCATGGTCCGAGACTCGGCTGCGACATGCCATGGTCCGAGACTCGGCTGCGACATGCCATGGTCCGAGACTCGGCTGCGACATTGCAGAATCTTAGCTTCAGCTTTAACATACTACAGGATTGCGTTTGTTTATCTTTTTTGTCACTCACCGTCATTTTGATGACATTATTTGCATAAAGCATTTGGTTCTTTCGTTCTAGAACTCCGTATCAACACTTATATGCATGCCTAATCTAAACAAACTGTGATGTTCAATAAAATGTGATGGAATAAATCACTTGATAGTCACAGGTATTGACCCCGACTCTCACTTCGTGTACGAAAGACCTGATAAGAACTATATATGTAGATAAAGTTTAGTATGTGCCTCATCGTGACATTGTCTTCCGTCATGCCCTTCATAAATATAGAAGTTCTCGTTTTAGTTTGTTTGGTGAAGAGCCAACCATTACATGTTGATAATCATAGCCATGTGAGGATAAATATGTCTGAAGTTATAGGGGCAAGGGTGAGATACGTGAGAAGGGTTTAATACATTACCGATTGTGATATTATGTTTTATTCCCTAATGGAATAAACTGACAGTATACATATTTCAGATCTCGAGGACAGTTAAACACCGGAGCTGTATAATTACATTGTTTGTACTATCAATATGTACTAGGCTGTCGAGTGCATGGTTTTCGAGTGGTTAATGCTCATGACTACTGATTGGTAGGTCTCTTGTTCGAATCTCTATATGGGCACTTAGTCATTTCTGACAATTTTCAAGTGTCCCAACACTACTAGAGATGGACTGGTTGGTAATTCAGAGCGATGTAAAAAGATTTTATAAGATCAGACAGGGAAGGAAGCACTCAATTTAACCAGCCCAGCACAGAAAACATTAAAAACACACAAAGCACAATGTCCAACTGAATCAACCGAGCAGATCAGTGGTGTAAAACGGGCATGGTAAAGAACCTATGAGTCTATTCGAAATGAGCAAGGATATCCAAACCGGATTCCTTGTATCGCACCACCGCCTCTTCTACCTGCAGTCTCTTCATCAAAAACACAGGACCCAATTGGACATTTTTATAGGTTATCCTTGACTGAAAGGTCAAAATAGTTACACACAAAGACATTACATACATCTATAAGGAGTACAACACAGTGTGTTGTGAGATGTTATTATAATAAGTCTCGTTTCCCCAACCGTTACACGTGAGAATGGCGAAAACTTTAAACTTCATTGAAACTAGGTCATCCGGCTGGGGCGTCCACTGTGGTTATGTGGCGTGGTTGTTCACTTAGGCATATTTCGACTCGTTGTGGATGGGTCATTCAGCTGGGAAATTTAACGTATTGATCCGGCTCGGGTTTTTGGCTGAAACCATGCCTTTCAGTGTTTTAATACTGTTATTTAACTTTTAATGCTTAAGGTAGCTAAAACTATGTATTTCAACAGTTTTACTGTTGTAACTAGGTCATTCAGCGTGGACATTCCGCCTTTGTTTGCTGAAACTATTCCATTCAGCTTTTTAATTTCATTTTTCTTGTTCGGCAGAGTGTTGGACAGCTAAAACAAGGTATTATAGTCGTTTTCCTGTCAAAACCGGGTCATTCAGCTTAGGCATTCAGTTTTTTGGTTGCTGAAACTAATTCATTATAGTTCATTGTAGTTTGGCATTGTGTCTTGTATGTGTTTAATGTTTTCTTTGCCTTGTGTGTTTTTAATGTTTTCTGTGCTCGACTGGTTAAGTCGAATGCTGCCTTCTCTGCCTGACTTAATATTATCTTTTTTTTATATATTACTGTGCATAGTTTGACACTGTGTTTGTGGAGCATATTCTGAACAAGTAGTATTCACTTCTTACACATGCCAGGTCCTTTGCAAGGTCCATTTAGGACATACTGTATGTAGGAAGTTCAATTGTCAATGAATAGTACTGAAATGGGTTCAGCTTGTCGGTATCAATACTCAAAATTTGACATTGTCTGATGTACCACGCATGCCACTAAATCTTATATGTCCTGGAATAACATTAATGGTTTGAAGGAAACTCTACCGCAACCTATCATTGCGCGTTGTATCAAAGTCATATCGATTCACACGAACTATACGTCAATTGTCTCGGTTGCGAGCGAAATATTCACAGAAATATCCTACGATCATTCTTTTTTCAAACAATGAGGCAAAAATCCCTTTCGATGAGCAAAAGCAAGGGATTATCGTTGGCTTATTAAGGTCGTGTTTTCGGAGGGAATCTATAAATTCACGGCTGCCGACAAACCGACCAAAATGCTTAGGAAGGTCTGGTTGATAACGGCGGTATAATTCAGTAACAACAATACGATTATATAGAATGATTTTATGTTGATGTTGTGATCAGGGGTCATCTTTGACCTTTTTCACCATTTATGTATTGTTATATGATAGATATTCATTGTTAACCTGCGGCCTTGAGCCGCAGGTTATATTGGATTGCCAAAAGTAAAATGACCATGGAGGGGCACGTGACATGTTCTCGATGGTTTACGATTTCAAAAAAAATATCCAAAAAAAGAAGCATTTTGTAAGAATGTCATGAACCAGACTAATTCCATTATTCCATGCGGATAACATCGGTCTTTATCGCATTACAATAGTTTATTTACCAAAGAAAGCTGAACTATTCCGAAATTTCACTTTGAACGCGAGACCACGAATCTAAACAGCAGGTGTCTGCAGCTGCATAAGATTCCCAGTCAGTAATAAATATAGTGGGCAATGCACTACATCCCGTAGAGAACACATCGCTAGATTAACAGAAGCATGGTATTGATACATGATATATGTTTTTCTAATTCTTTTGAATTTGTTCATTCGTTCGGCACATACATTTAACACAACCAAATAATTGGAAGATAATCGGTATTGTCCGATTTTACATGTATTGGAATTATTTTGACAGAAACATTAATTTAAACTTACACCAGAATAAATTCGAATTGCATCCAAACTGCAAAAACCACATCCTAAACAATACAACTAAATTACAAGGCCGCAGGTAATCACCCGCAGGAAACTATTTGACTTGTAAATCTTGAAATCTTGTACCACCGTACCGCCCCGACTGATCTGGACCTGATAATGTGACGTCATCGTTGAACCGTGCACTATCTAGTATAAATTGACATATGGTCAAGCGGTCAAACCAGATACGTTCCACATTAGATATTCAAGCGAACATTAAACATGAAGTGTCTTATTGGATTAGGGTTGTTAATTGTCTGCGCCGGTAAGTCGACATTTATGGTTCCTGTTTAAAAATATTTGAACATTGTATTCTTAGCATGGGGTATAAACCATGTTTAATTAAACATACATATCGCTGGTTTAGCGTTAGAATGTCGTAAGTGGTCACGTTGACCAAACTGAAGTTGAAAAAGCTTGTTTTTTCCAGAAGTAAAGACAGTTTTTTCTTGCTTTCTCAAAATATTGATTTTTTACTTGCGACCTTCTAATTAGACTAAGCCAGCGATATATAGGTTAAGAGGGACAATGAAACATATGCTGTCATTTTCTTTATAATCAGGTCCTACAATACATATTGATACTTATCAAAAAGTGGAAACTATGAAAATGCCATGTTTTTACAAATGTAAATTCCGTCAAAAGTATATAGAACCCTTTCACAGCCGCATACTGTACCCGCCATGGGTTTGTTTGGTGTCAAGCTGTTGCCGGACAATGTGCTTTCACATGAATCGGCCATTAAACGCGACTGTCCGATATGGGAGGAGGTTGTTGAATTTCCCTACCTTCCGTGATTGCAAAATAAATTTCATTTGTGACTGTAACTGTTCCCAATGCTCTAATAATACATTGTATGAAGCATATCTAAAGTTTGTTAGAGGGTCCCAAATGTTTTTCCCATTCAAATGTAGTTCTATCATTATGTTATATTTAAGAAATAAACTATGAAAAGCCGTTGTATACCGGCTGTTATACAATGGTTTAGAGTTCTGACGCGTAGGAATTAACCACGAAGGCCGTAGGCCTGAGTGATTAATAACAAGCGTCAGAACGACAAACCATTGTATAACAGCCGGTATACAACGGCTTTTGAATATTTTATTTCGATTCTAACATGATTTAAACTCGGAATTATATATTAAACCAGTGTTATTTTGCGAGATCTATGTTGTTTACGTAACTTGTTTACCTGCATGACGTCATAAAAACGACATGACGTCATTTTTCATTGTATATCGGCCGATATACGACGTTATGATTTGTTCTCTGTATATATAGGCGAAATCGCTGGTCATGTTAGAATCGTATTTAAACACCCCTCGTATATATTTGAAAATATGTAGAGAAGCGCTGATACTCGAACGTTATAACGTAGACGACTTGTGTGTTTTATTTCAGTTTATGTTCGGTCCGAAACCTGCACTGTTAATGCGGATTGTACATCTACCCAATGTGCCACAAACTATCACGTGATCTGTGAACATGAAAACGAGGATGGAGCCACAAGGGACGGAGGACTGTGTACTTGTGCCCAAAATGAATTCAGTAAGTCTATATCGCGAAGAGTTGTACCTTTCAGAAATAATTAGTGCGTTTAAGTCGCACAACTAGTATTTAATTAATTGCTGTTTTGTCACGTCATTCTGCGATATATGTATAGAGATTTTCAGCAGTGGCTCCATCACAACTGTTCTAAATTACGGATGTTTTAGCCAAAATGATCACAAAAAGATTTATATATTATTGGTTCAGATGGGCATAGCGTCTTCTTGTCAAAGGAGCATTATAAGTTTCGGTCTGTGTGTTTACATTTTGTATCCATTATTTTGTTTGTTTTCAGAATGTCTCAGCGCTAGCGACTGCTCCAACATGCCATGCCCCGAAAACCGTAACTACCATTGTTACGACGGTAAATGTATCTGCACCAGATGGTAGAAATCTCTCAACATTTCTAGCTTGTGTCCAAATATAAAATGTTAAGTTTGTGACTAAATATATAGAAAACCCACAATGTGTTTTTATTTACTTATTTACTTATTTTGGAACAGTAGATGCTAGAATAAAACAACACTGCTGTAGTTTAAATCATCATATGGTGTCTCTGCAGAACTTGTATCGTCAAATGTCACCAAGTTAATTATGTCCCCATCTTTGATGAGATGTATATTACTTTGCACATAACGGTTTGAATGTTGGTCGGTCGGTAGACCAAATGGCTAAGGTTCAATAACACAAGAAGGCTTTGCCCTAGCATCCTCAAACTTTACATGGAGATTGGTCATCAACAGTAGATGACCCCTATTGATTTGGAGGTCAGTAGATCAAAGGTCAAGGTCTTTGTGACCTTTACCATTTCTGACTATTGAGCTGCCATAGGGGTAAACGTGTTTGACAAATATATCTTGTATTAATTGAAACAATGGAGCATGAGGGTGTGTCCTTATTTGCTTATTTGTTTGTCGATTTCATGCATGGTAGTTATTGCACTAATGGGTTTGGGCACCAACAGTCACCAGCGACTCTGCAGATTGCAAAGTTTAAGTCCAAATATTAAGAACATTCAAACAGAAAATAGAATCAGTCCGGTTAATACCAGATCACCTCTATTACAATAAACATTACATGGCAGAGAGGGGAGCACTGACATTGTCAAACCTAGACACTACGTATCACGCTTGACAATTGAACCGAACTAGACAATGAACACACATTTCACAAAAAAAAAAAAATAAGCAAAAGGTTCATGACAGCTATAAACGGCAGAAAAAAAAACATTTTTGGCACATTTTACAATCTATATTGACAACTGAAACCACTTCTGTAGCACAATTGATGGTAGGTAGCCCAACATAAAACAAGAACAGCAAGTATTTTCCGCGTCCAGTTTCACTGTACAACAGCATATGTATTGTATGAATAGATAAACAGTACACACAACAGCCGCTATGAAATAGGTTCAGCATGTTTAGCAAAATGGCAAATCTAAAAGGGCAAAATATGTATGCACTTGTTCGCCTTAACCACTGGTCGGATTAAATGAACTTTCACATGCATGATAATGCAGTTTGTACTAAGCCTTAGTGTGTATATTGTCAAGGATGTTTAGCTCAGTTGAATAGTGTCAGAGTTATGGCCCTTTGTGGAGGCCATACGTTGTTTGTCAAAATTCCTTTTGCTTTATTTCCGGAACGATTTGCAGGAAGTAAACAGAAAATGATTTTCTCTCAACAACATTTGCTTAAATTATTTTGATCCCTCAAAACACATGCCAGTCTGAGGACGAAGTATATTTAGTGGTAACAATTTTGTTTATATATAGACAAATTAGATAGTCTATACGTGCAACCAAAAACATGAGAGAAACATGCTTACAAGTACTCCCAATGTACCCAAAGACCAAAATCGTACGCACCAAAATCAACCCAATCGCCCGAAAATCGTAACATCCCACATTTTAAACTTTGACTTGAAGACTATTTTTAAATTGGACACTTAGAACTGAATTGATAAGGCAGAGCGTCTAATGAATTTCAAATGAAATCGTAAACAGTGTTAAATAACAGGATAAACTACATGTAGTGTATTTTATTTTAATAGCGCTACTTATTTTTTACTAATTTATTTAAGGTCGATTGTGAAACAAGTTTTTTTGAACTTAAATTAATCACAATCGACACTTCAATCCTGATGTAATCCATCGCAATGAGGGTATGATAGAATGGAAGCTAGTTTCCCTTTTTGCTGACCGTCTAACGAGGGAATTACTGGTACGTTTATTACTTCTACTTTGGTAAGACGCGGCCTGGGATCGAACCTGGGACCTCCCGCACACAAAGCTCCACACTAGGTTCTCGAGGAGGCAGTGCTACGTAGTTAAAGGTACAACACAGTCCCAAATCTTCAACACGGTACACACCTAATACACCGTTTCTCAGTTTCGTCAGAGAATTGAACTGCTTTTATAGGACTATGATAGAAGTCAAACCCGATGTAACGTTCGGACGTAACTCAGATGTTCCGTTCTAGTGTTTCATCGGTTTTAAGTTCCGTTACAGCCATATGAAAACAGAACCATTATTAATTGAGTATTATTATTATCATACCATATTTATATAAGCACTTTTATCATGATCAAACTTGCTGTACAATAACAATAAAGACATGGTTAAAAACGATATGAAACAGATATACACATTTAAGGATCAAAATATTAATTAATTTAACTACATAGCACATTCAAAAACAAAAACAATGAATATTTCAAATTCGGTTGGCTTCGTAATAGGCTGTATGGCTCTGTGGAGGTGTCGTTCTACGGAGGTTAAGATAAGAGTGAAAACGAACGGGGGAAAATAAAAATGCCGCTTCTCGGAGGTTGCCGCTTCTCAGAGGTGCCGTTTCGGGAGGTTATACTGTAATTAAAAAATACAAACATTGAATGTTTCAAATCAGGTTGGCTTCGTAAAGGGCTGTATGGCCAGTCCACACGCGTATTACTCCACACGCCGGTAGTAAATGTTACGCATTACGTTTGTACAGTGAGTCGCACTGTTTCCTAGGACTATGTAAGTGTTTCAAGAACAGCGTCACATACGACTATTACGAGACACCGTCTCTAAAAGTAAAAATGTGCTACTTTTAAGAGACCCCTAATAAGTCGAACTCATAACCATCCAGAATATGCTTTTGTATAACAGTGTGTTTTAGTGCTTTTTTGAATGACGGTTGTGTTTTACTATCTCTGAGTGCTGTTGGAAGTGCATTCCAGAGTTTCGGTGCTGCAGCCCTGAAACATTGATCACCATACTAGACAGTCCTCATCCTCGGCACAACTAGAAGAATGGAGTCATTTTGTGACCTAAGATGTCTTTGTAAAGTACATGTATATACTTCCAACATACATCTGTTGTAGCCAGTAGACTTTCCATATAGTGCTATGAAAACAAGAGTCTTGTACTCCACATTATAGTGTGCAGGTAGCTAGTGAAGATACCATGCGATTGTAACGTGGTATCAGTGTGCTGAGGTGGGCAGCTGTGTTTTGAATATTCTGTAGTTTGTTCAGAATGGTTTTTGGGGAGCCACACTCTAATCCAGTCTTGGTGTTACTAAAGAATTGATAAGAGATTTTGTCGCATCCACAGTCAAATATTGACTGATTTGACCTATTTGCCGAATCTGCATGAAACAAGACATGGCACCAAGGTTTCTCACCAACGATGATGGTCTGATCACAGGGTCACCAACTATCACCGTGATAGTATCGGCTGAATTGGTACCGGTATTATGTCTCGGTAAAACAGGATTACATCTGTTGAGTCTGCGTTTAGTTTCATATCAACAAAGTTTCCTTCACCCAGTGCAAGATATCCTTCAGACACGCTTCAATTCGTTGCAGTGTCTCGTCGTGTGAAACGCAATCCCATATACAACTGGGAGTCATCGGCGTAAAAATGATGTTGCAGTTGATGCTTTCAGCAGATTGCACCCACTGTTTTTGTTTACATGGTGTAGTTTTAGGGGCCCCGAGTTTAGCTATAATTCATCAGTTCTGGTTTCGAAAGATCACTATATATCGATACAAACTGTCTGGTAACGGGTACACAAATAGGACTTCATCCACTCCAATGGCTTATCTGCTACACCAAAATGATTTTCAAGTCTGTGTAGAAGAATGGTGTAATCAAAGGTGTCAAATTAAGCTGATAAATCAAAGATGACGAGGATAGTAGCTTTATTCTGGTCTACAGTACAAATGATGTCATTTTGCACGTGCCTGTAGAGTTGAATTTTCTATAGTGCTCGTCTGGTCGAGCATCGACTACCTTCTAAAGAACTTTGGAAAAAGGTTAGTTTGACAGTCTTTTTGACATTGACAGTAGTTCATTTAAACAATCCCTCAACCATGTTGGGATTGGATCAAGCTAACATGATTAACTGGGTGATCTTTTTATAAGTTTCCGGATTTATTCTTCTGAAGTCGGAGAAAAATTCAAATTCTAAGCCAGCGACTGATTGGGGGAGTATTTGTATGTTTCGTTAATACACACCTTCTTGGACGGATCTGTCCGATTACCTATGAATTATCTTTGTCAATTATCCTTCCTAGGAAGTAGTATACTATGCATACACTAGACAAGAGACAAACCGGATCTCAACATACATGAAATGATTTCCAACAATGTATATAACAATTCTTGGAAACAGACCAAAGGCACAAGGAATAATGTCTAAGCAATACGAAGGGTGGTGAAACTCAACAACATTTCCGCTTTCCAGGCAGTCGCGTATAATGAGCATTTCGTGTGCCTCCGTAGCTCAATAGTCTAATCTGGCGACCGGGTTCAAATACGGGCCGTGGCACTCTTATGCCTGCCATATTTTAGCAGAAAACTGACTGGCAAATAAAGGATATGGTCGGCATATTTTTGTGAAGGCATGTTGCTCTGCGACAGCTTAAAGATGCTGCCTCACAGATTGGGCTAAAAAGTTTGTATATCGTGATTTTCCAACCTGACCAAGTATTGATGTAATAGAAAGCAACTGACGGTTGCTTTATGAAAGATTCGGTGCAAATAAAAAAATTAAAACCACTCTCGATATCGCCCACTGAGTTTTTTTCTTGAAAAAAGCGCTTAGTTTCCTTCCAACATGCTATGTGAATTATGTAATTCACACGTGATCGAACTGTAACACGAACAAACTACATCGTAAACATCAGTGAGGTTCATCAAATGCGAACCAATTTCAGGCAATTTAAGTAATACATGTAGTAGTGTTAATTCTATACGGTATTAATACCCAATAGAATTTTTTATTTAAAAATACTAAGTAACTTCAAAATGCCGAAGTTTCTCAAGTTATTTTAGATGTCAGTGTGGTTGTTTATGGGATATACAGGCAACTATACCAAAATTATGCGAATATTTGACAATTTTATTTTATTTTTTGCAATACACCAATATGTGAGGCAGTCCCATTAATACTTTGCAAACAATTAAACATGACATTTAGGTATGTTGTTATATTCTAGACATCAGTTTAAATGGTATGACCATGTTTATAACGAAAATGGCACAAAATGCTAATGGTGTTAAAGGTGCAAACTATAGTTCTGTCTTTGCTGGCCCATGTGTGGTTACAGATATTTGGCACGGGTTACTAAATGAAAAAAACAACACTTCTAGTCGACAGATGCAAATGCTCAACGTTTTTATATAGAAAAAGGTTCCAACCAGTTTTGGACAGTTTAGATGAACATGGCTTTTATCTTTTGTAATCAGATGGGGTACCCAAAGTGGTCGACCAACCTTGTTCATTATTGTATTTCGCTTGAGAATTGTATTAATAGTTCCTATATATGCCAACTCATTGAGCTATTTACCTAATTGTAAATCCTGGACCAGTTAGTTAATTCATCAGACGTTTGCAAGCATTTACAAGGATATAGCTGTATTTGGATTGAGCACGTAAGACCTATTCCAATGGAAACAACACCACTTTCGTAATCAATCGTTCGAACATCGTTAACACGCGTACACTAAGAGGCACTTATAACTGTGCACTTTTCAATTCCTAATAACTTTTTTGTTTGTCAATATTTTTTAACGAAATTTTGTGTAATTGGTTGTTAGTCGACGCACAACGTAATCTAATATTTAAATATTACGGTTCAATGAATATTGCCCATTGGACTGTGAAAACAACAATTCAACGAATTGCACGAGAAAATCGTGAAACAGCGGGAAATAAAATAACACGTGGTAGTTTTCATTAAATGCATACCCGTTAACCCAATAAAACACAAAATAAAATATGTGTCTAGAATGACGCCATGACGTCGCGTTTATCAACACAGGCGTCTAAATGTTACTGTTGGAATATAATTAATTTTGGCGTTCCAAAAGTTTAATTATGTGTTATGCAACCATTAAAGCCCCTGTAGATATTTGGAGCCATATTCTACCTGACTGTCTATCCTTTCATTGTTAAAATTTGTCAACGTCATTTCTCTGCAATGGCTGGTCCAATTTCAACGTATCTGGATACGTGCGGCATGTTATGCTTGGACCAACTGTCACGGAGATTGCCCTTCAAATATGACGTCAATGCGACAACATTGCATAACTTAAACGCCCAGAAGGACACGTTGTAAACTGTTGGAAAAATGTGCGCTTTAAACCGGAGCAGATTTCGTGAATTCACAATTTTACGCAACGCTAAATTATGTGCTAGCGTTTCCTAAATCATGTGTGTTATGAAATGAAATGTGCTAAACTATTATCACGCATCTTTTAACTACGCTTACTGCAAATTTCAACAAAATATACCCACCAATAACTGAGATAGTGAGATTTGAGTTAGTGCACAGTTATAAGTGCCTCTAAGTGTATATGTGAATAATTGTACATTTGTAAATTGTAAAACTATTCTGTTAGTCTAGGAGAGTGCAGTTCGTTTTTGGGTTGAGATGGAATCTAACCTCGGAGATGCCGCTAATTTATAACCCTTTCATTATGTCATACTTCATAGGTTTATGATAAGACGTTCCTAAATATGTAATTCGTGACTAGATGTTCTTAAATATAAACTCTGCCAGCCGATGTACTAAATTTTTCTACGTTATATATACCAAACAACTTACTGTATTGTTACATTTGTTGGTTTGGACTCTAGGTAGCGTGAACAGAATCTGATAATCATGAAAATAATCGTTGCCTTATTAGTCGTAGCTTTTGCTGGTAAGTTTGGATTTGATGACACGTATTTTTGTTACCTTGTGTTTCATTTATGTATTAATGGTACTTGATTCTATAATGATGAAAATAATATTTTTTAAAAAAACTTTTGAAAATGCTCCTCAGATGCCGATAATTAATAATTAAATGCCAGTCAAAAATCATTTAAATGTATGACTAATCGCTCACTTTTTAAATATTTCGATGGTCTACTGGTGTTCTGATCCGTTACATTTGAATAAAAGAAGTGTTTCAGTCGGCTTCTTTCAACACCTTTTCAGTCATATTTATGTTGATGTCGATCGACATACGATAATTTCCAGAAATTAGTTTTGCACTATTTATCAGCAGTACTTCAGTGAAGTTTCACTTGTAAGACATGGGGTCGTATTCAATATTGATCTAACTTTACTTAATGACAAGGACAACCAATCAGATCAAACCATATTAAACTCTTGGTCAGTAACAGGTGATATGATTTGCTATCCTTATTCTCCAATCAAATGAGATCAATATTGAATACCACCCCTGGCAAATTGTGGTACACGATCGGTCTAAATAAGTTAAAGCGTGCTACGTCTATGTTAGTAGCTAAGATATTCTGATTTACCATTGTAATCATTCGTATGATTATGTTATACTTGCTAGTATCCCGATAAGAGATTGATGGTTAAAGAGTGTATGTATTTTCCAAACTGGTTATTGTGTAGTAATCAATTAACATGTACGCTGAGTACATAAATAAACGCGCATGTTACATTTCTCCATAGGGTTACATGGTAGCCTATAGCTTTATTCGAAGGTCGTGCAAAAGAATGACTTTTGTCTTGATTGTTAACTCATTAAAGTTGTTTCGGTAGTCTGTTTCAAAATTTTATCTTTTGAGCCAAGTATTTTAGGAAAACATTGCTGAATGTGTTTTATATTCTATATTAACAACTTGCATTTAAATATCTTTAGATAAGAGTCACATGTAAATACAGTTTAAGAAGTACAGCAGATATACCTGGGAACAAGTAGACACAAAAATGACTGATAAAGATAGTACAGGAAGAAAATGGCAGACTGACCAAAATGACTGGTCTAACATGTAGCCTTAGCTGTTAAGATTTATAAGTGAAATGTGTCGTTTACGATTGCTCTTTTCCCAGAATATACGAGTACCGTATTTGCATGTACCACTTAACTTAAAGTCGCATCTATACATGCTACGTTAAAGGTAGTTAGAACTCGATTGAATAAGCTTTCATCAAATGAGATAAACTGTAATTTAGGTGCATTTCACATTGGATGTTTTTACCATTTACACGCATAAAATTGCATCTGAAGATTATAATTACTAATTTTCTAATCGTTAACTTGATTTATGGACGTTGTCTCACCCTAACAGATTGAATAAAGTCATTTTCAGCCGTGGAACATTGACTTTTAGTTTCCGTTGATTAAGTTAAACCGTAAAATACATACAGGCATCTACTTGCGTACTTTAAAGGGTCGCATCTTAAGTATTTTTGGATCATTCGATGTGCCACACACAGAATTATGCCCAGAATAAGTCATATTTATATAATAACTAAATCAATATAACCAAGCAAGCATTCATTATTTCATGATCACCTTCGTCATTTGCGTTTTTGGCAGTTTCGCTGAGAATGGCTGAGTAATATGTTTACTCTCATACGAATAACTCTATTTAAAGTTACAATACAATTTGAATATAACTCTTTTCACTTACTCCGGTATATACTACGGTACCGGAATTGAAAATGATAACATGTATGCATGCATGTTTTGTTTTTATTATACTGTGTATAACGTGAAATCATGGGTATATTGTCTTATTTTCGAAATAAACAATCTATCTATAACAGTTTATCATGGTTGTAGAAGGATTTCAGTATGTACGCACATCCACTCAGGTGGCTGTAGGTAAATGGTTGGTGTTGCACGTGTGTATAGGCATACACTAGTGGATTGTGAAAAACGATGGCAATATAGTACTGGTTGAATAATCATACTGAAGAGTAAAGGATTAATTATTACACATATTAATCATTGCATTGTCTGTATTTCCAGCATGTGTGATGGCAGAGTCGTGTTCAAACCATGCAGATTGCACAGAAACGACTTGCAGCCAAGACCATGGGTGGTTTTTACACTGTCAAAAAAGTATATGCGTCTGCTCGCATGATACATTTACCGGTAGGTCGATTAATCAAGTCATAGAAAACAACTGGCTCTAAAAAACAATGGCAATATCAGCTGCATTTGACCTACTGATTTTCGACTTCCCTTCTTGTCACATCAGTCAGTAAGCTAAGTGACATGTATGCATAATATATACATGTTTGTTTCCTGGCAAATTAGTAGTTAAAAAACTTATATATTCAGTTCAGTTTAGTCAGGTATAATGCTTTCACCGGCTCATTTCCATGTTCTTTAAAGAGGTATTCCCTACAATTTCGATCGCTAAAATTGATTTAAAAATGTTAGACATTAAATAAGAATCATTATTGCTAAAGCCCCTCAAAATATTAGCAAAATTTCCGTGTATTAACAAATCGCTGGCAGCGACACATTATTCAATGATGATCCGTAATTTTAATATAACCATACAGACATATTTCCACACACATTTTCTTCTTAAAGACATACTCGCCCAATGCATGCGACACCTCACGGCTAGGACTGATTGGAAGAAGGGTAACTCTAGCGCAGTTTTAGGATATATTTCTCAGTACGAGTTACTTCCCTTAGCGATTTTATCTAACTTCCGATTATAATAATAATAAAGACTTTATTTACTTAAGGTGAAAACGCATTAAGTTACATACATATAACATACACTTATTTTCATTGCGGTCTTCGTTGAAACTACATTTAAACAAGAATAAAACAAAAGCAAAATGCAAACAAAAACATACATGTATACAATTCCGACAAACACTAGCTCACTTCAATTATAATACTAAGAATCGTTCAACATGATTTTTGTATTTGTTCACTTTTGGGTGATTAGTTTATATGTATAGTTTTTGGTACATTTAGCTCATTAAATTGCTCAGTTGGAGAATAGTATGCTAGATGTAGGGAATGCTTCTTTAAATTATAATATTGTACGAGAGTGTTATCTATTATTACTTATATGTTGTCACTTTAGGTAAACCATGCGCTGATGGACATACCTCTACGTGTGAAGCCGCACATGGCTCGAGATGTGCAGATAACAATCTCCATTGGATATGTCTTGATGGCACGTGCCATTGTACAAAATATGGAGGGTAAAGATAAGAATAAATGAACTGAAACATAAATACTTTTGGAGTTGTTTTGTTTATATTACAATATAATTATTAATTGAATACAGCAGAGACTATTAATAACAAGACTGAGAATTGAAATAGCACGCGTATGCTATCTTGTAACTTGTAAAATTCAGTAACTGCTGGTCAGACAGACTTAAATTATACGTTTTTGGAAACCATAAATATTCCTCTACAGCTGCTGTAAAAAATATTGACAACTTTTGTATTATCCGGAAGATATTATCACATTTATATTTTCTGACCCTTAAAATTTGCATAAAAATAGAAAAATGGAGATTAGCTCATTATTTGGTTGCTTCAACCTTCGTTTTTTGTAAGTTACAAACAAAATAAATGAACATAAATATAATAATATAAATAAGGACATACATTAAACACATACTAAGCTTTCAGAAAAACTAAAGCTTGCTATTGTATGACTAAAACTGTTAAGGTTTTATTTGTTAAAAAATGGTACCTTATGAGGAATTTAAGTCACGGGTGATCCATTTTATTTGGTAGTTTACGAAGACAGTTGCTAATCAATGGAGAACGTTGCCTAACAAAGGTGCTTCCAAATTGCGTTATCGAGCGCTTTCCTATGTCTATGCAACGACATGCTACGAGAGAGCAGTG
This sequence comes from Spisula solida, assembly GCA_947247005.1. Taxonomy (NCBI): domain Eukaryota; kingdom Metazoa; phylum Mollusca; class Bivalvia; order Venerida; family Mactridae; genus Spisula; species Spisula solida. The sequence goes on along the minus strand of OX365960.1, from coordinate 4,506,955 downwards.
CTCGCCGATAGCATATCGTTTCTTAACACTTGGCTAGACGAGCGCTTTCTTGTTCAACGGACCGCTTCGGTAGTGATTTGCAACGGTCTGCTATCCACGAGCGCCCGCCAGCAGCATATAATGTTTCTGTTCCGTCCGCTACGTAGCGCTGTTTTGAAGCAAGCCGTTTCATAGCATAGCGCTACCAAGCGCTCGGTAGCGGTTTGGTTAGACAACGGGCTCCTGTTATCTATAGTCTCTGGATACAGCTCTGAATACCATCGTATAGTCATGTTACAATACGTAGAAGGGCAGCATGAAGACTAAGGGTTGTCATTTTAGTATTGAGTAATAGTGTATGATGCAGAAAATACCCCAGCTCCAGTGTACTGTTTCATCAAAGCATTTATGCTAGCGTAACCTGCAAGTTTTCCGTAAATACTGCGTACATCGACAGTATTTGCGCAAATGCATTCTACTAAGATATTGTTTCTCATTTTCTATCGTAATCTATCGTTACAAAGTTAGAGCAACTGTCAACAGCAAAAATGAACGTAGTGAGGAGAAATGCTGCACTACCATCTCTCTATACAGACTGTATACATGTATAGGTTACACTCAGCTCATTTGAAACTATAGGTTACACTCGGATATGAAACTATGAAACTCTGTGCCTATAGATAAAACACAGGTACACATTCATTATTTCGATTCTAACATAGCCAATGTTCGGCATTTGACAACTCATCCAGACATAGTAACCAGCATTTTATCTTTAACGAAGGGATATTGGAAGTTTGAAGCTATTCAGCCGTAACTGTGTTTTATTGGCAGTTCGTGCACACCTTGGTTTCCTCTATGTGTATGTAGCTAAAACCGCTGGTTGTGTTAGAATGATGTTTAGTAGACATTTTAATCGGTCAGCATTAGGCCTATTCGACTGGGCTGTTTCGTGGGACAGGTTATAGTCACTACTGTAACATTGTGAACGGGCACCAGGCTTTAACCTGCTCCACGAAACAGCCCAGTCGAAAAAGTCAATTGTAATACGCACAATGTCAAGTCATGTGCTATTTAGACACACCTTATACAATATGACAGCCAATGATATAAATTAAAAAGAGATTACTTAACACTCGGTTGTGTCATTTAGTCTCGTGCTACGCCCTCGACAAAATATGACAACCTCGCGTTTGAATTCTCTTTCTATAACTTTTACGTAAATGTATGCAGCAACTTTTGATCGATTCGTTTTAATTGGATAATTTGCACGGGTAACATCCAATTCAAACACCTTTATAATTATCACACTGTACAACCTGTTGCGTGTAAGGCAGTTCTGTTTGTCGAAGGCAGAGACACACGCGTTTGGCGCTACTTGAGTAGGGTAAGTATTTGTTATTTTATATGTGTTTAGCGTTGCTTTTGAGAGTGATCACTTACATATATCGTTGACGCGATGAAAGAACAATAGTTATATACAACTTAATTCGTGGATTGGAACAATTCTAAAACATTGAATACACACTCCCATCCTTCCTCAATAAATTTGTCGTTTCCGTTTTGGAAAATGTACATTTTCTGCGAAGATACAGAGGTTTAAGTTAAACGAGGTACAAAAAAATGCTAACGAAATAGGCAGTTCTGTTTTCAAATGATAACGACAAAGGCAGAGCGTTAAATATTAATGTTAACGCAGAGGCAGAGGCAGAGATAAGAGACTTATCCTAACGACTAAGGCAGAAATTCCAATAACTTGACAGGACCATAAAACCCCTTTGTACGATTTGTATGTTATAAATATCACCCAGATTCATGTTAGGCTGTATTCCTCTGTCCATTTCACCAAGAATAACGAGTGTTTAGTTGTTATATTGTTATAGTTGTTATATTCGTCAAGTTGATTAACGGAATATATTATATACCTGAGGATCGCTGACGCTGGCAATTATCGGTTGTGATTGGCCCTTTATGCCTGTTAATTACGAATTTACAATTATACCGTTCCCCACCCACTTTTTTATACATGCACAAAAATAAAAAAGTTAAAAATTGTGTGCACTAGTTCTATGTTTATTGTCATTAATTAACATTTATATGCGATCACTGGAACTGAAATTAACGTCCGTTCTTATCTAAGATGAATTTGCACATGCGCACAAGGTAGCTCGGGCTTCCTTTACGCTGTATATGCTTCAACGGAACGGTTATTGCAATACGTATGCCACCTATGATGAGGCGATGCTTTATCATTGAGAAATTTGCCGTGAACGAACAGACCGCTATATTAGAAATGTTAACCCGGCAACCCATAAGTTGACATTTGTTCGTGGCCGGTTGCATGGCTTGTCCTACTGTTTGCCTTACTGGTTAAATAGAACTCATATTTATTCCAAATGGGTCCAAATGTGAATGCACATCACTATGTTCATTAGGTTCAAAAACATATTTGGACAATGTATTTGTCACACCTCTTTTCTGGAGACAATGCAAGCTGCATGGTGTTTTGGTCAAGACGCAGCCAACACCAATGTCCCTACAAAATTGTTGATTTTGGTGCAAACTAAATTGCAAAAATAATAAAGATAAATGTGCCTGACACCTTATGTTACACTGTTGAATAGAGACGATTCCATACTAGTAATATCTTGCCAGCATGAATGTATCAAATGTTAAAGACTGCTCAAATATAAGTGGGACACATCTCGTAGTGTAATTCGAACCCATATTGTACGGTGGATGGTACCGTAGATAATATCACTTATAACTCTTAATAAGAGTGGCTATACATGATTTGTGTTTTATATTACGTGCTATATATGTTGTAAATATGGATGAGACTCTAATAAATTAATAAATCATTCTGCATCACACCATATGGGTTGATATGTGAATAACAACACTGACTCCATGTAAGGGGATACTTTCTACGGCTGTCCCACTATTAGCGCTGTGTTATATAGCCATATTATACTAGCTTCTGCATCTAAAATCATCAAAATCATACTTACGTATAAGTCGAACTAACTAATAGAAGTAAATTAAACTGGTATCTTATGGCAATATTTTATTATATATTATTTTCACACAGATCGACAAGTTGAATAGAGTTACCATCTGGTACAGATACATTTTCCATCGTAGCAATGATAATTACGGTTGTCAGGACACTGTGTGTTAGCGCAATCTCCCATTGAGGAACATGCTAAAACAAAACATAGGCATAATATCAAATACTAGATTAGCATATTGTACATATTTATGTGTTATAAAAGGTTCACAGCTCACCACTATGCATTGTAGATTCATGTAAATGTTTGTATAGCACGGAAAACCTGACTTGACCCTGACCTTAATGCATGAGCAAATCGTGCAATATCGGTCCTTAAGATTTGTGTTGGTATTACACCTCGAGCGTCTTCGTGATACTTCCCGCTTTTGAATACATTCAACCAGGATTACAAATATATAGACAATATATCATCCGTTAAATTATGCTTATAGAAGGTCGAGAATCATGTCGAATTCTCCGTACTATACATTGATTTACAACCACATTTATTACAGGTTTTTAATTAAATCTATTTGGCTTCTAGCCTACAAGTTAAACAAAGTACCGGTATTCAATAGTCGTTCTATGGCATAAAAATAGTATAAGGCAACAATTTGTATTTGTCTGACTTAATATTATCTTTTTGCCCAGATGAATGTTTATCTATATAGGTTCAGGAAAGTTTTTTAGATTCTAAATTCAGTTATTTGAGTATTTTTGATATTTAGTTCAAGTTCGTTATGTTGCTTGGTTTATGTTTAGAACCAATAGACTTGTATGTAATTTTAATAGTTTTTATAGCCAATTGATGTTTTTTTTGTCACAAAAGCTTGGTAGTGGTGGCAGCTTGTCTGAGAAACCGAGGTAAATCATTGTAGACTGCTACTCACAAGAATCATTAGCTGCGCATGTGCAAAGTCCGCCATTTGGTGTCGTTCCAGTGGAGGGATGTTCGCATATCACGTGAAAATTTGAAGCGCATTTGGTGGCAGTGCAGTCACCATCCAGGGTACATGATTCTGATCGTACATACACTGAAAGGACAAGGAACGATGATTATTAAGGACGTGCACAAAACTGGTTAAGTAAATCAGCCGCTTCTGTTCGCAAGTTATGCATCTAGCACAGCTACTGTGGCAAATATTTTGTCAAGTAACGAATTAAATGGAAGCTTGTAAATATTCTAAGAAGTATGTGAAATATAAAATATGCCTCTGAAGAAACTTTGGAAATATCATCATATGAAGGGTTTGGTAACGGACACTGCGATTTTTCTGAAAACAGCGTACACGTAAAATGTTTGCTTGCTAATAATAGAAATGAAAACTACCATTTCACTCGTCAATTGATAAATAGACAGTCACATCAGCCCGAATGAATACAGACTGATCCATACCAGAATAAACATATTGTTTATTAAAACCATTACTAGTTTTGTGATGTCATACATTCGCAATAATGAATATGCCTTCCCGTGGAGTTTTGGTTAATTAAAACTCTTTTTAATCAATACAAATGGCTTCAGGTGGGCATTGTACCTTGAATGTTTTTATGTGTTCTGTGCTCGGCTGGTTAAGCTGATTGCTGCCTTCCCTGACTGACTTAATATTATCTTTTTCCAAATGCATCTAAGGGAATGGAAAAAACGGGGGTCCTGTATTATATATAAGAAAAATTTGGTACGTCAAACGCGGTAAACATATTTTCCCTCACGCACCGAATTTCTTAAGAGGCAAATTCTATATTTCACACACTGCTTAAAATATTTACAAGCTTCAATTTAATCCATCATTTGGCAGGATACTAGTATTTACCATAGTAACTGTGATAGCTGCATAACTTGCGAACAAAAGTGTACGCTACTAATACATTTCGTAAAGTTGATATCAGTTGCACAAGGATTACGTTAAAACGGAACAGAATGCATCAAGTTCCAAAAAGCCAATGAAACAGCATCGATTGCGGGGTTTATGCACGATATCTTACTGAAAAAAGTTAGAGTGAAAAAAAACTACCCGAGTCGACGTAGTTTTGGGTCGAAAATGGTGTATTGCACCACTTTTGGTAACGTGGTTTCCCCACCGTGAAATACATATTTTGTAAACTTATTACAATGTATGATTATAGCTTCTTAAAGTGTATACATTACTAGTGTATTATCTTAACAAAAGAATGCAGAAGATCCTACAAATGTATTTCTTAAACGAATCTTTAGAACGGATCTTTAGAACGGATCTTTAATTACGAATGCATTTTAAAAAATGCTCAAGCGTACTGGTTATTTATAATACAATAAACCCACTTAATATTATTTTTCATTTAATTTTATTATTAAAAACGTCCAAAAAATAGTACGTTCAAAGTCAAATGAGAATCGAACTTGTCTGTTAGGTAAACTTTAAATGGGTTTGATATCAAATAGCGTGCAAAGCTCAGTCTATATATCAAAGGCACTGTAGTGTAGTGGATAAACGCACACTTCCTACAAGTTTCTATTTTATTCTAAGATGTAGTTTCTATCCCCACTTCGATCAACTGTTTATTACACGTATCCATATTATAATGTCTTATATTATACTGCTGCCTTAATGAAACGATACTTCAAATGGTCAAATTTCATGTTGTAGTGAATATATTATATACAATTGTGCGATAATTGTACTGTAGATAAAAAAAAAATAATTGAAAAGATACGACTTGATAGGTAAGGAATGAGAACATAACACAAACAAATTATTTACAGTGTAATTTATTATTTATGTTACAAGTAAAAAATAGGGTACTTGTAAAAGATAAAAGAAACTTGGATGGGTGTCGAACCAGTGGCGAGATTGAACAAAATCTCAAGACAATACCGGTATATTAGCGACATGCTTATCCATTCGTCTAAAGAGACGAAGTGAAAACTGGTTTTCAAGTATTATACTATTGACTGAAGATATCTATTTTATTATATAAAACATAAGCACCTCTATCCTTTTGAATGGGACAGTTCCCTCATCAGTATTACGTATTGAACCGACAGTACACATTTAGTCACATTCTTTTCTGTATTTATTTTCTTTAAGATTATGTGTTAGCAAGTGATGCATATAAAATTCAATCCCTATCTGAAGAAAAACAATATTTGTTTTCAGAACTTGTTTCACATTTGATATAAAAGTAATTAGTACAACACTCACTCACCTGTACAGGCAATAATTACACATAATCCGAACAGAAACTTCATTGTGTTGGTTTAATCCTTAGTCAACTAATGTGAAACGTCTGAACATTCGTCCTTTGTTACTTTTTTATACTAGTACAAATGACGTCACAATGAGGCCCAGATACAGTGACGTATTATGTACAACATCTTCCCAATAGCAACCACTAATATACAATACATGTATATCAAATAAATGTTCTACTGTCAAGTAAGTTCATTCTCTACATTGAGAGGGTGAACGTTCTTACATCAATGTCAGTTGGAGTTCAAGTGAATTTTACAGACAAGAACACAAAAACAGGAGCTCCGGAAAAGGCTAGCCTCCCATGTTCCCATCCAAACCTGTTGTTTCCAGCGCCGGGCCTGTCATTGAAAGCACTTTGATATCTACATTGAGTACATAAAGAAACGCAAATCTTACATTTTCATGTTAGACCGGTTATTTCGGGCAGTCTGCAGTTTTTTTTCTTGTACATTGTGCACTACGTATATCAGTTATGTGTGTGTCTACTCTTTCCTAGGTATCTCAGCTTTAGTTCTTATAATGTATTCACGACGTGTGACATAGCTTTGAAGGTTTTAAGTGCAAGTTGTTAAAATAGCGTTTTCGGAAAATAACAAACTCGGCATATTTTTCGAAGAATTCTTAGCTGAAAGTGATTGGAAACAGACTACCGAAACAACTTTAATATATGTTAACAATCAAAGCACACCAAACTCATTGTTTTGTGCGACATTCGAAGAAAGCTGTAACCATATGGAGAAAATGTAGCAAGTGCGTTTGTTTATGTAGGCTTACAGGTAACCCTATGGAGAAATTGTAGCGTGTGCGTTTGTTTATGTTGGCTTACACGTAACTCTAAAGAGAAAATGTAACATGTGCGGTTGTTTATGTAGGCTTACAGGTAACCCTATGGAGAAATTATAGCATGTGCGTTTCTTTATGTAGGCTTACAGGTAACCCTATGGAGAAAATGTAGCATGTGCGTTTGTTTATGTAGGCTTACAGGTAACCCTATGGAGAAATTATAGCATGTGCGTTTCTTTGTGTAGGCTTACAGGTAACCCTATGGAGAAATTGTAGCGTGTGCGTTTGTTTATGTTGGCTTACAGGTAACCCTATGGAGAAATTGTAGCATGTGCGTTTCTTTATGTAGACTTACAGGTAACCCTATGGAGAAATTGTAGCATGCGCGTTTCTTTATGTAGGCTTACATGTAACCCTATGGAGAAAATGTAACATGTGCGTTTCTTTATGTACTTAGTGTAGTAAAGTTATATAAATATGTATTTCTTATCGTGTTGTACGAACACGTTGTGGTTATGAGGTTACACCAAATACAGCGGTGCTTGAACCCTTATCATAGAACACAATGTTGTGAAATATCAGTGGTGAGATTTTGAAATTCACACCACATAAACATCTCATTTTCTGACCCATAAACTGTCATATTTATTATCAGACCCCGATTTCCCGAAGCTACTCAATCTGAGCCAAATCTCTTCTCAAATATAGTCATGGGTCTTTACGTTGATTTCAACGGAATACTGGACTCAAGATTGTCATTACAAAACAGAATATTATTCTGAGTTAATTATAGTAAACTTATGAAACTTCGAACTTGATGTTTATCTTCAATTCATATTTTAATTTAAGCAAAATCTCAATTTCAGCTGAGATTTCTACTTGAGATGCTTCGAGAGATTGGGTCCTGTACTACTTCGTTTTTAATGTGTATATTACTTTGCACATAACGGTCTGAATGTTGGTCGGGCGGTAGACCAAATGGCTTAGGTTCAATAACACAAGAAGGCTTTGTCCTAGGATCCTCAAACTTTACATGGAGATTGGTCATCAACAGTAGATGACCCCTATTGATTTTGAGGTCAGTAGATCAAAGGTCAACGTCTTTGTGACCTTTACCATTTCTGACTATTGAGCTGCAATGTGGGTAAACGTGTTTGACAAATATCTCGTGATTTAATTGAAACAATGGAGCATGAGGGTGTGTCCTTATTTGCTTATTTGTTTGTCGATTTCATGCATGATAGTTATTGCACTGATGGGTTTGGGCACCAACAGTCACCAGCGACTCTGCAGATTGTTAAGTTTCAGTCGAAATGTTAAGCATCAGTCCGGTTAATACCAGATCACCTCTCTTACAATAAACATTACATGGTAGAGAGGGGAGCACGGACATTGTCAAACCTAGACACTACGTATCACACTAGACAATTAAACCGAACTAGACAATGAACACACATTTCACAAAATAAAACAATACAAGCAAAAGGTTCATGACAGTTTTAAACAGCAGAAACATTGTCATTTATGGCACATTTTGCAATTTAAATTGACAACTTGAACCACTTCTGTAGCACAATTGATGGTAGGTAGCCCAACATAAAACACGAACAGCAAGTTTCCGCGTCTAGTTTTACTGTACAACAGCAACATATTGTATGCATAGATAAACAAACCACACAACAGCCGTTATGAAATTGGTTCAGCATGTTTAGCAAAATGGCAAAATACGCCCGCGCTTGTTCGCCTTAACAACTGATCGGATTAAATGAACTTTCACATGTATGATACTGTAGTTTGTACCAAGCCTTAGTATGCATATTGTCAAGGATGTTTAGCTCATTTGGATATTGTCACAGTTATGGCCCTTTGTGGAAGTCATACATTGTTTGTCAAAAATCCTTATTGTTTTTTTTGGCTTTATTCCCGGAACGATTTGCAGGAAGTAAACAGAAAATGATTTTCTCTCAACAACATTTGCTAAAACATTTTGGATCTATCAACACAAGCCAGTCTGAGGACGAAGTTTGGTGTTTATATAAAAAACACATAGATTTAGTGGTAACAATTTTGTTTGAATATAAACAAATTAGATAGTCTATACTTGCAACATGCTTACAAGTACTCCCAATTTTCACAATAACCCAAATCATATGCACCCAAATCAACACTACCGTAAAATCGTAACACCCCACATTTTTGACATGAAGACTATTTTAAAATTGGACACTTATAACTGATAAGGCAAAACGTCCAATGAACTTCAAATGAAATCGTGAACAGTGTTAAATAACAGGACATTTATTTTAGTTTGATAGCGCTACGTATTTTATACTAATTCATTTAAGGTCGATTGTGAAACAAGTTTTTTTCAACTTAAATTAATCACAATCGACACCTCATTCCTGATGTTATCCATGATAGAATGGAAGCCAGTTTCTCTTTTTGCTGACCGTCTAACAAGAGAATTACTGGTACTTTTATTAATTCTTCGTTGGTAAGACGCGGTCTGGGATCGAACCTGGGATCTCCCGCACACAAAGCTCCACAACTAGGTTCTCGAGGAGGCAGTGCTACGTAGTTAAAGGTACAACACAGTCCCAAATCTTCAACACGGTACCAACCCAATACATCGCTTCTCAGTTTCGTCAGATAATTGAACTGCTTTCATAAGACTATGATAGAAGTCAAACCCGATGTAACGTTCGGACGTAACTCATATGTTCTGTACAATAACAATAAAGACATGGTTATAAACGATTTGAAACAGATATACACATTTAAGGATCAAAATATTAATTTTCAGCAGACTACATAGCACATTTTAAAAAAATACAAACAATGAATATTTCAAATCCGGTTGGCTTCGTAATAGGCTGTATGGCTCTGTGGAGGTGTTGTTCTACGGAGGTTAAGATAAGAGTGAAAACGAACAGGGGGGGGGGAATAACACATTTTTGACATCAGATATTTCTTATATTTATGTTTAAAAGCTGATAAAGAATTTAAATTTCTAACAGAAAGATGTATGCTGTTCCATAATTTCATTGATATATAGGAAAAGGTATTTTGACCATAACTAGTGTGTATCTTCGCATGTGTTATATCTCTATGAGTGGTGGATCTCAATGTGTATAAAGTGTTGTTAGCAAAATGTAAGATATTTTGTAAGTATGAAGAAGTGAGACTATGTAAGCATTTGTATATGATGATTGCAGTAGGATATTTACATCTGTTTTCAAACGTTAACCATTCTAATTCTTGGAATAGTTCAATGGAAGGAGTGCGATTAGGTTTTCTAAGTATTATTTTTGCACAGCGCTTTTGTAGATTTTTTATTTTGGAGATATTTGCTTTACTTCAGGTGCTCCAGATAACGCAGCAGTAATCCATAGTTGATAATATGTAGGAATTAAAATAAAGTTGTTTCATGTCCTTAGTTAACTTTAGGTAGTAGTTTATTCGTCTGAGCAGCGTTATTTTTTATTTCAATTTATTGCAAACATATTTAATTTGTTCATTCCAATTTAAATTATTATCAATATAGACGCCAAGAAGTTTTTGAGTTTTGACTTGCTCCAGTTGTGTATTGTTAGCCTGGATATTTAATTGCTCTAAATGTTTTAATTTATTTGTTGAACCGATTACCATGCATTTTGACTTTATGGGATGAATGAGCATGTTGTTTGCTATACACCGGGCACGTTAAAGAACCTATTCTATTCGAAACGAGCTAGGGTAACGCACCCGGATTCCTTGTATCACACCTCTGTCTCTCCGTTGATATATAAGTCTTCCCTTGTCAGGCAAAAAAAATATTGCGACAATGCCCCAGAGTGGGTCCTGCAAATAAATGGAAGAAGAAGAAGAAGGTGTCATTTTGCACGTTTCTGTGGAGTGGAATTTTCTATAGTGCTCGTGTGGTCGAGCATCGACTACCTTCTAAAGAACTTTGGAAAAAGGTTAGTTTGACAGGGGTCTTTAATTTGTCTGTACATATTTATCAAGGCCTGACTTCTTTATCTGTGATCTTATTCTGGAACATAAGCATTTTCAATTGATGCGTTGAATAGTCTTTTTGATATTGGCTGTAGTTCATTTAAACAATCCCTCAACCATGTTGGGATTGGATCAAGCTAACATGATTAACTGGGTGATCTTTTTAGAAGTTTCCGGATTTCTTTTTCTGAAGTCGGAGAAAAATTCTAAGCCAGCGACTTATTGGGGGAGTAGTTGTATGTTTCGTTAATATACACCTTCTTGGACGGATCTGTCCGATTACCTATGAATTATCTTTGTCAATTATCCTTCCTAGGAACAAGTATACTGCACATACACTAGACAAGAGACAAACCGGATCTCAACATACATGAAATGATTTCCAACAATGTACATGTATATAACAATTCTTGGAAACAGACAAAAGTCACAAGGAATAATGTCTAAGCAATACGAAGGGTGGTGAAACTCAACAACATTTCCGCTTTCCAGACAGTCGCGTATAATGATAACTTCGTGTGCCTCCGTAGCTCAATAGTCTAATCTGGCGACCGGGTTCAAATACGTGTGGAGGCACTCATATGCCTGCCATATTTAAGCAGAAAACTGACTGGCAAATAAAGGATATGCTCGGCATATTTTTGTGAAGGCATATTGCCCTGCGACAGCTTAAATTCATCAGACGTTTGCAAGCATTTACGAGGATATAGCTGTGTTTGGATTGAGCGCGTGAGACCTATTCCAATGGAAACAACACCACGTTCGTAATCAATCGTTCGAACATCGTTAACACGCTTATATGTGAATAATTGTACATTTGTAAATTGTAAAACTATTCTGTAAGTCTAGGAGAGTGCAGTTCGTTTTTGTGTTGAGATGGAATCTAACCTCGGAGATGCCGCTGATTTATAACCCTGTCATTATGTCATACTTCATAGGTTTATGATAAGACGTTCCTAAATATGTAATTCGTGACTAGATGTTCTTAAATATAAATTCTGCCAGCCGATATAGTAGATTTTTCTACGTTATATATCCCAAACAACTTACTGTATTGTTACATTTGTTGGTTTGGCTCTAGCTAGTAGCGTGAACAGAATCTAATAATCATGAAAATAATCGTTGCCTTATTAGTCGTAGCTTTTGCTGGTAAGTTTGGATTTGATGACATGTCATTTTGTTACCATGTGTTTCATTTATGTATTAATGGTACTTGATTCTATGATGATGAAAATAACATTTTTAAAAAAAACTTTACAAATGCTCCTCAGAAGCCGATAATTAATGATTAAATGCCAGTCAAAAATCATTTAAATGTATGACTAATTGCTCACTTTTTAAATATTTCGATGGTCTACTGGTGTTCTGATCCGTTACATTTGAATAAAAGAAGTGTTTCAGTGGGCTTCTTTCAACACCTTTTCAGTCATATGTTGATGTCGATCGACATACGATAATTTCCAGAAATTAGTTTTGCACTATTTATCAGCAGTACTTCAGTGAAGTTTCACTTGTAAGACATGGGGTCGTATTCAATATTGATCTAACTTTACTTAATGACAAGGGCAACCAATCAGATCAAACCTTATTAAACTCTTGGTCAGTAACAGGTGATATGATTTGCTATCCTTATTCTCCAATCAAATGAGATCAATATTGAATACCATCCCTGGCAAATTGTGGTACACGATCGGTCTAAATAAGTTAAAGCGTGCTACAGTCAGTAGTCTTTCGTCTATATAAGTAGCTAAGATATTCTGAATTACCATTGTAATCATTCGTATGATTATGTTATACTTGCTAGTATCCCGATAAGAGATTGATAGTTAAAGTGTGTATGTATTTTCCAAACTTGTTATTGTGTAGTTATCAATTAACATGTACGCTGAGTACATTAAGAAACGCGCATGTTACATTTCTCCATAGGGTTACATGGTAGCCTATAGCTTAATTCGAAGGTCGTGCAGAAGAATGACTTTTGTCTTGATTGTTAACTCATTAAAGTTGTTTCGGTAAGATTTATAAGTGAAATGTGTCGTTTACATGACGTCAAGGATTGCTCTTTTCCCAGAATATAAGTACCGTATTTGCATGAACCACTTAACTTAAAGTCGCATCTATACATGCTATGTTAAATGTAGTTTGAACTCGATTGTATAGGCTTTCATCAAATGAGATAAACTGTAATTTAGGTGCATTTCACATTGAATCATTTTTACCATTTACACGCATAAAATTGCATCTGAAGATTATAATTACTAATTTTCTAATATTTAACTTGATTTATGGACGTTGTCTCACCCTAACAGATTGAATAAAGTCATTTTCAGCCGTGGAACATTGACTTTTAGTTTCCGTTGATGGAATATTAAGTTAAACCGTAAAATACATACAGGCATCTACTTGCGTACTTTAAAGGGTCGCATCTTAAGTATTTTTGGATCATTCGATGTGCCACACACAGAATTATGCCCAGAATAAGTCATATTTATATAATAACTAAATCAATATAACCAAGCAAGCATTCATTATTTCATGATCACCTTCGTCATTTGCGTTTTTGGCAGTTTCGCTGAGAATGGCTGAGTAATATGTTTACTCTCATACGAATAACTCTATTTAAAGTTACAATACAATTTGAATATAACTCGTTTCACTTACTCCGGTATATACTACGGTACCGGCATTGAAAATGATAATATGTATGTATGTATGCATGTTTTGTTTATATTATAATGTGTATAACGTGAAATCATGGGTATATTGTCTTATTTTTGAAATAAACAATCTATCTATAACAGTTTATCATGGTTGTAGAAGGATTTCAGTATGTACCCACATCCACTCAGGTGGCTGTAGGTAAATGGTTGGTGTTGCACGTGTGTATAGGCATACACTAGTGGATTGTGAAAAGCGATGGCAATATAGTACTGGTTGAATAATCATACAGAAGAGTAAAGGATTAATTATTACACATATTAATCATTGCATTGTCTGTATTTCCAGCATGTGTGATGGCAGAGACGTGTTCAAACCATGCAGATTGCACAGAAACGACTTGCAGCCAAGACCATGGGTGGTTTTTACACTGTAAAAGCAGTACATGCGTCTGCTCGCATGATACATATACCGGTAGGTCGATTAATCAAGTCATAGAAAACAACTGGCTCTAAAAACAATGGCAATATCAGCTGCATTTGACCTACTGATTTTCGACTTGCCTCCTTGTTACATCAGTCAGTAAGCTAAGTGACATGTATGCATAATATATACATGTTTGTTTCCTGGCGAATTAGTAGTTATAGTATGCTAGATGTAAGGAATGCTTCTTTAAATTATTTTACTGTACGAGAGTAGTATCTATTATTACTTATATGTTGTCACTTTAGGTAAACCATGCCCTGATGGACATACCTCTACGTGTGCAGCCATACATACCTCGAAATGTACAGATAACAATCTCCATTGGATATGCCTTGATGGTACGTGCCATTGTACAAAATATGGAGGTTAAAGATCAGAATAAATCAACTGAAACATAAATACTTTTGGAGTTGTTTTGTTTATATTACAATACAATTATTAATTGAATACCGCAGAGACTATTGATAACAAGACTGAGAATTGAAATAGCACGCGTATGCTAACTTGTAACTTGTTAAATTCAGTAACTGCTGGTCAGACAGACGTAAATTATCTTTGTTTGGAAACCATAAATATTCCTCTACAGCTGCTGTAAAAAACATATTGACAAATTTTGTATTATCCGGAAGATATTATCACATTTATAATTTCTTACCCTTAAAATTTGCATAAAAAATCGAAAAAATAGAGATTAGCTCAATAATTGATATATAATCAATAAATGAACATAAATATAATGATATAAATAAAGACCATACCCAAGTTTTCATCCCATGGCTGTATTTACAGTATTTTTGCATCAACTAGCGATAGGCGGTTAAACCTTTACTGTAACAGTATATTTGCGGGTGTTTTATTGCTATATATGACTCTCCGCCCAGCATGACGCTGATTGACTGATAAGATAGTGCAGCATATAATGATCGATAATATATTTTGTACATACATGTGATTAAATACAGCCCGCTAAACCCGTGTATCCATATTAAGCAACCGCCTGTTTTAAGCGTCAATTGTTGCTTAGTGATTGAATACAGCCAGCTGGATCATTGCATCTGTATTAAACAACCACCTGTTTTAAGAGTCCAACTTTGCTAGTTGATTGAATACAGCCAGCTGAACCCGTGTATCAATATTAAGCAACCACCTGTTATAAGCGTCCAACGTTGCTAGTTGATTGAATACAATCAGATAGACCCGTGTGTCCATATAAAGCAACCACTAGTTTTAAGCGTCCAACGTTGCTAATTGATTGAATACAACCAGATGGACCCGTGCACATATATGTAAATGCGAAGGAAATATATAAAATAAATAAATTATGTTCCAAGAAAAACAAAATGAACCCCAAAGATACATAATGACTCACAAACAATAATCGTGCAGATTACAATTAAACGGGTGGATTGCTAATAATTCGTTGCGATCAAAACATATATTGTGCTTGTATTGAAAAATACAGTATCGTTCTTCAAAACAACCATTCTGTTTGAATATAGCATGAACGTAACTAAAATTCAACTCTTAATATACCGGTATTATCATCTTATATGATGGAATTCTTTAACGTGCCAATTTTACCAGTAATCATGTCACTTCGGGTTCTAATATACTAGTATACAAATGTCATATTATTTCTTCATTGATATTTAAACGTGAACTAGTGTACATTTCCCGAATATGCATGTTTCCTGTCAACAGCTGCTGTGATTAACACAAACACATGTAATTTATTTGTCGATTTCCTGAGCAAGTACTATTAGACGACCTTTTACAAAAAACAAATATAAGGTGTAATAAAGTCAGCAGCAATATCATCGAACTTAGATCAAAATTTAACAAACAAGACATATATAGCGATTTTATAAATGATCAACGTTTATGACAAGCAATAACCCCTCCCCCCGAGCGAAGATGTTGACTACATGCTGGTAATTTACAGTGGGGTACCGTAATAAAATAAGCTACAGAGATATAACGTAATCTGTATCGGTAAAAATTGGAAAGAAAAATGATATTTATTTACAAAAACATAAAAGGACCAAAATCTTTTTTAAATAAATTCTTACAAATGACATAATTGGAAAGATACTTTATTTTCCTAAACGAAGCCGTTCGCACACGGATGATGAGATTTTTATTCAAATAGTAAACGACCTGACAGTGTAACGACTATTTCCTATTCTTTCTTTATTCTATACGAATGATAGTGACTATGAAAAACATTAAAAAGGACCAAAATGTGTTTATTTTATTTTTTCCAAATTAAGACTGCTTAAAAGATGAATAATTAAACTAAATCACCCCGTTCGCATGCGGTCGATAGTTATAACGGTTATTGATTCATAAGCGTTTTTCTAAATCTCCCCTCTACTAAACTTTCAGAAAAACCAAAGCTTGCTATTGTAGGACTAAAACTGTTAAGGTTTTATTTGTTTAAAAAATGGTACATATTTAGGAATTTAAGTCACGGGAGATCCATTTGTATTTGGTAGTTTATGAAGACAGTTGCTTATCAAAGGAGCCAGTTGCCTAACAAAGCTGCTTCGAAATTGCGCTATCGAGCGCTTTCCTACGTCTATGCAACGACATGCTACGAGAGAGCAGTGCTCGCCGATAGCATATCGTTTCTTAACACTTTGCTAGGCAAGCGCTTTCTTGTGCAACGGACCGATTCAGTAGTGCTTTGCTACGCAACGATCTGATATCCGCGAGCGCTCGCCAGTAGCATATAATTTTTCTGCTTCGTCCGCTACGTAGCGCTTTTTTGAAGCAAGCGCGCTACCAAGCGCTCGGTAGCGGTTTGGTTAGGCAACGTGCTCCTGTTACCTATAGTCTCTGGATACAGCTCTGAATACCATCGTATAGCCATGTGACAGTGAGTAAAAGGGCAGC
This sequence comes from Spisula solida, assembly GCA_947247005.1. Lineage (NCBI taxonomy): Eukaryota > Metazoa > Mollusca > Bivalvia > Venerida > Mactridae > Spisula > Spisula solida. The sequence goes on along the minus strand of OX365960.1, from coordinate 4,489,873 downwards.
ATGAAGACTAAGGGTTGTCATTTTAGTATTGAGTGATAGTGTATGATGCAGAAAATACCCCAGCTCCAGTGTACTGTTTCATCAAAGCATTTATGCTAGCGGAACCTGTAAGTTTTCCGTAAATACTGCGTACGTCGATAGTATTTGGGCAAATGCGTTTTACTAAGATATTAATAGAGAGGTTGCGAAAGGCAACGTGTAACGTGTATGTGTACGTGAATACTATTTTGGGGTATTTCGTCATCCAGGTATGTGTAGTTTCTACAAGTAACGGACGTGTGACAGACGAAAATATAATGTGCAAGTTACGTCACACAGGTATACGATGCACGGGAAACCCAATATTTTATAGCCGGTATAGATGTACAACGACCTTCGAAATATGACATTTGGACTAGTCCATTTGCTAAGGTTGAAACGATATTTACCGTTATTTTTGCTGATATATTATCGACAAATATAAGAAAATTCGTTGACACCGTGGCCTAGTGGATAACATGGTCTATACATCTATACATTTATGTATACATAAAAATCTGAATATGGATATTAGACATATGCACGCACATTTTTTATTTATCAAAATTAAAAAAATAGTCTAGGTAGGTGGGATTCGAACCCAAGCAAAAATATCGATTTAGATCTATAAGCAGTAGCTTACCCAACTGCGCCAATGAGGAAGATGTAAGTGACAATTTCGAATATGTGTGTCTATTCTGATTGGTGAAAATGCACCCCTTTTACCTGGATTATTTCATTACTTAAAGTACAGTTACGCCCGAGTGATTGTGGTTTATCTATAGTCTCAGTGAGTTTATATAAACACTCATTATCGATTCACGAAGAAATCATGTTACAACTGTCAAGTGATGTTACACGCACACGTTGTGTTTCGCAAGCCAATTTTAATTGCAACGCGTACGTATACATGTACTGGTAGCTAAACGTACACGTAGTCGTACACCTTCCAATCGCAACCTCGCTAATGTTTCTCATTTTCTATCGTAATTTTTATCGTATTTCTTCGCAAAGTTAGAGCCACCGTCAACAGCAAAAATGAACGTGGTGAGGAAATGCTACACTACCTTCTCTCTATACATGTATAGGGTACACTCAGCTCATTTGAAACTATAGGTTACACTCAGATAATTTGAAACTATGTGCCTATGGATAAAACACAGGTACACATTCATTATTTCGATTCTAACATAGCCAATGTTCCGCATTTGAATTCATCTAGACATAGTAATTAGCAATTTTACTTCAACGGAGGGATATTTGAAGTTTGGAGTTATTCAGTCGTAACTGTGTTTTATTGGCAGTTCGTGCACACCTTGGTTTCCTTTATGTTTATATAGCTAAAACCGCTGGTTGTGTAAGAATGATTTTTATTGGACATTTTAATCGGTCAGCATTAGGCCTATTCGACTGGGCTGTTTCATGGGAAAGGTTATAGTCACTACTGTAACATTGTGAACGGGCACCAGGCTTTAACCTGCTCCACGAAACAGCCCAGTCGAAAAAGTCAATTGTAATACGCACAATGTCAAGTCATGTGCTATTTAGACACACCTTATACAATATGACAGCCAATGATATAAATTAGAAAGAGATTACTTAACGCTCGGTTGTGTCATTTAGTCTCGGGCTACGCCCTCGACAAAATAAGACAACCTCGCGTTTGCATTCTCTTTCTATAACTTTTACGTAAATGTATGCAGCAACTTTTGATCGATTCGTTTTAATTGGATAATTTGCCCTGGTAACATCCAATTCAAACACCTTTATAATTATTACACTGTACAGCCTGTTGCGTGTAAGGCAGTTCTGTTTGTCGAAGGCAGAGACACACGCGTTTTGCGCTACTTGAGTAGGGTAAGTATTTGTTATTTTATATGTGTTTAGCGTTGCTTTTGAGAGTGATCACTTACATATATCGTTGATGCGATGAAAGAACAATAGTTATATACAACTTATGTGCCCATAAATGCCATTTTAATCGAGTAAACATGTTTTAGGTATGCGATGTTTGGCAAAATTGCGAAACTATCGCCTTTGACATTGAATTCTCAACTTAATTCGTGGATTGGAACAATTCTAAAACATTGAATACACACTCCAACCCTTCATCAATATATCTGTCGTTTCCGTTTTGGAAAATGTACATTTTCTGCGAACATACAGAGGTTTAAGTTAAACGAGGTACAAAAAATTGCTAACGAAATAGGCAGTTCTGTTTTTAAATGATATCGACAATGGCAGAGCGTTTAATATTAATGCTAACGCAGAGGCAGAGATAAGAGATTTATGCTAACGACTAAGGCAGAAACTCCAATAACTTGACAGGGCCATAAAAGCCCTTTGTACGATTTGTATGTTATAAATATCACCCAGATTCATGTAAGGCTGTATTCCACCGTCCATTTCACCAAGAATAACGAGTGTTTTGTGGTTATATTCGTCAAGTTGATTAATGGAATATATTATATACCAGAGGATCGCTGACGCTGGCAATTATCGGTTGTGAGTGGCCCTTTATGCCTGTTAATTACGAATTTACAATTGTGCCGTTCCCCACCCACTTTTTTATTCATGCACAAAAATAAAAAAGTTAAAAATTGTGTGCACTAGTTCTATGTTTATTGTCATTAATTAACATTTATATGCGATCACTGGAACTGAAATTAACGTCCGTTCTTATCTAAGATGAATTTGCACATGCGCACAAGGTAGCTCGGGCTTCCTTTACGCTGTATATGCTTCAACGGAACGGTTATTGCAATACGTATGTCACCTATAATGAGGCGATGCTTTATCATTGAGAAATTTGCCGTGAACGAACAGACCGCTATATTAGAAATGTTTACCCGGTAACCCATAAGTTGACATTTGTTCGTGGCCGGTTGCATGGCTTGTCCTACTGTTTGCCTTACTGGTTAAATATAACTCATATTTATTCCAAATGGGTCCAAATGTGAATGCACATCACTATGTTCATTAGGTTCAAAAACATATTTGGACAATGTATTTGTCACACCTCTTTTCTGGAGACAATGCAAGCTGCATGGTGTTTTGGTCAAGACGCAGCCAACACCAATGCCCCTACAAAATTGTTGATTTTGGTGCAAACTAAATTGCAAAAATAATAAAGATAAATGTGCCTGACACCTTATGTTACACTGTTGAATAGAGACGATTCGATACTAGTAATATCTTTTCAGCATGAATGTATCAAATGTTAAAGACTGCTCAAATATAAGTGGGACACATCTCGTAGTGGAATTCGAACCCATATTGTACGGTGGATGGTACCGTAGATAATATCACTTATAACTCTTAATAAGAGTGGCTATACATGATTTGTGTTTTATATTACGTGCTATATATGTTGTGAATATGGATGAGACTCTAATAAATAAATAAATCATTCTGCATCACACCATATGGGTTGATATGTGAATAACAACACTGACTCCATGTAAGGGGATACTTTTTACGGCCGCCCCATTGTTGGCGCTGTGTTATATAGCCATATTATACTAGCTTCTGCATCTAAAATCATCAAAACCATATTTATTAGTCGCTAACAAATAGAAATAAAATTAAACTGGTATCTTATGACAATATTTTATTATACATTATTTTCACAAAGATCGACAACTTGAACAAGTTTAGAATCTTGAACAGATGCATTTCCCATCGTAGCAATGATAATTACGGTTGGGGTTACACTGTGTGTTAGCGCAATCCTCCCTTGAAGAACACGCTGAAACAAAACATAGGCATAATATAAAATACTAGATCAGCAGATTGTTTATATTTATGTTTTATAAAAGGTTTACAGCTCACCCCTATGCATTGTAGATTCATGTACATGTTTGTATAACATGGAGAATTTGACTTGACCCTGACCTTTATGCTTGAATATATATTGTTCTCTGCGTTACAACGTATAGCAGAGAACCACTGTCTCAACATGTACGTGGCCAAAACTGGTTTGGTCAAGTTTTGTTGGTATAAAAGGTGATGAAATCACCGGAGCGGTTACTTCTAGCGAGATATTCATACTGAGGTGATTCCTTTGAAGTCAGTTTCCTCTACGAGTGAAACCACCCTCGTGTGTTGTGCAGCTTCACAGTCTGATATTTCCGCAAGTGCATCACCCAATGTGGGTGCAAATATAGTTATATCTTCCGTAAATGCTGAGGAAACATCTGTGAAAGCAGTGTTGTGTGATGAAACAAATCCTTTGTTTACATCTATGAGCGAAATCACACCCGTGCGCCGAACAGCACGATCTGAGTCTAAGTCTAGACGATCACAATCAGCAAAACCGTATAAACGTAACATTAGCACGAGTAAATCGCGATCAAGAGTGCGTGAAACTATAAATAACTCTACAGCTACAGGTCAACCTCCAACGACACAGTCAGAAACGAACCACGTGGTTGAAATGTAGGACAGGACTAAGAAGGTCGAGTTAAGATGTGCTTTATTAAATACACAAGGACTGGTAACCAGGCGTGTTAATAAACTGAACACTCCGGAAATGGATGTAATTTTTCAGAATAATGATGTTGTTTTGTGTACCGAAACTTGGGCTAATGATCTCATTACTTTGCATGTTGAAAATTTTGAATGTTTTTATTTAAATCGTACTGAAATTAAGGCAAACACCAAACGTGCTTCTGGTGGAATTGCAGTCTTTTTGAGAAACACATTTGTATCGGATGATACATTAGTTTTTAAAAGCGTAGATGATATTATTTGCGTCAAAATTAAAGGTTCATATTTTTCGTTGAAATATGATATATATATATGTTTATCCTATGTTGTTCCAGAGCAAAGCAGTAGACAAACTATGATTGAGACACACACACTTGATCGAGTTATTGATTTTATCACTGAATTAGAATCTAAATGTGGTCATGATTGTTTTTATTTCATACTTTGTGGGGATTTAAATTCTCATACTTCCGATTATCCGGACTATGTGCAACTTGATGATGTAACTCATGTTGATATTTTACCTGATTGTTATATTTCTGATGTGTGTATCGATCGTAATTCTCAAGATAAAGGCAGAGTCAATAATAACGGACGCATGTTATTAGATTTATGTAAGCAGACTGGTCTGCGCATTATGAATGGTCGGTGTTGTGATGACAAGGCGGGCAAATATACATACGTGGGTAGTAGAGGGTCAAGCGTGGTTGATTATGTTATCGCCTCGCAAAATTTATTTCCATTTGTTGATTGTTTTAAGGTACATGACCCGAATATTTTATCTGATCATTGTATGATAAATTTTGCTTTCACTTTTACTTCTAATGTTTCTAGTTGCGCTCAACAAAATGATTGCGATACAAATGTACTTTCTTCTAAATATATATGGAGAAATGAAGATAAACATTTATTTTTAGATAATTTATCAAGCGATGATGTATTGGGTAAACTCAATGTGTTTAATACACATGTCTGTGATGCGGAGACATCTCATGATATCGATGCATGCCTTTCAGAATTTGCTGACATAATAGACGTTATTGTCCCTGAATCTTTTATATATGATTTTGAATCTAGAGATAATTGTAATACCGAAAACAAAACCGACAATAAGTGGTTTAATTCTGAATGTGAAGATAAACGTAGGTGTTTTTACAGACTGTTGAATATGTATAGGCGTGATAAGTCAGATGTAAACCGTATTTCTATGGTGAATGCTAGATCCGCTTATAGACAATGTGTACGTAAATGTAAAACGGAGTTTGATGTTTCTCAGACTAATAAATTAGTTAATGCTAGATACAAAAATGCCAAATTGTATTGGAATATGTTCAAAACATGTGCTGGTATTAAACAAAATAATATTTCAACTGATACCTTTAAACAATATTTCAACAGTGTAAACAACCCAGGTGATCCATTTTTTGCTCCTGACAATGACGTGTTACATTTCATTGAAAGATATGAAAATTCGGAGTTTAATATAATGTTTGAGGAATTAAATGTACTCATGTCTCAAAATGAAATTTTAAAAGCTATTAAACAGCTGAAGTCAAATAAAAGCGGTGGGCCGGATAAGTACCTTAATGAGTTTTTTATACACGGAAATGGTGTTTTGGCGCCTTTTATACTTAGTCTTTTTAATAAAGTATTTGAAAGTGGTTACTTTCCTGAGATGTGGTCAACTGATATATACCTACTTATTATAGAGTACGACCAAACATGTTTAAATTTATTGAATTGTTAAACACAAACAATAAAACATTGTTAAAGAATTTAGGTTTGTTTGTATATAAAGCATTCAATAAACGCAACACTGTATACTATAATGATTAACTAGGCTATTATTTATCTATACAAAACATTTGCATTGTTTTTGTTGTCTTGTATTATGTTCCATATTTATAATTCAGTAGTCATATATCATCATTTTCATTAGCAGTGTAAAAAATGGTGTGTTAGAAGTATTTATGCGTGTGGGCATTCGTGTGAGTGTGTGTGCGTGAGTGTGTGCGTGTAAGGGTACATTTATGCATGTATATATGTTTTGTATTGATAACTGTACATTTGCCACTATGATCGTAGTATGTAAATATGTTGTCCTCATGGGTCTACGACCTTCTGGATTTGGAAATAAACTATACTATTCATTCGTGTAGCATCTCAAATTTTCAACCTGGTTTTCAACATGAACGAACACGTGGATATTGAGCACGGACACATGGAAAAGTACATTGACGAGTGGGTGCGGTCATTTTTTGAACGCAGACATGCTGTAGGAGATTGCGACGCTGTTCTTTCAGATAAGTGAAAATAACAATACTTGTAATTAAACACAAAAAGCCACATTATGGCAACGGAAATTTAAAAATTTAATTAAAGGGTAAAATGCATACAAGGATAACTCCAAGCTAAGCATGAACTTATGTCAAGTTTACTCATACATAATGTAAGTACGTATATGGAATTTATAGTACGTTTATAAGGTTATTAAGTACATACATGTAGTAACATATTGATATTTCTTGAAAAACATTTAATATTATTCTATCATGGCACAAGAATAGTGTGCATGCTTTATTTATCAATGTGTATTCAGTTATCGGAATTTGTACCACGTGCGCCCGAACGGGCGGATTCGTTGTTCAAACAAGTTTGACGATAAAGTTAAGAAAGCACGTGCGGAAGTCCATTGATATTATGGTAATGTTATAAAGGTATATGCCGTGTTTTTGTGAATCTGTTTCAAAACATTTTATGAACTAACTTGAGCCCGTACAGAAGTCGCTCAGACTTATTTGACAATGTAGTGGGTCGATGTATTTATAAATTAAACGAGCATTGCCTTATACAAATGAATGCAGTTTATCAGTTGCCGTATAATGTGTATACTGAATACCTGATTGACAACCTCCGTAGTGGCAATGGCATAAAGGCTGAAATCTTTGTTGTGTGTTTTTGTAATTGTTGGTGATTCAGTTGTTGGTAAAAACGCATTGATTACTGCAGCCGTAACGATGCTGGAATCGTGTTTCCGTTGTCGGACCACAAGTCCGTTTACATGGGTTCATGGAGTTTTATATACACCAATAGCGTATTCTTGTATTTAGGTAAATATATACGAGTACCGAGCCGTACTGCATTTTCAACTATATTTTCTATACATGTACGATACTATATATATACCGAAAGGTTACGGCTCGGAATTTTTAGATTTCTATCTATAACACGTATTAATTATATTTATGTTCGATACAAGTGTAAGCATATATGGGTTTAAGTATTATATGAAGATTAAGCAAATATTTAATTCTAATTAAAATGTTTTCAGCGAAGGAGATGGTTGGGTACCGACAAAATTTCGTCAAACTCTGAAAACGAACGTAAGATATCAGGGCCGAAGCATGAAAAATGAAAGGTGAAGGCCAAAATATCCATACGAGGATAGAATCTAGTCTATATAGAAGACAGCAGGGTAGAACAGATACTTCCTTCGCAGCACAATGGAAGTCACAGACAACAAATATAAAATCTGGGTCATGGTTGGCGTATGGACAAACTTGGCATTGGCGGAAGGAGTGTTCAGAAGCAAAATCTTATAACAAGATGAGTATTGTTACTTATTATTTTTAAGTAAGCCTCTTAGTTCAGTGACAACTACGGAGGACAGAAAGGTAACATGTCTAGTCACATGACTTTTAACATGAACATGCAAAAAGTAGCATGCACGAGTAAGTATGATTTACTTAGCAAAATAGTGCTTGATAAAGCAAACAAGTTGTTGTTTGGAATGTTTAGTCTCGGAAAAGACAAAAGGAAACAAAATAAGTGTTGTTTTCCCGGTAGGTAGATGAATGATTAAAGGTGACTATCAAATGTCATTTTAAAACATTTCCAACAGAAATTTGCATTAAATCGTTGGATTGTGGCATATAATACAAAAAGCAAACTCAGATGGTACTGACGGCAGACATGTAAATTCACATGTACATTTGTGAAATTTGATACAAAGCAAAGTTGCGAGAGAAATGTTTCTTGCAGGATCATTTCGTTTCAAATTTGATTTTTGATTTTTGTTTGGTTATAGACATAACATTTTTATAATTGTTTTGTATGAGTCATAGTTACATATATATTATATATGTAGGACTCAGGTCATTAAGTAAGCATGCATTTAGAGGATTGCAACCTGAGGTTATGACATGTATGAATAAGTTTTTATTAGCAGCAATTTTGTCAAACATCTTCGATAGATTTTGTGCTTTTTGTTAGCAGACAAAAAAAAAAATGGACATATCTCTGGTTTTATACATAATTTGGCTGTTTATTGCAGCGGGTAGTAGAAATTTAGTATTGAATCTTTTTATCAGTGCTACATTCAGAAATGCAATACGGGAAAGTTATTCGGTTAAAATTATTTCATTGTATTTTGTTCTCGGTAATGTTGTTAGATTGAGAACCAGAAAAAATTGTATATACAAATACGAGCTGGTTAAAATTCTTAAGCCAAAATAACAGTAGCGTATTACAGGAGCTTAAGTACTGAAATGTAACGTTCGAAATATGAACAACGAAAGTAAGTCATTACAACTTTCGGACACATGCGAATATTCGCTGTATTGTGGTGTCAGTGGTGACGGTTATGGTGGGTATTTACTTAGTAGTATAAAACTCCAACCAGACGTGTATCTAGAGAACAACGGTTCAATGTATGTATTTTATAAAGTCCCCCGGAAGAGGGCATGTTAGACATAATGCTCCCGGAAGAGAGCCTCTCGTTCGACGAGATAAACCGTGGTAATGCTATGCTCCCGGAAGTGAGCATCTCGTTTGACGAGAGTACATGTGGTAATGATATGCTCCCGGAAGTGAGCAGTCATGGTATAAGTCGTTTGACGCCACATGTGGTGAATAGCACACCAGCCATAGGGATGATGCCAATATTTACAAAAGGTAATCGAACATGTTCCCGAGGTGTGACAAATGAGCCAAGTGGTATTTGGAGTACTGAAGAACGTTTGCAAAGTTCTACTTTGTTAGATGGGTGATTAAGTCACAGATAAATGGTTTGATATGAAACCAAATAAGGTGTACTCAGGTAACAAAAATGTAAAATCTATGTTTAGCCAATGGTTGAAATTAACCAGTATTACAGTATGTGGCTACGGATATTGTTGCTTTGTGTGAAACAACATTATTTTGTTTTATGTCAGGAATGGGTTACATGAGCTAAAAATGACCTCGCCGATCACATGAGTACATGTATATATATGTACAGATAGTGATGATGGTACATAACAAAATGTGTCTTTGTTTTGAATAGTTTATGTGGTTGTAGATTGTTTTTTATAAATTATTACACAAATGGTTCTAGAATTAAAATCAAAACGGTGGGTACCCAATACGGAAGTCGTCAGGGTAAAGTAACTAGATAGTATCCCCAACTAGGCTAACTTCAGACTGTTTTGAATAAAATTATAACGAACACGACTCATGTTCTTTGTAGATACCCAATGAAAATCGTACTCTTTTTGGCTTCTTGTATGTAAATGAATATACACAAATGAAATGGGTGTTGTATGTGCATGTAGAGGAAATAATGGAATTTTCGGAATTGAGCCTTTATTGTTAAATATGATAGCATTAAGGATTTGTTTTACATGTACTAAGTGATGCATTTAGTTAAGTCATGTAGTAGTTACGCGTACGAATGTAACTAGATGCATGTACATTACTACTAGATACATGAAATGTATAATATGTGCGATACATGAAAGGTAATATCTGTACGATATGTGCGATACATGAAAGGTAATATCTGTACGATATGTGCGATACATGAAAGGTAATATCTGTACGATTTGTGTGATACATGAAAGGTAATATCTGTACGATATGTGCGATACATGAAAGGTAATATCTGTACGATACGTACGATACATGAAATGTATTATTTGTATGATATGTGCGATACATAAAATGTAATGTTTGTATGATATGTGTCATGCAGGAAATGTAGAATTTGTATGATATGTGTATTACATTCTTAAATCATTTTTGAACAGGTATTGACTTCAAAGATACCGATCATACAATGTTGGCTAGAGAAGGAATTGATGAGAATACACAATATTTCAGCATTTTCGTATGGATAGTTATATTGTGCAATTTAAAGCAGATACTACAGTGACAAAGTATAGTGGTTGTTTCAGTTGTTTTCAAAAGTTTTCAAAATGTGATAGTAATCATTATCCGAAAAGCCTGTTTCTTAAATGTAAGTGTCGCTGTGTTTAACACTTATTCGGGACGAAGGAACATCCGTTAGTGTTTGTGACGTCAGCGCTATATTAGATCAATTCGATGAAGTCAATTTATGGTTTCGACGATCCTAGGAATAATGTCATCTACAAGCAGCTTGTTAACGCTACAAAGAAGTTGCGTTCTGATAGAAAGACAGTTTTAACGCCAGTATGTTACAATCATTGTTTGCACAGTAAGCGAGATATGAATTTGGTAAATTTCAGAGACTCGTTTTGTTGTAGAGTGTTTTCTTCGTTTCAACAAGATTACTTTATTCAATTGTACTGATCTCATGTTAAATAATTATACATTCATAAAATGTACCATTTGGTGATCAGGAAAAGGAACAGTAAGAAAGACATATATATGGAGGGAACATATGTTCTGATAACTAAAGGTTATTCAAATGTTTGTTGTTATATAATGTTGCATATTGCATGCGATCTATCGGTCTCACCATGGTACAAGAATAATATTTCTTTCGACATATTCAAATATGCAAGGGCAAAGTGTCTTGATAAAGGCCAACAAAACGTTAAGCTTTACACGAAAATAAGAATGTATGATTTCCAAGCTCGAATTGGTTGATACAATAATTTAGAGCTGTGAACGCATGTGTTGCGTGCGAGCGGGGCAAGTTCTGTCTGTCGCCAACAGAATGGGGGTTTCGGACTGATATGTAAACGACACGGTCGTTTGAATCCCGACAAAGCCGAAGATGATAGCATAGATCATTTTATAGCAACCAGGCTAAATGATACCTAGAAATTAGGTTTATGATAATAATCGGAATTGAAAATTGAATTTGATGTTGTACTTCTACTATACTTTGTAATTTTCTATAAATGCGTTCTCGCCAACGCTAACTAAAACGGTGTTGTAGTTTTGTGTCAAGTAAGGTGTTGAGACATATTGTTCTCTGCGTTACAACGTATAGCCGAGAACCACTGTCTCAACATGTACGTGGCCAAAACTGGTTTGGTCAAGTTTTGTTGGTATAAAAGGTGATGAAATCACCGGAGCGGTTACTTCTAGCGAGATATTCATTCGTGTAGCATCTCAAATTTTCAAATTCAATTTTCATATGTAACTTTATATACAAATATATTTTACGACAACGCATGTTAACTGCTGTATACTATTTATGGTAGAAAGTTGGTCTAGTTGTAAAGTTGACCAGTGTAACGAATGTTGTTCAAATTAAACAGTTAAACATGAACCTAAGTAACGTGGTCTTACGTTAAAGCTGACCTTATTATTGAGGTTGTTTTATTTACAAACAGTTTAGTGGCATACTTTTATATGTAATGTTGAAGCTTTTACATTTATAGCGACATCATGTAATGTAGTGTTGAAGGAATATTATGTTAAATCATAATCCATTCGGCTGCGATGGAAACAGTTTCCAGAGCATTTTATTATAAACGTTTATCTCTGGTTTTCATCTGGTCCATTCTATCGCATGGTCATGCCGTATTGAAGGTATACGTTTTATTTGGTGATATTTAACTTTGGGTACTTATGTAAATTCATAGAAAGTATGAATGTACTCTGTTTTAATAACATATAGTCACATATTCGTACTATACATTATCACCACCATGTTGCACGAATAAATGCGTTCTCGCCAACACTAACTAAAACGGTGTTGTAGTTTTGTGTCAAGTAAGGTGTTGAGACGTTACCGTGAAGGTTCTTGCGACGAATACATGTACTAGTATATAAATTTCCGCGAGCAAATCGTGCAATATCGGTCCTTAAGATTTGTGTAGGTATTACAACTCGAGCGTCTTCGTGATACGGTACTTCCCGCTTATGCATACATTTAACCAGGATTTCAAATGAGGATTTTGTGTTTTATTGATTTCTACTGGGTTTTAGTTTATTTTGAAGAAAATGTAGATACTTGCCACATTTGACCTTAACAATGCAAAATATCGACACTGAATACGAAACTGTAATTCTGGAGCTAGGACGCTATCGAATACATGTAGTTCGACAACAGAACGGAAATAACGTATGTAGTGGGATGTATTTTTTAAGAATATGTAGTGTTAATTTAAGTGAGAATAGGTGAAGCATCTAGAAGATGACGTTCAGTCACCGAAAGCCCGGACGTTTTATAAAAATGTTTGCGCTTGAAAATAAATGTATATTGAAATCATTAAGATTTTTTTAGGAACACGGTACTGATTCTGCATGATTTATGAGTGTAGTTAATCCTTTCCCTAGCTTTGTTATTCGATTTACATATCGTTGACTTGCCTTGTGCCATTAAATGCATCCAAAATCAAATACCGGTGCAACTATGCATTGTAAAAAAGTAGTTTTATCTAAGCGATTACAACATACTGAATATGTTTGAAGAGAAATACACGTAATGTTGAAACCATTTTCTTACAAGTTTTGTCAATTTGGGTTTGTCTGGCTTAATATTATCTTTTTGTAAAGATGAATGTTTAACTATATAGATATCTCAAAGTTGTGTTCGATTCTAAATTGGTTATTTGAGTATTTTTATATTTAGTTCAAGTTCGTTATGTTGCTTGGTTTATGTTTAGAACCAATAGACATGCATGTAATTTTAATAGTTTTTATAGCCAATACGATGTTTTTTTGTCACAAAAGCTTTGTGATGGTGCCAGCCTGTCTGAGAAATTGAGAAAACTCCTTGTTGACTGCTACTCACAAGAATCATTAGCTGCGCATGTGCAAAGTCCGCCATTTGTTGTCGTTCCAGTGGAGGGATGTTCGCATATCACGTGAAAATCTGTAGTGCATCCTGTCGCAGTGCAGTCACCATTCACGGTACAGTTTTCGGAGCGTACATACACTGAAAGGACAAGTAACAATCATTATTAAAGACGTGCACAAAACTAGTCAAGTACATCAGCCGCTTCTGCTCGCAAGATATACATCTAGCACAGCTACCGTGGCAAATATTTTGCCAAGTGATGGATTAAATGGAAGCTTGTAAATATTCTAAGGAATATGTGAAATATAAAATATGCCTCTTAAGAAACTTTGGAAATATCATCATACGAAGGGTTTGGTAGCGGACATTTTACGATTTTTCTGAAAGTAGCGTACACGTAAAATGTTTGGTTGCTAATAATAGAAATGAATACTACCATTTCACTCGTCAATTAATAAATAGACGGTCACATAAGCCCGATTGAATACAGACAAATAATCCACACCAGAATAAACATGTTGTTTATTCAAACATATATAGTTTTGTGATGTCATACATTCGCAATAATGAATATGCTTTCATGTGGACTTTAGGTTAATAAAAATATTTTAATCAATACAAAAGGCTTCAAGCTGGCAATGTGCCTTGTGTGTGTTTATGTTTTCTGTGCTCGGCTGGTTAAGCTGAGTGTTGCCTTCCCTGTCTGGCTTAATATGATCTTTTTACAGCTGCATCTAAGGAAATGGAAAAAACGGGGGTCATGTATTATATACATATAAGAAAAATTTGGTACGTCACACGCGGCAAACATTTTCCCTCACGCACGGAGTTCCTTAAGAGGCAAATACTATATTTCACACACTGCTTAATATATTAACAAGCTTCAATTTAATCCATCAATTGGCAGGATATTTACCATAGTAACTGTGCTAGATGCATGACTTGCGAACTGAAGTGTACGCTACCTAAACATTTCGTAAAGTCGGAATCAGTTGGGCAAGGATTACGTTAAAACGAAATAAAATTGCATCAAGTTCCAAAAAGCCAAGGAAACAGCTTTCGATTGCGGGGTTTATGCACGATATCTTACTGAAAAAAGTTAGAGTGAAAAACCCTACCCAAGTCGACGTAGTTTTGGGTCGAAAATGGTGTATTGCACCACTTTTGGTAACGTGGTTTCCCACCGTGAAATATATCTTTGTAAACTTATTACAATGTATGATTGAAGCTTCTTAAAGTGTATAAATTACTAGTGTATAATCTTAACAAATGAATGCAGAAGATCCTATAAATGTATTTCTTGAATGGATCGTTAGAACGGATCTTTAATTACGAATGGATTTTAAAAAATGCTCAAGCGTACTGGTTATTCATAATATAAAAACCCACTTAATATTATTTTTCAGTTAATTTTACTGTTAAAAACGTATAAAAATAGTACGTTCGAAGTCAAATGAGAATCGTTATAAACATTAACTCGCCTGTTAGGTAAACTTTAAATGGGTTTGCAAAGCTCATTCTATATATCAAAGGCTCTGTAGTGTAGTAAATAAATGCACACTTCCTACAAGTTTCTATTATATTCTGAGATGTAGTTTCGATCCCAACTTTGATCAACTTTTTATTACACGTATCCTGTTATAATGTCTCATATTTGTCTGCTGCATTAATGAATCGATACTTCAAATGATCAAATTTCATGTTGTAGTGAATATATTATAAACAATTGTGAGATTATTGTACTGTAGATAAAATAAAATAATTGAAAAAGATACGACTTGAAAGGTAAGGAATGAGAACATAACACAAACAAATTATCTACAGTGTAATTTATTACATATGTTACAAATTAAAAATTAGGTACTTGTAAAAGATAAAAGAAACTTTAAAAACTGTGTAACC
Source organism: Spisula solida (assembly GCA_947247005.1). Taxonomy (NCBI): domain Eukaryota; kingdom Metazoa; phylum Mollusca; class Bivalvia; order Venerida; family Mactridae; genus Spisula; species Spisula solida. The sequence goes on along the minus strand of OX365960.1, from coordinate 4,474,470 downwards.
TAGATGGGTGTCGAACCAGTGACTAGATTTAACAAAATCTCAACAAAATACTGGTATAATAGCGGCATGCTTATCCATTCGTCTAACGAGACGAAGTGAAGTATTATAAATATATTTTCAAGTATTATACTATTGATTGAAGATATCTATTTTATTATACTGAAAATAAGCACCCCTATTCTTTTGAATGGGACAGTTCCCTCATTAGTATTACTTATTGAACCGACAGTACACATTTACTCACATTTGTTCTGTATTTGTTTTCTTTAAGATTATGTGTTCGTAAGTGAGGCATATACGAGTCAATCCCTATCTGAAGAAAAACAATATTTGTTTTCAGAACTTGTTTCACATTTAATATAAAAGTAATTAGTACAACAGTCACTCACCTGTACAGGCAATAATTACACATAATCCGAACAGAAACTTCATTGTGTTGGTTTAATCCTTAGTCAACTAATGTGAAACGTCTGAAGATTCGTCCTTTGTAACTTTTTTATACTAGTACAAATGACGTCACAATGAGGCCAAGATACAGTGACGTATTCTGTACAACATCTTCCAAATAGCAACCAGTAATATACAATATATCAAATAAATGTTCTACTGTCAAGTAAGTTCATTCTCTACATTGAGAGGGTGAAAGTTCTTACATCCATACCACTTGGAGTTCAAGTGAATTTTAAAAACTAGAACCCAAAAACAGGAGCTCCGGCTCCTATGTTCCTATCAAAACCTGTTGTTTCCAGCGCCGGGCCTGTCATTGAAAGCACTTTGATAACTACATTGAGTACAAAAAGAAACGCACATCTTACATTTTTACGTTAAACCGGTTATTTTGGTCAGTCTGCAGTTTTCTTCTTGTACATTGTTTACTACGTATATCAGTAATTTGTGTGTCTACTCGTTCCTAGGTATCTCAGTTTTAGTTCTTAAACTGTATTCATGTGTGTCTTAGCTTTGAAGGGTTTAAGTCCAAGTTGTTAAAATAGCGTTTTCGGAAAATATCACATCCAGCATTCCTTGCTGAATGTGATTGGAAGCAGACTACCGAAACAACTTTAATATGTTAATAATCAAATCAAACTTAACGCATTGTTCTGTTTGACATTCGAAGGATAGCTATATATGTAACCCTATGGAGAAAATGTAGCATGTGCGTTTGTTTATGTTGGCTTACAGGTAACCCTATGGAGAAATGTAGCATGTGTGTGTGTTTATGTACTCAGTGTAGTCAAGTTATATATACACGCATTTCCTATCGTGCTGTACGAACACGTTGAGGTTCTAAGGTTACACCAAATACGGCGGTGCTTGAACCCTTATCATAGAACACAATCTTGTGAAATGTCAGTGGTGTGATTTTGCAATTCACACGACATAAACATCTCATTGTCTGACCCATATACTGTCATATTTAATATCAGACCCGATCTCCCGAAGCTACCCAATCTGAGCCAAATCTCTTCTCAAATATTGTCATGTGTCTTTACGTTGATTTCAACGGATTACTGGACTCATGATTGTCTTTACAAAACAGAATATTACTACGAGTTAATTATAGTAAACCTATGAAACTTTGAACTTGATATCTATCTTAAATTCATACTACATGTAGTATTTTAATTTGAGCAAGATCTCAATTACAGCTGAGATTTCTAACTATGTTGCTTCTATAGAAAAACGTATTTATTATTATTATTTTTATATATACATGTAAACGATTTTCCTATGTATGAACATTTTTATTCATCTAACTTCTAGTATCCTAATACTTTATTTCACACTGTTTTCTAAGGTCATCCTTGTTTTAGCTCAGATGAATGTGACATAGTAAACATGACGATTAGTATTGAAGAAAAAAATATAAATAAATCAGTTATCTAAGTCCTTGCGTATAATATACACTTATAAGTAGTAAATCGACAGGCATGCAAAAAGAGCGTTAACTAATAGTCTGTGCTTCATTACAACTATTCGCAAGCAAATTTGAACATCCGATTTTTACTGACCAAGGAATGTAGCAATCCACTGAAACACCGAGCACAGATAATGCCATGTTTCGATTTGGTGCCTTAGTTGATATTACGTATGGACTTCATTTAACGGCTTCTACTCCATTTTGAAATGTCATCTGACGTGTTTATCATCACGTGGTATGGCGTGATGACCTGTAAGGGGATGTAACCATTGTGAGGAGTTTAGAAGGCTAAGGGTATATGTACACACTGTTTGTGTTGAGTGATGGTTTGTAGGATTCCTTGTGGTATATGTACACACTGTTTGTGTTGAGTGATGGTTTGTGGGATTCCTTGTGATATATGCACACACTGTTTGTGTTGAGTGATGGTTTGTGGGATTCCTTGTGATATATGTACACACTGTTTGTGTTGAGTGATGGTTTGTAGGATTCCTTGTGATATATGTACACACTGTTTGTGTTGAGTGATGGTTTGTAGGATTCCTTGTGGTATATGTACACACTGTTTGTGTTGAGTGATGGTTTGTGGGATTCCTTGTGATATATGCACACACTGTTTGTGTTGAGTGATGGTTTGTGGGATTCCTTGTGATATATGCACACACTGTTTGTGTTGAGTGATGGTTTGTGGGATTCCTTGTGATATATGTACACACTGTTTGTGTTGAGTGATGGTTTGTGGGATTCCTTGTGATATATGTACACACTGTTTGTGTTGAGTGATGGTTTGTGGGATTCATTGTGATTATACGTTCGTCGTTTTATTATGATTCGTTCTTGTTGGCTCTTGCTCCAAATTTGTTTGAAAGACTGAAGCAGCAGGCTGTTGAAGTGTGATGACGTGTTTTGAAGATGTTTAGCCTTTCATGCTCTGCTGTTTCTGTTGGGTGCTGCCTTCCCTGTTCGATTTGTTTTTTTATCTTTTCAATACAATACAATACAAAATGTTTATTGCATAAAACATACATACATATGCTTATAAACAATATTATAAACAAACAGACAGTAGGCAGAAGTGAACAGATTTTCTGAAGAACATGTATACAGACAAGAATGGTGAAATAAATATACATGCAGTGAATGTTATTGGTTTGTAGACCTACTAAGACTTGCAAAATATATAAATTTAGAAAGATTTGTTATAGTTAATTTTGATGTTGATGTTAATAAATTGGTAAACTTTTGTATAGTAGGCCATGTATAATAATATCGTTTTAAATATTTACGTCGTAATTCAGAGTATTTTGGACATATTAGTAAGAAATGGTACTCATTTTCTACAACTTGGTAATAGCAATTATTACAAGTTCTTTCATTTCTTGGTTGATTGGCATAGCGTCCTTGTTCAATATTTAATTTATGGGATGATATCCTAAATTGTGTAAAAGCAATCCTAAGTTTACGTTCTTTGATAAAATTGAGATAATGTTCGAAATTAAATGTATGTTTAAAGAGACAATACGTTTCAAGACGGTTAGAATTATTCATAGCCGTGTACCAAGTTTGATAGTAAATATCTAATATACGTTGTTTTATTGTAGGATAATTTATAAGCATATTATTTTGGTGAATCCATATATGTGATAATCCAGATTCATCCAAAATTAATTTTATCTGGTATGCCCAATTGGTTTTGTTGAATATTGGATTAACATTTATATCGTTTCTTAACATTTGATATGTCTTAGACAATATACAATCATTGTTTAAGGTTAATAACTTGATCCAGTATTTTATCATGATAAGTTTTCTGTGAATATGCATCGGTACTCTATCAAGTTTGCCGTATATTGATAACAGATTACTTCAACGTTTTACACACAAAATTTTTCTACAAAATTTGTTATGAATAGATTCAATATCTGGAGCAACATGATAACCCTGTGTTATATGTCGTAGCAGGGTAATAGAAATAATAATAATGAATTGTTAAATACAATTACAGCGCCATAATTAATAATTGTTAAATACAATTACAGTGCCATAATTAAGCGTCGATGCTACTGGTAAATCAATCTGGTTACATATGACAAAGAGATTATGTAATGAGAATGATGCATGTTGGGATATTTTTTTCTGTGTTCTATTCCAGTTTCCATTCTTATAGAAGTGTATACCTAAATATTTAAATGTACTAACTAATTTAATGTGCTGATTATATAGATAAAAATCGTGAGAAGTGTGACGGCCATTTTCAAATATCATGACTTTTGTTTTGTTTGCATTCAGGCGTAAGCCCCATGTATTACTGTATTTCAATCTACGTATATATGATTAAGACGACCGTCGCATGATAGAAATAAAAAACACATTCAGAAAATACAATTTTAATATATAACGTATATAATACATTCTCATGCAAAGACATATAACACAGATTATTGAATTAATAAATGCATAATTATATGGCTAAATTTTATCACAGATATATGCGTGGGTACTTCATGCAAATACATGTTATCACAAACAGTGAAATTATACAATAATAGTTTAAGATCATTGGCTAATAAAAGACAATTGCGCCGTCATTGGCATTCATTATTATTATTTCTATTACTACCAATTTGTTGCCGTGTAAGTACTGTTTTTAATTTCTTTGTATTTTCTTATCAAAACACTGCTACGAGAGGTGCCCCACTTATATTTGAACAGCGTTGAACATTAGATACTTAGAAATATATGAAATAAGTGTTTTGCACCGCGTAAAGTAATGTGTCAGGTAATATACAAATGCATGTACTCATTGTTTGGTTTGTTTTCACTATGATTCGAACCAAATTCAAAATTCTGTTGAGGGTGTGGAATTTGACCTTTTGAAGGACATACACCCCCCCCCAAAAAAGCACCAAAAAAGTGCTGGTAGGGCACAGATATGCCATTTCAGTGAAGACTCAGTATCTTTCGTCACTAAAGGGGTGTTTGGCGTTCTGATGCTAGATAATAAGTGAATTGACACAAAGTATTAAAAAATGCCCAAGTGTGATAGTTCCTTCAGTACTAGTAAACGTTATTGGTTATTTGATATATAGGACACACTCAATAACCTAAAGGAGAATGTCAATGAAGTTAGGAGCATCCATCTGAACTATAAATCCAGTAATTTCAAAAATGACGAATGCCAAACTCCAAAAAGATTCGGTGTTCATTAGCGAAATACAATAACAAATATAAGAGACAATCGTCTTTAACCCCCGTATATTAATACAACGGAACGGTAATTTCAATACCGTTGTCACCTCTGAAAAGACTATGTTTTATCATTGAGATATTTACGGTGAAAGAGCAGATTGTCATTTGAGAAATACCTATACGACTACCAAGAAGTTGACGTTCGTTAAGCAACATAAGTTCGCGGCCGGTTACATGGCATGTGTTGTTGTTTGTTATAACTAAGATAATGGAACTCATATTTGTTCTACAAAAGGAAACAATTGCACACAGTACTATGCTCTTAAAAAACGTTGTTTGACAAAATGTTTGCCACATTTATTTCCTGGCGACACTGCCTGGAACATGGTGTTATTGTCAAAAAGATTATATTACGTCAGACAGGAAGGCAGCACTCAACTTAACCAGCCGAGCACAGAAAACATTAAAAACACACAAACCACTGAAGACACGCACCCCGTCCTGAAAGTCTGCCGCCTCAGTCAGTCAAACTAAAACGGAACGAGAGCCATGTGACGAGAAAACAACAACCGGACACCACACACCACAAGGACAATCTACAACATATATATAGTGTACATGCAATTTTGAAAGATACGAAGCAGCCCAATGCTGGACAACGAAATTGCAGAATGGCACATACAAAATGAACAAAGTTCAACAAAAAGGCACAATGGCGAAATATTTTAGTATTTTTTACTATAAAGTGGACAATACATTCATAGAGGAAGACACAGCTTCATACCCCACCACAATCACACCGTTCGGTACCTCAATAACACGAATTCAAAGTACATGTGTAACACACCAGAATAGTAAATGCCGAAGTCTAACAATCCTGTATCCATGTACTTTGGAATCTTAAGGATAAAGCAGCATTGATTACACTCGATCAATTCACCATACATACATGTACTTGTAATACATCATAAATTGGATTTTTCGGTCTTAAAATAGTGAATAATGATGCTCCTACAAGACTTTTGATTTGGAATCATAACTAAATTACAAATAGGAAAAACAGTGAGTGTATAAGTTACTCGACACATTAATATACCCGAATGAACAGAAACATTTCGATTATAGCGTGTCAGAATGAACATATCGGATGTGCAACTCTGTTCAAATATAAGTGGGGCACCTCTCGTAGTTTGTATGAAAAATCAGACATAGGTGATCCAGTTGTTTGATTTGTGAACGGGATTCTGTCGGTACAATTATAAATACTGTAGCGCTCAGACAATCCAATGCCACACAGAAACGAAGGCAGTGCCTAGGCACACACGTTAGAGTCAGGCATAGAACGAATATTCTATGTATTGGAGAAGATTTGCAGTACATGTATATGGAATGGTGTCTGCTCCTCTGAGATTGAGGATATTTGCAGTACATGTATATGGAATGGTGTCTGCTCCTCTGAGATTGAGGATATTTGCAGTACATGTATATGGAATGGTGTATGCTCCTCTGAGATTGCGGATATTTGCAGTACATGTATATGGAATGGTGTCTGCTCCTCTGAGATTGGGGATATTTGCAGTACATTTATATGGAATGGTGTCTGCTCCTCTGAGATTGCGTATATTTGCAGTACATGTATATGGAATGGTGTCTGCTCCTCTGAGCTTGGGGATATTTGCAGTACATGTATATGGAATGGTGTCTGCTCCTCTGAGATTGCGGATATTTGCAGTACATGTATATGGAATGGTGTCTGCTCCTCTGAGATTGGGGATATTTGCAGTACATGTATATGGAATGGTGTCTGCTCCTCTGAGATTGGGGATATTTGCAGTACATGTATATTGAATGGTGTCTGCTCCTCTGAGATTGGGGATATTTGCAGTATATGTATATGGAATGATGTCTGCTCCTCTGAGATTGGGGATATTTGCAGTAAATTTATATGGAATGGTGTCTGCTCCTCTGAAATTGATGAAGATTTGCACTACATGTATGTGGAATGGTGTCTGCTCCTCTGTCCCGCACTGACATTCAGCTGTCTCCGAAAGACAGCGGTGTAATAAGTGTTTATCAATGGATCAATGGATGTTCGTGTTATTATAACGATGCTATGAATTGAGCTCATTGTAGTCAACATCAGCAGCAAGCTGTGAAGTCTGTGATTGGGTAGTGTGGGTATATCAGCAGCAAGCTGTGAAGTCTGTGATGGGGTAGTGTGGGTATATCAGCAGCAAGCTGTGAAGTCTGTGATTGTGTAGTGTGGGTATATCAGCAGCAAGCTGTGAAGTCTGTGATTGGGTAGTGTGGGTATATCAGCAGCAAGCTGTGAAGTCTGTGATTGGGTAGTGTGGGTATATCAGAAGCAAGCTGTGAAGTCTGTGATTGTGTAGTGTGGGTATATCAGCAGCAAGCTGTGAAGTCTGTGATTGGATAGTGTGGGTATATCAGCAGCAAGCTGTGAAGTCTGTGATTGGGTAGTGTGGGTATAATCCATTAAACAAGATACAGAATATCACTGCGGCTATGTAAACTCCTAGTGTTGCCCATCCTACTTTCTTCTCCCATGGCAGAATATGTATGTTCTTCATGACTGATACACCAAGTAATAATCCTGAAAATATAATACAACAAATCATAATTTATATTATTAAATTATATTACAATATTCTATTTTATTATTATTACATGTTTTAAATTATTATTATTATCATCTTTATTATTATTATTATTTTATTATTCAATTATTATTATTATCTATCATATTATTATTATTTAATTTTATATACAAAATGTAATATTAAATATTACCTGTCAACAGACCTCCAAAATGTGCAGTCATACCCACTTTACCCGAATCTGGATCATAGAATCGTCTGTATACTGCCATTCCCGTATCAACAAATACTGCAAATACAATGAATGTATATTGCCATTGCCATATCAACAAATACTGTAAATACAATGAATGTATACTGCCATTGCCGTATCAACAAATACTGCAAATACAATAAATGTATACCGTCATTGCCGTATCAACAAATACTGTAAATACAATGAATGTATACCGCCATTGCCGTATCAACAAATACTGTAAATAAAATGAATGTATATCATCACTGCCGTATCAACAAATACGGTAAATACAATGAATGTATACCGTCATTGCCGTATCAACAAATACTGTAAATACAATGAATGTATACCGTCATTGCTGTATTAACAAATACTGCAAATACAATGAATGTATACCGTCATTGCTGTATCAACAAATACTGTAAATACAATGAATGTATACTGTCATTGCTGTATCAACAAATACTGCAAATACAATGAATGTATACCGTCATTGCCGTATCAACAAATACTGTAAATACAATGAATGTATACCGTCATTGCCGTATCAACAAATACTGTAAATACAATGAATGTATACCGTCATTGCCGTATCAACAAATACGGTAAATACAATGAACGTATACCGTCATTGCCGTATCAACAAATACACAAATGTACTGTAAATACTATGAATGTATACTGCCATTGCTGTGTCAACAAATACTTGAAACTTGAACTTTCATGATTCAAACGAAAACCAGACTTTCAACATTAACTACCAGCCTTCTGGAATATCGGTGCACATGTTCGCGTGTCAATACACATTGATAAATATCCTGGAATATTTCATGGCCATAAGAACAAATGTATGGTGGCATACTTCTGCCACAAGTTAACTACTTAATTATTTAGATAAATAAGTGGTTGACGCGTTAGGTAACTAGATAACAACTTAATTATCTCGATAATTATGTGGTAAACGCGTTAGGTAACTAGATAATATTTCAAGTAAAATAAATATCTGAACAGGGAGAAAATGCATTATAGTGCCAGTAGCTGCCACTACTTAAACCATTTCAACATATAACTGCTAAGTTATTAACGTGTTACGTATCTAGTTAGCATGATAATTATCTAGAAAAATAAGTGGTTATCTTATTAACGCGTTAAGTATCTAGTTAACCAGATAAATATCCAAATAATTATGTGGTTATCTAGATAAATAACGCGTTAACCTGATAATTATCTAGATAGTTAAGTAGTTATCTTATCAACGCGTTACGTATTTAGTTAGCATGATAATTATCTAGATATTTATCTGGTTAACTAGATAAATAACGCGTTAACCACTTATCTATAAATAGACGTTCATTCGGAAAACCTCGCGCATGTCTTTTGTTTGGAATATAGAAATGTTCAGTCGCTCAAACACGGAACACAGTACATTTAATAAAGAAGTGTTGATGGCTGACTTTCCCCAAAATATTCATAAATTATTTGTGAGAATAGTTCTATGACCGATACCAGTATCAGTTGTGAACTTTAACTTTAGTGTATTTTATCATCACGTTTAATTTGACATGTTTAAGTACATATCGACGCTCTAGTGCTATAAGGGCGTAAGTGGTACTTAGGCCCTTTTTTATGTTTTTACACCATTCTAAGCAGAACGTCATCGCGCACCTGCTGACCAAATATCATAGTCATAGCATTACAATTGGCTTCAAAATTGAAGAATTATTGGTAGGGCGTAAGTGCATTGAGTTCGAAATGAAAATTTTATAAGGGCGTAACTACACCAAAAGTGACCATCGACAAATTTAAAAAGGGTGTAACTACTAGTTACGCCCTTATTTGATTTAAGTTCACTAACACACTTCAAACTACTAAAAGGGCTTAAGTCTTACATACGCCATTTTAGGATTTTGTGTATTATCTATCTTTAACTCAAATTAACGACCAATGCGCTACTTAATAGCCCATTAACTGCCAAGCAATCCCCTCCCTCCTTGTGGATTTTGGAGACTCCATTATTCTGAAGTCTATGGTCAGATGAGTATTTTCCCGAAGTGTGTACATGAGCAGTATAGGGGCGTTTGGGGTAAAAAAATACGAAATCATATTACCGAAAAGTGCGATTTTTTTAATCGGATAAATTCAATGACATGTATTGTACGATTTTATAATCAAGCACTCTGAAAGTATATATTAACTTGCGGATTTATACTGCAATATTATAGTGCCGACATTTATGGAAAATGATTTTTCAGCGCTTCGTAGATTACTCACAACCACCAAGCATAAAAAACACAGGCCTAGTCAGGTACTCACCAACACTACTCATGTCCCTATGTAGTACACATCAACACAAAGTCGACTATTCCCGGCCATATGAGGTACTCGCATCGTATAACATGCTCTATGGAGTACAACCACCACATAACCTATGGAGTACTCGCATACACAACATCAAGCACTCCTATGCACTGATAAGTACCCATTACCACCAAGTACAGCCTAACCAGGCCATAAGGGATACTCTCCGACACCCAGACCGCCATCCCATACCCTATGAACTAACCATTACATTGTACAGGCAACCCAACCTCTATGGGATAGTAACTACCACTTAGTACAGCCATATCAGGCCTTTAGGGGTACTCACCACAACCAAGTTCCTTAGACATATTGCGATACTCATTACCGTTAGTTTAAGTCATCCCAGACACTAAGAGGTGCTCAAGAACAACCAGACACCACATCCATACAAGCTTCTATGGGATAGCAAGTAACACTTAGTACATCCATACTACCAACATCGAAAACAGACATCCCTGCCTCTATAGGGATCGCGGAACCACTTAGTGATGTTCCCATCTCACTCGGTTATAAGAGATACTCACTGGCATCAAGTACAACCATCACATACCCATATAAGGTACTTACAACCATGGACGTACATGTACAAATTTCCCAGGCTCTATGGAGTACTCACTTCCACAAAATAAAAGCCATTCCAGATCATATGAATTACTCATCACCAAAAGACGCCCTTTACATGGACGAACGGGATAATCTTTACCAGCAATAAAAGTGATTCCACATCATATCGAGTATTTATCGACACTAAGTAAAGTACGGACACTGCTGGGCCCTAAGGTATAACGTCATCACAATGACTGTACAGCCAGCACGCACCATATATTCACAACGACCATGTGCATACATACCAGGCTGTATGGAGTAGTTATTTCCACAAAGTACACCCATACAAGCCTATAGGGGTACTCTCCAACACCAAGTACATGAATCACAGATCCTGTATGGTACTCACCATCACTTACAGACATCACTGGCTCTATTGGGTTGTCACTACCAAAACGTAAATTCATACCGGAACCTAAGTGGTATTCTCTCTCACACAGGACAGCCATTCCACACAATGTGAGATAAACACCAACACCAAGTACAGCCATACCAGGTCTTATATATAGCGCACTTCCTGTCACCCAAGGCAGCCAACCCATGACTTATGGGTGTCCAAATTATTTCTACATGCCCAAGTATGACGAAGTGTTATGCAACTGATTCTAAGAGAGGATGTCTTCCTGAACAAATTGGTACCAAAACACTCTGTGTGTAGCCCAAAGTTAGGTTACCCCTCTGGCATATGGACTAATAATTGAATTGAGCCTGGAACATAACATACTTTGAAAATGGTCACTTATCATAATTTATTATTATTGTAACATAACATACTTTGAAAATGGTCACTTATCATAATTTATTATTATTGTAACATAAGATACTTTGAAAATGGTCACTTATCATAATTTATCATTTATTGTAACATAAGATACTTTGAAAATGGTCACTTATCATAATTTATTTCTGATATAGACCAAACTTAAACTAATATAGATCAATCATTAACTATTATTTTATTGATAACTTAGTCGGCACGCCAAATTTTAAAACGGCGCATGTGGTAGTTACGCCCTTTTTAGCAATACCCGAGTTAGAATTTTGAGGGCGTAACTGTTAGTTACGTCCTTTTAAAATTATCGGCCGATGCACATCAATAAAAATATAAAAAGGGCGTAAAACGAATTTAGTGAATTTTATAGAAATGCTGTAAATTTGTAATGTGAAAATGTTTCACATAAGTCCATAATTAGGTGTTCTAAGAGTGTTCCAAATTTCGTCATGATTGGTACCGTATTAAAGCATGTAGACAGTTTTTTTCAATTTCCCAAAAGTTGTAAAATTGCACTTACGCCCTTATAGCACTAGAGCGTCGATATGTTGATTCAAGGAATTCAAGAGAGGAGATGTAACATGATACTCTAGCCTGTCATATATAAATACTCTACCCTGTCTCTTTTTATGTTAGCTCGTTCTTAGTGATTTACAATAAATAAATGTAGTTAGAATGCATTGCTTGTCATTCATATACTCCTGGATAGAACAGTTAATATTACTGTCCCCAAATTTGCATCGTAGACCCGTCGCACGTCCGTCGTACGACAATTGTGAAAGGTGTTTAACGTTAATTTACTTTACATATCAGAGTACAACTGAAACATTTATACAACAATACAGAATGATAAAACATAGCCTATAGTCTATTTTGATATACTGTTATATTTACAACACCCCAACCTAAGATAAGAAAAGCTAAGATGAGAAAAGCTGTCTGCTTTTTGATAAACACAGTGAAATATGAAACCTAACTCTTAATTCTGGTAATTTGTTGTTGAACAACACATTGTTCATGGAAACAATTGTATTGACGTTACGCACAATGTTGTTACATGACGTTGACGTTAATTTACGTCACACACATGACTACACGTTGTAGATTTATAATACGGACACAAAGCTCGTACGAGTCTACAATTTTTTTAATCCTAACGGTTTTTGTACATTCGTAGCGTGTGGTCATAGCTCGTGTGTACCCCGTACGATATCCGTACGGGCATCGTTTTATATTAAATAAGGTATAAGAAAGAAATATCTTGACGGACACGTCTCCATAAAATGTTAGATCCTAGGATAATAAAAGAATACGATAGTAATAATACGATAGTACGATGATGATAATACGAGAATACGATGGTACGATGGTAATTATAGGAGAAAATGACAGTACGATAGAGATAATGCGACATTATCGAACTGTCATATTCTCGCGTTATCACTATCCTATTCTCGTATTTTAATCATCGTACTATCGTATTATTGTTATCGTGCCATCGTATTCTCGCATTATCATCCATATTTTACTGTCGAGTTGCAGTATCAACAAAATAGCAGTGAATGTTGTAGTGTTTACAACAATGTAATAATGTAATGTGTAATAACATGTACATGTACATTCGAAATAAAGATATTTAAATTTTGTGTACAAATGTTATGTTATGCTCGCTCTGTCTGATACATTTCCCCCCCGCTATTCTTTTCCCGTGAAGTGACTGAATGGTAGTTATTTCGCAATGTCTATTTATAGATAAGTGGTTAACGCGTTATTTATCCAGTAAGTAACTTAACTACATATCTTTCTATATATTTATCTGCTTAACTAGTTACTTAACGCGTTAATAAGATAATCACATAATTATCTAGATAATTATCTGATTAACTAGTTACTTATCTAGTTAGCAACATAACTATGTAGCTATTTATCTGGTAAACTAGATACCTAACGCGTTTATATCATAACAACCTAATTTTCTAGATAATTAAGTGGTTAACGCGTTATGTGACTAGATAACAACTTAATTATCTAGTTAATTATCACGCTAACTAGATACATAACACGTTGACAAGTTAACACTTTTCTAAAGAGGTAAGAACTGGCAGTTGGTGGCAGTATCATGCGTTTTTTTCTAGATAAGATACTGTTTATGAATTAACTTATTATCTAGTTACCTAACGTGTTAACCACTTAAGTATCTAGATAAGTATGCTGCTTTCCGGTGGCAGAAATATGCCACCATACAAATGTATGAGGCCTAAACATACGATAAAACAGTAAAAGGGCATCCTTCTGACAGCCAACAATTGTACGTACCTAGCAGCAACAATATAGCGAGCCTAAATGGTGCGCTTGCCATAACACGGACCGGGTTTTCACATTCTGTACATTTATAATTCATCTCTTTCCAATTCTGAAATATGATTCAATAGAACAGAAGGTGCCAGTCAATAGATCTAGTTGCAAGAACAACTCTAAGCAGCATATTCTGATTAATCCGCCTCGGTAGCCTAGTGGTAGAGCGCCCGTTTCGAGTGCGAGAGGTCTCGAGTTGAATCCCATGGCATTATCCAGCAAGACAGGGTGCATTCTGAAAATACTCTTCTTTGGTCGGTAGATTCCAAACAAACAAGTCAATCGAATTATGCGTACAAGGGGAAGCAACTATGTTCGAATTTTTTGAAAGTTTTATGTACAGTCTTCGCCCATAATGATGATGATAATAATTAGGGATTTATTTATGGAGGCAATTTAGCGAGGCGTTTGATCAATCTTCCCTACGAGCCGCTTTAAATACATTTACGTAATATATACAAAAACAACTTTAATTATGGAACATTGTTGTGTCAGAAAATTTGACTTACAACGACTATGGATGCTAAATGAGCTCCTATTATAGCGTAGCATCCACCACTAGCCCCGATCAGGTTTACATAATGTACACAAGAACACGTAGGGTATATGGAACATTGTTTTATAAAACGACTAACAACTACTATGGATGCTAAATTTATCTCCTATTATAGCGTAGCATCCACCACTAGCCCCGACCAGGTTTACATAATGTAAACAAGAACACGTAGGGTATATGGAACATTGTTTTATAAAACGACTAACAACGACTATGGATGCTAAATGAGCTCCTATTATAGCGTAGCATCCACCACTAGCCCCGACCAGGTTTACATAATGTATACAAGAACACGTAGGGTATATGGAACATTGTTTTATAAAACGACTAACAACGACTATGGATGCTAAATGAGTTCCTATTATAGCGTAGCATCCACCACTAGCCCCGACCAGGTTTACATAATGTAAACAAGAACACGTACGGTATATGGAACATTGTTTTATAAAAAGACTTACAACGACTATGGATGCTAAATGAGCTCCTATTATAGCGTAGCACCCGCCACTAGCACCGACCAGGCTAACATTATAATCTGTGACCGAGTGAGCCAGGGATCCTCCTATCACACCACATAAATACACGATCATTATTCGCCACCATTTATGTACTATCTCCAAAGGTAAACCTAACAATAACTGGAACAGTAAGTTGGTGACTAGATGCATATACCTGAAACAGATACATTATGTACAGTAAAACCTCGTTATCTCGAGGACCCGTCGGACAAATGCTCGCGATAAACCAGGTGCTCGACATATCCAAAGTCTATGATGATTTTTTGTTACAACAGCACTCAACTTAAACAGCCGAGCACATAAACCTTACGATAACCGGAACAGTAAGTTGGTAACTATATGGATATACCTGGAACAGATACAGTAAAACCTCGTTATCTCGAGGACCCGTCGGGACAAATGCTCGAGATAAACCAGGTGCTCGACATATCCAAAGTCTATAATAAATTGTTATTACGACTTAGTGTAACTGTGTAGTATGATTAAAGATACTAGATAATAGGACAGTGAAGACAGCACTAAACTTAAACAACCAAACACAGAAATATAACAATAACTGAGTAAATAGGTGACTAGATGAATATATCTGAAACAGACATTTTTATTATGATTACAGAAGATAATAGCTAATCGGACAGGGAAGGCATCACTCAACGTAAACAGTGAATCATATTTAACCAAACCTGTTTACAAAGACCATCAAAAGTTTATCTCCCACCATACCGTTTGCAACGGTATTAAACCTGTCAACAGAGACCACTTGTCAACAGAGACCATTTGTCAACAGAGACCACTTGTCAACAGAGACCACTTGTCAACAGAGACCACTTGTCAACAGAGACCACTTGTCAACAGAGCCCACTTGTCAACAGAGACCACTTGTCAACAGAGACCACTTGTCAACAAGGCTTACAGTCTGGTCAGGACACTCTTCTAAGACAAATAGCTTGTTGTCCGACACTCCTGAGCAAAGAAGTTGGTCGGACCCCTTCCTGGGCAACGAAGCTGGTCGGGCCCCTTCATGAGCAAAGAAGCTGGTCGGACCCCTTCCTGAGCAAAGAAGCTGGTCGGACCCCTTCCTGAGTAAAGAGGCTGCTCGGACGCCTTCCTGAGAAAAGAAGCTGGTCGGGCCTTTCCTCGGCAAAAAAGCTGGTCAGACCCCTTTCTGAGCAAAGAAGCTGGTCAGACCCCTTTCTAAACAAAGAAGCGGGGGAAAATAGTTGGTCAGACCCCTTCCTAAACAAAGAAGCGGGGGAAAATAGTTGGTCAGACCCCTTCCTAAACAAAGAAGCGGGGGGAAATAGTTGGTCAGACCCCTTCCTAAACAAAGAAGCGGGGAAATAGTTGGTCAGACCCCTTCCTAAACAAAGAAGCGGGGGAAAATAGTTGGTCAGACCCCTTCCTAAACAAAGAAGCGGGGGAAAATAGTTGGTCAGACCCCTTCCTAAACAATTAAAAAAGTTTGGTGTAACCATGGACGGTGTTTACAGACAGGGTTGGCTATATCTATAGCATACATACCCCTGATGGACTAACATATAGGAGATATATCGCCATGCTTCATATCGTCTATTGGGTTTGTACATTAGAGGATTGTGGGTAGGAAGGCCTGTGAACGCCGTCACGTGACCACCTGAACGCTGGATGCTGACTGTGTAATATATAAATGTGCAGATCTGAAAATAGAATATAGTATACATTATTTGCGAGTGTATTTGTTGATGAAATGCCTACGAGGCTACAATAAGTGTTGGTGAATAAATGAGAGGAAAGGATAAAACTTCACTCGTGGCGTCGTCACTCGTGAACATATTGCTTTCTGTGACTACACGGAGATATAGAATTCGATCTTACACCAAAGTCAACAACATTTATTTCCACTAGACTAAGTATATCTACATTGACGTTACGCACGATATAGTTATACCACAGGAACTTGTATAACTTAAAAAAATGTTTTTCACTTGGCCTACTCAAGAGCCAGTATCAATAAATATTTTAATAGATCTACAGAAAAAAATCTTGAAAAATGTTTTTTCATTTTTTTTTAAGTTATGCAAGTTCCTGTGGTTATACCAAGTGGTTACGTCAAATTCTGGCGTCAAATGGCGGTCGTGAAGATTCTATAGATGCAAACTCGTTATCTATGTAGAAACACAATTGCAAATGGAAGTATTCTTTAAGTGTTTACACCGTCAGTGCTGAACAATATTGATCGGCAGCCGACATTGTCATTGTGATCCGGAACTCCATAAAACCGATGTAGTATCCCAACGTAATTATTTATCCAGTCACTTCCGGCAAAATCTGCCAGTTAACGGGGTGCCGATGAAACTTAGCTATAATCGGTCACCTGGTCATGTGACTAGTGATAATCCGTCACCTTACCACGTGATCTGATGGACTTCTTCTTATATGAGAGTCGCCGGTTGCAATTCCGTGATTAATCGGTTATTTTCTTCGACTTACCTGCGTCTACACAACGTCTATCAAGATGTCCGACGTCGTTGTTTATCGTGACGTTACGAAACGAACGTGACGTTACTCGCTAGTTAATGAAAGCGTTACAATATAGTCCGGTGTTTGATCCCCTTACTGGGCAGATTAAGCGACTGGATAAATAGAATAATAGGTTAGCGACGTGAAAGAAGTAAAAATTTATCCGGCTCGGCTGCGGAAATTATCGGATTCGCCTACGGCTCACCCGATAAATTCCACCGCCTTGCCAGTTAAACTTTTTCATCCACGGCACTAACCTATTATTCTCTATGTAATGACATAGGGCAAACTATGTTTCTATCCCTATAGATCACCGGGATCCCCTTCTGTATGAACCTACCTCTATAATACTGATCACGATCATGAACACGGGCGGTGGGCTACATGTATAGTTTTGTAAGAAATCTTCTCGCATCGACTTTGGTACAATATTGTAAACCGCTGCACCTACAAACTTCCTCATCGCTGACTTTTCACGCTTTGTTAGCTGACTACTCGATCCAAAATACTGAAAACATAATTATATCAGATCGCTGGCTTAGAATACAAAAGCAACATTTTGAGAAAACAAGAAAAAAAACTGCTGTAAACTACTCTTTACATTTAGAAAAACAAGCTACTTCAAACATCAGTTTGGTCAACGTGACCACTTCCGATTGTCATGAAAATAGGCTCATAAGAAGCGCATTGAGGTGCAGATTTTAAATATGCATGAGTCTAACAAGTGCCTTAATAGTGCTTACGACCTTCTAATTTTACGCAAGCGAAAATACACTGTGCATCCAAAGTATGTCAACACTCATCCTGGCTAAACAGATAACAAACATTGCGAACCCTAGACATCAAGCACTGGGAGCGAAGTCTATATAATTATATTCAACCATCACCAGTAACAATCAGACACCAAGGTGTTTATTCTTCGTCAATAAAAAAGCCAAACAAAGGGGAGCGACTCAGAACAGAACAATAAAATACTTTTCCTAGGTTTAAGTCCATATTACTAGAGTTTGTCAGTTGAACTCTGAACATGACCAGAAAGTTTGTCTTGCTTATGATTCTCTCTAACTGCAATTCTTTGATACCATCAAGTAGGCATCTACATAATCCGCCATGATTGCCTAGTAGTAGAGCGTCCGTTTCAAGTCGAGAGGTCTTGGGTTCGACCACAGGCCGCGACCTACCAAAGTCGTTAAAAATGGCGCAGTTATATATCCAGATAACATTGCTCTACGCTCCGCGAATGAGTTCCAAGTAACGTTTGGTTCGCCCACTGTCAAACTAGTGTGACCAAATAGTATACATAAAATTATTATAACTGAAATACTTTTAATCAGTGGGACTGAAAACAATATTGAAATTAAAATACGTCCTTATTATATTGCATGAGCCACAGAGTGAAACCGTATGCAACGATTGAGTGTAGTTCTAGGACATTTTTTGTTGACCAAGCTACTGTTTTATCAAAGCACTTACGGAATTCTTAAATAACGTTATTTTCAAATAATTATTTTTTGAAAACCTACATACATGTACTAGTATTGGTGATCGACGTGGTTTGCTGGATTGTGTTAATTGAAGCATAATTCGTATTAACACTTTTAATCACATTTTGCGTTATAAAGAATTTAAGTTTGATAGTGTTTTGATAAAACAGTAGCCTCGTGTCAAGCTAATGTAACATGGGGACCGTTAACATGGGCGAGCGCTACGTAGCGCTTTCCACGGGGGTTAATCCTTGCTATCTATATTTTATTGAACGGGAGGTAACTGAATAAAAGCGCTCGGTAGCGCTTTGCTTAGGCAACGGGCCCTTGGTAATCTCAACATGACTTATTTAGTATTGACAAGAGGACTCAGATCAACATAATTAGAAAACAAATAGGAGATCTACCATGTTCATGAATTCGGTGTATGTTATGTAAGAGTCTTGATCAGTGTCCGCTTTCTTCAGCAATTTCTTCAGCTTGCCTTTAGGTATGACATTAACAATACCAGTGTCATGTAGCTCTGTCTCCAACTCTGCCATTCTAACTCCTTCGTTACCATGCTAAAACAACATTTAAAAAAAGGTTATCTACGCGAACTTAGGGTATCCTTAAAAATAAGAGGCTATATAATCTAACATTATATATATAATAATTACTTTTACTAATTAATTTTCCGTCGAGGTCTTTATAATATAGGTATACCACAGATCGTAATGATATTTGGTGTGATTGAAGTACAAGATGCGAACTTTAAAAGTTTGCTATTTTCAGTCCGAAAAAGAGAGTTTAGTGGCGTTAAAAGCGCCACCTGGCGGGACGTGATTTCCATATGTACATGTACAAGTAGTAGTTTTGACGCGCATGTTCCATTTTAACGCATGCACCATATTAGAGGGTGAACCCCCCTCCCTTTCGGTACGCGGGATTCATGACCTTTTTAGGTGGTATTCGGGACGCAAGGGTGTCGTACGCGGTACGCAATAAAAATGCCTATTGGTATTCAGTACGCAAGATTTCAAAAAAGGATTTGTAACTAATTTAGAGACAGCCATACCCAAGTTTCCATCCCATGACTGTACATTTATGTATTTACAGTATTTTTGCATCATTTAGCGATAGGCGGTTATACCATTACTGTTACAGTATATTTCCGGGTGTTTTATTGCTATATGGCTCTCCACCCAGCATGACGCACTGATTAATAATAATAAAGACTTTATTTAAAGAGGCAACACAGTTGGGTAAACCCAGTCTTCCCTGTGAGCCTCATACATATAACATTGACATAGTATGTGTACAAAGGCAAAGTAATATTAATATATACATATTTACACAGCTGAAAGAAAGTCAAAAATGAAATGTTAAGAAATGTTATTAAGCAGACTATATAACCTGATATATAACACATTTAAATGTTGCATACATTGCATTGAACAGTTTTAATAGGTAATAATTAATGTATCTCTTCATGCAGTGTATGAGAAATTTGTTTGACCACCAGAAAACCACCACTTCAAGTAATTGCTTTTAAATGAGTTAACATTTGCAGATGTTCTTACATGGTAAGGAAGAAAGTTCCATGATTTGGCACCCGAGTATGATAATGATTTTCTGCAAAATTCAAGTCTGGGCTTTGGAACCGCAAGTAGTTTTTGTTCAAATGATCTCAATGATCTGTTTTCATGATATGTAAATAGTTGCTCCATGTATTTTGGGAGAAAGCCGTTTACAGATTTGTATACTAGAATTGCCTTTTTATAATTAACTTTGTCTGAAAATTTCATCCAATTCAATTGCAAGAATAACTCATCTGTTTGTGTATCAAAATCTCTGTCTAAAATAATTCGAGCAGCACGTTTTTGAAATTTGTATATATCAATCGAAAGATCGGTGGTACAGTTCCCCCAAATAGAACAACAGTAGTAGTTAAATGACAAGATAGTGCAGCCTATAAAGATCGATACATATTTATGGATTTGTGAAAGTTACATAGAAACTGGTATTTGTTGAAAAAAATAATTTTAGATGGTAATATTTGAAATTTAAGTTGATAAAAACTTAAACTGTTACATCATAAAGATAATTTATATACATGTATTTATATGATTATAGGTTTTAAAAATACGCGATTATATGATTATTTTATTAATTAAGTCATGCCTAATTTCATTCTTTGGGTATATAGTACTGTAAAAAATTAAAACTATTAACACAATTTATAGTCTATTAATGCTGATTTTTTAAGTGTATTGTTTGCGCTTTTAGATAACGCTAAAACTACTGGCCACATAATACCTTCAATATTCTGCGCTTAACGCGCAAACCGCCTAATTCAAGTAGCTTAGCGCACATACACTTGAGCTGTCTGGACCACACACCCATCTCGCGGTCGGTCGGTAGACCAAATGGTTTCGTTTCAATAACTCAAGCACGCTTGCCCTTGGATCTCTCAGTCTCACCATATCCTAATTGGACTGTACATTTGTAATTGAAACACGTGACCCAAATCATGTATAAATTCCCGAAACTGATGAGATACTCAGTATTGTTAGGTCAAGTACTACCATTGTTACACACGCTGACAATGCGTTTGTACACTTGAGCCACTTTACTGCAAAGACCAGATATTATATTTATATGCAACATGTACTTGTACATGCATAATCATACGTATCATACGGCTACTGGGGTATTTTATACATTCAGTGCAACCTTGTCAGAGATGTCACGTTTTTATTCAATGAGATATTCTCAAATGAATATTGTGTAAATGTCACAATACTACATGTACGAGAGTGTAAATCTGTATACATATTTGAGTCTATTGTAACTATTTCTGTATGGAATATATAGTAATGTATGTGTGGAGGTGTCGGGAGCAGGTTCTTAGTGATCTAGGCGAAGCTTTGGGGAAGTTGTGAGATACTTTATGACATCTTTGTGGAAGAATCGGGATAACATCGGTAAATTTCAATGCAAGCGATGTGGCTTCCCCGATGCATCAATAATGTTTCGCTAAGGTGTCGATGACCATCAGGGATATTTAAATGTTCGTTCAATTTCGTGACATCACGCAAATATATGACTTTACAATATTAAGATGAACAAAGTCGGTACATCGTGTGACTCGTAAAATTAATGCTCTCTAACGAGAACCACATACGGCAGATTCAAACACTTATCTGCTTTTTTGTCCACTCAATAACCATATGGTGAACTGCGTCATTATATTCATTGATACTTTAAATAAGACGATAATTGCGATTCGATGTGAATAGTGAGTATTGTTGCTGCCGGCCTGAGACACAGACTTGCACAACAGCACGTACCATGACAATACAAGGCGTCAACTCAAGATAATACCAACATTAATTACAGGAATGTGTTACATGTATATGCGCGAGATGACGAGTTTCGTAAAGCAGTCTAGGGCATTTTATCGCTAGAAAACTGTGACAACTATAACTTTATTACGTTCTTGGCTTATTGGACCACATACCACTTGATTTTCAAACAATTTATCCACCCCTTAACGCAGTGAAAATTGGCAAGTGCGGAATGAGTTGATGAAGCATGCTGCTGAGTCTTTTCTAACTGACTTCGCTCACCCAAAATCGGTAACACATGAATTTTATCAAGTAAAGAACGGGTTTGTAGGCATGCTTTTCAGATAAACAATGATTTTTTTCGGTCTCGATTCGCTCGCATAATTTTTTTATCGGGGTGGGGGTGGGGTGTATCAACATTTACGCCCACTAACACCAAATCCTGTATCCGTCACTGATTTCTATGATGCCGCTCAGATGAACAATGTATTTTTACACTTGCTTCGCTCACACAACGACTTTATCATTATCAAGTAGAGAAAGAGTTTGTGTAGCAAATTATAAGATAATCAATGCAATTTTCTGACTCGCTTCGCTCGCACAAAGAATGGTTTTGTGCAGGCTACTGCTTCGTTAGCTCATACAACGCCCTAACTCGAACCCTTCTCGTAATTGAAACATCCTTTGAATTCGTATGCTTCTATTAGATTGGTTTTAAAAGTCAATAAGTATGGACTATACGTAATCAATCAGCATGATTTGGATGATTATATCATGTAAAACCTGTCCTCAGGTGGATCCATTGTTTCCATTTTGCATATCAATATGTTCGCCATCCTAAAACCTAATCAATCCTGTAACCGCCCCTGAATTATACGGGATGGATACTACATACTGAAGTTGTAAGATTAAATGTGTCTACAGAGCTGTTTTTATGTTTCAAAACTGGCTAAGGTATTCGGGATTCAGGGAAAAAATAAGGTGGTATTCGGGATTCGCTGGAAAATTAAGAAGTATTCGGGATTCATGGGGTGAGGGGGTGACACCCTCATATTACTAGTGTTGCATAAGTTTTTAAATAATGCGTATCACGCGACCAGTTAATTAAAACTGTAGAAATACATGCACTATCCTATATTATTTATACATTACAGTTGAAGATAAAATCAAAGCATTCATTTCAATGCAACTACGTACAATGTATGAAATATGATGATATTATATATAATTATAATACTCACCGTTTCAAATAACTATTTGTCGGGAACGGTTATGAAATATAAAAACAATGTAAATCAGTGTACGTTTTTGTTTTTACGGGTTAAAATCACATGCTTAGGCTTATGGTCGGATTTCGAGTTACTTTTGAATTTTATTCGATTATACAAGACCAGTTATTAGAAAGAACATTTTTTTGATATTACAGACATGTTTATTCGATGATAAAAGTACTGATGTTCGATAATACAATGTTTATTTTTGGATAATACAAACATAGTTGTTTAATTAAACAAGATTCAGAATTCTATAATACAAGACTCATTATTCGATAATATCAGCAGTGCTGTTCTAAAACACAAGACTCATTATTCGATAACCCAATGCATTTTTATTCGATAATACCAGCACCGTTTTCAATTATACAAGGCTAGTTAGTCGATAATACTAGCACTATTTTAGATAATACAAGGCTTGTGCTTTGATATTGTCAACACTAACTTCGATAAAACAAGGCTAATGTTTCGATATTACAAGCACTTATTTCGATAACAAAAACGATGTTATTTGATAATACCAACACTGTTATTCGATAACACAAACTTTTTATTCCATAATACCAGCCCTGCTGTTCGACTACACAATGCTTATTATTCGATAAATACCAGTACTAATTCCGGTAATACAAGGCTAAATATTCGATATTACCAGCACAATTATTCAATAGCTAAGGGCTTATCATTTGATAATACAAGAACTGTTATTCGATAAAACTTACGTTTTCCATTTCTATTTTGAATTGTTCCTCCTGTGCCACAGTTTGTTGCCTTTGCAAACTATGTTTCTGTTTATAACTGTTCCCACAGCAACCGCATGCCATAATGAATCGTGTCAAGTCTTCTGATATACACTCTATTACCAAATTTCTACCAAATCTTCAGTAAATGTTCAATACAGTTTCAACTCGTTACGAGTAATGACAGGTATTTCCACAGAGTCATGTTGTGTTTGTTTGGTACTTCTATTAACTATGGCACTAACACAGGTCAGGAATATTCCACGAAGTACTGTCATGAGTATACAATGCGCATACGCAAACTGCAACTTCATCAACTTGTGACCATCAATGACTCGGTTAACATTCCACAGCACAATCCGGTGTCAACATCAACTAAATAAAGAAAATATACTCATAAATGTGCTAGGGGTCAGTGTTGTTATGAACATATCAACTCACTACTGGTGTGGTGTGATGCAGAAATTCGTAAATCGCCTTATCGTTATTTTATGAATAGACAAGATAATGCCTTTGTTTATTATATAGTGTCATCCCTATCGAACGGGCCAACCAATGTGACTCGTGAGACACCTATCTTTTGTGTGCACAGTATCTAACGAGTCCCTACTCTTATTGAAGTTTTGACCTTAGTTGAGGGAACAAACTAACCTTGATGCTAACGGAACACCATACATAATACATGTAGATATATGACGAAAAGCAATTCACACAACTGTTAGTATATGCCAACTATTTTGATCAGTGCTGACTGACTCTTTGGTCGTTTGTTTCGTTTGTATGCGCTAAAGCACGTTTATTACGTAGTTTGGTTATTAATACAATACATGCACGTGTACTGTAGCATACGAATGTTTAAAACTATCAGCAACTTATCAAGTTCGTTTAAAACAACGCATACTTTTTTAGTCTTCATTTTGAATTTCTGCCATCCCTCGAATGTACAGTCATATATACAGTATAATTATACATGTATATACAAGCAGCCTACATGTATATTCATGCATGACGAGCGGCTTCCGAGATCAATGAAAAAACAGTATTCTTTTAATTCAGTGAAACTGGCAACATTTAAGCAACTGAACGATATAACATTAGCCAACTAGTGTCAGAATAGAACAACGCATAACTAGCCACCGCGGAAAAATTCATGGTAAGTTACGAAATGTAGCTTATTCTAACGTTAGTACAAATCATATTCTTTTTTTTCTTGCAAGTCCATCACTGATATTGATTGAGATGATCATATCTGAATCTTTGTAGCGCTTTTCGTGAAAAGTGGAAATGTGCAGTTAGCGCAAGGTGGTTATTAAGCGACGCAATGTAACCACGAAAAGGATAAATACATTCAAAATAGATGTGTGTGTTCATACGAGTCAGACTGCCGTATGCGGTTTATATCCCGTTAAGGGGTGCTCATTATACATGAGAGTATAGATACAATCTTAATAAAGTGAATTACTTATGTTAAGGAAATGGACACTTAAAGTCCATACTTATGCGTTGGCGATATTAAGTGTATTATCCCGTTGAATACATGTATTCAGGGGGGGGGGGGGGGGTGGAGGTTAAAGTCTCAATTGGAATTGGTGGTTACAAAGGCATCCCCACTACCTATAAATTGCAGAAGAGCATTCCGCCTTAAATTCAAATGGGTGTCACCCATTATAGACAAACTTTAAAGCTACTTCTTACATAAAGCTACATGTACTGTATGACTTTTTCGATTCCATGGCTGGGTGGTTATGGTTATTCACCTTCGGGCGAAAGAGGTCGAAGGTTCCACAACGATAGACCTAATCACTGTATCATTTCTTGCGTCGCAATATAAATCAACTTGTATGACTTATTGCGAGCAAGAACATATGTAACTTCCAATCACTGTATGACTTATTGTGAGACTATACAATTCAATGTGTACGACTTCTTGCGATAACCGGAAGCTGACTGGTTTATATAATGTGGGTTCGAACTCCAATAGGGGTTTGATCTGATATGAGCAGTTTAATGAGCCATCAGCTAAGCAGAATGAATGGTTACATGGAAGCATACATTCCAGGCAAAGATCTATTGATGTATTTTTAGATCTTTGTTCCAGCACATGCCTAAGGAATTATATCACAATATACAGAGTTGTAGTTTCTTAGGCCTGATGTTCCCGGATACTGTCTCATCAAGGCACATACGCAAACCTTAAAGTTAGTATCAATATTTAAATTCCTTATACAGTGAAGTTCCGCTAATAAGACCAGTCAAAAAGGTGGTCTTAATAGCGAATCGGTCTTATCAGCGGACCCTTTTTGTTCTAAATTTAATACTTTGGGACCTTAAACTGGCATAAATCTGCATTATTTCAAAATAACCAAAGTGGTCTTATTAGCGGAACTTTACTGTACTGGTCAAACAACAACAAATATGGGACAGATAAGGTTTGTAAAAGTACATTAACCATCTGTTAATTGAATTATTGTTTCTATTGCAGATCTCATAACAATAAGTCGTATACATGTTAATTAATTATATATAAAGAATTTATTTGGAAGTAAGGTTAAGATTGATTAAACAGTAACCAGGGTTTCTAGGAAGGATAGAAATCGGCAGTAATTGACACGATCCTCGACCTTTTATTAGTATAATTCCACAGCTGATACCTTGTCTTCATTTATAACACCGGTTGTATGTTTTCATAAGCGGGGAGTATCACGAAGACGATCGATGCGTAATACGTACCAACACAAATCTAAAGGACCGATACTGGAACATTTGCTGTCGGAAATTTATGTATTCAACGCAAGAACCTTCAGATACACGTATATTCCTGCATAAAGGTCAGGATCACGTCAATGGTTCCGCACTACATTGTGATCAGAAGATAGGTGTCTCGCTATCCAAGTTGGCTATCGTTCTCAACAGGAGTGACACTTAAATATAAAACTTTACCTTTTTAAACCTTACATTAATTTATAGCATTTGGTAACAAAAATATCGAATATCGTATTTTAATCTATGGAATAAGATGTCTCGAGATTATGGGGTAGATTTCTATAAATTACATTTTATAGTGGTTTAAGATAATGTATACCTCTATATTCTACTACAGTATTGTGATATCATATTTGTCGGTTGAGGTTATGGTATAAAACGTTGACACCATTGACCGTGACGACATATTTAAAACACATTTATAAATAGTCAGTCAGTTTGCAATCATGCTGAACCACGTAATCCTGAAATATCTTTAAAAATTTAGAATAATTCGAATAAAAGCTTACATGTCTTAATAGAAATTCCTGGCCAACTCTCATAAAATTATTCAGATTGTTTCCTCCACAGAAGTGTTCTTCGCAGTAACATATAAAATTTTAGGTCTAAAACAGAACAGAATAAATACGACTGCTAACTGACCATCACATAATAGGTTACCCACCAAATAATGTGTAAAGTAATCGTTGAAAACGAACAGATACATAAAAAAATAATTGAAGAGGGTTTTTCAACCTGTCAAAAATACATAACTTACTGTTTGAAAAGGAGAGGATTATACATGTACATATATATTGTGCATGCAGCTACCCTGTAATTATGTCAATGTTGGCACGTAAAAATACTCTACATATTTTACAATGCAAATTTGCAAATCAAGTCGTGAGTAAAAACCACATATTTACCTTATTATTTCCATTTTGTTTACTCCCGATAGATATGATTGTATTCATGTATAATATATGAGTATTCAAAGTCCGTGCTTCCTTGATCCCACATCAATCGAACTCCACCCACGTGTTCATGCCAAATCTACACACCTTTAGTTAGTTACCATGTATTATCCAATATTATTACCCGGTGATATTTCCTCTTTATCATCAATATCAATGTGAGGTATAATATCCTCCGTATATGTACATTGATTATAAGCCAGCTGCAATAAGCAATGACCTAGTTCACTAGTATATACAGTGTATGTACACAAAGATCAACCAGGAAATTTAAAACCACATTCTACATTTACGCGCAAAATTATTAAAATATCTTAACCTTTCAGGTTTTGTCGTAAGTATCACATTATCCCTCTAAGTCTATATTATATTATTTACCAATATATGCTTAAATACACTTTAATGGGTTTTGTCATTTCAATGCGAGTAGGTTAACACTGGGTTTATTTTAATAACAAGGTTAACATGAATACAAGTGGTATGAAGTATGTACTATCCGTATAGATATAACGTTATTTATTATTCATTAAGTTATTAACACATGATTTATAACGCGTTAACCTGATAATTATCTAGATAATTATCACGCTAACTAGATACGTAACGCGTTGATAAGATAACTACTTAACTATCTAGATAATTATCAGGTTAACGCGTTATTTATCTAGATAATCACATAATTATCTGGTTAACTAGATACTTAACGCGTTAATAAGATAACCATTTATTTTTCTAGATAATTATCATGATAACTAGATACGTAACACGTTAATAACTTAGCAGGTACATGTTGAAATGGTTTAAGTAGTGGCAGTTACTGGCACTATCATGCATTTTTTCTCTGTTCAGATATTTATTTTACTTGAAATATTATCTAGTTACCTAACGCATTAACCACATAAATATCGAGATAATTAAGTTGTTATCTAGTTACCTAACGCGTTAACCACTTAATTATCTAAATAATTAATTTGTTATCTGGTGGCAGAAATATGCCACCATGCGTCAGCTATTACTTTACCAAAGCGTAACATCATGACTAAGTTTGACGGTTTATTCTTGTTAGGCTATACATCCGTGCCTGGCTACATCCGTATGTAGCTATACTCGTGTTTGGCTACATACTCGTCATTGGCTATGCGCGTGTTTGGCTTCACTCATGGTTGGCTACCATCGTGTCTGGCTGTACTCGTGTTTGGCTACTCTCGTGTTTGGCTGTATATGCGTATTAGGCTACACTCGTATTTGGCTGTACCCGTATTTGGCTATGCGCGAGTTTGGCTATGCATCGTGTTTGGCTATGCATCGTGTTTGGCTATATCCGTGTTTGGCTATATCCGTGTTTGGCTATATATCGTGTTTGGCTATATATCGTGTTTGGCTATATCGGTGTTTGGCTATATATCGTGTTTGGCTATATATCGTGTTTGGCTATATCCGTGTTAGGCTATATCCTATATGCTATATATCGTGTTGGCATATTATTTATATTTAGATCGATAGATATAGAGGATATTACACGAGTGTCTTTTCATATTGAATTTATTAAACGAGTTGAATAAAATAATAAAATGCGAGGCTCTGCTGAGCATTTTATCGATTTTATTCAACGAGTTTAATAAATCCAATGTGGAAAGTCACAAATGTAATGTTCTTTTTATCATATGTTAGCAATTTATGGCCGAAATATAAAATAACTACTTATTTTCACTATAATAAACGCGCAACTTTGACGACGTCGCCTATCCTTTGCATGACGTCGCGTGATAGCTTTATTACACTAGTGTATTATCAAAAATAAATAATGGCTTTATTACGCTGCCGCGACGTCAAACATATGATAAAACGGAATATGATTCGCTGCCCTATTGGTAAGAAATATATTATGAATAGACTAATCATTGGGTGTTGAGGATTATAGGTTGCATGTAATTGCGTAACAATTAAGTTCGTGTGACATGATTCACAGATAAACGGAGGTGTTTGTCGTACAAAACTCTCGTGGACACCGAACCACAACAACATTCAGCAGATGGGGATTCATCCTCTTCTCTAACCATCCACGTCACCTCTTCTAACTGGTTTTGAAAAATTCTAGTAACGTTCATGGATAAAACACAGATAAATTACTTCTTGATTAATAAATAACACAATAGTCAGAAAAGTTAATATATAGAAATTTATTTTTTATTTAATTTTTATTAAATACATGAGCCATAAAATATCTTAAAAAGTGTCTAAAAGTAGTGCCAAAATAAAGGCTCTCTCGTATATTTATAACTGGTGAAAGCAATTTAAAAGGTCGAGAAAACTAAACAACTTTTTAATCGAAGGACCATGGGTGGTCTTCACAAAGCATCTTAAGGGAAAACGTTTCTTAAAATCTTCCTTTTAAGTGTATCAGCTAAAGACGAAAATTATCAAGTTTTACATTGTTTAAAAGCATTATGTAAAGAGCTACAATAATCACAAAGAAAACATGGGTTATTCTTAGTTTCTTGGGAAATATGTGCAGCTCCATTTTTAACTTAGTCTAATTATTTAAACTTTCCCCTAAGATGCTTTGTGAATATCAGCCCAGGTGACTCTAGGGAGCCTCGATCGTCTGCTGTAAGATTTCGTTACAAAATTACAAAAAGATTGCCGACACTGTTCCATTTTTGTTTAACTGTGTTCATTTCGTGCATGACATTCAGCAATTTCGATGTCCAGCATAAGGCATGTACGTATATAATTTACTGTTTCAGTTAAGCGTTGCTTTTTATGTTGTTCGTGTGATGCGTGGTCGTGATTTGTTGAGTGCTGCATTGTATATATGCATGTAGTCAAAATAAATGGTGATTACAAATGTACATATACACTGAGAGATTGTTCTAGCCAATCAGTATTTCTATTTTCCTACTGTACTACGAGTTGATTAAACCGAATAACAATTCCAGTATAAGCAGCGAGAATGAATAACATACTATTCAATGTCCATGCTTAATACTATATTAGCGGATGAATATTTGCGCTTACATAGAAGAAAATCCTCTTTTTTCATGCTTAATACTGAGATAGCGGATGAATATTTGCGTTGACATGGAAGTAAATGCTCTCTTTTCCGTGCTTAATACTGAAATTGTGAATGAATTGTTGCGCTTATATAGAAGTACATTGTAAATGCTCTTGAACACAATCATTTTACTCTATATAGGCTTACCTCTACCGTAAGAAAATATAACTGACCGGTAAGGGCTCCGCGAAAACTGTCAGTCCTTTAGTCCGGACTGACAAATTTTGATTCGGACTGACAGAAAATCCTGAATTTTCTATTAGACGAAGAGGAACATTCACTCATTTTACCAATTCAGACTGACAAGTTAAAAAACTATTCGAGGAGTGTGCAAGTGTATGTTCTCTCGAGTGTATGTGTGGTGTGTTCTGACATAGAGCTGATTTAGACCCCCCCCCAGTGATTGAGTGAACCTTGCCGTTTTGTTGGTCATGGTTGTAAAATGATTCTGATTTAGGCGGTGTAAACACCTTTGTAAATATATGATATAGAAAGTAGATATAAAGTACAACACGTATGAGGTAGTACGTGTATACAGAAACAAGGGCATCCACTCTACCCCTATTTGTTTGAATTATACTCAACAAAAAAAAAAAGGTATCCACAATTTAGGTAAGGTGTCCCCTTAATGACCTGTACAAACCTACATGTCTTGTTTATTGATAAAACTAGTTATTTGGCATACATGTAGGTACATTGTATCAACAAACAAGTTATGCTAACATGTGTCCAAAATCGCAACAGAAAATAAGATATTTTAATTCAAAGGGAGGTAATTTGGAACGTACCAAAATTTGACTTCAAATGCATTAATCTGCATGAGACAATTTCGGAAGCAATTGTCCTTAGCATAAATGCATGTACTGATGTTTACAACATCAAACAAGCCCAAATTTGGATAGTTTGAATGTGCACAATGATGTCATTGTCCTTTGCTACCTGTAATTCTGGACGGGAATGGTGGTTAGTTGAAAGTTTAAAATGTTTGTACATCGTACTAGGTAATTTTGTTAAAGGACATAGAATTAAAGACACTAAAGTCTTGAAGAATGGATACTTTCCTTCTTTGTTGAGTACTAGAACAAAATGTATCCCTTAATATCTATGACAGCCATTCGTTCATAAAATATGTCGTTCTGCCAAAGGCTAACACGCGAGCTTGTTCGTTATACCTGGGACCAGTAGAATCACAGAACGCATGGCCACAATTTTCATACAAAAATAATTCAAATTTATCATTATTGTTTAGTTTTTGTTTCAAAATTTCAGCATCTTCTTTTGTGGAAAATCCCTTGAAAGTATCGTTTTCTGCAAAATGGGCCTGCACTGGAATTCGTATTTCACTAACATCACATAACTGAGCATTTGGAATGCCATAAAAAGGGGCGGAGGCTGAAATCTCTTTCACCATGACAGCAGCTGCCAATGACAACGCCCCTCCCATACAAAATCCTGTCACGCCCACCTGAATATCAAAATAAAAGATTATTGCAGAATATACAGCACCCCAGATAAGATGTCTTCTTATAATGGTGGTTTACGAAGAGTAAAAGTGTGAAAGTCTAAAAAAACAGTGGATTTCGTAGTGTGGATCATTGGTTGGCACCAGGTCTTCAAAGAGGTTTTACTTTGTAGTTCATGTACATGTAATTTGTGAATCATGTTTAACCTTAAGCAATACTATTCAAGACTGTTTAAGCACCTTAATCATTATGGTTTGTCCTCATTTTTAGGGGGCATTACACATCTCGAAACTTCATTAACAGTTCTGATAAAATAGGGCAATTTCAATCAAGCCATTTTATTTATGTTTATGAAAAAATCGAGCTGATCATGTAATTAAAAAAATGTCTTTGTAACTTTTGATAAAGCCTTTTAGGTGAAAATTTAAAATGTAACATTGAACTGTGACATTTATGAAAGGAAGTGGCTATTCTTACGGCTCTCCAGAAAGAATAGCGAAACCGCCCGCGAATGACTATTCTTACGGCTGTTTTATATTTAAATGTAACGATCTCCTTTAAGTAATGTTCGATCTGTACCTTAACAATAGAATGTGAATTAACATTCGGTGTTAAATTATCGCTCCTATGATGTATAATAAAAACAGTGACTTACTTGGAATGTCCACGGATATACACAGAATGTATTTCCGTGGACTGTCTATGGCCGGAACTCGATCTCTGCATCCATGAATACAACTGTACAAGACTTTCTAAGTCTTCAGAAGACAAGGATTTTTCTCCAATCACGAAATTAAGGGGGCATCCGCAGTGCATGGTTATAATGACAAAGCGTATATATTTTTTGCTTATATGCAGCAACTACACAGTTGCTCAGAATCTAGGAATTTAATTTACTCTACCACGCGTTATACTACGAATTAACTGTTTACTATTCAGCTCCGTGGCACAGACTAGGAATTTAACACCTAGTGTTA
Organism: Spisula solida; assembly: GCA_947247005.1. NCBI lineage: Eukaryota > Metazoa > Mollusca > Bivalvia > Venerida > Mactridae > Spisula > Spisula solida. The sequence goes on along the minus strand of OX365960.1, from coordinate 4,440,799 downwards.
ATTAACATTATTTTGTTAGGGTACAGGTCGAAAATTACTTATAATTTCTTTACTCAAAATTACAATGATAATGACTATAATTAAGAAGAAGATTAATTATCACATTATATTTCAAAGACATCAGTCTGTCCTGTTCGCCGGTTGACTTTATATAAGTTATAACTTTGATGATAATTACAAAGGAATTCCAATTACAAAAGGACTCCTCGAACTGTATGTTTTTTTATACGTGGGTTCATTCATTCTGAAAAAATTCAATAAATACATTTAGAATATAAAAGGTAAACGCTTTAACTGTGCCATATATATAATAATAAGTTATATATTCATTAAATAACTGCGTATAAAACTGCCGTAAGAATAGTCACTCCGGGGCTGTTTCACTATTCTTACGGAGCCGTAAGAATAGCCTACGGGCCCGTAAGAAGAGCCACTTCCTTTATGAAATAATGGTCCCTAAATTGGACTTTTGCCTACCTTTGTACAGCCAATACTTAGAAGATATTTAGCTGCTCCTCTGATATCTTCTACAGCGCCTGGCCAATCAAGGTTGTTCATCATGTGCCCGGCTGTTTCATAGTCTTCAGTAATTACACCACGGTATAAATCGGGGACCAGTGTGATCAATTTACCCAGCTCTCCCATCTCTTTTGCCACTTGCATTATCTGTTCATTCATTCCCCACCATTCCTAAAAGTGAGGATGACTATCAGTATGTAACAAGACTGCGTTCAATAAACGTTTATGGCCACAATTCTGTTGACATGTTGGATAGTGTTACATGGCTTGGACAATGCAATGCGTTTATGATGGTTAACAAGTATGCCAAGTTTAAAAGCAATGCCTTGATGGACTTAAACAATATTTGAGTTTCAGCAACTAGAAAATTTTGGGTAACATTTTCGAACGGACGTGTATATGCCTACGCATCAGTAGATGCCGGGGCATAAACATGTGTTTATTTATAACACTGCATGTATAAATCTACTATATTCGTATATGTAAATGAGGACAATGAAACCTTGGAGGATAGCACCATGGAGTACAAATTAAAACAACAAGTCCGTGTTTATCCTGAAATATACGGACTACTTGTGCTTTTCGATGTAAGATCAAAAGTTATTTCACCTCGTGAGCGTCTGACTTAACGTTTAAAACTAACCAGTGTAAACTATTACAAGTATTTAAAAAAATTAAATAGTCAGCACCGTTTTGTAACTAGTTGTCTTGCCGGGGAGTCTTATTTCCGAAGTTGCTACTTTTCCATGTTCTGTGATGTATTTTAAATCACAGACCAAAGACGTATTTCACACGTGTTTGCAAATTCGTCTCACATGCGTTATCAAAATAGAATGCAAGCAACTCCACTACCTTCGGCGCAAAGTCGTTTATGTCAAAGAGCATTGTTTCTTAAACAACATATAATCTACATAGGCACATGGTTTCATTTTTTCAGAGTGTACCCTATGTATAGAGAAGGTTGTGCAGCGGCCATGTTTAGTCGCAACGGATATGACGTCAAAGGAACTGGTATCCCTGTTTGTAGAAAAACTGGGTTCCAACTTTCGTAATGTCACATCCGTTGTCACGGACTAAAATATGGCCGCTTCACAACCTTCTCTATACATAGGGTACTATATCAGATAATTTGATATACATGTGATACACTCAGATAATTGGAAACCATGTGCCTATGATTACCTGTAACACGATCAACCCTTTAGTGGTGTCCCTTACATCACCTTGGAGGAAGCCAGGGCATTCTCCCTTCTGATTGGCTGATTCAAACTTACAATCTCCTTTGTGATTGGCTGATTCAACACTACTGCATGACATTTTCTGAAATTTGAAATTGTTCTAATTAAGTAATAAGGATATACATGGCTATAGGGAATAATAACAACAGTAACAAAAAAAGTATTAAAGAAATTCAGAAACGTTGCAGCAACGACAGTATGACAACTGATCTTGTAACTTGATATGGAACGGAGAAGGATTTGTAACGGTGAACCAAGAGTTTTTTATTTATTATAAATATGTTCTCATTGTATACGTAACGTCTAAAGATGGGGTTACGTCTGTTACAAAATGACGTTCGTTTTAATAACGACGTCAAAATAAACAATGAATTTATCTATTTTTCTCTCTGAAGTAGGTGTTCTCTCTTTGTCTCTCATTTTATACTTTCTTTCCTGTCAATATATGACAGTCTTTTCGACAGCTCTTTGTTATTGTATAAATATATATACCACAGCAACCTGACATTTTAATATATATAAATATGGCTCAAAAGCACTATCTAAAACCCCATTACTGACCAGCAGTGATCACTAATAAATAATACACAGTGTGATGTTGCAGTAGGTTCCAAGTATTAACTAACTCAGTGTATTTAAGTTCCAACAATATATTTATTTACAGTAATATAATTTAGACATAGCATTATGACATTCCAGTTACTCAAATTGTGTTGTATTGTCAGATTGTCAGTTTGACCTGACATTAGCGTACTTGCTAAACGACTGAGTAAATGCACCACACCTACTGTCATTAATAACTTAGAGTTATAATTCTACTATAATTATAGTCGTGAATGTACGCATGTTGTTTTAGAGGTACATGTAAACAATTAACTCCCTCATATATTGCAGGGGATCGTGCGAGTCTGTCAATGGATACGTGACCTCCGTCATTAGTGTATGTCTTATATAAACTGAGCTAGGACAATACTCTAGTCAGCACTCTAGACAGGATACACTGGACAGGACTCTGGGCGACGGGACCGGGAGAGAGAGCCACCCAGGAGTAACTGGAATGTCATAATGCTATGTCTAAATTATATTACTGTAAATAAATATATTGTTGGAACTTAAATACACTGAGTTAGTTAATACTTGGAACCTACTACAATACTACAACAGGAACCTGATATTTTAATAATGATATATTTGGCTCAAAAGCACTATCTAATACCCAGTTAGTTACTGACCAGCAGTGATCACTAATAAATATACACAGGAACCTGATATTTTAATATATAATTATATGACTCAAAAGCACAATCTAATACCCCGTTACTGACCAGAGGCAGTGATCACTTATAAATATACACAGGAACCTGATATTTTAATATACAGCTGCATATGGTCTATGGCCTAAAACACTATCCAAGACCCCGGTTATACATGTATGCGACTCGTGCAATGACTCATTTATAATTTATTAGAAGGTTAGCAACGATAAGCAGCTAAATGATCGCAAACGATTGGAAACCTTTTGCTACAACAACAAATATGCTCTTTTCATTCAAGTACTTTCGACCATTTATTACTTATCCGATCACTACTCCAGTTTGAGATTCAGTGCAGTTAACGAGTTCCTAGATTGACAGTTATAAATATTGCATGTTTCTAATTGAGCATCATGTACAACCATTACAACTCACTATTATAAAGCACGTACTTACTTATTAATGCTTAAATTCCCAAAATCTAAACAGCTGATTCGTATATTACTGACGGTGGGTATAAAATCCGTAAGTACCGTAATAACGTCCCCAAAATGTTTAGTCTGTTCCACTGATCAGATTAGTGAATCTATGTTAATTCGTAGCATAACGCGTTGAAGAATCTACGAAATGTTATGATCAGGGCCGATTACAACCAATACTTGTAACACTCAAATATTGAACAGAGGAGGAAATTGCCAGAATGGGCAATTCGGGGATTCCCCTAACAACTTAACCGATCGTTAGAATATAACCTACATTATGAGCCAATGAAAACTCCGCATTTTCGCGGTTAAATGAAAATTTAATCATTAAAATTTTCTCTTAACAGACTTGACGTCTTGCGTTGGCGCTAATTTCTATCGGCCAATCAGAATGCAGAATGTTATATTCTAAGTTAGTTAGAACATATTAAGTAAATTTTAATGACTAAAAAGGCCTCGCTTCGCTTCGCTCGCTCCGTCCTTTTTAATCATTAAAATTTACTTAATATGTTCTAACTATAACATAAATTATGCTCCAAAAATTATGCAATAAAAACACCCACTTTCGAAAAAATAATTAAGTGTGCATAGAGATATTAGACATGGCAATGATCTGATTGCACATATGGTACAACAAAAGGACCCTACCGATCATTATTATTTTAAGTTGTCTAGAGTCTGAGATGTAAGTGCTTTTGGCCACTTTCCCGTTTTGGCAACTTAAAGTTAATATGTATTCTAAATAGTATAGTCTAACAAGTTTTCAAAATGGGCAAGTGAATACAATGCATTTAGACTTAGGAAATTGGTAGTGTTAAAGGTTAGATATCTTAGAATCTAGACAATTCAAAGGAAATTTGAGCGGTAAGATCTTAGTCTTAGATACGTTTTATACCCTTGTGATATGAAACACGTGTTCAAATTATCGCTCGGTCAAATATCATTATGCACGGGTCAGTTCTTCTAAGGTAGGCCTATGTCTAAATTGACCATATTATTACCCGACTGATCAGACAATTTTCGAACAAACTTTCCCGATCGGAAAAGTATAGTTAGGGAAATCACAAGATGTTGTAATTCAGGACACTTATGGGCAGAATTACAGAACAGAGCTCTTTTTCTTTAAGAATTTTCCAAACTTTTTCTTCGAATAAATTTGTCAATCATGTTCTACCTTTGTATTAAAGCATCTGCAAGATTTCATACTGCTGGTTTATTTTTGCACACGCACCAACCTACCCCATTTCAACATGTTCAAAAGAGAAGATAATGAATTTGCCAATTTTATTAATATACAAAATGTACATGTAACTTAAAACTTGGTGAATTTGAATGTCTATCTAAATGCTTGGACGTTCTGTTGTTATTGACTTTGTTCATGTTGTTTTTTAATTTGACATCTGATTGTTGTACTTGTATCTGAATCTACGTAGATATTATTGTTAACATCTTATACGTGATAGGAGTTTTTGTTAAGGACTTCGTTATCAAATGTCATCTGCATATTAGGATTATTTGCCCTCATAGCCGGAAATGAAAATTCACACTTTTGCCTGGGCATGTGGTGAATGTGCTTGCAGTATCCTCAGTTAATACGAGTTATTATTTTTTACAAAATACATTGAATTAAATGCATGAAATAGCAATTATATATAGCACACTCGTAAAATTGGATTTTCAATAAAATAAATCATTTAAGCGATATTTAACTCGGAGGTCAGGTGAGGTGTTTTGAAGTCCTGGAGTGTATGTAGGTGTACTTGAAATATACTTTATATGGGGGGTATGCGGGGTACGTTTTGAGTCTATCTCTTGTGTGGTTGGCTAGGCACTGTCGTTTCTGTATAGCGAAGTGTATGTGTATGTGCAGTATGTTATTAAATTGGTGGGTACTATGTACACATTCTATGTTAATATTGTATGATACAATGTACATCAAGCAGTATGTGTGAACACAGTGGTTTTAAATACCGTGACACAGCTTAATAGACATACATTTGCATTTCGGTTTTTTTTTTACCAGCATACAGTGATAAAAAAAGGGCATCAGCCCTAAAGTGCTCATCTAAATACAACGTGAATTCAACACAATATATAACCTGTTTTTTTACCTCAGGTGATCCAGGTGAGTTGAAAACTTGACCCTAGATTTTACAAACACCAACATTGTGACTAGGTTTTTTAAGATTAAGCAACACCAGTGACCAGTCATTTAGCCACTAGGTTTGATAAAATTACATGCATGTCTTTTTTTATGTCCATCTGGAACACAAACATTTTTTTAGATTTTTTCTCCATACATCTGAAGTCTGGTATCCATTTTGACTGATTTCAAAGTCAACACCAGATTTTGTTGATTCACAATTACGAGGGGTGATCCAGAATTACGTGGGCATTTGCTCCGATTCGAAAACCGATATACATATAAATCTTGGAACCATGCAATATTCATACTTATTGCACAAATATACCAACTTTTATTTGGATATGATCATAAATAAGTTATATCCTTTCCGCTACCATAGCGTACTAATGCAAACTCGCCGGGATGGCCATTTCGGCCTTCCGTAGTTTTAGATCTAAAGACCCAAATTCGGGAATTTTGCTGTCATGGGTACACAGGCATCCTAGACAAAGGCAATTACGGGCCCAATGTCGTGCACATGTTTTTGGGCCCGCTGGACCCCTTTAAAGAGGGATTTGAACGCAGATTTTCAAAAACTGAAATTACTGGTCCTACCCGCCATTGCGGTAAGATTCCGTCAGATCGTCATTTCCGGTGACTTTAGCCGAAATGATGACAATTTTTCTACTTTCACTTTGGGACAGGTGTGTAGCATCCGGATGTATCGAGTTTTTATCAGTGCTGCAATTCAATAGTGTCTCCGGGACGAGATATAGGAACCATATGAATTTCTCATAGCCCCCAAAAAATCGTGGTAGCGGAAAGGATATACGGCGTCTGTATAAGTGTATGGTTATGAATCGCGGGACAGCTCAGAAACGGAGTACGACGTCACCTTCACGTCTGAATCATTTCATGAAGCTTTTGAACACTGTTACTTCTTCCTAAACTATTATGCTCTTATTTATAGGTCTAATGCTTGATTTATCCAACATCTCTTCCGTCAACGTTGGGATTTTCCTAGTTGTGCATAGAATTGCATGGCTATGCGACTGTAAATGAAATCTTGTGACGTCATCTTTTACCTTAATTATGATATGACAACTGTAACATATATTTATCACATAACCCGCGGTCCAGCAGTGCCGTAAAGCCGTGCCGTAAATATCGTTCGGCACTCCCAGAGTGTGCAATAAACATGCAAATTAGCCTGACGCGACGTAAGCCAATCCATGCATTGATTGACCCATGACGTCAGGATAATTTAATTGTTGATACAATATTACACAATATGATGCCATATTTCTTATTTTTTAAGTGAAGAAACAGTAACGATCAGCAATAATGTAACAGGTTTTACTGAAAAAATATGTGTTGATCCGCAAAAGCATTTATGTGTTGCTATGGTAGCGTATAACTATTGACGCAAATAACTGTTTTAGAATATGTGTTGTTATTTATGTCAATAATAGATAACATCCACTTTGGTGTGACTTTCATACCGATCTTACGTAAAATGAACTTTTTAGAGCAAATGTCCACCTTATTCTGGACCACCCCTCGTGCATGATGGAAATAACAAACAACGATATGTATCCAGTTTCATTCATATATATTTTCACAGCACTGTTTATACAAACACAACACATTGGATTGTCTTGTCTGTTAAAACATAGCTAAAAGTGACCGCATAAATTATCATACAACTAAAACATTCATAATGCCACAACAAAAGATAATATTGTAGTTATAGTAACACTACCTTTTATGCCCCTCGCCTAAACATTTTATTGGCATTTTTCTGGAAATTACTGTTTATCATAGATTTTCCAGTGTATAACATCAATACAGTTATTTAAAAAATAAAATGTTTTTCTAATACCTACCTACCTGCCCTATACTTTTTCAACATGTAACATTGAACCACATTATTTTTGGCCTAATACATCGACTTGCACATTGTATATATGTCTAAATTAATAAAACATACATGTATACATGTAAGCTTAACCCTTTGTTCTGTCAATACATCAATTAAATTCACATCAATTAAATTCACGCACAGGTCCACTACCAATTATTTTCCAATAATGTGTATGGAGGGAAGAGAATCCAATTACAGCTATTGACTTAACAAGACACTTTATCAAGGGAGATAATTCTTGGTATTTGTTCCAAATAGACTCTTCCATGCGTTATACTACGAATTAACGTAGATTCGCTTATCTGCTCAGTGGAACAGACCATTGTTAAAAAAACTGCACATGAGATGTGTGCTAATTCTAGCACATCTATTAAATACCAGAAAACATTAGTGTACACTGGTCACTATTTATAGCATTAACTGTATGGAGTTAAAGGTTAAGAAATGCATCAATCATGCTTTGATTATCAGTATATATATTAGATGTACATTGTATTAGCATTGATGTACATATTGTGTAGTAATAATGTTATATATATAAGACTAGGGCACTCAACCAGAACAAAACAATTCTGTAAAAAATAACTGTAAGTAAATTATAAGCCACAGTTTAGGCCTCGTCCATATGGATTTCGGTGGCGAGGATAAATAAAAGCAAATAAACCTTACTTTATTTCTGGTCGAGTGTCAGAGAGGTAAGACTGGCAATATAATAATACTTAACCAAGGACTATGTTAATCATTTCAGCACCAAAAAATCAACACATCATTTAAAAGCATAAACAAGATGGCTAAGGTACATGTACATGTAGCCTTAGTTTGCTCACCTGTGTAATCTCACCAGATCACGAAAATATATAAGTATTCAAAATACATTAATGCAGCCTTTATTGCATATAAAATACACAAGGCTTGTCATTATTTGATGACATCGTTTTTAACCCCAGAGCACCCAATATAGACATTGGTCAAGATTTATTGGAGATGATCATTGTGACAAATTTTCATAAAGATTAGGCCAAAAATGTGACCTCTGGATAGTGTCCACACAACAATTGTGAACAGGCAAAGGATGGTCAAAGACTGATCACAAAAGCTCATCTGAGCTAAAAATGCAGACAGCACACTACTGAAGTACACTCATTCTTATATGTCTGTTATACTATCTACATAATTCCCAAGGTTACTTTCAGTGATTTTAAAACTGGTTTTATGCCAGCCATTTGTTCATAAAATCTGCCATTCTACCCAATGCCAACGTACACGCCTCTTTGTTATAATTTCCCAGCGGACCAGTAGGATTGGTGAAAGCATGGCCACATTTCTCATACAGGTATAATTCAAATTTATCATTATTCTTTTGTTTCTCCTTCAACTTTTCAGCATCTTCCTTTGCAGAGAAGCCTTTCAATGCATCATCTTCTCCAAAGTGAGCCTGTACTGGAATACTTATTTCACTAACATCACATAACTCAGCACTTGGAATGCCATAAAAAGGGGCGGAGGCTGAAATTTCCTTCACCATGGCAGCAGCTGCCAATGACAACGCCCCTCCCATACAAAATCCTGTCACGCCCACCTGAATATCAAAATTATAACACCTTATAGTTCAAGTTAGATAAGAACAGCTTCAGAATTGACCCTTTACTACATACATGTAGATAACAGGGTACTGTTGTATCAAAGCACTTACAGAAACCTTAAACTTGCATTAAAATTTAAATTCTTCATCATTTGTTTACAACACCAGCTAGTCCTAGTTAGTTAAATGGATCTGCAATAGGAGAGATCACTGTATTCATATGCTAAATGCCCACCCGCAATCTATTGGATGAATCACGCACGTTGATTAAACTTCATGGATGAATGAACAATAAAAACCTGTCATTCACCAATAGCTAGCTGGTGGTATGAATGCCTTTGTATACAAACATTATCTCTCCTATACTTATATTCACATATATATATAATGATTCAGTTTATGAACTCTATAAACCATATAATATTATTTGTCCCCAGTTTGAATTCAATTGAAAGCCTTTGAAAAAATTAATTAATGCAGAGTGGTTTCTGCTCTAGCGATGTGGATTCTTTTCCAATAATGAGTATTGAAGGGAGACAATCCAGTTACAGAAATAAACTTATCCAGACAACGCATCAAGGGAGAGTAGTGTAAAATCATCATTTTTTCCGATGAAGTTGAATTTCCGTTGAGTTTGTTGTTTAACGCGACCACGAAATCTAATGCTCACTATTTATCGAACCCCCAAATACAAAATATGGTTTTGCCCTTCCATGTTTTGTAAACCACAAATTTACGAAATTTAATACCCATGAAAATATGTGATTTTACAGAATACAATGTTACAACCAGAATGCAGCAGAGTTGCCTACCTTGGTACAGCCAATGCTTAGAAGATAATTAGCAGCTCCTCTGATATCATCTACAGCACCTGGCCAATCAAGGTGGTTCATCAGGTGCCCAGCTGTCTCACTGTCCTCTGCAACCTTTCCACGGTATAAATCGGGAACCAGCGTGACAAATTTACCCAGTTCACCAATCTGTGCAGCCTCTTTCTTTATCTGATCATTCATCCCCCACCATTCCTGGAAGTACAAACATACATGTGCAGAGAGTAGTGGCTTAGAAGTAGGGCATGCTTTGGGATTGAGATGGACCATGTTTGATTCCCTTCTGGGCCACTGCCTAATTTCTCTTAGAAAGAATAACCTACAATGCTTCACATCCTGAGGTGTTCAGATGTATGAACAGGTAGCTGAGAGGGTCAAAAGCCAATTTGCTGTGGCTGTCATCAGCGCAGCTTTTAACTCTCTCAGCTATCTCATACACCTACACCAGATACAAGCATATCTTCACAGAGCATGTATATATAGTCAGCAAAGTTCTAACTAGACTACCGGTTATTCTTATTTTATTATTTTTTGGCGATTACTCAAAAAGTGATGCATCCATTCCACAAGCTGTGATTACATTAATTCTATCAACTTGTATTATGAAATAAATAAAGTGATTTACAAACTGAATTGAACAATACAAAGGTGATTCTTAACTTCTAATGATTCAAAACCACTGAACCTACTGCATGCATTTAACTGGAAAATGGTAAAGAAATGGCATTAAACATGAATAAATAAACAAATATGATTACCTGTAAAACAATCAATCCTTTGGTTGTTTCGCTCACATTACCCTGTATGAAACCTGGACATTCTCCTTTTTTATTGCTTGATTTAAACTCAATGGCAGACATTTTCTGAAATATTTAATTTTTACATTGTACATTAGTGTACTTAAATATTTGAAGCATGGCATACTCATCTCTGTTCACAATCTGTCTGTGAACTTAGGATTCGTTTAAGTTTAGTGCTGCCTTCCCTGACCGATTTTTATTATCTTTTTAGAATATACTTGTCCGAATCAGCAAAACTCTGAAAGTGAATAGTCAGATCTTTTCCTTTCAACCCTATATTTCATCCCCAGCAGAATGTCTTGTCCCCAGACTTGGACAAGCGCTAATTTCGCAGACTACACAACCTCCAATACAAGACCATTGAAGGATTAAACAATAATTGAGTGCTGAGTAGTCGTTTAAAACACGAAAATGAAAGTTTCATTGAACCACGTCCCAACAAGCTCAACAAGGTTTGTATTTTGCTCTAGACATGTATACATTACAACCTTGTTACATCAAAGTGACAAAATGTATTGTCCAGTCGGTGATTTGTGTCTGGGTTAAAAAAAAGGGAATAGTTTTCCTTTAAGCTCTGCAAAAGTTACTAGATCGAAATAATAATTATTTGTTCACAACAATCAGACAAGTGTTTTAAAAAAGGCCAGAAGTAAGTCAGTCAGTTCATAGTGCTTTTCTCTATATATGCTGGTCATGCAGTAACCAGCCTGCACCTCTGGTACTATTTGTATTTAGCCTATTTTATTACAATATTTAGTCAGACAGGGTTAATAAAGATTTTGGTGTGCTTATTTTTATGTAAACTGGTAAATATCTCACCCTTATATGTTTTAGCGCAGCCAAACGAGGAACTAATACTGCAACCCTGACTGTGTTCAGTGACAACAGCAATGGCACCTGGAAAGAAAGCAGTTGCAAAAACTGATGAAATGAATACAGCACATAGTATAGGCCTACTATTGCTACATGTACTAATGATTTTTGGTTATTCAATGATTCCATAAATTTACAAGTTTTATTCCAAGACTTCCATGATATTTAAGCTTCATTATTGTCATAACATTACTATTATAACATTGCATTTTCTCATAAAGCAAACACGACAGTAGGCCCTACAGTACTGTCCTGTCATTCGACCAGTTGTAGCATATCCGAAATCTACTCAAGTCAGTAAACCTTGTCAAACGGGCCTTTTCGGAATTGACAGCAATAAGTACTATCCGCTCGTAATTAATCATCATGTTTTTTCAGTAATACCACAATTAATATTAAATTACATGCTAATTAAACAGGATAATACCAAAGAAAAGCAGCTAATTGTTGTACCTGCGAGTTTGCAATTTCCGATTTTAACGGAAGTGCTATTATTACGCGCACCTAGGCGGAATCTTCAAAAATAAACAAAGTCCAATTTCTGATCCAGTACGGCCTATTGCAGGTACTTTCAGTTAAATAAATGTTTTGGAAATATATTGAAAAACAATACAAACAGTTAAAAATAATATAAGAAGTAATACATGGTACGAAACAGTTGTGATCTGTTACATTTCCCATCCTCCAACGCAGTGATCTCCCCTTTTGATAATAAAGGTCAAAAACCACCAAATTTTTTTTTCTTAGGTAGACTTTTTGTAAAATTATCATGAATTTCTGCAATTACTGTAGACCTGCGTTTGTTTCAATCCTTCAGACAAACTATGTATGCGCATCAATTTGGTACACACAGTTTTATGCTTAGGGGTGTGTCGATGCATCGAAATATCGATGCATTGCGATCCCGAGTGCCCAATTAGTCAAAGATCATACATGAATTAGTATAGATCGATAGTGAAAGTCTCGATCTAATAAGTATCGCCGATAGTTAGCTCAACTATCGATAGTTACAATAGTTACTTTTTATAAATAAAGTTTATTATTATTTTAAATCAACTTACGTTCTCGTTAAAAAAACTAATTTCAAATAATCCCACACATCAAAACTGCCACACAGGACCAATATCGCAATTGTTCAACTTGTAACCAGAAGCATGAATACACTCTGTCCAGAGTCTTCCATTGAACACGATAAACATTTATTAATCTATTTCTGTCGAATTCATTTTAAATCATTCCACAAATAGTAGATTAGTACACTGTATGTTGTACAACAAAGTGATATCTTACACAGTGCAAATTTGCATTTACAAGTTAATCTCTGGTTTTCAAATGTTGGCAATAACTATTGCAATAGTATCGCAATAGTTTCCAGCAATACAATAGTATCACAATAGTACTTTCAGCAATAGTAAAAGAATTGCAATAGTCAAAAATTGACTACATAGTCACCCCTATTTGTGCTGATAGTCCTACTGTATGAAACCATGTAGGATGTAGCTGTGCCTCATATTTTTCGTGGTAGGAATTAGGATACCCATGATTCTGAGGTATCGGATATCACAGTTCTGTGCACCACCTACTTGACTTGCACCTGTTAATAAGTGAACTATCACTTATCTTTTGATGTTGAATTTCTAATCTTTAATTCTTATAATATTTTTTTTTATATGTGCCACCAAAGTAAGAGTAGGTCCTACATATTCCTAACTTTTCAGAAAAGGTTACTTGCTGATATCCAATAAGAACTGAATACATTACTGCTTATTTTACATCATCTGCTAAAGTTTGCAACATCTGTCAAAACATTGTATTTCTAACTGAATTGTGTCTTCAATACTTGTTTTACTGGTGGCTCACAGAGCTGTTTGAAACTGATATCTTGGAATTTTAGGTATCCACTCTCTTAGAATATATTTGTCTACTGCAGTGTTCAGCTTTGCGATGCCACAAGAATTTCAAGTACTACAGTGTTATAAATGCGAGACATTTCAAGTTCATCAAGTAAAAAAGACAACAAAATGGCAATGTAAACTGTGTGGAGAGAAACAGTCATTGAAGAAGGTATAACATGTGAAGTAAAATACACTTCTATTTTTAGCTCACCTGTCACAAAGTGACAGAGTGAGCTTTTGTGATCACTCTTAGTCTGTCGTCCGTCAACAATTTGCTTGTGTAGACACTAGAGGTCACAATTTTGGCCTAATCTTTATGAAACTTGGTCATTCAGGGTCAAAAACTAGGTCACATTGTCAAATCATAGAAAAACCTTGTGTAGTCACTAGAGGTCATAATTTTGACCTAATGTTTATGAAACTTTGTCACAATGATCATCTCAACAAATCTAGGTCAAGTTTGATATTTGGTCATCCGTGGTCAAAACTTGGACACAAGGTTAAATAATAGAAAAACCTTGTGTAGTCACTAGAGGTCACAATTTTGACCTAATCTTTATGAAACTCGGTCACAATGATCACCTTAACAAAATCTAGGTCAAGTTGGATATTGGATCATCCGTGGCCAAAAACTAGGTCACTAGGTCAAATCATAGAAAGACCTTGTGTAGTCACTAGAGGTCACAATTTTGACCTAATCTTTCTGAAACTTGGTCACTATGACCATCTCAACAAAATCTAGGATAAGTCTAGGATAAGTGCGAGGTCATTAAGTCAAATCACAGGGCTTGCATGCCCAACTACGACAGGTTAGCGACCTAGGGCCCTTTGGGCCCTCTTGTTTATTGGTTAATACAATGTTTTTTTTAGTTTTTAGCTCCACTATTCGTAGAATAAGGGGAGCTATTGCAGTTACCCAAGCGTCGGCATAACACTTTTGTTAAAGTTTAGGTACAGGTTTTTTAACCTCTTATATTCTCTAAGTCCTTTGAGATATTGCTTTCATACTTTGCATACTTGTTTGCCACCATGACCCTAACCCATATGCAGGAGTAGGTAACTCTATCGGGCATTTTGTTGAAATTATGCCCCTTTTTCTACTTAGTGCAAATAGTGCAAATGTTAAAGTTTAGGTACAGGTTTTTTAACCTCTACTATCTTCATAGTGCATTGACATATTGCTTTGATGCTTTGCATACTTGTTTACCATCATGACCCCAACCCATACACAGGGGTAGGTAACTCTATTAAGCATTTTGGTGAAATTATGCCCCCTTTTTTCAACTTAGTACAAATGTTAAAGTTTAGGTACAGGTTTTTTCACCTCTAATATTTTCAAAGTGTATTCTCATATTGCTTTACATACTTGTTCACCATCATGACCCCCACCCATACACAGGAGAAGATAAATATTTAGCATTTTGTTGAAATTATGCCCCCTTTTGGACTAAGAAATGCTTATTTATTTACCTTCATGACCAAGAGGACCTACACATGAGTAGGTAATGGTCCTGCATAATTTGTCCAAATTATCCCCCTTTTTCGACTTAGAAGCCCCAACCTCTACACAGCAGAGGTAAAAGCTGCTGTTATGAAGCATTTTGTTTTAAATACGTGGGTCATTCAATAAATTCGTAGACTGTATTAATCATTTAAACATCTGATGACTCAGAGAAAAAACAAACTACATCACGTTTAACTACAGCCTTTCGGACACAAGTGCTGAAAATATTGCGTAAAACAACGCTTTTTTAAAGAAAATATGGCTAATATATAAATATCACTATACCGGTACCACCACACACCGCAATTTATTATCTGTCGCCAGCGACGTAATTGACGTTTTGCTGTTTCTCCAAGGGTAGACCGAAATGAAATTATGTTATTAACATAGAAATAAACATAAACATTCAAATTGTATATGATTTAACATATCTTACAAAATATCTTATATAGTCTAAGTTAAGGATTAAGGCTTGGCATAATGGTTGTATATTAACATGAAAACGCATATTTCGACGAACGTTGCATGAAACGTCACTACGTTTGCCTGTCTGCACATCCCTGTACCGTTTTCAATACCATGCTGCACTTCAGAAATTTGTTTTTGCCACTTAAACACAAGATCAATGCATGCTGTGTGTTTTCCCTTTGCTCTATGTAACAGCTCTTGTGTGTCTGTTGTGTTTTCCAAGCCCCATGCACAATTCAAAAGTCGTATGAATTTCCTTGCGTAAAGAAATAGACATTTTGACGTTATTGAAAACGCGACTCTCCTTGATAAAACCGTTTTTAATTTACTCTCCGACGTCCAAATAACTTCATAATTTCATGAAATGTCATGATTATAATTTGTAATAATTTGGCAGAAATATTGGAATGTACATTAACTTAGTCGGAATTTATAACTAGTTGAACAAATGAAAAAAGCACGTTACGTCGGTCGGGGGTGGTAGCGCGTTACTATGGTAATAGAATGGCTGATGACATGCTACTGGTTTGCATTATTGAAGATAAATTTGTATTGACTGTTAATAATAAGTTACTGCTTGTAATGCTATAAGACATTATTGCTAAAACGCAATAATAATCAAATGAGAACGATTGTCTACGAATATATTGAATGACCAACGTATATAATGATTGTACTATCCCAGCATGGTGCTGCAAATAGTGGAGCGCGCTGTTCGTGGAAGCTCTTGTTTTTAGCTCACCTGTCACAAAGTGACAGAGTGAGCTTTTGTGATCACTCTTCGTCCGTTGTCCGTCGTCAACAATTGGGTTGTGTCTTCTCTAGAGGTCACAATTTTGGCCTAATCTTTACGAAACTTGGTCACAATGATCATCTGAACAAAATCTAGGTCAAGTTCGATATTGGTTCATCTGAGGTCAAAAACTAGGTTACTAGGTCAAGTTATAGAAAAACCTTGTGTAGTCACTGGAGGTCATATTTTTTTATAAATCTTTAAGAAACTTGGTCACAATGAGCATATCAACAAAATCTAGGTAAAGTTCGATTTTGGGTCATCTGGGATCAAGACAAGGTCACACTGTCAATAATAAAACTCACAATGTCAATTGACATTTTCCTGAGGGTCATGGGTTTTATTATTTTTATACGCCTGTTGAAAACGGGACGTATTATGTGAACACCCTTGGCGGGCAGGCGGGCGGGCGGCGGTGTCCAGTAATTTGTCTGTACTCTAACGCAAACAGTTTTCATCCGATCATCTTCAAACTTTGTGACAATGCTTATGGGCATAATATCTAGGCCAAGTTCGATTATAGGCCAAATCGGCCCAGGCCTTCTTGGGTAATGGTCCTTCATTTACCAAAAAAATTTGAAATTGGCCTTGTCTGTACTCTAAAGCAAACAGTTTTCAACTGATCATCTTAAAACTTTGTGACAATGCTTATGGGCATAATATCTAGGCCAAGTTTGATTATAGGCCAAACGGCCCAGGCCTTCTTGGGTTATGGTCCTTCATTTACCAAAAAAATGTGAAATTGGCCTTGTCTGTACTCTAATGCAAACAGTTTTCATCCGATCATCTTCAGACTTTGTGACAATGCTATTGGCATAATATCTAGGCCAAGTTCGATTATAGGCCAAATCGGCCTAGGCCTTATTTTGTTATGGTCCTACAATTACCAAAATAAATGTGAAATTGGCCTTGTCTGTACTCTAACACAAACAGTTTTCACCCGATCATCTTAAAACTTTGTGACAATGCTTATGGGCATAATATCTAGGCCAAGTTCGATTATAGGCAAAATCGGCCCAGGCTTTATTTGGTTATGGTCCTACAATTACCAAAATAAATGTGGAATTGACCTTGTCTGTTCTTTTAAGTGCAAACAGTTTTCATCCGATCATCTTCATACTTTGTGACAATGCTTATGGGCATAATATCTAGGCCAAGTTTGATTATCGGCCTAGGCCTTATTTGGTTATGGTCCTACAATTACCAAAATAAATGTGAAATTGACCTTGTCTGTTCTTTAGTGCAAACAGTTTTCATCAGATCATCTTCAAACTTTGTGACAATGCTTATGGGCATAATGTCTAGGCCAAGTTTGATTATCGGCCTAGGCCTTATTTGGTTAAGGTCCTACAATTACCAAAATAAATGTGAAATTGACCTTGTCTGTTCTCTAGTGCAAAGAGTTTTCTTCTGAGTATCTTCAAACTTTGTGACAATGCTTATGGGCATTATATCTAGGCCAAGTTCGATTATAGGCCAAATCGGCCTAGGCCTTATTTGGTTTTGGTGCTACAATTACCAAAATAAATGTGAAATTGACCTTGTCTGTTCTTTAGTGCAATTAGTTTTCATCCGATCATCTTCAAACTTTGTGACAATGCTTATGGGCATAATATCTAGGCCAAGTTTGATTATCGGCCTAGCCTTATTTGGTTATGGTCCTATAATTACCAAAATAAATGTGTAATTGACCTTGTCTGTTCTCTAGTGCAAAGAGTTTTTGTCTGAGTATCTTCAAACTTGGTGACAATGTTCATGGGTATAATATCTAAGACAAGTTCAACTGTAGGCCAAATCAGCCTAGGCCTTCTTGGGTTATGGTCCTTTAATTAAAAAAAAATGTTGGATTGTTTTGTTTTTTTCATTCACCATGCCCTGAGACTCACCATGCCCCAA
Source organism: Spisula solida (assembly GCA_947247005.1). NCBI lineage: Eukaryota > Metazoa > Mollusca > Bivalvia > Venerida > Mactridae > Spisula > Spisula solida. Next base: position 4,422,617 of record OX365960.1, on the reverse strand, counting down.
GACGGGCGTAGTTTGTGACAATTTGGCACTCTTGTTTATTTTTTTTAAGTGTTTAGGTATTGTTTTGTCTTTATAGCATGTATTTGTACAGTTATATGGCGGAAAATATTTTGTTTAAATTATAGGTCAAATCATAGAAAAACCTTGTGTAGTCAGCAGAGGTTACAATTTCAACTTAATATTTATGAAACTTTGTCACGATGATCATGTCAACAAAATCTAGGTCAAGTTCGATTTTGGGTCATCTGGGGTCAAAAACAAGGTCACAATGTCAATTGACATTTTCATGAGGGTCGTGGGTTCAAACCCCACTGGAACCATAATTTTTATTTTTTTAAGTGTTTAGGTATTTTTTTGTCTTTCTAGCATGTATTTGTACAGTTATATGGAGGAAAATATTTTTTTTTTTTTAAATTATACATGTAGGTCAAATCATAGAAAAACCTTGTGTAGTCACCAGAGGTTACACTTTCAACTTAATCTTTATGAAACTTTGTCATGATGATCATGTTAAAAAAATCTAGGTCAAGTTCGGTTTTGGGTCATCTGGGGTCATAAACAAGGTCACAATGTCAATTGACATATTTCTGAGGGTCATGGGTTCAAACCCCACTGGGAGCATAATATTTTTTTTTTTTTTTAAGTGTTTAGGTAATGTTTTGTCTTTAAAGTATGTATTTGTACGTACATTTATATGGAGGTTCCAAAATATTTTGTTTAAATTATAGGTCAGATCATAGAAAAACCCTGTGTAATCACCAGAGGTGACAATTTCGACTTAATCTTTATGAAATTTGGTCCTAATGATCATCTCAGCACAATTTAGGTTAAGTTTGATATTAATTAAGTCATCTGGGGTCAAAAGCTAGATCACATGGTCAAATCATTAAAAAACTTGCAATACAGGCTGAATTTTCTTAAATTTTATTCAGAAAATGTGTAGGGTCACCATAGGGGTGTGCATGCACTAGTACGACAGGTGAGCGACCTAGGGCCCTTTGGGCCCTCTTGTTATTATTTTCATTTCATTTCTAAAGAATTCTTCAGCTTTATTGCAGTTGATTCATCTGTTAACAAGTTTGTTCCTGGGCTGTTTCCTAACTTTCCTAACCAATATGTATTTACCCTTTTATTAGGAACCATGGCATGACATGCCACAACCTGGAATCAAGCAGGATTGTTTAAAGATCATATACGTGTATTATTATATATTCAAAATTTGTACGAATGAGCTAAGTAACATATCGCTGGCTTAGAATTAGAAGACAGGGCTCGACACTAACACTGGTTCGCTGGTCCGAGCGAGACCAGTGAAAATCTAGAAGGACCAGTGAAAATTCTGCAGGACCAGTAACTTACCTATTTACAAATCTGGTGCTTTTGCCCTGTCGGACCAGTGGCCAATATAGTTAGTTTCTAGGCATGGAAGGTCGTACATACTACTTATGACCTTATAAGACTCGTGCATATTTGAAATCTGCATCTCACAGCGCTTCAATCATATGATTTTATGAAAATCGGAAGTGGTCATGTTGACCAAACTGAACTGAAAAAAAGTTTGTTTTTCGTATAGAATTTTTTCTTGTTTTCTCAATTTCGATTTTGTACTTACGACCTTATGATTTATTGTTGGTGTTTATATTTTAGGTATATGGACGAGGTACTGGTAGTGAGTGTAGATGTCATGTTCAGAAGTTGAACACTATGAGAGGTGAACTGAAGGAAGTTGTATCATACTCACAATGTAACAGTAAGTTTCAGGGGTTCCACTAGTTTCTCAGTGTGAATGGTCAATCTGATACTTTTGACTAAATTTTACAATTTATAGGCAAAATACCCATGAAAATGACCCTTGAAACCAAAGTCTTGAGGGTCAATATATAGCTTATTGGAATTTTCAAGGGTCAAAACCCCTACTCCCGAGTCAAATAGAGCCCCTGAGTGTACCCGTACCTTATACCTACCTACGGTAAGTAACAAATCCAATCCTAACTCTATCCTGTCTTTCTATAATTTAAAAGTACCGGTAACTGTAAAATCTTTATCAATTCTGTATTCATGCAACTTTGTGAAATTTGGTTTATATAATGATAATAGAACCTCCAAACTTGAATTATATTTATATCAATAATAACACCACAATTTTCATTTTGGTAAAAATACAATGTCATGGGTGTTTTTCGTTTATCCTTTTTCAATATTTGGGAAGTCTATTGATCATGGGCATTAAATTTCGAAATAAATTAAAACCCCAGAAAAATAACAATTTGACAGTATACAAGTAGAAATGAATCACATGATGTTAATTTAAAGATAATTTTTTACACAGATGATGATAGAAGTGATACAGATAGCTGGACACAGTCTGGTTCTGACAGATGGAATACTAATATCCAGGTACAGTAACAGTCTCACTGAAACATTAACTCAATCATAACTCTACAATTAAATTATTTTCAAGTTACGTTTACACTGTTTTGTTCTTCATACAAATTCGACTTAAAGTTCGTTTTAACTCAAATGATTTATGGATTTTTAAAACAGAAATATTTTTGCTATTTCATTTGACTTTTCGATGGTTGTTACTCTATGTTACCCCAACCCCTGAAAAAGCTGTCCCACCTACCTAGTAGACCCTAGTTTTGGGGATATCCAAAAAGTGGATATATTATTTCGATGAATCCCAATGAACGGCACACAGCATGGTTTCTTAAATTAACATATAACCACAAAGGGAGGTAATTCCATATGATAACTTCACTTGGTTTATATTATTATTTTCAATAGATGAAATCACAACAGAAAGAAGAAAATAAATGGAACATGTTTGTTGATAAAGATGTGACTGGTGACTCAGATAATGAGGTCGATGAAGATCCTACAGATAGCATGTTCACAACAGATGCTGCATTGTTCAAACGTGGAAAGAAAAGAAAAAGGTTGGCATAACACAACATAAATAATGGGATTTCCTTTTTGATAGTAACTGTTCTCTGTTTCTGATAGTTACAGAATATTTAATATTCATTATTATCCAAACTGCTAGGCGCTCCGCATAAAAAGGAACACTGACTTCTTTCTCATACCGTAGTTTTGTGGCAATAGATACCATCAAGAATGAGGTGTTGCATGTGTTTAATATAAGTTGTAAGAAACTCGATAGTACCCGCAAAAATAGAAACAATTTGTTTACAGATGTATTATGAATTGATTATATAGCACAGATAATTTGACATGATCCTGACCTTTATGCATGAATATATTACTAGGTTCTTGCGTTGAATGTATAAATTTCCGCGAGCAAATAGTGCAATACCGGTTCTTTAGGTTTGTGTTGGTATTACACCTCGTGCGCCTTCCTGCTACTCTACGCTTATGAAAACATACAGCCGGGGTTATAAATATAGACAATATATCAGCTGTTAAAATATGCTAATTGAAGGTCATGTGTCATGTCAAATTCTCTGGACTATACTAGTATACAATGTATAGTCCAGTCAGGGTAAGAATAGATTCACGCGGCGGTTGAGTCCACTATTACGGTGTAAAACCAATTACATGTATAAAGGTTTATACAGTTCACAATAATTTCAATGCTAAACTACATGTAACCTACTATATTCGCTCTACATGTTCAGACAATTGTTGTAATCTTTTGTGTACACATAAATGACAATGTCACTGTCCCAATATCCTAACTTGACTGCAGTTTTATTTCCATTGATATATTGCTATTGCGGACCTCTGCTGTCATATTTTTGTTAACAACACTGTGTGTACTTACATGTATATATTATAATTTATTTGTAGAATGAACAAGGGATGTTCAAGTAATGACTATAAGGAAACTCGGAGAGCTGATTATGGTGCTGCAAAATACAGACAGGATGAAAACCACATATCAGATAGGTTTGTTTGGATAGTTTATTTCCAAAATCTAGAAGGGCGTAGACCTATGAAGACAACATATTTACATAAATTGATCCTGGTGACAAATGTATAATTAGCAAGCGTACAATGGGACATTTTTTTGTGGGTTTGGTGAAATAGACCATTTCATGGGGACATAATTTAAAGATTTCAGTGTTCATGAAAATTGGCAAGATAAAAATTCAAACAAATTATCAGAAACCATTTAAGCATCGAACAGTATAATAATTGTTTTATTACATATTGATATATGCAAGTAAACTTACCAAAACCTAGTCTTATACCTGACTGAACTTGAAAGCAAGTATGGCATCCACTGTAAACTTGACATATTATTTTTTATAATTTATCATTGCAGATTTATTTTCATGGTGGAGATCATCCTCAAAATCCATGAAATTATATACCCCACAAATAGTAATGATTTTACGCTATGTAATTAAATGTTATGGTTGTTTCGTGTAGTATTCAGAAACATTAAGGGAGGTAAATCTGTTTTGTCCCGATAATCCATATACTGTACACTATTCTGATTGGAGGTTACAGGTGCTTTCTCATATGCAGCTTTCTAAGACAAATAACAAGAATTATCTTCATATACAGTATGTATAGCTTCCTTTTCTCTGTTTCTATTGCCATAGTTTCCCCAAAATGAAAGAATGACCTGATCATGCTAAAAAGTCAGGTAAAACTTCTTTTGAGTCCGGGATATGTCAGAGAAAGCTGCTTTGTTCACAACCAACTAACCAACTGTACTCATGTTTTACTTTATTTCCAGTAGAAGAAACAAACCAGACAATAATCTTCATGGTGTAATTGATGACAAGTCTTCCAGTCGATGGGGAGTATTTTCAACGGCTGAAAATTCCAGTTATGAGGACCCTCCATATACAAGTACTAACAAAGAACTGGATGCGAGACATATTGGGCCGACAGAACACAGTGCCATAAAAAATTCCACCAATGTTAGACGTGATACTTCAACAAAAGTATCTTCAAAGTGGAACAATTTTATATCAACTGAAGAAAACAGCTCCCAATCTGAGTCTGATGATGGTTCTCATAATTATGACAGTTCGCATCATTATGACATTTCGCATAATTATGACAGTTCGCATCATTATGACATTTCGCATAATTATGACAGTTTGCATACTTATGATCGTTCGCATAATTATGATAAATTGCACAAAAACCCCATTAATGATCAAACTAACAATAGAGTGCTTTCCAATAAATACAACTCAAATATAGAAAATTTGGTTGATAATGAAAACAATAAAGCTAGTTTGTTGCTAGGCAACCGAATAAAAGACCATGAGAAAGCCTTAGTGTTGAATATGTCTGATGCTAAAAAATTATCAACTTATGGTTCAGATGATGTAAAAGCAGTCACTACTTCAAGACTGTCCATGAACAGATCAGCTGAAAGTTCGAGTCGCAATGTGGAACAAAAACAATCTAAATGGAGCAGTTATCTAACTAGTGAAACAAAGTCAGATGTAACAAGCATCTGTGAGTCGTCCGTGGTTACAAGTCCATTTCAGTCAAAGGTGACAACTAACTTTGACTGTGTGAACAAACCTATGGTACCGACATTCACTGTACCTGTTGAACCGACATTCACAAAACCAGTGGGACCGACATTCACTACACCTGGGAGACCGACATTCACTACACCTGGGAGACCGACATTCACTACACCTGGGAGACCGACATTCACTACACCTGGGAGACCGACATTCACTACACCTGGGAGACCGACATTCACTAAACCTGTGGGACCAACATTCACTGTAGCCGATTTATCTGATGAAGATTTTGATTTATGATAAGGCTAAAATATAAAATATGTGTGGTTCAGGTCGCCTGACTTACCCTAAATGTTTAGGCTGACCTTTATTATATGCCCTGTTGAAAACCGGATGTATTTTGTGAACACACTTTACGGGGGCGGCGTCTAGTAATTTGTCTGTACTCTAATTCAAACAATTTTCATCTGATTGTCTTGAAACTTAGTGATAATTTTATGGGCATAATATCTAGGCAAAGTTCCATTAAGAGCCCAATTGACCCTGGTCTTTTTGGATAATGACCCTCGAATTACCAAAAAAAAGTAAAATTAGCCTTGTTAGCTGTACTCCAAACAGTTTTCATCTGATCATCTTCAAACTTGATGAGAATGTTTATGGGCATAATCTTAGGCCAAGTTTGATTATGAGCCCGATCGGCCTGATAATTCATTTTTTTACCGATGCTACAGACTGGTTTATTTTCTGAATTTTTCGCTCTTGTTAAAAATAAATTTGAAGAAAAGCTTTTTATTTTGCTAGAGCCTAACAGGTAATTCCTTTAAATGATTTTGGGGTTTTGGATTTCTAAATTGTAAAATAATTGAAATTGCCTGATAAAAGTTTAAATTGTATTAAAAATATTTTTCAATCAACATGTTACATAAATCACACATACCTAAAGATTTATTTGGCCTTACACAACAGGGATACTTATACTAGTCTAGTAGAATGTTTGGAGCACATGTCAGTTAGTGAAAGAGATATTCATTCATGTTTTTTTTATTTTCTGTTATTGTTACTTTAAGTTTGTTAATTTTTGCTTATTTGATTATATCCCTCCCCCCCCCCCCCCCCCATGCACACACAAACAGAATTTGAAAAGGGTAAAGTTATATACTACTAGAGTTTTCCTTCATTATGCGTATTCAAGAGCAATTAACTCCTAAACAAGCATGGTGACCTATGATAATGTTTGCATTTTACTTCTTATTAACAAGTTGTTTGACACATATATTTTTGAATAAAGAAATCATTATCAAGCACCATACTAGTTATCTTCTTTATCCTTATTTATTTGAGGTTGATTGTGTACATGTTTGATAACTTTAATATATTTAACAATATTGCTGTATAGTGGCAGTCGGCTTATTGCTGAAATATGGGAGGCATACATATGTATGTGTACTTCCACCCGAATTTGAACCTGCTCGCCAGATTAGACAGCAAGCGCACTAACCACTGAGCTACAGAGGCCTTTTTAATTCTATAGTTTTTACTGTATACCAAACATTCCATCTACTGTGACAGCAAGGTTATGTCATCATTTGGAGAGAGGAAAGTTCTAAGATTACAGAGTGTCTTACTCTACCTGTTTGGTATAAATGAATATTTGAGTCAGGAAATAAATATGCTGGAAGGTAGGTGTGTCGTTAATAGAAGTGAAACATTACATAATTATGGACAGGTTATCACACTTGTTTAGACAAATGGTTACACTCATTCTTACAGATAAACTCACAGACTTGGATATAATATCACTTATTCATAAATATTGTGCATGAACGGATATTATTTCACACCCAACATTTCATAAATATTATCACACTCATGCAGACCAACCCACTATTTTTTACATATCACACTCATGCAGACCAACCCACTATTCTTTACATATCACACTCGTGAAGACCAACCCACTATTTTTTAAATATCACACTTTTGAAGACCAACCCACTATTTTTTTACATATCACACTTTTGAAGACCAACCCACTATTGTTTACATATCACACTCATGAAGACCAACCCACTATTTTTTACATATCACACTCATGAAGACCAACCCACTATTTCTTAGACATTATCACAATCACACTCATGAAGACCAACCCACTATTTCTTATATATTATCACACTCATGCAGACCAACCCACTATTTTTTACATATCACACTGATGCAGACCAACCCACTATTTTTAGCTCACCTGTCACAAAGTGACAGAGTGAGCTTTTGTGATCACACTTCGTCCGTCCGTCCGTCTGTCCGTCCGTCCGTCCGTCCGTCAACAATTGGGTTGTGTCCTCTCTAGAGGTCACAATTTTGGCCTAATCTTTATGAAACTTGGTCACAATGATCATCTCAACAAAATCTAGGTCAAGTTCGATATTGGGTCATCTGAGGTCAAAAACTAGCTCACTAGGTCAAATTATAGAAAAAACCTTGTTCTAAACCTTTCAACATGTAGTCTTCATGGTAACTAAACTCTCTGCAGTAACTCTCTACTCTATACATACAATAAACTTTCATCAACCAATGAAAATGTGTATCAGGGTTCACAGCAGTTTTGTAAAGGTCAAATATCAAAATATTCTAGTATTTTAACCAGGGTGTGAATTGTACTGGTTAAGTGGAAATCAAAGCGCTGTAGGGAGCGTAGACATTTTCCTGAGGGTCGTGGGTTCAAACCCCACTGGAACCATAATTTTTATTTTTTTATTTTTATTTTTTTAAGTGTTTAGGTATTGTTTTGTCTTTATAGCATGTATCTTGTACATTTTCCTGATGGTCGTGTGTTCAACCCCCACTGGAACCATAATTTTTTTTTTTTTTTTTTTTAAATGTTTAGGCATTGTTTTGTCTTTATAACATGTATTTGTACATTTTCCTGATGGTCGTGGGTTCAACCCCCACTGGAACCATATTTTTTTTTTTTTTTTTTTTTAAATGTTTAGGCATTGTTTTGTCTTTATAACATGTATTTGTACATTTTCCTGATGGTCGTGGGTTCAACCCCCACTGGAACCATAATTTTTTTTTTTTTGAGTGTTTAGGTATTGTTTTGTCTGTAAAGCATTTATTTGTACATTTTCCTGATGGTCGTGGGTTCAACCCCCACTGGAACCATAATTTTTTTTTTTTTTTTAAATGTTTAGGTATTGTTTTGTCTTTATAACATGTATTTGTACATTTTCCTGATGGTCGTGGGTTCAACCCCCACTGGAACCATAATTTTTTTTTTTTTTAAATGTTTAGGCATTGTTTTGTCTTTATAACATGTATTTGTACATTTTCCTGATGGTCGTGGGTTCAACCCCCACTGGAACCATAATTTTTATTTTTATTTTTTTTAGTGTTTAGGTATTGTTTTGTCTTTATAGCATGTATTTGTACATTTTCCTGATGGTCGTGGGTTCAACCCCCACTGGAACCATAATTTTTATTTTTTTATTTTTTTAAGTGTTTAGGTATTGTTTTGTCTTTATAGCATGTATTTGTACATTTTCCTGATGGTCGTGGGTTCAACCTCCACTGGAACCATAATTTTTATTTTTCAGTTTTTATTTTTTTAAGTGTTTAGGTATTGTTTTGTCTTTATGGCATGTATTTGTACAGTCATATGGAGGAAAAATACCAAAATATTTTGTTTAAAATAAAGGTCAAATCATAGAAAAACCTTGTGTAGTCAGTCACCAGAGGTAACAATTTCAACTTAATCTTTATGAAACTTTGTCACAATGATCCTGTCAACAAAATCTAGGCCAAGTTCGATTTTGGGTCATCTGGTGTCAAAAACAAGGTCACAATGTCAATTGACATTTTCCTGAGGGTCGTGGGTTTAAACCCCACTGGAACCATAATTATTTTTTTAAGTGTTTAGGTATTGTTCTGTCTTTATAGCATGTATTTGTACAGTTATATGGAGGAAATATTTTGTTTAAATTGTAGGTCAGATCATAGAAAAACCCTGTGTAGTCACCAGAGGTTACAATTTCGACTTAATCTTTATGAAATTTGGTCCTAATAATCATCTCAACACAATCTAGGTTAAGTTTGATATTAATTAAGTCATCTGGGGTCAAACGCTAGGTCACATGGTCAAATCATACACAAACTTGCAATAGAGGCTGAATTTCCTTAAATTTTATTCAGAAAATGTGTAGGATCACCATAGGGGTGTGCATGCACTAGTACGACAGGTGGGCGACCTAGGGCCCTTTGGGCCCTCTTGTTTACATATCACACTTTTGAAGGTTCCCATGTGTTCCTTGAAAATTTTTAACATGCAAAACTTGGTTAACGTTTGGAAATAAATGCTCCGTTGGCAAACGTCTGCTTGAACGCTGGTGGTGTCGATGAAATGAGTCTAACGTTTAAGCTAGCGGAGACCAACGGGTATCCAACGCAATGAACGCGATTGTATATCGCAAGGGCTGGCGTAAGCGAACTTCCCCTAGCGCAAACGATTTTCTAACGTAGATCAACGGGTATCCGTCGCAATCTTTGATCAACATTATTCGGCATTCAGGAACGTTTACAAACGGGGCACAACTTACACCAACGTTTATTTCCAAACGTCGACAACATAACAATTGAGCGCCACCAAATCAAAAGCGATTTTGTATTGCTTTACCGAAGGTTTGCTTCAAAATGCCCTTTTTCATATTCCAAAGTGACGACCGAGGCTATCAAATGAAAATAATACGATCCCGATCGGCAGAATTGCAATTAAAGATTACCAGTGTCTATGAAGCATATATATTCAACGGATCCATACTAAACAGAAAAAATGAGATCTTTTAAAAAAAAACAGATAGAATTTTTACATGCGAATTAAGAGAAAGTTCATGAAATGGAGAGTAGTTTAATGCTCTGTTTATTCGATTTTGCAGACTGTGTTCAGGCCAAACAACTGAATCATACAGTTTCGTATACACATCATATGGCAAACCACGGATTTACATTTTGCAATAAGTAATCCTAAAGCCCGACTCGCACTCTGAGCTACGTACGGACTTGACAGTTATGTTATAATCAAGATATTCATGTAAAATAACTCCTAAGTAACAATATCTATTAACAACATTGATCTTGTTAATTACGCACATAAATTGAAACTGTGTGCATGACATTGATTTAGGTTGGAAGTGCACAACATTACTTTTAGTTGCATTTACTGTCATGCTATTCAAAGAGCTCCAATTACCTAAAGCATCCAACAACAACTGTAGGTCAATGGCAGACTCAGCTAATAGCACAATGTCATCCGCATATAGCATAATACACACTTTTTCTTCTCCAATATTGACACCGACATTAAAAGATTTCAAGTACAATGTCAAATCATTTATAAACAGGTTAAAAAGTAATGGGGAAAGTATACACCCTTGTCGTAAACCACACTTGACATCAAACCAGTCTGTATTAAAATTATTTTCTCTTACACAAGATTGAACAGATACATACAATGATTTAATAGCATCAAACATATGACCAGTTACACCAATATCCTACAGTCGCTTCCATAAAGTATCTCTATTGATTGTATCATAGGCCTTTTAAAGGCTATAAAAGCACAAAATGTTGATTTTCGTAACTTAATTCTTGAATTAATAATGCTTGTTAAATGAAGAACTTGGGCCATTGTACTACGGCCCTTCCTAAAACCATTTCGTTCATCCGAAACTTTGTTATTTTCCTCAGACCAATTGCTAAGTTTGCAGTTTAAAATTGAACAATATAATTTATACATAGCCGGTGCAATTGTAATACCTCTGTATGATAACGGATCTCTTCTATCTAAAGTACTGGACTTAGGTATAGGATTGATAATACTTTTACTCCAAAGAGATGGAACTATACCTTTTTCAAAACATATACTAAATAAAACATGAAGGAATGATATGGCTCCAAAGGCGGGCAGCTAGATGGATCAAGGCAAATTACCAAAGAACTGCTGGTGTATCTGATATGCTGAGCTCCCTTAACTTGAGGCGCCTTGATCTTAGAAGAATTGACATTAAGCTATCCCTCATGTATAAAATCACCTACACACTTGTAGCTATCCCCATCGAAGGTTATCTAGTGCCCCTTTCTCGCCCCTCAAGATCAACACATCCCCTAGCATATAGGTTAATTTCCGCTACGACTGACTACTATAAGTTTGCCTTCTTCCCCTGGACCATTCACCACTGGAATAGCCTACCACACCAAGTAGTCAGTCTTCCCACTATAGCATCGTTCAATGCGGCTGTCAGTCGCATTGAGCATGTTTCACCATGTCAGTCTTCTGAAATATGTTTTTACTACTTTGTACTTTCTACTTTTATCTCTGTATTATACTGTCCTATATGTATTTACTGTTCTTTTACTCTTTTACTCGTCTTGGTAGTTTTGACGCGCGAAATGTCTACGCCCCGTAAGGGGTTTGACATCAAAGGGAGATAGATAGTTAGTCGATTTACATCGGAATGAATGGGCCGCAGCCAAGCAATTAAGACTGTGCATGTGCGCAGTTGCCTAGCAACGAGAATAGAAGGTCTGTCGGAATAATTAAAGTCGGTCATTTATCACATAGAAGGTAATTAATTAAAATGATTTTGTCCATGTTTGAATGATTAATATTGAATTTAAGAATATATGTGCTAGTTCGCAGTATACACATAGTAGCATATATATTGAATGGTTCATTCGTATGCAATTAGTATACAAAGGACAAGGTTCACTAATGGCTTAATTTGGCCCTGTGATTTTTCAAAAATAAAAATGCATTTTCCCATAAATCTGTCCAATGTTTCTAATAACCTAATACTGTCTTTGAAAAGTTAAGTATACGATTCAAAATTCCCTAGTAAATATGTCGAAAGATTTACTTAAAATATGCCATGTTTAGCAAAATATGTCATATTTAGCAATTTTTATGGCTTTTCATGTCTTAAACCCTTCCAAAAAAACATGTTGGCATTCTTGCGACACTTTTATATTTTGTACATAATATAAAATCTTGCAGAACACTGGTTATGTAAAAATATAAAAGTGTCGCAAGACTGCCATCATGGTTTTTCGGAGGGTTTTACGTCATTAATTAGTCGTGAAAATGGCCAAAAAATGGCATTTTTGGTTGAACAAGACATATTCTTCATATTCTTGGCAGTTTTGTCAACAAATTACTAGGGAAATTGAAATACGTATGCTCATTTTTCACACAGAAAATGTTAAGTTATTTGAATTATGGGACAGATTAATAGGAATATGCAGTTTTCTTTTTTCAAAAATCACAGGGCCAAATTAAGCCACTATAAGTGAACCTTGTCCTTTGCTGAGTCTGATCTGAAATAAAGATATAACATTGTATAGTTTATAATGATATGTACACTATTGCAAACTCGGATATCGTCACACTTATCCGGGAATGTATATACAGTCTGAAGTAAATAAATTTATACTGTTACATTTGTAATACATGATGTACACTATTACAAACTCGCGGACATCGTCACACTCATCAGGGACGTACCTATATCCTACATAGGGTATATTTTCCCCAGCACTCACTTTTTCCACTAAGGATTTTAAATTGTATAATTCGATCTGTAAAGACTTAGAATATTCGCAAATATTTCGAGACTTTTGAAATACGGTGTAAACAAATAACTGATACCACGCATGTTAATTAACATGCGTGCTGATACTGACATTTTGAAAAATGTGTACCTAGCTAATATAATTACTTTTTAATAAATATAGTTTTATAACAAGTGAATACAGAAAAACACCCGTTGTCTTTATATAGATTATTTGAACTTTAAACAACAAAATGATATATGAGTCTTATGAGTTATTCTGCAAAAAAGGTATTTAATTCACTGAAGAAAAATACACATTTTTGCCTGGTATCTATATAATGAACTAAAATAAAGTATACACATGTAATCATTATTATGAAGAAATTAAAATGATTTGATTTGATTTTGGTATTTTTAATTTATTTCTAATAATACATGTAATTGAATATTAAGCGACTTTACGTGATCAGTAATACTTAATTGATATCTAGCTAATTGTCTATTTCATTAAAATTAATCAATTACAGTATCCTCTTTTCCTATGGTTTCAGAAACTTAAGAATAAAGATTCTAGGGTTTCTAAAAAATATTGTTGCAAGCTTGAAAAATGTTAAGAACATTATAATTGGTCTTTAAGCTACACAAATTGACCAAAGTTTCTTGTCTGTGAAGTTTTTTTGTTAAAATATAGCTATTTGTATGACCCAGGGTGTGTTAGTCTTAATTTTATAGTGTTTCCTATGGTTTCAGCCACCCAAGATGAATGTTTCAGAAATTATTTTTTTCGTAAGATTCACAGTGAAAAATTTGTAGGTTATTTAAATCAACATTTCAACTAATAATATACAAAAATTTATTTGTATCAAATGCCTTCAGAGAGCGTAGCACCCTGTTTTTTCAAATGGCCCGCTAAGAAAGTCGTGATTTTTCTTGTTTTGGCTACAAAATCACATAATATGTCTTAATTTTGTAAAAATAAATTCAAGAATGTTTTTAATAAGCGTATCCTAGTTCTTTCATGCAATCCACATAATGGAATAATATTTTCCACAGTTTGTGCTATATTTTTCAAAATAAGGGGGTGGCTGAAACCATAGGAAAGGATGAAACCATAGGAAAGAAGGATACTATTTTTTATAGTATCCCACGATATTAACTATACAATGTATCAATATAATTCAATCACTGCTAAATCAACTGTTCAATATAAGTCAGCCTATGTTTACAAATAAGACGCAGTTACGGCAACATAACCTTGTTTCAACACCATTGTTTTGTGCTTAAGGCAAGACATTCGTCAATTTTAATTGACAGCACATGGAGAGTTAGCCTGCAGCAACGGGAGACAACTGTTGCAGAATTCTCGAACGGAACTACATTTCTTGAAATCGTTATACGACATTTTTGTATTATATGCACTGTTACAAAAACTATGTTGCAAAAAACAATATCATAAATTATATTCGTTGTTCTTTGTATTTGTAATGCCTAATTAATTCGAACATTTTGGGAAGAATCGAAATAAATATGGTAGAACTATTTCTTACCGCGGATGTGCGGTCTGATTCGGACTATATAAGCAAAATTTCGTCATACGGTTGGTCCCTCTTCTCGACTCCGCGCCGTCGATCATACACGTGTTGTCGTTGTAATTAAAGCAACTTCAACGCAAAAATTGCGAAAAAACGTATATAAAAAATACAAAAAACATAAAAATAACAAAAAAATCTGAAAAACTGTGTTAAAATACCAAAAAATACGCGTAACGGTAAGTTTTTAGTCGAGCAAGATAGCTGGAGAAAAACGAAGAAGTTGGAACGCCATATTGAACGATTTTATTTTTAAAGCAAGGATAAACAACATTGAAAATGCAGTCTGCTGGTGGACCTCAGAGTTACCCTATGGCCTCACTCTACGTGGGAGACCTACATCCTGATGTTACAGAAGCGATGTTGTTTGAGAAGTTCTCCACTGCTGGACCTGTCTTGTCCATCCGTGTTTGTCGAGATATGATCACTAGACGGAGTTTGGGTTACGCCTACGTCAACTTCCAGCAGCCAGCTGATGGTATATTAGTTTGTTAACTCATACATCTATAACATTTTTATATTATAATACTAAAATATATACTTCCATCTCTGTCGTGTTAGGAAATGCTCTGACATTGATGCCTGATGGGGCTGGTGTTTTTACTTGTTGAGTCATTTTCAATCAATGTTCTCAAATTATAATGAGTTTGTTCATTGCGTTGTGTCGAGCATGCAGTTGTGTGTTTAATCAATGCCAGTTCGAGCCGCGAACGCGATTTTGCTGAATTGTTGGATGTCAGATTTATTATAACCAGGAAGTGTTTGACCGGCCTAGTTTGTATCGGGGCCGAGTTCACCAGTCATTCTTTACCGTTAACATCTACTAAGGAAAAGGCAAATGAGTGCTTAATTATCAATAGCACTTTAATAGGAAACGGCCCAAAAAGTGCTATATATTGGACAACGTATAAAAATGGTTAGCTACCAGTTGGCGCTCGCTGATATAGTCCAGAGTATTTATTTCGACTCTCGACTTTCAATTAGCAATAGCATAATTTAACCGCTGATATATTGTCTATATTTATAGCCCCGGCTGTATGTTTTCATAAGCGGGGGGTATCGTCTGGCGCACATTCTTCCTCATGATTTACTTTCAACGGTTTAACATTGCCATCTGTTTGAAGCATTCCTTTACTATTATTTTAGTTGTCTAACAATGATTATCATCAGCCCTTATACCATTATCTTTGTTGTATTTTCACAGCTGAAAGAGCTTTAGACACCATGAACTTTGATACCATCAAAGGTCGACCAATCAGAATTATGTGGTCCCAGAGAGATCCTTCTTTGAGAAAATCAGGTGTTGGCAATGTGTTCATCAAGAACTTGGACAAAAGTATCGACAACAAGGCTCTGTACGACACATTCTCTGCATTCGGAAATATCTTGTCTTGTAAGGTAAGTTTGAGGTCCTGGTTCTTGAACTTCTCTACAATTGTGGAATATTCGATTATGTCGTGCACTTGTGGTGCACTGCGGTTAATAGATGCGTGAAGTGCTAAATGTTCATTTGATTTTGAACCATATAATTGTGATCTAAGAGTTCTTTAAAATCGGTAATAAATTATTTTATTTACAACTAGCCTCATGGGTCTGCAGTGTGCCAGAGGTTGCAATATAATCCATATTTTATATTCTCTAATTTAAATAACACCAATAATGGCCTTGTCTTTTTACACGGAGTCTGGTTATGCCACTCATGTAAGCTAAATTACTTGTATTGCTTGCTCCTATCATTCTCGTTCACCAGAGTATTCTTCACCAGTGATATCACACTCTGGTTCAAAACGACCCCTTTCAAGCGCAAATATACGAAAAATCAACCAATCAAATTCATTTCGTTCATTTCTATTTATAGCTATGACGGATATTTGTCTCGGGTGTTTTCCTGTCATCATCCAATCAAAATCGAGCTTTAACAAACAAAATATTCAAATTTATTGTTGGAAAAACAATTGAAGAAAAAAATACTTGCAACGCTTTTCTTTCGATTATAAGATAGTATTTAGTACAATTGAACGAGAAAATGATTATTTATTTCCTTAACATCCGAATCTGCTGGGCACGGATCATTTTCACTAACGATGAGGGCGAATTAGTTACGAGGGCACCTGTCCATTCTTTGTTGTTTACAAATTGTTTTTACTTCCGTTTAAGAAGATCACGGACACCGTCTCAGTTTTACTTTTCAATAAGATCTACTGCCTGCGACTTATTGTTATCGTTGTTTGCATGTCTTGACACAGGTATAGATCTATTTCGATTCACGACTTCACGCCCATGGACACTTGGACTATTCTTTTCACTGATTTCAAGTTACAATATATCTAACCCTTCGTACAGTACTATCTGTAATTATATTAACGTCTGCTTTATAAACTCGATTTGATTTAAGATGTACTTCATCCAATTAAGTTTGTAAATATTTAAATCCCATAACTCGATCCATGTTTACATTTTCTCGCAAGTTTGTTTATAAAATTCCATGCATAGCGTAACGAGCGTTTTGATTGGACGATAGGCAGAATCACCAGATGTCTATGAAATGAGCTAGTTTTAGGTTAACGCTCAGAATGAAGGGAATTGAATCAGGGGGTAGTCTGGGAACTTGACTAAGGCCTAAAAAAAGAGGTTTGTTTCCGGTTACCCGACCGTGTATTTTAACCCCCGACTCAAAAGTTTTTATGTTTTTTTAATTAGACGCGTAAAATTACCGATCTACGACTTTTCAGGACGCGCCATTTTTCTATCGCACGCGTTTGACCTTGGTTCATAAATTCGTCGCATGCACTGTATTCTATCCAACATCAGTTGTTTCTAGTAATTGAGAGACGAGAGGCGGAGTTAATTACCCGTTAACCAATCAGCGTTCACAAGTCAGCATCAGGAACATTTGATTGACGCGTCGCGATAATCTTGAGTAAAGCCATATATTGTGTTATTACAAACCGTTATGTAAACATGTACGCTTTAATTGATCTATCGATTCAACTATCCAATTTATTTGATTGCCGTCTAATGATTATTATAATTACGATATGTGTCGTACTTGGTAATCGTTATTGTTTTATACGCATATTAATTTTGAAAACATAGAAATGATGACTCAAAAGTCAAAACGAATGTATCTACAATTTGCAGTGCAAATATCGAGTTTTCAAGGAATATATACCTTGTAATTCCGTGCATTAAATTCCCAGATAAAACATATCACAACAATCCAACAAACTTATGCCAAAATGTGAGTCGTCAGTTTCATCAAACGCGTGAGCGGTGTCAATCTCTATGTAAGGACCTTTGATGTAACCGACGCGCGGTTCACTTCAAAGACTTGGTGGTCTTTGATCGTGCAGCATGCGAATTTTGTCCTGTGAATTGTGTTCGATATACGTGTGTTAAATTTAAGAAATTGTTACCGATCGGAGTGATGCAGCGGACATTTTTTCTGCATATTACAGAGAATGATTTGGTCACTCGCGAACATTAAAATTGTGTAATTTGTGAAATGTTCGGAAGCATTAAACGGCCTGATATTATTCGAGTTTTTAACAAATTTAATGCCATTCAAATATTAGCATATGCGTAGACGATAGAGACTACGGAAACGGTGCACTATGGTTTTTACCATGTAAACAAACGATGAAACATGGCAAGTTCATTGATTGCCGTTAGATTGAACAAATGCCGATACATTTGTATACATTTCACACTATTAACACCCAACAAATAATAACATTTAAAAGCATGGTGCAGGAACAGGAGTATACAAATTCTTTGATTCTGATGGTCAATATCAATACTGCCAGTAGTGTTGACCCATGTTTTTTTGGGCATGTAACCAGAAACAAACCTTTATTTTTTAGGCCTAACCACTGATGTATGAGGATGGCCCCTATTTGACTTTGAGTGTTATAATGAAATTCTGATTGATTTTTCTATATTTGGATATTTTAGATAGTATCTGATGAGCATGGATCACGAGGTTATGGATTTGTACATTTTGAGACCGAGGAAGCTGCAAGAAACGCTATCGAAAAAGTTAACGGCATGTTGTTAAACGGAAAGAAAGTGTAAGTTTTTGGCTAATAGGCTGGACATAGGTACTAGTTTACTCATTCCTAGACTGGTGGTTTTCTTGGACCGCTGAAAATTTCATGAGAATGGAGTTTTCAAAAATTGCACATTAGTCTCGTGAAAAGGGCAACATTAAAAGCTTAAAATTGTTCAATATGATTATGAATCCAAGCATGGCTGCATAATATAATAAAAATTGTGTACCTAAATTTATGTCCGACCATAATGACCAACAAGTAAGATGTTGAAATACAATGCATTAACTATTTAAATTTTTTCATTAACATCACAGTTTAGTAGCACTTTGCATAAACCAGCCATGAATTCAAAACTACTGTTTAGCAATGGGGAGTGTATTGTGCAGTTGTGTATTTGATATTCCATTTCTTATTACAGATTTGTAGGTCGTTTCATGAATCGTCGCGAGCGTCTTGAGCAAATGGGAGATAAAATGAAGAAATTTAATAATGTTTACATCAAGAACTTCAGCGAGGAAATTGATGATGAGAAACTTAAGATTTGGTTTGAGACATTTGGCAAAATTATCAGTGCAAAGGTGGGTATTTTGTTTTCAACTGTCTTCACAAAGGGGGTGAAAACTGGGAAAAAAATGTCTGGTGAGAAAATATTAAAGATTGGGGCTTATCCTGACCTGACTTAAAACTGCTTATTCAAAGTACCTTCAACATCGATGGATTTTGTCATGTAGAGCTAGTAATGGTCTTTAATGCATATAAATAAAACTACTATAAATCATTAATATTTGTTGACAATTAATTTTTCGTTGATTTCACAGATGACCTTGACAAACAAAAGCAGGCTGTCGGATTAATGCAATCGATGTCTGGAATATTAAATCTGTGAATGAAACTATGAATTGTCTTCCATTTATAAACAGTTATGTATTTCCTTGAAATAACATTTTTACAAAAATCTACAACATTTAAAGTGCAAGATTTTTTTTGATTTTCCGGTACTTGTATTTCATTGTATTTTACCATTTCTTGCACAGGTTATGACAGGCTATGATGGAAAGGGGCGAGGATTTGGATTTGTCAGTTATGAAGAACCAGAAGCTGCTGAGAAGGTAAACAGTTCTTGGATTATAAAATTGTTAGGTTTACTAGGTAAAGGAAGCATGCTGGCTTTCTGCTTTATGAAGATATTATCAAGCTGTTTGCTTCCAGTGATTTTTTTGTCTAGTCCATTTATGGGGCAGAATACAGGCACCTTCCCCTAGCAAAATAACCTCCATTTTTTCCAAAAAGAATACATATTTTCCGCCTTCTTAGTTTTGTTCCAGCTGGGTATGGCTGTTTTAAGTCAAAACAGTAGATTTTCAAACTTGCAAAGTCGTTGCTACGTATGACTTAGTATTATCAGTAGAAAATAGCAAGTATGAACAATTTAAACCAAACAAATCTTTTTTAATAATTCCCAATTTCGCGAATTGTTGCGCTAAAATTTCCCAATTTTATTGGCACAGGCTGATTCATTTTGTTCAAGAAAAATCACTGGCCTCCTTTTAACTGATTTATATTTCTTTTACAAGAAATTTTATGCGAGTTAACAGGAGTTTATAAATTGTATACAATCATTTTAAAACTATATTTAAGGGTGTCCTCAACATTTTGGGAAAATCCTCTCTTTAATCATTATAAGGTTAACCGTGTGAATTTCTTTATTGCGTATATTATATGAGCCAGTCTCCAGGAAAACCTGCTATATTGACAACATGTAATTACTATATGTAACAAGGTTTTAAAAAGCTTTGAAATAAGGAAAAATGATGTATCTATAGATTTAACTTAAGTAATTTATCCATATATAACTATATCTTAGCTTTAAAATTTCTTACGAATTATGTCGAAATCACTTACTTCGTTGCTATGGTGACCAATTTCAAAAAAGTACTCAGAGAAAAGCGAGGAGTTAGTTGTTTAAAACAGTAGTAGTCTTTCTCTAAATGTGAACATTTGCAATTTGGATAATATATATTTTAAAACTTAAAACATCATTCTAAAATGTGATACCATTTTGAACAGTTTTTGTCAAGAATTGATCAAATGCTGTATTTATAAAGTACGCGTTACAGCGACGTCGAAAAACGTTTGCGACATCACGCGAAGAGGCTCTGAATAGGGCCTCTACAAGACAGCTGTAACTTCCTTAAAAATCATGATAACAACAAAACTTCTTTTGCATTTTGCTTTATTAAAATTACTCGTTTAAATAATAAAAAATCTCAATATAAATTTTTGTCAAAATAGCAGGTTTTCCTGGAGACTGGCTCATATATATTAACAAGCTTCATCGTATTTGCTTTCACACAGCTTTGAGAATCTGGAACTTGGTCCGGATGATTACACAGTTGGGTAACAAATAAAATTCCATGCAAAACTAATCACTTTGTGATTTTTCTTAGGCTGTCACTGAAATGAACAACAAGACATGTGATGAAAAGACACTTTACGTTGGACGTGCCCAGAAACGTGCTGAGAGACAGGCTGAATTGAAAGATAAATTTGACCGTTTGAAACAAGAACGAATGAACAGATACCAGGGTGTCAACTTGTATGTGAAGAACCTTGATGACAGTATTGATGATGAAAAGTTGAGAAAGGAATTCTCAGCATTCGGAACTATTACCAGTGCTAAGGTGACTCTACTGTCTTTAAACTTTCCACTTGTTCTTGAAAACTGTTTGTGCACACTTGTCTGTGTTGTTATGTGGCCTCAATCCCTTAAAGCATCTCAAATATTTCGAAATTGAGGTTAAGTATTGATTAAAAGTCTTAATTTTGCTGAAACAAAACTCAGAATAACATTTTCATTTTGTGACTGATTTTGAGTCCAGTCTTGCATAAAGATTTGACAGTAAAGGACAAAATTTGAGCTGAAATATTGCTCAGTTTTTGAAACTTTTTTAGAGATTGGGGCCAAGATTATAACTTACAATGCATATTAGATATACATAAGATTGATGTTGTACTGTAGTATAGAGGATAAATGTTGCATGCAAAAACTTTCAATCTCCCAAAAACCCTGGAGCCTGGTGGTATATCAGTCTCCTCCCTGTTTGGGTATAACAAGTGATCTACAGATCTGTCACACACAGTCAGTATGAGCAATTACTTTCTGTTGTTACTCTCTGTGACATCTATTATAAGTTATAGTTGCTATGACTGTAGTCAGTATTGAGTTTTGCATGTATTTTGAGCGTACTGTATTAAAGTGTTATTATTATACAGGGCTCACACTGGCCATTTTAAAATAATAGCCATTTATTTTTGCCCAACAAAAATTATAGCCAAAATTGACGCAAACTTATAGTATATGCATGGCGACTCGAACTTAATGCATGGTACATAAGGCTTTTTATGAATCATAGTCAGGGCCATAGCTTGATCAAAATGAATATGTGTGGCATCTTATGCTAGGAAGTTTGGCACATACTCCACTGGCAAATTTTTTAATTTGATAGGGCTTCAGGTGCCTTCTGGGCAGTTTTCAATCTAGAAATCCTGACTAATTATGACTCAGTCGAATGACAGATCAAAGACAAATTGATCATCATTTAACTTAATTAAGAATTGTCTTCATACAAATAGGCACCATTGTACTAAGGTGGGTCCAGAGGTATTAGGGGTGGGCCAATGCATCGAAATATCGATGTATTGCGATTCCGAGTGTCCCGATAGTATGGATCGATAGTAAAAGTCTCGATCCAATAACTATCGCCGATAGTTAGCTCAACTATCGATAGTTACGATAGTTTCCTTTTTATAAATAAAGTTTATTATTAATTTAAAACAACTTCAGTTTTCACATCAAAACAGCCTCAATGGACTAATATCGCCTTAATTTTATTAATCTATTTCTGTCAAATTCATTTTAAATCATTTCCACAAATAGTAGATTTGTATGTTGTACAACAAATGATATCTTACACAGTGCAAACTTGCATTTACAAGTTAATCTCTGGTTTCAAATCTTGGCAATAACTATTGCAATAGTATCGCAATAGTACTTTCAGCAATACAATAGTATCGCAATAATACTTTCAGCAATAGCAATAGTATTGCGATAGTCAAAATCGGACTCAATAGTCACCCCTAAGAGGTATGCTCCCCCAAGTTCAATGATTTTGCATTCTACACGTGCATGTGACTGTGAGTAAAGGGCAGTATTGAGACAATCATTTTGTTTCGCATTTTTTCATACCTGGGGTAAATCAATAATTGTCTAGGCATATGCCTATCGAAAGCTATGCACCTGCTCTTTAAAATACACCATGTGCAATTTATAATAATATTACCTTGCACTTAATTCGTTTACTTTGCTTTATTACAATGATAAGTACACTGTCCATTTACATGACACAGACAGCCAAGGAAATTGATGCCATTACAAAAGGGACAGTCAAACAGCTTGGTCAATCAAATTGTCATTTCTTGATAATCATTATCTTCTAAAAGCTAGCCAATATAGCAGCAAGATATCCATATAAAGCAGCTGCAGTGATTTTATAAATATAAGAAAAAGATATGAATTGATTGTTAAAATATGTAGTGATAAAACCTTTCTTTTGACCAAGACTTATAGCTCAGGCAACAAGCTGAAGCCTCATGAATGCTTGAATGCAGGATTTCAACCTTTTAAAATGGATAATTTTATTTAAAGTTTTTAAAAAAATAATCACTTATTTTACAAATTACGAATATCCGAATTTTGCATGTCCGAATACTAGTCAACTTACGTTTTTCAAACAGCTCGTAAAAATAAGTTTTATTGAATAGTATGTTCATTTTTTAGTCAAAGCAGTCATTAGTCGATAGATTATAAATCAAATCACCTATTATTAACTATAGTTAACCCTAAATTGCAATTAATCTTGTCTGCATCCCACGTCCCGGATTCGTCAGTTTTTTAGACATGTTCGTCAGTACTTTAGACCTGTTCCACGAACGTTGTTGACAGTTGATAACACCAATTAAATGGGGATTAAAAGATGTTATCACAACAATTTATCAGTAATTAGACCTCCTGGGGCTAATGGTAATTAACAATGAAGATTATATGGGTCCAGTTTGAAGTGTGAACTTGAAAATTTGTGACACTCGATACGTAGCTGATAGATAAAATAAGAAGTTATGCAAATATTTTTTTTGCAGTTTGATAAAATTATCGCCATTTTTCATCGCCAAATTGAAATAATAATCGCCACTTTGATAAAATTATCGCAAATGGCGATAATGTCGATTGACAGCGGGAGCCCTGATTATAGCTCACATGAACACAGTGCTATTTTAAAGTTACTGTTTCACTAATTGCCTATGTAGGTGACATGAGCTAGACATCAATTTCAAGCACACAACTACTTGGTTTCCTTTATGTGCACTTGTAGCATTGTATATTACAAAAATGACCTGTTGTAAACATTTAATACACTGTTGCACCTTTATTGATATTTCACTATATTCATGTATACATGTTTATATATAGTATATTTGTGATTTTTGCAGGTTATGACTGAAGGTGGACGTTCAAAGGGTTTCGGCTTCGTGTGCTTCAGTTCACCAGAGGAAGCAACTAAAGCCGTCACTGAAATGAATGGTAGAATTATTGTAGCCAAACCCCTGTATGTTGCTCTTGCACAGAGAAAGGAGGACAGGAAAGCTCATTTAGCCTCTCAGTACATGCAACGTCTTGCCAGCATGAGAATCCAGGTAAGTTATACAATGCTTTACTTAACAAACATTTATTTCCAAATGCTTTATCCAAATCATTACTTTTAAGTATACATGGAGTCCTCAAATGTCAACCTGGGTGTCCACTGCGACTGAAATGGGTACCCGCTGGTCACGACCACAATGAATATCACACAATTTGTAGCACATACCATGGAACATTTTACACAATGAACAAACATGTATGCATCTGCAGCCAAATTATTTGACAAAAGGAGCTGACATAGGAAAGTATTTCACAACATGTCTGAAGTCCGAGTACTTAAAGGTAGCCAAAGACTTTAGTGTGAAGACTGTTCATGGTTGGCACAATGTGGGATACTATTATGTAATATATCTAAGCATTACTGAGTCCATGTATTGTGTTTTCAGTCTCAGCAGATGGGACAAGTATTCCCACCAGGTGGCGGTGCTGGTTACTTTGTGCCCACAATGACACCAGCTGCAGCCCGAGGAAATTACTTTGCCCCGACACAGATCCCACCAATGAGGGCCGGACCAAGGTGGCAATCTGTGAGACCAGGAGGACAACCACAAAGCTGTGAGTACTCTAGTCTTCTTAATGGGTTCATTTGGTCCCTTAATTGCTTCTTTGACCCCTGAAATGTACAGTCAGTAATTCTAATGCCCTTTTTTAGGTTGTTGCCAATTAAGAGTTATGTAACAGTAACTTTTACTGCTAATGAACCATCTTAGTGGGTTCATTTGGCCCTATAATAGCATCTTTGACCCCTAAATTGTACTTAACAATATGATTCTTGCTGAAGGGTCACTTTTACTTGAAATTTGAGGTATTTTGTGCTATAAAACAGTAAAATCAAAATGAGCATGAAGGCCTCTCCCTACTTCTGAATTAATCCTAATCTTTAATGAATCAGTCGTCTTATATCTTACATTCAATGGTAAAATGATGGAATTAATTGCTCTAAAAATTGGTGTCCCATGTTTCCAAAATTTAATGTTACTGAGTTGTTATAATATTCAAACATATTTGTTACTCGGCCTGTATTTATTTCTGGACTTTGTCCATCATTTGTCAGGTGAACCTTAATAGTACACCTGTCTTACATTATTTACTGCATTTATGGTAAATATTTGAATATTATTATCTTTTCAGCTGGTTTCCCGTCGATACCGGCTGGTGGTGCCCGACCACGACATACCGGAGCTGCCAGTGCTGGTGCGCCAAGTGGACAACAACAAATGAGACCTACATCAATGAACGCAAGACCCATCACAGGTCAGCCCGCCCCAGCAAGACCAGGTATGCCAATGCCACAAAGCAGCATGGCGGGACGGCCACAACAAGCCCAGGCTCCTACCATGCCTCAGCCAGCCAGACCTGCATACGGTCAATTCAACAGCAGACCAGTAAGTCAAACTGTGTCTACTTAGCTTTATCCGTAATTTGTGCATTAAAGCGTTTTTCACCAGCCGTGTTATTACCTGTTGAAAAACCGTAGACCATTAGCTCACTCTAGCATCATTGGATTGTCATTGTATTCTGGCAAAGCATGTTTTGCTAACCGAAGACCTAAATGCACTTTTGTACGATGGCATCTGCTAAAACCATATCATGAGCAACTGGATTTATGCAATATATCAAAAGGAATTAATCTACGGTCACAACATTGCACTTTTAAAGCATAGAATGCATTGCAAAATTCATCAATGTATGTTCAGGAAATCCTGGTTCCCAACATTTGCTGACATAAAAACATCACCATCCAGTCCGGTGGTACTTTCAGTATTTTGATTCTGACAATGTTTTCCCCCACAGACAATGCCATGATATATCTTCAATTGATAAACTATTGCTTGCTAAGTTGGCACCATGATTTCTTATTGTTAGGTATTACTGTACTATGGTTTAGATTCTTTCAGTATTATCTTCTTTGTTTTCATTCAAATTTACATGATTAATTACCTATTTCAGCAACAGAGCCAGGCTATCCATGTACCAGGCCAGGACGCTTTGACCGCCTCTATGTTGGCAGCTGCTCCACCACAGGAACAGAAACAGATGTTGGGAGAACGTTTGTTCCCTCTCATCCAGCGTATGTACCCAGATCTCGCGGGTAAGATCACTGGCATGTTGTTGGAGATTGACAACTCTGAATTGCTCCACATGTTGGAATCCACGGAGTCACTGAAGGCTAAGGTACATACAGTTCCTTTAACTACTTCGTAAATTCTATCTTAAGTCTTTCATTGGTTGAATTGTAATTACTGATGATTGCAAATATGTGTTACATATCGTTCACATACGGTAAAATTATGTAAAGGGATATACT
This sequence comes from Spisula solida, assembly GCA_947247005.1. Taxonomy (NCBI): domain Eukaryota; kingdom Metazoa; phylum Mollusca; class Bivalvia; order Venerida; family Mactridae; genus Spisula; species Spisula solida. The sequence continues at coordinate 4,395,844 of OX365960.1, read as the reverse complement.
CGTACACAATTACAGGTTACGCTTGTACATTTCTTCATTTAAAATGTTGTGTCTGATCCAATTTTGAAAAATTATGTCCAACCTGGTTGAAATTTGTCGTTTTCAAGAAGTCTGGTGTGAGGTCACTGAGTGGTCTAAAAAATAATTAAATCAGATGCCACCATGGAGCGTAATAGTTCTGATAAATAATAACAAATTAGACAGGAAAGGCCGCACTCAATAGAAACAGCAGATCATGTAAAGCACAAAGTTCACCGACCACAAGTAACAAGTCATAATGACAAACATTGCAAAGAAAACAAACAAAATAATGCAGCTACAGGTGGTGAAACTAGAATTGTATACCTTGTACTTTGAGTGAGCTCTTGTTACAAATTTATGATCATAATTTGAGTGAACAAACTATTTTGAACTGCCTGTAGATGATGTTAAGTTATATTATATGTATATCTATGAACACTTTCAGGTTGAGGAAGCTGTTGCCGTATTACAGGCTCATCAAGCCAAAGAAGCCGCTGCTAACCAGGCTGAACGTAACGCCATGAAGAAAGAATAGATAGATGAATTAGGATGCTTGACATTTTAATGACTTTTTAACACCATTGTCATCGTTACTTGTGCATTTTACTCATAATTGTTTTGAAATACTAGTGAAGATTTCGAGGGATGGAAGTCGGGGTTTTTCCTTGGATTTTTCAAATGAGTTATCTATTTGCAAAAATATAGTGAAGTTATGGATATCGAAATATGTATACATCGCAATCTTTAAAAAATAAGGTTTGTGGGTCTATAGAAATATGCCTTCTTTAAGTATGCTTTCATCCCTCGATTTAATGGTTTTTATTATCGGGAAATGGTTTTGTGTGTAAGATGCAGAAGAAATGCCAATTTACCGTTACAGTTGGTTTGCATTTCAGCAAATAAACCCTTGAAAAATGTGTGAATATGTTTGAACAGCCATTTTTGATGAACTCTGTTAAAAAAAATCAAATTTTACATAAACAGGAGTTTCTGGATGAATGTTCAAAGATAAGCAACCAAAAAAATCCAAGCATTTGCAGATTTGAATAGTACATTCATGACTCTCTCTCCCAATGTTGATTTTAACATAGTGAAAAAGAACACAAAAAAATAGCAAAACTATGATTGAAGTACATTTTCAGGTGTACTCTATAATAGAAATATATTATTGTAAACTGTAAAATATGTTATATAGTGGTATGTAGGTAAACTTTTACTGTTTGTTTGTTTATATATGTTCTGTGTTTCAAGGTTTATGAACTGACCCGAAGTAACTGAGAAGAGGGAATAAACACATTTATTGCTTTATAATGTTTGCTAAAAAATGGAGAGAGACTCTTGAATGCAGACGTTCATCTTCTGTTTTAAAATTCTCTGGATGTTTCTATGATTAATAAAGTTCAGATTTAGAATTATTTCAATGTGTTTTTGTTTTAACTATGATATATGAACATAAGATGTTTGTAAAACACATAAGCCTGGCCCCCCATGGCAGCCCAATAGTCAGAAATGGTAAAGGTCTCAAAGACTGACCTCAAAATCAATAGTCATCTACTATTGATTGCCTACCTCCGAGATCTACGGACCGACCGACATGTACAAAGCAATAAACCCCCTCACCAAAGTTTGGGGCATAATTATCAGGGGTGTCAATTTTCCTGATTTATCCGGAATTCCGGATTTATCATTCCTGATAGAGCAATGACTTCTTACCAAAATAAAAGTAATTTGATGAAAATATCTCAAGAAATGGCAGTTATTGCAAGTTTAATCTGCTATGAAGGATTTTCTTTAATACAAACTGAGTTGGTTATGGAAACATTGTCATTGAAGGCCTCTTGTTTGGCAAAAAAGGTTGGCTGCATAGGATTTTCCTGATTTTTAATTTGGCCCTGTTGACACCCCTGAATTATACTCTCACAGGCAAAAACTGCTGCATTGATCTGTCCAACATTCTTCGCTAGTTCTCTGCAACAAATGGCAATGGGAAGATGCAGCTCAGTGAAGTTTGTACCGAGTTATGTCCCTTTCATTATTTCTGCATATTCTACATGCATACATGGTGTCCAGTTGGTTCACAAAAAATGTAACCTAAGTTTTATCTAAGCATGCTAACAGTATTCAAGCTTGGCAGCTTCTATGATAGTAAATTACTAGGACAAAATTAGGGAAATTAATACATTGTGAACAAACTTTAAACATGTATCATTAAGTGAGTCTTATCCTGTCATGTGATGTATCATCTATAAAATGGAGATGGATCTTTGGGTTTGATGAATTATGTACAGTTGTGGCCCTTGAATTATATCTACTAGTGATTTTTGTCAGTTGCCTATACAATTTAATTCACAGGAATGCATATATATGTGAAGTTTAGTGTCCGGTAACGTTAAATACTGCCGTCCATTTATAGAGTGCACCCAAGATAATGTGATGTTTGCAGACATAATCGGTTTCGCAAAATCGGTTTTACAAATTACTAAAGTAAACAGATATATTGTCAGTTTTGTTCTAAAACTTCACTGATAAATTGTGCATATCTGAATAACCAACCTTTGTGGAATATTCCAAATTTTCCCGCCTTTTTCATTATCGTGGGCTCACTATAGTTACTCTTGCTCCTTGACAATGAATAACATCCACTTTTGATACCCAGGTTGTGCAAGTTATGTTAATGATTCAGCTGATGATGGGAACGCAGGTTGATTCAGTTAGTAATTCTCGGAAAACTGAAGCAAACATTGTACAAATGACAATTACATCAACGCTTGAGACTAGTCAAATCACAGAAAAAAGCTTGAAAATTAAATCCACATTTGGACATAGACAATATACTGTAAAATCACGTATTTTTGTGTGCATTTGATTTTGTGGATTTTGATGAAAATGCATTTTTTTGGTGGGGTAGTAAATTAGTGGATTACTAAACATGGAAGGGTAAACATATGCTCTGTATTGGGGAATGAGGATTAATCATGGGGATTAGATTTCATGGTCGAGTTCAACCATGAAAATTCAACTCCCTCGAAAAATAATGATTTTACAGTAATCTGTATATAGGAGAGTGGAAGGTGCGGAATTTTGATACAATCCACATGGTTCAAACACAATTATCATACCCAAATTCATAGACTTTTCCAGATAGAATTTGTATTTATAAAAACATTTATTGAGGTAAAGTTGTATAATTATGATTCTTGGTGTTGGATAAACATGAAAATTATGGTCATCGCAACTACTGCTTAGCACTGCATGTCTCGCTCTATTTTTTGTCTTACTTAAACTGGTCGGATCCAAGTTAAAATGCATATGTGCACGCACAAAAACTTTTGCTCTACATTGGTACATCCTCATACATCAGTGGCTAGTCAAGTTCCCAGACTACACAGGTGAAGAATACTCTGGTGAACGAGAATGCATCGGCAAGAATGAACAAATAATAATTTAAATATTTTATTACTCTAAATTACACCCATAACAATCTGAACCAAATCATATCAAATTCTTTCATTTCAGACACACAAAAATCTTAAAACATGTAACAGTAAGTTCTCTATTTACAGCACTTTAAAGGCTATGAATTACACGAGAAATATATCCAAAATGAGATGCATTTCATAAAGCACATTTCACTTTTTTTAAAACTGTATTTTGTCAATTATTTTCCAATTACCGGTAAACTGAATACGAAAACAGGTTACTAGCACTTGTTTATTTCTAAACACATTATATAAAGTTTTAAACACTAGATAGTAAACAAATTGGTTGTATCAATTTAATGCCATAGTTCGAGCACTCAGTCAGAATCGGAGGAATCGGCTTTTCTTTTCAATTCATCAATTCTCTTCTTATGTCTATTGATGGCTTCCTGAAAAACAAAAGAAGAATGTAGTCACTCATTGATCAATACATCAAACAACTGATTAATAATTTGTGCCATTTTATTAATAATATTTTAATATCATAGCATTTTAAATGACTTAATTGACCAAGATTCATGTAGCACTATAAATGTCATATTTGATTACAAAGAATATTACTTCAAATTTTAAATGTCATATTAGATAAAAAAAGCATGTACCATTTTAAATGTCGTATTTGTTTACGAAGAATATGACTTCAAATTTTAAAGGTCATATTTGATCAAGGATTAAATTGGGATTAACGAAGCAAAAAAATCCAGCAGTCCGATAGGAACTAAACGTCTGTAAATATTTTTTACATTAAACATTTATTGTAACAATTTAAGTATATATTAAACTGAGTATGCTTGAACCAGACTGATCATATAACTCAGAGATTGTACATTGGTGATCTCCGCAACACGGGAGCACAGGATTGTCATAGATTAGTCACCAATGTTTAAAATTGGCATCCTGGCTTTCAGTTACTCCTTCAGCTCAAGAAGCTGGAGCAAGTAAGATTTACAAGTCAACTTATGTTTCATTAGTTTTCTGCTTAGTCAATAAGCTGTTATAACAAATCTAGTGTCAGCAACTATACAGAGGTAATTAATAAGATCAATTATACATTGGTCAATATCCAAAAGTAATGTCCCTGTTTCGCTGGTGTGTTTGTTTATAGACATATGCCAATAGAAATGTACAGTAATTTAATTCTAATTTACACAAAACTATTTAAAGCGAAAACTATGTATATTGTGACAAAAAGACACTGCACGTTGTAACTCATTTTCCTAAGAAGTTGCGAAAGCAACAACATAGCCTCGTGTACATGCGGCATAAGCTTTTAAGGGACGGGAACAAGGTTCCCACAGGCCTTGAAGTCCTTGAATTTGGTTCAAACCTTGAAAAGTACTTTGAAGTTAGTGCTACCTTGAAAAAATGCCTAAATGGTACTTTAATTTAACGTAAAAAATGAAACAAAATGGAAATTAATTGTAATGAATTGAGAGCAATCGGATATTCTTGTGTATGACGTCACTAGAAATAGTGTATAAAATAGCAGTGCATATTGACATTTTCATACAATTGAACCTTGGTAAATATTTGGGAAAATGCCTTGAAAATACCTATTCTATCTTGAATAGTCCTTGAATTTAGGCGAGAGAATTTTGTATGAAGATCGGTTTGTGGTAGATCCGACAAGAACGCCACTAAGTGTTTTTGAAGCAATCAATTAAGCTGAGGGACTGGCCAGAGGACAGTAAGAAATAAATAAGAAACGCTGAGATTGAGTGTCAGCTGGGTTGCACACTTTTAAAGGATGCTAAAATGGCTGTATGAATTCAGGAGTCTAAGAAGAAAACCAGGGATGAAATTTTCAGGAGGAGTTAAGTGTCACAGAAGTAACCTCTTATGACGTTGACGTCAGACTTGCGGTGATTGAGGTTAGTATGCATCATGTATATGCAAATATCTCAATAACGGTTCAATGCATTGTGGCTAATGTATTGAAAATTATTTATGCGACTTAAGTGTAAAATTACGTTGCATTACTTAATAGTAAGAATGATTTAATAGCATCAGTGACATAACTTTTGGATATACCCTCGTACATAATTATATCATATTATAAATAGGTTTTAAACCTAAGGGGAAGTGAAGCAGTTATTAAACATAAGGGGAAGTAAACTAATAACCAGAATAAAAGAAATATTTGCTTGGGATTACATAGGAGTATACTAGCACACATTATCTGTATAAAATTCCATGATATTTAGTATTACAATGAACTAATTCAATGTTTGTGAACACCATAAATCAAAGGCTGTAAATGACCAACGACCAAAACCAAGAGGTGGAAGCCAAACTACTCTAATCTCACTATTAAAAGAAGCAGTAAATTTATTTTTGCTTTTATTCCTTTGAAAATACTGATAATTTTTCTGTCATATATATATATAGCTGCCAGTAAAAAAGAATTCAAAATTAGATTCAGTGATTGAAGTAACTGTTGTATGACAAATGACCTACTGAACACTGGCATATTGATGTATCAGAGGAATTAAAACAGTACAAAACTATACTGTTCTAATATTACCAGTATAATATGTGTATATACTATATATACACCAACCTAACACCATGCAAAGATGAAACACACATAACAGTTTGTACAGTACAATAAGAAATGTGGAACTTCTATAGCAAATCTTCCATACACTTTATAATACTCGGCTGAAGCACAAATCAAGCAAATAAACCACAAAAGTGAAACACTAACTGCACAAGTATGTTTACATGTTGATAAGTGCATACATGCCATGTTTCGAAGACTCCTTTGCATGAGATTGGTGATGGAAATGTAGCAGATTTCATTAAAATGAGGAAGATTATCCTTGCTCAAAATTTTGTATGTAAGTGTCCTGACCTAGGCCTCTTGTTTGGACGGAATTCATCCGCTAAAGTCCAACTTGGAGATGGTCCCATAGTGCTCACCTGAGGCCATCAACATTTTGATTGAATTACAATGCAGCAGATCAGAACAATATTGGATGTTTAATTAAAGATAGAGACTGGATGGTGTATAGAGCATACAAGAAATAGCACCTACAGTGGGATCCAAACCTGTACTTCATCACCGTCTACCAATGTGAAGTATGTACACATCAGACCACTCTGATATCACAACAATCCCCGAACAGGCAAGTATGATGACAAATTGAATTTTCAGCGTATATAAACTAAAAAGTTAGTAAAACAAAACAGGACTACTAAATTAAATCATCTAGTTGGGAATACATGTAGACTACAGTGCTCATCTACCATAACTGTGAGAGGGGGTGGGTCACAAACTGTAGATTACCAGTAAACAATCCGATTGAAAGAGAGGGATTAAAGACCGACCTGTTCATGTTTTACTTGCTCCTCTAACTGGTCAATATTCTCCTTGAGGTGTTGTTTCATTTCGTCTTTCATATGTTTTCTCAGCTCAGCCATTTGTTGTGTTTTCTGTACCCAGGAATGAAACAAAAAGTCTTAATTGTGGTGGTAACTTTCAAAAAATAAACAGGGGGAGTAACTCTGAGAATACACAGAAGTGTTAGCTGTATACTTGAGTATATCAAATATCCCTAGTTTGTTAAGTAATGGTCTTCAAATGATGTCTTCATGGCAACCAGGAACCTGAAAATCATGTTAAGGCCTTTATAAATCAATCACTAGATTATCATCCAAATTTCTCTTAAAAAGTAGGGAAGGTGAAAATATTTCATATTTTGATCATTTTCTTTGAAAAAGTTTTCTTGTGGATTCAATTTATATTTTTTACTTCTCTTCAGACAGTTACGAACCAATTTCGATTGTTTTAAAGAAATTATAGTAGAATGAGTGGGTTGAGGACTTGGGGGGAGGAGGGGATGAAAATCTAGGATTTGATTTATTCCGGCCTAACTAAAGAATAATATAAAATCTTACCTTCTATTCTCTAGAATGCAAACGATACACCTGAGCTTACCACTATTCTATCACAATAATGTGGTATCATTAACTCAATAGCATTTTTTGGTTTTTGCTTTAAATTGAAAATGTTTTTATCAACACAACCTTCTTAGTGTCAAGTGAACGAGTGTTCAAAAATTTTTGAAGTAGCCAAAAATAGTGTGAAAAGTTAATGTATAATAGTAATTTGTTCTAATTATTTAAATCAGTCCAACATTTTTTTTTTGATAACGGGACACCAATGTCCAAGTTGAGACAAAATTTTAATGAAACAGGTGGATCTGCCAAAATGCAAACAATAAGAAGTTTTTTTCTAATAATGATACCACATTACTGGCATTAAATCCTAAATTATGATGTTGTTGTTTGCAATCAACAAGTTGTACAATGCTTTGAATTTTATCAATAACCACTTTGCCAACCTGACATGAACAATCAGAAAATTTTAAACTTAAATATTTTAAATTAATGAGATAATTTATGAGATTAATCTCACAAACAACAACAAACAATTTAAGATCTATCGTATAATGACACATACCCAGGGATGAACAATGCGATGTAATGTCAGTGAAAGAAATGTCATACACACGTTTCAGGCCTCTAGATATGTTTCATTGAGCTTTGAGCTATACAACGGTTAACATGCTTAAGACTACTTGTACAGTGCAACCTCTCTATAGCAAAACACACTCCATAGCATTATCCTCTCCAGAACACACCGTTTTCATGGGCAACACATATTCTTAGAAAACGAATTTTAAATATTGTTTAGAGATGAAACTGTTCTAGGATTATGCAAAAGAGGGGGTCCTGGGACATTTAATGGATAGAAATACTAATTTAGACGTCTTTCAGAATGGGGATTCGATACAGAAATCTGTGAGGTTGAAATGTACACATATGTATGGCACATGAGAGAAAGCCATGAAGAGGTTTCCACAGTACGAGGGTTGATGTGGGAGATAATTATGAGTTAACTTGAGAATATTGAAGAGAGGTTGTTGTTTAAGGATGGGGTCCTGTCAAGAAAGGTTGCATTGTATGTTATGACACCATCTTACAATCTCATACATTCAGATTATATAACTATATTGATTATACATATATATTATAGTTAATATAAATACATGTAAATGAGCCTTGCAACATGGTGCCTAGCTGAGACTACGAGTGTTAAAACAATAAAATGACAGACAATGCTCTCTGATAATAAAGAATGCTGCTTATTTTTTTCACATGAAGAAATTAATTTACTCCTAGAAGATGCATGTACCCATTTTTTAGCAGAAGCATAACAGATTTCAAGCACTAAATATTTTTAAAGAGGCGATTGACTCTATGTAGTAAAGGGTTTAAACAATGGACTGAATGCAACAGGTGAATCAGTAGACTCTTAAATAGACTGACCTCTGAAACTTCCATTTAACATTTTGACACTTAGGGTAGACATTTTTGGCAAAATCTATAACAAAGTGACTCATGGTCACCTGGTGATACCCCTGCATTTAAGATGTACTTGGAATAAAGTTTATTCATCATCTGAGAGCAGAGTATGACATAGTGCACGGATATAAAGCAATGAACACGATAGAGAACATGCTGCACAAGAAGAGAGAAGTATACACAGGTCAAGCAAAGTTTATGTTGATGACGACAAAGCGCCAACCTCGTGTCTATGGATCTCGTCATCGTGAAATTTGCTCTCTTCGTGGAGTTGTTTTTTAATGTCTTTTAGCTGCTGATCCCTCTGAAATATTCAACTCGGCATTTCATAAATTTCTATTGCAACCTTTTGTAGAATTTTCTACTTATAATGCAACATAATGTAATTAATGCATACCGGTACATAATTACTAGACGGGTTTTTGACATAAAAATGTATGCTTCCAACAATGAGCAAAAAAAACGACAAAAATCATAAGACCAAAAATTCCTGGCAATATGCGTAACTAGATAAGGGAATACACATTCATGTAAAGTTTCATTGAAATAGGACCAGTGGTAAAGGAAAGCAAGCACATACAAACTTTGTAACATCCATCCATGCATCCAGCACAAAATCAATACAGTATGTCTCACTGTATGTGATAGTACATGTAAATCCTAATTTTGTATGCCATTGAACTGCCCATTTTACATATCCCCTTGGTCAAAGCACAGAAACTATATGCATGGATAATTCTAACTGTAGAGCAACTTGCCCTACAAAAAGTGCAGGGTTTGTACCCCTACCAGTCTGAACAAATATCTAACTTCTTGTTAATCATTGTTAAAACAGGCATCAAACATACAAAGAACCATGCATCATTTACCCATTACTCCATAAACCCTATGGAGCAATATTGTACACACATCTCATATTTTTAATACATATCTCCCTTGATATAAAGATGTCCTGTAAAGTACATTCTCATTTGATTTATTGATTATTATTGATTAGTGAGTATACATGAAGTCCTTGTCATACATGTATTTCAAAATATGTTAAATCGTTCTCTATGGTTATTTGAAACTGATTGTAATTTTTTTCTAACAACAAAAAGTGACAATATATAGAGCATTAAATCGTATTTTATGTTATTATAATATGAACAAATGCACTGCATCAAGTAGGGAATTTCCCATCAGGTCTTTGACACTATAGTCTTTGGCTCCCAGACAGAAGGCACGTAGAAGGCATAGCGAAAAAATGCTTAGTCATTTATCATTTCAGATGCGAAAACTTTAAAAGGCTTTCAGTCATTCGGACTGGCAGAAATAAAAATGTTGTCCGAATGAACATTTGTCAGCCCGATCAAAATGAAAATATATCTGTCTGTGGATAATGCACGATTTTCAATTTGTTTAATTCTAGGTCTACTTAATTCAGGGGTTACTAGTTTACTTATAATTAGATATAAACACATATATAACAACTGATTTCAAATAGGCCTAATTTGATATTTTACCTTTTTATAATGGGTTGCATGAGCATATCAGACAGTACTTTTGTTCCAGAGAAAAGGCTATTTTCATTTCAATTAATCACATTACGATTAATTTTCAAACATCTTTAATCTTAATCACCTTTTCTTGTTAAATAAACTCTGTTGCAAATCATCAAAACATAAAAGATATTCCGACGGATTGTATCCAATCACAACAACAACAACATTTAATTAGTTTTCGCGACCTTTATCCCGCGAATATTTTTACATTTTTTGACGATTTTGGAGGGATTTCTTATTACATCTCGGCGAGGAATTACGAAATGCATTCGTGTTACTTTCTTTACAATAACCTACAACTACGATGTGGAATTATCACCGTCCGGTCCGGATACGTAAAGACCCGAAACGTACTTTATATTAATTGTAGTGCAAAGGGAAGTAACCGCTTTGCAAAAAGAAGTAACCTGAACATGTGTCGTTTTTATTAGATTTTCTTAAGATTGGTTGATATTTCGCACATTTGAATGATTCCCGCTCGACTTACTTCGTAATCTCAGAGTAATCATGTGTCTCATAACAGTTTGAAGCATCGTTTATGCACTGAAAATGTTAAAATTGCCTTCCGAAGCGGGCAAAAAAATGGCTGCCGTTTTTGTTTTTTAAAACTATGGAAAAGAGTGTCTTCCATCTAGGAGACGGGTTGCACAGCAACCATGGAAGACTGATTTATTTTTTTTATTTAAAGGTTTTTTGGCATAATAAATTTATTCTATAAATATTTAATTATATTTTATTTTGGTCTTTATTATGATTGTTATTTATGTTCCACATTTAAAAAATAAAAATAGATTCAAGAAGGATTATCGATTTCTCAGTATCAAAATCCTGCTACCAGAAGTCGGAAGCAAGAGTCTGTCTACCTAGTGATCATAGAGATCCGGTCTGTCAAAAAAATAACGGCGTTAGCGAATGCAAAACTACAACAACAACAACAATTGTGTAATCGTTACTGGGGAATTCCCCTATAAACAGTTATATCAAATCATATTAGCGTATGGCAGTGACCTTGTCCCAGTCAGTGGTTTCATGCAAGTTCCCTATAAAAAACTTTCAAAAAAGTATTTCATTCTTGATCACCTTGAAATAACACCCAAACTTTCACTATTGCTTGCTCTTACAGTTAAAGCATTTCACAACATATCACATACATACAATGGTAAGTTTCATTCCTGAAATCAAAGCACTAGAAGTGGTATTATTCTAAATTTAAACTTGAAAGCATTGTGATAAACACAGGATTAATATCAATACAACACAGAGTACTAAAGATAAAATAATTAATTTAATACAAATACAGAAACTATTACATATATGATTTGAAATCAACAACTTTTCCTTTTTCATACAAGATCAGAACACAATACACAGTTAATCAACAACGATAGACAGAATTTCTTAAAAGTGCAATATATAAAATCTGACCAGTTTGAACAAAAATTAGTTTAAATATTTACCATGCAATATTTTACAGAAAATGTAATATTCATAATTTAATATACTGCTCACCAATCTCCTGAAGTATTCTTCCTCATGAGCAGCCTCCATTTTACCGAAACTACCACCTGCAGATCTGATGTCCCCGCCGGCACCGCCTCCCTAAAATCACAGCAAGTTTTACGTCAAAATATATTACATCAAATTAACATGGAACAATGATTATCCAATCAATGAGATATTGTAGGTCACCTGACAACACAGATCTTTTGAGAAGCCATTAATATATTGGCCTGTAAATTTACAGCATAGAATCAATTATCGGAATTTATCCCCAATATGTATTTTGAGATTACATACAAAATTCCACAACAACTTGCTTGCTGAAATGGGAAATTAATTTAAATTTAAATTAGTAGTTGCAGTAATGTGGAAACTTGTTTACTTGATTTTGGAAAAAAAAATAAATGAGAAATAACAAATTAGAAAATATATACACATGTTGCATGTTTACTATAATTATGGTAATTAAATCGGACTCAGGGGCTAAAATATATAGACCTTGAGTCAAAAGCCGAATAAGACCCAAGACACACCTTCAAAACATTTCACTTGAATATCATCAGATTTAATCATGTGATAAAAAGATAACATTTTTTAGCTCAGAAAATCAACCAATTGAATATTCCATACCTTTCCTGCTCCATCACCGAAGTCTCCTCCTGCCATAGATCTTGCTCTGAAATAACAATGAACAGATGAATAGCACTACCTAATGCTTCGAATTTTGCCTAAAGCAAATAGAACACAAGTCACTTAGTTAGGCTCTGCAAAAACTGTCAGTCCACCAGACTGTCAGTCCTCAAGTCCTGACTGACAAATTTTGATTCGGATTGACAGACACTCTTCAGGTATTCTTCTATTAGACGAAGAGTAACATTCACGGATTTTTCCACTTTGGATTGACAAGTTTAAAAACTTCGCGGAGACTGCTTAGTGCAGCAGGATTGAAGCTCCATCTGTACAAATTCATTTTAACTTAGTTGATTATGATACAGACATCAAGCAAAGAATCAACAAATTGAACAATACATCTCCTGAAGAATGTTGCTTTTATTGAAGCGCAACCAAAAACTTGAAAAATCACTATTTTCACTTTCACAAGTGAATGCAGCCACACGTTACCAGCATGCAGTCTCCTTGGCTATTTAATAGCTAGAGCTGTCATGGATAGAAGCGATATCAATGTGTCGACAATATTTTTTTATCCAATTGATTAGCGCTTCGCATTTTGAAATATCAATACAAAATTCAAAATTGAAGTTCACAAATTGAATCAAAGAGGGCCATGTGGCCCTAAAGCGCTCACCTGATGACTAGCAGTTTAGACAGAATCAGTATTTTTTATGATATGACCTTAATATTATGTCGATTTTACAAATAATGCACACTTTGTGGCCAGATTTATAAAGATGAGGTTAAAAATGTGACCTCTAGCGTATACATAAGGTTTTTCTTTGATATGATCTGGTGACCTAGTTTATAGACCCAGATGAACCAATTACGACCTTGACCTAGATTTTATAGACAAACATTGTGACCAAGTTTCATAAAGATTAGGCAAAAAGCGTGACCTCTGGAGTGTTAACATTTTTCTTTGATGTGACCTAGTTTTTGATCCCAGATGACCCAGTTACGAACTTGACCTATATTTCATGGAGACAAACATTGTGACCAAGTTTCATAAAGATTAGGTAATAAATGTGACCTCTAGAGTGTTAACAAGGCTTTTCTTCAATGTGACCTGTTGACCTAGTTTTTGACCCCAGGTGACCCAGTAGCGAATTTGACCTAGATTTCATAGAGGTACACATTGTGACCAAGTTTCATTAAGATTATGTCAAAAATGTGACCTCTAGAATGTTAACAATGGTCTGCTTTAATTTGACAAAGTGACCTAGTTTTTGTCCACGCGTCGTGGCAACTTGAATTTGGGAATTTCCATGAAGCAGAAAGGCCAAATAAAACAGAAAAAGAGATTACATGTATGTGAATGACATGTGAATGTTTACTGGTTTCTTTGACCTTTTATGCTTGACCTCTTGTCAAAAATGTTCATAACTTTATCTTTTTATGTCCGATTTTGAAAATTATTTTTTAAAAATTGTTTATTGGGAATTTCTCCATTCAAATTTGGGAAAATTATAGTCCAGGGTCTTTGACGATGATCATTTCATTTCATCGTCAAAGCCGTTTGTTCTTTGAATCCCAACAGGTGAACGACACAGTTTGAGTCGCGTTCGTTTTATGACAAAACGCACGGTTTCATCAAAATAATCTTTGATTCCCTATCAATTGGACCATATTCTATCAATGTACCCCAAAAAACAAAATGTTTCGCAAGAAATACCACCAATTCCGTCGACTGTTTCAAACCTGTCCAATTTCAATGTTTTCGTTTACGATCGCCATTTATTTGAATGGGATAATAACAAAAGGGTTCCGAAACGAACCACGTGATCAATGTTTTCAGTTTTCAAGATTGTCGGCTGCGCAAATTGCAATACTTATTTGTGTAAATAGGAGTTACATGATTTATAGCAAAAATAAGTGTTTGTTTCTTATGTAAAGGTATATCTAAAGGTTTTATTTAATTTTAAGACGTTTTCGACAATGTTTCATGAAATAACGGATTTTTCGAAAACAGCTCTCGCACGCACCTGCGATAAATTAATTATTCAAAATGGCCGCCGAAGCTGATCAAACGCGGAAGTAAATTAACTTTGAGCAATATATACTCAAACGCAAAAGAAACTGTGCATGGGGTTTTCACTTATTTTTTCAGACATAAATAAAAGATAGTATATAGTGTTTGGTGTCAAATTTTAGCTAATTCGATTGCCTATAAAACAGAACACATTTAATTTATATAGCGCAGTATAAAGAATTGTATTTTACGTTTAAGCGTGGTAGGGGTCAAAATAAAAATTAAGGTGTAAAATTCTCTAAATTGTTTAATTGTTACAATTTCATTAATATCGGGTATGATCTTCATTTTGACGTATAACCTGTACGATACGACGTCTCATGAAATTGACGTCACGTTGTACGACGTGCGGAGGAATTTCATTCCATTCGGCATGAAGAGGTTTCTGCAGGTCGTACAGATTGTTGACATCATGTCGTGATCGTACCTTTCTACCCAGAAGGCTCCTGGAATATTATCAATAGAGGTACCTCTAATGAGTGTCCTCAACGCCTCAATTTGCTGGCGTTCCGATAATCTTGGCATAGCAAGTTCAAGTATTGTTTCGTGTTATTCTTCCTCCTTGGAGTTGCGAAAAATGAATGAGGGGTTATTTGACCCATTACACCTTTATCAAGCCTCTGTACGCGCAAATCATGGGAATATCCTGTTTTGTGACGTTACATAACATCTTATCCGATAGGGCCTATTTGTGTCCATTGTTCGATAAAGTGACACACATGCTTTAAATGGCACAGACACTTGGGGTCTGGACCCCGCCCCCTCCCCCAGCTACGCACCTGGGTATATTGTTATCATCAACATTGTATATCCAGACCCATACATCAATCACACAAACATTATTAAACGCACCCGGACAAATAAAAAATATTCGTAAATGCCTCTCTAGCTTTAATAATACAAAGATAAAAATGTTTGACTGAAATTTCTCGCACACCTTCCTCGAATATCGGGTCGTGTTTAACTCACTGTGCAACTTTCCTGCCAATATTTGGTGTCCTTTGGTCAAGTACACATTACTCTTTACGATGATGATAAAGACAGAAACCGATCACCGCCCCTGCCTCCACAATTTGCGAGAAAGTTGGCAATTTTCAACTCAAAACACGACTCGCACATAATCTTTCGACGCTGGTTTCCCGTCTGATCAATATGAAAGTACGGCGCCGCGCCTTGAACGTTGGAACCAGATATGTAAATAAACCATTCGGAATACCTCGTTTGGGTCCAACGTTCAACGCGCGACACAGTTCTTATGTATCAGGCTGGGAACCACCGTTCAAATTGTCGAAAGATTATGTGCGCGGCGGAAAATGAGTTGACAATTGCAAACTTTCTCGCATATTTTGTCGACAAGAGCGCTGATTGAGTATTGTCAGTATAGTCATCGTAAAGATTAATTTGTTATTGACCGAAAGACATCAGAAATATACGGGTAAGTTGCAAAACAAGTTTTACACGATCAATTTTTCTAGGTCGGTGTGCGAGAAAGTTCAGCGAAACATTTCTATCTTTGTGTTATTTAAGCAGTAGATGAATTACTCAGATTTTTGTATTAATATCAAATACATCCAACAAATGTTTGTGTGATTGCTGAATGGGTCTGGATATATAAGAAATATAAAAAATATTTCCAGGCGCGTATTGGGAGGGGGCGTGGTCCAGACCCCAAGTGTCTGTGTTAAATGGTACAAAAATGAAATGCCTTAGACAGATATTTCTCAGTTATCCTAATTTGAAGCATGCACAGTTTCTTTTGCGTTTGAGTATATGATTAGCAGTAGGTGTCACATTGACTGTTTTATGACAAAACATTTGAAAAATATTACATTTATACATAAATTGTAGTTTTTGGGCGAATTTTGAACAATGAACTTGCATTTTAGGCGTGAAGCTTAAACAGTTTATTATTGAAGAGGGTAATTCCATAACTAAAAGGTCGACACGTCAGTGTAAATAAAAGACCATTTTGTTATGGTATCCAGAACTAGGAAAATTATAGCCTATTTGCAATTGCAAAGGGTACGTTTTCCGGACCCTAATAAAGAAGGAAAAAAATCACTGCCTACGTCTATGCAATGACAAGCTACCAGAAAGCAGCGCTCGCTGATAGCATACCATTTCTTAATACATGTACTCCGCTAGGCATGCGCTATCGAGTGCTTTCTTGTGCAACTGACCGCTTCAGGAGCACTCGATAGTGCTTTGCCATGCAACAGTCTTCTGTCCGCGAGTGCTCGCCGGTAGTGCATAATTTTTCTACTTCGTCTTTTTTAAGTATGCCGTTTCCTAGCATAGCGGTACCGGTTTGGTTAGGCAATGGGCTCCAGCATGCCACTGCAAAATGCACTGTGCAGCATGGACTGTGATCTACTTAGAATGTCATTTTAGGACTTTGTAAATGTAACATGCAACTAAAACGTTAGATTATAAAATAATGATCATCTTGCATTATTTTCCACATGTGTCATTGACTGTAAACCGGTTAAACAAAGATGTTTGTACTAGTTTATTGACCTTCATTACCCCACCCACTCAAAATTAACGTGGAGCGAATCGACATGGAAAACAAACAACTAAACTTCAAATAAAACTGAATGGTTTGAGAATAAAAACTTTTAATAATACCCAGCGATTCTTAATGGTCGCAGCAAAGCTGGAACAAACTTTAGAGCCATGTTTATGCAGACGCTTTTTAGATTTCTTGCATGCAACGGAAGTAACTTTTTACCGGTGACACCGGGTGACAGTTTCGCTCCAATATATTTCGACCCAAGGAGTTTTTAGTTTATGTAGTATTTTTGCTTCAGTAGACAACATGTGATAATTCCGTAATTGTACGTATGTTTTGTTGTTTAATTTTAATTTATGTAATCGTATCAACTTAAAAAAATACTTTTTTACTTAAAAAATGTAATTTCTGTGGAAAAAATGGGCGTTTGCCATTTCGTACCTGGACAGTTTCGTACATACAGAATTTTTTTTTCTATTGGAGCCCGTTGCCTATCGAAGCAGCTCCCAAATTGCGCTATGGAGCGCTTTCCTACGTCTATCATTATCACGGTCTATGCCACGACACCCTACCGAGCACTTTTTTTGTGCAACTAAATTAATCGTTGACCGCTTAGGTAGCTCTTGATAGAGCTTTGCCATGCAACGGTCTGCTATCCATGAGCGCTAGCCGGTAGCATGAAATGTTTCCACTTCGTCGCGCTTGTTTCGAGCAAGCCGTTTCATAGCATAGGGCTACCAAGTGCTCGGTAGCGGTTATGGTTAGGTTACTGGCTCCGTAGGAGGTCAGAAATAATTAAAACATGAGTATCTATTTAAAGTGCTTATATTTAACAGTGTACGCAGGATGAAAGTTCAAATCCTTCTGGATATTGACTTAATTATCAATTACCATAATATCTTTTATGAACGCTTTCGCCGTGAAACACCCGAATTTGAAGCTGAACTCACGCTTGTCTCTTCAAATCTCACGCTTTTTAACAAAGTCTGATACACATTTGACTAATGACAGTATAAGTCAGAGTTGATACCGTGTATAAGCCAAACAAGGACTTTTGATCATGAGTACAGCCATAAACGTTTTCCAAATGTCACCAAAATGCAGGTTTGAGGTTCCAGAAATAAAAAAATCTCCAAACCCCATTGGCAGGAGAGAGTCATGGAACCAAAGATCATACACACATCTATCGTATTCTTTGATGGGACTCAAACTTTTAAGAACTGTAATTATGACCACATGTTGTTATTAAAACTGCAGATCTTGCTACAGTCATGTGATAGGTCGATATTAGGACCCAGTTCATGAATATGGTATCTTCCCCCTGACCATGGAGCAACCGCCCTTTGGAATAGATATATCCTGATTACATAAATGTTTCCATATAGTCCGTGTTTGTAACCTTGGGATACAGGATCCAAAATTGCCGATAGGGAATAGATAGATTAAAATGGTACAGTGATACAGAGGGATTCCAAATATTAGGTATTACAACAAAGGGATACAAGGGTTACACCAGGCTACAAAGGGATACAGTGAGGTTACAACAAAGAAATTTTAATGTTATACCAAATTCATTAGGGATACAGGGATACAAGGGTTACACCAGGCTACAAAGGGATACAGTGAGGTTACAACTGAGAAATATTAATTTTATACCAAATTGATCAGGGATACAAGGGTTACACCAGGCTACGAAGAGATACAGAGGGGTTACAACAGAGAAATATTAATTTTATACGAAATTGATCAGGGATACAAGGGTTACATCAGGCTACAAAGGGATACAGAGGGGTTACAACAGAGAAATATTAATTTTTGTCAAGCCCGCTTGCGGTGAGCGAGACTTAGTCGCCACTTTTGGTGTATGTGCGTGCGTCTGTCCGATTTTGTCCGGACCATAACTTTGTTATGCTTTGACCAATCTTGCTTATATTTGGCATGAATGTTCATCTCCATGAGGAGGAGTGTCATGCCCAACCCAAAGGTTCCTATCTCAAAGGTCAAGGTCACAGGTGGAGGTCAAAGGTCAAATTGAAGCTTGTCCGGAGCCTAACTTTGTCATACATTGACCAATCTTTCTTATATTTGGCATGAATATTAACCCCCATGAGGCGGAGTGTCATGTCCGACCCCCAGGTTCCTATCTCAAAGTTCAAGGTCACAGTTTGAGGTCAAATTGATGGCTAATTTAAGTTGTAGCCATTTTTCAACTTGCGCAGAGGCTCGACATAATTTGCCCGAGGGCATGAATTAATTCCTAGTATACCAAATCAATCAGGGATACAGTGAGGTTACAACAGAGAAATATTAGTTTTATACCAAATTGATCAGGGATTCAGGGATACAAGGGTTACACCAGGCTACAAAGGTATACAGTGAGGTTACAACAGAGAAATATTAATTTTATTCCTCCAATCTCACTCTGACCACGTCTATGGCCTTGACAGCTATGTGAACTGGGCCCTAAAAATCGACCTCTTACATGAAGAAAATTCTGTAGTAAATGGTTATTATCTCTCAACAGGATTTTAAAGACTCCCCCCTTAGGTGTGGAGAAAATTTTGATTTATGAAACCTAAGTTCATTCTGCATTCTGGAGCATTTTGGTGTAAGTTACCTGTTATCTTCATCTGTTTCCGAGCATTTGAGCCATTTTGACCCTTAGGCTCCACCTATTCTGCAGTACTCATGATCAAAAGTGCTTGTTTGGCATTGTTCTTGGTTGAGTGACGGTATCTGACATTAGTATTTGCAAAGTTTTCTTAATTCAACTTTGAATATCTTTTTGATATTTTAAATAATATTATGTATATCAAATGTGTGAGTCTGGTCATGGCGAATGCTTGATATTAATGCATCTGTTCAAACCGACTCGAGACTTATACACTGAAGCAGAATGAATTAAGTGTTAATTTTTAAAACTGTATATTTTAATAATATCAATTTATATTTAATTTCAGATTAAACAGGATACATTATATAATCATGCATTGAGATACAGGAGATTCTGGCAATACTGTCTTGGCAAAAATGTCCGACCCAGCTGGTAGTATGTCTCTTTCAAATGGTGACCTATCTGAACCTATTGATGAAAGGTTAAGGTCAGAGCAAGATGAAGGGTCAAGGTCACAGCAGGATGAAAGGTCAAGTATGTCTCTTTCAAATGGTGACATTTCTGAACCTATTGATGAAAGGTCAAGGGCACAGCAAGATGAAGGGTCAAGGTCACAGCAAGATGAAAAGTCAAGTTTAAAACCTTATATCCCACCACCGCCCCCACTGCCACCACCACCGAAAGTATTCCATCTGCCTCTAGAGCTACTGGAAGATGATGAATTTGCAGGTAACTATTATTGGCTTTGCTCCGTTAATGCCTAATCCATGTTTACCATGGTTTTAAACAGACATCCGGAAATCTTTTTAAATGTGTGCATCCCTTAGTCATACTGAATGAAATTATGTTGATTTTTATCCTGCATTGAGTAAGGGTTAGCCGAAGTTCCTGAAAAATTTGGTGAACAAAAGTGTATATAAAAAATGAATAAGTCTGGATTCTTATCAAATGATCATGGTGATAAATAAAAAATATAAAGCTGCACATTTTTATTTTTTAAACCACATGCTCTTAGTATATACTATAACTTCTACATTTTGAGAAATGCCTCATAGTTAGTTCAAATTAATTAGGAAGGTTACCAGAGCAGACATGTTCATGTTCAGTATATGCAGTGTTTGGTGTTTAACTTTTTCAGACAAAAGATTCCAGAAGGAGTTGCAGTTCCGGATTGTTGGCGCCATTGAGAGCAGCGACTCTCAGCTGTTACAAGAATTGATAGACAAAGGGGTAAACACAAATGCTAAAATTCTCCTTGTTAAGACACCACTCATACATGCATTGGAACAAACCGAATTATGTAACGATATAATAACAAAAATACTCTTTGCTAAAGGGACAGACCCAAACTTGGGCGATTTTACACCATGGGGAATGGGTCCTCTGCATATCATTGCTAAACTTGGAGATATGACTTTAGCAAAACTTCTCATTGAAAGTGACTTAGGGATAAAGTGCAATATTAACATGACAGACAATGGTGGTGCAACTCCATTACTATTCGCCACACGATATGGCCATGAGGAAATGGTCAAGTACTTCATTGAAAAATCTGCGGATCCTTTAATGCGTGACAGTAGTGGAAGAAACGCATTTCATCGTGCCTGTGAATTTCAGCATTTGAGTATTGCTCAAAACTTGTTAGACATTGGAAGTGATGTAAACACAGCTGACAAATTTGGTTGGACACCTTTATTTCACAGTGCGTTTTTCAGCAATATTATTGTTATGGAATTTCTCTTAGGTAATGGAGCAAGTGTAAACCTGCTGGATATTTACGGGAAATCGTTAATTGATCTAGTCTGCTATAACAATATCGCTCCTTTACATGAAGGAAATCTGCCAGAAAAAGTGGTTCTGTCTACAGCATTTAACTACTATGAAAGGAACTGGGGTAAACCGTCCGAAGAGTTCTTGGAGTTGAGTTACGATTTAGAGTATCGGTTTTTCAACAACGCACATGTGTGCTTTCAATGCCTGAAGATTCTGCTCAATGCTGGTGCTGACCCGAAGCTCTTCCCTACTGATGATCTGGCGTGTAACTCATTCACTGGTAGGTATTATCCAAATATATTTACCTGGCACCAATCTCCCTAAGCATCTCAATCTGAGCAAGATCTCATCTCAAATATTGGCATGGGTCTTTATATGCTAATTTCCATGCGAGTCTGGGCTGAAAATTAGCAGCACTAAACTGGAATGTTATTTTGAGTTTATTACAGAAAATTTTAAGAGCTGATCGAAGCTTCAGATTTAT
The DNA here is from genome assembly GCA_947247005.1 of Spisula solida. Lineage (NCBI taxonomy): Eukaryota > Metazoa > Mollusca > Bivalvia > Venerida > Mactridae > Spisula > Spisula solida. Next base: position 4,373,843 of record OX365960.1, on the reverse strand, counting down.
CTCTAATTCTGACTCTGATTTTAGCAAAATGTCAATTTGAGTTGAGATTTCTACTTGAGATACTCATACGTGTATTTCCAGCAAATTGAAGAATGACCTATATTTTCTTAATGATTATTGTTTGCTTTGCATGAATGTATCAAAGGTGTTTGAATTGTCTCCCTTGTTCTACCGTACAATTTTGCAACTGTTGACCAAACCGATTCATGTTTGTAAATATCACATTTATTTTATCCTGGGCGCATTAACGTTACTCTACAGTCATACAAATTAATTCATACTTTTATATATATTTATATTTACAAATGTGTATACTCCAATATACACAACATGGGTTGATCCCTTCCATGTTTTGTTATCCATGAATTTACGACCCCACCAAAATGCATTTTTTAAATTAATCAAATCCACAAAATTTAATACCCTCGAAAATATGTGATTTTACACCGAGTAATTATGTATGAATTTCTATTTTCAGTGTTCGCCAAAATGCGTGCCTATCTGATATTAGCCGGTGCCATGCTGAATCCTGAGGACATATGGTTAACAGCTATAGAGCCAGGACCGGAGAACTGGCAGGGTTGGTTGAAGTCCCAGCTAGGGGAGCAACTCACTCTGTCTCGACAGTGCCGTTATATAATACGTCTGTGTTTGGCTCACACTAGAAATATCGATCAAGCTATCACTGATCTCCCAATTCCTCAAGCCTTGAAAGTGAGATTGAAACTTGACGGAGATTTTGATCACTTCATGAAACTTATCGAAAAATCCAATTCGTAATTTTGTGGTGCTGAGTTTTTATTTAGTTTCCAGTGTTCGCTATGGAATTAGGCTTTTGTTGTTTAATGCCGAGCTTTTGTATCCCCCAAGTATAATGTAATAATGTTACATACACTCTTACTCTAGCCCAGTATATCTGCAATATGCGTTTTTCAGGCTCAGGTTCTAGGCACATTGATTATTCCAAAACTAAACAAAATGCAATAAACTCCTCCAAAACATCTCAATTAAACAATTATTGAAAACTAAAATTCATTTTTGAAAACAATTGTCATTTTTTTTGACGTAATCTGATAAAACATATTATTGTTCAAAACAACATAGATCTGTCATACCAGAATTGTTGGCCTGGTTATGTGAAGTTCGTTCCATGGTTTATTCTTGAAAAATGTCATTTTGTAGAAATATCTAATTCCAGTGATTTGAAAGGAGACTGTTTAATTTGATTGGTTCTGGTTTAATATCATTGTGTGTAGTGTTATACATCATATATTTCAGCATTCAATAGCCCCCCACCCCTGGTAGTTGCAAGACTAAGCTTTTGATTTTATTTGCCTTTATGTTTTGTAACATGTTCAATTGAAGGGAGCTTATTATTATTATTAAATATCCGTGGTTCATGCAGTTAAGATTTTCTGAGTATTTATATATATGTTACTCTATTATTAGTTATATTAGTTAAGGTAGTTCAAGTCCAAGTGTGCCAAATAATTTATTTTATCTGTAGTTCCAGCTGTTCCTTATTATATATATACTAAGTGACAGGGTGAGCTTTTGTGATGACTCTTCGTCTGTCCGTTCACAATTTCTTGGGAACCCACTAGAGGCCACAATTATGACTCGATCTTCATGAAACTTTGTTAGAATGTTTGTCTCTATAAAAATCTAGGCCATGCCTAAACAGTACTACTAGTATCTATCAGATGAACTTATTTGAGCGATGCGAAACAGTCTTGGCATATTTGCTGCATTTCATACCTAGCAAAAGCAATGTTTCTCAGGTGAGTGATATAGGGCTATCATGGCCCTCTTGTTTTTTAATGCCATTTATAAAACCATTATACTGAATGTTCACTGTTCAAATGTGCTTTATACATGAAATGTTCTAGTTGTTTGATATATCCAATCAGGGTTGTCTTTAAGATTTTGCTAAGCTACGCCGGTACTTATATAAAGTATCTAAGTAGAAAACTAAGAATATTTTCAAAATCGTAAAATTTCCTTAAGCGCATCAGCTAAATACTACAATTAAAATTATTATTTGTTTACATAGTTTTGAGGCATGATGTTGAGAGCTACAATAATTACTAACAAAACATAGGTTATTCTTTAATTTGCGGAATATATGCGCATCACAAATTCTTAACTTAATAGTAAGTCAAAATAAGTTTTCCAGCCAGATGCTTTATAAATACCAACCCAGGCTTGTTTTAGAGTTGAGTCAGGCAAAACAATTATTGTATCAATTGTTAGTAGTTCATTGTCTTAAGTTTTCAGGTGGCCAAAGTTGTGACTGGCATTTTGGTCTACAGCTGCCTCTTAATGACAACCCTGCTAAAATGTGTGAATTTTACACCCCTAATTGTGTGCTTTTTCATAATTATGCTGACAAGCAAAATTACATAATTCCCATGAAATTCACGCCATGCGAAAGCATTTATAAGTTCGTTGAAAATGTTTGTTTAGTTAAGACGTACCTTGTGTTTCCACTTAATTGCTGCAACCACAGAGAACCGAAGGCAAGGTGGTAGAGTTGTGGAATGTTGTAGTGCTAAGACATGGTTATGCTGAATACGATATCCATTATCGCAGCAGTTTGCTGGATAGTTTAAAACCAAGTGCAATTAATTTATTATACCAAGAATGTTTGTTCATACAATGTACCGGTAGTTATATACCATCTTGTAGCTTGGTCTAAACACATGTGTAGGCCACATTATGCTCCCCCAGAAACGTTTGAATTTCTGTACCATTGCTGGTGCATTCTTTTTAGTTTTCAGATTATAAAAACAAGAACAATTATGACTCGCACTTGTCATTTAAATAAATGAAAAATCACTAGAGTAGAACTCTACAATATTGCCTAGATTGAATATATTCATCCTTATTGTAGGGGGTTCCTGGGGGCATGCTTGTAGGTGAAATACACTTAACAAATCTTATAAGTGTGCACATGTTTTTACCATATACCTTTTTTATTTATGAATATTTCTGCATGAAATTTTGTGTACATGCTATTGAATAACAAAAGGTTAGATTATTATCGTTTTTTGTTCAAAATTAAATAAAGCGGATCACTGAACCACGAAACATCAATATGCATAATATGCACAAGAAATTTATGCGTAGGTGCAAATTATTTTTAGATATGGTCAATTAAAATTTTAGATATATTGTTACATTCAAAAAACACAAAATTATGCGATTTTTCATTCAACAAAATGGTGATTTTCAACTTTAAAAAATACAGTTTAAATTTTATGGTCAAAGGGAGGTAACTCTTCCAAAATTGAATTTTCATACAAAAAGTGAGTAGTTATAAACTTAAATTGTGCTTTATTTTTATCATTGTTTTCTTTATTTCTGGATCTGTGATAACTAAATAGACTTGAACTCAAACTTGATCAGCAAAGAAGATGCATAGCTGCATTAACAACCTGACAAACGCTCGATGAACATACAACAAAAACATGTGACATTAGCTTTTGTTGATGTCATCATTTGTTTACCGGGAATTCTGTTTGTGACAATTGTTATCAGATTTTATTAAAACCAATTGAATTGTAATTCCACATGTCCAGGCTGCATATGTTGAAAATTTCAACAAGATCTAACACGTATTGACCGAGTTATGAGTAAGTATATACATGCACACTTATAAAATTTGTTAAGTGTATATACTGTCATAATTTATTATGTGTACCCTAAATATTTTGCATTATAACAGGTCATTGCTTATTTCAAATTTTATATTATTTCGGGGGTTTCTATTGTTTCTTTGTGTACATGTGTGTCTGTTTACATTGGAGTGTTTTACGCATTTCGCCAAATCTTGCATGTTTGTATTATGTTTTTCTTCTAAGAAGAGATATGGAGCCAATTCTAGTCTGACACTTTTAGATATTGATTGCAGTAGATCTTCCTAGTACCATAGTTATCAAAGGTACCAGGCACATAAATTAGACCCCAAAAATAATACTAACTGTATTTTTATCATTTATTATATAATAATAAATTGAATAAAGAACCCAAAACAAAAATACAGACTTCAAGACCTAATAATTCTTTGTTATCAATTAACACGCCTGGCACCAATGGTACACATTATTATAAATTACAAATAAATCCTGTATATATCGCTATTTATTTGTGTCTTGTTGATATTTTTCCTCCACAAAAGAGATGCAGATTCCACATGAAAATATTGCTTTAACCCTTTACTACACAGACCTGTAACATATTTACCTACAATATTCAGTTTTATAATAACTGACCTGTTATATTGTGTGAACTATCTCCATATGAGTTATTTAGGAATAAAATGAGGCTAAAACCAATAACCTCACAGAACAAGAAATATCTCTGAATGTGATGACTACCCCAAGATACTGCGTGAGACGGTGACTTAGTATTAGACAACCAAATTATGATGATATGTATCTAGTCTAGCTTTAGTAATAATGAGTCTTAAAAATATGGTTGGCAGGCAACCATAAGCAATGTAACCATAAGCAATGTAACCATAAGCAATAGTGCAGACAAAATTATAGTAAAAATATCAAAGCATAGTAACTCCCTAAAAACAGATTGGGTCATCGAGTGCAAACTCGCCTTGGTACTGAACGTAAAATTTTGGATCAGTTGAAATCAGACCAATAAATACAGGCCATAGCCCTCTTAACATTGATCGGAAGTGTGCGCCCACGTTATGCACAACCTGAAATATGATAAGGGTCAACACATTAGTAAGATGGACTGATGAAATTTTTACGAAACATTGTGAAACATGTGAAATACTGTAAACTGAAAAGATTGCTTAAAATTTGATGTCTAACTGCTGATAAGCCCTGCCTTACTCAAGTTTTGAGCTGTAGTGAATCATCATGATTATCATTTAGCAAATCTGGTTTCACTCAATATGATAATGAAAATGAGACAAAAATGAAAATCTACCTTAGGGATATTTGACATCAAGAACAACCACACTCCAAGGAATTAGACAGCACTATCTGCACATGTGAGGGAAATTTGATAACTAAGTGTATTATAACAAACATCTATCTATACTTCACTTATTTATTTCACAGATGCTTCCATGATATAATTTAACAATATATATACTTTAAATGGCATCAACATAACAAACTGAAAGGGTTTATGACACAAAATTGTATGTCTCCCACAAAGGGCCATAACTCAGGCAATATTAATCTGACCTAAAATTCCTGACAATATGCATTACTAGGCTTAGTTCCAACTGTTCATGAAAGTTTCATTGAAAATCTGACCAACAGTTAAATAAGGAGAACAAGCACAGAAAACTTAGTGACATCCATCCAGCACAAAATCAATATGTCTCCCAATATTTCGCTGTCTTAGAATGAAATGGTCGTAAGTGCTACTTACAACCTTAAAAGACTCGTACATATTTGCAATCTGCATCACAAGGCGCTTCTTATAAGCCTATCTTCATGAAAATCTAAATAGGTCATGTTGACCAAACTGAAGTTGAAAAAGCTTGTTTTTCCATAAGTAAAGAGTGGTCTTCACACAGATTTTTTTGTTTTCTCAAAATATCGATTTTGAACTAACAACCTTCTCATTCTAAACCAGCGATTTGTGGGAGACATAAGTCTCACAACTGGGAATTAATACTGTAATCTGGCACATGTGGATAAACAGTCAAAACATTTTGCCTTCGCACAAAGATATGTAGCTTGATACATAATGCATAAATCACACAAAAATTCTCTTTGGTTCAATACTGAAGTTATCATCCCATAGACGATTCTCTATAGCTTCAGCTGATAGTACTGTAGGCACTGCTTGTGTGGAATACAAGGACAACTCGCCAGCAAGAAGCCCCGCCCTCACACACGTTGATATATCTCTCCCCATCAATAGACTAGATACGAATGCTGCAACTAAACTGAAAGTAGAAATAAAGGGGGATAATTAGTAAGTGTGAGATAGGCCAGACAAACTCCCAAATCTGACTGAAATATGCAATCTTCCTCAGTACAACTTCATGAGCTGATGGAAATTTACGATGAAGAGCACAATCTTCCACAGTACTTCTGAGCTGATGGAAATTTACAATGAAGTTCATGATCTTCTTCAGTACAACTTCATGAGCTGATAAACCTTTCAGTACATTTCCATGACTACAACACATCTCTTTGGCACAACAAGGTTGTATCTTACTATACACTATATAGAGATACAACCTTGATATGCCAAAGGGATGATTATTGTTACAGTTACTGGTGTACTTTCTGCAATATGGTAAAGGTTTGGTTTATTATAGTGTCGCACCTATTGAAAGGGTCAGCCAATTGGACTTACAGGACACCTATCTTTTGTGCGCACTATTCCTCCCGAACCCACTTTCTAATTCATATTGACGAACACCTAGTAGACTGAGAGAAGGGCCTACGGTAAACATTCTTTAACTAGATGGCAGGTCATCAACCGACCGCATCAGTTCAGCCACTGTCATAGTTTATGTATGCTTTCCTTAAATGAGTATACAAACAAATATTTCTTACCAGTCACCGGCACCAGAAACACTGATAATGTCTCTATGGTTATTCTCCCTGGCAGGTATAGAATGATGCACCATAGTAACGCCACCAGATCTCTACAATATAAATATATCTAGATCAGCAAGAAAATATAGAATATCAGCAGCAGAATTGTTAATATTATACATTGAGTACATAAAGAAACACATGTTTCATATTCTCCATAGGGTTACATGTAAAAGTGGTAAAATATTTTCTTCATGTATTACCCGGTACGTATATCTGTCATTTTTGTGTCTTTTTGTTCCCATGTATCTCTGCTTTATTTATTAAAGTGTATTCACCCATGGCTAATTTGAATGTTTTTGACAGCAAGTTGTTAAAATAGCATTTTCTGGGAATTAACAAATTCAGCAATTTCTTCCAAGAAGTCTTGGCTAAAAACTAGTAAAAAGGTAAAATTTTGAAACAGACTACTTAAACAATTCCAATGTGTTAACAATCAATCCACACCAAACTTGTGGAGAAAATGTTAAATGTGTGTTTTTATGTACTCAGTGTACAATATCAGATTATCTACAATAAACTTTGAACATAGAACATAATATTCCAGTCTAAGTATTGACATGGTCTAATCAGCTTTTTCATTGATACACCAAAGATCTAATATCTTTGGATACACCAACTAGTTTCGCCTTGATCACTCAAAATGTTCTTACATTAAACATCAATATAAACTGAAACACTTACTTGAAATCTAGCAACAACTAAGATCATTTCAAAGTTTATAATAATTATCAGTATGTTATATCAGTATGTTATTATTGAATTAAACTTAGTTACATGTATAACTCCAACGCGATAAATTGCAGTACAAAAACATACACAATACTGCCTATATTTTTGTTATGGATTAAAATCAAGGACCGTAACATTTACCAATGAAAGCATTCAAACATTTGGCACAACATATAAAGTTATCATGCTCCTAAATATTCAGAAACGATAAATATAGCGGATTTTGTGTTTGTTTTTGTATTGCAATTTATCACGCTGGAGTTATAGTACTGTAACAAAACTATAATGAAACCCCTGTTTAGCAGTATAGTGCTTGTAGGCCTACATATTATTTTGAAAAAACAAAAGTTGATTTTCTTGTTATTACTATCCAAACACCAGTCATGTTAGTACCTACACCATTCTTTTGTATATTTTGATTAAACAAGAGGGCCCAAAGGGCCATAGGTCGCTCACCTGTCCTAGTAGTTCATGCACCCCTAATGGTAGCCTCTATTGCATGTACAAGGTTTTCATATTGTCTTATGCTTTATAATTTACATCACATTTAGACCCAATGACATATTGAAGTGATTTGACCTAGTGACCTAGTTTTTGCCCCGGATGACCCAACATCGAACTTGACCTAGATTTTGTTGAGATGATCATTGTGACCAAGTTTCATAAAGATTAGGCCAAAATTGTGACCTCTAGTGACTACACAAGGTTTTTCTATGATTTGACCTTGTGACCTAGTTTTTGACCCCGGATGACCCAATATCGAACTTGACCTAGATTTTGTTGAGATGATCATTGTGACCAAGTTTCATAAAGATTAGGCCAAAATTGTGACCTCTAGTGACTACACAAGGTTTTTCTATGATTTGACCTTGTGACCTAGTTTTTGACCCCGGATGACCCAATATCGAACTTGACCTAGATTTTGTTGAGATGATCATTGTGACTAAGTTTCATAATGATTAAGCTAAAACTGTGACCTCTAGTGTCTACACACGTAATTGTGGATGGACGGACGACGAACGAAGAGTGATCACAAAAGCTCACTCTGTCACTTTGTGACAGGTGAGCTAAAAAACAGTATTTTTGAAAACTGTCTGTTCTACAAAATTACCCCCTTTGTATAAGATTGCTGTTTATACATCATTTATTTTCATTTCCAAATTAGCTCCCTTTCGATAAATAATCCCCCCCCCCCCTAAAGTCATCTCCCAAAGTATATAACTCTCCAATGTTAAAAGTTAACTTCCCATAGTTACAAGAGTTAACTCCCTTTGTTAAAAGTTTACTTCCCATACAAGAGTAATTAACTCCCTTTGACCACATTGCATCTAATATGTATTTATAAATACATAATGTACATTGATACAAATTGTTAGTAGTATCATATGGTGTGACAATAAATATGTTTTTGATATTTATTGAGAGAACTACAACTACTACGAATGATCTCATCTAATAAAGAAAACTTGAGATTGATCTTAGGTCACCAGTTGATAAAATGAGAATAATCCAACTTGACTGAATGACTTGCCACTTGATAAAATGAGATTCATTTCATATTAGCAATGAGAATAATCCAACTTCAACAACTAAAAGCAAATGACTGAACTATGGTACATTTTTGTATTTACAATTTGTCAGTGTCATATTTATCATGTGAGATAATTCTCAAAGTATTAGTGAGAGATGAAAAATTAAACAATTGTTTCTCGTAAGCGATCAATCTATTCATTGTTTATGTTACACACTGTGCATATTAACTATATTGAATTTTGAGTTATAGGTTCTATCAACAGTCATAGTTCAGTTAAATGAGACTACCAAGTGAACTTTCCTGACACTGGACCAGATAGTCATGGAGCTACTCTTGTTGATTGAACTCTAAAGAAAAAATGCTAGTTTGAGAATCAAACCTGCAACCTTTAACTACCAGCCCATTGCCGATGATTGGGGCCAGTCAAAAGACATTTTGATGTGTAAACTTAATTTATCACAATGATCTCACAGATGTAACTTTAAGCCTGAATCATGATCTCACACAGTGATGAGAGGATACTGGTGCAGGATCACACGGGCACATAGACAAATGCATACAAACAAAAAATACGGTATTAAAGAAATAAAGCCAGAAAAAATCCACTCCAGAGAGAACTGAAAGTTATACATGTACTACAAAAATACACAAGTACAGTAATACAATGAGATGAAGGTTTAAGGTTAAAGTTAAGGTCACACCATCATACAGTTTGTGTAACACCAAGTGTTAATGTGCATCAAAGAATACTATATATATAGCGTGGAGAATTTGACATGATCATGACCTTTGTGCATGAATATATAACAAGGTTCTTGTGATGAATATATAAATTTCCGCGAGCAAATCATGCAATATCGGTCCATTAGATTTATGTTGGTATTACACCTCGAGCATCTTCGTGATACCCCCGCATACATATAGACAATAAATCAGCTGTGAAATTATGCTAATGGAATGTCGAGAGTCAAATTCCCTGGACTATAACTCCCAGAAACATGCATTCGACTTCAAAATACTGGACAGACTGGTACCTGACATATTTGCCAAATTGACACATGAAAGTATATATTATGGACTTTGTTTAGCTTCATATTTTTTTCTAGTTCATTTTCATGTTTGCCCCGGTGACTTTTACTTGTAAGCTGTATGTACTACTTGTGCCTTTCGTGCCTTGCTGTTTCTGTTGAAAGCTGGGTTCCCAGTCGATTTGTTATTATCTTTTTTCTTTGATGCTAACCATCAGTTGGGAGTCAGTCTATATTACTACCTGTGTTTTGGCTGAATGCACCAATCGGGAGCCAGTTTAGAGCAGTACCAATCTTTTGATAGATTCAGCAACATGAAATTCCTGACACGCAGTATTTACCTCCCTTAGCCAAACATTGTTGTAAATATACACTCTTTCATATTATTGATAACATTAGTCCCTGTATGGTGTGAAGGGTGAACAAGGGGTAAAAGATTGTATGAAGTTGCTAAGGAAACCATTAAGAACATATCAGACTATGAAAACACACAAAAGACAGGTATGTTTTTACACAGTCAAGCAGAAAAATCAAATATTTAAACAAAGGGGTTGATTTTGGCACATTTTTTACTCCATAATAATTGTAAATAAAGTAGATGGCTATACTTTTCCTAACTTATTGAAATATGATGCACTAATTGATTGCTCGTCCTAGGAACAAGCAAATAATAAAATATCCTGGCTCAGTTTTCCTTAGACAGCCCTTTCCCTACCCCTAAGGCAAACAAATAGACACATCACACCCAAATAAACTTATTCTTAGAGTATCATCTGCATAGTCACCAAGTTTGCACACCACACATTTTTTAAAAATTTCCTTAAAAAATATTGTTGGACTGTAGGCTAACTCTTTAAACATTTCAAAACATTAATTGACTGATTTGGCCAAAATGTTTTTGGATTTGAATGACAATCCAGCGATTAAGAATAATTAATTGATATAATAATGGATTAATTACCATATATCTATGTGAGAGTACCCATTGTAAGTGTGCCAAAAGCGAAAGCAACCAAAGTTTGTATACTAGTAGAGTACAAGCTTAGGTATTATTTTATAAACAATTCTACACTCATTCACTTACCTTGATCAAATAATCTGACAGACAACAATCAATCAATCAATCAATCAATCAATCAATCAATAAGAAAATATGCATACATAAGTCATAACAAATACAAGCATATTGAAGCATTAACTGTATATTCAGTCATAAATGGGAGCTTAAAAGTTTAAAGAAATGATATAAAGTGTTAATTTTAAATCAATTATTAAATTTTTTTACTTGTAACAAAGACATCTGAGAATCACTTCATTTACAATGAACTACCATAATGAGATGGTCTTAATATTGAGGTTCATCAAAGATGGGGGGCATACTAAAGAGCAAAACAGTATAAATGACAGACCTTAAAATCATGGTCTTAGTTTAGAGGTAATCATGTCGTCTTTAGGAGAGGTTTTACAGTAATATAAAATCTACGCACCTGTACTACATCTCCTTTAAGAGGAAGCTTACAATCAGTGTTACCATGGTAACAAACCATAACTCCATGACGACCAAGTGTAACCATGGTTATTGGAATGTGATCTGATACAACCCCTAACAACCGGGAGCACTCATGTAGAACAGTTTCAAAATCAAGGTCATCTACTGAACCTACAAACAAAAAGTTACATGTTTAAAGACTGCTGTGAAAGGGTCATACTCATTGCCAAGGTCTAGGACTTCAAATAACGGTGGTACAGTGGTATAACCCTCTTGACTTGATTCTCGGCCGTGGCACATGGTCATTTCTAAAATGCGTTTCAGTGTTTTCCACCCAACTAGAAATGAACTGGTTGGAACCCCAGAGGTAGTCTCGCATGTATCGGTGCTATACATCGGCCCATTAAACCAAAGGAGTCCATTGGAAACAAGCTAGGGTAACAAACCTTGAGCCCTTGTATCACACCTCTTTCTCTTCTACTTGCCATCTCTTCAGCCAAAACATAGGACCCCATTGTAAATCCGGAAAGTGCTTGCATTTTCATGTCTTACCCTTGACCACAAGGCCTAAATAATTACACTTACATGGCCCCCTCACAGCTACTGATTGAAATCCCACTCATTGCCGGGTTTGTGAAGTTGAAGGTTAGTTAAAACTTATTTAAGGTTGATTGTAAAACAAGTTCTACAGCTTTTAATAACTCTTGACACCTCATTCCTGATGGTATCTACCACTAGAAGGTAGAGAGAAGAAAGTCAGTTTCCTTTCTTAGGTTGGGCATCAAGCAATGGACACACAATAATATTGTCGGTAAAATTTTGCCTCGTCTTTTATCAATAAACTGCAGCCAATGCCTTTATGGTGGAACCAGTGGTTTAAAAAATGTTGGAAACTATGACACCATAGCAATGTCATTATCTAATAAAATATGGAAACTTTGCATTCAGTTTTAAATAGGAAATAACTTCAATTTTAAAATGATAAAAAATTTGTAAATAGATGACATTTTTTAAACCTCTTGTTCCACCTTAAAGCAGGTATACCTGGTACAGAAGACTGATGTATGGAAGTAGTTACCTGATATAGGAATGTCTTTACCACTGAACAATGATACCATACTCTTCAGTTCATTGAAGTTTGGTGATGTGTAGATGATAGCTTTACCATACGGTGTACTGAATGGTTTCATTGCCTTATGTAAGTCTGTAGGTTCAAACAACACTGGAAAAGACAACATGAGATGTTTGTAAAACATGTATATGCCCCCATGGCAGCCCAATAGTCAGAAATGGTAAAAGGTCATAGTGACCTTGAACTTTAACCTACTGACCTCAAAATCAATAGGTCATCTACTGTTGATGACCAACCTTCATGTAAAGTTTGAAGATCCTAGGGCAAAGCGTTCTTAAATTAATGAACGGAAACCATTTGGTTAACTGACCGACCAACAGACTTGTGCATAGTAATCAAAGAGGGCATAATAAATACCATACAATACTAGTTTAAACAGTGAGTGTGCAGTAAAACTCACTAATAGATCATGGTCTGAACAAACCTGTTCACCATATAGGTGAGAGAGACTGAGTCAGCAGCCAGTGGCCAGATAGCTCAGGTCAGAGAGCATTCACCCTGTAGGTGAAGGGTGCTGGGTTAGAGACTCAGTCAGGCTGCACATTTTTTGTCACACTGTGACATACATGTACAGAACTTGGATATAATGAATTTCTGCAAATATCAAACGTGAAATTGTTAATCTACCTTAGCAACATACAGCAACATCATTGTTCCTGCATATGTCTTAGTTTCATAAATTTAAGACCCAGAAAAATGTCATAACACCGCTATGCACAATCCTCAATACACACAAAATGTGTGATTTTACAATACTGTAACAGCGCAACTTCTCCAAAGCGGACAACATCTCTGGAGTGGCTCTCTATAGAGCAACAACCTCTGTTGAGCAGCCTACCATAAAGTAACAACCTCTCCATGGCAGCCATCCATAGAGCAACAACTACTCCAGAGCGGACCTCCATAGAGCAACAACATCTCTGGAGTGGCCCTCTATAGAGCAACAACCTCTGTAGAGCAGCCTACCATAAAGTAACAACCTCTCCATGGCAGCCATCCATAGAGCAACAACTACTCCAGAATGGCACTCCATTATAGAGCAACAACCTCTACAGAGCGGCCTTTCATAGAGCAACCATCTCTCATAAGCAACAAAATCATTTTGTTCAAAAAGTTACCATTTTTACTATATATTTTACTTCTCTAGTGCAACAACCTCTGTACAACAATCAAACTGTATGTTTCCAAAATGGGTGTTGCTCTAGAGAGGTTGTACTGTATATGAATAAAGAGTACCTGGTACAAAAATTATGAGGTTTTGAATTGTTGATGGTTAAAAGAGTACCTGGAACACCAGCATCCAGACAGAATCTACACAAACATTCCATGGCTTCCACAGATATATTACCATCCATACACACCTACCTGGAACACCAGCATCCAGACAGATTCTACACAAACATTCCATGGCTTCCACAGATCTATTACCATCCACACACACCTACCTGGAACACCAGCATCCAGACAGATTCTACACAAACATTCCATGGCTTCCACAGATATATTACCATCAATACACACCTACCTGGTACACCAGCATCCAGACAGAGTCTACACAAACATTCCATGGCTTCCACAGATATATTACCATCCATACACACCATGGAACTAGACTTCAACTCATCTTCAAACTGCATTATCTGATATAGAGAATACAGTGATGTTGTGAAACTGTTTTTTGATTTTTTTGGCTTTGCTACAAAAGTGAAAGTATGGTTGGATAGAACCAGCACTCCATCAGCCTGCATGTCAATGAAAATATATTTATCGCATTTGAAATTTTTAACAAGAGCAACGCCTTGCGGGTGCAGATGCTCATCTGATCATTGTCACTGTAAAAAAGACCCATTACCCTTGCATAAAGTAGGGTGTGTTATGAGTCTTCCTTAAAAAAGTGAGGTATTGATGGTGACTAAAGGGGCAATAATAGTTATGGGTCATGCTTGACATGGTCAGGTTTTGATGGTGAATAAGTGTTGAAAGTTTCAAAGCAATAGTCTACATAGTGTTTGAGAAAAGTGAACCTGAACACAAAACTTAACCAAGGAATACTTTAAGTCCAAAAAGGGCTATAACTTTTGCCAAATGCAGATCAGAGTTATGGGTCATGCTTGACATAGTCAGGTTTTGATGGTGAACAAGTGTTGAAAGTTTTAAAGCAATAACTAAGATAGTTTAGTAGAAAAGTGGACCTAAACACAAAACTTAACCAAGGAATTTACTAAGTCCAAAAAAGGGCAATATTTCTTGCAAAATACAGATCAGAGTTATGGGTCATGCTTGACATGGTCAGGTGTTGATGGTGAACAAGCGTTAAAAGTTTCAAAGCAATAGCCCACATAGAGTATGAGAAAGTTGGACCTAAATACTAAACTTAACCAAGGCATTTTATTTAACCAAGTTCAACAAGAGTGCCAAAATGTCACAAAATACGCCCGTCTTGGGGCATGGTGAGTCTCAGGGCATGATGAATGAAAAAAACAAACAATCCAACATTTGTTTTAATTAAAGGACCATAACCCAAGAAGGCCTAGGCTGATTTGGCCTACAATTGAACTTGTCTTAGATATTATATCCATAAACATTGTCACCTAGTTTGAAGATACTCAGAAGAAAACTCTTTGCACTAGAGAACAGACAAGGTCAATTTCAGATTTGTTTTGGTAATTATAGGACCATAACCAAATAAGGCCTAAGCCGATTTGGCCTATAATCAAACTTGGCCTAGATATTATGTCCATAAGCATTGTCACAAAGTTTTAAGACGATCGGATGAAAACTGTTTGCGTTAGAGCACAGACAAGGCCAATTTCATACTTATTTGGTAATTAAAGGCCCATAACCAAATAAGGCCTAGGCCGATTTGGCCTATAATCTAACTTGGCCTAGATATTATGCCCATAAGCATTGTCACAAAGTTTTAAGACGATCGGATGAAAACTGTTTGCGTTAGAGCACAGACAAGGCCAATTTCATACTTATTTGGTAATTAAAGGCCCATAACCAAATAAGGCCTAGGCCGATTTGGCCTATAATCTAACTTGGCCTAGATATTATGCCCATAAGCATTGTCACAAAGTTTGAAGAAGATCAGATGAAAACTGTTTGCGTTAGAGTACAGACAAGGCCAATTTCATACTTATTTGGTAATTAAAGACCCATAACCCAATAAGGCCTAGGCCGATTTGGCCTAAAATCTAACTTGGCCTAGATATTATTCCCATAAGCATTGTCACAAAGTTTGAAGAAAACTGTTTGCACTAAAGAACAGACAAGGTCAATTTCACATTTATTTTGGTAATAATAGGACCATAACCAAATAAGGCCTATGCCAATTTGACCTATAATCTAACTTGGCCTAGATATTATGCCCATAAGCATTGTCACAAAGTTTGAAGACGATCGTATGAAAACTGTTTGCGTTAGAGCACAGACAAGGCCAATTTCATACTTATTTGGTAATTAAAGGCCCATAACCAAATAAGGCCTAGGCCGATTTGGCCTATAATCTAACTTGGCCTAGATATTATGCCCATAAGCATTGTCACACAGTTTGAAGACGATCGCATGAAAACAGTTTGCGTTAGAGTACAGACAAGGCCAATTTCATACTTATTTGGTAATTAAAGACCCATAACCCAATAATGCCTATGCCGATTTGGCCTATAATCGAACTTGGCCTAGATAATATGCCCATAAGCATTGTCACAAAGTTTAAAGATGATCGGATGAAAACTGTTAGCGTTAGAGTACAGACAAGGCCAATTTTATACTTATTTGGCCCATAACCCAATAAGGCCTAGGCCAATTTGGCCTATAATCGAACTTGGCCTAGATATAATGCCCATAAGCATTGTCAGCAAGTTTGAAGATGATGTACAGACAAATTACTAGACGCTGCCGCCCGCAAAAATCAGATGAGCTAAAAACTGTGACTCCATGATTTTTAAGAACTTTCTTAAGGTTAGAAAGTATATCTTTTCATTGATATTCTGTCTGCCAGCTACTATAGGCCTATGTCTTCAATATTTACATTGAGTTTGCGAACAAATTATTTAGTGATTTGTAACTCATTATGATTATATTCAGGTGATATTCGCCGATTATTATTCATACATACATATTCTGGAGAAATTTGCTGATGAATATTCATATCTCCAATACCGAAGAGTAGTTCACCATTTTGTTGTAGAACGGCGCAATATGTTGCTGTGGAACAGCCTTCAAGTCTTGCAACTCCATCTAAATTCTATAAATAGAACAAAACCATTTAGATTCTATAAATAGAACCACTCTATTTAAATTCTATCAATAGAACAAATTGCATGAAAATTAGATCATAGATTTCACAGTATACTTATACAAATCAACCAAACTTTGTGTGTGTAATCATCTAGAAATCAGTGTATACAGTTTGACAAATCATGTGACATAAACAAGTGTGTCGAGTCACGTGACATAAACAAGCGTGATGAATCATGTGACATAAACAAGTGTGACAAATCATGTGACATAAACAAGCATGACGAATCATGTGACATAAACAAGTGTGACAAAGCATGTGACATAAACAAGTGGGACACTTTCACATGATTTGTCATACTGGTTCTGTCAATGTGAAGTAATACAATACACAATACTCTATTTAATACATGTGATATACTTTACCAAAATTTACAGCATTTTCTACTTTCAGTTCACTTACATGAGACATACAATTTTTGCAAACAATTACAGTACATCCTGGTTTATCCGGCATCCAACAGTCGGACCAGGTGAGGGTGTCGGACAAAGCAAAGTGCTGGTTAAATAAGGTTTTACATAAATATATACACATGTATATATGCTCAAAAAGACAAATATGAATGTTCAAATGGTTGTTTTTACTATGAACCATGGAAACCATGAAATTTCGTCCCACTGAAACTAGAGCTATCAATGGAGTGATGAATCATACCCCCGCGGCACTGCCTTGACAAAGGAATATTATTTACACATCATCTTGATGTGATGAGCATTTGTACCAAGCAATTTTAAAATCAAGTAAGAAACAACTAAACTAAAGCGCAGACAAGACTTGCATGACTATATAACCTTTGACATCCAAGTGTGACCTTGACCTTTGAGCTAGGGACCAGGGTCTTGCACTTGACGTGATGTAGTGAACATTTGTACCAAGCTATTTTAAAATCCAGTAAGAAAAACGGCAAAGTTACAGGGCGAACACATTTTTCAAACAGACCGCCCGCCCGAATCTCCCGCCCGCCCAACAAACATGTTGACTCCAGTATACCCCCTTCAAACTTTGTTTGTGGGGTATAATTAAATGACTTTATAGTAAATGAAGACCAACAAACCATGTGACTACAGTGAGCCTCATACGCTGCCGTGTGAGAATCTTGACCAATTGCAGAAATAAATTTGATGTCGACCCCGAGTCTTGCTAGAGCATCCCCAACATTGCGGCCGACCCCACCAAAGGACTGGCGTACACTTCCCGCATATGTTCCACCATTGATCTAAATGAAAAGATACATAATAATTTTTTATGCAACATTTAATTTATACAATATTTGTTGTGCATTATTCCTTGTTCTTGATAATTAAGTCATAACAGGGCTGTATCCAGCAAATATACCAAGGCAAATATATTCTAGGGTATATTTTTGCGGAGTTATTATCTTTAAAAGACATGCTTATTTTGGTAATCTCTAAAATTTTCACTGAGGCATGCATTAGCGTGGGGCCAGGATAAGCCTCTTTGTTTTCTGATGTTTCTTACATTCTCAGAGGCCTGTCTGGCTTATTATTGAACTTTTAGGAGAAAAAGTTGTTCAAAGAAATCGTTAGGCTAACAGTTAACGAGGACAGGTATCCTAACAGCTATAGTATGTTTACAGGTATCACTCAGGCTGGTCAAATACTTAGTATGATAACCTGGAACTGAACAATAATAACACCAATTCTGAAACTACATAAAATTATCTAAGTCCTACTCAAGTATATATGATACACTGATATTGTTATCAATTATAATAATTTAACACAAAACAAAATCAATAATTGAATATTTATTTAAAGCAGCTATAGGACTGAGAGTAGTTTAATACACATACTATAAGTATAAATCACTTTGGCTGCTTCAGCAAAGTGGCTGCTGTATGAAGGTGAGTATAATATGAAGATATTGACCTGATCAATGTATAAACAAGTTATTGGGTGTTCAATTATGCTAATAGAAGGTCAAGGGTCAAGTCAAATTCTCTATACCATAAACATGTATTAGGATAGGTTTAAACACAGGTTGTATAAAAATCTACACATGCCAGCCAGCTGTCATAACCAAGACAGATAACCCTGGTCCGTATCACACTATTTATTGACCCGGGATTAATTTAACCCAAACCCTGACAAGGAAGTTTAGACGGTACAATGTATATAAACACTTAGGTGATAAAATAGAACAAAACTGTCTTTATTAAATTATTATTCAAGCCTGTATTTTTTGCTGGGTAGTTTAGTATCAGGTAAGCAAGAAATATGGTATACTAAATACCATGTAGAAATGGCAATATTGTAGAACTAAAAGGGACGAGGGTACTGTTTTATCAAAGCACTTACGGAAACATTAAACTTACGCTCAAATTCAATTCTTTATCATTCTGTATAAAATGCAAATAGTATGGTAAAGGGATCTCAGCAGCAATATTAACAATAGTTCTGTTACTCCTACAAAATCCTACCCATCCCAGATTTTTAGTTGTAAAAGTAATATCAGTGTAGCAATACTACGTGACTTTTGACTACAGTTACAAGAAGAAATTTGTAAAAAATGAAAAGTAAAAAAGCCATAAGTATTTTATTTCTCCATCGATTTCTATGAAATATACGGCACGCTAAGGGGGAAATTATTTGCTTTCCATGAAATATAAGATCCTTTTCAGCAGCTTTACCGATTTTTCCATTACCCTGTGAAACCTACACGTTCCACGGTTTCACAGGGTAATGGACAAAACGGCACATCCGCTGAAAAATGTTTTATATTTCATGGAAAGCAAGTAATGTTTCCCTTAGCGTGGCGTAGATTTCATAGAAATCGATAAAGAAACAAAATACTTATGGCTACATTTGTGTTCCAATGTTTACAAATTTCTACTTGGAACTGTAGTCAAAAACCACGTGGTATTGCTACACTGAATATATAGAATTTAAATTTGAGCGTGAGTTTAAGATTCAATAAGTGCTTTGATAAAACAGTACCAAGATGTATACGGTATATACTTCCTGTTCAGTGTCATTTAAACACCTGAATATCAGTTGACATTTATAATGGACACTGTAACCATAAACATACCAGAATGTGGAATCTGCAGAAAGACAATTAAGATTGTGTATGTGTTCAGCTTATACACAGGTCAGATTTAGCCCTGCATGGTCTATCTCATTAATATGAAGTAATGAAAAAAAAATGTTATGTAGGCATTGATTGAAATTTTTAACACATCTCTTATATAATTTATACGTCTTTTAACAAGTTTACATAATGTTACATGTGCATCATAGAAAATGGTCAGATGGTAGATAACATACAAGGTGGACTTTGAAGGCAGGTTGTGTATGACAGTTCTTTGTTTGTAGATGATCTTTTACACACTGGTAACAAGATTTATCTGTGTATAGCACATAGAATTTGGCCTGACCCTGACCTTTATCCATGACTACATTTAAAGGTTCTTGCATTGAATATATAAATTCCACAAGCAAATCGTGCAACATCTGTATTTTCGATTTTTGTTTGTATTACACCTCAGGCGTCTTCTTGATACTCCCCGCTTATTAAAATGATACAACCATGATATCAGCTGTTAAATTACGTAAATATAAGGTAGAGGATCCTGTCCAATTCTCTGGACTATACCAATACTGTATATCACAAATGATATGGCCGACTTTGGTACTTGATAAATCAAATCATAAAATGGGTCGATGAATTTCAAATTGACAATGTTATCTAGGATATTAATTCTGGAGTTTGTCTTGTTTTACTTTATCTAGGATATCAAACTAGTACAGTTACAGTGAGTCAGTCAAGAGATATGATGATATAAACGTGAGAGGAAATGGAAGAATGTTAACCAAATTAATGTAAATGTAAGTTTATTTTTGTATTTATTCAGCTATTGAGAATTTGTATTCAATTTTATAAATCTGTGTTTGTTTATTAAACTTTTCCCTGAAACTAATTTGAGACCACGAATATGATCACGCCAGACATGATTTACGGACAGACAGGAGGACTGTGAGTAAGACTGAGGGCAAACCTCATAATAGTCCTCTCTGGTTGAAAATCAGTAGGGGACTGAAAATTGTTTTTATAAGGATGGGACAAAGGTATGCTTGCTTGTCGTGTCAGGAATTTATATATAGAAAATTACGTTATGTAGGCAGAAACAAGGTCGTATAAAGACAGGGAGTCGTATAATTCAAGGGGTTGCTGGACAGTCTCCACAATAATATACCGGGTCTTCTACAAACAAGAGGGCCCAAAGGGCCCTAGGTCGCTCACCTGTCGTAGTTGCGCATGCACACCCAAATGGTGACCTAGGTAATCATTTACATTTACTGAGTAAGATTCAAGAAAAGTCAGCCTCTATTGCAAGTTTTCTTATGACTTGACCATGTGACCTTGATTTTGATCCCGGATGGCCCAATAACAAACCTGACCTAGATTTTGTTGAGATAACCATTGTGATCAAGTTTCTTAAAGATTAAGTCAACATTGTGACCTCTAGTGACTACACAAGGTTTTTCTATGATTTGACCTTGTGACCTAGTTTTTGACCCTGGATGACTAAATATCAAACTTGACATAGATTTTGTTGATATGTTCATTGTGACCAAGTTTCATAAAGTTGAGGTCGAAATAATGACTTCTCGTGACTACACAAGGGTTTTCTATTATTTGACCTTGTGACCTAGTTTTTGACCCCTGATGACCCAATATCGAACTTGACCTAGATTTTGTTGGGATGATCATTGTGACCTAGTTTCAAAAACATAAGGTCGAAACTATGACCTCTAGTGAATACACAAGGTTTTTCTATGATCTGACCTGGTGACCTAGTTTTTGACCCTGTATGACCCAATATCGAACTTGACCTAGATTTTGTTGAGATGATCATTGTGACCAAGTTTCATAAAGATTTAGTCAAAATTGTGTCCTCTAGTGACTACACAAGGTTTTTCTATGATTTGACCTTGTGACCTAGTTTTTGACCCTGGATGACCCATTATCAAACTTGGCCTAGATTTTGTTGACATGATCATTGTGACCAAGTTTCATAAAGATTAAGTCAAAATTGTGACCTCTAGTGTCTACACAAGCCAATTGTTGACGGACGGACGACGGACGAAGAGTGATCACAAAAGCTCACTCTGTCACTTTGTGACAGGTGAGCTAACAAAAACAATCAAAATTTCTGATTCGCTTACAGATTGATAGAAAATTTCCAATGCGTCAGAACATGTATGAAATAGCAATAATGATTATCTTCTCTTGTTACAGAACATTTTGGAATGACGGATGTAGACAATTAATGGTTACGTAAGTCACTCAAAGAACTGAACAACACTATGGCAGAAGTTGATGGGAAGAATGAAGTTTGTGAACCTTGTGCTAGTGAAGATAAAAGGATTCCTGCTGAGGGATATTGTGAAGTGTGTAAGGAGTATCTTTGTGAAACATGCCTGGCAGTGCATCGAAAACAATCCATGACCCGATCACATCCAATTAAAGATAAGTCACAGATGCCGAGAAGTGAAGGGGTCGACACATTGGCTGATGTCTGTATAGACATATGTACTACACACCCAACCGAAATAGTGAAGTATCATTGTAAAGTTCATAAAGTAACAGGCTGTGGGGACTGTATGGTACTCGAACACGCAACTTGCGATAAACAAAGACTACAAGATGCTTCTAAAGATTTCCGCAATACAAATAGTTTCCAAACGGCGGAACAAAGTCTTCAAAAATTATGTAAAGATATAACCGCAACACAGAAAGAAATTGATGGGGACATGAAAGCCATGGCAGCATCATACAGCAGTATCCTACAAGGGATTGCATCTCATCGTAAAACAATCAATGCCTACTTAGATAGCATGGAGAAACAACTCACTCACCAAGCTGAAAAAATGAAACAAACAGAAGAAAACAGTATGAAACAATTAGACGCCAAAACCAAATCTCTTAAATTGGAAGTGGACAGCTTGCTTCAAAGGCTACAATCATGCACCAAGAACGTGAACTCTCTATTTATAGCGACCAATGAAATCAATCAGAAGCTGTCCTCAATCCAAACCGAAGCAGAGAAGATACAGAAAGAAAAACTGAAACAACAACACAAACTGCATAGTTACGAGTTCATTCCATCAGCAGAGATCCAAAGGATAATAGAGGATCTGATGCCGCTAGGAAAGCTTGCATACAAACCACGATACGTGTACAGATCAACAGAGCAAGGGAGACAATCCAATCAGACATCATCCACAAGATATCTCGGCGAGATATGTGTGAAAGAAAGTAATGACACAACTCAATTAGCCATTATGAGCTCAACTCTTCTCTCCGCAGATAAATTAGTACTAACTGAGTTTAACAACGAAACAGTGAAGCTGATAGACTTACGTAACAGTCAGGTTTTACACACTTATAAACATTGGTATACACGGAACACAAGACCAGGGGCAGTCACAGCCATCAGTCCAACACAGGTAGCAGTTACAATTCCATCGAAGAAGACCATTGAGTTTTTAAATGCTAATACAATATTAACTAAATCCAGTGAAATACAAGTGAATGGACAACCATGGGGGATCTCATACAAAAACATGAAACTAGTTGTCTTATACACTGGCCCTGGTAAAATTGAAATCATGTCTTTGACAGGTCAAGTAATGCATACTATCGATAGAACATCAATACCATTTGAAACATTTTGCAATTCATGCGGACAATTTATTGCTTTTGGACCTGGCAATAACTCGATAATTTTTCCACTCTGCAGAACAAATGAAGTACATATCATATCATTTAATGGAGTGTTCCTTCACACATACCGACATCACAGCCTACAGGAGCCAAGCAAAGTGGTGATGACAGAAGAAGGAAGTGTTATTATAGGGAGCTCAAAGAACCACTGCATACATGTTGTTTCACCAAATTTCCAGTCCAGTCGAATCATCTTACAGAATGATGATTATCTGGGGAACTTTTGGGATTTCTCATATTGTGAGAGAACAAAGAAACTTTATGTTTGTGGCGACACAATAAAAGTGTTTGACTTGAAAAATGAAATTCTAGGGCAATGGTGATTTAGTGAGTTTCATTCTAGAATATAGTGATTCTATGTCAATGGTGATAAAATTTGGTAATTTGCATTATAAAACATTCAAAATATAACAATCTTTAATAATTATTCAAAAATGGCTCAGTCGCTCCGATGAAGGTGATGGTAAAAATAAAATATCTATACATTAACATAAAATGTGATACTTTCTCTAGGCCAACATTTCACAAATTCAAATATAATTTTAAATTATAACAATTTATTTGATATGGTCAATTGTGAACCATAGTTTACATCTTACATTATTTCAATAACTGATAATAGTGAACACTGTGATATGTACACTATTTCAATGACTGGTAATTGTGAACACTTTGTGATATGTACACAATTTTGACAATGGTTAATTGTGAACATTTTATGATATATGTACACTATTTCAATGACTGACAATTGTGTACACTTGTTATATGTACACTATTTCAATGACTGATAATAGGGAACACTGTGATATGTACACTATTTCAATAACTGATAATAGTGAACACTGTGATATGTACACTTTTTCAATGACTGGTAATTTTTAACACTTTGTGATATGTACACTATTTTAATGTGCACGCTTGTGATATATATGTATATCATATTATTTTTTTAATTTGCATGTCTGACAATTGTGCAAACTTTGTACTGAGCAATACTTCAAAATAAGAATTTGTTTGAATCATGTTATGTTGAAATGAATATGTAATAATATAAATCAGTTTTGTTCAATTGTAAACATTTCATGACTTTTCATATGACAAACTTGTTGTACAGTTAAACATGTTAAAGACCACCTGTGAACAAAGTCCACTACATTTACACATTCAGTACAACCTCTGTAAAGCAACACCCTTTAAGACACAAAGTTTGGTTGTTGTATCAAGGTTTTTTCTATGAAGAGGTAAAATTATAGTTTATAGTTATGTCTGGAACAAAATGATAAGGTTGTTTAAGAGAAGTTGTTGCTCTATCGCGGCCACTTCTGAGAGGTTGCACTGTACATGTATTATGATGGGCTTCCCATTGATAATATATGTGAGGAAGGAAACATATTTGTACTTTATTTGGTGGTATGAGGGTTGCAGTCCCAAGTCCCAATGTCCTTGTGTTAATGTCCTTGGGAGACTGGACTCAAAACTGGCATCACAATGTTGAAACATTATTCTGAGTTTATTACAGTAAAATTTCATGAGCTCAAACTTCGGATTTATCTCAAATTTGAGCTGAGATTTCTACTCGAAGAGCTTCGAGATATAGTGAACTGGTTACATATATTACTTAACCGTATATTCCATGGTAATACCTTTTCATGACACCACAGTATACATGTGTGCATTTCCAATTATAAACAAATTATTAGTAAGAGGTACAATATACGAAAAATCTCTAATCTGGCTACCATACGTAAATTGATTATTTGCCAATAACCAGTATGGAGTTTGTATACATCATATAACTACATGTTCACGTATTACTGTATAGTGGGTATATTTCACGGGGGTCTTATTTTTGCTATATTCGCGGTCAACATCGATTGCCCGAAAATCTAAACTCAGTGAAATATTCACCATGTAAATATACAGATTTTACAAAGGGAGACAATTCAAGATTAACAAGAGCCATGTGGCCCTAAACCGCTGAGACACCTGATGACTAGCAGTTTAGGCAGAATCAGTATTTGTTATGATATGACCTTAATATTTGATGTAGATTTTAAAAAGACACACTTTGTGGCCAGGTTTTATAAAGATGAGGTAAAAAATACTACCTCTAGAGTGTTTAAAAGGTTTTTCTTTGATGTGGCCTGGTGACCTAGTTTTTTTATCTCAAATGACCAGTTACGAACTTGACCTAGATATCATAGAGACAAACATTGTGATCAAGATTCATAAATATTAGGCAAAAAGCATGACCTCAAGAGTACTAACAATATTTTTCTTTGATGAGACCTGGTGTCCTAGTTTTTTACCCCAGATGACCCAGTTACGAACTTGACCTAGATTTCATAGAGAAAAACATTGTGACCAAGTTTCATAAAGATTAAGTGACAACTGTGACCTCTAGAGTGTTAACAGTCCAATTGTAGACAGCGGATGACGGACGGTGGACGACGGACCCCGGGCGATCAGAATAGCTAAAAACATGTGAATAAGCTACAAGAAATAAACCAACCTTGACCCAATAACTTTGCAAGAAGTATGACGGTTTAGTAAAATACGGTCAAGTACGGCAACAATTAATAGACTATGACATAGTATATATTATAAAATATAATTCGAAAATAGATCTTTGTAAAATGTGTGTTAACACTATGTGTATCAAATATCATACGTGCATCATGTTCTCTCAACAATAAATGTGTTGATTATAAGCTGGTGCATCAAACTTGTTCAATTTAACGGTTTTCGTTTGCGGAATGTGGGAAGGTTTGCCAAACATATATTTGTTTGTGTATATTTCTAAAGCTAGTCAACACTGTCATCGAACAAACCGTTAAAAACAAGCAAATTTGTTGAATTGATATCCCCCGCCTACAGGTTATCAGTGTTTCATAGCACAGTTTGGAATGTAAGCTTCCATCAAATAACAGTTGTCAATAAATCCAGAGCAATAAAATTGAGCAATAAAAATAACTTGACAGGCATCATCACAGTATGGTTGTTCATATTTCTTTTAAGTTTCCTGAAATTCTACCCGCTAGTTAGTGGATGAAATTAATAAACCAATAAGCCAAGGGCAGTAACTCTTAGGAAATTTGACCAATATACAAGTGGGCCAAGATGGCCCTGTATCACTAATCTGTGTATTTTAAACTAGAACAACCATATTCAAACAGGACCTTGATTTCGGTTGCCATTCATGAATTTCTATTATTTAGCTATTTATAGAATGGAGCAATCCCTGAATATTGTTACCAATTTGTAATACAATCCAGTCTGCAGATAAAAATACTTCACTATTGATATATAGGGGTAAGCGAGCCCCACCCACTGGCGGCCATTTTTGTTGACGAATCATGACAAAAAGGTCACTTTTGGAAGAGGGTCACCCAACAAGTATTTCAGTATTTTGAAATCTGGCCAGTGGTTGATTTTTTTTCCCAATCTTTTTTATAGATTTCAATTATTTTAGCTATTTTTATGGAGGATCACCTTTAAAGGAACATTGTTAATTATTCATAATGAAATCCAGCTAGTACTTCAGAAGAAGAATTTTAAAGATTTTACTATAATTTATATAGAGGAAATAGAGCCCAACCCACTGATGACCATGTTTTTTGACAAATCATGATTAAAATATCAATTCAACAACTATTTCTGTAAAATTATTTAGAAATCTGGCTAGTGGTTAATTTTCTATGATTAAAAAAATTACCAATCAGTTGCCATGGCAACCAGAGTTATTTAAAGATCAGAAATGAACTTGACGGGCATCATCCCAGTATGGTAGTTCACATTTATTTCAAGTTTCATGAAATTCTACCAGGTTGTTACAGAGAAATGGCTGTGGACGGACATACTGACGGACGGACTGACGGACGGACAGACGGACTGACGGAAGGACGGAGGGACAACAAGGACAACGCCATTTCAATACCCCCCTACTGATTTCATTGGTGGGGGATAAAACAGTCAACACGCAACAAGTAATTTATGAATGAAATAAACAAGCTTTACTCTGTAATTTATAAATCCCGTAAATTGTTTAAAGCTCATCAAATTTGGAAGGACAGAACTGCACCCCTATAAACAAATTAATTTTCATTACACCCAGTTTTCTTAAGATATTGCATTTAATTTTAAGCTTTAAATTGCCGAGTTCAGCAATGAAGTCACTTTTGATCTTCCACCTTGAAACTTATTTAAAATTGACCTCCCATTTCATGTTTACAAATAGATTTATTTTCGCGGTCAATGCTGTTTGTGCGAAATCAAAACACTGTGAATCAAAAGGATTCACAACACGTGAACATTGTACCCCGTGAAAAATACGGCTATACTGTAATTGGTTACCGGTAATCGTCCTCACACAAACCAATGTAAAATGATGTATTTATAACATTTACAACAAGTTTACTACCTTGAACTGATCAGAAGACATGGTGGCAGTAAAATCAACAATGGACCCTCCAACCACACACTGAAAATGACACATTAGGGTAAGTAAGGTAGGTTTTACGTAAGGTAAGTTCACATTGAAAATCAGATCAAACGTAAGATAAGTTCACATTGCGAATTAAATTCACTCCTAGATCCTACTACTCAAATTGCGTACCCAAGTTTGACCAATTGTTTGATCAGGCTTATACACATGACTTTCTTCCAAACTGCCACTGAACCATACAGGCATCCAGTTTCACTCTTCAACACTTCAATCAACTATACCCACAGACCCACTGCCATGTACAAAGCAATATACTATACCCGAAAGCTTTGATAGGTATCATAAAATTAAAGTGATATCATCTGAATAATCAGTGTAATCATTATGACCATTGATAAGAATATTGATTACATTGACTTTTCACACACGGTTTTGCAAACTTTAATGTACCCAAAATGCCTTAACTTACGAATTTGCAAACTGTTCAACATGTGAAAATGTCCACTTACACAGTATTTTTGTAAATATTGTCATTCCAACAGGTCAATAGTTTTTCCATTATATAGAAACTACCAAGTGACACTATCTTGGCACTTAGATGAACCAGTAGTTACCTGGAACTAACTATGCTAAGCCTCCAGCAAGGGAGATGTAATAGTACTAATTTTAACGACTTGGGTATCCAGCTACCTGGCCCGGATTCCACACTAAAACTTAAGTTAATGCTCAGCTAAGACTGCTATTTAAATTTATTATATGACTACAATTATAGTCTTGTGATGTAGATTGCTACCAGAAACTGTGTAATTATTGCAAAATAATGATTTAGTAGGTGATTTTTGTATGAAATGCTCATTTATGAACAACAAAGATCTTCGTACTTGAGCTTGTTATAACAGACTTAAGTTTTTACTTTAGATGTTTATAACTTTAAAGCACTATTTTCTGTAAAAATCTGACTTGTTACGTATTGCTCTATGAAATTGGCATCTAA
This sequence comes from Spisula solida, assembly GCA_947247005.1. Classification (NCBI taxonomy): domain Eukaryota; kingdom Metazoa; phylum Mollusca; class Bivalvia; order Venerida; family Mactridae; genus Spisula; species Spisula solida. The sequence goes on along the minus strand of OX365960.1, from coordinate 4,344,844 downwards.
CTTTGATGAAACAATATATACTAGTATACATGAAAGTCATTTAACCAACAAAATATGCTTTTAAAATAGCAGTCTCAGATGAGCAAAAACTTAAGTTTTTTCGTGGAATTGGGGCCAGGGTCTGAACCTGAGACCTCTCACACTTTTGCTCTTACAACTTATGCATGTATTGCTGTAAAATGGAAATACCATATAAACAATACTTACAACTTTCTTTTTAGATATCTGATTAGATCCATGGAAACGTTTAAATGTTTTCTGCACAGAACTTGTGGAATTCTTTGTTTCCTTTTTAAGATTGTTTAACTGTACGGCAATTTCTGCACCAACTCTAGCGTTATTACATATCAGATGTATATTTAACTCAAGTTAAGGATAAAATACGACGTTTTACTGTAAATGTAAATGCATTCGTAAGTTCGAGAATTTTTTCCAACTTCATTTTCGGGCCTAGATCTCTTATATTATAAATATCAGTTTAAGCTTAACCTCAGCTGATAGTATGAGCGACTTTCAATTTAAATTGTCAGTTTATATTTCGATCTTAATAACTTATCGCTCTTAACATGTTGTACACTGTACAAAGCAATAATATATTATTGAATTTGCGATGTTTTTATATTCATGATAACAAGGTGAATCTTAACCTTCTCTAAAATTTTCAGATTTTCGAAAGATCCTATTAATTTGTTGGAATAATAATGTCTCAAGTAAATGAACACGTAAAATAAGCTTAGGAAAAATGAAGCACTCTCATTTACAATACTCAACACAGACGCAGATTTTCTAAAACTGGCGATGTATGACAACAAATTTATTCTTTCAAATCCAACATATGCAATACATCTTTTTCTATTTTCACAGTATTGAATTAACAAAAATTTAAAACATTGAAAACAATTTTATATAATTATAAACTAGAAAGGATACTGGCTTCCAGTGACTTTCCTTCAGTTAAATCATTGACCCTTTTTAGTATATAAGGGGTCACTTCACGCCCTTGTATTCCATTTTTTCTGAAGAATAAAAAGATAAGTCATTTTAATGGATGCAAGGAATGGTCAAAAGAATTATTAAAAGTTTAAAAGATTTTTTTTATCAAAGTAGGCCTATTCACCCTTAACACCCCACATCCTGCACTGTTCTTATAAGAGATGAGCAGGATTGGGTGCATATATCTCATGTGCAGATTTTTAGACAAATATCAATAGTGACCTCCCTTGATATGGTGACTTGTTCAGTCGATTTCTGTAATTGGATTGTCTCCCCTATTATGTATGTTAAAAATGTGATGACATCATGATGACGTTGGGCCGGTGAAGCCATAGTGATATTACTGTTCCTTTAATTTTACGACCAAAGTTTACTTAATGTTTGTAAGGTTGTGTATTTGTAATTCGCCAATCTATTACCTGACTAAGCTTTATTCTAATACAACGAGCACTTTCACCTATATACACATAAAAGAAACAAGGTGTGCATGAATTACCGTTAAAACACATCTACGGCAAATAACTTAATAGCGTTCCTAGGAAGAGAATAGTGTCTTGATGTGTTGTCAAATGCAGAATGTTGGCTATGTTAGAATCGAAATAATAAATATGTACCTGCATTTAATCTATAATAAAGCACGGTCACTTGTTCCGATGCATACATTAAATCACTCTGCATCCGAACTTGTGACTGTGCTTTATTCTGCGATAAAACACTGGTAAATTATTCATTATTTCTTCGACAATATTGGTCACATACTATAGCATTTTAACACATATTTGTTAATCATCCCTCATAAAAAATGTAGTTAACGGCATTGATAATAGCACAATTGTTTCTATTTATCTAACCTACTCTGCTTCCATGACAACAGACTGTATCACAGTTTCTATCTGCTGTCCTAGATTATCAAACTGTCCTGGTATAGGTAAATAATAACTTACTCTGCTTCCATGATGACAGACTGTATCACAGTTTCTATCTGTTGTCCTAAGTTATCACACTGTTCTCATATAGATAAATAATAACTTACTCTGCTTCCATGATGACAGACTGTATCACAGTTTCTATCTGTTGTCCTAAGTTATCACACTGTTCTCATATAGATAAATAATAACTTACTCTGCTTCCATGACCACAGACTGTATCACAGTTTCTATCTGTTGTCCTAGATTATCAAACTGTCCTAGTATAGGTAAATAATAACTTACTCTGCTTCCATGACAACAGACTGTATCACAGTTTCTATCTGCTGTCCTAGATTATCAAACTGTCCCAGTATAGGTAAATAATAACTTACTCTGCTTCCATGACGACAGACTGTATCACAGTTTCTATCTGTTGTCCTAAGTTATCAAACTCTCCCAGTATAGGTAAATAATAACTTACTCTGCTTCCATGACGACAGACTGTATCACAGTTTCTATCTGTTGTCCTAGATTATCAAACTGTCCTAGTATAGGTAAATAATAACTTACTCTGCTTCCATGACGACAGACTGTATCACAGTTTCTATCTGCTGTCCTAGATTATCAAACTGTTCTGGTATAGGCACAGCAATCAGTGAACCAGACTGAAGTCCAAGATTATGTCGGGCATCTTAAATACAAATAAAATATCATAAAATCGCACTTGAAGATCATGTTCATAACAAGATCTCCTCAAAATTAGGACTATCACTTGCAGAAAGATAATAACAAATCGGATAGAGAAGGCAGCACTCAACAGAAACTGTCAAGCATGAAAGGCACAAAAAAGAACCGGACACAAATTGCAAGACTTGCATGGAGTGGCCCTGACATTGTGAATGTTGCAGCCTTGGATCGAACCCGAGACCTCTCATACCAAAAGCACACACACTAACACTAGCCTATCTAGACAGATGTATTGAAATACTGTAAAATTATTATTTTTAGAGGGAGTTAAATTGGAGTTGTTAAACCACGAAAATCAAATGCCTTCGATTTATCAAACTTCCAAATACATAACATATGGTTTTACCCTTCCATATTTAGTATTCTACGAATTTACGACTTAGGAAAAAGGATTTATATCAAAATCCACAAAATTTAATACCCACGAAAATATGTGATTTTACAGTAATCATCTGAAAGTGAACAAAGCCACCACTTCACTTACAAATCATGTCAGCAGCTTGCTGAGCTGTTTCAAACTTGTATGGTGACATGTGTCCACTTGTTGGAGAGAAGAATGCCGGAAACTCGTCTGAAGTCCCTAACGTAGCTACACAGACACCTTCAGTTTCCTAAAAAAGTTTACATAAAATCTCAAGAAAAATATGTATAAACATTCATAACCACAAATATTTTTATTAAGTTTAATACATGTATGTTCGAAATATCACAGCAGTATGCTGATCCGTTAGGACGTATTACCTTATAGAGCAAGCAACGAGGTAATACGGCTTAACAGATTAACATGACTGCAGTCATATTCTTTTTATTATATACCTACAAAATTGAAAATTTTTTTTTGGCATATTACATGTCAGACATGCATGATATGGATTCAGAAAACCGGACATGTATGCTATGGAAAATGCAATCTGTCGCGTTGTATTCCACTGTGCAATTGGCTTGTATTCGTGATAATACATAGCTAGGAATATAATTAACTCTTTTGTTATTAACGTTTCGGCAAAAACCATTACAAAATATCAAACAAACATATTCCACTTCATATTTCTTGTAAACATGGCAGCCATTTTGAAACTAATGGTTTAAAACAGGAAGTGACGTCATAAAATAACAATTTCGAAAAACCACTACGTGACGTTATAAGAGTATAAAATTGATAAGTAGTTTTTATTCACAATTCCTAATGGAATGAAGTCAGAGTGGAAATACTTTTTGACATACGAAATGTACTTGCAACAGGGCAAATGTTTATGTCCACAAGTCTAATTCACCAATGTGATTTATGTTTCATTTAAAAAGCTGAATATACAAATTACACATGTTTATGGAATATTCCAAAGAAACGAGAACTGTACATGTACATAGATTAACAAACCCTTGATTGGCAACAGGCCAAATGTTTTATACTTTATTGTCATTTAATATCTATTTTTAAAACAATCACACACGTGTCAGTAAATGTTTAGCCTGTGAAATTAGGGTTATCGCAACGCTTGAATTCAGATGAAGCGTTTCGGGTATCTGAAATGCAATAGTTTTTTCAGGAGTATTTTGGAGACGTGTCATACTGTATATTCAGATAATACGGTTGCATCAATAAACAAATCAATAAATGTGGCAACAAAATGTCAACTAGGGACCTGATTGTTTCCTTTTTTTTCAGTAAAAATGACAGAAATCTGATTTTTTTCTCGAATATTCGAATATCAGTAACAATCAACATTTTATGTACTTCGGTAACAAATTTTTCATCGTATCTATCCTGATGAAGGTCTTTGTAGACCGAAACTAGTAGATCAAAAGACAAATCTAGTCTAAACCTTCCCGTTGTTAGACGTGTTGTTTTCCCATTCCCTATATTCTCTGGTGTATTCATTTAAAAAGCTGGTTAGCAATAACAAAGATAAACTCACCAGATACTCTAAAGTTCTGCCAATGTCCAGAATTGACTTAACACCAGCAGATACCACGGTAACAGGAGTTCTTCCAAGCTCTGTTAGATCAGCACTCACATCCATAGCTGAATAATGTAGAAAACTTGACGTATAAACACACACTTATCATGCAGTAGTTGTATATATAGTATAGTGCACCCAGGATAATGAGAAAGGGGGAAAATTTGGTATACTCCACAAACTTTCAGGTGGATTAATCAGATGTGCACGATTTATCAGTGATGTTTCAAGAACAATACTGACCTTATCTATTTACTTTCATACTTTAATAAAACTATTGGAACAGTCAACTAAACCGATTCATGTTTGTAAATATTACATTATCCTGGGCATACTATAGTAGAGGTCAGAACAGTATTACAGTACAGCTTGCGTGACTGTTGCCACTGTAGTAGGAGTGACTTTTCACTTGCATCACCGCAATGCTTGAATTTTAACCCAAGACAAGTGAGATCACCACAAAGATCGGAGTGAAATTTCACTGGCATTGCTTGCAGAAATAATAAGTGTTTAAGCCTTACTTGTTTCTGCCCCTCTGTGTACCCCACCTATACCGCCGGTAACAAAGATGGGTATATCCACCATATGAGCTACAACCATTGTACCTGATACTGTCGTCCCTCCATTCAATCCCTAGTATAAACATAGATCAACATTAAAAGATACATGCAACACATACAATAACAATCATTAACACATACAGTCAAAAATTGCAGTAACGACCACATATGTCATCAGGGACAACAGAACTGAACTTACAAACAGTCTCAGTTTAGTCAAAGTTGTATCAAAGATATCGTTGGCTTAGAATTAGAAGTACTACTTACCTGTCTGCAAAGACCACCAATTTTATCTCAAAGTCACATTAGACTTTTTTCAGTAAAATTTAATTTGTTAAGAGATACATGTTCAGCTGTCACTATGGATGGTCTAAACAGACAGGTTTCAATAAATATTCTGGCTGATTAACGAAGTAAACTGGCATGATCACAGAAAAATACTCTTGGAGACACATGCGATGGAAAATTCAGGTGATGCCTGTCCATTCATCTGCCGACCTAATAATTACAGGGGTTCCACTAGCTTCTGATGGGTCATTTTGATACTTTTGATTAAATTTTACCATTTGAGAGGCAAAATACACATGCTTTTAAGAGAATATGACCCTTCAAACCAAAACATTGAGGGTCAAAATGTGGCTTTTTTTAAATTTCATGGGTCAAAAGTGTTTCCACTTTTTTGATAGAAATTTGATTTTGTTCTCGAGTATTCGCATATTGAATTTGGATTGAATATTTGGTCCTATCTAGTCAAAACCCATCCTCATGGGTCAGATGGAACCCCTGTAATTATCACATATGCCTGAATTGAAGTTCTACTTTCAATGTTTTAAGTAGGACAAATTAATGATTCACACAGAAAAACTGCAGGAAAGGAAAACATTACCTGTGAGACAACGTACGGTAAATCACGTCTTGATGTTTTGATAGCAGACGTCTTAGGATCAGCAAGAAATTCCAGCTGTGATTTATCAAGACCTGTTAACAAAATTAAATGGAAATACAAGATCAAATTAATATAGTATTACAGTGGAACTCACTTATAAGGAACTCGCTTATAACGAAAACTCGGTTATAGCGAAAGGAAAAATAATCCCCGACTGCGTCCTTCTTTATTTCAATGTACTACCATCTGCTTATAAGGAAATCGGATATAAAGAACAAGAGGGCCCAAAGGGCCCTAGGTCGCTCACCTTTCGAATTTAACCTAGATTTTGTTAAGATGATCATTGTGACCAAGTTTTATACAGATTAGGCAAATATTGTGACCTCTAGTGACTACAAAAGGTTTTTATATGATTTGACCTAATGACCTAGTTTTTGACCCCAGATAAACCAATATCGGACTTGACCTAGATTTTGTTGAGATGATCATTGTGACCAAGTTTCGTAAAGATCAGGCCAAAACTGTGACCTCTAGTGACTACACAAGGTTTTTCTATTATTTGACCTTGTGACCTAGTTTTTGACCCCAGATGACCCAATATCGAACTTGATCTAGATTTTTTTGAGATGATCATTGTGACCGAGTTTCATAAAGATTAGACAAAAATTGTGACCTCTAGTGACTACGCAAGGTATTTCTATGATTTGACCTTGTGACCTAGTTTTTGACCCCAGATGACCCATTATCGAACTCGACCTCGATTTTGTTGTTATGATCATTGTGACTAAGTTTCGTAAAGATCAGGCCAAAACTGGGACCTCTAGTGACTACACAAGGTTTTTCTATGATTTGATCTTGTGACCTAGTTTTTGACCCCGGATGACCCAATATCAAACTTGACCTAGATTTGGTTGTGTAGATCATTGTGACCAAGTTTCGTAAAGATTATGCTAAAACTGTGACCTCTAGTGACTACACAAGGTTTTTCTATTATTTGACCTTGTGACCTAGTTTTTGACCCCAGATGACCCATTATCGAACTTGACCTAGATTTTATTGCGATGATCATTGTGACCACGTCTCATAAAGATTAGACCAAAATTGTGACCTCTAGTGACTACACAAGGTTTATCTATGATTTGACCTTGTGACCTAGTTTTTGAACCCAGATGACCAAATATCGAACTTGACCTAGATTTTGTTGGGATGATCATTGTGACCAAGTTTCATAAAGACTAGGTCAAAATTGTGACCTCTAGTGACTACACAAGGTTTATCTATGATTTGACCTTGTGACCTAGTTTTTGACCCCTGATGACCCAATATCGAACTTGACCTAGATTCTGTTGAGATGATCATTGTGACCAAGTTTCATAAATATTAGACCAAAATTGTGACCTCTAGTGACTACACAAGGTTTATCTATGATTTGACCTTGTGACCTAGTTTATGACCCCGGATGACCCAATATCGAACTTGACCTAGATTTTATAGAGATGATCATTGTGATCAAGTTTCATAAAGATTAAGTCAAAATTGTGACCTCTAATGTGTTCACAAGGTTTTTCTATGATTTGACCTAGTGACCTAGTTTTTGACCCCAGATGACCCAATATCGAACTTGGCCTAGATTTTGTTGAGATGATCATTGTGACTAAGTTTCATAAAGATTAGGCTAAATTTGTGACCTCTAGTGTGTTCACAAGCAATTGTGGACGGACGGACGGACGACGGACGACGGACGAAGAGCGATCACAAAAGCTCACCTTGTCACTTTGTGACAGGTGAGCTAAAAATCGGTTACAACATAATGATTTCTAGGTCCCAATGAAGTAGTTTGTGTGCATTTCTGCTCGGTTATAACAAAGGCGGTAATTGTGTGAAATTAGTTAGTGCAAACAATCTTAATAAGGTGTTAAGTGATTGCGCCTCGGCAGTCAACATTACAAAATAACTGACCAAACCAATAATCATGCCCTTAAACTTTGTTGAATTTGCAAGATTATTATTAATTTTGAAAAATGTGAACGAAGTAAAAAACGAAATTTCAAAGTATAGATACTTTGAACAGACTATTGAAGACAAATGATGAGATATGTGGGCTGCCTACCAGACATCAACCATGCCACCTAGTCAAAATCGTTATTGCTACTTGAATTAAGACAATAATTTAATTGTTTTCATGATTCAAAGCGGCTCGTACTCAGAACCTCCCAATTAGAAGACACGTTATGTTAGCTAAAAGTGCAAAGTATAGATTGATAGATTCAAAGCAGGACAATAAATAGTACTCGTTCATAACGAACATTTTATCAGTTTATTATAACACAATATTAGTCACATCATAATTATATCATGATAATAATTATATGTTAATTTTATTTTCTTCGAGCACAATATTTTTTCGAGAGCAAGCTATGTATACATGCATACGTTTGAAAACATAATGATGTTAATATACATTGTATAACCAAATACGCTATATCCGAACTTATATTACGAAATTTCGTTGTACGGATATAGCGTAAATCGGGTATAGCGAAAGAAATTTCTGGGTCCCTAGGATTTCGTTATAACCGAGTTCCACTGTATCACTTTTTCAGGGTGTTTGGTGAATACAATGACAAAAGTTTTTTTTTAATTAATTAATTAATTTACATGTATATTAATTAAAACAAGAGTGCCAAAATGTCACAAAATACGCCCGTCTTGGGGCATGGTGAGTCTCAGGGCATGGTGAATGAAAAAAACAAAACAATCCAACATTTTTTTTAATTAAAGGACCATAACCCAAGAAGGCCTAGGCTGATTTGGCCTACAATTAAACTTGTCTTAGATATTATACCCATGAACATTGTCACCAAGTATGAAGATACTCAGACGAAAACTCTTTGCACTAGAGAACAGACAAGGTCAATTACACATTTATTTTGGTAATTATAGGACCATAACCAAATAAGGCCTAGGCCGATAATCAAATTTGGCCTAGATATTATGCCCATAACCATTGTCACAAAGTTTGAAGATGATCGGATGAAAACTAATTGCACTAAAGAATAGACAAGGTCAATTTCATATTTATTTTGGTAATTGTAGGACCAAAACCAAATAAGGCCTAGGCCGATTTGGCCTATAATCGAACTTGGCCTAGATATTATGCCCATAAGCATTGTCACAAAGTTTGAAGATACTCAGACGAAAACTCTTAGATATTATACCCATGAACATTGTCACCAAGTTTGAAGATACTCAGACGAAAACTCTTTGCACTAGAGAACAGACAAGGTCAATTTCAAATTTATTTTGGTAATTGTAGGACCATAACCAAATAAGGCCTAGGCCGATAATCAAACTTGGCCTAGATATTATGCCCATAATTATGCCCATAAGCATTGTCACAAAGTTTGAAGATGATCGGATGAAAACTGTTTGCACTAAAGAACAGACAAGGTCAATTTCACATTTATTTTGGTAATTGTAGGACCATAACCAAATAAGGCCTAGGCCGATAATCAAACTTGGCCTAGACATTATGCCCATAATTATGCCCATAAGTATTGTCACAAAGTTTGAAGATGATCGGATGAAAACTGTTTGCACTAAAGAACAGACAAGGTCAATTTCACATTTATTTTGGTAATTGTAGGACCATAACCAAATAAGGCCTAGGCCAATAATCAAACTTGGCCTAGATATTATTCCCATAAGCATTGTCACAAAGTTTGAAGATGATCAGATGAAAACTGTTTGCACTAAAGAACAGACAAGGTCAATTTCACATTTATTTTGGTAATTGTAGGACCATAACCAAATAAGGCCTAGGCCGATTTGGCCTATAATCGAACTTGGCCTAGATATTATGCCCATAAGCATTGTCACAAAGTTTGAAGATGATCGGATGAAAACTGTTTGCGTTACAGTACAGACAAATTACTGGACACCGCCGCCCGCCCGCACGCCCGCCAAGGGTGTTCACACTGACAGCACCCAAGTTCTGCTAATATGACCTGATTCCAATTATTTTAAAATCATAAAATTTATATGTTTTCAATTACATGTATTTCAAAATCATGCAGGTAATTGCAATTTCAAAGGACAAAAGTTAGAGCAAAAAGTGTCTGGTCTTATTGGGGTAACTGTACTGAAGTTAAATGCCCTCACATATAAATGCCATGATAGTACATTCATACATAAGCCTGGACAAAGTTCCCAGACAGATACTGTAAAGTACCTGGGTAGAGTCACTGACCTTCTGGTAGCCAGTGCAACAACATTCTCTCTCACTTGACACTGTCTATATCCCTAGTTGGATCCAATCCAACATAAAGACAAGAGGGCCCAAAGGGCCATAGGTCGCTCACCTGTCCTAGTAGTTCATGCACCCCTAATGGTAGCCTCTATTGCATGTACAAGGTTTTCATATTGTCTTATGCTTTATAATTTACATCACATTTAGACCCAATGACATATTGAAGTGATTTGACCTTGTGACCTAGTTTTTGACCCCGGATGACCCAATATTGAACTTGACCTGGATTTTTTTGAGATGATCATTGTGACCAAGTTTCATAAAGATTAGACCAAAATTGTGACCTCTAGTGACTGCACAAGGTTTTTCTATGATTTGACCTTGTGACCTAGTTTTTGACCCCATATCGAACTTGACCTAGATTTTGTTGAGATGATCATTGTGAACAAATTTCATAAATATTCGGCCAAAATTGTGACCTCTAGTGACTACACAAGGTTTTTCTATTATTTGACCTTGTGACCTAGTTTTTGACCCCGGATGACCCAATATCGAAATTGACCTAGATTTTGTTGAGATGATAATTGTGAGTAAGTTTCATAAAGATTAGACCAAAATTGTGACCTCTAGTGACTACACAAGGTTTTTATATTATTTGTACTTGTAACCATGCTTTTGACCCCGGATGACCCAATATCGAACTTGACCTAGATTTTGTTGAGATGATCATTGTGTACAAGTTTCATAAAGATTAGGTCAAAATTGTGACCTCTAGTGACTACACAAGGTATTTCTATGATTTGACATTGTGACCTAGTTTTTGACCCCAGATGACCCAATATCAAACTTGACCTAGATAATGTTGAGATGATCATTGTGACCAAGTTTCATAAAAATTAGGCCAAAATTGTGACCTCTAGCGACTACACAAGGTTTTTCAATTATCTGACCTTGTGACCTAGTTTTTGACCCCGTATGACCCAATATCGAACCCGTATGACCCAATATCGAACTTGACCTAGATTTTGTTGATATGATCATTGTGAACAAGTTTTATAAAGATTAAGTTAAAATTGTGACCTCCAGTGACTACACAAGGTTTTTCTACGATTTGACCTTGTGACCTAGTTTTTGACCCCGGATGACCCAATATTGAACTTGACCTAGATTTTGTTGAGATGATCATTGTGACCAAGTTTCATAATGATTAACCTAGAACTGTGACCTCTAGTGTTTACACAAGTAATTGTGGACGGACGACGGACGGACGACGGACGGACGACGGACGGACGAAGAGTGATCACAAAAGCTCACTCTGTCACTTTGTGACAGGTGAGCTAAAAAGGTGATTGTGAAGTCAGTGCTCTTAACACTTTACAGCATCTTATGCTAATTTGCTCATTTTACGATTGCTTTTTAATTTCTTTCTCCAGGAATTTTCATGAAAACTTCTCGTTTCAAAACAGCAAAATTTGGATCTATCTACCCTCCCCAGGGGCAAGTCAATATTTCACACCATGATGGGATATAAGCATTATGTATAATGTGGGTTTGACCACAGGAACTTGCATTATTTAAAAAACTAGGCCTACTGTAGAGCCAGTATCAATAAATATATTTTAATAGATCTACAGAAAAAAAATCAATTATATTTTTTCATTTTTTTTAAAATTTATGCAAGTTCCTGTGGTATGACAATAGAGACTGACCAACATGTATTTTTCCATTGAGAATTCCTATAGTTGCAGGTATGGCATCTCTTGATCTTATAATACTTTCAACTTTCACTGCGGTCCTGGTAGAGAAATCATACAATTATATACACATATATCAAACAGTCGTGTAGAGAAAATAATATGTTAGTCTTAAAACTTGTTTTCCTATCCATTATTCTATTTCTTAGTTGTAATAGTTTATTGTATAATATTATGCTGTGATAATTTCCAAATAAAATACAGTTTAAACTAACAGGCAGGGAATTGAAGAGTGTTTTTAAAACTTTGTGAGAGCAAATTAACCATCAAAGAAAATAAGTTTAACAGTAATCAAAGTTCTTTGATGATGATCATTCCATTGCATCAAAAGTTGACATCAGTATAAATAAACGACCATTTAGTTATTGTATCCAGAACTAGTTTACTAGTTACTGTAAGTCTGTTATATTTGAAAGTTGGTAAAATTAAAGAGATACAACATCTGCTTACTCTAGATTACTCGGGTATGGCATTCCATGTGTTATAATTGTTGTTTCCAAGGCAACCAGAGGTTTCCCAGCATGCATTGCTGTCTGTACTTCCTCAGATATCTGAATGCCTGGATAAATATAAGTCAGAATATAATAATTCTACCATGATAATACAGATATTGGCCAAGGTCATGCCCTCAAAACAATTAATTTGCCAGCGGAAGAGCTCAAGTTAGTATAGGCACATGGTTTCAAATTATCTGAGTCAAAATTATCTGAGTGCACCCTACATAGAGAGAAGGTTAGACATCGGCCATGTTGAGTCGCAACGGATATGATGTTTTAAAGCTGGTACCTAGTTTTTCTACAGTTGTCACAGCAAACACTGATACCAGTTCCCGTAACGTCATATCCGTTGCAGCTAAACATGGCCGCTTCCAAACCTTCTATCTATGTAGGGTACACTCAGATCATTTAAAACCATGTGCCTATGGTACTGAGTCCAGGCAACTGTGACTGACTGACTGACCGACCGACCGACCGACCGACCGACCGACATCCATCCATCCATCCATCCATCCATCCATCCATCTATCTATCTATCTATCTATCTTTAAATACTGCTTAAGCCCCTTTCAAGGAAACTAGCAGGTGCGCGTCAGGTGCAAGATAAAAGCAATTTAACAGTAATGAAAGAAGACTTCAAAGTGAGAAAGTGAGAAGAAATAAAGTGTGATAGTGTTAAATAAAAGGTGAAGTATTTATAGTTTAAAAGCTGATAAAAACACTGTTCCGGTACTCAGGGGCGGTTTGAGATGAGCGAGGGGCTAAGATGGTTCTTAAACCCCTCTAGGTCTGGCTGGAGGACTATGTGGCTTGGTAAGCCATTCCAAAGAACGACTGTATAAGAAAAGAATGAATATTTATAGTAACTAGCAGTGGTGTGAATTTGTCTGTATGAAAGTGAGTGCATGTGGCGTGTCAATCATTCTCACAGGTGCCACAAGATATGATGGAACTGGCACGGCCACCAAGCTATACACAATTTTATAAAACATGGTCAGTCTCGTGAGGTCTCGTCTGTCGCGTAGGGTCTGCCAACCAAGTTTGTTTTGCATGCTGGTGACACTGTCATACGGGGAGTAGTTATTTTTCACCCATCTTATGGCTCTACGTTGGACTTTTTCTATTTTGTTAATATTAGTTAGGGTATGGGGGCTCCACACAGATGAGGCATCTTCCACCTGGGGTCTCACCTGTGTTTTATATGCTACTTCTTTAATTTTTTGGTTAGTATATTTCTGCAAAGGTTATTTGATTTATATATATATATTCATATTGTTTATCAGAGTGAAGTTAGATGTAAGGAAAAGATCCAAGGTGTTTCCACCCCTTGTACTTTGGTTTACCATCTGTGTAAGGTTAAAATCAGAAAGCAGGTCAATGAAATCTTCATACAAACTAGTAAAGCTACAGCCAAGCTTCAACATTGGTGTGAAATCCTTTTCCCAAGATAGTTTTGGATAGTTAAAATCACCTAGTATCCAGAAATTTCCTTTTAAGTTTCTAGTCAAGTCTAAAGATTTCCTAAGTTCACTGGAGCTATGAGTATCCGATTCATGCGGCCTGTAGTAAGCTGAAATATATAGGGGGTTTCAAGATTTGAGAGCTAATTTGACCCATATAATTTCGCAGTAAGTTTTTAGTTGTTTCTGCTCTGTTGCTAGAATAGAATCTTTAACAAGAATAAATACCCCACCCCCTTTGCTACCTCTGTCTTGACGAAATGGTATAAAACCTAAGTGTTTAGGGAAAATTTCACAGTATTTAATATCTTTATGCAACCAAGATTCTGTGCCAATGACTATATTTGGTTTATGGTGGGATAATAATGCTTGGAATTCTGCTTTTTTGTTCACAATAGATTGACAATTTAACGATATTACTTTCAGTTTCGGATGTTGTTCAGACTTATTGGTTGGTGTCTTGGTACGTTGTCTGTCAGTTAAATCCCTGGTCTGTATATCTGATGTGTCATCTAGCACACTAAAACTGTTATGAGAGGATATGGTCGATATTGAATGAGACAATGGTGCAGATAGATTGATTGCATCACAGTGTGAGCACGCCCATGAGAACAAGACGTCACATGCTTGAAAATGACTGTATTCTGCAGGGGTGACATTTTGACAGTTAATGTGGAACCACTGTGAACAATGATCACATTCTAGGGCACTATCAGAGTCCTTAACCTTTTGTCCACACGAACCACATAGTCTCATTATGAACATTTAGCCCTGAGGTAACTAATAAACCTGCTAATAGTCTTAACATTAAATTCTTAATGTTAAAAGGGAGATAATTCTGTTACATTGTATATCAAAGAGTAATGTAACTTGATGAAGAAAGATAATTATACTCTGTTTGAGTCCATTTGCAACATTAGTGCTCTTCAGCCTTGATGTGCAGAGTAACTTCCCCTGTCGGAAACAGTGATGAAACAAGCCGAATCTCATTTCTGTTGTGTCACTTCATTGACCCCTGCAAAAGAAAAACATGTATATATACAGGGTGTCTCAAAATACATGTCCGCTTGTTGAAGGGCTATAACTTTGTCAAATTAATTTGTACATTGATAATTATAGTCGCATTTAAGAAATGAGTTTAAGAATTACTTGGCGATTTATATCATATGTCAATGTAGGAACAGTTGATGACGTCATATACGGTACGTCATCATAATGCCATTGGCAACGAACATTCTAAAATGCCCGAAGTGGCAAAACTTGATTGTGCAGGAACATGAGTAAACTTTATATTGTTAGTGGGAATAGTCAGTTGTACTCTTTTATGCTCACACTGCCCGAGAAACTGATGAGTGTTTGTGAGCAAGTATGGGAAATGAAATAGGACACATTCAGTTTAGGGAAGAAACAAATCAGAAGTTGGGACTTAAAAGTTGATATTCACACATTTCTAAGAATATCATATTCATAAAGGAAATACCAAACACCTCAAAACAGAAACACTGGGTTGAATTTCATGCAGTATATCTCTCTAATCTCTAACAGTCCACAAGATCATATAATATAACTTGAAATTTAAACTAGTACTAAATGAATTATTATATATTATTATCATCAAACACTGTCCTGATTGGAGGATGAATTTGGTGATACTAATTTCATTGAAATCAGGAATGGATAACCCAAGGTTCCTCAATATATAATGTACTTCTTCTGATACTATTTGGATTTTGGAAGTGTGATTATACAGTTCAAAACATATAGCTATACCAAACCTCAAATTATCAGTTTCTCGAGAAATTGGAAATATCACGATCAACTCGAAGTTATGCAAACATCATCAAAATCATCAAATGATGCCAAACGCGGGTTTTAACGAAATTGGGGTAGATATTCAAAATGCTTACTTTACGTTTCATATGCATCGTTTTGGATTTTTGTTTCGTAATTTGATTTGAATGCCCTTTGATCATATATATAAATCAGTTATGTCAATCAAGACATTAGGGAATAATACGTCTTCAACAAGCGGACAAGTATTTTGAGACACCCTGAACAAGAACATTTACATAATTTAATAAATATCTAAAGTCTGCCACATAAAACAATGAATTGCTTGGCTATTACTTCTGTTATCCAAAGTAGCGGGGATGCAAAAGAATTACTGTAAATTATTGTATCAACTAAATTCCCTTTAATGTCCCCCTGCCAAGTCATACTATGAGGGGTTAGCAGTATTCTGGCACAGATGGATACGAAAGGGGAATAACTCATTCAAGGCTTGACACTACCACCACTTTTGAGAGTTGCTGGTCCGACATAATTCCAGGTGGTCCTAACTGCTATTGAAGCATCTTTCACCATATTATGCATCTATATTCTTACTGTGTTTTGTTCAACTCTGAGCAATTATTGTGATTTCATTCAAAACATCCTTCATCGGGTTTAATTTTCAAATTTAAAAAACATGTATAAGATCATGTTTGAAAAAAACACATTCTTGGTATATTCAATGGTCAATGGGACCAGCAGCTGCCTTCCATGAGTTAGTGGTCCTCCACTAAAACCACTGGTCTTTGACCACCAGACCAGTGTTAGTGTCGAGCTCTGTCAATCAGTTCTAATGTAGTCTTGCAGTTAACATAACATAAACATTTGAAAAGACTGAACAAAATATCCAGATAAAGTCTATTTTCAGACATAAATTTTTACCGCCAATCATTGAGTTGCTTGTCGATTGTTAAAGGTGCTGCCTCACAGTTTGGGCTTAATTTTTTGTATATCGTGATTTTCCAACCTAACAAAGTATTGATGTAATAGAAAGCCACTGACAGTGTTGCTTTATGAAAGATTTGGTGCAAATAAGCAATTTTAACCACTGTTGATTTTGCCCACTGAGTATTTTGTTCTTGAAAAAAAGCGCTAAGTTTCCTTCCAACATGCTTTGTGAATTATGTAATTATGTAATTCACACGTGATCGAACTGTAACATCAAAAAAATTACAGCGTAAGCATTATTGAGGTATTCGGTTCGTTTTTCGATTGGTTTTCATCAAATGTGAACACATTTCAGGCAATTTATGTAAAAGTAGTGTTAATTCTATAGGGTATTAGCTCTCGGGTGCTTTCCTATGTTTATGCAACGACACACTACCAGCGCTTTGGTGAACAACATTCTGCTTCCCGGTAGCATATCAATATTTTACTATGTAGGGCTTTTTTGAAGCAACAGTTTCTAGCATAGCACTTCAGTTAGGCAATTGGCACCAGCGTAGGTGGCAGTTCCAGACTAAAAATGACCTCACTGGAGCAGAATCACATGTCAATAAGTTGCAAACATTACAGCTGATTTATAATCAATCACATCAAAAATACTTGACCCCACAAACTGATAAGTGCACCTTTGCCAGTTGTCTGCTCAAGTCACACTGTGTTGGAGGCCCTGGTCATTCCCCAATTCTCTATAAACTTAGAGTTTAAGAAACATGTCATCATCTAAAATACACAATTATACTTACTTAAAGTGTCAATAATGTCGTACTTGAGGGTTCCAACGCTTTACATTGAACAGCGAATCAGGACGAGATAACAGAAAATGTTGCCAGCTGATTATCAGTTATCAAAACAAATGGCGTAATTTATTAAAGGGGAGGAACTCTGGAGTAACACTAAAACACGGTAGCAGGACAGGGCGGACCGTGTTTTGGGACAGAGCGGGCCATGATTTGGATGGAAGCGGACAATGTGTTTTGACAGAGCGGACCATGCTATAATATTATGATTTAATGTATTTGTGCCATGGAATACATAATGTACACATAGTATGAAGTACATCTCATAATATATTATAGATAACGGAATAATTAAGTAGTCAAAAATAGTAAAAATGTGAAATATCAAGTGAGTGCGACCCGTTTGTTCGTATTTTTCACAACTATCCCTGAGCACGTTTGAACGGCAATTATAATTACAATTATCGCCATTATATATTTTAGATAAATAATTGACGTATGTGAAATTGAAATCAGTATATATACGATTTTATTCCACCTTTACAGTGATGTATACATTCATTTTATAAACAATAGAAATAGTGATAATTGATAGAGAACAACATTAATATATACAAAGCACATGTGAAATATAAAGAATAGAGAATGCATAGGAATAATATAATATGAAACAAACACATTTTACAAATACATGTTATGTCATTGCTTTGTGTCTACTATTAGTGAACATGCGTTTCTAGGTAACTAATTATTTACGTGAATGCGATGTACAAATGTCTTGTATGTATTTAATTGATAGCTCAAGAAAGCTCAATTGTAAGTCATGGGACAATGAATATAATACGGGCAATTGTGCATTAAACAAACATTGGGTAAAGGACTCGCTATCAGCTGTGTCTAGAAATGTCCCTACATTTTCTCCGCAGACGTGTGTTATGCTTTGTATGAATGCAACTTTTTTACGGCGAGTATACATACATTGTGCCAAGAGATGTAAGTTTATGTCGACAGTTTCTGTTTTGCAGTATTTACATGTTGCCTTGTTTTGAAACTGTCTATATGTCAGCATTCGAACTGCCGTAAACGCGTATATTAATTTAGAGCGAGTATTTGCTGACGACCATATAACAGAAGGTGAGACTGATTCGTGAATAAGTCTGAATCTTCGAAATTCATCGTCATTATGCACTCTATCCTGCCAATTACGCAATTGAAATTCATATACAGATTTATTTACAATTATTTTCCACGAATTTAGTCCTGGATACGATGTGTCTGATAAATATTGCTGAATATAGTTCAACAATTTGTATTTAGCAAGTAACTTGAAAATATCGGGAATGAAACCGCGCTGGTTTTTAAAGCCCTTCAGTATGAACACTTGGAGTCTGTAGCAAAATATTTTCCGACATAGATTTTCGGATGGCATTGTACACAATTTTTGAAGATCTATTTCGGTTTCTATGTTAAACCAACCTACTGTGCTGAGGGCCATATCGGTTCTCGTATAAGTCGGTAAATGTTGAATCTTTTTAGCGGCAAGCCTTAAAAGCTTTTCAAGCTTTAGTAAATCATTTGTTGAAATATTGTACCATAATTCTACGCCATACAGCGCAGTTGGAATTACCACACTACGAACAAGTGACGCCATCACAAGAGGATTGATGTCACCTATGTTTTGTTCCAGGGATAAGATTGAGAAAAGTGATGATCTGGCTTTTCTTATCCGTGCATCAATTGTATCTGTACACGTGAGGGGTGTATTAAGTACAATACCAACGTGAACTGTTGAGTTCACTGGGGTTATTTGAGAGTCATAAAATTTAACAGATGTATTTATGTTTTTGGTTTTTTCCCAAATATCATTAGTTTGCATTTGTCAAAATTAAACTCGTAACTTCAAAGTTCTGCAAATATGGGACTCAAATAAATGAATTAATATGTGTGCAGATAAAAAGATTCCCAATTTACAGGGCATTTGCGTTATTTGGTTTGCCATTGTTTGTGATCCGTTGTCAATCAAGTGTACACTGCATATATAGATGGTTGACCATATGCGTATATTTTTATCGTGACTTGTGTGAGTCAAACCCACGTACCAGAGCAGTCACGATGTCGAGTACTGGATAAACAAGAACACGTAAATATTCTTTAACATTTACATTTGTATTTCTAAATTGCACACATTCATTTGATTACAATATAATATAACATGTTCCGCTCTGTCCCTAAACATGGTCCGCTCTGTCCAGTCCGCTCTGTCCCGTGGTCCGCTATGTCCCACATTCCAAACCACAATATTCCGGTACCGCACGTACCCGGCGTGATGCCAGAGAGGGACGAGTCTAAACGACATAATGTATTATAGACTTTGTATGAAGAAAGACAATGTACATGTATCTCTCTACTCGGGAAAAGTCAGAAATAGTTTAGCATGTTCTTAAGTTTGTTTCGTAAGTCGAATTGTTTTGTCAGAATAAAAGTAATTGTCTTACGTATCATAATGTCTGATTACACACAGTGTTGCTAAAGCGCTGCAAATAAGTTTTGAATTTTGTGAGCAATGATTAAAGTGTAACAAGCGTAAGATAGAAAAAAAGAGTTTGTATACCTTATTGCATGCTTATGTAAGCAATTATCTAATACAATTTACGCATCATTTCACATTCTAACACGATTTGCGGATTAATCCATATACGCATAGAGCAAACCAGGGCATGTATTATTACCGCAATAAAGCATACTTGTCAAATTGGCTGTTACTATTTACGCCCCGTAACACGTGACATATTTATGAATGAATGAACGTAAACTTTATAGTAAAAACTTCTACGAGTCTCTAACAAGGCAAGTTGCACGAGTTTCCATTGTAACAGCTATGGCGCATCCATTTTTAGAAACTCCAATATACTCTCAAAACTAAGTTTTATAAAAACTTCTGATAAACAATTCATTATATTTTGCATTTCATGAAAAAGATACCCTATACTCGTGTTATTAAAATTGTTTCAATGTTTATAATGTGTTATTTCCTTCAGAACATTACGAAGGTCGTTTTCATTAACGAGGGAGCTAATTGTACCAGCTAATAAGCCACTTAATTTCAGCGTGTTCAATGTCAAATGGGTGAAAATGGAATGCGCGAAGTTTAATAGTACGGGATATTATCGTATGTAGAATCGAAATAAAAACTCTGTTCTTGTAAATTGTCAGTGAATAAAACACGGACCCTCGTTCGGATGCGGAAAATTAAACCACTCGTGCTACGCACTCGTGATTTAATTTTTCCGCATCCGAACTCCTGCCCGCAATCGTGATTTAATTTTTCCGCATCCGAACTCCTGCCGGTGTTTTACTCACCGACAAAATACGCGAAAAGATTTTTATTTCTTAAACAATTATACCCATACTTGTTATAGTCTCTAGCAGAAAGTGTTATAGTGTATCATCTACTTGTAGATATATCCCAATTGTTATTGTGGACCATCATGAAAATTGGTTTGCCAATTATGTTATCCACATAATATAAAGACGTAATTAATATTATTATTATCATGTTGTCTCCTATACATGTATCTGTGCTTCTTAGTCTTCTACTGGTGATCAGCAATTTTAACATATCTTCTAAAAGCATACAACCTTAGTACCACGTTCTTACGTTGTTGATCAGGAACTGTTGTGTAATAGAAGGTCGCGGTGATTTTGACCTTTGAAGTTAGTGACCCCAAAATCAATTTGGACCATCTACTCACTAACTGATGAGTAAAAACTTAAAGTTTGTGGAGCCTATATCCAACCGTTTTGGAGTTATTGATCGGAAACCATGTGGTCTACCGAACGACCGATCTATTCGTAATAAGTAGTAATAAACCCAACATCTTCGATACGGAGTCATAAACAACAACTTAACTACTTAAGATGTCTAAACACAATTATTAATAAACATTATACATGTATTATATAGTTATGTAGAGTGTTATATTTCAAGCTAGAAACAACATATAAACTATTTGCATACATTGCTATTTAAATGTGTTCTTGTACTAACTTTTAATGGGTGCATAGTTCGTATACATTAATGTTTAGATCCTAGCAATCTTAGTTATTCTTTTATGTGTGTGTGGCTTCAGGAACGAATACTTTGTACATGTACACATTAATATACATGTATATTAGTTATACAACACCTCATATTAATCGTACACGTGCATTGATTTACTCGATTTGTCATTCATTATAATATTGAAGGACTTAATCTAATTTGTTTGACTAAATGAACTGTTAGATGGAACTGTCCAATGATAAATGGTTGTGCTTTGACTCATTGGTAAATGTTGCAAATCGTATGGAAATGAAAACTCGAAATAACAACACAGTTTGAAATAAAAACAACTGTATTCTCTTAAATCTCTTTTATGGAAAACATAAAAAACAAAACGGTCAAAAAAGTCAATATTGTTTACTTATACTCGTCCATCTATATATATGTCACAAGGATCACTTTGGGTTTTTTGAAACGTTCCATCCATTAGACATATTTTTAGACCTTTTAGCAAAAGCAAAATGAATATGCTGACATAAACACCGCAGCAATAGTACTATGCGCATCTGAACATTGGTTTTTTTAAAAAGAAAAACCTTTTTGTGATCATCCGTAATTGAAACCATTGCAGATTTATTGCAATTGAAAAGTGTTCTTTAAGCCCCCTTTTAAGTTCCATAAAAATTAGGAAAATACCGCATTTGTTAAAAAAGAAAGAAGTTTTTCAAAAAACTC
Organism: Spisula solida; assembly: GCA_947247005.1. Taxonomy (NCBI): domain Eukaryota; kingdom Metazoa; phylum Mollusca; class Bivalvia; order Venerida; family Mactridae; genus Spisula; species Spisula solida. The sequence continues at coordinate 4,322,543 of OX365960.1, read as the reverse complement.
AAAATATTGACATTTTGTCACGAAATAATGCGACATGGGAAGATATTTTCAATTGTATTATGATGCTAATGATTCAAATGACATAAGTTGTCGCCAATGTTATAAAAAGGCATTTAATAAATGTAAACTTCAAAAATATTCAGATGTGTTAATATCGTTCATAATAAACACTATCAATTTTGTTCATAACACAAACCACTTCAAGTTTGATATGTCTATTCTGTAAAATCAAATCATTAAAAACGCCTTGCATAAGATACAGTAAGCTACAAATACAATGTAGACATCACCGAAGGACAGTCATAAATAAAAAATAACACAGTCAAGTCACTGATAGAACTTGAATAAAAATACGTCGATACGCACAAACTAAAAACATACATTCAAACATTTGACACTAAATTATTAGTACATCGACCACTTGTAGGCTTGTTTTAAGTTCCTCACTTGATATACATTCCAAGTGGACTTGCAAATTAGCATTTATGATTGAATCACTATACACAAAAATGGATACAACCTAAATATATAACTATGGATGTTACCAGAAATATGTTCATTTAATTACAATAACTAACAAATAGGTTAAGTTGAGTGCTGCCTTCCCTGTCTGACTTAATATAATCTTTATGCATTGTGTACATAACAGTTCTGTACAGTTACTTATTTAAAAGAACTATCAAACTATGAATATGATTAATGCATGTAACTCTAAACTGAAAAATGTGTATCATCTGCCCCAAAGTTCAAACATTTCTCCTCTTGTCTCCGTGGCATAGCAGTCATGGGCAATCATTTCAAAGCAATACAATTTACTTTGGTACGAACAAATGACCAAAATAACGCTACATCTGGATGTTTTTCTAGTTCCTTTATACGGAGGGGTTAGAATGTGTTTAAACAAGTTTTGGCACGACTGTCTAGGAATGCAGAACCACTAATAATGTTTTGTTTACACGTATCTTTGTCCTGGAGTCCGTGTTTTTTTTCTAATGCAACCTAAATATATATGAATGTTACCAGCGATGTGACTATTATCTCAAGTATAAAATGAACAATGACACAAAACTTATAACAAAAATATGTAAAATACACATACCAATAGTTAATGATATAACTATCTCCAGTATAAAATGAACGATGACACAAAACTTATAACAAAAATATGTAAAATACACATACCAATAGTTAATGATATAACTATCTCCAGTATAAAATGAACGATGACACAAAACTTATAACAAAAATATATAAAATACTCATACCAATAGTTAATGATATAACTATCTCCAGTATAAAATGAACAATGACACAAAACTTATAACAAAAATGTGTAAAATACACATATAAATAGTTTATTTAATTACAATACCTTGCAAATATGATAGGCATGTTGCATATCACATGTAATATCTACTTATCACAGTTCTGTGTATTTACTTATTTTAAAAGAACTATCAAACTATAAATATGATTAAATATGTTATCACATACACTAATTTCATATACATTTACAAAAATATATAATTTATCTTTAAACACCATTGCCTGACAGCATTGCACACATATAGATCGCACAATTTTTAATAACTCTAAACATTGGATGCAGGTACATGTAACTGTAAACTGAAAATGTGTAACATCTGCCCCAAAGTTTGAATATTTCTCCTTTTGTCACCGTGGCATAGCATTCATGGATACTAGCACTTACTTTGGTACCAACATATGGCCTAAATGTCACTCTATCTGAATGTTTTTCTTGTTTCTTACGGAGTAGTACGTAAGTGTTGGTAATGCGTTAATACTAGTTTTGTCTCGGCTGTCTAGGAATGCAGAACCACTAATACGGCAATGTATGTAGTTATTTGAACCCTATCATACGCTTGTTCGTATGACATTTCTGTACATCATTTGCAAGACGTCATTTGCAGTGCTCCGAACAGAGGCATGGTATAGAAGTACATGTAGTTCAATCTTTGTCCTGAAGTCCGTGTTTTGTTTTTGTCTTTTGTGCTTTATTTCGTCGTATAGTTCTAGAACTACGTGCTGTTGATAAAACAAATATATCTGACAATGAAATATTGGTGAGTTTTGGTTGTAGCGCTACAATTATTAGAGCAATGTATTATTTCAACCTTTTATCCTCACGAAAACCATTTAAATAATATTAATACTAGTAAATTGGGTATACCCACTCTTCCCGGTGAGCCTATTAATTTTTTGAAATTATGATAGTGATGATGACTGTACTATTCTGTTATAGAAAAACACAAACGATTGAACTGCTTACATGCACAATGTAAAATGTTTTTCCAATATAATGAGAATGATAAAAATATTGAATTATACATGTACCTGATGTTTGAGACTTTTGAGTATCCGAAAACACATCTGAGCTTATCTGTTGGTCCACTTTTGGATCACGTTTATCACGAGTATCAATTGTTTGATTACCGCTTGCAGCAGCAGCCTCTTCGACGCCTATATTTCCCAACTCGTCAAATAGTTTTTCCATTTCCGGATCATCTAGTTCTGAAATAATATATTTATAGCTAAACATATTTCAACTTAACACTTTTCATATATCGTTATCACTAAATTGTTATGTAGGTGTATAACTGCTAGTAATGTAAGACTATACATGTAGTCAGAGCTACATGTGCGTTGATGCTCCAGAGAGAGCCCTGCACTTCAATAGGAAGAATAAAAAGAAGAGCCAAAAAACTTGTATATAAAGTATCGGCGACAGAAATACTAATTAAGGCGCATCTGTAATTGGCATTTATAAGCATTTGGTACATTGTAAAGTTTTTTGTCAATAGATACAGTTTAATCAATATTCACTTTGTTTCGTCGTACATTTAAAGTGAGCATTGACTAAATTCCATAATTGTGTATTATTCATCTGTAATCTGTCAAAAATGATTATCATTCAATACTTACGAACAGTCGAAGTATTTTTATTCTCTTCAAACTTTTCACGTGCATCTTCAGTTTTGATAGTAGACTGGTGGATTGGAACTGGGTATTCTAGAGATATTGCACGTCTGACCGGTTGTTGTAAGCATACTAAACCTGGTGTTGTGTTGTTTTGAGCATCGCTCCTACGTGATTGCTCACATAAATTTTCAGGAGATGCTGAAGATTTATAGTTGGTTTCCTCTCTTGCCTTTGTGGGATCGACATATTTCAGAACACTAGGTTCGTTCTGAGCGGAGACTGTGGCTGGAAGTGAACTAATGAAGGTAAGATACAATGCTTATTAGTTCCCCAGGACTACATAACAAAAATGAATTGAAGAACACACTATTGTGTTTTAGACACTTCAATTACTATTTGTACGAGTTTCACCCAGAATCGGCATTGCGAAACGCTAAATAACTTGTCGTTGCTTTTGAAAAATAAGGTCGCGCTTTCTGATGCATGTTTCGAATATGTAAATGTAAGAAGAGTGATCAAAAGGTTCCCGAAAAATGCTCTGAAATCTATTTTAAAACTAATTGCCAACTCAAAAACTTACACACGTTGGGTCAAAGGAAATACTTTGTCGAAATATCGTAAAACTCTGTACGGTAACTTAGGCTACCACAACCTAACGTCATCATGGCGTCAATATAGATAACATATTCATTAGCGAAAGCAAACAATGCATCTTACATGTATAGTTAAAATATATCTTTATTGAGCTGCTTTGATATTAATGACGTTATTTGACGTCGGGTGGTCCAATTGCATTTGAGTTTTCGACGTACCACGTCTGCGAATGTGTATATGTCATTCTATCTTCGTTGCACTTTGCAACATGTTGTGGCATTCCATTCACAACACAAAATTTTGTAGTGTTTTTTTGCACTCATTTTCAATTATCGACTTCGAAGAAAATGGCTCTTATAAAAACAGGCATTTAGAGTCAATACCCTGATATTCATTGATCGCCCCTCGTATATTTGATACTTACTCATGTGTGCATAACTTGTTTTCTGCTTCTTCTTACCTCGTGATGGTTTGGGTTGGAATACTTTAGCTTTCTTGCCTTAAAATCCATGAACTTTGATTAATATCACATAACGTTGTTTGCGAATAGTGGATAATATAATTATGCATACATCTTTGAACTACGTGTACTAAACCATTTGAAAAAACCTAGTATACCAAACACACTTTGACTTACATATACAGATACTCATATTATGGAAGGGGATATCCAAAGTCTAGATATCACGCATTAAACTTTGATAGGCCGAACTTTGTGTCCCCGGAATAATACTACTACTTCTCGCATTTTGAGTCTCTTGCATGCAAAGGTTGTTCAACCAAATCATAGACTTCTAGTGTACCAATTCATTTTTGACGCCGTTACCACATGCCTTTACAATTTCATAGATACATCCATTCTTCAGCTTTTCACTACGAAACTGAGTCATTTTGTAATACTGTACTCACCCCGTGTACCCCGATAAGACGTGCTAGCCTGAATACTGCTGTGTTAGCCTACCGCAAAAATTTCAACATTCAAGAGGTTAGGTATTTTGTGCGTGTTTCAATTATTTCGTGTCTACACCAGTAAAACGAAGAACGTGTACATGTGCAGTGGTTCTTCCTCGACATGAAGATGTGTTTTTTTCGATCTCAAACGTCACATTATATTTTAAACTTAATAAATTTGTCAAAAAGTCAGAAGTTTGGTCTTTAAAAAATAATTAAAAATACTTATAGACCGCGGAGAAAGTTCAAATTTCATGAATATGTAGTGAAATAATAGTAGCATATTTATTCGCATTGATTTATGCACTGGTATCATTATCTTTCTTGAAAATGACAGGTTTTCCGCGCTTGGTGGCATAAAATGGATAGTGCACGAGTTATATGGTGAAATTGTCTAGATACTGCCCGAGTCGTAGATGAATACTGCCCTTGTTGCTCACAGTTTTAATGTTTTAGGACTGAAAACAACATTTTCACGACACAATTTTCATACAACAATTCTTGTCTATCTATATTAAACATGTATTTAGTTTTAAGTGCATTGATCTGCTGAATTTAATATAAATCCCCATATAATATACTGTCTAAATCCCGTGTACCATTTTCTTAGTTACACCACACATATACCAAGGTATCTTCGCATGGACGTATATATCAAATGCGTTCGTTCTTTGCTTTTTATTTCACAGAAGCGCTATTTGTGCATTTTCCGTTTATGTAACGAGTGTTATTTTTATCAATTTACCATTTATTTAAAGCAAATCGGCATGTAAAGATACCTTTAACCATTCCTATAAATCAGAAAAATATGGCCTAGATAATATAGACGTACACATACATATAGCAAAATTGTCAATAAGAGTATAAAGATCTTGTCTATATCAACCAATTATCGGTGTGGTGTAATGCAGTCACATTGATCCTGTTTACGAAACCTTTTTAGGGGTTGTTGCAATGGCTGAGCGGTCTAATAAGTTAGTACGTCGCTTGATCACAAGTGGTTTGCAGTTTGAACCTTACATTTTAGAATCACATAGACGCCCCGTTTCACGAATTAGTATCCAATAAGTACCATGAGGTTTCAGTACTCTGAATTAACAAATATAAAGAAACCATTATCGTGGGTTAGATCGCAGCTTATCTGTTCAAGCGTTTATGAGAAACTCGTAAACGCTTAATCACTGACACTCAATTTAACAACTCGCTAGTGACGTTTTTTCCATTCCCAAAATTATTTAATGTTTGTCTTCCACTAGACATCAAACTGGAATCCAGAAAACAAATGCCGCAAGGCTACTTTCAGTGTACTGCAGCTATTCAGCGGATTTTCGATATGATAATGACAGATCGGACAGGGAATTCAGGACTAAACGGAAACAGCTGGGCACGAAACTCACTGTGGTGCCTACAGGTAGGACACGCGCTTGGAGATATATAGGTCCGGGTTCAATTACCGTCTGCGCCACTGCTCATTTTCTCGGAGCAAAATTAACCAATAATGTTCAACTCGACCAAGCTGTGAATTGGTACCTGTGAGGGTGGTGTTTGTTCATGTTCATAGTCTTGGTCGTCGCATCTCGATGTTGTCTTCACACAAACCAGGAGAGAAGTAGTCTCCATATAAGGACTCGAGCGCAGGTTTCCTTAGGTAGCCCAATGCCTAGGGGAAGTTAAATGTCGAAGGGTAGCTTGATTGCTGAAGGAGGCCCTCGAAAACTGGTAACTAAACGTAACATAACAGACAACAACAAAACACGCAACAAACGGGATTTATCCTTTCAATTATCCTCTTGTTGAACGCCTCATGTCATCTCCGTTTGTATGAAATCTGCCATTTGCAAAAATGTCTGATTATGAGACAAATGTAAAGTAAGTGCTATTATATAATTATACATCATGTATTTCCACTGCGGTATACCGTAAACCGGATATTGCTAGTGAATGGGAGTAATGTTATCGATTTTCGCGACATTATAGTGTTCACTGGGATTAGTTCAGAAACGACTACTTTCTTCATCTCAACTAGGTTTTAATGTATTCGGATATTTTTATAACTTTATAGTACGCCATATTATAACAGGTATTTTTCATAGAAGTGTTTAAATTACTCAGTTATTGTCCGCTGCTCACTCGCAAACTTTGCCCACAACACTTTAAATGCGTTTGAACTGGGCATTCTAGTTATACTGAACTTTAATGTCTTAAGTCCAAATTTCAGAAAAAAATGATTGAACTTCAACAAAGATACACACCAAAATACAAAATTAATGTAGATAAGTGCGTGTACAGCGTATTGATATTTACTACATACAGAGTATTGCACATTAGCTCACTCTTATTAAACTAGGAAATCAACCAAAAATAATACTTAGTACCAATTTAACATTATAACTATTTTTATGAACCTCAGAAGAGTGAATTCGAATATTTGAGTGCTGAGTGTAAGTATTGATTGTAATTTTGAACAATACAAAAAAGCGTCCATATCATAGTTAAAATAAGTATATCTCAAACTTGTGTACATATACAGTATTACATTTAAAATCTCGAGGGACCCACCTCAGAATTCGTCATTCCAGCATGTCTTATGTACATGTAGTTTTTACACTCTCCAATACGGAATCCTGTTCGGGCCACATTGAATTTCGCATGTCTAACATGTGAACAGGCGATAATTATCGCGTCGAAGGCGATAATTATCGCCTCTTCTCATGGAGAGAGACACTTGTACTAGCGAAATTTAACACCTTCGCGAAAGTTTTGGGGCGATAATTATCGTCTTAATTTTCGCATGTATGTCTCAATTTTCACGGAATATGGACAAGCGAAATTTAAGGACATGCGAAATTTAACGTTAAATTTCGCCCTTATAATTTTGGCGGGCTTTTAACACGTGGTATCAGTGTACCCGGTGTTACGTTAACACCGGTTACCTTCTTACGCCGGCAAAATGGGGATAAGGCTGAATACAAACCATAACAATTTATTAAAAACTCCGAACTATTAGAATGTGTGCATGAGAATCGTATAACTAACGGATAATAAACAAATATGCGGGTCGTATTGTCTCTGATGAAAGGCATATAGCAGGGTTCATACCTTGTTTAAATAACAAATCCCTAAGAATGTTTGGTTCAAAAATGGTTTATACGGCCAATCTATTAGTCTTCATGGGTTTGTACATGATTTGTACGTCCCATCCACTAGAATACATGGGCTTCAACATGGTTTATACGCCCAATCACTTAGAATACATGTGTACCTACATGGGTTATTCGCCCCATCCATTAGAATGTAACGGGTTATACTTTAAATTCAATAGAATGCATGGGTTCCTATATGGGACATACATCCAATCTAGTGGAATGCATGGGTTCCTATATGGGACATACGTCCAATCCAGTAGAATGCATGGGTTTCTACATGGGACATACGTCCAATCTAGTAAAATGCATGGGTTTCTATATGGGACATATGTCAAATCTAGTAGAATGCATGGGTTCCTGTATGTTCCTAACAGTACAACCTCTATAGGTGTCATACAGTACAGCCTCTATTGTTGACATGCAGTACAACCTCTTTAGTTGTCATACATTACATCCTCTATAGTGGCCATACAGTACAGCCTCTATAGTGGTCATACAGTAAGCCTCTATATTTGTCATACGGTACAACCTCTATAGCGGTTAAACAGAACAACCTCTATAGTTGTCATACAGTACAACCTCTATAGCGGTAGTGGACATACCGTACAACCCTTGTAGTGGACATACAGTACAACCCTTGTAGTGGTCATACAGTACAACCCTTGTAGTGGTCATACAGTACAACCCTTGTAGTGGTCATACAGTACAACCCCTGTAGTGGTCGTACAGTACAACCCTTGTAGTGGTCATACAGTACAACCCTTGTAGTGGTCATACAGTTCAACCCTTGTAGTGGTCATACAGTGCAACCCTTGTAGTGGTCATACAGTGCAACCCTTGTAGTGGCCATACAGTACAAGCCTTGTAGTGGTCATACAGTACAACCCTTGTAGTGGTCATACAGTTCAACCCTTGTAGTGGTCATACAGTACAACCCTTGTAGTGGTCATACAGTTCAACCCTTATAGTGGTCATACAGTGCAACCCTTGTAGTGGTCATACAGTACAACCCTTGTAGTGGTCATACAGTACAACCATTGTAGTGGTCATACAGTTCAACCCTTGTAGTGGTCATACAGTACAACCCTTGAAGTGGACATACAGTGCAACCCTTGTAGTGGTCATACAGTGCAACCCTTGTAGTGGCCATACAGAACAACCCTTGTAGTGGCCATACAGTACAACCCTTGTAGTGGTCACACAGCACAACCTCTAAAGTTGTCATACATTACAACAACAATAGTGGCCACAGAGTACATCCTCTTTAGTGGTCATACATTGCAACAACTATAGTTGTCATACAGTACAACCTCTAAAGTTGTCATACATTACAACAACTATAGTGGCCACACAGTACAACCTCTATAGTGGTCATAAGGTACAGCCCTTGTAGTGGTCACACAGTACAACCTCTAAAATTGCCATACATTACAACAACTATATTGGCCACACAGTACAACCTCTATAGTGGTCATACAGTACAACCTCTACAGTGGCTAAGGTACAACCCTTGTAGTGGTCACACAGTACAACCTCTATAGTTGTCATACAGTACAACCCCTGTAGTGGTAACACAGTACAACCCCTGTAGTGATCACACAGTACAACCTCTATAGCTGCCATACAGTACAACCCCAGTAGTGGTCATACAGTACAACCTCTAAAGTTCTCATACAGTACAACCCCTGTAGTGGTCATACAGTATAACCCCTGTAGTGGTCGTACAGTAAACCCCAGTAGTGGTCCTATAGTACAACCCTTGTAGTGGTCCTATAGTACAACCCTTGTAGTGGTCCTATAGTACAACCCCTGTAGTGGTCCTATAGTACAACCCCTGTAGTGGTCCTATAGTACAACCCCTGAAGTGGACATACAGTACAACCCCTGTAGTGGTCACACAGTACAACCCCTGTAGTGGTCCTATAGTACAACCCTTGTAGTGGTCATACAGTTTAACCCTTGTAGTGGTCATACAGGGCAACCCTTGTAGTGGTCACACAGTACAACCCCTGTAGTGGTCACAAAGTACAACCCCTGTAGTGGACATACAGTACAACCCCTGTAGTGGTCACACAGTACAACCCCTGTAGTGGTCATACAGTACAACCCTTGTAGTGGTCACACAGTACAACCCCTGTAGTGGTCATACAGTACAACCCTTGTAGTGGTCACAAAGTACAACCCCTGTAATGGACATAAAGTACAACCCCTGTACCTGACCGTACTTAGTCATAAATGCGCTAAAATGCTTTCCAATGACATAAAGACTTTTATGTGTCCATTGACACCTAAAATTAGGACTGGGTAGCTATTGATTTTTTTCATTTAAACATTCGTCATTTTTTCAACAGAAAATTTCCTCAATTTTGTGCAACGTACCGTTTTGAAAATATGTCAAGGGTAGGCTAAGAATTAGTTCATTATGTACCTGTTGTTTGTTCACTGAGGAATGCTAAATATTGAGGAAAGTCGGGATGTCGGTCAAGTTTTCCCGGGTATCTGGTTTAAAAGTAATGAAGCGAATAAAATAACATTCGTCATTTTCTGCACATCAAGTTTTCCTCAATATTGTATCAGCTGTTTTTGAAACATATTTCAAGGGTAGGTTATGTAAAGTACACCGTCTACAAATAAATCGTGCACGTATGTACTGTATACGTTAAATATTGAGGAAAGTCGGTTTATCGTTTTTTGCTAATATCATCGTATTTTAATAAGAAAAGTTTCAAGTTTCAAGTAGGTAACTGCGCAAACGGTATCTAGCCACAACACAAGTTATACCCATTTATATGCCCTGAATACAAAAGTCGACCATTTGCGAATGCAATGGCCTTCAATGAGGCGTAGGTTCATTTTGTAACCCATGTGAAAGATAATGCAACCAAATATAGGCCAGAAAAAAAAGAGCGCAGGTTTACATTGCAATAATCGCCATGAACGCCAGTTTTAAAGCATGTACTTTTCTTTATAAACCCGAGTCCTACATTATACATTTAGTTTTAAAGCATGAAAGCAAGAAGTGAAACGTAAGTATGGCAGCCATCTTAGAAACGTCATGAATTATTGAGCAGACGTCACGCACAAAATAAGGTAATTTTAGAAAAATTGACATTTTTTAACATTTTCCGAGATAAATCTAAAAACTGATACCAGAAAAACTTACATCTATGTCTAAGCATGTGCAAGTGTTGTGTTTGTAGAATGCAGAGGTTTGATAAATAATAGAAGCTAAAAAATGCAATATGCCTTCAACATGAAGCGGTCATTAAACTCGAGTCTCGTTAAACGCTTAAAACTGGGACATTCTGTTTTTTTATAGATGCAACTAGGTCGTTCAGTCAGCTGGGACTTGTGCATTCGATGATTTCTTAACTAAAACTTGGGGTTCAGCAGTTCATTTTCTCGTTCAGTTATATGTTGGGCGTTGTGTCGTGTAATTGTGGTATGTGATGTTTTCATGTTTTTTGTGCTCAATTGGTTAAGTGCTGGAAAATGTAGTTGAGCTTCGATCCACCCAGTATGTGCCAGACATTTTCATTGACATTTTCATTGACATTGTGCCAAACAAAATTCACGATCATCTAGTAAATTGACTAAATACAAAGAATTAAGATGTTTTTCACAAATGACCTATAATTAACGACAGAATGTCAGCTATATCTTTTGAAATACATGTAGTATGCCAAAATTCACATTAAGTAAAATGTATGGATGACAAAATACTAATTTTGCAAGAGTTGCTCCCCTTAGTATTTAGATTATGCCTTTATTGTTTACATTTCGTTATTTTGTTTACAAACCAACTGGAGGCTTTATTTCGTTTTCGTCCATCTTATGGTGTTTTCAAGCTTTGGGACTCACCTAAAGTGCACACTGCATCAATTTGCAGATAGGTTGCCGAGTTTGATTATGCCTTTTGAAAATAGCCATTTAAGGCATAATGGGACTTTAAATATTTCATTTATCTCATTTTTTCCAAACATAGGTTCAGCTAGTGACCGGTCCCTGGTTCAGCATTACTGATATTTAACAATCCATCTTTGTGCTAAGGTATTTTATATGCCCCGACATCTACTGTTGCGGAGGCATAATAGTGATTGACCGTCCGAAAATGTAAACCAAAACCTTCAAGTTGTTGAAACTCAACTTCTTTTGAAGTCCATCAAGGAATTGCTTTCAAACTTGGCATACTTGTTTACCATCATAAACGCATTACATTGTCAAAGCCATGTAACACTATCCACCATTTCAACAGAATTATGGCCCCTGATAGACTTAACTAGTTTATATGGACAAGGGACATATAAGGGACATAAACATTTATAGAACACAGTCATGTTGCTTTTATCTGTGTCTGCATTCATTGAACTAGAACAAATAAAAGATCTTTGCATCGAATACTAAATAGCATACTTTAAAACATACTATTTATAGATTACCGTGAACAAATTTTTTACCATCAGCTAATTGTTTTTTACTTTTCTTATAATAATCTTTAGCCAAGTTTTCTATGAAAACACAGTTTTCCTCCAAATTTAACATTCCTTAGTGAATAATAACAAACAAGATAGACATCAAATACTCTAGCCAACCAATAAAAGGTATTTCATTTCAAAACAATTGAAAGATATACTGTAATTGAGGTAAACGTTCTGTACAAAAAACTGCAAATAGTATCTATTGTCACGCGGACCGCATAGTGTATTTACACGCATCAGGGTACTGTTTTATCGAAGTAAATATTGCGTTCGTTGATTATGTTTGTTTGTTTAAGAAATAAAAAACTGTTCTTATATTTTGTCGGTGACACTCGTGATTTAATTTTTCCGCATCCGAACGAGTGTCTGTGTTTATTCACCGACCAAATACAAGAACATAGTTTTTATTTCGATTCTTAACACGATAATATCCCGTACTGTTTAACCGTGCGCATTCCATTTTCGACCATTTGACAGTGAACATAATTCCGCGCTGAAATTGAGTGGCTTATTAGCTGGTATAATTACCTCCCTCGTTAATGAAAACGACCTTCGTAATTTTCTGAAGGAAATAACATATTTTAAACATTGAAACAATTTTAATAACACAAGTATAGGGTATCTATTTCATGAAATGAAAAATATAAATGAATTGATTATCAGAAGTTTTTATGAAACTTAGTTTCGAGAGTATATTGGAGTTTCTAAAAATAGATGCGTCATAGCTGTAACACTGGATACTCGTGCAACTTGCCTTGTAAGCGACACGTTGAAGATTTTACTATAAAGTTTACGTTCATTCATTCATAAATATGTCACGAGATACGGGGCGTAAATAGTAACAGCCAATTGGACAGGTATGTTTTATTGCCGTAATAATACATGTCCTGGTTTGCTCTATGCGTATATGGATTAATCCGCAGATCGTGTAAGAATATCTAATAATTATATACTTATATAAATATCAATTTATTCATTTATATGTAATATTTGCGTGATTTATATGTGTTTTGCGGTAATTCTATTCCATTTGGAAGTGTTTTGCGGTAATTCAGAGTTGCTTCCCCTGGGTTGATATGTAGAATTTGTACTTAACGGCTTTTTTAACCATAATTGTATAATCAAATGTTCGTTATAAGGTTTATTTATGTTATATCATCAGATTGTAATGTATTTTAGGGAGTTTTATACTCATTTTAAAGTGTTTTGTGGTATTTAGTGGTATTTTGCGGTAGTCTGCGGTGTTTTGCGGTAATTAGACCGTCTCATTACAGCTATTATGTTCAGATCATTGTTGCGGTTACTGCTATATGTTCAGATCATTGTGGTGGTTACTGGTAGTATGTTCACATCATAATGCTGGTTACTGCTATTATATTCACATCATAATGCCGGTTACTGCTATTATGTTCAGATCATAATGACAGTTACTGTTATTAGTAGAGCAGCATTTTGACTCAAAGTAGAGTGACCATTGCAAAAAAAGTACACAAGCTGAGTCATATACCAAAATGTTCCTGAGACATTCAGGATTACTCTACTATAGGTAAAAGTTGCCGTCCTTGGGAGGAAAGTTTGAAAAGATCAAGTTCAAGGTCACATGGTGCTTTAAAATAAGAAACAAACTACAGTTTACTTAACCTTTATTAATACCCCAAACTTGCATGTAATAGTAAAATGGATCACTCACTTTGATACATCCTTACTAATTGCACAATTTTAATTCCAATTTGTAGTCAAACAGTGTCAAGGTCAAGGTCAGTTCAAGGTCAAATGGTAAAAAAGTACAAACAATTGATTTGCACCAGGAATCAAATGTCATAAATAGTATAAATGATGCTTAAACACATGCACTTGCACATGGGAGTGAATATTAGATGAAAAAGATTTGAAATATATCAATTCCAAGGGATATTCGGAGTCTGAGAGGCAATTTAGTGCAATAAACAATTACCCCACCCCCTTTCAAAACATTAAATGTAGTTGATTTACACATAATAGCCTGTAGTATTTGAATTATCATTATTGAATGTTTGACTGAATATAAAGTTCTAATACTGCCAATGCTAAGGGTCATTGATTGAGGTCATCATGAATGAAGGTCAATGTCATTTCAAGGTCAAATGGTAAAAAAGTACAAAAACGGGTATACACTAGATATCGAATGTACCAGTTGTAGAAATGATGCTTAAACACATTCATTTACTCATGGAAGTCGATTTCGAGTCAATAATATAATTTGAAATGTACCAATATAAAGGGAAAATTAGAGATTTAAGTGGCAACTAGCTGTAAATAAAAATTACCCCACCCACTTTCATAACATACATTGCAGCTGATTTATTTAAATCCCAATAGTAGTAAATCCCAATAGTAGTAGTCATAATAAAGAAAATGTGTCAACAAGTGTTTCCAATGTTTTTCTCAAGTGTAAGGAACATGAATGTTTAAAGGTTGTAAAAAAGCTTTACTAATCATTGTGCAGAGTAAAAGTCCAGGTAAAGATTTCTTAATTTTTGGATACTCAACACTATCAAATACAACTATTAATAGCCACAGAAGAATAAGATCATCACCTAGTATAGCTAATCTTCGTTCCATGGGGCATCTACAACTGTCTGGCGCAGTAAACCAGTGTTTAGTGGGATATCTAATAATGTATGACACTGTCTCTCATGACAACACAGGGTACCAACAACTGTCTTGCACAGCCTTTCGTGGCTCTATGGGACACCAACAACTGTATATCACGGCATTTCGTGGCTCTATGGGGTACCAACGACTGTCTATTACAGCATTTCCATGGCTCTATGGGACACCAACAACTGTCTATCACGGCATTTCGTGACTCTATGGGACACCAACAACGGTCTAACACAACATTTTATGGCTCTATGAGGTACCAACAACTGTCGAACACAGCATTTCATAGCTCCATGGGGTACCAGCAACTGCCTAACACTGCATTTCATAGCAGAATTGGGTACTAACAACAGTCTTGTACGCAGCATTTCATAGCTCTATGGGGTATCAACAACTGCCTAACACAGCATGCTATAGGTTCATTGGGTATCAACAACTGTCTAACGCAGCATGTTATAGCTCCACGGGTACCAGCAACGGTCTATTACAGCATTTCATAGCTCAAGGGGGTACCAACAACTGTCTAACGCAGCATTTCATAGCTCAATGGGGTGCCAACAACTGTCTAACATAGCATGTTATAGGTTCATGGAGTATCAACAACTGCCTAACACAGTATGTTATAGGTTTATGGGGTATCGACAACTGCCTAACACAGCATGTTATAGGTTCATGGGGTATCAACAACTGCCTAACACAGCATGTTATAGGTTCATGGGGTATCAACAACTGCCTAACACAGTATGTTATAGGTTCATGGGGTATCAACAACTGCCTAACACAGCATGTTATAGGTTTATGGGGTATCAACAACTGCCTAACACAGTATGTTATAGGTTCATGGGGTATCAACTACTGCCTAACACAGCATGTTATAGGTTCATGGGGTATCAACAACTGCCTAACACATCATGTTATAGGTTTATGGGGTATCAACAACTGCCTAACACAGTATGTTATAGGTTCATGGGGTATCAACAACTGCCTAACACAGCATGTTATAGGTTTATGGGGTATCAATAACTGCCTAACACAGTATGTTATAGGTTCATGGGGTATCAACTACTGCCTAACACAGCATGTTATAGGTTCATGGGGTATCAACAACTGCCTAACACATCATGTTATAGGTTTATGGGGTATCAACAACTGCCTAACACAGTATGTTATAGGTTCATGGGGTATCAACAACTGCCTAACACAGCATGTTATAGGTTTATGGGGTATCAACAACTGCCTAACACAGTATGTTATAGGTTCATGGGGTATCAACTACTGCCTAACACAGTATGTTATAGGTTCATGGGGTACCTACAACTGTCTAACGCAGCATTTATAGCTCCACGGAGTACCAACAACGGTCTAACACAGCATATATTATGTTAAGATCATTGTGGCTTATACTGCTATTATGTTCAGATTATTGTGTTGGTCATGAAATATTGCAATTTTCTAATCAATTTCATTTCATTATTACTGGTATTATTTTACATATTTAGAAACTAGAGAGCCTAATCTTTATAATGATGTAAAGAAATATAGAATTGAATGGAAAGTAAAAAATAAACAGGTAAGGGCCGTGGAATTCGAACATATTGAAAAAAATGAAAATATAATTTCACGCCGAGAAAATTGAGCAATATTCAATGAGGCGTTATTTCAAAATTAATGGACGGATTGTCAATATGTTTACATATTTAAAAACTAGAGAACTTCATCTTTATTTTGAATAAAATATTTTAATAAACAAAACAGTTAATTAATACGGATGTGTTTTTCCAACACAAACATATGTAAATTTTTTCCCCGAAAAATAGTCTGTGTTTGAACCAATATAATTCATATTTGCAATAAAATAATTTCTATTATTTAGAAACTATAGGGTTGCAACTTTAATTTGATACAAACATTTTAAAAATCCATCCATAAATAAAAAAATAAACTCTGCGGTCGTGAAATAACTTCTTTTTTCTTGATTAAAATAGCATAGGGCCGGGGAATACACACACCTCGTAAAGGGATTTGTAAAATACTCTCCGATTGGTCTATTGAGAACCAATCAAAATTAGCATATGGACGAAAACTGTCTCAGACAGTTTAAAATAATGCGCACGAAAGGGTCATAACTATGAAAACTGTCTGAGACAGTTTACAAAGTGTCTGAGACAGTTTATAAAGTATCTCAGACAGGTTCCAAACTGTCTCAGACAGTTTATAAAGTGTCTCAGACAGTTTATATTAGTTATGACCCTAATCGTACACCATATAGTTATGACCCTAATCGTACACAATAAGTAAGGGGATCAAATTCGGGACTATATTCTCACTCTTTCATTAACTAGCGCGCAACGTCACGTTCGTTCCGTGACTTCATGATAAACAACGACGTCAGACGTCGTGTAGACGCAGGTAAGTCGAAAAAATAACCGATCAACCACCAGCTCATTTAGAATAGGAAAACCTCACCCTCGGGCACGGAATTGCAACCGGCGACTCACATATAAGAAAAAGTCCGTCAGATCACGTGGTAAGGTGATGTATTATCATTAGTCACATGACCAGGTGACCGATTATAGCTAAGTTTAACGGCACCCGTTAACAGGCAGCTTTTGCCGGAAGTGACTAGATAAAAAGCGATAATACCCCGCAGAAATATTTGTTCTTTATTTATCCGTGTTTTACACGATTTTATATGCACACATTCTAATGGTTTGAAATTAGCCCTACCCATGATCGGCTCCGACATGCAGCATTATCAGTCCGTCAAAATGATCCTACCCGGGTAAACAGCCCTACTTGCTTAGCAATTGTATCCTAGGACTAAAAACACGAGAAACTTAACGTTAAATTT
The DNA here is from genome assembly GCA_947247005.1 of Spisula solida. Taxonomy (NCBI): domain Eukaryota; kingdom Metazoa; phylum Mollusca; class Bivalvia; order Venerida; family Mactridae; genus Spisula; species Spisula solida. Next base: position 4,304,940 of record OX365960.1, on the reverse strand, counting down.
CGCATGTCCTTAAATTTCGCTTGTCCAAAATTGAGTCATACATGCGAAAAATCCGTACTCCAATTTTCAACATAATTATGCAGACAAAATTAGTACAAGTTTGCAGATCCTTTATGTTGCATTATATATGATGCACGCTAGAGCCGGTCGGTGGTTGCCATTCAACTGCAAGAAGGCTCATCTACATCTTTGTGTTCATAAAGGCTCAAGAGTAAATAATTCACTAAATTGATATGAAAATATTCTCAATAAAAATTGAGGTTGCCAGTCAATGAAGATATGTTTTACAACTGATTGACCAATGGGATGGGTGCACGCAACCAGGAAGTTTCAAGTATACTATTACTTAAAAGTACAATATAAGTAAGATGTCCCAGGCGGTTTACGATAAGCACATATCTTAAAAGAACAAGTTTGTCAACAAAGGTTGATTGAAATATTTATTAGCACATATAGTTTCCGCCTTCCTCGTTTGTAGATATAATCTAAAAAATAATTTTGACACCTTCATTAGAACAATTAACAAAAGAAGATGAAACGAGACCATATCCATTTTATTTCCTGTACGACTTCTTTAACATGCGAATACTTTATTTACGCGTGGGACCGTAAACTAGTTTTATACCTGATCGGAAGATGAAGTAATTGTAAATTAATATTTTAAGATTTTTCCACAATTTATTTAATCTGGATGCAATGGTTCAGTTCATGTTGGTTATATGACTAACCGTTCAGAATCCGACCAATATTTAGAAGTTTTGTCAAATTAAATACCTTTTATTCTCTCATTTCATGATTTCATGAAACAAATGAGGTTAACAAAATGTAACGACATTATCAAGGCTCATAAATATGGTTTTACACTAATGAAATTACAAATACACAAAATACAACGTTGAGTTAGTTACCAATAAATACAAGTCAAATAGTTTCCTGCGGCTGATAACTTAGTTGTATTGTTTATGATGTTTTTTTTTGCAGTTTGGATGCAATTCGAATTTATTCCGGTGTAAGTTTAAATTTATGTTTCTGTCAAAATAATTCCAATACATGTAACAATACCGATCAATCTAACAACAAATGACATGACGAGATATAAATCGTATTCAGTTTAAACAAACAAATATCCTCCAATTATTTGGTTGTGTTAAATGTATGTGCCGAACGAATGAACAAATTAAAAATAATTAGAAAAACATTTATCATGTATCAATACCATGCTTCTGTTAATCTTGCGATGTGTTCTCTACGGGATGTAGTCCATCGCCCACTATATTTATTAATGACCGGGATGATAATGCAGCTGCAGACACCTGCTGTTTAGATTCGTGGTCTTGCGTTCACAGTGAAATTTCGGAATAGTTCTGATTTCTTTGGTAAATAAACTATTGTAATGCGATAAAGACCGATGTTATCCGCATGGAATAATGGAATAGTCTGGTTCACGACATTCTTACAAAATGCTTCTTTTTTGGATATATTTTTTTGAAATCGTAAACCATCGAGAACATGTCACGTGCCCCTCCATGGTCATTTTACTTTTGGCAATCCAATATAACCTGCGGCTCAAGGCCGCAGGTTAAATATATCTGGTCATACCTAGCATTTACTAAATTTCCGTGAGCAATACTCCGTACACTGAACAGCAATACTCTGTACAACAATGAGCAATACCAATGCAATACTAAAATTCTCAAAATGCACCGTTATTTATGACTCCGTTCCTGGTAAAACATTAACAACATATTATGCTTGGTCACTGGGATGTTCTTTTGATCGATTCAAATTGTGTAGCTTAACGAGGAATATAAACAAAAACATCTTTATTTGACAGACCGAGCATATGTTTTGCGCGAGGAACGATACGAGTTTGGTCTTTTAAATGCCCTTTTAAGCAGTCCCTGGTCGTTTTCCGGTAGATACTTTTGTATATAATTTACATTCAACACACACAGAAAGACAAAACAGCGTCTCTGAACTTACCCTGTTGTGCACTTGAAGGTTGCGAAAATGGATAACATTACTCACCTTACTAGCAATAGCCGGTGTACTGTATACCGCAGTGTTTCCGCATTCTTGTTGACGGAATAGGCCGGACACATGTATTCAATGTTTTTTTTTTATATATAATATTATCAATAGCAATGCGAATAAATGTGTAGATGGTAGGCCGATAGGCATCGTTCAATCATGAGCGGGCTTGTTAGTACTTCAAGACAACATACAGCGGGGCTTCTCTTTTACATTTTGGGAGAGCATTGTTAGTAGGGGTTATTATGTCTAGGGGACTAGTGGTTTCAAAATACACATATAGACCTACTCGCAAGTAAAGTGACGTGGAAAGTAATTAACGAAAAGTGATATGTTGGGTTCGCATGAGCGGATCAAGCAGACGCTCTGTATAGAATGAACAATCTGGCTTCTCATGTCTTCAACCCTCATGGTGATAACATGTAGCTCAATGCGCTCTTTACTCGATTTATGTAATTGCTTGTAGATTCTACTCGTAGATTCTACTCGTAAGTAGACAGACTTACAGTACGATACTGACACCTGTGATTTTACAGGTAACAATGATGCCGAACAATATCATTATATTATTATCTCTAGTAAGAACTATGTAGATTTCATCCCATGAAAATGTTAAATTATCTATTCCAGGCCTGCATTTATCCATGAAACAAGTATTAAAACAGACAACACAGGCAGTATAATAAGTGTTTTACAGATGACATGTGCAGTATCTACGGTATAACTCGTGCACTATCCATTTTGTGCCACCAAGCGCGGAAAACCTGTCATTTTTTAGAAAGATACCGATGCCAGTGCATACATCAATATAATGAAATATGCTACTATTATTTTACTACATGTTTATGAAATTTGAGCGTTCTCCGCTGTCTATAAGTATTTTTAATTATTTTTTAAAGACCAAACTGCTGACTTTTTGACACATTTATTAAGTTTAAAATATAATGTGACGTTTGTGATTGAAAAAAACACATCTTCGTGTCGAGGAAGAACCACTGCACATGTACACGTTCTTCGTTTTACTGGTGTAGACACGAAATAAATGAAACAGGCACAAAATACCTAATCTCTTGAATGTTGAATTTTTTGCGGTAGGCTAACACAGCAGTATTCAGGCTAGCACGTCTTATCGGGGTACACGGGGTGGTACTTGTAACCATGATAAAAAATAGTTAATACACATATCCCATGTATGAGTACAAGGCGCAATGAAAAGCCTCAAACAAGTTTTAAAATAATAGTATGGCAGAATGCGGAACTGAATGAATTAAAAAAATACAGACACCATCTCCCCTTTGGCTTGAATGATACTATTTACCAGGATGGCAAAAGATCCTAGTATATTGACATTTTTTCTATTTTTTCTATTTGTTTTATTAGGAAACAAAAAACTAGATCTCATGGTAGGAGATGTAATGGTAATATCAATCGTAAATCATGCTCAGTGTTGACTGTTGATCGTTTAAACATTATTTACAAGCAATCTACTAAACATGCTACGCTTTCTTTCACGCTGCTCTGTCCTTTTCTTCCCTTGTTACTATTGACAATGATTGTAGCGGATTCTATTTTTATTCGATCTAATCCTTTATATAATACGGCCTCGTTGATTCAAAGTTATACGCAACATATTTTAAGGCCTCATATAGAAATAAGATGCTGATCTTAAACGATATTTTCGGCACAGTTTTACGACTGCCACAATAGCGACTTTCCATTTATAACATTTAAAATAGTAGTTTTTTAGTTTATACTAATTTATTTAAGATCGATTGTAAAACAAGTTTGTCCAACTTATATTAATCACTCTCGACACCTCATTCCTGATGTTATCCATCGCCACGAGGGTATGAGAGAAGAGAAGCCAGTTTCCCTTTTATGCTGAGCGTCTAACAAGGGAATTTCTGGTACCATTTTTATTTCGTCTTTGGTATGACGTTTGAGATAACTATACAATTATGCAAAACTCAAATAATCTCTCGACAAAACAATCTGTTACTAAAATAAAATGTTTGTTTTTACTTGGTTTTGATTTCCTGTGATCAGTATAATCAGGTTTTAGTGACACATACAAAGGGACATCCTCCTTTGTCGTTGCACCTTCAGTAAGCTTGTCTTTCTTTTGTTCGTTGCTTGTTCTATTTTCAACGTGTCGTCGATCTGTCGGTTATCAAAAAAACAACAACATAAATTATAATACACAACGTATATATATAATGTGTAATACATGTACAAATAACGGGACTTATGGTCCAGTAATTTACGTCTGCGGCTCAACCCGAGAGTTGGGTGTGTTAGTTCAATCCCAATTAAACCAGCGGGCCGAATTAATGTTGCGTATTATTACTGTATACAATCTAGACAGTTAGTTAGGTTTATACTAATTTATTTAAGGTCGATTGTGAAACAAGTTTTTCCAACTTATATTTATCACTCTCGACACCTCATTCCTGATGTTATCCATCTCCCGCACTCGAAGCGAACACTCAACCACTAGGCTATCGAGGAGGCGGTTTTCATATACTGTTGGAATCGCATATCAGATGACCATCGCATGTTTTTGAGTGATGGATGATTTAAACTTGCGTAAAGAAAATTAGGGTAAAGCGGATATGATTATGTTAATCCAGCTTTAAATATTGAATACTGAATTGATATTTGCTATAAATGTATTCATGAATGACAGGAAAATAATCTTTAAATATATCACTGGCTTAGAATTAGAAGGTCGTAAGTACAGACTCAATATTTTGAGAAAACGAGACAAAACTGTCTGAAAACTACTCTTTACGTATGGAAAAACAAGTTTTTTAAACTTCGGTTTGGTCAACATGACCACATCTGATTTTCATGAAAATAGGCATTAAGAAGCGCCTTGAGATGCAGATTTCAAATATGCATGAGTATTATAAGCGATATACTAATTACACTTCTTCTTTGTTTTATCGGTGAAGGATTATAATAATAAGGATGTTCTTAGAAATCGGAAATATAAATAAACATCAATTTCTTACAAATGAGAAATCCAAGTAGAAGTACAAATGAAATGAATGCTTCATATTTATATGTTACTCGGGGTAAATACCTTTATGGGATGTCTTTTTCGTATTCGAATTTAATTTGGAAGTCATATCGTTTGTAGTTTTTCTCTCTGTATCGTCGGTCATCAACGAACAATTTCCATACCCATGTTCCTTGTGAACAACTGTGTCGCCATTCTTGCCGTTAGCGGCTTGGTTATCTAAATAAGTACAATAATGTTAAACCGCCTATTATATCTGGTCTGTTTAAAGAGTTCGTTCTATCATTTAGATTAATTTCTTTGTTAAAATGGACCTTAAACTTGTGGTCGTAAGTTTGATTCTCATTATTCATGTGGCCTTCAAGTGAGGTTAACTGTATAAATAATTATATGCGGACACTTAAAATTCCGTACTTCACTCAATATATTCTCAAATTTCATGCATACCCTTTTCCGCGACATCAAATGCTGAAAGGCCTCTCCAAGTAAATCCAAGAACAAATGTAACCTCTCTGTTACGCAACTGACTGCATGGATAGTAGGTATTTATCTCGAAGGTATGCGTTCCCATCCGATACTGCGCCTTAAATAGTATGTGTAGTATTGTAACGAGTTGCTATAAAACAGTCGACTAGCATACAGTTTACAGTCATAACAGTAAAATATGCATAGATATATACATGCGTAATTAACAATAAGACACGTCCAATTATTTAAACCTATAAATGATACAAAGAATGAACAAACTGTGCCCAATAAATCGATTTTGCCTTGGGCATACCCAACTAAAGTGGCATATCAGCTACTCTCTCTTTCAGGTGTTGCAACTCTCAAATCAATCATGAAACATAGGCAGTTCAAGAAATGAAACGAGATCTTACGGTAATACCGAGTGTAAGCACGTATGGTTAAATCTTATCATAAAATGAAACGGCTTGATCTTTCAGGCAATATGAAAATACCGTTAATAAAACCACTATCGTGATGAAAGAAGAATATAGCCGCTCCGGTTTACGACATGTCCAAACCTAATAATAACACATAGCATGTGCAAGTTTGGTTAAAAAGCGCCAAACTCTGATAAAAAATCGATTCAACCACAGAATCGATTTTGGTAATACAAGTGGTGGAGCTTTGGATGAAATCAGATAATAAATGAAAGCGCTACCTGGCAGGCAAAAACATATTAAAAAACGGACTGACGGATGATTTTGAAAGTCAAATATCAAATAAACATACCTCATGAATGACAGTGTTACCAGCCCCATTTACTGTTCCTTCCAACCTCTCCAACGCTTCTTCAACAAAGGTTTCACGCCAGAAATGGTCAGCATAAACTGGTTGACGAATACGACCAACACCTTTCATGCGAGTTTTCCATTCCCGTCTGATTGATTCAAGATCAACAATTTCATTACCGGGTGTTCCTTTTCCCAGTGCGAAGTAGTTTTTTGGTTTATTCGTTTTGTTCTGTTCAGGTTTTGTGATATGGAAATTACATTTATAAGCTTCTTCCCATTGATCTAGTATTTCTTTATATGTACTTGGCCTTGCTAAATTATCTAGATCAAGGTCAGTTCTGGTCTTCAATGGCCAATGAAGCATGGCGTAGTACAAAAAGGATTCAAGATATTTCCTTTTCGTAGGTGGAAAGTTCGTAGTCATAGAGACAAGATCAATACTGTACGACAGAAGACGTTTGTATTCATCCTCATCACAAGATCCTCTCTCCGTAGTATTCGCTGTATCCGAGACACAAATAATCTTTTCCCCTAAATACACGAGCAAATCACGTTCGTCCATAGCATCATAAGGACACGTTTCCAGATTTAAATGTGCTTCTTCAACGCGTTTTTCTAAAATATCAGGTGCTTTATTTTGAGCAAGCATCAATGATTTCAAACCTACGCCATATTTGAATTTGTATCCAGATCTGTTGAGACCATAAAATCTTTCAAAGCGTTCTCTCATTTGAAGGAGGAGTGTTTCGTTCTCTGAATAAATTGTGTACAATTCCCTTTTCACTTGATAGTTTCTTTCTTCGATGATGCGCAGAGATGTTTCGACATGCAGTTGTTTTTCATTTCCTGATCTAATATACTCTAATTCAGGACATATTTGCATTAAGTTGGAGAAACAAGAATCTTCTATTTCAAACGAATCGTCATTTAGAAACCGAATGAAGTTTTGGGGGTCTCGGTGACATGCAAATGTGTGGAATTTCTCAAGCAATTGCAGCACGGTACGAACTTCTGTGTGAAAACAGAAATTTACATTTTCTTGGTAGCTTACTGCTATATCCTGACCTTCCTTAAACTTTTCAATTGCTTGGAATGTCAATCGTATGATATCAGCCACTTTTTCGTCAGGTATTTTGTTATGTTTCCCTTTTCTCTTTCTCTCGAGCAGTTGCTCTGCTTTCGCTTTGTATATTTGTCCATATGTGTCGAGAAGGTATGCTTTTTGCTGGGGCTGAGAAAGTTTTAAGGATTCTTTAACAGCTTCCTCAGCGGGTCCGAATTTAGTTATGTGAATGTTGTATCTAGCTAGCTGTTGTCCTAGCATTGGGTCATTTGTTATTTTGAAACAACGATTCATCGATGTTATGATGTGGTCCTGTCCATTCTTAGTATCATCATTATATCCCAGCTCTAGGACCAAGTCTGAAAACTTTTCTCTAAAATCCCCTTTATCTGTGTCTATAAGCTGGCGCGTTTTGAACAAACTACTAACAATTTTAACGAAGGATCTACTCAATGGACTTTTTTCTGCTGCTTGAACATCGGCTATTTCTAGGACATATTCAACGATGTCGACCAGTGATATATTTTCACGTCGTTTTATGTAATCTAGTATTTGTTTTGCCACGGGCTGTGATAAAACTTGTATACCATGTTTGAAATAATCTCGGTCTTCTGATTCTTTGATTAGTAATTGCATTGCTTCTGACATTCTGTTTGTCCAAAGTCCCTCCTTTGATTTGGCTAGCTGTTTCAATTCACGCACTGTGCGATTGATTCCCCAAGGAGTTATAACACTACTTGTATCTCTTCGTTTCTCAACCATCGAGTCAAAAATGTTTGTTGGTACTGGATGATCACTTTCGAAGGAACATATCAATGCTAGACATTTCAGAACACAAACTTCACTATCTGTAACGCCATCCATTATATCCCGAACCATTTTGCTCATGTAATCCGGATTAAACGATTTCCTCAAGCAGTTAAATGCTACAAGACTTTTGACGTTTACCTTGTCATTTGTTTCCAGCTCTCTAAATTTGCCTTCAAACCAGTCCCTCTCTGATTCAGACAATTTGTGTTTAAGAAGAAGTCTTCCGTCTGATTCTTCATGGCTTATAGGCATCCTGTTTATGATTATTATCAGAGCAAATAGCCGTCCTGGAACTCCATTTTTATATGCCTTTTCGTGTAAATTCTTCTTTAAAAGAATTATATTGTCTTCACTTAGATTGTCTGCTAGAATCAGTAGTGGTTTGGGTTTATCGCCTTCCTTGAAATCCCGAAAGCTTTGCAATTGCTTGCCCGTTTCTTCCGTAACAACAGCATTTTTTACAATGCAACATCTATACGCTTTTTGTGGCGCATTCCGAAACTGACTGAAGTGCCAAAGAAGATTCATACCCAGCGTACTTCCTCCAGCCCCAGGGTGGTGTTCAATTTCATGCACCTCAATCAATGCTTCGCCAGTTTTACTCATAAGTTTATCTTTCAATTCCTGTTTGTGAATTTCGAAATGATCTCGTACTCCAACGTGAGTCTTATAGTGGAAATTCCACCATGAAACTGGACAGCCTTTGTAAAATTTATCTCGCGAATCATGTTTGTTCCTTTCTCTTATTTCCTCCGTCATCTTTACGTCTTCGTCAAGACACTCCTCGCCACTTACAATATCGATTTCAGTAAATTTCAAATCTGTTTTTTCTGTTTTGGTCATTTCTACAAAATGTCCTTCACAATGAGGCAACTTACACACTGTATTGGGATTGCTTCTGCAAACATTTTGCAAAACCGTACATACTTCAGACCAATTCAAACCTGTATGAAAGAAGGAATCAACGTTCCTTTCAGCTTGTGTATTTGCGAGTTCACGTTTTAGTCTAGTAACGGCTTTGTCTGAATCAGAAATAAAAACGCATTGTTGCCTAAAAAGGCTGACGAATGCAAGCCGAGCTAATTCCTCTAAGGGATCTCGTTCTAAGCAACCTTGTGGATAAATCAGAAAAATAATTCTCGCTCTATTTTTGGGTATAGTTTCGGACATCCATTCTAAAGCTTTCATTATACTATCCAAACGAGAGTTCAACCAATCTTCTATTGGCATACCATAACCATGTCGAAGCGACTTGTATCCATTACAATAGAGCCATGTTGGCGATTGATTAACAAATGCGTTTTTTGTAGTTGTAACTATATCTTCAGTCGTTTGGACAGTAAAAATTAGATTGCCGTCTTCGACTGATTGCCTGAGTCCGCTCGAATCGTCAAAATCAAGTACCAACTTTGATGACTGGCATAAACGTTGAACATCTAAATGACGCCGAATTTCTGTTTCTTGTGGACATCCGGACAGTTTTCCTGTGACAACGATCGGTACATATTCGTCTGAGAGATATTTGTTTCCACCACCATTCAGTGCCTTTCGCAGATTCGTTCGCATCTGATGTTTATCCATGACACATCTATCATTTTCCAACTGAGCTCTGTCATTAAAAACGAATCTATATTTTTGCTCTGTCTCAACGAGGTTGTCTGTAGCCATTGGCAAAATTTCGCAATCTGTACAATATTCATAGACGAAACATTCTTTTTTCTGATAACCTTTTGGAGGATAATCGATAGTCAAAAACTGATTTGGAAGTCGAGATGAAGTAGGAACTACGTCTACTTCGTAAACAGCAATTCCATCGACAACAGGGACTATTTGCACCGGGCGGATGCATCTATGAGCAAACATGGCATTTTCTTTGAAACATATTTCAATTGCTTGCTTTATATCTGCATTTATGTTTGTTCCAACGATTTTATGAGGAACTCCAATTATTTGCCCTATGTTTGCATTGACCTGTTTGATTCCAAAATGAATCGTTCCATTCTTACGACCGTTGATGCAAGCAGCGAGAAAACGAACAATCTCTTTAGAAATGTAGTAGGCATTAAATGCGAGTGGGTCGGACGGAAAACGAAACTCGTCCTTCGGCACGAGCAGACTTCCTGTTCTCGGTCGCACATTCCAGCGTCTGTACTTTGTGGAACAAACTGGCTTGTCGAAATCACGCAAGGTTTCAAGTCGATCGCCATCAACGTCGATTTGCACAGAATTGATTTTGTTTTGTATGTTTTCCAGTTTGTTCTTTACTCCATATCCGTACTTTATATTGACTTCCTGAAGATAAGGCGAGAATACATCTTCCATTTCTGGTTTGGTCATTTTTGCAAAAAGTTTCGGTGGTATGCTTTCTTCTTTTATAGCCTTCACAAAAGCCTCTAACAAAGATTCCCGAACTTCAAACATCTCTTCGCCTACATATTCTGCAAACTCTTCACACTTCATGTCGAAAAAATGCACGTCATGATCTTCTGAATTAAAAAAAATAGGCAATGTTCTAAGTGAGAAATATTTGACTTTTTCTTAAAACTTTAAAAGACTTATAAGCCTGAAAGAAACGTACTATAGTCTTCTCTATTTGTAAACGTTTAGAGAAGCTAGCGTATATTATTATTTTGCACACATGAAGTACTTTAATAGAAAATTTTGTTTTGGTTTTTAACGAGAGTCGTACGCCTGGTATGATTTTCCGCGATAAAATATTTCAATTTAACCCATTACGTCATATTGGCGTCGTTGTCATTATTTACACATGCCACCAGAACAAAACCACTATGCGTGAAGATTTGACCGTGACATTGTAGGACAACGATACCCCGACCGAAAAACATCAATTTAGTTAAGAAATGCGTTATATACGGTGCAACGATTTTAGGATATATGGAACATACTGGCGCTATTGACGTACTTTAAGCAGATATGTGACGTTTAGTCATGGCAAAGTCGTTTAACTGTCGTCCGGTGATGATCTTTAGATTTACGCAGTATTTTCAAGAAGCAGTTTACACCTACGATTGTCAGAATCAGGTAAGCTGACGATACAAGCACGTAAAAATTATGGCACCATATGAATGTTATTTATGTAGACAATACTTCCGGTCAACACATTTTGGTGCTTTACCTACAGTTTGAAGGCAATGATGCGTACGATTTAGTTATTTCGCTAAAAGATACATTTCATAACATTTTGTTTAATGTTTAGTTTGACCCAAATGGAAAATCGCTTATTTTGTCTGTCTTCTTATTTACCCTTACATATTCAATTATCGACTTCCGGTTACGGTTTTGAGATGGCATAGACCTAGGACAGGTATTATCTTAACCATCGGACACAATGCAGCGTATGCTAGATCGGCAACACAGTAGTGACAGCTCATGTTACGACTTTGGAGATCATTGAATTTTTCTTCTGAAGCTTAGTTTGAAGGCAGGCACAAGTGGCCGTCAAGAAGAGCATCAACAAGCAGAAACTTCGGAGCGTTTAAAGTATTACGTGTTTTCCTTATAGATGTGTGGAACAACATTTTATAACCCATATTTTCCCGCCAATGAGGCATAGACGTCTGATTCGCATAGCAGTTTAAGCTTATAAATGCATTATTAATTTTGCGAATTTGACATTGTTGATCAATACTTTTCTCGATTTGGTTTTGTGACCATTTAAACCTTGATTAAATTAAAATTTTCGAATATTTGACTTCATGAATTGATTTCATCATGTGCAAATTGAATACAATTGAAGCTCCTTAACTGGTTAAAATGTATCAAAAATCCGATGTTGGGTTTTTTAATCGGTTAAGTGTATTATGAAAACTATGCATCTGCATTTTGATAAATTCCGAATACATTTATACGAGAACATGTTAAATAGCATGTGGCCCATACTATATTTATAGATTCCGTGTATAATGCATGACCAGTCCAGCGCTTGGCACATTAGAATCTCATTTGTGTGCAACGGGGTATGTACATTTGGACAGTTACAAGTGTCTCAAAGTGTATAATCAAAGACCATATGCTTAAGGATGTATGAAGCTATTACATGAAACAGTCATTCATGGGCCGATGTGTCCGCGTGCACTTCCTATACATCAGTATACAAAATTATAGTAAACATGTATATATCCAGTAGAAGATACATAGTCAACCGTTTACGGGAGTGGTTGTGGGTTTGAGCGAAATATATAATACACTGAAAGGATCTTCTAACTAGACGTTTTTATATTTTGCCATACATTTTGATATTTGAATCTGACTACTCGGAAATTTTATGCGGAGAAACCGTACTATCTTAGACACAAAAGGGAAACAAAAATTGTGAAATGAATGTCTTTGGTAATGACATAAATGGGCATTTTGGAACTACACATGTATTGAGAATCAAAAGTATATGATGAAAAGTATGGCAAATTTATGGCAAGTTTGATTATTTATCTTATCGTGAAAAATGTGCTGACTTATGTTTCGTATTAAACGTTTATACAATGTTTGATATGAGAGTTTACAAGAGCTTTTTGTAATCGAGCCAAGTGTTTGAAATGAAAACAACATTGCAGGTGTCCACAAAGAGTAATTTAAAACGATTCGTAAGAACTTTATGGTTAAAACTTTAAAATTTAGGGAATTTTAGATTTAACGTGCCACATGAAAAATACATGTATACCATGTATATTTGTCATTTTCACTTGCTTGCGTGTACTAACTTATACTTTTCTACCGCCAATTCTGATTTGTATACATGTTTACTTGGCGATAGACTTTGTTGTTTATTCCAATAAATAATTTAACTTGACTTTAAGAGGTATTTTCCTGAAAATGTACATTAGCGATAGATTTATATTTCTGCAAAATTTATACAAATTCTATACGCTAATAAGAGCATTAATTAACGCGTATTGAAAACTTTCTAGTTAGAACATTCATTCGGTATACATTAGAAAGTTCATTTTAAGAGACAGTAAATTTTAGTTACTGTATAATTCAATTACTTAAAATTAAATCACTGATTTCTTAATATTGCATATCCTTTTCTGGAGCTTATATAATTATTACATGATGTCATTCAAACCACACGTTTCCAGGAGAACCACATAGATCTATATACATGTATCGTTATCAACATTTCAACTAAATGATATGACTACATTAATTACCTGGCTCTGAACACTCATCATTGTCTTTTACCATTTTCCATGCTAGTCCAATAAAACTGAAACTAATACAAATGTTCATTCCCTTATTAAAGTCGGTTGACAGTATTTTTGTTTGGTGCTTTTGATACCATAATGACAGTATTGATACGTGCAATTCATTTATCGGTATGGACTGACACAATAAGATATTCGATCGTACAAATGTAGTGTACATACGAGTACTTAGGTAATTAAGATTTGTGTCATGGTATTTTTCTAGTGCAAGTCTTTTATTACATGGTACATGTTGTACTGAACGGTGACTGGCTGGTATTTTGTTCGGTCCCAGGTCGCGACATGTCTAATACTTCAATAAAAGCACCATTGGATAGCGCTTAGTGGATACGGACTGGTTGGTAAAGGGTCAGGATACTTTCCTTATGAATACTACAGCTGGGTTATAATCACACCATAAAGTAGTTGTTAATATCGATGGCGAGACACATAAAAAATATATACTGTTCCGCCCATATATGTGGAAATACTTATATTGCACATGCACTTGTAGTTTCATGTGGTCATCGTATTCGGGTCTATACAATGTATATGCACACACGTAAGTATTTCTCGTAAATAAAACCCGAGTATCATATTGACATCTACAAAACTCGTGTTCACATAGTTGCTTATTGCATATATTTCTGCTGAACGGTAATTATCTTCTTAGAATTCATACTATAATATATTATATTATTTTCTGTTTCAAAACTTGAGAATATCTTCAAACTTAAGAATGCTTTATAGTGTAGAAATACACCAATATAATGTTTGTAATTATGTCATCATGTGAATAAAAACAATAATTGTCTTGTTATCTAATTACAGTATTTAGTTAGCTACCTAAAAGAGATAATATTAAGTCAGACAGGAAAGGCAGTACTCAACTTAATCAGCCGAGCACAGAAAACATAAAAACATACACTCATTAAATTTTATAAGTACATCAACTTGTGAAGCTTGTATCTTTTTTTATTAAACATGATAGCTTATTAATTTTTTGCATGTGTTCATGTGAGTAGTATAACAACAATATCCAATAATTGGATATTTGTATTTGGCTTGGAGTAAGCAGTGAACCGTGAATTTACAAAATTCAGAAAAATGCACGTGCACAACACTGTGTATTCTACAATCTCTTGAAATGCTGATTACACATTGCCCAGCAACACCAAAACCCAAAAAACATAAAATCTGAAGAATTCTGAATACAGAAAGAACTAGAGACGTTTGTAAAATATGCATATCTCATGACAACTGAATAGCCATGTATACTTAAGGCCATCCCGGTCTTGACCTTTGACCGATTGACCTACACATTTGCAAAAGTCTTCTCTTGATAATTAGCAACCAGTCTGTGAAGTTTAACAATCTTACGACCCACCGTTCTTACGTTGTGGATCAGAAACCGTTGTGTATTTGAAGGTCACGGTACTTTTGACCTTTGAACCATAGCGACCTCAAAATCAATGGGGGTCATCTACTCGTGATGAACAACCTCCACTTAAAATTTTTAGGCTCTAGGTCCGGTCGTTCTGGAGTTATTGATCGGAAAACATTTAGTCTACCAACCGGCCGATCGACATGCACGTGTTAAGTAATACAACCCACATCTACGATACGGAGACATAAAATACTTCACTACTTACAATTCCTAACATGTTTAAAAATAATGTCTGTAAAATAAACATGATAGCATACATGTTGTAGATCTATATTGTGTAATATTTCAAGCTAGAAGCAAAATGATATACACTATTTGCATGTATCGCTATTTACTGTGTTGGTGTACTTATAACTTTTAATGAGTGTACAAGGCACAATGCCCAACACACAACCGAGCGAGAAAATGATCTACCCAAGTCACAGCTGTCAAAAAGCTGAATAAACTAGTTTCATCAATCCAAAAGCTGCATAACTTAGTTTCAACAGTAAAACGGCTGAAAACCCTAGTTTTAGCTGTCTGAAGTCCTAAACAATTAAAGAATAACAGTATTAAAAAGCTGAATACCATTGTTTCAGCTGAATGACATAGTTTGAGCAATAAAAAGCTGAAAACACAGCACAATTATCATCATTGTTGTTCATCTGCACAATTTTGAAGGCAATCATGTAGGAACTGTTTTGTCGACAAGATTGCATTTACCGACGGACAAAGAGACTTAATCCCTTGTTTCCCCTCATGTGGTATAGAAGAAAAGTTATTGAGAATATAAGGTAATGGAATACTGATACTAGGTTATAAGATGTAGCAGAAATTTACCATAGTTTCAGATTGCATAATTTTATAAAGTTACCTTCTAATGTCATTACTGTGACTCACAGCAGGAAATAGTTCCAAAACATGTGTCTTCACAACATTAAATGCGAGCTTGAGTCCCACGTTTTCTTCGACAAGTATGTGAACTTTGTCTGTATCTATTGCCGATTCTTCGTCCTCCTTGAACGTTTCACGAAGCGACCGTATGACGTTTTCTCTCTCCTTCTCTTTCAGGTATTGTTCTGTTTTTAAAATATAATTTCGGTAAAAAGGTTTCATAGAGGTCGACAATATACATGGTATCGAATCAGACGATACATATATTATAATTATATGTTTCAGACACTTTTAGTACAATCTTATGAACATGTAGGAAATATAGAAGTTACAAAGTGGCACTTCTCAGACGCGATGAAAATGTAATATACTTGTATTCCTATTTCAATTTTAGTTTTATTGAGAGCAATTAAATAACTTAAACATGTGAATGGCGTCGTCAAATTTTCATAAAAAATCAATTAAATGGTTTTCTATTTTTTCATAACTCCATGAAGACCCCTAAGAGTACGTTAAATGACCACTTGTATCATAATTTATGAAGAACAAACCGGACAGGGAATCACGGTACACAAATGGCTAGCTCTTGACGAACGTGACCACGGCCAAAATGACGATAACTATTACGGAGTTTCGATTTTTTTTAAAGTTTGGTTATTATAGTAATTGATGGTTGTGGAGCTTAAATCAGGTAACAATTGTCCATACTTCGTTATTGTGTTCAAATATATCCATTTCAAAAATTATACAATATTTAACTTAAGCTTTCCTTGACACCACTTATGACATTACCTATTTCCCTCAAGTCGGTATCTGAATTAGCCACTACCGAGGCCAACCATGGTGCTATACTTTTCAAACATTGAAACAATCTGTAAATGTAGTCCGTTGACTGTTGGGTAATATGAAGAACGAGGAGTTCCATCTGCTCTTTGTACGAGTATCCTTCTTCTATATGTTTCAATTCCATATCACTTAGTATACATTGATTCTTTAAATCACGGAGAAATGCACCGACGTTAAGTCCCCTTGCTAATTCATGAGTCCACTTGTTAAGTCCAATCTTTATCATTAGAGTTTTATCTTTTTCAACTGAAATTATTGACAGATAAGTCCAAAATAAATTGTGTAATGCATTATTTGACTTCTGGATGATGTTTAAGAGTTCTGATACGAGGTAATGTTTTATCAAAGCACTAACGGATATCTTACAATTACGCACATATTTAAATTCTATATAACTCTGACAAAGTCTAATTGTGGTAAAAAGAAGTTCAATAATATTTAAATTCTATATACATCTGACAAAGTCAAATTGTGGTAAAAAGAAGTTCAATATTGTTAATGTTTCAGTTTATTTACTTCTACAGATCATATCATCTATCCCCTATTTGTAGTTCTAAAAACATTATGAGGAATTTGAGCGTAGTTTATATAAACATACGTGTACATTTGTATAAACTAAAATATTAATGCTAATTTGTGGGAGGGGCGAATTTAAGATGTATTCGACTGCTTCAACTACATGTATAACAAAATATTTATCAGTGTTTTAACACCCTTTTATCAACCTACTTGTTTTGCCTGCTAGGTAACAATCATACTCTTACCAACTTCATTGCCGCTTGCTTCTGTCAACTTCATAACGTAAATTTCGTTGTTAATAAGAATCTTTTCCACATTTGTACACCTGTTAACCAACTCGCGTTGCCGTAGTTCATTTATTGCCTTGCTCAACTCAATTGTAGGCATATTCTCCGATGCTGCAATGCCTATGATTAGCGCTGATGTATCTTTAAAAACTGTGTCGTCGTCTAGTCCAGTTCTATCCTTATGAGTCAGGTTGTTTCGGATCTTTCTCAAGTCTTCTATATGTTTGATTGCTACCTTCGAGAGCTTACTCTTCATGATATTAAGGAGAAGCATTGTGAGTAATGTGACGTCCATTTTATCCACATTCACGTCTTCATCACTCAATATCTGTTTTTGTTTCCATGTACATGCACTGAACGGGTTCTTACTCAAATCACAATAGTTATTTAGACACTCCTTCATTGAGATACCGTTTTTTTGTAAACAATTTAGAAAAAGATCCCTTAATACACCCGACCCAATCGTCATATTAAGCTCCATTGCTCTGTAAAAGTGGGCACTTTTATTTATAGCAACTGCCATTTTAACTAGCAAAGAAACACTAACATTTAGGATAAAGACTTTTCAAGTACATGTACATAAACTGATACAAAATACCATAACGTTTGCGAAACATAGCAGCTAGATTAAATCTCATTGTTAATTTAAACGATACTTCCCCAGATTATCAAATATAACTCACTAATTAATTATTCACATTATGACGGTTGATATTTAAGTCAACCTTCAACAATTCAAAAACGAAACTAGGTTTTCCAAAAATGGGTTTATTTACTCCCATGACTTCCGCTGAAAAGTCAATCGATTTTTTACTATCAGTTTATGCATAGGCGGATCTAGAGGTAGACGATAACTTTAGTTTTGCATTATAAAAACAAAGGATGATAACGATATTCAAGTGTAAGTGTGGAAGAGTACAACAAAGCTTTAAATGTAATTATGCGATCAAATAAACACCAGCATGGGAAATACATGTATACAAATAATATACGCCACCTGTGCATCCAATAATATTGTTGGGTTAACGCATGGGTTTTCGTGTTGAAGCATCTAAGGGCTTGGGAACCAACCGTCCCTGGGGACATATTTGGAATTGCGCATAAATCTATTTCCATGGCCTTCAAACGACTAGTAAATAAACAAAATGCGGGTTTGTTTTGTTCATAATTTGAATCTCAAAGAAATTCCATTAGTAGTTACAACTGAAATCGGAATTACAGCTCATATAAAGCTGCGAATCGTTTATGTTGTGTATAGGACCCTGTAATGTGCAGCATACGTAAAACGGGCATCAACAGCACGTGAATTGTTTATAATACGTATGGTTTTCGTCCCGTAAACGTTTGGGTGAACAGCGGTTTAAATGCTTTAATTAATGATTATCAATCTAAAATACTTCAAAATCATTGTAATCAGTATGGTTCGTAAAATGTTCATTTTGTGCATTTCGTGCTCACTCAACCTAGTCCAATTTGTTTTTATCTTTTCGTTGACAACTATTAAAAGTCATGTTTGAAGCTCCTGGGTTATATACAATTTACAGTGTTGCACTTTTATTGGACCAAATAGTAGGACTTAATAGATCTTAATTTTTCTTCGTTTTTGTAGTCTTTGTTGCAGTGTGCTTGTGGTCCGTGAGTTTTCTTTTATGTGCGTTCCTCTTTTCGCCTTACGTGCATCTCACCCGAGGTGTCGGATTTAGCTAGGGACGAGGCTCGTCGAGTTCCTAGTTAAAATCCCGACCCAGAGGGTGAGATATCCGTATCATACAATGGATTGTTTTTCTCTGACGTAACTTGAGAAAACAGGAGTTTATACCAGTATTTCGCTTTCAGGGCATCAACATATCATAATAACGTGACATTTGTCGCACGTTCGTATTTATAACAGTCCTTAGAAATAACGTAAATAAAGCGTTCGCTATTAAGTTATGCTCAAGAAAATGCCTTTTAAAAGCGGTATAGCGCCTATTTTAATCAATCATGTCTTTTGTAAGATACGAGCACATTGTCATCACTCGAAATTTGATTTTTATGCAATTATTTCTACTTGCAGGTTGCACGATGGAATCGTCGCCTTGTAGCCCGGATCTTAATCCGATAGACGTCTGGGTTGGGTTGGGGCGACGCATCCGTGCACGACCAAAACGTAGAGGAACTGTTGTCGGACCTTTACTAGAATGGAATGCACTCATACAGCGATTCGTACACAAATGTACTAATTCAATGCGTCTTGAGATGTCAGGCTGGCATCAGGACAGACGGTTGTCATACACAATATTGAAGTGCGATTTTGTTGATTTAAGCAATTCAATTAATGGCCATTTTCTAGTACATTTTTGTACATGTTGTTATTATATTTCAGAATGGTAACTAACTAAACTTGATAGACAATAGTTTCCTAATTCAAATGGTTCCCTGATAGGACTAATATTTTTTCAGTTTAATGAAAATTACAAAGTGTGTACTTAGAACATTCGACTAGTGTACATATAGAGTTATGGTTATGTTTGCGAGACTGTTCGTGGCGGCAGATTGTCGCAATAGGTTGTCGTGTTTTGTAGCGGTTCAGTTTATTTTGTTCATGTTAATCTTTGTGGTTATCTTATCTGTAAAATGTAATATCTTACATAGAACTTATGAATAAACCTTTTTTAAAAATCATCTTTACTGCTGAGTTTTGTATGTAGAGTTTGTAGGTAGATGTATTTCATTTACTCGTGCAGAATTTCATACCTGTGCGTTTAGTAGATACTGAGCAATCTTCATTTATACGATTTGTTTTACAACAACCTATACAGAAACTAAAATCTTATGGCAGATCGCAGAAAAACGCGGAAGTTAAACCTACACATTTTAGGTCAAAATCGCAGATAGTTTGGTCCGTAGAAATAACCCGCTATACCATGTACATGTATACGGTAGTAACATTGTTTAACAATACTATTCAAAAATGATTTAATTTCTTACATTGTATAAAATTCCAAAGTATATAATTACATGTGTGTGTAATAAATATGTGATAAAGTATATATTCTATATTAAGACACTTATTTAATAAATTAACGTGCGCGAAATGATTGGCTCGTGACTACAGAGTTTATTCCATCAATCATCATGTTGTTCAAGGCTTTAATTTACTGAAGTACGTAAGTTTACTATTATGTCAGGTTGACTTTATATTCGGTATACATTTGAAAAGGGGTTACAGGATATACTTGTGAGGTTGTGAAATAACTGAATTAAGTTTTTAACAATTAAAGTTATAAGGATTGGAAGCGCGCTTGTTTTGTCATAATGATCGTACATAATCGTAATTAAAATGCATGTTGTTTCTGCTGAATGTTGCTTTGAGGGCTGGGCTTGCTTTGTTGGTTGGGCTTGTTTTGTGGGCTGGGCTTGTTTTGTTGGTTGGGCTTGTTTTATGGGTTGGGCTTGTTTTGTGGGTTGGGCTTGTTTTATGGGCTGTGTTTGTTTTGTTGGTTGGGCTTGATTTGTTGGTTGGGCTTGTTTTGTTGGTTGGGCTTGTTTTATGGGTTGGGCTTGTTTTGTGGGCTGGGCTTGTTTTGTTGTTTGGGCTTGTTCTGTTGGTTGGGCTTGTGTTATGGGTTGGGTATGTTTTGTGGGCTGTGTTTGTTTTGTTGGTTACGCTTGATTTGTTGGTTGGGCTTGTTTTGTGGGCTGGGCTTATTTTATGGGTTGGGTATGTTTTGTGGGCTGTGTTTGTTTTGTTGGTTGGGCTTGTTTTGTTGGTTGGGCTTGTTTTGTGGGCTGGGCTTGTTTTGTTGTTTGGGCTTGTTTTGTTGGTTGGGCTTGTGTTATGGGTTGGGTATGTTTTGTGGGCTGTGTTTGTTTTGTTGGTTACGCTTGATTTGTTGGTTGGGCTTGTTTTGTGGGCTGGGCTTGTTTTGTTATTTGGGCTTGTTTTGTTGGTTGGGCTTGTGTTATGGGTTGGGTATGTTTTGTGGGCTGTGTTTGTTTTGTTGGTTACGCTTGATTTGTTGGTTGGGCTTGTTTAATGTGTTGGGCTTGTTTTGTTGTTTGGGCTTGTTTTCTTGGTTGGGCTTGTTATATGTGTTTGGCTTGTTTTGTTGTTTGGGCTTGTTTTGTTGGTTGGGCTTGTTATTTGGGTTGGGCTTGTTTGTGGTTTGGGCTTGTTATGTGTGGTCGTTCTTGTGATTCTTGCTTGTCTGATGGTTCATACACCGTTTATGTTTGCGTGACTGACTGAGGCGGCAGATTGTTGGAATACGTTGTCGTGTTTTGTTGCGGTTCAGTTTAAATGTTTTCATAATAATTTTTGTGGTTGCTTCGTGACTTGCACTTGTATCATTTTATGAGTGTACCACTTATAACAATCATTTACAAGAGTGAGACGTTATTATACTGATTTGGGCTGGTATTTACAAAGCATCTTAAGTTAAAATTTGAGAAGCTCATATGTCCCACAACTTGAAGAATAATCCATGTTTTCTTCGAGATTATTGTAGCTCTTTATTTAATGCTTCTAAACCATGTAAAGAACTGTTTAGCTAATACACTTAAGGAAATTTTGAGATTTTGAGACAATTTAAGTTTTTCCTTGAGATGCTTTGTGAATACCGCCCCTGGTGTACAATAATATAAGATGCATATGATATTATACTTGTCTAGTATTTCATTTTGTCGATATGTTATTCAATTACTTGTATTAAGATCTATTTACTATTTTAGACAAAATGGCTACGGTTGTGCTGGTGGTGTTAGTTGTGTTGCAAGCTATCGCAGGTAGGTACTACTTACGACCTTATAAGACTCATGGATATTTGAAATCTGCATCCCAAGGCGCTTTTTATCAGCCTTTTTAAATGAAAATCGAAAGTGGTCAAGTTGACCTAACTGAAGTTGAAATAGCTTGTTAAGAGAAGTTTATTTTCTTGTTTTCTCAAAATATTGATTCTGTACTTACGATCGTATAATTCTAAGCCAGTCAGTTATACATGTACATGTGTATACCTAATATACTGAGTAAATGTTCTAACTACAACTCCATGTACACTGTTTTTATATTACTTCAAGTATCATATTTTCTAAGTTTAGTTCTGAAATAAGAAATGTGGTATTTTTGTAGGGTATAAAATACAAATTTGTCATACAAAGCTGGTTTCAGTTACCTGAATTATTTTCAAATAAACTATTTTAAAACTCGGGACAATAACAAACCGATTCAGAAGAGTTGCTTTGTTTATACACTCAACATACGTACGTTATATAATATTATACTCATATACTTGCCAATTAGGTGTAGTGTATTTATGATTAATAGCACTGATTATTCATTTTAACAACATACATTTTGGTAGTTTATTTTGATTAACACAAAATGTGACAATGCTAGATAGAAAAGGTCAATATCAGTATTCCTTACTTTCTATTTATGTTGTGTTTACAGTTAACCACGCGGAAGAGTGTGCGCCTGAATGCAAGACATGCTACAGCTTTATGACCTCGGTGTGTATGAGCTGCTACGAAGGAACTTTTCTCAGACGACATGGGCAGTATTACAAGTGTGAAAAATGCGACGACGGATGTATTTCATGTGAATATTACGGAGATTGTGATAAATGCTTTCCTGGAAAATATGGAGACGGGTGTCAATTTAATTGCAGTGAGGGTTGTGTGAACAACACGTGTGAGCAACTGTCAGGATCCTGTGCATGCAAGGAAGATTTTACAGGGGCAGCATGTGCGGAATGTATATCAGGTCGTTACGGTCTGAATTGCACACTGCAATGTAACTTTGGCTGTTTGAACAATTCTTGTAACAAGGAGACTGGCGAATGTTCTTGTAAAGACGGGTTTACTGGTTTGAATTGTAGTCAATGCCTACCTGGACTATTTGGCCAATCTTGCCAGTCCAAATGCAGCAATGGATGTCAAGAAGGCACATGTGATCGCGAGACTGGACATTGTAACTGCAAGACGTACTATAGTGGTGAAAAATGCAACGAATGTGTAAAGGGGAAATACGGTACGGAATCAAACTGCTCTCTACTGTGTCCAACTACTTGCATCAGTTGTAAAACAGATGGCATATGTTTTAGATGTAAGCCGGGATATTACGGGTTGTATTGTCAACTATCATGTCCCTCAGGCTGTCTCCTTGGTTACTGTGGCAAAGTATATGGATACTGTTTAAAACTTGCTTGTAAACAGGGATACACAGGTGCTAGATGTGACTACTGCAAAGCTACGGGAAAATATGGAAACGACTGTAACTTGGACTGCGTAAAGAATTGTTTGAGGTGTTCATCGAACGTGTCATGTGATGAGTGTATGAAAGGTTACTGGGGCTCTGACTGTACAAACCCTTGTCCAAACGTCTGCAATGGACAGCCGTGTAGCCAATATGATGGTGCTTGCTCCAAATTGGCTCCATGTGAAAACATGAACTTGACTTCAGACGGAACTACGAATATCGTTGATGTGCTAACTGTTTATCAATATTTCTTACTTGTTAGTGCGTTAATGTATAACATGTAAGCAAGTTACGGTCATATATTTGGGAACTACTTTGCTAGTCTAGAAGAACACGTGAACTTTGGCGGATGAATAGGACATGATGCGATATTAATAATTTATGTCTTTCTTAATGCAGTGCTTCGCTTTCTAATGGTTCAGGTAAATTGTATGCAACGATGTGTACGTATGTTATTGTCTTCCTTGATTGATTGGTGTTATGTTCAACAAAAACTATATAATATGATTAAATCCACATGAAAGCAAATGTACCGTATTTATTCTAATAACTGCACATACTCTGAAAACGTCGGTAAAAATCGTCCATCCTTGGTGCAAATTTAAGAAGTACTAGGACCTCTAATAAACGCAATTCCCGAAATATGAGCGCATCCTTCAATTAGAGCAAGAACCTTCTCTATTGTTTTGTACACGAACGCACGTGAGCCTACCGCACCAATTGGTACATTATAACGTTGGGTGTTGTTCTGTTTATTTGCAAAACTTTATAACTTTCAAAGTAAGCTTATGAGAATTGGTCATTGACTCATCTATGTCCCAGCTATCAGTTTAATTGGTCAATCGCACCACACAAAATATTGCAGAATGGCATTGAGTGCACCACAAATACATGTTGCCCCTTGAACACATCAAAATTGGTAAGTCAATATCCAAGGCCAACACAATATTATATTGGCTGTGGTTTTACAGTAAACATTTCATGGTATTTTGCTGGAAATCACAGGAAATCTGTGATTTTCCGATGCATAAGATCAATAAAAATATTTTCAAAAAAAGCATATAACGAGAACCAAAACTTAAGTTTGTTTCGACCTTACTTCAAGGTATAATACATGAACATGCATAATATAAACATGACTCATAGTTGTGCTGCAAACGTTACAAAGTCAATGGCAAAAGAAACAACATTTGCGTCAATCATGTGTAAATGAATAAGGATACGCGATGGAATTCAGTTGCTTGTAATCGACAACTTGGTTTGACTCCTTCACCAATACAAATATCTACTTCAAAGTGATAATTCACACCACGTGATCTTCCTGAGTGTTGTAAATACAAAGTATGCAGTTGTTATACAAGTAGATGTACTTATTATAGTTTACAAATTGTTCATGCATCGTTATATTATATCAAGTATAATAAACTTTGTATGTAACATTTTCTCCTACATGTATGAATGTATAAATAGTGAACTCGTGGACACATTATGTATTATGAATAAACTGTAAACTGTTTTCCTGTCAATATCACATACATTGGAATATACAAAGCTAACATTTCAAAATTTTATTCAATGTTTCATGACCATGTTGCTATCAATGTAACCCAGGAATTAAAATCCTTTATTCTATAAATGACAAAAATGACGTCTAAATAGAGTTTCCCCCCATTAATAATATAACTTGTAGACTACTTCATGATACCACGATTACTAATGATTTTAAAGTGTATAACAAAAAAATCGATTTTGAAATCATTTTTGTCATTTATAGATGTAATGGGCGCAGGTAACTGTGTCATTGATTGAGATTAAAAAACGTATTCTCTCTTAATTGATGATACAGTTACCTGTGGTAACGGGGACATATGATGAAACACCCTGTATACCAGGCAAATAGAAACGTCTTCCCTATAGTAAAGTGGTTATTTTGCATCTGCTGAGAAGTTGAGAGAGAACTCAATAACTACTCCATATTTACAATTCATTTTGCTGGCTGATAGAAACACCCTTCATTACGAAGTATAACTTAAAAGTAATGATATCATTGGTAAACGTAGCTTACAATTGCTGTCCACCGTAGACATGCAATGGTATTGGTATGACTGAAAAGAAAAACACGGAAAACTTGCATGCGGTTGATGTCAATAATTGTGAACTTTAATTTATGTACAGTACTGTCATCATTGTTCACGTTAACAAAGGGTGTTTCTGTTCGTCAGCAACAAAATGTTGAAAATAATAATATTATGTATTTATTGAGTTCTAGTAGTCACAAAAGGAATGATATACATGTATTACGTAATTATGTTGTAATGTAGACGTCTCTATCTTGCCTGGTACATTTTCAAACGTTATTATGAGTAAGCGTACAATGGGAGAAACGGTGTAAAATCAACCACTTCTTACATAAAAGCAATTGCATTATGACTTTAACCGTTATTGGTACTACACATATGTATGTAAATGAAGTTGTGGAGTGAGTGTACATTCAGTTTTAATGATTATTCGACTTAACGCACACTTCACTTCACATCCCAATTGACCATACTTACATCTACGGACACATTTTTGAAAATTCAATTTTGTACTTTTTAAGTAATGCGCACAGGCCAAATCGCCAGCAAGATCCGGTGTATTTGTTGCACGCTATTCCCTTGCAGATTCTATGACAAGGGAGTGTGCAGTCCGAGCCCCAATATCCCTTCATGCACTCATCACACGGCATACTAGTATTGGTTGAACATCTCATACAATTCTTCATGCAAACCCGGCTACAATTCATACCAGGTTTTCCTGTAGCTTTGCAGTAGTCACATCTGGCACCTTCATAGCCAGGTTTACAAGCCCCGTCTTGACAGTGTCCACTCATTCTGGTGCAGTTACCAAGAAGGCAGTTTGGATGACATGACAATTGACAATCTAATCCGTAATGTCCCGGCTTACATATATAACATTTCCGATCGGACTTACAACTGACACAATTAGATGGGCACTGTAGAGTACAATTGAAGTTTATCCCGTATTGTCCCTTCGTACATTTGTTGCATTTTTCACCACTATAGTTCGTCTTGCAGCTACAGTGTCCTTTCTTACGATCGCAAACGCCTTCCTTACAGCCAATGCTGCATTTGAATTGGCAAGAGGGTCCATATCGTCCAGGAATGCATTGACTACAATTCAAACCAGTAAACCCGTCCTTACAAGAGCATTCGCCTGCGCTTTTATCACAAGAATTGTTCAAACAGCCAAAGTTACATTGCTGTGTGCAATTCGGACCGTACCGACCTGGTACACATTCCGCACATGTTTCCCCTGTAAAATCATCTTTGCATGCACATAATCCTGACAGTTGCTCGCACGTGTTGTTCGTACAACCCTGACTGCAATTATATTCGCAGACTTGTCCATATCTTCCAGGATAACATTTAGTACATCGACTTCTATTCCGACATGACACACAACCTTCTTTGCATTTAACACATTCGTAATATTGTCCTGCTCGTTCTAGGAATGATCCCTCGTAGCAACTCATACATACCCAGTTCATCCTACCTGTGTAGCATGTCTTGCAATTAGACACACAATCTGTGGATCCATCAACTAAACAAACAAACAGACATAAAAATAAAAGAGTTTTTCTAACAAAACCAGTGGTTTCAGCAATATAAACATAGAGGAACCCGATATGTCCGTGATTTGCCGATAAAGCACAGCTACGGCCAAATAACATATAGCGTTCCGAGGTAGAAAATATTGCAGCGGTTAAATGTATTTACATGTATATGTTATCAAATGTGGAACACTGGCTATGTTAGATTCGAATTCATGAATATGTACCTGTTGTTTATCTTTATTAAAAAAAAGTCACTTGCTCGGATGCGTACATTAAATCACCCACTCGTGCTACGGACTCATGATTTAATTACTACGCATACGAAATTGTGACTGTGCTTGATTCTACTATAAAACACAAGTAAATGTTCATTTTTTTTTTAATCTTTGATATTTAACATTAATGGATATAGTGCACATGAATATTATATATTGTTTGAAATGTTATTTATAAGCAACCGAAGACATTAGACGTAAATACAATGGCAATTTCGGGATCTATAAAAATCATAAAAAAATCAGTTACAACTTTCGACATTTATTAATAATATCATATACTTTTTTCGGGACACTACTTCTCTTCGTCAGTGTGATTGATATACTCAAAATGTAATATACCAGGTGCAATATATCAGCTGTAAGAAAGCATCCTATAGAGCTCCA
This sequence comes from Spisula solida, assembly GCA_947247005.1. Taxonomy (NCBI): domain Eukaryota; kingdom Metazoa; phylum Mollusca; class Bivalvia; order Venerida; family Mactridae; genus Spisula; species Spisula solida. Next base: position 4,277,084 of record OX365960.1, on the reverse strand, counting down.
AGTCGCATCAACTGCTAGGGGTATGTTCCCGACATAATATTTCATTGGTTCCCGCCCAGGTAGCACAGTCGTTAAAGAGCTATAGATGCATACTCGGATGGTATGTAAGCGAACACCAGGACGGACATATTGGGTTATCTGTGACATTGGATTTGATCATATCCTCAATATGCGGAACATTTGTCAGCTGCTTACAGAAAAGCAAGTAAGTACCTTAAATAGTACTGGTTGTTAATCAATTGCCAGTCACATTTATAAATGACTAGCTGAAAAGGTGTTGAAAACGGCGTAAACTCCACAAAGAAGTTCTTATTTAGCACTGAATCCGGATAACATAATAACACAAATAACGGGATAATAAACAACTGCATACCTGTAATAGCTTGCAATAGTACCAATAACACGATAACAGCAACCATAGTGTCTGGAACAAAAGTGAACATATATGTCTATTAAAGGTATACACTGCCCATCGGAACAGGTTGCAACAACAAAGATATTCGATCCATTTTGTGATCGCATTTGCTGAAACATCCGTTATTAGCGTCATTGTTATAAAATTGCAGCTGAAAATATCTGAGCCAGTCTCCAGGAAAACCTGCTATAATGACATTATGTAATTACTATATGTAACAAGATTTTGATAAAGCTCTAAAATAAGGAAAAATACATATGTATAGATTCTATTTTAAGTAGTTGACTCATATATTTTAAGTAATTGACTCATATAGTACTATACCTTAGCTTTAAATTTTCCTATGAATTATGTTGAAAACACATACTTTGTTGCTATGGTGACCAATTTCAGAAAAGTACTCCGATTGAGAAAAACGAGGATTTAGTTGTTTAAAACAGAAGTAGCCTTTCTCTGAATGCAAATAATTTCGATTGTGATACATATTTTGAAAAGTGAAACATAATTATAGAATTTGGTACTATTTTGAACAGTTTATGTCAAGAATTGATCAAATGGTGTAATAATGAAATACTTATATTAGTTACGTCGAATAACATTTGAATGACGTTTGCGACGTCACACAAAAAGCTCCGAATAGGGACTCTACAAAAAACAGCTGTAACTTCCTTAAAACTCAAGTTATTAACATAATTTCTTTGGAATTTGCTTATTTAACATTATCCTGTAATACTATGAAAAATCTTAAAGTCAATATTTTTGTCAAAAGAGCAGGTTTTCCTGGAGACTGGCTCATCTCTATGAGGCAAAACTAGCAAAATACTGTCTTTGTTTTAGCCAATGTCATCACAAAATGGGCTAAACAACTTTGTTGCAACTTATTCAAATGAGTAAAGTATATCCTTAATTTTATCAATACATAGTACGAGCACCCTTCGAGTATTTACATTTATTGACCAAAACATACTAAAAATCGGACAGGGAAGGCAGCACTCAACTTAAACAGTCGAGCACAGAAACATAAAAACAACACAGACCACAATTACACGATACAATCACCAATACAACTGAACAAGAAAAGGAATTTAACCACTGAAAGTCCTAGTTTCAGCTGTCAAAATGTCTAAAGTCCAAGTCCGAGCAGTCAAAAACCTGAAAAACATAGTTTCAGCTAAAAAAACAATAATATTTCTTCTGATAGTAGTAGATTATTAGGAGCCATGGGCAATGCCATTTATAGACAAATTATCGGTATTCCTATGGGAACTAATTGTGCGCCTCTTGTCGCAGATCTGTTTTTATATTGTTATGAACGCGATTTCATGTTAAAATTGTCTCCCGAACACCAATCTGAGGAAATTACAGCGTTCAATAATACGTCCCGATACCTTGATGACATTTTAAATATTGACAATCCTTACTTTTCTAATAAGATCGTAGAAATTTACCCAGCCGAATTAACACTAATTAGAATATAACCTACATTATGATCCAATGAAAACGCCACATTTTCGCGGTTAAATGAAAATTTAATCATTAAAATTTTCTCTTAACAGACTTGACGTCATGCGTTGGCGCTTATTTCTATCGGCCAATCAGAATGCAGAATGTTATATTCTAAGTTAGTTAGAACATATTAAGTAAATTTTAATGACTAAAAAGGACTCGCTTCGCTTCGCTCGCTCCGCCCTTTTTAATCATTAAAATTTACTTAATATGTTCTAACTATAACATAAAGCTAATTCATCTGATACACGCGCATCATTCCTAGACCTTGACCTTGCTATAGAAGCAGGTCAAATTGTTAGTAAAATTTACGACAAGAGAGATGATTTTAACTTCGATATTGTAAATTACCCACACTTGGATGGAGATATTCCACGGTCAACTTCATATGGTATTTACGCTTCTCAATTAATCCGTTTTGCTAGAGCTTGCTCTCGGGTGGAGGACTTTAATACTCGAAATCTTTGTATTACTAATAAGTTACTGCAACAAGGCTATCGCTTCCATAAACTTCGTAAAACGTTTGCAAAATTCTATAGGCGTAATTCAGATCTCATTTCTAAATATGGTACTAATTTAAAGACACTTCTGCGACAAGGTCTGTCTCAGCCTGAATTTTATGGTGATGTGCTTTACAAATTGCGAAGGATTCTGGGTCATAGCCACTTTCATGATGTGTTTCTCAAGATCATAAAACGTTTTCTGGGTAGAGGATATGACCCTTTAATTTTGCAACGGACTGCATGCTTAGCAGTGGGTCCATCTACAGCTCACCGCTATGCTTCCTATTTCATTGTGCGATGACCGGAAAATATACAGACTCTATGATATGCCTAACCTCAAGCCTTTGTGGACGGCTGGCATTGATGCCTGTCTGTTACTTTGTCTTGTCGTACCCTTAAATGTTTTGCTCTCTTGTTGCTCTGACTTCTGATAGGTCATTGAGTACTTTCTGTGCTACTCGATGGTTGTATTTTATATAATGTTTCATGTTTTACATTCTTTTATTACCGGTCACTGTGGCCTTTTTGTTAGGGGGCATTACATGGCGGGAAACATTTATTTACACTGTCCTGTTCTATAAGGTTGTCTATTGGGTAAGTGTGAGGTTTGGTGCACTGTAAAACGTTTAAGCCCCCAGTGACAAGTGTCACTGTCCGTTCCAAGGCGGAAGCCCTTTAGTCAACCTTCCTCTGTGTATGTACTGTCCACTTTATAGTATAATTGGAAAAAATACAAAAATATTTGGCCACTGTGCCTTTTGTTAAACTTTATTAATTTTGTATGTGCCATTCTGCAATTGCGTTGTCCAGCACAAGGCTGCTTCGTATCCTTCAAAATTGCATATACTCAGTGTCTGTTGTGGATTGTCCTTGTGGTGTATGTTTTGTCCGGTTGTTAATTTCTCACCAACTGGCTCTTGTTCCATTTTAGTTTGACTGACTTAAGCAGCAGACTTTCGGGATTGGATGCCCGGTTTTGTATGACATGTTCCTGTGCTAGTTTTTTATGTATGTTCCGCGCCTTTTCGAGTGAAGTTGTATATTTTCTGTGCCTTTTTGTTCTCGCGTGTCCCGCGGTTTCTGTTGGGGTCGGTGCTACTTCCGGTAGTTTCGTATTTTGTTTAATTATTATATTATGGGTTTGTATCTGGATCTAAACGCCAATTCCGTTTACAATCGAGTTTTTCATTTTTAAATAATCGATAATATGCCATAATTTCTCAGTATTTAATTTTTTGACTGGGGCCAAAAGGAGCTAGGAGTTAACTATTTATTCGTATTTGCCGGTTGTCCTCTTACTATTTCGTTCCCGCGGTTCGCATCCTACCGGGTTCGTTCATGAGTCTATGTACAGCTGTGGAGTTATGGATGTAGTGTTCTGTCCCCTGAGGTCATTTAATGTAGTTTTAAGTCCCCTACCTGTTTTTGACCGGAGGGGACTATTGGTTTGCCATCTGTCCGTCAGTTTTGGTTCTGACGGAAATTGTTGTTGATATGGCAACAGACATATTGACAATGGATTTACACCGGTGGGGGACTTCTGTATTGCTTGCAATTCAGTACGTCATATCTCGATTTGGTCAATTATGTCATTTTACTTAATGAAACTGGGTCACTCGTTTTAAGGTTTTCAGATTTTTTGTTGCTGAAATCGGGCCTTTCTACGTTTTAATACTGTTACTTAACTTTTAGACTGTAGGCTGCTAAAACTATGTAGTTCAGCAGTTTTACTGTTGTTACTAGGTCATTCAGCGTAGGCATTCCGCCTTTTGGTTGCTGTATCTTTTCTACTGGGTCATTCAGCTAGTTATAATTTATTATACTTTTCGACAGCTTGGACTTGGGCGGATCTGCGCTTGTTTAGTTGGGCATTGTGCTTTGTGTGTTTTTAATGTTTTCTGTGCTCGGCTGGTTAAGTTGAGTGCTGCCTTCCCTGTCTGACTTAATATACTGTTTTAGCAACATTATAAACATTTTGCATTAAGATGCATGTTTTTCTTTTTTTTAACGAGACCATATGTTACGAGATATTTGTTAATGTTATTGTTAATATTATACATTTTCAGTCTCGCTGTAATATTTAATAAGTATCAAATCAAGTTGTATAAAAACGTAATCATTTTGATCACTACTATTTTCAGTATTTTGTGATACTTACTAGGCGTTTGTACATAATTACTATGCATTTGTACAATATTACTAGACATTTGAACATAGTTTCTAGGCATTTATACACAGTAACAAGGCATTTGTACATAAATTCATGATTCCTAAAATGTGTATATAATTACAAAATAAATTATGTAAACGTTCATACCTGATAGGTTGGCGATAGCTTATTACTTCTTTCCTAATATAGCACTTGTATAATGTTACTCTTTTCACATACTCAATTAAGTGTAATAATATTATTAATTTAAAAGCATGATTGATGAGTTGTGGTAAATATCACGTGACTTAGAGACATCCGTACCACGCCCATAAATGTATTTTATTACATTGCTTGTATCCTGCTATTTTGCAACACATATAAAAACATGTACGCGTAGTATTTATTTGAATGACACAAACGAGAGCGAAATTGTTTAGGACAAAAAACTTCAAGAAAAGATTGATGTACTGGATTATGTTTACAAAGAATTATAACTAATAATGTTTTTGTCGTACATTTAATTCAGAAGTAAACAACATAATTAATTATCACATTATGTAGTCATGTGACTTGGAGACATCCGTGTTACGACCATAATTTTTATTTTGATTAAATATGTATATACATGTCATTATGTTTAAACATCATAGGAATTGTAAGTAGTTAAGTTGTTTATGTCTCCGTATCGTAGATGTGTTGTTTATTACTTCACACATGCATGTCGATCGATCGGTTAGTTAGTAGACTAAATGTTTTCCAATCAATGACTCCAGAACGGTCGGACCCAGAACCTACAAACTTTAAGTGGAGGTTGTTCATCATCAGTAGATGACCCCGATTGATTTTGAGGTCGCTATGGTTCAAAGTTCAGAATAACCGTGACGGTTTCTGATCCACAATGTAAGAACGGTTAGTCCTAAGATCGTAAAACTTTACAGACAGCTTGCTGATCAGCAGCAGAATACTTCTACAAATATGTAGGTCAATATGTGAAAGGTCAAGGTCGGGATGGCCTTAAGTATTCATTACTATTTGGTTGTCATGAGACTGGCATGCTTTACAAACATCTCTTGTTCTTTCTGTAATCGGAATGTTCAGATTTTATGTTTTTGTGGTTTTGGTTTTTCGACAATAAGTAGTCAGCATTTCAAGACATTGTACCATACACAGTGTTGTGCACGTGCATTTTTCTAAATTTGGAGGGTTCACGGTTCACTGCTCACACCAAGTTAAATACACATATTCAATTATCGGATATTATTGTTATACTACTCGCATGAACACATGCAAAAAATGAACAAGCTATATAGTGTATAATAAAAAAGATACAAGCATAACAAGTTGATGTACTTATAACTTTTAATGAGTGTATGTAGTATGAAAAAACTGTAAGCTGTTTTCCTGTCAATATCACATACATTGGAATATCAAAGCCAAAATTTCAAAATTTTATTCAATATGTTTCATGACTATGTTGCTATCAATGCAACGTCCAAATGGAGTTTTCCCCACAGTAATAATATAGCTTGTAAACTATTGTATGATACCACGATTACTTATGATTTTACAGTGTATAATAAAAAAACGATTTTAAAATCATTTTTGTCATTTATAGATGTAACGGGCACAGGTTACTGTGTCACTGATTAAGATTTTTAAAAAAATGTTCTCTCTTAATCGATGATACAGTTACCTGTGGTAACGGGGACATACGATGCAACACCTTGTACAGGGTGATCATTAATATATGGTAACATAAATAACTTTAATAAGTTTGTCAGTTGTTAAGATAATATATATTGTTATATACCTTTGATTAACATACATATGTAAGTTTTATTCTACACATAAATCATTTTCAAATGTCACATACTTTTTTTCATATCATAAGTTCGAAACGCCCCCCTTTATTCTGAAAAACTGCAAAACCAACCCCAAAATACGTCAATTGAAACCTTGCATGTTACACCACCGATGCTACAAATTTCACACTGTATTAAAGTTTTCAAACAAATATTGTTTCTGGTTTTGTAGTATCCATTCTTTCCTCTAGGCATCCACATTAAACGAAACCCGAAGGGTTTAGGTCTTGTGAGTATAGAGGCCAAGTAAATGTATGGTCGTCGGCGAATTGATACGGTTGCCAAATTTCTTGAAATCACTGAAAATGTACGGCAGCATCAAGGACGATATGAACTTCACTTTTATATCACATGCATTTATTATTCATTTCCAAAAATACTTGGACTCATAAGCTTTATGTCAAGGGTCAAACCACTTCTCTATCATAAAAGCTGACAAAGTTATTAAAGTTATTTATGTTACAATATATTAATGATCACCCTGTATACCAGGCAAATGGAAACGTCTACCTTATAGTAAAGTGGTTATTTTGCATCTGCTGAGAAGTTGAGAGGGAACTCAATAACTTCTCCATATTTACAATTAATTTTGCTGGCTGATAGAAACGCCCTCCATTATGAAGTATAACTTAAAAGTAATGATACGAGGGTCACTTAAAAAGTGGCCAATAATACGTTTAATATTCAATCAATGTGTATAAAAGTGGATATTTTCTGAAAGACACAACCTTTGCCTAGCTAACCAATGAAACAATATTGTAATCGGTAAAATATCCATTCACCCATATGACATTGAACCAATAGGGGTATGAAACACTGGAATTGCGAGAAAATAAGGTATATCAGTACACGTAAGGGTTGATATTAATAGTAATAATTTCTATTATATTTATCCGATTCATTTAAAATTTGCAGATTTCATGCACCGTATACTTGGTTAACTAGTGCTGAATCGACATTATTCTTTGGACAGTATAAATGAATTTAGTTGTACAGGGAATCTGCCATGTTCGGAATACTCCAAAAAACTGCATTTTGCTGGGACTACACCCTATACGTTGTTGCTGCATTGTACTACTGTACGTCTTAAGTGGGAAAGTCAAACATGTAGCTTTTTATACATTTATATATGTTACTATCTTTCTCATGATAAATATGTCCTGAATTATTCATAATTCGTTCTTTACTACAGCCCACAGAACATGATCACGTGACCAAACAAAAAATACGTATTTTAAATTTATGACGTCATATCCCTAATACAATTATACAGAAAACAAAAATAAAAAACACATCATAGTAGTTTTATATAAAAAGAATTTCATGAAATGGACAACAGGGGTGAATTGTCTTTTTTCTCATAAATAGGGGGTATAACATTACCCCACCCACTTTTTTAAAATTGGGCTCGATCATAAAATTTTGTTGTAAAAAATAAAATTGAGGTAAAAATGACGAAAAAAACTACACATAATAATCTAGAAAAAAATGACATATTAAGAATGAATTTGTGTTTATTTACCTAGTATATAATTATATCTAATATCAATTAGGGTGTCAGTGTGATATTTTGAGTCTCGAATGTTACTTGTTTATATTGCTATAGTTTGATATCAATTTCTGTTTTCAAAATTATGGATTGCCATTTAAGAGTCCAATGATATATATTGCAAATGATATCAATTTAATTTCGGTAAGCCTGAATGACATTTGACAACAACGCTCTAAAATCGTATGAGCCCATATAACACAATTTCTTTACTAATTTATGAGGTTTCTTTGTCCAGTGCTTTAAACCATGTCCTGTTTGAATATCAATAAAATGAAAATTATTCCATATTAAATGATAAAAATACAACGAATGTCTAGCTTTAAGAAAATGTAAACTTTTTATATTGTCAGAGGCAATGGTATTGATTTATCGTCCACTGATTAATACTTTTTAAGTGGCCCTCGTATCATTGGTAAACGTAGCTTGCAATTGCTGTTCACCGTAGATATGCAATGGTATTGGTATGACTGAAAAGAAGACACGGAAAACATGCATGCGGTTGATGTCAATAATTGTGAACTTTAATTTATGTACAGTACTATCATCATTGTTCCCATTAACAAAGGGGATGTTTCTGTTCGCCAGCAACAAAATGTTGAAAATAATAATAGAATGTATTTATTGAGTTCTATTAGTCACAAAAGGAATGATATACAATGTACATGTATTGATATATTACGTAATTACATTTTAATGTAGACGTCTCTATCTTGCCGGGTACATTTTCAAACGTAATTAAGATTAAGCGTACAATGGGAGAAACGGTGTAAAATTAACCGCTTCATATATAAAAACAATTGCATTATGACTTCAACAGTTTTTGATACTACACACATGTTTGCAAATAAAGTTGTAGATAGAGTGTACATTCAGTTTAAACGATTATTCGATTTAACGCACACTTCACTTCACATCCCAATTGACCATACTTACATCTACGGACACATTTTTGAAAATTCAATTTTGTACTTTTTAAGTAATGCGCACAGGCCAAATCGCCTACAAGACCCGGTGTATTTGTTACACGTTATTCCCTTACACAGTCCATGACAAGGGTGTGTGCAGTCCGAGCCCCAATATCCCTTCATACACTCATCACACGGCATACTAGTATTGGTTGAACATCTCATACAATTCTTCATGCAAACCCGGCTACAATTCATACCAGGTTTTCTTGTAGCTTTGCAGTAGTCACATCTGGCACCTTCATATCCAAGTTTACAAGCACCGTCTTGACAGTGTCCACTCATTCTGTTGCAGTTACCAAGAAGGCAGCCTGGATGACATGACAGTTGACAATCTAATCGGTAATGTCCCGGCTTACATATAGAACATTTCCGATCGGACTTACAACTGACACAATTAGATGGGCATTGTAGAGTACAATTGAAGTTTATCCCGTATTGTCCCTTCGTACATTTGTTGCATTTTTCACCACTATAGTTCGTCTTGCAGCTACAGTGTCCATTCTTACGATCGCATACGCCTTCCTTACAGTCAATGCTGCATTTGAATTGGCAAGAAGGTCCATATCGTCCAGGTATACATTGATTACAATTCAAACCAGTAAACCCGTCATTACAAGAGCATTCGCCTGTGCTTTTATCACAAGAATTGTTCAAACAGCCAAAGTTGCATTGCAGTGTGCAATTCGGACCGTACCGACCTGGTACACATTCCGCACATGTTTCTCCAGTAAAATCTTCCTTGCATGCACATAATCCTGCCAGTTGCTCGCACGTGTTGTTCATACAACCCTCACTGCAATTATACTCGCAGGCTTGTCCATATCTTCCAGGATAACATTTAGTACATAGACTACTATACCAACATGACACACAGCCTTCATCGCATTTAACGCATTCGAAAGATTGTCCTTCTCGTTTATGGAATGATCCCTCGTAGCAACTCTTACATACCCATTTCATCCCGCCTGTGTAGTATGTCTTGCATTCAGATCCATCAACTAAACAAACGAACATTATATCAAAATACAAAATGTAGTTGATTTCGGCAAATGTCCTCACGATTCAAATTGCGTATAGACATAATAAACCATGGCAATATTCGTAGTAACAACCAAATGCATGCATCAAACACATTTGCATCGTAAACATGGTTACATTTAGTAATAACAACAATTCATCATAGACTTCGTATATGTCGAGCACCTGGCTTATCTCAAGCATTTGGCTTGTCCCGATGGGTCCTCGAGATAATAAGGTTTTACTGTAAATGAGTTGATCTTGGATAACTTACAGTTCTATAAGTGTATATATTGCACATGTTTATTATATATTGTTTGAATTGCTATTTATAAGCAACCCAAAGACATTAGGCGTATATATGAGGGAAATACATGTATCTAAAAAAAAACTCTCGATATTTATTAATAATATCACATTCATATAGCGGGACACTACTTTCCTTCTTCAGTGTGATTAATATACCCAAAATGTAATATATCAGATGTAATATATCAGATGTAAATTAGCATCCTATAGGGCTCCAAGTCGCATCAACTGCTAGGGTATGTTCCCGACATAATATTTCATTGGTTCCCGCCCAGGTAGCATAGTCGATAGAGGGCTATAGATGCACACTCGGATGATATGTACACGAACACCAGGATGGACATATTAAGTTATCTGTGACATTGGATATGGTCAGATCCTCCATAATATTATGCGGAACATTGTCAACTGCTTACAGAAAAGCAAGTAAGCACCTTAGTACTGGCTGTTAATCAATTGTTAGTCGCATTTAAATGACAAGCTGAAATGATGTTGTAAACGGTGTTAACTCCACAAAGAACTTCTAATTAAGAAATGACTACGGATAATATAATAATATGAATAACGGAATAATAAACAACAGTATACCTGACACTCCTGACACTGTAATAGCTTGCAATAGTACCAATAACACGATAACAGCAAACATAGTGTCTGGAAACAAAAGTGAACATTTAATAAATTATGTCTATTAAAGGTATACTATGCTCATCGGAACAGGTTGCAACAACAAACTTATTCAATCCATCTTTCTGATCGCCTCGGCTAAAACATACGTTATTGTAATAAAATTGCAGCTGAAAACATTTGACTGTGTCGTATTATTACGGAACAAAACTAGCAAAATACTGTATTTCGAGGGCTCGGTGCAAAGCTATGGTATCTACATCAATTTATAGAAGCATGTACAATAGTTTTGCTCTGAGCCCTCGATTTGTTATAAGACCTGTGAGTTTAGTTTAAGTCATAGTAATAGTAATATGCGCTGTAGAGAGATATTTTAAGCTGTAATTTTATCACAATAGTTTTAATTATGTGTGTTTTAGCCAATGCGGCCATAATATGGATTACACAACTTTGTTCATTTGAGTCTAGTATATCCTTAATTTCACTCAAAAAGCACTCAACTTAAACAGTCGAGCACAGAAAACATAAAAACAACACAGACCACAACTACACGATACAATCACCAATACAACTAAACGAGAAACGGAATTTAACCACTGAAAGTCCGAGTTGCAGCTGTCAAAAGGTCGAAACTCCAAGTCCCAGCAGTCAAAAACCTGAAAGACAGTTTCAGCTTAAACAAACAATAATAATTCTTCTGATAGTAGAAGATTATTACGGGCCATGGTTTTGCAACATTATAAACACTTTGTATTAAGATGCATGTTTTTTTAACGAGACCATTTGTTACGAGATATGTGTTTATGTTTTTGTTCATATTATACATTTTCAATCCCGCTGTAGTATTTAATACGTATCAAATCAAGTTGTATAAAAACGTAATCATTTTGATCACTACTATTTTCAGTATTTTGTGATACTTACTAGGCGTTTGTACATATTTACTATGCATTTGTACAATATTACTAGACATTTTAACACGATTTGCGGATTAATCCATATACGCATAGAGCAAACCAGGGCATGTATTATTACCGCAATAAAACACACCTATCAAGTTGGCTGTTACTATTTACGCCCCGTATCACGTGACATATTTATGAATGAATGAACGTAAACTTTATTGTAAAAACTTCAACGGGTCGCCAACAAGGCAATTTGCACAAGTATCCCGTGTTACAGCTATGACGTATCTGTTTTTAGAAACTCCAATATACTCTCGAAACTAAGTTTCATAAAAACTTCTGATAATCAATTCATTTATATTTTTCGTTTCATGAAATAGATGCCCTATACTCGTGTTATTAAAAGTGTTTCAATGTTTAAAACGTGGTATTTCCTTCAGAAAATTACGAAGGTCGTTTTCATTAACGATGGAGGTAATTGTACCAGCCGCTCAATTTCAGCGTGGAATAATTATAGCTGGCATTATGTCCAATGTAAAATGGGGGAAATGGAATGCGCGCAGTTAAATAGTACGGGATATTATCGTATTTAGAATCGAAATAAGAATTATGTTGATGTATTTTGTTGGTGAATAAAACACGGGCATTCGTGATTTAATTTTTCCGCATCCGAACTCCTGCCCGTGTTTTATTCACCGACAAAATACGCGAACAGATTTTTATTTCTTAATTTGAATTAGTTATTTTACATAGTAACAAGGCATTTGTACATAAATTCATGATTCCTAAAATGTGTACATAATTACAAGATAAACTATGTAAACGTTCATACCTGATAGGTTGGCGATAGCTTATTACTTCTTTCCTAATATAGAGCTTGTATAATGTTACTCTTTTCACATACTGAATCAAGTGTAATAAAAATATTATTAATTTAAAAGCATGATGGGTAATCACGTGACTTAGAGACATACGTACCACGCCCATAAATTTATTTTATTACATTGCTTGTATCCTGCTATTTTGCAACAAAAATTTAAAAAAACATGTACGCGTAGTATTTATCTGAATGACACAAACGAGAGCGAAATTGTTTAGGACAAAAAACTTCAAGAAAAGATTGATGTTTGCTTACGACTGGATTATGTTTACAAAGAATTATAATTAATTATGTTTTTGTCGTACAGTTAATTCAGAAGTAAACAACATAATTAATTATTAAATTATGTAGTCATGTGACTTGGAGACATCCGTGTTACGGCCATAATTTTATTATGATTAAATATGTACATGTAAAATATGTATTTTTTAAATTCGTTTATATACGTAAATTTAGTGTTAAATAGCCATTTAACTAAATAGACCTAAGTTACAATGTCGGACATAGATTTTTGTTTGGTCTATAATGTTGTCCATTTCTCAGCAATGGCTCTAAATGAAGCCCATACGTTTTGGTACGTTACGAAGTCAAGTATATGCAAAGGGATTCCCCACGGTAAAAAAGTCCATCATATGTACACTATGTAGTGTAGAATTTTTAACTGTTACGTATCGTTTTTGTATATCGCTGGCTTAGAATTAGAAGGTCGTAAGTTCAAAATCAATATTTTGAGAAAACAAGAAAAAACTGTCTGAAAAGTTAACTACTCTTTAAAGCTTTTTAAACCTTAGTTTGGTCATCATGACCATTTCCGATTTTCATGAAAATAGGCTCATAAGAAGCGCCTTGAGATGCAGATTTCAAATATGCATTAGTCTTATACGGTCGTAAGTAGTACATTTGTACTATAACGACCTTCTAATTCTAAGCCAGCGACATGTTGAAATGTTTTAAGTACGTGGGACGTTCAAAAATAAATAGGACTATTGTCACAAAACCCGCATGGTTAAACGAAATAAATCAAATTATCTACCATCAGAAATCAGAATCCTTTTTTACATACTGTAAAGGTATGAACTAAAACAAATACGCAGTCCGGGAGTTACAGGTGACTAAACAAGGTCACTAACGTTGACCCGGCGCGCAAAATGTCGTCGCGCTATTTTACACGGCGTTAGTGCTTCGCATAGGGCTATGAAATACGTAGTTTATAGTAATAAGGGTGATGAATACATTCCAGTACCACACTGAGCCAAACAAGTAATGCGTTGGTGAGAATCGCATGAATTTTCCGGATCTTACATCGCATATCTAGGCGATATCCGTGCAATGAAACGATGGTGTTTTGAAAAGGTCTCAGTAACTGACGTCACAAACGTTTTTTGATTTCCTTCAAAGCTGAACAATTAACACTAAAGCAGTTGTGCCATTCTAAAACGGATAAACGACTTGCAGAACTGTTTCCAAAGGTAGTTACGATAATTTCATACGATTCAGAGGACATAATTATCTTGCTGTTGACGGATTTTGTGTTTGTCCGTTTTTCCTTACGTTCTGGTGACGTAACTGTTGCGTCACAAACGTGTCACACTTGTAGTTCAACTTCTGTTCATTTCAGTACCTAAAGTCCAAATGTCGTCATTTTTGCAGACATCGTCCAGCATGTAACATGTAATAATACGGCTAAGTTTGATAACAAACGATACGATTGTGTTCAAGATGCACCCCATTACGTAGTCGCCATTAATGGTGATTGTTGGGCTGCGCCGGTGCGTGTTACCATGGTTTCAAAATCGACTATTATGAAAAGATGTGATGGTGCAACTCGATAAATCAGATATCGTTTATTTGGAATTGAATTCCGATACCATAGTATGTAATAATATTTGTATAATATTGAAAACTGTAGCCGTGAGGGCCCCAGTCATGTTTATTTTTGAACAATAATTTATTTTTAACCTAACAGGAATATTTAACAGGAATATCCGTAAATAATTTAACCCCTCGATGCAAAATTAATCTTATACCAATTTAAGCTCTTACAAGTGTGCCACCACAATAGATGCAGTACCCTCGTGGCGATGGATACCATCAGGAATGAGGTGTCGATATGTTATATTTGTTATATTTATATGTATTATTTGTAAAAAATGAATTGAGATAAAATATAAAAAGAGGAATGAGGTGTCGAGAGTGATTAATAATTATAAGTTGTTTCACAATCGATCTTAAATAAATTGATATACCGAATAGATGCAGTACTATAATATACCCAAATTCCGTCTAGTAAGCAAAGCAATACGTAAATACTTTAAGCCTTGTCGTTGAGATGGTCGTCTGCAACGTGAGAGATATCAAATAACGACATTTCAAATAAGAGTTTTGAAGCATTATCCTAATGGATATTCGATCCTGTAACCGTACAGCTATTTCACAGTTACTGACATAACAAATTTCTTAGACTTCTCATCTTCTAACGATTATTGGTTGTGAGACGTGCCTGACGGACAGACACCAAAAAAGTGAAAAGCTAGCTCACCACCAAGGGTGATTTGTTGGACTTATATATGCCATTCTACTCTAATGACAACCTACAAAGTTTACTTTGTGTATAATTATCCAATTACCTCCCTTTATGCATCCGACGACCGTTACATTACTCCCCCCTCCGAGAAATCTCGTCCCGATATTTGACCTGGGAAACACGTAGGTAGGCCTAAGGCAACTCTGGTCTGGCAGTTGACTTCGCCCCACCGCTGCCACCATGTGTAACGTGCCGGACAGACAGACACCAACAAATCCCGTCAGTGAATAGCTAGCTCACCACCAAAGGTGAATTATTGGACTTATATATGCCATTCTACTCTAATGACAACCTACAAAGTTTACTTTGTGAATAATTATCAAATTACCTCCATTTATGCATCCAACGACCGTTACAGTAGCAATATCCCATATTTTACCATTTACTCCACTCCTGATTCGATTCTTGCACTTTTAAAAATGCTACCTTTATACATGTCTATTTGTATAAAGTCCGTTCTGACAGCTGCAGCATATCAACATTAAACCATGGACCTAGCTAGCTTATATAAAGAGACGACCGGTCCTCTATTTAAAAGGAAAAAAGACAAAATGACAACTTACAAAAGACGTCTCTGGCAGACGGAAAAGACGTCTCTGAAAAACGTAAAAAGACGTCTATCACTTTTTACATAAGACGTAGGCCTACCTACAAAAGACGTCAAAACAGCTTGAACATATTTCTTGTTTTCTGAGTTATATAGCATTATCAGTTCGCTTGATGATTTGTCCTTGTAACTGTATATAGGTCTACTCACAGGTCTAAAAGTAGTTTTAGATATTTGGCCTTCTGAATGCCTATGTCAAAATAATTATGATAAACTGTAATATAGTTTTGCATTATAGGCCTGTCGCAATACATTTTTACATAGATCTGGGTATAATAAGTTTTTTCATATAAATTTATTATTTATAATATGTTCATTGGTTGCTTGTGACTTCTTCGGTGAAGTGGCTGGTCGCGTGTGGTTGTGGGTCATTTTGATATCGCAGGTGATTGTGGGTAATTTGTAGACCCCGAGAAACGTCATCATGGCGAACGTCGAAGCAAAAGTCCTCAAATGCAAAGACTATTTACTTGCAGACCTGGAGGACTCGAAGGTGATATTATAAAATACAATTGAAGACATAAACATAGATCTTTTATGAAACTATTCAGCTCGAAATGACCTTGGTCACTTTCTGTTTCATCACATTCAGGGCATTCAATATGTTGACACTGCAGGAAACGTATTGTATTTTCGCGATCAAGGCCAACAGAAAATTTCGGTTACACGAATATTACCGGGTTTAAGATGTGTTGTAAGAAATATGAAGAATAATATGATGTTGAAATAATTGCACAATAGTTTGCTATAAACTATTGACCTGACATAAAATTTGGCATAAATGCTCTCCTAGGATCACAAGTGAAGAAACTAAACCCCATGGCCGAAGCATAGGCATTTGGTTTCAACTCGCCGTAAATTAATTATTTGCCCTAGTCTCTGATCGGCCCGGGTACTAAAGAGAGTAGAAGGTTGTAAAGCGGCCATGTTTATCCGCAACGGAAATGATGTTACGACAGCTTGTACCCAGTTTTTCTACAGTTGTCACAACAAACACGGATGCAAGTTCTTGAGACGTCATATCCGTTGCGGATAAACATGGCCGCTTCCCAACCTTCTACTCTCTTCAGTACCGGGTTGATCAGTGACAAGTGCAAATTATTAATTTACAGCAATCTGAAACCAAATGCCTATGGGCCGAAGCCTTGTCCCAACAGAGACCTAACGTATCATTACAATACGTTACGTCTCATCGGGTGGCAAGTAAATGTATGTAGCAGTTTGCGACACAATTCTTTGTCGCTGTTTGGTGATCGATTATGAGCCCTAACAAGCAATACAAAGTAAAGGCGCACCACACATGGGCCATGTGACTTTATGTCATGGCTTCATTAATGCCTTTTCTATCATTGAAAACGAATGAAATGTCGTTTTTAAAACGGAAGTGAATTGCGACAGATGTCAAACAAACATTTCATCTAATATTGGTTGTGTAAAGGTGTGTTTAACGCTGTTTTTTGTACTTTATGATTGAAATAAGCTTTACTGCGGTCGATTCATCTGTTTAATCCCGAATAAGTCATTCAATTTGGAAATAAAATTTTGCTAAAGACGGCTAAGTTCAAAACTATGAGACTATAGTACTGTGGACTTTATGGGACTAGGCCGAAGCCGGGCTCTTTTCTTCTGATGGTTGATCTTATTTTGCTTGTTTGCGGATTTAGATATGGTTTAAACTGGCAACAAACAAAGATATGGAAGGACGCGTTGATCTGTGGTTTTATATCAATACCAAATTTCCATGCAAGGAATTCGTCGGATACGTCCAATTTCCAAAGACATTAGATTAGTTAATTTACAGTATCCTCTCTACTGGCCTACCGGACATTAATTCCCATGTAGTTAGTAGCAAGAATACTGTAAATTTATGTAAAGCTTCTCCTCAAAATAGAAATGTTTTGCTATGTATAGGTATACGCAAAGTACATGAACACATCGACTAACAAAGGCATTGCAATAATCAAGAGTGATGATTTTCAAATTAGTTTGTGTCATATGAAAAAAAAACAAGAACAAGAGACTCTGCATGATGTTTGAGATAATACATGGACAAGTTAACATTGCTGACTGTTCAAGACTATATACTACCACCAAGTTAAATTTCAAGAATGTCACACCTATAATTCATACCAAGTTACAACATGTATGACATGAGGCTCGAAGGATGTCCTATTTATCTACCCAAAAACCATCGGACAGTGATTTTTTTGGGGTTTTTTACCTCAGGGCTTTTTTTCACTATATACGAGGGGCCTATATTAGGCCCCTTCACAATTTGCTATAGGCCCCTTTCACAAACCTAAAAGGCCCCTTAATTCACAATTAGAATTTGCGTCATGGTTTTTGTAAAATCAATTTCACAAAGCACCAAACAAACAAATCACAGATAACAGTTGTTATTCCCATACATGACTTGATATAAAGTATTATATCATAGAAACATTCATGTTTGGGAAAAGTTGACAAAAAATGAACTAACATCTGAAAAATTTTGTATCATAATTTGATGATTTATCGCGTTAAGTTTTTCACAATTTGAAAAGTTTCCGCGCCTACTTTTTCACAATTTTGAGAATTTTCGCGCTAATTTTTCACAAAACGAAAGGGCTTGGGCCTCTTCGCAATTCAGCGAAAAAAAGCCCTGTGCCTCTTTGGGAAAGGGTTCAGGTCCGTTCAGATTGGGAATTTTCGCGTTGTGACAACTTGAAATTGGGAATTTCCATGAAGCAGAAAGGCCAAATAAAAAAGAAAAAGAGGTTACATGTGAATAACATGTGAATGTTTACTGGTTTCTTTGAGCTTTTATGCTTGACCTCTTGTCAAAAATGTTCATAACTTTATCATTTTATTCAAATTTGGAAAAATTATAGCCTATTTGCAATTGGGAAAGGGTCCGGAAAACGGACCCTAATAAAGAAGGGAAAAATCACTGTCGGACATTGGAACGCCTTAAAACCAACCACAGCAAGTGCCCCAAGTCTTGAATGTTTCAAGGCTCAGTTATCAAACTAAATATAGACTTGTGCTTGTTACTGTGCACCTGTAATTAAAAAAGTGTTGTAATGTTTTCACTGTGTTAATATCGTTATTTTGCACACCACCGTTGTGACCACAAAATCAGTTGAGTGATTGTGGTCACTAAATTGGAAAAAGACTAATTGTTCTAGCCATAAACAAACATGTTATATTGCTAAAAGGTGGCAAGATTTAACTTAAGTAATTTAATACTAATTACATTTTCATTAGAAATTGAACAGAAATAAACAAATTGTTTGCTGGCTTGATCTGTTCTAAAAAGATTACTGCAACTAGGCCTTGTTACAGTAATGTAACGTTACTGTGTCAACTAGCTGATTAAAATGAGTCATTTGAATTGTGATAAGACGTTACCTATGATTAAACTGTATCTATATTTTGTTTTCAGCTGCTGTATGTGTTGAAAAAGTTATCACAGCTCGACGTTACTGTAGATATTTTGCAGGTAATGTTCAGTTCACCTCTTGATAAGTAAAACTGCTTAAGTTTGCATCATCTTCTATGATTTACAGTCAACTCACCCCCCTACCAACTCACCCCCTGACCAACTCACCCTGGATTTGGATAACTCGCCCTACGCAATGACCAACTCATCCCCCCTTAAAAAAATAACATACCAACTCACCCCCCTAAAGATATTTTTATTAAATTTAATAGATTTGTTGGAAAAAATCACTTTGAATTGGTAATAGTTTATTATAAACTATTAATATAATGTTCAATTATGTGATATTGGAGGCGTTTTTTTGTAAAATTAACAGTATTTTCAAACAGTGGCCATTTTGAAAACGCTGTAATGACAGTGAAAAAAGCGAAAAACAAAGGAAAAAAATAAAACAATTTGTCAAAAAACATTATGATTGAAAAAATTAGGACTATAATTAGATCTATTATATCAATTGTCAATAGTCAAATACCTTGTTTAAAAACATTGGAAAATTAGATAACTTGCATAGAAAATCATAGTTTTAAATGACGAAGGTAAATACAATGTAACTAACAAACTCGCAAGTATTCGAGAAAGCAGAACTCTGTTAATTTATTTGTGTATAAATACACTTTATTATCACAAATTAACGCTAAGTTTAAAAATAAATATAATATTCTACATATAAAATTGATGGGGGGGGGGGTGAGTTGGACATTTCGCAATTGACATCGGGCGAGTTGTCCAAATCCAGGATGAGTTGGTAGGGGGGTGAGTTGGTAGGGGGGTGAGTTGGTCGGATACCTCTTCTATATGTAGTGGCTTATACCAATGTACCATGTTCAGCCATCGAGTGGTTAGCAAGGGTCACAACACTGCTATTACAGGTCAGATCTAAATTGAAATATTAAGGTGTGTAACTACACATGTATACTATGATAACAAATATTCCTGCAAAATTTGAATAGTATGACCTGCTGCAACTGGGACAGATCGCCAGGTTTACGATTTGCTTTCATTTCTCATAACTCAAGTATTTGTGCTTCTACTGTCCCAATATCAAATTTTGAAGGAATATTAGTCTGACAGCATGTGCATTTGAGATATATGACCCTTAACATGCTCAAATGGCAAGTGGGATATTTCTAGAAATTCTAGTTTTTTATGCTTTTCTAGAAAGCTAGATCTATGCTTTATCTCTACATGTTTATAATATTAATATTCTTGACTTCCTACCTCTTTGGAGGGCTGAGTATGTTATCAAAAACAAACAATATTTTTATGTTTTGTTTCATCTTCAGAGTACTGGTATTGGTAAGATTGTGAATACATTGAGAAAGCGTGATGGAGCCGTCGCTGAAAAATCTCGGGAAATTGTTCAGAAATGGAAGGAGATGGTGTCTGCTGAAGCAGCCAGATTGCAGGAAGAAGAAGAGAACAGACATGAAAGCGAGCCTGAAAATTCGGCCAATGAAAATGAAGGATCTGAAAGTGAGGCTGAGAAATTAGACAATGACTATGATGGGAATGAAAGTGAGGGTGAGCAGTTAGACAATGATCAAGAAGGTCACAGAAGTGATAGTGAGCACTCAAACAATAGCAGACATTCAGAGTCTGAAGCTTATAGTCCTCAATTTGTTTCAAAATATCAGAAATGTAACAAATATATAAATCACAAAAATGATGATAGCGAGGCTTCGGATCATGAAAGAAAATCAAAGCACGATCATTCCAAACATAAAAGCAGGTCAGAAGATGAACGGAAACGTACAACTAAACATGATGAACGAAAATCTTCAAAAGAGAGACATTCCAAGTCCAGTAGTAAAGGTACTTCGAGCTCAGATGAACGAGACCGACACAGAAAAGAAAAATACGATCATTTAGTGACTGTGGATAGTAAAAAAGACAAAATTGACAATTATAGATCTATGCATGATGTACTGAAATCATCAAATGAAAAGGAGCCCTGTAGTCTGAAATCTGATCCTGATGAGCGTTCAAGCTCCAAGCACAAGGTCAGAGAACATAAGTCAGGTACATCTGACACAAAATATGACAATAAACTGGCTTACGAAAAGCTTAAAGAAGTCAAAAGTGATTCTGGTTACTTGTATAATGATACGCATTGCTCAAAGTATGACTCTGATAAAAGTTCACACAAGTCGAAGAGTGAAAAATATAGTGATAAGAAAGATAAAACTGAAAGGTTAAAAGACGTCAGGCATGGGAATCATGAATCTAAGCTTGAAAAGCATAGCAAGTCTGATGAAAGTAAATCTTATAAAAGGGATGGGAGTAGGGAACATGTTCATTCTAGCGAGAAACGGTCATCATCTACCTCAAAGCATCGTGAACCTCCAAGACACGAGAGTTACGATAAAGGTTCATCTTCAAACAAAGTTGTACATAGTGCTGATAAACATAGTAAACATTCTAAAGATGTAAAACATCGTTCTGATGATAATTATTCTAACTCAAGTAAGGTTAGGGACGGAGATGGTAGAGTAGATCGTCATAGTGATAGACATTCTAATCATCAGAATAAAATCATTAATAGGTCAAGGTCGTCTAGCATTGAATCTCATAGGTCAAGGTCACAGTCACGTAGTCATGACAGTGGAGATTCAAGGTCAAATAGTGTTGATAGTATGAATAGTCATAGGTCAAGGTCACCAAGTGTTGAAAGTGATAAATCATTGAAAATGTATCAGTCAAGTTCTGTTGATTCTTCTGCCAGTAATTCTGAAAGTTCAGAGTCGGGAGAAGAAAACAGGGTGCGTCACAACTATCGCAAATCTCCAGAAAAGTATGAAAAAAGTACAACAAATCATGAAAGAAAGCATGTAAGTGGGAATAAAACTTCTAGCAAACATTCCGATCAACATACTAGTAAATATGATAAATTCAATAAGGAGAAATATACAGATTCTAAAAATAAGGACGGAAAATCATCTCATAAAAGTAATAGATCTCATGCTAGAAGTGAACATAGTGATGTAGAGAAGCTTGATAAAAGTGATGACAAAAAATACTATAATCTATCAGACAGTGACTTCTCAGACTCTGATATTTATAACAATATGCAACAAGAAAAAAATACTCGGGGACATTCCAATAAGAACAGTAGAAAATCTTCTAATCATGAACATTCTCAGGATTCAAGTGATGATGACAGGAAACCTGTACCTGATCACCATATGCATAGTGACAGTGATTCGGATAATGATTCTGATAGTTCAATAAATGACAGCAAAATAAGAAAGGTTCACAATGATGAAAAACGATCTCATCAATCTAGTAATTTTAAACATCACAGAGAATCAACAAGTAAAGCTGAAGGTTACAGTAAAGATAAGGGCAGACATAAAGCAGAGATTGAAAAAGATAAGTCGAAACATAGATCAGAGGTTGAAAAAGATAAGTCGAAACACAGATCCGATGTTGAAAAAGATAAGTCGAAACACAGATCAGATGTTGAAAAAGATAAGTCGAAACATAAATCTGAGGTTGAAAAAGATAGGACGAAACATAGGTCAGAGGTTGAAAAAGATAAGTCAAAACATAGGTCAGATGCTGAAAAAGATGGGTCGAAACATAGGTCAGAGGTTGAAAAAGATAGGTTGAAACATAGGTCAGAGGTTGAAAAAGATATGACTAGACATAAATCTGAGATTGAAAAAGATAAGTCAAAACATAAATCAGAAGTTGAAAAAGAAAGGTTAAAACATATATCAGAGGTTGAAAAGACAAAGTTAAAACATAGGTCAGATGTTCAGAAAGAAAAAAACAAACATAAATCAGAGGTTGATAAAGACAAGTCTAGGCATAAATTTGAGGATGAAAACGTTGATAAACATAAGTATGGAAGCCATAGTAGTAGCCATAAATCTGAAAGTAGTCATAGAAACCCAGACAATCGTGATAAAGTTGATTCAGGCAGTACAAATAGACGTCCTCATTCTAGTGTACATGTAGATAGTAGAAAAATGTCTGCTAGTGATATTGAACAAAGCTCAAAGTACCATAGACACGAGAAAAAAACGAGGATTGATGAGAAGCACGGTCTCAAATCAAACATAGATAGTGATTATGAGAAGTCTAGGGATAGTTCTACGAGAAGCCATAAAGTTTCAAAACATTCTAAAGAGAGAGAACATGTGGTGAAAAGAGTTGATGGTAAAGATTCAAGGAAGAAATCTGTGATAGCAAGTAGTGATAATGAGTCGGAAGATAGTGCTAAACATACAACTCAGTCTCATCGTCAAAGTGAGAAACATAACTCAGACTCCCGTCACAAAAGTGTGTACTCCGAATCACATAAAAGTGAGTACTCTGATTCATGTCATAAAAGTGAGAGATCAGACTTGCTTGGTAAAAGTGTGAAAAACTTGCATCATAAAAGTGAGAATTCAGAATCACGTCGTAAACATGATAATTTGGAATCACATCATAAAAGTGTGAAAGCAGACTCGCGTCATAAAAGTGAGAAATCAGGTTCAACTGATAGAAGTGTTAAATCAGAAGAGTTGAGACAAAAATCTAAACATTCTAGTAAATTGTCTCATGAAGAATTCCATGAAGGAGTTAAGAAAGATAGTGTCAGGCATAGTGAAAGTAAAAGTGAAAAACATAAAGAACGAAGCTCAAGAGATAAAAGTATTGATAAAACAAAAAGCTCTCGTTTGAAAGAAAATTTTGAAAAGGCATCAAAACATCGAAAAGTCCTAACATTGTCTGAGAGTGATTCTGATGATGATGTTGATAGTGAGGGACATGAAGTACTAATAAAACATGAGATTAAAGATGTTAGAAAGTCATCGTCAAAAAGTCGCCATGTACGGGATAGTGGTAGTAGTGGTGTGGAGAAAAACAGTACGAAAAGTGCAAATGAAAAATTATGTGTCAAAGAAAAAACAAGTAACAATGTGGTTGATACGGGATCTCACTCTGAAAGGAGTAAATCTAAAAGCTCTCATGAAAAACATCATAAGAAAGATAAGTCCAGCAGCAGCAGCAGAGATAAAATCTCAACTCATTCGGATCCAGACAAGGATAGAAAATCATCTAGTAAAAAGTCTGATTCCGAAAAGGAAAAAGAAAAACACAGTTTGTCTAGAAGTAAGGCGAAATTGGAGGAAGATAAAGATAAAAAGAAACACAATGAAAAACATAAATCCTCATCACAGAAACACAAACATAAAGACAAGGAAGAGAAGCAGCATAGAGAGTCGAAGAAAAGATCAAAACTACCGGACTTTGCAGAATTTGAGGATATGTTGTGTTTTGATAATTCTGATGCTGTTGTCACGGAGAACGCTAAAAGTCCTAAGAAAAAGAAAGACAAAGTGGTGGTTACAGACAAGGCTGAGAAGTATGAACACATAAAGTCGAAGTTTAAGGTAAAGAAGATGTGGGAATCTAAAACTGCCGGACAAGGAGGTGTTATTGAAGGTGTGAAAAGGAAAGCCCCCGATGTAGGCGAAGATGCGCCTGCCAAGAAAAAACAGGTATGTTATAGCTTATTTCTTTCAATTTATGGTATTGATTTGAAAAGCCATTTAATTAACGGGTTGCTTACAAACTGGCCATTTTGGAATGTACCCTACAAGGATCTAAAACCTTTGACCTCCTGCTTCTAAGGCAGACGTCTTTTGTGATGTTTGACCTCCTGCTTCTAAGGCAGAAGTCTTTTGTGATGTTTGACCTCCTGCTTCTAAGGCAGAAGTCTTTTGTGATGGCAGAGATGCAAAACAATAATGACCCAGTGTATTTGTTACTTTGTATTGACATCTCAGAAATTTCTGAGGAAAGTTGAAAAAAAAATTGTCTGACATTCAGACTGACAAATGCTAAAAGCAGTCGGACCAAAACAGAATATTATTTATTATAGAAAGCACAACCTATGGGACTGGTTGGTGCATCCAAACAAATATATATAAACAAAACTAATGCAGTTACAGTCAAAATTTGTCATTCTGAAGCAGATAATGCCATCATGGCATGTGTCTGACTCTCAAACTGCCAGGATTCCTAAAATATGACATAATTTATTGTTATTGTCAACACTTTAACAGTAATGATTTCTGTACTAGTCCAGTAGATTATAATTTATACATTTTGTTTTATGTTCCCTGTATCTACATCAATAACATTGGTTTATTGTAGTTCCAAGTGAGTGGAGATTTGTCCAGCTATTTGCCATCTACTCAAGCTCATTATCGTCCTTGGAGATACAACGAAGTAGGCAACAAAGCTCAAGGTATGTGTTCTTTACAGTTATTTATCAGTCTAAACAGAAGCAAGTTTATGTTGTTAAAGCCTGCCGTTTGAGCACTAGTCTGTCACCAATATAGTCTGGGTGCGATAACTTATTTGGCTACGGTCATGTGCTCTATGTTATGGAATAACGGGAGATTGACAGTGACTACCATAATCTGTCTGTGTCTTGATATTGGTCAATACATAGCAAAATTGCTGTGGCATGGAAATAGTATTTATACAATATGTGTTGCTGTGGAGGAAAGGGTTAACAAATTTGGTCATATAGACTATAATAGCATATTGAATAGATACTGTTTATAAATGTATGTATATACACTCACCTGTCTTTATAATAGTGTAGATGTATAAAGCAGGTGGATAAGTTCAATGCATTAAAAAAATTGGCTAATTGAAATTTATTACATTGGCATGGGTGAAAGTTTTCAGGCACATGCCTGAACTTCAGGTTTTTGAGAGTGCCAAAAAGCCTGTTTTTCTTTATTTTCCCTATATAAATTGTCGATTTTTGAGGATTTCAGGTTTTTTAGAATTTCAAACTTTCACGTATGCATTGGCTGTTTGGGACAGGTGGCTGCTTAATTGAAGTTACCATTAGTTTTAAGTATTAACCGTATATTTTCACAGGTGGATTGATAGATGATTCAACATATCTAATGACAAAGAATACTAAAACAGCTGTGTACTCGGGAAAAAAACAGACTATGGTTAAAGGTAATCAAATATTGTTACAATTAAAGTATAGCTAAAATGTATAAAGTTCTTCATTGCATGCTGGCAAGGACTAGATTATCACTATCACACTTCAGGCTATCTGATAATTTTACCTTCATCACCCCTCTTCCCTTTAAGGTAATACAGGTTTGCAGGTTTGCACCTGTTCGGATGGTCAGTCGATAGACCAATTGATTCTATATCAATAACCAAAGAATTTAATTTGAAGTATCAGAAACAAGGATAAAGTCAAGAGGATTTCAACTGGTCAGGACCGATGTACTAAATGCTGTACTGTAGTCTTAAATTCCATTTTTATCCAGAGCTAGTTTTGATCATAAGAATAAGATACTGTAAACCAAGAAGTTATTTCGAGTGGTTTAATTTTGCGGAGTTAGTGAGTGGTAGAAATTCACGAAATTAAGTCGCCACAAAAGTGCTAATAACCTTAATATGGACAATGCAGGACACTTTACGAAAATTTGTAGTCAGGAATATGCCGATGATCGTCATAACCAAAAGTTTGCGAAAGTAAATTGGTTTACAGTACATTCATGTACCTTTACCGTTGTTACAAATTATAAAGTTGTATTGTTTTGACTTAATTATTTATTATCTGTTTATGTGTTTTCAGAGATGAATTCCTTGTTTGATTTGTGTATAAAAGTTCTTCAGGATAACGTAGACTGTAAGAATAGTTTTACTGGTACTTTATCAGGTCAAAATTGATTGTAACTAGAGCTTGGTAACTTCAAGTCAAGGTTATAGATAGTCTAAGCATGCATATATATTATCTGTTTAAATATAACATTAGAGTTATGTTAGATATATTTCCAGTTTTATGCTTATACATTTTAAAAATTGTATAATTATGGACCATGGAACCTCTTTAAACTGGTCATCCATTGTGCAGCAACCTCTCATTAGCAACCTTCTTTGTTCTAGAAGGACCAATTTACCTTCAATTTTTAATTTTGACCTCTCGGAGACTCCAAAGCAACACGCCAACAACAGAACTTGGTGGTTCACAAAGGGTGATCATTGCTCTGGTGAGGTTGTACTGTACATGAATATCAAGATATGGTTTAAATTGAAAACTTGCAGCTTATTGGAAAATGCTGTTAATTACATTTAATTTGCCCGCATACCAGGTGCAATTCATTGTTTAATACTTTCGTTGGTAATTATACTTTATAGCACAATAAATTACATGTATGAGCATAATTATGATGTTAATTATATAATCATGTTACAGGTATTGATTATGTCGGAGGTATTCCCCTGAGTATACTGAAACCTGTGTTAGAGAAATGTTCACCTAAACAGTTGTATGAACTAGAGGACTATAACCCAGTAAGTTATCGTTTACAACATGGAATAAATTCCTGCTAATATACTGTGGCATGTGCAAAAATATTAACTCATACTGTCATGGTACGATGCCTTGGTGATAATTATACAGCATTGTGCAGTCTTTGTTGTAAAAGCATCCTGTCTAATACTCGGTGGCATGTGCAAAAATATTGAATTTTACTGTCATGCTTAGATGTTAATCGTACGTTATTGTGAACTCTTACTCATAGAGTGTCCTTATATTGAATACAATGTACAGGGGTTCCATTCGACTCTGGGTAGCGATTGTGAGCCTTGGAATTTCAAAAGCAACATTTTGACCCCCATGATTTTTGTTTGAAGGGTCATTTTCTGCTAAAATCATGGTTATTTTGTCTATAAAATTTGGTGAAAAGTATCAAAATGACTGTTCAAAGTCAGACGCTAGTGGAACCCCTGCTCTGCGTTCAAGGAAAAATAACGTGAGGTACGTTTAGTACCTGTAACATACCAGGTATGAAATGTTCCATACCTGGTATGTAACATGTACAAAACGTTTCGTACCTGGTACGTTACAGGTACTAAACATACCTCACATTATTTTTCCTTGAACTCAGGGCTGATGTACATTAAAACATTTAAAAATCACTTGATTTAATATACTGGTTTGCTAAAAATACACAATTTTTAAGTCGGTGTAGTAATAAGTGTAGGTATGATTATACACACTATATTTTATATACTTGTAATATTTTGACCTAACAAAAAGTTCAACTCAAATAAGGTTGACATAATCAAGAGTTGTCTGTACATCTGGCGTATCTCCATATTCTATGTGTATTAATTGTTTCAGCATTTTTTGGAAGACTCAGACTATCTGTGGAAGATGCATTGTGAACGAGAGTTTAAAGGTTCATGCCCAGAAGAAATGGAGTCTTGGAGGGAAATGTATTTGGTATGTACCTTTACATACAGTAACTTGATATTATAGGATTAAACGCCCATTTGTTGACGTTCACTGATGTGTAAACACCCGATCTGAAGCAACACATTGAGTAAAGCCCCGAAAGGGGCTTTATGTTGAATCTTGTACCTTTGAATCTTGTCACCTTAATGACTGTTGTCTATAACCAATGTGACTTCAAACTCAAACCTGTGTTAAAGATGACCTATGTAAAATAGACATTCTAGGGGTATAACAATACGCTCACGATACAATATGTACCATTAATATTTTTATTACTGTTTGTTATCGAACCATACTGAAATTTAGTAGCGTTGTACCGTGAACTGTGTGGAGCCAAATTTCGGGGTTAATTGTGTGCCACGATACACTGTTGCACCAATTATAAACATAAACCCCTCCCTCAAACTTGGCAGACTGGTTAGTTAGGTCAGTAGATGACCAGTATTGGTTTGGCAGTTGGTAGGTCAAAGGTTAAGACTGTTTAAGACCATATAATCATTTCAGTTTTGTTTTTCAGAGAAAAATGGATGAAAGAGAGGTGAAACTGAAGTCAATCACTGCTAATATAACCAAACATATTTCACAAGCCACACCAGGTGAGTACCATATCAGTTGAAAGTTTGTTGGAGTGTATTGTTCTTTTACTTGTTAAGCAAACATCCTAGAATTTTTGAGTATGTGTGTGTCGCATTACTTGCCGAGTGCAAAAATGCCACCAGATCATTCTGCTAACATCCTTGAATTTTGTGGATATATTTGTAAAGCATTACTTGTTCGAGTGCAAAAATGCAGCCAGCTTGCTCTGCAAACATCTTAAAAGTTTGTAATTATGTGTGTATAGCATTACTAACTTAGTGCAAAAGTGCCTCCAGATTTTTCTACAAACATCATGGAAACATATTCTACTAGATCTAGCCTTGATTTCTCTATCCTTCCTTGAGGTTTAAGTTTGCGGTGCAGCTGGATTTTTTACCTGGTGATCTTGGTTTGATACCCATTCACAACAGGTCATACACTTCCAAGGACATTTGACGTCAATGTCCATTTTCCTCCGCATGTGGAGAAGTTGTTGGTTTCTGGTGTCAGGATAAGTTAGGATAAAGTCTAGGATAACTAGTTAGGTGAAT
This sequence comes from Spisula solida, assembly GCA_947247005.1. Classification (NCBI taxonomy): domain Eukaryota; kingdom Metazoa; phylum Mollusca; class Bivalvia; order Venerida; family Mactridae; genus Spisula; species Spisula solida. The sequence continues at coordinate 4,247,312 of OX365960.1, read as the reverse complement.
CAACTGCCTCCCTGATAGCCTAGGGGTAGAGCATCCACTTCAAGTGCAGGCGGTCCTGGGTTTGATCTCAGCTGCATCATACCAAAGACGAAATAAAAAATGGTACCAGTAATTCCCTTGCTAGACGCTCACTGGAAACTGGCTCCTCTCCTCTCATAACATCAGGAATGAGGTGTCGAGAGTGATTAATATAAGTTGGAAAACTTGTTTCACAATTGACCTAAAATAAATTAGTATAATCTATCTGCAGTATATAACTGAAAAAATGTTTTTAAAAAATTGAAACCCTGTAGATAATCCCTCTTTTCAGATTGTTAAGGTGATGCTGCAGCGAGGGAATGCAAGTGTTGTGCCTTTAGCTCTTGATTGTTGCTTATCTAGGATACGTTTGTTTTCAGTGAGAACGACCAAGTTGGCATATGTTGATAATGTTGCTAAACCACCGAGGGAAGTGCGTAGACAACAAGCAAAGTTTGGAACATCTAATACCATGATAAAAGGTGGAGACGGTAGGAAACGTCACTTCCCAGCTGTTGATATGATTTCTGTAGGTCGTGCTAAACAACAGATGGCAGAACGAGGTATTGATTGCTTGCTCTGTGTGTGTGTGTATTTTAGTGACCTTACACTGTGATACAGATATTTATATTATATCCTAACAGCTGTGCCAGGAAGCAAGGCCTAGGTGGCATGAACAGTATAACTGTGATAAGAATTGTGTCTCCCTTTTATAAAGTGAGAGGGTAGGCATATTGATTTTGTGCTGGATGTTTGTACATCTGTCTGAATGAAATTGACAATGTTTGTCTGTGCTTGTTCACCTTAACCACTGGTTGGATTACCATGAAACTTCACACAAATACTTGATATCAAACCTGTTTGTCCTTATTGTCAGGAGTCAGGAATGTTAAGGTCTGTTGGATATTGCCAGAGCTATGCCCATTGTGGGAGACTTACAATTTTGTGTCAAAAAAACCCTTCTAGTTGATTTATAAATTACATAGGGGGAATTCAAAGTGAGAAAGTGGAGTCATTTTGTCATCTACTGAACGCCTTAACCCTGATTTTCTCACATGTCTAAGCATATACTTCAACCTAAAAATCCGAAAGATTATATTCTTATAAATTAAAGGGGCATGCCAAGAAACTGGAGTGTTTTGGTTTGCATACAACAAAATTGCGTTTATCACTTGTAAAACCAACTATTACCGAAAAGTCAAAGAAGAATTTGACTTGAAAATTTACTCTTGAACGTGGTTCGGTATTTTGTGTATCGATTTGAATAACAGCCTTTTATTGACGACAACAATATTTAGTTTTACCTGAAATACTTTTTTTTTAAAAGTAGCAGGATATTTGATAACCTATTACAGGGTTTTCATTATTTGACTTGGGTATTAAAATGATACCAGTTTGATTCATGAGACACTTCAGTTCCAGGGAATGCCCCTTTAAACATTTCTGAATCCTTTATTTTCTGTCTATTTTCAGCTCAGAAAGCTCCCATGATGCAGAAATCTCTCTCTATGATGAAGAATGTGAAAAGAAGATAAATTTCAATACTTACATTTTGATATGCTTTGTATATATTAACTACTGTGGTACTAATATTCTTGGATTTCATCATTTGAAGAAATAGGTCTTCTTGGGTTTTACAAATAAGCCAAAAAAATAGCATAATATATTATTAGTTCTGCTCCATAGAGATATCTAGAATAATCTCCCTTTTCAATGTTCATCAATTATTTTCCAATAATGGGTATGAAGGGGAGATAATTCAAGTATTTGGTAAAACTAACAAGACGCATTTTCAAAGGAGATCATTCTTGACATCTATCCAATTGAAAGTGTCGGAAGATCCTGTATTGATTGTTCTGAATGACTGACATATTCTTTTTAACACTTGCAACTACGATATCAAATGTTGTTATTGGTGGTGGAATCTTCGTACAAAATTACTTGTTGCTAGCTTGATTAGAGCCATTTTCTGTTTATGATCAAATGTCATAAAATCATAGTTTGATGTAGTAAATGAAATCAAGATGATTTAACAATATACCTTCTAAGTGGTAGAATATCATAAAATTATAGTTGGATGTAGTAAATGAAATCGAGATGATTTTACGATTTACTTTCTAATTGATAGAAAGTTCAAATCCCTTATGGCAATGTTGATACATGTATAGAATGATTGCATTGTGAAAAATAGTGTATACAGTAAAACCTCGATAAGACGAGCATCGTTATCACGAGCATCCGGCCTATTTCGAGCAAAGTCCCGGTGAATTTGATCTATGTTGTATATAATATACTTCTGATAATTCGAGCACCTGGCTTATCTCAAGCATTTGGATTATCCAGAATGGTCCTCGAGATAACGAGGTTTTACTGTATATATACTACTTTAAGAATGTTTGGTCTTAGCTATACAAGCATAATTTGAGCCTTTGCTATCTATTTATGGTGAAATGTAGTACAATTATAGTCGGATGTAGCGCATGATATCGAGATGATTTTAAAATTTACTTTTTATTGGTAGAAAGTACTCAGGGGTTCCATTTGACTCGGGAATAGGGGTCTTGACCCTTGAAATTTCACATTTTTTACCCTCAAGATTTTGGTTTGAAGGGTCATTTCCTTGTAAAATCGTGGGTATTTTGCCTATATAATGGTAAAATTTAGTAAAATGTATCAAAATGACCCTTCAGATTCTGAAGTTCGTGGAACCCCTGTTGCTTTGTAAAAAATTGGTGTATATACTACTCTAAGAATGGTTGGTCTTAGCTGAACATGTCATATTATTGGTGTGATGATTATTTTTCCAGTTTTCTCAAATTAAATTATTTTTGTTAAGTTTTTGTATCGTGTAGTGCATAATTATTTATTGTATGTATTTTGTAGGCTGTTTTCGCTATATATATTTACCATTGAAATTAATCTGTTCAATTGTCTTGATTATAATGTATGGTGTATTTGATACCCATTTGATTGATATCATTTTAAAACTGAATTATTTCATAAACTTTGAAACTATTTAAAGGTGCTGAGCCTCTGATGATCATAAAAACCTTTTATTTTAAATTTAAAAACAAAACAAAAGTTTATTGCCAGCTGATTTTGCTAAAGTTCAGTGGAAAGTCCGTAACTTTCAGGCATTCTTCGAACCATTGAAATGGTTTTAAATTTCAATATTTGTTCATAATCTTGAGTTCTGCCCCTTTAAATATCACATAACAACAATGGTGTGAAGATTGTCTACCTGTCTGCACTCAACGAAGAATTATGTGATGCATGTTTCGTACCTGTTTCATACAATTCTTCATTGAACGCAGGGCAGATAAACTGAATATCATCCAATGTGAAGCTTAAAAGATTGTTGTATTCTGTATTTCTTATTAGAAATAGCTACAGTTCATCTGTCTGTGAGTCTGTTCAGTCTTTCATAGCTATTTAAAATCTGGAACTTTCTATCTGGAACTTTCTATCTGGAACATTTAAAACATTTTACTGGAAATTTGATTTTTTTATGTTGGTGCCATGTTGGTGAGTGGTGCATCACTTCAGTCTCGTTATCAACTTGGAATTAAAGTCTTGGAAGACCGCAGTCTCAATACTGGAGAATCTGATTAGTTGTCGCCCATCTGACCAATGACGAGACTGCATTTTCATAATCATTGTTATAATTACAAATTCTGTAAATTCTGCCATAAGACTTTGGTGATGCTACTTTATTAAAATATTTTTGTGATCTGACCGGACATTTCATGCAGGATTTTTGGCCAATTTTTTAACTTCAAGTATGTGCGTATACTATCAACAGCGCACTTCAGGGGCATATATGTCCCTTACAGTTTACAGCGACAGCTCTAACTTATTGTTACCTTTCCTATGCCAATGTTTAAAGAAGTGCTCATTAGAAAAGCTGTGCAGTTATATAGGGAAAAGATGTTAAGCTTGTCTTGGTTTTGTGATATTGTTTTTGCTGAAACTATAAGTTAGGTTGACATTTCACAATTTCAGATTACGAACTCATGATGTTGAAATTCTGAACCATGTATTATTAAGTGCTAATGTTGAAAAATTGTATTAAAATTGTATATTCGTAAAATATTGAAGTGAAATTGTGAATTTTTCATAAATTCAACTTCATGATTACGTTATTTTGAAATTGTGAAAACAGAAATGTCACTAAGCGTCTTTCACAAGTAGATGAAAACATTCCATTTTTCCTAAGTAAATGTTGTTATGGTTTGGGGTTTGTTTTTTTGCGATATACATTTGTATTTGATTAAATATAATTTGATGCGTAGTTAAACATATTGATGAATAGTCAGTATGAGATATAAACCTTCATCCCCTCCCCAAAATACATAACCGGTGGCATAAAAATGTACATAAATGATAAATTTATTAAAAGACTTGCACCTTGAATTTGTTTTTGCCTGAACCAAGTTTTGGCAGAGTTTAGTTATGGGTCCTGGTTAGAAAATCTGTTGTAGTGTTAATATATTGTTGAATGTCACATAGTGTAGTAGGTGTTTACATAATGTGGGTGCTTTGCTGTGCAATGATTTGTTATTTCACAAGTCTGTGATACTCAAACGTAAGTCTCTTAACTTGGTGATCTCCCCATACTTGTATATTTCAGAGATCTTGGCATGCTGTTGCAAGTTTCTTTGTTAATATTTTGACAAATTTTGCCTGATGCTTATGCCCGCAATCTTTAAAGAGGGGATATATTGCTTTGCACATGTTGGTCGGTCTGTTCGTCGATCAGTAGACCAAGTGGTTTACATTCAATAACTCAAGAATGCTTTGTCAAAGGATCTTCAAATTTTATATGAATGTTGGTCATCAACAGTAGATAACCCCTATGGATTTTGAGGTCAGTAAGTCAAAGTCACTGTGATCTGTACCATTTCTGACTATTGGGCCGCAATGGGGAGCATATGTATTTTACAAACATGTGTTTATTTTAATTCAATATTTTGATATTATAGTACATGTAGTTTCGTATGAATAATATTAGATATTTAACAGTTTATTTATCTAATAATTTTGAGACAACAATTTAATGCATGTATACCTTGTTTTCATAGTGTTATAGTCGTGTTTATCATAGTGTCAAAGTACTTTTGTGAGTGCATTGATTAATGCAGTGTGAAGGCAGATAAGCTCTGTAAAGAGAATGACTCAGTGCACTCTGCAAACTGTTCAATTTGTTAAGTTACTTATGATGATATACAAATGTATATATGATAAAAAGAATATTATTAAATGTACAAAGTGACCAGTTGGAAAGTTATTACAGTGTACATATAATGGTTTACTTTGACGTTCACATTAATTGGTGCAACTTTTCAGTATTTTGCATAAAATAATTTAGATATAGATTTCATATACATGTATAAATTTATGTATCTTGACTACAAATTTGTCTAATAGCCAAACTTAATGTCTTGAACATGATTTGTACATCTTATTCCAGTTTTGATAACTTTACAAGTTAAACATATTATAAGGACCAACTATTTCATAAATCTTACGTAGTGTTTTCGTTGCGAATTTCAGTGAATTTGGCCCAAAAATTGACTTGATATATTCCTGACGAGTCCTGTCCATTGTTTCGGTTTATAAGAAATGCTAGCTGCCAAGCATTCCATGAAGCATTCCATGAAAACACACCACTTTGTTAACAAAGGCTAAAATATAGTCCGCCTGTGATAATACTAGCCTTTGTATACAAATAAGAATGAAAATTAAATGCATTTTCGAATTATATCTTGTGCTTAATAACTTTTAATGCATATTCTCTTTCAATCTACACTGAAAACAAGCAGTCAGTCGTCTGTGTAGTGTTTATATTATTCATGTTTATTTATTGATAAGACTAGAGTTATCACCCATTAGGCTTTGACTCAATATCTTGATTACCTCCCCTTGAATGAAGTCCAGCTTGAAAATGGAAAAATAATTTTGATAGAGTAATATGTTGGATCTGAATTTCCTTCACCAGTATACAAGTATTTATAATATTTCAATTATATCCCATAAATATATAGATATTCAGCTTTGCATTTTCATTAAACATTAATGTGATATGGAAATGTCCTGAAGAGCTGAACTGTCCAAATTGTTGTCCAATGTTGTTGAGGTTTTTGTAATACAATGTACATTGCTGTGACGATTGTTTGTTATGTAATATTCTAGCACACAGAATGTGTGTAGGGTAGGGTTGTAGGTTTAGTGATTGATCGTTTATTTGATAAAACTCTGTCATGAATTTGTTAATATTGAATATTCAACATTTTATTGCCTGGTACTGAGTACTGTTTGTTGATTATACTTGTAATATAAAGAACAAAATATATGATTGTTTTTCATTATTGAATTTGAGTTTTTATTTTGTTTTCCCTGTCAATGCACAACAGCCTTTGCCAGTCAGCTTTCTGCTGAAACATGGCAGGCATATGTGTGCCTCCACCCGGAATTGAACCCTGGTCGCCAGATAAGACGGCAAGTAAGCTAACCACAGCTACTGAGGCCATATAACATAAAAAACGCTGTCGTGTCCATACATTAATGGGATGAAAACGAAGATTCACACTCTCTAGATGCCTGATTTTACGTATGCACATTGTAGGGCCCAATCCACAACAATAAACAATTGACAGTGTCATATCATCTTTTGTTAACCATTCATTTATGGACTACTAATTGATTTTTTTAAGATTTAAATTATGATTAAAAACAAACTTGACAGTCCGAAGTGGTAAAATGAGTGAATGTTCCTCTTTGTCTAACAGTAAAATACAAGATTTTCTGCAGTCCAAATCAGAATTGGTCAGTAAGGACTAAAGGACTGACAGTTTTTCTCGAGGCCTGCAGCAGGAATATGTTTAGTTCATTAATCCAATTACGATCATCTAAAAAGTTTAAATTCCTTAAAATATTGTTGAACCTCTTCTTTCTTGTATGGTTTAGCAGCAACACAGGTAGGTATATTTTCTGGCTGTTCCATCCAGAACTTGTGGTCTATGTTGTCGGCTGATAGTTTTTCTGACAATTTACGAAGTGAATCCTCATCTGGTGCCTGGAAATACAGATTCCTGTATAAGGAACAAACTCTTACAAAGAAATAATTATAAAACATATTCATAAACCTGTACTGGACCATGCAAAACTTCAATGACCTTGCAAACCGAAAGTAGAAATATGGCGATGTTTCTTGAATATCGTTTAAAGTATATATTTTTCAGTCTAAATAAGACTTTTGTTTCCTGGAGTTATAATGTCAGCATGGTAAGAGTTTTGGCTCGTGACATTTGCCAATTTGTGCACATGTGTTTTGGAACGAGTACTGAAAGGCACTCACATTCTTTTAAGGCAGTGGCTAGTCGTCCGGCACTAGACAGCGAAATTAGTCGTCCGGCGCCGGACGATTAGACAGCGAAATTATTCGTCTGCATTAGGCATCTACCTTATAATAAAGGTTATAATAAACTACGAATATAGGCAAGACATGTCAATGCCTTATCTGCAACCATTTTGTGACCTCCCGTGTATCTCTGTATATTGTCCGCCATATTGGAATGGTATAAACTGGCACGAATGAATACGGAAATCGTTGTCGGCATGAGATCTATATATAGTGCAAAAAATATCCAAGTTGATTGAAATGGTAATGCTGTATTAAAGTGACATACAGTAGCATTATGCTATGCTCATTATGATAAGTTGTACGTAATAGAGATGTAGAAGAAATGGTAAAATGACAATAAGAAGAACAAATTTGCCGTTTTTACAATGTACATGTTACTGCTTTTGACTCTTGCGTGCGTTCACAAATTAAGTATTTAGTATATAAGCTAAATGGAAAATATATACGCTTTGTCATTATAACCAAGCACTACGGCTTCCTCCTTAATTTCGTGATTGGAGAAAAATCCTCGTCTTCTGAATACTTAGAAAGTCTTAGTTGTATTCATGGAGGCAGAGATCGAGTTCCGGCCATAGACATTCAAAGTAAGTCACTGTTTTTATTATACATTATAAGAGCGATAATTTAACACCAAATGTCAATTAACATTCTATTGTTAAGGTACAAATCGAACATTACTTAAAGGAGATCGTTACATTTAAATAAAAAACAGCCGTAAGAATAGTCATTCGCGGGCGGTATCGCTATTCTTACGGGAGATAAAACAAACTTCCGAATTAAAACAACTTGACCAACTCCAACGCAATGCTGCCAGATTCGTTGCTAATAAACCATATAATCCATACCAACCAGACAGCGTAACAACAATCATCAATGACCTTAAATGGCAGACTTTACAACAGCGTAGACAATCATCTGACTTAATCCTACTCTACATGGTTGTTTATGGCCTTGTCGCTGTACCAGCCTACTACCTACCAGACCGCTCCATAATCCAAATTTCATACCACCTCAGTGCCTGCGTAATGCGTACCAACATTCATTCTTCCCACGGACAATAACACTCTGGAATTCTCTACCTACATCAGTAGTGACAGCCCCGAGTCTGGACTCTTTCAAGTCGGCAGTCAGGCCACTGCCAGTCTTCCCCGCCTAGTGCAACAGGCCGGTTGTATCGTGTAAATACATGTTAAAATTTTGGCGAAAGCTACGTTTTTTATGAAGCACTTCGCACTCTACACTGCGCATAGTTTTAAACCCTCTTCAGTAAATGCCCTAGTGGTGTTGGAGAGTATTACGTTGAAGTTGAAGGAGAGCCGTAAGAATAGTCACTTCCTATAAAGAATGCTGTATTTCATAATGGTCGACATTATCCAAATTGTCGCACCTCGACTATTTGCAACAACGAGTATACTACTTGGACGTTAATCAAAGATCCTGAAAATTATCAGCAATAATACTGGTATTTATAGGGACTTCCTGACATAAATTTCCCGACGCGGCGTCTGCAAAATATTTACATTCGGAATACTTCGGAACTGGATAATCCACCCGAACACCACAACAAACTGTAACTATTTTAAAAGGAGGGCCCTTTTTAAACGAGTTGTTGGTGTTATGTTACAGTGATTATAGTATACATACAAGTCTGTCTGCTTGAGCCCTTTTATTTTCTAAAAAAAAATTGAATTCTTTTTTACCACCACCCCCCCCCCCCGCTTCTGTTCGCATGCGCGACGTGAAGACGTGTTTTACATCAGAGTGCAGAAATTTTTTAACTTTTATTGTTTGAAAGCAAAAGTGAACGGTTATTAGTAAGATTCGATCTTGTATTTATATCTATACTATATATTGCACATAAATATGTCTGGCTAACGGCCCTATTTGCTGGTTACCGCCCTCGACCACCTTCTCCTTCGTACCCCACCCACCCAGTTGAAGAGATCCAAGATGGCAGCCTCCATGATGAAACACCGGAGCCCACTACTACTGGAATTCTCTTTTGTTATCATAACATTAGCATACATCTGCAACTTGAATGGACCTACACTATCCAGTCCAATATCAGGAACAGCTATCTCGTTCTTCACCCAACACGTACCCAACTTCAGTTATGCTGTACGACGGAACCTCCCAACGAGTAAGGACATTGTTTCACTAAGAACACAACAGCGTTGCCTTTGTTTACTACTACTTCTCTCAGGAGACATACAGACCAACCCAGGCCCTGGAAATGCATCCATTTGCCCATGCGGTGTGTGTGATATCCCGGTTACATGGACGCAAGCAGGAGTATGTTGTGACAACTGCGGATTATGGTTCCACAAGACGTGCGAAGAGATCTCCACAAGGCATATGTCTCAACTAAACAGCTCGAATGCAGTTTGGCACTGCTGTAGATGTAACAGCATTAATATCGACAGTTTCACCTTCAACAGCTACGAACTCCAAACATCCAATATCTACTCACCATTATTTGACACTACACTGGACTCAGTCTCGTCCTCCTGCTTCAGCCCCTTACATGCAAGCAGCCCTCACCTACCAGTAAGACGCAGCCAAAGACCATCCTCCACTGATAGTACCCGGACCAACTCCACTTCAGGGCCTACCATCGACAACAAAGAACATATGATTCCACGCAACGAAGGCAACTTGAGACTACTCACACTCAATTGCTGCAGCATAAGAACCAACAGATCAGAATTCACTGCTGCCCTCGAATATATCAAGCCAGACCTCATCTGCGGCACAGAGTCCTGGTTGAAAGGAGTGAAACCAGGGAAAGACCCAGACAAGAATGCCATCAAATCCAGCGAGGTATTCCCACCAGAACTGATAGTCCACAGAAACGACAGAAGCTCTGGAAGTGGAGGAGGGGTGTTCACTGCTGCGAAGAACAGCTTCATCTGCGATGCGCAACCCAACCTAGTCACTGACTGTGAAATCGTATGGTCCAAGGTGAAAACCTGGAAGAGTAAAGACCTATACCTTTGCTCATTCTACATGCCACACCGTCACATGAATGCCATCCGCCAACTAGAAGAGTCCATCCGTCAACTCACTAGCTCGGCCCGAGAGAAACACATCATACTAGCTGGCGACTTCAACTGCCCAGACATTGACTGGCCCAACCTTACTGTTAACAAGGGAGCAGCTGACAGAGAAGTCCAACAAGCCCTGATTGACTTGTCAAGTGAACACTGTCTCACCCAGGTTCACAACCAACCAACAAGAGACAACAACATGCTTGACCTAGTATTCACCAACAACCCAACCATCGTGAAGACTTCAACTTCAGTTCCTGGCATCAGTGATCATGCTATGATTGTAACAGACATTACGATAGTACCACAGGTCATCAAACAGAAACCCAGAAAGATACACATCTACTCCAAAGCCAACTGGGAGAACATCAAACAGGACTTGGTGAAGTTATCTGATACAATCACCAGTGAGGCTACCAACCATCAGTCCGACGTTCAGACGCTCTGGGACTCATTCAAAGAAGGCATCGAAAAGACAATGTCCATAAACATCCCAACCAAGATGAGCAAGAAGCGCAAATCACTGCCATGGCTGAGCAAGGATCTGAGGAAGATGACAAGACGCAAGGCCAGACTATACAACCAAGCCAAGAAGACAAACCAATGGGGCGACTTTAAGGCATACCAGAAGGAGTGTAAGAAGGCATTCAAGAAAGCTGAGATAAGTCACATCAACAACACAATCCAGAAAGGACTTGACGAACAGAACTCCAAGCCATTCTGGAGGTACGTCAAATCACGGAGACAAGATAGTGTTGGTGTGGCTCCTCTTAAGAAGATGGGAAGACTACTGAATGACAGTAAGGACAAGGCACAGATCCTGGTTGACCAGTTCAGATCGGTATTCACCAAGGACAACGGAGATACCCAGCTGCCCAACACCACCAAGAGTAGTCCAGAAACTATACCTCCCCTCCGCATTACTACAAAAGGCGTTGAGAAACTCTTGTCAAACATCAACACTGCAAAGGCACAAGGACCTGACATGATCCCCAACTTAGTACTGAAGACCTGTGCACACCAGCTAGCACCTGCTCTCGCTTCCATCTTCCAGACCTCCGTAGATTCTGGAGCCCTCCCTACTGACTGGAGGAACGCCAATGTAGCGCCTGTCTTCAAGAAAGGTGATGTCCACCTAGCCGAAAACTACAGACCTGTTTCACTTACCTGCGTAACCTGTAAACTACTAGAGCACATCATCTGCAAACATATTATGACACACCTAGAAAACAACGACATCCTTACATCACTTAACCATGGATTCCGATCGGGCTACTCCTGCGAGACACAACTAGTTACAACCGTCCACGATCTACTCACCAAAACAGACAAGGGCTCCCAGATCGACATGGCCATACTTGACTTCAGTAAGGCGTTCGATACTGTCCCCCACCGGAAGCTACTTCACAAGCTAGAACAGTACGGCATCACAGGCAACATAAACCACTGGCTGAAGGACTTTCTCACCAACAGGAGCATGAAGGTCATAGTTGAGGGAGAGGAATCAGAAGCAGCCACCGTCGACTCCGGCGTACCCCAGGGCACAGTGCTCGGACCTCTTCTATTCCTCTGCCACATCAATGATCTTCCAGAATCTGTCAAATCATCTGTGCGCCTCTTTGCGGATGACTGTCTTCTATATCGTACCATCCGGAGTGCCACAGACCACGAGATCCTGCAAAATGATCTCATGAAACTAGAAGAATGGGCTGAAACATGGGGTATGAGATTCAACGCTAAGAAATGCTACATCATGAGCATCAACCAGAAATCCAACAAGTTCTATCAGCTGGACAACCACATACTAAAACAAGTTCCAGAGAATCCATACCTAGGAGTCACCATATCAGAAGACTTGAAGTGGAGCTCTCACATCTCGAAAATCACCAAAAAGGCAAATTCCACCCTTGGCTTCTTACGAAGAAATCTCAAACACTGCCCTGAATCATGCCGAAAAACTGCTTTCCTATCCCTAGTCAGAACAACTCTGGAGTACAGCAGCATCATATGGGATCCATACTACCAGAAGGATATAGACAAGCTAGAGAAGGTACAGAAACAGGCAGCCAGATTCATTACTGGGGATTATACCACCCGATCAGCTGGATGTGTCACCCGGATGCTACGTGACCAGAAACTAACGCCGCTCGAGGACCGAAGGAAAGCGAACCGACTGGTGTTCTTCTTCAAGGTGGTCGAGGGGCTGGTGCCAGCCCTGCCGTGTAAAGACTATTTGACTCCTGTCCGCACCCATAAACGTAAAATCAAACCAAAAACATTTTCTGACCATACTACTTCGAACATTATTGAAAATCAAACAATAAACAATTCAAGGTGTTTCACACCAGTGCAGTGCAAATCAGTGCAATATAAGAACTCTTTCTTTCCAAAGACTATCCTAGACTGGAATAAGCTAGAGGACAGTGTCGCCTGCATGAACAAAGTTGACAGCTTCAAAACAGCTGTTCTCAAGTGGGACTAAACGTCTCCCACACTCCGCCGTTGTGTATATGCCGAAAGGCCCTACAACGTATTTATCCAGATCCAGATCCAGATCACCCCATCCCCAATAAAATTATACTCTACCTCCAATACAACTTTGTGCATTCTGTCTAAATCGGCCAAATATTGCTGTGTACCGTCATCTTTGTAGAATAGGTGTATAGCCGCAGTACATGCGTGACATCCTTGTGCTATTAATGCCCCGGTCGGCCACTTTAATACTTTCACTAGATCTTTCCTAATTACTACATATTGCACGAGATTTCCTGCCATCGTGTTTGTTTTGTAAAATTGTTTATTGGAGAGCTATTACCACAATTACACAAATAAAACGACACCGTGTTACTAAAGGATGTGGTTAAAACCCGAATGAACACGTTTTGTTTTTACGGAAAAATTAAGTAGCAAACTAAACCTAAACTAAACTTGACACGAAGTGCTCATGGTGTGCACAAGGTTTAAACATGGTGTACACTACATGTGCACTCTACGTGCACATCAAAGAGAACAATAGGTGCACTTCAGTTTGATAGGTAGCCTATAGGGCATGTTTATTTTGCACAAGGTGTAAAGTAGGATTTATAAATTAGAATATTTATTACTATATTGGATTTATACTGTGCATTGCTGAACTATAGTTTAATATTAAGATGATAATAAGTAATATTAGTTTGTAATTAATTTACAATTAAGTGCATGTATGCTGCAAATAAAAAAAGATGAAAATTTATATATCTTTTCCTATAATTGACACATTATTAATAATTATGATGAATGTTACCGGCTCCAACTTCAGCCAGCCACCTACTGATCCCTACTACATAACTTTAATTCACAATATGGAGGTAGTCACATATACAGACTAATACCACCGTTCATACAACACCACAAAATACTACATAAGGTTCTACTTTGAGCCTGAACTTCAGAAACAACAATTTACATCGCTGTTTCTCAATAAAACGTTGCATTTGGAAAGTGTAAAAATTAGAAAAAATGCTACTTAATTTTTGAATTTAATACCCGCCATTTACTAGCGATATGTGTGTTGAATCGTTTGCCAAAAGGATTTTAACAATCTCCTTTTTTCTTTTGAGAACCAAGTGGCTCAATACATGCACTGCAAAATATCAGTAACGTATGTTACCAGTCAACATACCTCCATACATACCTGTGGTAATTAACATTGACATTGAATTCTCGACTTAATTCGTGGTTTGGAACTCTTCTAAAAAATTGGATGCAAACTTTAATCCTTCCTCAATATTATGTCGTTTCCGTTTTGAAATCTACATCTTCTGTGACAGAGGTTTATGATTGAACGAGGTGCAGAAAAAATGCTAACGAAATAGGCAGTACTGTTATTTAAATGATAACGACTAAGACGGAGCGTTAAAAATTAATGTTAACGCAGAAATAAAATTGAAAATATCAGAAAATAAGGAGTCAAATGTGGCATTTTGTTGGTTCTTGCACCGGTCGGAGAAACTTACAAAAATTCTGGCGGCACCAAGAACTCGCAAAATGAACTCTAAACCGTTATCTATTCACCGGTATATTACACAAAACAGCGATCTATTTCCTAAGTATATAAACTTCCGGTTATCGCAATAAGTCATATACGTTGAATTGTATAATCTCCCAATAAGTCATTCAGATGCCGGAAATCACGGATGCTTTTACTCGCATTAAGGGCTTTTTACAATGTGAAGTCATACAGTGATTCGGTTTATACGCTGTGAATGAGATATCGGCTTCGTCGTCATGTTTTGAACAGTTTGGGTGCAACAGTTGGTCCATTGTTTCGACATTTCAAACTTACTTAGTTGCTTTTTTTCCTTTTCTTCAGGTGTCATCGGTATCATTTGCATATTTCATTATCATGTCCTTTTATACGTAATTTACTGATGTCAAGAAAAAACGCTTCACTGAAAAAGTCAATAACTTTGTTTTCCAAAATGTTCCGTGATTATCGACACACCATATATGAGAACGCACCTACCAAAGCGAAAACAAATTTCGATTTGGTCCAGATGTACACAAGCATGGTACGACGCACGATTCGCACATGCGTCTTGTGCTCCTTTACAAAAAGATGTTTCCGGTCGACAAAAAAGCGCAGTTACATGCTGAAGTTGGTTTACAAGGTGGAATTCACGAGGAAATTTAGAAAATGAAAGCACTTTAAATCGATAGAATCGAAACTACGAATATGTTCCTGTGTTATAACAAAATAAAGCACAGTCACTTGTTCAGATGCCTACATTAAATCCACGCCCTACGCACTCGTGATTTAATTACTACGCACCCGAGCTCGTGACTGCCCTTTATTCTACGATAATACACACTCATTATTTCGATTCTAACATCCCCATAACTTAAAAGTTACCATACATAACTGAAGCTCGGATTTGCCGTCAACAATTGACATACATGTAACCCTTGTTTTGTTCTGGTTTGGAGCTGCATTTTGTATACATTTCTATTTTTGCCTGGTACAGTATGGACTTGTCAAGTATAAAATATATATTCATGCATGCGCATATCCAGATATTTCCGAGGGGTCCAACAAGAAGGCATCCGACCAGCTATTTTGCCAAAATGAGCTTTTATAAAGGGTTGTCTTAATCAGCGCCTGAAGAGCTTAATGTCCCCATTACAGCTATGTACTCGTCATTAAAAGGGAAAATAGCGCCAAGCATAACCGAGTATTGCCAGCCTCAGCGATCACCAGCCGTAAATACGTAATATATTCCGTTAATTAACTTGACAAACATGACCACTAAGCACTCGTGACACTTGATAAAAGGACTGAAGAGGCACAATTGTACCTGCTAATCAGCGCAGCAATATCTTAAACAAATACAGACAGACACATCAATATAGGCAATCGAAAACATTTCACTACTTCCGTTAATTAATATTAAATAAGTATTTAAATTGCATTAAGCCGATAGTTAGAACATATTAAGTAAATTTTAATGATTAAAAAGGTCGGAGCGAGCGAAGCGAAGCGAGGCCTTTTTAGTCATTAAAATTTACTTAATATGTTCTAACTAACTTAGAATATAACATTCTGCATTCTGATTGGCCGATTGAAATTAGCGCCAACGCATGACGTCAAGTCTGTGAAGAGAAAATTTTAATGATTAAATTTTCATTTAACCGCGAAAATGCGGCGTTTTTATTGGCTCATAATGTAGGTTATATTCTAATGACTAAAAAGGCCTCGCTTCGCTTCGCTCGCTCCTGCCTTTTTAATCATTAAAATTTACTTAATATGTTCTAACTATAACATAAATTTATACTGCGGTTCTGGTAGCATATTGTTATAGGCTAGTATACATATTTACGGGGCAAACATTTTATTTAAAAAAAGATATTTTGTTATATCAGTTTCATGCACTGAAAAAAAAAAAAAAAAATTCGTGGTAATATAGATGTACAGCAAAACTACTATTAAATGTTTTGGGGGAAAATAAGTTCGGAAGTGTAACAAGAACCACGCTATTTTGTTTTGGTATAAAGGCTGAGGATACTGGTCACGTGATTGGCATCAACCTATCAACTGTAAGTTGTGCGCACAGGACGATCCGACGTTTCCAATACATGATCATGTATTTAATTAGTTGATCAAGCGGTTGAGACGTCTGTGCCCGTATGCACACAACTTAGAATTTAGATATTGTTTGGTTACAGAAAAAGCTCTAAGTGTGTTGAATACTTTTTATTAGACTTTCGGAAAAGAATATTTTAGGTTGTATCTCTTTTGTTGATGTTTGTTTATTTTAAATTGTCGGAAGTAGATAAATTTGTCTGAGCTCAATATTTTTCATCTAAGGGACTTTCTTTAGAACATAACTAAGAAGGCCCTCAGGTAGCAACTATTTAATACATTTGTATAAATTCTAGATAAATTTACGACTACAGATATTACGACATGTGTAACGCTATCAGGAACTTTATTGTGGTGATCATGATTGTCACATTGGCGAACAGTTTGTTGCTGTACGAATATAAACGATACCAAGGTTGGAAGATAAACACCCCGTCAAACATACGCACTTATAACACCTGGGCATATAACACCACCGACCAAGTACTGTGCGAGCATCAATGCATCAAGGACCAGTATTGTCTCGGTGTTTACTTTAAGGATTTACGTTGCTTGTAAGTGAATTGTATTATAATGTTTTTTTTAATGTATATATTAGTCAACACTATTGACCTGTCGCTAATTAATCTCCGTGTGTTTTCGTTTTTGTACAGTAAGGATGTTTTGATGAGTTAAAATAACAACTTTGATTGGACAACGGATAAACATGGATATTCATGGGTGACAAGTTAATAGTGACAGGTAATACTACTCACATTTTGATAAGGGTCAAGAAATCAATATTCATTACCGTTTTACGTTAACAGAACAACACGGATTAGAAAACATTGTGCAAATATTAAAATATCATCTAATCTGCTTCTAAATTTCGAAAAACTCATGTGATGCATGTTGTACGCAATATAACAGTGTCCTTATTTTCCAAGTAACTGATAACCCCTATCTACAGAAACCAAAGTAGCAAGATTAATATGGACAGTTTTGTCCCTTTTCTAATCTCATATTGTGTAAGACAAAAAAAGAAAACCAGACCGCATTATCATATTATCGAGGCTTAAATGCAACATAAGCATTTGCTTATGTTGAGCTTATCAGCACGTATACGCTTTTGAGGCAGTCTTCCTTCATTCATTCAATATATAGCATTATGTTTCAGAAAATTCCTTCAGTTCATCTTATTCAATTTGCAAAATACGCACAAGGAAAATTTGTTGACTCTTATTTGAGTAACGTTAGTATAATTATTCGATAACAATGGACCATATTGATAATTGTTCTTATTGCTAATTATGTAATCCACAGTAATTTAAAAAGTCGTTTGTTGTTTTCATTTTATACATGTACTAAGAATCTGTAAATTTAGTGTCTTATTTACTTCAGTGTAGTTATCACTCATACAAATGTAATTACCTCCCTTTAAGTTTAATTATTCACGCATTAGAAGTCCGCAATTTGTCATGCATTGCGGTTGAGTAAATTGGCTTGCATAATGTATCCATTTTGCGGATTGACTATTTCGTGGATAGCTAGGCGCTGCCGTCGTTTCTGTGTGGTTTAGAATTGTCGGTGCGCTATAGAATTCATTACAATCTTCGTCCGTGTCCATCTTACAGTGCAGCAATACCACGTGACTTTTGGCTGCAGTTGCAAGACGAAATTTGTCAAAATTGAAAAACATAAGTAGTCATAAGTATTCTATTTATTCATCGATTTTTCTTAAATATACACCAGTATACAGTGCCCACCAAAATTAAGTAAACAGTAAATAATTGTGCAAAAGTAAAATTGGTTAGATTATTCAATATCTGTTTATCAGACGGTCACAATTATACTAGTTTCTGAAACTATAATTACTAAATTAGTTAAACTAGAGATAGAAATAAAGATGAAGATGTTCGGAACTAAAATAACCATGTGATCAAAAAGGCTGAATGTTCCATCTTTTTGTGACAAAGTTATCGTTCAAGAGGGAGAAAGAAACTTTAGATTTTGCACCTGTGGTACCAATTAATGTATGGCCTTTCCATTTGATAAACAAAAATATTCCTTTTCGTCAAATATAGTGTTGCTTCACTGTTCAACAAATAGTATTATTACAGGCAAGTAAGTAGGCAAATAACATCTGTATACTTATTTTTGGTGGGCAGTGTATACGTCCACTAGACCCTGATGCTATACGGAAGGGTAGCCGATTACAGTTTGCTAGTTTCGGGAACCTTTCGGGATCATTTATCAATACAAATGAGCGGATCTTTGCCATTTTGCTAGTTCGGGATGGATTGGTGTACAAAAAGTTGCAGTATAAATGCCGAAACCTATCAGAAGTAGCCGAACGCAGCGCGAAGGAATGCCGACAGTTAGTCCCGAATGTATCCCGATCGTGCGGAAAGGTTGCGGGTACCTTGCAGAATATGCGGACGTGTTTACGATTCGATGCCGATAGAATACTGAAAGATTGAATGCGATAGATGGAAGACATCATTAATCTTGTTAGTTTGGGCTAAAAATACATAGTTTCAGCTACACAAAAGTTAATTTACCTAGTTTCAGGTACATTTTGTATAAAAAAACACTGACATAATAAGCTCGTGAAAAATACTTACAGTCCTAAGTAGATATTCCGGAAGTCTCTTTTGATGTTTGTCTTTAATAGCTGAAGACCATGGGACACTGATTTTGTAATCGTTTTCTATAGGGGCTAACACAACGCTTTTTGTTAGCTTGCCCTTGGTTTGTAGGACCATGATGAAAGCGATATATTCAAGATAAAAACTATCGGCAAACTTACATCATCGCTTCCGCAGTCGCTCGTGTATAGTTCGGGAAATACGGCTTCGAATCGGCATCCCTTCCGTTCACAATCCGCGCCTTCGGTGACTAATTTTCGGCATACTTCTTAACATGATCGGCATAGCTTCCGTGTGTATAAAGAGATTATATTAAGTCAGACAGGGAAGGCAGCACTCAACTTAACCAGCAGAGCACAGAAAACATTAAAACACACAAAGCACAATGCCCAACTGAACCAACCGAGCACAGGAAACATAAAACACATAAAGACACAATGCCCAACTAAACAAGCGCTGATCCGCCCAAGTCCAAGCTATCGAAAAGTACAATAAATTGTAACTAGCTGAATGACCCAGTTTCCACAGCAAATGACTATAATGCCCCGCTTTAGCTGTAAGAAATCTTAAAACGAAGAAGTGCCCAACACACTACCGACCAAACGCCCCTTGTCTCATTGTTTAAAAGCTGAATAGAAAAGATTCAGCAAACAAAAGGCGGAATGCCTACGCCGAATGACCTAGAACTTTACAACAGTAAAACTGCTGAACTACATAGTTTTAGCAGCCTTTAGTCTCAAAAGTTAAGTAACAATATTAAAACGTTGAAAGGCCCGATTTCAGCAACAAAAAATCTGAAAACCTTAAGACGAGTGACCCAGTTTCAATAAGTAAAATGACGTAATTGAACAAATCGAGATATGACGTAATGAACAAGTCATTAAGAATTGCAAGCAATACAGAAGTCCCCTACCGGTTTAAAGCTATTTTCAATGTGTCTGTTGCCATAGCAACCACAATTCCCGTCAGAACCAAAACTGACGGACTGATGGCAAACCAATAGTCCCATCCGGTCAAAAACCGGTAGGGGACTTAAACTACATTAAATAAAACTCATCCATTTGTCGTATTCGGCATTGATTCAGGTTTTTTCGGGAACCGCTCGGAATGGTTGAAATTATTACGAAGCTTCGCAGAAGGCTTCCCGAACTTGCTGAGTGAATGACGATGGATTCCCGAACACCCCAAACGGTTGCCGATGGGTTTCCGGTTACCCCGAACAAGACCTTCGGCGTCCAAATTTTAAAACTGTAAAAATTTTGATGCCGAAGATTGCTCTGTCCCAAAGTGTCCATAAGCTTCCAGAAGCGTACAGGAATGACACGGAAGAGTTCCGGAACATTGCGAAGACATGCCGAACCATCCGATTAGGAAAATTTAGCCTTCTAGAACCCATCGGGATCCTAGTGGACGTCATGGGTTTTAAAAAGTATTTGCTTTCCATGAAATATAAGATCATTTTCAGCAGCTTGGCCGATGTTTCCAGCACCCTGTGAAACCTGTATTTTCCAATGTCTTGGAACTGTAGCCAAACGTCACGTGGTATTGCTACACTGTCTTTAGTAGCTTTAGCACAACCGATGAAGAAACCGCGGTGCAAGAACATTATACTAAAACTTCAATTTCTCTTTTCACATTCTAATATTTTATTTATGTATACATGTACATACATGCTTGCTCCATTTTTCAGCGTTAGCTGTCTAGCTTGATATTCAACCTCGGTTTGACCACTTCGAAAACCAATGAAATGTTTGTACATAAATTAGGGGTGAAGAGATACAGGATTTCTGATAGGTGGGAATATGCTATACTCATCACAAAAGATACTGCGAAAAAATTACATTGTGTTAAACATGTAACCGAAACTTACAATAGCTACACAGAGAGATCTGTTATTCGCGGTTCTCACGATACGAATGTATTACTTAACTAGCCGTTTGACCTTAAAGTGACCCGGGTCAAGTGATGAGTGAATCTATAAACACAATTCCGCGCAGTAATGTAGTAGCGAGATTAGCTACATTGGTTACGCGTTCGTCTGCTTGATTCGTGTTATGAGCAGTTAGCTACATTGGTTACGCGTTCGTCTGATTGATTCGTGTTATGAGCAGTTAGCTACATTGGTTACGCGTTCGTCTGCTTGACTCGTGTTATGAGCAGTTAGCTACATTGGTTACGCGTTCGTCTGCTTGACTCGTGTTATGAGCAGTTAGCTACATTGGTTACGCGTTCGTCTGCTTGATTCGTGTTATGAGCAGTTAGCTACATTGGTTACGCGTTCGTCTGCTTGACTCGTGTTATGAGCAGTTAGCTACATTGGTTACGCGTTCGTCTGCTTGACTCGTGTTATGAGCAGTTAGCTACATTGGTTACGCGTTCGTCTGCTTGATTCGTGTTATGAGCAGAGGGCCTCGGGTTCAAGACTCACATGAGTCGTATTATTTTCTGATTTTCCTTTTCCCATTTTCGTTTTGTCTATTATTTGTACGTTTAAACATTAAAATCTGAGTTAAGTTTGAAATCATTATCGCTATAATTGCCTCATATAACGCCGATAGCATATATTTTTTAAACAATAAACACGTGTAAATATATAAATTCTAGTTTTATTTGTGCTTTTCAATTTCAACGATATGAAATAACGTCCGAATCTTCATTGAAAATAAATACACTTATCTGCTATATAACGATGTTTATCTTTTTTTAAAGATATTTCTTGTTTATTCTAGAATTATTGACGATGCAGAAGCACTTGACTACACTGGTGGGCTTGCCGATGAAATAAGCATGCTGAAAGGCCGATTAGGTAAACATTGTCTCAAGTTTTAATGTTGGAATTTTCATTTTTCTTAATGTAGCCATTTCATGTGACCCTGACGTCACAAAAGGCATTAACTCCAATTTTATCAAAATAAAAAAATGACGAAATGAGTATCAAAACTCAATTATTTAATCAAAAACCCAATGCATTCCGCCTTTAACAGGCTCTTCATGGGTATCTTTATATATAAGTCAGTCTTCAGGAAAACCTGCTATTTTGACAAAAATAATGATTTTGAGTTTTTCCATAATTTGAAAGACTAATCATTATGAAGCAAAATGTGCTACATAATGAATAAGGAATTAGAACCAGGCAATGTTTAAAGCATTATTTCCCGATTGGACACTGGTGAAAGTAGATCATGGGTGGTATTCAATATTGATCTTTTTTAATTGGAGAACAAGGATAGCCAATCATATCGCCTGTTACTGACCAAGAGTTTGATATGATGTGATTGGTTGTCCTTATCCTTAAGTCTAGTAAAATCATTATTGAATATCATCTCTGGAGACTGACTCATATATGTATTAAGTGCCTTGATCACATATACATGTATTATGCTTATTCCACCAGGTTCAGTGTTCAGGGTACAAGCGTATACCAATTTGCTGCTAAGTAACTGGACAGAGGATGCAGCAAGAGCGTTATGTGAGACGCTAGGCTTCCACCTATTCACCCACAGTAATATGGTGAATATGATGAACACAACCTCATACAGTTCCAGTAGGTATGTATTGTGTCAAGTTAACGTCTATACAATGAGTATCCGCATTCAAGTAGTTCCAGAAAATATCAGACTTTTCAATACTGCTACAAATTTTGTGTACAGGGTTGGTTAGGGCTCAGTGTTGAACAACATACTGTTTTCGTTCATGCAACCAGTAGAGTGACTATTATCGAAGTTTTAACACAAATTTCATGGCAGTTGCCCGGCTAGATTTTTATAATTGACACTTTAGTAATTTAGGAAATGACTAAAACCAGGAGAGTTTACAAAATGCATCAACGTTTTGAATACGTTGTATCCAGTTTCCGCGATAATTTGTTTTTGAAAAATGTGTATATTTAAAGATGAGCCCATGCTTTTTGCATTAGCTAGTCTATAATATTATAAGAACCTTCCTCTAAATTAGTCGGGATGCTTGCTAAACAAATATTAAAACTTGGATAAAATTTTGTGTGAGCGCATTATATTATATTATCATATACGTCGTTGTAGCTAATATTCGCGAGTGTTGGTGTTTCAATGTTTGAAATTAAAGGCACATAAAATTGCAGTTATAGCTTTATTCTGCAAGCTTATCATATAGTCTAATATAATAATATTAACTATACAGTAAATTCGCGATTTTAAGACATGAGAACATGCTGTCACATCAATTTTAAGTTTTTCACACTTATTCATCATGATAGTCAGACGCTTTCAATACGTTTTATTTACACCGATTTCTAAACTTTCGCTCAACTGAAGGGTTTGGAATCACCTTAAATAATCCTCGGGAGTAATAAGGAAGACTTGAAGTTTCTATAAGCTGAACTCTTATATTCTATTGTTTTCGATTTATATGCTTGTATTTATCTTCGCCACCGGAAATCCATAAGGGAGAGGTCCCATAAAGAGGTTATTCACTTTTTTGGGGGGGATAGTGCATGATACAGATGCCCCAATTCCAGAAGCATCCCTAGTTCTTTTACGTGCCGATCTAAAGCATCTTACACAGGACCTGACTTTAACATTTCGTCCGAAGAACTGATCGTACTTTTAGTTACGTTGGGTGGGAAACAGTATTTTTGATCCTGTTGGAGTAGGGATCAGCAGTCAGTAGCCCTTACCACTGGACCATTTGTCCAACTCTATTGTAAACATGCACTACTCTTATATTTTAGTTGTGGATGGATTGAAGGTGGTACTGTTAAGCCTGAAAGGTATCTAAATAGCATGAACGAAACTGTTTTCTTAAAGAACTGCACTCTCGATTACAAATGCGGCTTCTGTCAAGCGGTGTAATTATTGCTGTAGCTCACCAGGGACAACTCTAGCCTAATCAATTTACAAACACGGATACTATCGATATTTCATGACGACTTGCCGCTTGTTATCGGTGAAGATTGGAATAGTACAGGGTGTCCAAAAAGAAAGTAAACAGTTTCAGTGTATATTTATAAAATCTCTTCATTCTGCTATCGTAAAGAAAATTTACACATGTGTAGACAAAAGATGTAAGTTTTTTCTGGGACCAGTTTTAAGATTATAACTTGGATAAATTTTAGAAAAATGTAAATTTACTCAAATTACCTTATTTTGCCCGTGACGTCAACTCATTAATTTATGACGTTCTCAAGATGTCCACCCCTTTTAGGTTTTTCTTCTTGCACTTTAAACTATTGATAACATTTGCACATGTTTCTAAACTGATCTTCTTACCTTCTCTTTTGATGTTTCTCATGAGCATAGACTAGTCTGTTGGCTTTGTGCTTTACACTAGCGAGTTCACATAGCCCTACAAGAAGAATTCGCAATGATTTTGATCTGGGTTATGGGCGGGCCATGTTATACCACAGTGATATTTCCTGGAAATTACTTTTGATCCAACTGTTTAAAGGAATTCATCTAACCCCTTATGTATAATGTGTGGCCCTGGCACATCTTGCATGAGCTATGCATCATTCAAACAATAAATCATCTGCGGTGTTTATGAATGAGATGATTTAACAAAGACAAGTAACGGGTTGAGTTTATTTCTTTCTACTGTGCTATCTGAATCGCTAGTGTACAATATGAAGCTTACGGACACATCAATGCTGCTGAGGAACATCAAAAGAGAAGGTTAGAAGATCACATAAGACACATGTGCAAATGTTATTGATAGTTTCAAAGAACGAGTGCAAGAAGGGAAATGTCCGAAGGCAACATGCATCATGAAAACGTCGTTTATTACTACAAATTGACGTCGCGGACAAAATAAGGTAATTTTCGAAAATTGACATTTTTCTAAAAAATATCAGGGTTACGATTTTAAAATTGGTTACCGAAAAAAACTTACATCTTTTGTCTATACATGTGTAAATTTTCGTTACGATAGTAGAATAAAAAGGTTTGATAGATAGACACTGAAACTGTATACTTTCTTTTTGGACACCCTGTACATGTATCAACAACGTTTTTGCATGTAAAACGTTGGAAATGTATTTGATTGTCAAGGCTAGTGTTATCATCACCAGCGGTCTATATCGTCACAGACTATGATGCTCAACAGACATAAATATTATGATATACTTTCGTGTGCTGTGTTTGTTTGACTTGATTTTATATCATTTTTCAACTTTAATTATATATGGCTTTGTTCAGTCTGAGATGTATACCATTTATAGCGATAGAAAATAGGCTATTGACTCTTTATTCTGGAGGTTGACGCTTCGTTGTGAAGGTTGACTCTTAATTTTGACGGTTGACTCTTTATTCTAAAGGTTGACTCTTTATTCTGATAGGTGACTATTCATTCCGAAGGTTGACTCTTCATTCTGGAGGTTGACTCTTCATTGTGAAGTTTGACTCTTCATGGTTAATGTTGACTCTTCATTCCGAAGGTTGACCCTTTATTCTGAAGGTTGACTCTTCATTGTGAAGGTTGACTATCTATTCTGGAGGTTGACTCTTTATTCTGAAGGTTGACTCTTCATTGTGAAGGTTGACACTTCATGGTGAATGTTGACTCTTCATTCCGAAGGTTGACTCTTTATTCTGAAGGTTGACTCTTCATTGTGAAGGTTGACTATTTATTCTGGAGGTTGACTCTTCATTGTGAAGGTTAACTCTTTATTCTAGAGGTTGTCTCTTCCTTGTGAAGGTTGACTATTTATTCTGAAGGTTGACTATTTATTCTGAAGGTTGACTCTTTATTCTGGTGTTTGGCTCTTCATTCCGAAGATTAACTCAGCATTCTGAAGGTTGACTCTTTGCAGAAGAAGTATTTCATTTATAAAACGCGCTTTTGTCCTATAATATTGTTTTTTATTTGTCAAGCACCATTCACCAATCGAATCAACGAAAAATGATTTATTCTGCAAAATATTGATGCCTCCACTAATTGGCAAAAACTCAATTAGGAGATAAACGACGTATTGCCACTTCTTAAAGAGTATACAGGAAATACAATATCCAAGTGGCATCATTCAATAAATAACAAAGCACATGTCAAACAAAATATAACAATACCCATTTTAATCAATTCAGCAAATATATTTAAATTGGACCAAATGCGTCGGTTCTGATTAAATTTACATCTCCACTATATAATTAAATATGGCCGATATGTCTCCTATTGTAAAATCATTCATTTATAAAAAATAATTATGCATATCAATATAATATATATGTGTTTGTAAAGCACCATAGACATATTTAAAATTGTATATATATGTTTGCATACAAAATGATACGCTGTTTGCTTTCTGTGAATAAACATCAAGCATGTCTGCCAATTAGTTGACTCACAGGAAAATAAATCGTTGGAATTGAAGAAAATCTATTAGTGTCATTCCACAGGTAACTGTATCATTAATAAAGAGTAAACAAATTTGTTTATAAAATTTAGAATACAAATGTATCGTAGAAAGGTTTATAACACGGGAAATTGACCACATAGTCACTGAGGTGCAGTTTGCTTTTATAAACATTTCATTAATACTGGTGGTATTTTAAATACGTAGTCAAAAACTAGAGAGCTCCGTCTTTAATTTGATATCAATGTTTTGAAAATCCGTCCATAAATAAGAAAAAAACACAGGGCCTGAAATCACTTTCTTTTTTCTTGATTAGATAATTAGCGTTGTCGTTTCTACTGAATGCACCTCAGTCACTGACAAGCCACCGTGGTTTACATTTCATGGTATAACTTTTTAACTAGTTGATCACTTTCGATGAGATTTTGCATGGAGGTACATTGTAGTTCTAACAAAGTTGTCTATGAATGTAATTACTTTACGAAAATATCGAAAGCCAATTCTTGTTTTTGATACCATGACAATTTGACCATTTTAGTACAAATGCACCTTTCTAAGATTATACAAATTTTATAAAAATTGTTTTGCTCCTTATCAATGATACAGTTACCTGAGTGTCAATCAACTGCAAAAGGCATTGATAAATGGTTTGCTTTATTGCTTTTATCTATCCCCACCATCGAGTGACCCATCATTTCACGTTTGAGTGAAAATGCATGTTTCAGAAGATGCAACATTTCCAGAATCATCCCTGGTTCGTTTACGTACCTGACATAAAGCATCATATACGGGACCAAATTTTTTAAAAGTATTGTCAAAAGGACTGTTAGTGAAGTAACGGTAGTTATGTTAAGTGGGAAACACTGATTTGTGTCAGCAATTTGGCGTCCTTCTTGCTGTAGACGAAGCCAAATCCAACACAGTGGTCAGCCAAATCCACCACAGGGGTCAGCCTAATCCACCACAGGGGACAGCCAAATCCACCAAAGGGGTCAGTCAAATCACCAACAAATCCACCACAGGGGACAGCCAAATCAATCACAGGGGTCAGCCTAATCAACCACAGAGGTCGGTCATATCAACCACAGGGGTCAGCCTAATAAACCACAGGGGTCAGTCAAATAAACCATAGGGGTCAGTCAAATCAGCCACAGGGGTCAGCTTAATCAACCACAGGGGTCAGACAACTTCACAACAGGCGTCAGCCAAATCCACCACAGGAGTCAGCCAAATCCACCCCAGGGGTAAGTCAAATCCACAACAGGCGTCAGCCAAATCCACCCCAGATGTGAGCCTAATCAACCACAGGGGTCAGTCAAATCTACAACAGGCGTCAACCAAATCCGCCCCAGACGTGAGCTTAATTAACCACAGGGGTCAGCCTAATCAACCACAGGGGTCAGCCTAATTAACCACAGGGGTCAGCCTAATCAACCACAGGGGTCAGCCTAATTAATCACAGGGGTCAGTCAAATCCACAACAGGCGTCAGCCAAATCCACCCCAGATGTGAGCCTAATCAACCACAGGGGTCAGTCAAATCTACAACAGTCGTCAGCCAAATCCACCCTAGGCGCCAGCCAAATCCACCACGAGTTAGCCAAATCCACCACAGGGGTCGGTTAAATCCACCACAAGAGTCACCCTGATCCACTACAGGAGTCAGCAATCTTCATAGGAGCATGTTCAACCCTAACTCCATAATATATGTAACATCTGTCAACAATTCATTACCAATAAAGCATTTGATGGTGGAGGGGAGACAACCCAATTATGAAAATGGACTTAACAAGACACATAATCAAGGGAGATCATTGTGGATGATAATTATCCCCAAAACAGCGGCACATGAAATGTGTACTTATTCTTGTGCATCAGTGCAAGCCATAACATATTTCACAACGGTAATATATAGCTCACACACCTACTTTTACCTACTGTAAAATCACATACTTTCGTGGGTATTAAATTTCGTGGATTTTGATAAAAATGAATTCTCGTAGGGTCTTAAATTTGTGGATTACACTACATGAAAGGGTGACCCCCATGTTCGAATTGGAGAAGTCGATTAATCAATCGTTCGAATGAAAATTTCGTGGTCAAGTTCAACAATGAAATCATCGAAAATTCAACTCCCTCGAAAAATAATGATTTTACAGTATCTTGTTTTGAAGGCTAAACTGACAAATATTAATGTCATCTATGTATGATTTTTATAAGATAATTTTGAATACATGTATTACAAGTGTATCCTTATGTGACAACTTCATTTTCCTTTATCCTGTTGTGCTAATGGTCTTTACTTTCATACTAGGTTATCTAATTCTTTATAATAAATTTAGTTGTTTTATAACCGCTTAGGCCGAACTTAAAATATTCTTTGTTTCCCCATCCCGACCCTAGCAGATTTAGAATGAGTAGGTAGGTAGGGTAAATATTTTTTTTAATTGTTTCAGTATGATAGTTATTGGTTAAAGCATAAAAATAATGAAATTTAGAATTAACTCAAAGGTGAAAATCAACAATCCTAAATTTAATCGTAAGAAAGAAGCCAGTAAACAAAAAAATAAAATTTTCACTTCCAATTTTTAATAAAAAAAATATTGTTTTAATGTGGGCAATAAAATATTTTGGGTAGGGCCCTTTTTAATCGGGTAGGTAGGGGATGGGGAAACAAACAATATTTTATTTTAGGCCTTACCTGATTTTTATTCTATTTAACATATAACAAGAGCACCACCTTGCAGGTGCAGACGATCATCAGATCATTGACAGTGTAAAAAAAGGCCCATTACCTTTGGGTAAAGTATGGCAATGTTATGAGTCTTGCTTAAAAAAGTGAGGTATTGATAGTGAAATAAGGGGCGATAACTCCTGCAAAATGCTGATCAGAGTTATGGGTCATGCTTGACATTCCAGGTATTGATGGTGAACAAGTGCTGAAAGTTTCAAAGCAATAGCCCACATTATAGTGCATGAGAAAAGTGGACCTAAACATAAAACTTAACCAAGGAATTTAATAAGTCCAAAAAGGGTCAATAACTCCAGCAAACTGCACATCAGAGTTATGGGTCTTGTTTGACATAGTCAGGTATTGATGGTGAACAAGTATTGAAAGTTTCAAAGCAATAGTCCACATAGTGCATGAGAAAAGTGGACCTACACATACAACTTAACCAAAGAATTTACTAAGTCGACAAAGGGGCAATAACTCATGCAAAATGCAGATCAGAGTTATGGGTCTTGCTTGAGATGGTCAGGTATTGATGGTGAACAAGTAATGAAAGTTTCAAAGCAATAGTCCACATAGTGCATGAGAAAAGTGGACCAAAACACAAAACTTAACCAAGGAATTTACTTAGTCGAAAAAGGGCAATAACTCATGCAAAATGCAGATCAGAGTTACGGGTCTTGCTAGACATGGTCAGGTATTGATGGTGAACAAGCGTTGAAAGTTACAAAGCAATAGCCCACATAGTATATGAAAAGTGGACCTAAACACAAACTTAACCAAGGCATTTTATGTTCTAAGTCCAAAAAGGGGCAATAATTCTTACA
This sequence comes from Spisula solida, assembly GCA_947247005.1. Classification (NCBI taxonomy): domain Eukaryota; kingdom Metazoa; phylum Mollusca; class Bivalvia; order Venerida; family Mactridae; genus Spisula; species Spisula solida. Next base: position 4,217,198 of record OX365960.1, on the reverse strand, counting down.
AAATGCAGATCAGAGTTATGGGTCTTGCTTCACAGGCTCAGGTATTGATGGTGAACAAGTGTTGCAAGTTTCAAAGCAATAGCTTTGATAGTTTATGAAAAAAGGTTACCTAAACCCAAATTTAACCATGCAACGCCGACGCCGATCAAGTGATGACAATAAAAAATTAGATGAGCTAAATACACATTGCCTTCCAAGGTGGCCACTAATTCAATTGAAGCAAGGTAACTTTGCGTTCAAGGAAACATTACTTGACTTACGTTTCGTACCTGGTACGGACATGTGATTGGTTGAACAGTATGTTATAGAAAAACATGTTTTTCACGTTAGCGAAGTTTGGCTAAACATATCCAGAGGTGGTGTGTCTAAATTGTATAATTTTAACAAAATGGCGGACAGAGGCAAACAAAAGAATGTGAATAGTAAACCCTGTGCATTCGTACATATTTCGAACTGAGAACGGAAAAATGGGGATTTATTTTTATAATTGTTTGCCACTTACGAAGGGTACAACGAAGGATTATAGCGATAAAAACCCGTGATTTTTAAACATGTTCGCATGTAGCCTATCTTGAACGTAGGCCTGTTATAAATGCGAGAACAATGTATTTAACTGTCAGAATGTATAAGTCTGAAACGCACTGGGCAGTAAACAACGCTTGCCAGGAAATACTGTCAAACCTGTCTGTATGGTCACCCTCCATAGGAACATCAAAAAGTGGTCTTTAATTACAGGTGGTCTCTGTTGACAGGTAAAATATCACTACATAAAATGGTTTATAGAAGAGAATAACAAGATGCAACTGGTAGTATGTGTTGACAGGTTTTGTAATTCTTGTAGAACGGTACGAATCCTGATACACCCCTTCTCATTTCCGTCAGAGAATTGTTTTGTTTCATATGGCTCTCAGATGGAACTGAAAACTGATGTAATGCTCTTACAAACTTAGAATACATGACATTGGAGTTCTGTCATAGCGTTATATCAGTTTTCAGCTCTATCAAAGCCATCGGACGAAACTGAGAAGCTGTATATCCGGATTACTACCGTGTGTACATGTAGTAGTCTTGATTTATGTTCTTGGTTTTTAGGGTGCATGGACAGATAGGTCATTTAGCAGGCATTATTTGTTTGTATAGTCCGGAGATTTGACTAGACACTCGAGGTGTAATAATTATACCAACACAAATCTAAAAAACCGATAATATTGCTCTCGGAAATTTATATATTCAATGCAAGTACATTGCAGTATATTCATGTATAAAGGTCAGGATCACCTCAAATTCTCTACTCATGCATGATCGAAGGCCAATTGATCAAATCTCACACCTTTGTAGGACATATTAAAACCTGACATTTTTTGTTAAAATGGTCACAAATACAGGGTGTCCAAAAAGAAAGTATACAGTTTCAGTGTCTATTTATCAAATCCCTACCATCTGCAATCGCATCGAAAATTTGCACATGTTTAGACAAAAGATGGAAGTTTTTTCTGTGATATAACCCGGATAATTTTTGAAAAAATGTCAATTTTCTAAAATTACCGTATGTTGTCTGTGACGTCATTTTGTAGTCATTAACGACGTTTTTAGAATGCATATCGCATTCTGACATCAATTTTCCCTTCTTGCACTCATTCTTTGAAACTATCAATTACATTTGCACATGTGTCTTACCTGGTCTTCTAACTTTCTCTTGTGATGTTCTTCAGCAGCATAGATGTGTCCGTTGACTTTAGATTGTACAATAGCGATTCAGATAGCACAACAGAAAGAAATAAACTCAACCTGTTGCTTGTCTTTGTTAAACCAGCTCATTCCTAAACACCGCAGGTGATTTCTTTTTTTTTGAATGATGCATAGTTCATGCAAGATATGCCAGGGCCACACATTGTACATAAGTGGTTGGGTGAATTCCTTGAAACAGTTGGATCCTAAATAATTTCCAGGAAATACCACTATGGTGTGACCTGGCCAGCCCACAGCCCAGATCTCAATCATTACGACTTTGTAGGCATATGTGAAATTTGCTTGTGTACAGCACAAAGCCAACAGACACGTCTATGCTTACGAGAAAGATCAAAAGTGAAGGTAAGATAATCATCTTGAGAACGTCATAAATTACTGAATAGACGTCACGGGCAAAATAAGGTAATTTCAGTAAATTTAATTTTTCTAATAAAAGCTCCGCGAGTCGCATGTGTCGCATGACGACATGCTCATTTGTCATGGAAAACTATCCACTATTGGGCTACATATCGACTCACAAGAGTTCTATAGTCATCTGAACTAAAAACGACAAAGTGATGCTCTGGACAAAAAAATGTCACAGCAAGAAACAGGCATACCTATCTTGGAGTCATTAATACTTATGGTGACAAAGTTATGCCACGAACAAGAAATGCTTATAAAATCAATCAAAGGGACAAAAATAAAAAATGGCACATGGTAGAGTTACGATTCTTGTGTGCTGCACTTGGACTTTTGGTAAGAAACATGCATACCAAATTTCAAGTCATTCAACCTCTTGGTGACAAAGTTATCCGCCGGACAAGAAATGCTCAAATTAAATCAATCTAAGGCAAATAATTCAAAAATGATGCAAGGCAGAGTTATGGTTCTTGCGCACTGCACTTCGGCTTATTGCAAGAAACATGCATACCAAATCTTGAGTCATTTGAACTTAAGGTGACAAAGTTATGCTCCGGTCAAGAAATGCTCTAATAAAATCAATCAAAGGGAAATAATTCAAAAACTATGACAGGTAGAGTTATGGTTCTTGCGCACTGCATTTCGGCTTATTGCAAGAAACATGCATACCAAATATTGAGTCATTTGAACTTAAGGTGACAAAGTTATGCTCCGGACAAGAAATGGACTAATAAAATCAATCAAAGGGAAATAATTCAAAAACTATGACAGGTAGAGTTATGGTTCTTGCGCACTGCACTTCGGCTTATTGTAAGAAACATGCCTATCAATTCTTGAGTCATTTGAACGTAAGGTGACAAAGTTATGCCTCGGACAAGAAATGCTCTAATAAAATCAATCAAAGGGAAATAATTCAAAAACTATGACAGGTAGAGTTATGGTTCTTGCGCACTGCACTTCAGCTTATTGCAAGAACCATGCATACCAAATCTAGAGTCATATGAACTTAAGGTGACAAAGTTATGCTCCGGACAAGAAATGCTCTAATAAAATCAAAGGGAAATGCTCCGGACAAGCAATTTGTGACGCCGCAGCCGCCGCCGCCGCCAAAGTAACACCTATATGTCGCCTTTTCAGGCGACACAAAAACTATCCAAGTTATAATCTTAAAACTGGTCCCAGAAAAAACTTACATGTTTATTCTACACATGTGCAAATTTTCTTTTTTTTATTTATTTATTTTTTTTTCATTTTTTTTCTCTATATGATAGCAGAATGAAGAGATTTTATAAATAAACACTAAAACTGTATACTTTCTTTTTGGACACCCTGTATTAGTTTAAATTGCTTTATTATATTTAAGCATGAAAAGTATTGTCATAAAGTAAAATAAGTAAAAACTTTATATAAACTTCAATAATTTAAGTTAAAAGTTTCAGCAAGGAAAATCTAAAGCATTTTAATGAAATCTCCTGCAATTCCATCACCAATCTCAGGCAAAGGGGTCTGCGAAACATGGCATGCCTGATAGGTGGTCTTAAAAACATGTAGGACTGTACAAAGAAAACAGACAATGGTTTTGTAGATAAATAATAGTTTATTTTGATCCTAATAGTATTACAAAAAGCATTTAAGATACATGATATATACGGATAGCTAAACAGGAAATCATAACAACATAATGTACACAGTGTTAACATATCTACATGCAACACAAGACACTAAGTTATACTCTACTAGCAAAACTTAAAATTGACAAACGTTTATTTTTGGCTTTGGCGACTATGCCTGTAACTACATACTTGTTCATCTGACTGAACATCTACATGGTAAGTGATATGTTACAATGTTAAGGTAATAATAATGACGCAGATTTATTCTCGCAGCTTGCCTATCTCATTAAAATCAGACCGTAATTTTGCTTCACTACTTTACGCTGATATAGGATTTGACGAAAATTTGTATGGGGTCATGTCGATGTGAACTTTAAATCATCCAGCCAAATTGCTTCTTTCACAAATCTGAAAGTGCGGTAATATATTTCATTGGATGAATTCAGTGACGTCATTGTGCATCAGAACATGACCTCTTACAGAGTGTAAGAGTAAAAAAATGTAGCAAATATAAGGGTCTTATTTTAAGGAGATTGGCAGCTTGGATACATGTACTTACAAAGGGACACAGATGTTCCAAACATGACCTTAAGGGTGTAGGGTTGTAAGGGTTCCTTGTTCTTGAATTTTATATAATTTGAAATATCTGATTTAACACCATTTCTCAACATTATTACAGTTCAATACAGCAGCCGATTCACCTTACAGGAGTTCTTGGACTGCGTTCTATTGCACAAAGAGCAACCCCTCCACATGTGGAGGAAAATCAAACCATGTAACAAAGTAATGTATGCAACACCCTAACTTCCCTTATGTCAAACTGTACACTAGTATGCTTCACTATAAGCCTATTATACACACGTATCATGTGTACCGTTCGACACTTACGACAGTGATCAGGAATTGTATACATGTATTGGAAGTATAATACTCATTACTGAAGTCAAGGATTAAAATTTCAATAAAATTTTAATATCATGCATGTCGTCATGGATATCTTTATATCGCTCCTTTGGCGCCAGAAGGTGGTATCTCAATATATAGTCAGATCCATTCTTGTTGCGCCAAAGGAACGATGCGTGGAAATATTTGCAAACAGCCATGATCACTTCAGGGAGAAGGTTCTAGTAATATTTCCTGTGTAGATCCCGACACCTGTGAAGTAACACTCACCGACCCTACAACGGTAAGTCAAAGGAACTGATAATTCAATAGGACTTATCAGTCACCATGTTAACACACTGTGATCCCTATCCACAGAAGTTGTCGCCAGTAGCATTTGGTAACTATGTCATGCGTAGGCATTTTCATCCAATATATGAGCTAATGTAGACAATGTAATACAGACAATTAACAAAGCTGCTAATTGGTTTAACATGAGGAAATTGAGGCATACAGTGTATTGAGCAGAAAGTATATGAGTCTGAATTCAGGCTAGTCAGAAGCCTGGGGCTAGTGAATCTGAATTCTGGCTAGTCAGAAGCCTGGGGCTAGTGAATCTGAATTCTGGCTAGTCAGAAGCCTGGGACTAGTGAATCTGAATTCAGGCTAGTCAGAAGCCTGGGGCTAGTGAATCTGAATTCAGGCTAGTCAGAAGCCTGGGGCTAGTGAATCTGAATTCTGCTAGTCAGAAGCCTGGGGCTAGTGAATCTGAATTCTGCTAGTCAGAAGCCTGGGGTTAGTGAATCTGAATTCAGGCTAGTCAGAAGCCTTGTGCTAGTGAATCTGAATTCAGGCTAGTCAGAAGCCTTGGGCTAGTGAATCTGAATTCAGGCTAGTCAGAAGCCTTGGGCTAGTGAATCTGAATTCAGGCTAGTTGAAAGAATTACTTGAATTCGGACTACATAAAGAATTACTAGATTCATTCCATAACATGACTTACATCTCACAACATTCACACATACCATATATGGTAGTCTCCATGAAATCTTTACTATACATGTATTATGGTTACTATCATAAGTAAATAACAAAACATTAATTGGATCAATATTAAGGCAGATACAGTAGAACTTCGATGCCTCGAACTACCTTGGGACCGGGAAAATAGTTCGAGGCATCAAGGGTGTTCGAGGCATCTATAGTATTCAAATATAAGTTCGAACTGATGTCGGCATGGAAATCCCTGTGTGCATTGCATAATTACTTCACTTGCATAATGCACGTGTATCATTTTTTAACATTATTCATTATAATGATAACACATAATATATTTAGACAAAATTGACCTGAAATCTGATGTATCTTCGGCAAGCTCTTCGAATGTTTACAAGTCTTACTAAGGTAACTTGTTATATAGCGCATTTATATAAAGCAGCGAGTCACGAATTATTATCATGGTCAATGTGAAGTTCGACTACCAATAAATAAATGATACTAAGTCAAACACTTTTGACGTATGAGAACTTAAAAAATGATTATTTTATTCTGATATGTGGTTGCTTCTGAATTGTATAAATTGTTTTGCTGATGCTGCCCGATTCGGGACTCATGCGCTTATATGTAAATAAACTTTGAAACTTTTGAAGTTTATTAAAAACAAAAATTATAATTTCCTGGTTGGCTTTCGTTAGCTATTACAGATTAATCTATAAGATTTTAAGTTTCTCAAAAACGCGTTATGCAATGCAAACAATTGTTAGGTATACATCTATACAGTAATTATCACAACTTGTTAATACACCTGTCGCCGGCTACCCGCGGTCGAACAATGGAGTTCAACACTTAATAAGAGGTGCGAAAACTTTCATTGTTCGACCCATCTACGGGTAAATCATAGCGAGGGACCGTCCAATCAGTTCGAGTGTTCGACCTAGATATTGTTCGAGTGATCTATTGTTTCACTATATGAATAAAGAAGAGATTTACCGGGACCGAAGAACCAGTTCGAGGCATCTAGGGTGTTCGAGGCAAGTACTGTTCGAGGCATCGAAGTTCTACTGTATTTAAATAATAAAACAAACCAGCATTGTTCCAATTATGCAAATACCATAATTATGCTACCAGTTCAGTGCGATATTTGGCTAACCAGTCGGGAACAATGCCGTGCTAACCAATCCAGTGCAATATCACCATAATATTCACAAGGCACCACTTTTTCAGAATGTTTGCAGTTTATTAATATATCTAACAAAGGGTATCAACTTCCAACTATATCACTCAACATTTAGTGTTATTAGGTCACTCAAACATATTGCACTTAACATAACTTCGTGAATAACATCATTAGCATGAGGAATTTATATTTTATTTTAACTTCAATCTCATAAGAACCAATTAAACAGGGATAATCAGGGGCAAGAACTCTTGATGAACTTTGTCACAGACACGTTACATACACAAAATCTTATCGATCAGAAAGTAACAGGATTGGTGCCATTACAATACATGAAGTGGGTGGGGTATGGGGTCTAAACTGATATGTGGTCAAAAAAATGTTGAAACAAAAATAAAATAATCACATGGTTAGGCTTTATAATACCAGTACCAGTACATATGAATCAATAGTACATGTTTGTGATTGTTTTAACTGGTGACAAAGGATAATGAATTTGCTATTGATCAACAAAATATTCATGAGGATTATAAAGAGAAATTGATCGCAAACCAGCCAAGTAAAGTTATATTTATAAGTTATAATTAGTAACATTGAGAAAAATCAGAGAGCAAATTATGCAAATATAAGAAGTTACACTGTTACAAAAGTTAACTCTATGGCAAGGTTTATCATATACTGAAACGGTAATTCGTTATCAAAAATTGTATAACAAACAAAAACCCACTCAAGTTGGCCCCAGTGTTTGAAACTTTTGATCCAGTCTCCGAAACTTTTTTCTAGCAATCTTTCCTGGTTCTGTTGATCAATCTTAAGAAAAATCTTAATTTTTTTATCTTTTTTGAGTAAAAATCATTCTTGTCCACTAGCGTAGTCTTCCCCCTTAATTTAGAAACCGCTGAAATATGAGGTTGGTACAATTAAGCTTATTCAGGCATATATACAATGAATAACAGTGTAGATTGAAAATAATTTGGTTTTAAGAGTCAAATCAACTAAACCTGACATACAGAAATTCTATTGCCATTTAAACAAATCTAAATTTATCCAAAATATGTTTCATAATTATCAATATATTAGGCATAAGTATTATAATAATTTTTCAATAAAAATATTTTCTTCACACACAAAATAACGATACACTTTGTTGACAAAGCTTTTTTTACACAGTTTAAGGACGAACACGAAAAATACAATTGTCATGTACATGTACACACATAAGACAATGAAATCTGTACATTGTTTTTTATTTGCTGGAATGAGGCCTGGCAACTGAGAAAAAATAAAGATACGAAAATATGAGTAAAACAGAAAAAAAGCTAGCTTTGTTTGATTCGACCAATCAGACGCTTTCTGTGCAATCAGTTGTAAATTTCTTGCCGTTCCATGTAGACTTGAATTGTTCAGGAAGAGGATATTCCGCCTGTTGGGAAAAGAAAATGTTGATCATAAATAATATTGTGGTCAGTACTGCAATTTCTTTTAATGATATTTTCCATTCGTGTTCACCATAGCGTAATATGTATACGTAATGTCCGTATACTACGCTCTGGTTCAAACTATGGAGATTCGAAGCAAGTAAAACTGCCTTTAACAAGTAATTGAGAATTGCAAGCAATACAGAAGTCCCCTACCGGTTTGAGGCCATTTTCAATGTTTCTGTTGCCATAGCAACCACAATTTTTGTCAGAATAAAAAAATTAGACATGCATAATCCCCTTATTGCCCCCTATTCACATATCAAGTTTCATAACCCTAGCTTGGAAACTGCTTGAGTTATGGCAGGATCCAGATTTGGGCATATTTTCACTCTTTCTGTTACCATAGCAACCACAATTTTTGTCAGAATCAAAATATTTTTAGACGTGCATAATCCCCTTATTGCCCCCTATCCACATGCCAAGTTTCATAAACCTAGCTTGGAAACTGTTTGAGTAATGTCAGGATCCAGATTGTTTGACGGACGGACGGACTGACGGACGGACGGAGGGCAAACCTATAGTCCCCTCCGGTAAAAAACTGGTAGGGGACTAATGATGTACACTGTACCAATCAAAATGCATGTTACACACTGCCGCAAATGTTCTCCTTCATTTTACGAATTGTTTACGTTTATATTGAACAGTATTGGTTGATACTAACACGATCTATGTGACGTAATAATCATGCAGTTCATGGAACACACAATGTTATTGGTCAGTTGTGATATCATTGCTTGTGCTATATTTAGATTTCTCATTTGCAATGCAGCTGTTTGAATCAGAGGATAGACTACAGGTTGGAATTTTCGAGACTTTTCAAATTGCTTTGACAGACATATTATTAAGTATGTTTATTTGATATTAAACTTGACTAACATATACCAAGAAAATGGTTCTAACAATACTGAATACAGGTAGGTAGGCTTTTTCTTTTAAACCCAAAATAAGTATTGAAGACCAAAATCCAAATGTCTAGCAAGCAGTCAGAATATATTTTTGATTTCAGTATTTCGGCATTTTTTCAAGCAAACATTTCATTACACACAAGAGCACAAGAGATGTAGTTCCTGGACTTTTCCAGGTTTGAAGACAGTTTTTTTTAACACTTCCAGGACTTCTCCTGGCTGTCTTGAGCTAGAAAATTCAAATTCCAGGACTTTCCTTGTTTTCCCAATCCTTGGGAACCATGTATAAGAGAAAGTTTACTATACTCACATATTCTCCATCCTCTTTTGGGACTAAAATGTTCATTTCTGATGATTTTGCCGAGACAATTTCGGCCTCGAGTGAATCCTTGCTGAGATACATCATACAGCCATCTGTCTTATCAATACTAATGGTTGGACATTTACCCATTACCTACAAGCAAACAATCAACAAGAGGCAATTGGCAATATAAACAAACTAATGTAAAATCTTTTAATTTCTTTGGGATGAAATTTCGTGGTTTTGGTGAAAAAGACCATTTCGTGGGACGTAAATTCGTGGATTTCGTATTTCAGTAAAAAACAAGGCTGCATTCAATAAACGCTTATGCCCCCTGTGGAAGCCTTGTCCATAAATAAGTCTAAGTCCAAAATTAGGTCAAGGTGAATATCAAAATGGGGTTAGGTGATACAGGCGCGTGGAGAGTGTTCATAAACAACATCCATGCAAGTATGAAAGCTTTGTAGCCAGCCATATTAATGCTAGAAGAAACGGTCAATTTGGGTTAACCAGGACGGACGAACGGACGGACGAACGGACAGGTGAATCACTATATGCCTCCCGATCTATCGATACGGGGGCATAAAAAAAATCGGGTGAAAATCTGCACTAATTATCAGAATTCCATTATTTTTAAACATCAATCAATTCATGACTTTTCTGGACAAATTTTTGTTTTTAATGAGATGCCGGATTTGCAAGCTGGTGATCCAGGTTTGATTCCCTGTCTCAGTAGGTCATACATGTTCATGAAAATTTGACATCAATGTAGAAGTTGCTGGTTCCTGGTGGAAGTTAGGACAGGTTAGAATACAGTCCAGGAAAACTGGTAAGGTGAATTGGTTGCCATATATAAATGATAAATTGTTGAATAACAGCGTTAAAACCGTCTAGAACATATAATCATACCTGAGCTTGCACGCTCTGTGAGTTGACAAATTCGATGGAAGACACTACATCATCAAAAGCTATGGCCACTTTCTTGCAACTATCTGTATAATGATCAAATGACAAATATAGTAAATGTATAGCAGACAAAATTCTATGACCCAAAGGTAGAGCTGTCATTGATTCGACCCGAGGCATATTGACAAATCTGATGTATCAGAAGACAAGTATCAGCGATACATATAGACTAACAAGAAACAGGCCCATCAGTCATGATTCAATTATTTAGTCATTCTACACTGTGTAATGTTGGTTATGCATTCAGCTTTTGAAAATAGCACTGTTGGTTTGAGTTTAGACTTGACCTATTTTGACAATTTGTGAACTTCCATTTTAACAAAGGAAATTCTATGTGCAGGAAACTGAGGATTTTGGGTGGTTCCATTCATTTACCCATGTATCGATATTTCAAAATGTGAATCGATAATCGATCGGCTAAAAAATATTGTTGATACATTGAAATCGCTCTAACAAAAGGCTTAATTTATATATTCCATTTCTACTACATTATATACTATGGAAGATAAGGCTACTGAAAGTTTGTTTACTTTAATATTCATTAGCAACTTGCTGACCAATGAAATTACACATAATATCATTAATACTAATAAATATAGTAAATTTCACAGTCAGAATATTAAAGAATCCCTGGCCCAATCAGGCACTTCCTGGCTAGAAATGCATGGGTCATTCCTAGACTACTGGAGCATTTGAGGCATTTCCTGGCTAGGACAGCATGGGTCATTCCTAGACTACAGGTACATTTGAGGCATTTCCTGGCTAGGACAGCATGGGTCATTCCTAGACTACCAGAGCATTTGAGGCATTTCCTGGCTAGGACAGCATGGGTCATTATTAGACTACTGGAGCATTTGAGTCATTTTCTGGCTAGGACAGCATGGGTCATTCCGAGACTACCAGAGCATTTGAGGCATTTCCTAGCTAGGACAGCATGGGTCATTCCTAGACTACAGGTGCATTTGAGGCATTTCCTGGCTAGGACAGCATGGGTCATTCCTAGACTACCAGAGCATTTGGGGCATTTCCTGGCTAGGACAGCATGGGTCATTCCTAGACTACCAGAGCATTTGAGGCATTTCCTGGCTAGGACAGCATGGGTCATTCCTACACTACCGGAGCATTTGAGTCATTTTCTGGCTAGGACAGCATGGGTCATTCCTAGACTACCGGAGCATTTGGCGCATTTCCTGGCCAAAAATGAACAAGACTCCCTGCATGTTTAGGAACATCTAATATAGTAACAAAACTAGAAAATCATCATTTTCAATAAAAATCCCAAAAGATAATATAAAGTCTGACAGGGAAGGCAGCACTCAACTTAACCAGCTGAGCACAGAAAACATAAAGCATCATATACCACAATTACAAGGCACAATACCCGACCCATAACCAATGAGAAAATGAACTGCCCCAGCTGTCAAGCATTCAAAAGTCTGAATGCCCTAGCTGAATGTCCTAGCTGAATGACCTGGTTTCAACTGTAAAATGGCTGAAACACCTTGTTTAAGCTGCCGTTAGTCGTGTCAAAATGTTGTACAAACCTACATAGATAGAGTTGACTTTCCTTTTAACTTGTAATGTACTGTCCTGACATTTATACATATACACGGTCTGTGTTGTATACTAACCTACATAGATAGAGTTGATTTTTCCTTCTTGTAACGTACTGTCCTGACATTTATACATATACACAGTCTGTTTCGTATACTTACCTACATAGATAGAGTTGATTTTTACTTTAACTTGTAACATACTGTCCTGACATTTATACATATACACAGTCTGTTTCGTATACTTACCTACAATGATAGAGTTGATTTTTCCTTTAACTTGTAACGTACTGTCCTGACATTTATACATATACACAGTCTGTTTCATGTTGGTTTGATCAATCACTATTGTCTTATTGCCTATTTGATGTTCCTGTAAAATAAACATAAACAAAGGTTATATATAATACCCACTACTAAACATGTACCTTATTCCACAGGAACTTGCATTTATAATTTGAAATTTTTTTTTTTCACTAGGCCTACTTTACTACTTAAATATAGACAGGAGTGCAATGCGACTGTATCCCACGAACTATTCTAATACAAATATTTTCTCTATACCAACTTGACAGTTAAAACATATGATCTAGGCAGTTAAAGGGGCTAATAACAATACAGAATACATCCGCACCTCAACCGATCGGTACCGATAATCGTCTAATATCGGCTTTTAAAGCCAATATTTGTGGAGTTTAGATTTGGCGTCGACTTTAGGCCTAGTGAAAAAAAAAAAATTTTGAATTTTTTTTCAAATTATAAATGCAAGTTCCTGTGCTTATTCTTACTAGTATTACCTGCACTTTTTATCAACCCCGAATGGTTACCTAAACTTTGATGCGTCTTTAACACAACTTTAGACTTTTTCAAAGTCTCCGAATGACAAAGCGGGCAGGGTCGGTATTTATAAAGCATCTTAAGTGAAAACTTAGAATTTTCTTAAAATCTCAAATTTTGCTTTTGAGTATCAGCTAAACAGGAAAACTAATCTTAACAATTATTTACATTGTTTAGAAGCATTATGTAAAGAGCTACAGTAATCATATAGAAACCATGGGTTATTTTTCGTTTCTTGTGAAATATGGTCAGCTCAATATTTTATCTTAAGTCAAAATATTTAAGTTTTCACTTAAGATGCTTTATAAATACCGGCCCAGGTAAGACCATATTCTTTCATTGTATTTTACACGGTTTTTGCATCTTAGCTTATTCTTCTTCTCCTCAGCCAACTTTAACCCATGGCTCATACACAGTTGCATGCAATACTTGGGTTAATCAAGTAATAAAATTATGTAAAATTATACGAGTTATCAGACTTAACAGTTTACTGCAAAATCGGAATTTTTTCCTATATTATGCTTGCTGTCGTCAACTTAAAGCAACCACACTAAATCACAGTACTTAAGCAGTCTTTCTGAAGTGAACAAGACTGCGTTCAATAAACGCTTATGCCCCCTGTGGAAGCCTTGCCCATAAATAAGTCTAAGTCCAAAATTAGGTCAAGGTGAAGGTCAAAATGGGGTCAGGTGATACAGGTGTGTGGAGAGTGTTCATATACAACATCCATGCAAGTTTGGAAGCTTTGTAGCAAGCCATAATGATGGTAGAAGAAACGGTCAATTTGGGTTAACCAGGACGAACGAACGAACGAACGGACGGACGGACGGACGAACGAACGAACAAACGGACAGGTGAATAACTATATGCCTCCCGATCTATCGATACGGGGGCATAAAAATTTGCAAAATATTTTAGATTGTAATACTCCAGAATAACAAATTTGCAAAATTTCTGCATAGTCAAAACATATATGAATTTACAGATTCTACTGAACAAGATGCAAGTCTGTTTCCAGTACCTATAGCAAACAACCCTACACCAGACTTCTTCTATTGTTAAAATTTTAGCTGAAGAAATTTTGTTCAACTATAACTTCAATACATTAAATTTTTTCAATGACTAATTTTTAATTTCTGCAGGAAAGTTCAATATTTTTAATGCAGCAAATTTGCGGATTATTACGGAAGAGTAGGGCCCTTGATTCATATTTACATACCACGATCCATTTCTTATCTTGAAGTTCAAACACCGGTGGTTTAACTGTTGGGGCTGCTTTAGTGGCACCTGGCTTAGGTGCTGTCTTTGGTGGTTGACTGGCTTTAAATGGTGCGGGTCCAGTACGAACACCAGATGAGCTGGTACCAGCGCTGGTTTGACGTAAGGCAGGGTTCTTGTGCGTCTTCATGTCATCCGATACCTTTTTAAGCCCTAAGTGGAACATAAATAGATGCTTACTTTATATTGATTCATTTTCATTGTCATAGTTTAATATGTATTTATGTAAGCTCCCTGGTAATTACTTTATATGAGCTGTGTATGATGATGCAAGTAATAACAACACATGGTTATGATTGAATTTGACTTCTAATATTTAAATGACGGATATTACATAAAACAACTTCACATAAATTCATGTTTATTGTCATAGTGTAATATTTAAATATGTATTGTTATTGGTAACAGAAAATTGAGTAGTCTCCCTTTGACCAGAAATGTCTTTTATGAGATTTTTAAGTTTTTTCCATTTGATATCTAGTAGTATTTTTGAGTTGTTTCCCTTTGACCACACACGAATACTTCGAAGGCGTGTTCACAAAACCAATATTTTTTCCATACTAGGCTGAAGGAAATAATAGTATTGCTGCCACACAAGTTATGTCACTGCAATTGAACTTGAACTGTTTGAATGGCAGTGAAATAATCAGATACTAAAGTGAAACAATGAAGAACGCATTACCTGATGATATTCCAGTGCCTTTGTTAATGGCAGCAAACAGAGCCGCACGGCTATCATCACCTGAATCTTCGGTTGTAGGTGCTGCTGGTGGTGGCGGCGGTGGGGGACCTGGTGGTGGCGGGGGTGGGGCTCCACCTGCTGGTGGTGGCGGTGCTGGGGCTGATTGGGCAGCAGCTGAAGCATCTCCACCCTGGAAAGAGAAAATTGAGATTTCTGAGAAAACTGCTCGACTAAAACTCCAATTAGCATCATTTAATTAACTACCAGGTACTTGTCTATATTTAACCCTGGCTTATTGTACACCAAACCAGGAAGTATTGTCTATATACAATGTGCATGATGGAGTTTATTATTAACATAAAACTGAAGGATGGATAATGCACATGTCAGTGGAAATTGATATATTCTGTGTAATAGGGTAAATTGGGAATCACCGACCACTTCATTTCCCCTATATTGTATTCATGCAAGAAGCTTAGAATGACGTCAATTACAATAACGGACTATAGTACACTTGTACTCTATTCCTGAAAAAAATAATTTTGACAAGAAAACAGTACAATATATTTTTATCAGCAAGCTGTATAAGCAATATTGGTTCCATGTAATCGGAGAGCAATCTACGGCCTGCTGTTCACTGGAACGGGAACCAGGCAAACAATCAGAACAAGATTGGTTCCATGTAATCAGAGAGCAATCTACTGCTAGCTGTTCAGTGAAAGTGGAACCAGTAACCCTGTTTAATACAGTCAGTGACTATCTATTCCAGATAATGTCAAACAGTAGTTTATGGGAAGCATTCCGGTTCCCTGCGTAGTTTATGAGGACAGGAACGATATGGACCTGCCATGTTTAACCCACTCTATACATCAGACCCTGTTTTAATAGACACCGGTAGTATCAGAATATATGATAAAATTGTCAGGATTAATTTCCATTGTTGTCTGACACTGAGCTCTGAATCAAAACATAACACATAACATCAGAAAAACATCTAACATGTTGTAACTACAGCATAATACAAGTTCACTGATTTTATGTGTCTACAGAATTAACTGGAAACAATAAATCTCTGTGTTTCCTACATAGTTTCCTGCTAGCTTTTTTGCACTTTTCATCAAATTTTGAATTTTTCATCATTTTTCACGCTTTTCACAACATTTTTACACTTTTCACTGATTGTGATCAATCTAAACAGATATGTGATTCTAGGGGATGATTTGTTACCAACATTTTTTTCAATCTTTAGATTTTTTAAAGTATTCCATAGTGGGTGATGAGGGTTCATGGCATGCCTATAAACCAAGTGTGATGTCTGTCCATGATATACTTAAAGTATACATTGTAGTTAAAATTGAATTAAAGTATAAATTGTTGTTAAAATGAAGTAAAGTATACATTGTAGTTAAATTGAATTAAAGTATACACTATAGCTAAAATTGTTAAAATTGAATTGAGGTATACATTGTAGTTAAAATTTAATTAAAGTATACATGGTACTTAAAATTGTACGAAGAATATCTTGATCTCTTGTCTTTACTTGCACTTTTTGAGGTTTATATATTTGTACCTTTTTTTGATAGTTTGTGTTATAAAAGTTTAGTACAATGTACAAGCAAAAATCTTAAGTCTGAATTCTTCAATAATCATAAATTATATAATGTTTATGAATAAAGCTACTGAACTTTTGACATGACCTACCTACCAGAATACATAACCTACCAGTACCAGAATACAAACACATTTCTAGATATCTCAACACGATTTTGTTGTAAACAACTCGAAAGACATATGAATGATCACAAGAGCACATGTTGTAAGAGTACTATATGGTAATAGGACAATATTCCCCCTGAAGACAATACTTGTAATCAGAAAAGGTACAAAGTAGATTTACCCAATTTACAAAGGGTAAAAACTCAAGCCTATCAGCTTAATGGCAAATGAAGAAGTATTTTAGAAGAAGAAGAAAAATCTCATGATTCCTTGAAATATGCCAGCATTCATTAATTGTGGCTTATCAGCAACGTAATCTGACAACAATACGCTGGCTACAAGATTTGGTAACTGCAGAAGTCATACTGTCTTCAGACTTTCTGTAAGCTGCTCTCTGATTGGCTTAGCAATACCTGTCAAGTGATATGATTGGTCGAGAGAGAACTGTCATTCAAATTTGATTGACATCCTAGGCACACGCTCTGTGGGAAGCTAAGCTTTCACAGATGTTATCACGATATATTGTACAGGTAATAACGAGAAGCATGGCAACATTCTCACAGCCGAGATTCCTAAAATTGTGCGGAGATTTTTTTTGTCCTTTATAACAGTAACAAAGTGGTACTCAGAGGGATACATGTGAATACAGAACATTAACAAATTATTATTATACCATGCTGCTTACATACATAGAAGGAATGACTTTAATGGGGTATGTTTATGCAATACTAACGTAACTGGTTGAAATATCGAATAAACAGTTAAGAAGTTACGACAATTATGCGCTGAAATTTTGTCAAAATTGTTAGATGTTCTGTTACTAGTGAACATATGTAAGTATGTGGGGATTATCCTAACAGTACAGCAGACATACCCTGGTAATATACTTGCATACATGTATATATGTCTTCATATATAACACTGCAACCCCCCCCCCCCCCCCCAACATTTACTTAGACAGCTAATGGCCATAAATAATGCTTTGAACACGCAGATGCACTTTGAAGACTCAGAACTTTTATCAGGTAGCTTTACATTCATTCATGCGAGCAGAGTTAAATTGAAACCAAAAGGTTTATTTAGAAATTCAGTCGCAACTAACCTAACAACTAACTTGATGAGGACTAACTGAGCTACTATAACCAAGCAACTAACTTGAGACAACCAGTACCCAGTGTATAAACGAGTCAACGTCCTAACATCACAATAAGTCATACACATTGAATGGTATAGATTCCCAATAAGTCATACATTGACCGGAAGTTACAGGTGATTTTTCTCCCAGTAAGTCATACAGTGATTAGGTTTATTACTGTGAGTACTGAAGAACTATAGTTATATACTGCATGAACAGTAAAGCAAAGAAGTATGATGTTTAACTTCCAGTTTGGGAACTTTGGTATGCCAGGACCTTACGCACATATTGGAGTAGGGTAACTGAGCAACCTGTTTAATCCTGATGCTTTTACATTTGTACCTAAAGACCACCAAGATTGAAGACCCACCCAAATTAAACCAATCTTAAATAATCAGTAGTTTTTGGGAGTCGATTAGCTTCTCAAATGTATCATTGCCTATTTCTTAATGCCAACTGAACGCCTTTAGGCTAAACAATGTGAATCCGTACTGAAATAGTTCCAGAAAGTGTCAACATTCCCAATACTGCTAGATTATGTTTCTCCAATTTTTTAACTGATTTAATTAAATCAGCAATATTTGTTTATTCTAAGATCAAAAATTATTATCTAACTGTTCATTAAATCGATATTTTTGCAGATAATCACTCTGCCAGAGCAATATCGAACTTGTTTCGTATTATGAAAATGACGTGTTCATCAAATGTCCCGGCTGTACAGCTATTTTTAGAATTTGTATTTGAGGTTCCGGATGTAGCTAGTTTCACCAAGCTCCAGACAAGGGTCATGTGATGGCTTTACAAATGAATTGTATATCGTTATGTAATCATATGGCGTGGCACTGACCCAGATACGTATGTAGTAGTTTTCTATAGACTGTCTCACACTGTGAGGGAAGTGATTACAAGACGGTACTGTAGAATCTGATAAATAGGTGCGTGTTATTATTTAAGTGCCCCTTTTGATATAGGCATTCAACACATGTATTGCAATTAAATTAATATGCTCTTTTTACAATTATTTAGATATCCAACATGCCTATATAGTCACATAAGCCTATTGTGACATTCAATATAAGATCGGCAGTAAAAAAACAACATTAAACGTGTAAAGTCGGTTTGAGCTTTAATAGCAGCAACCAGATCGCCTACCATCAGCACTCTCAGTGCTTTGATTTCTGTTAGGAAAGTACTGAACGAAAATTAACTACCAGCCAATGAAGTACTGGTTACAGTTTTAGCTCGGCATTTGGATGATATTTTAGCAAATTCATTAACTAAGTCATTACATCGCTATTTATATATTAAAGGGACACTATTGATGTCGAAAAAAACACAATATTATGTAATATACAATGAAAGGTTCCTTTTATTGATGTAGCTATTAAAATAAACTGACGATTTGTCATATAATATTAAGAACTCATTTTCCGAAGGGTATCAAAAAATTAACGGTTGTGAGCAAACACTTTACGACATTTTTACGAATGTTAAGTGATATTGGATTCGTATTACAATCATTTTGTAAGTGGTACATATGTAAGATGTTAATGACCTATTAAAGCTGAGTTGTTGTGTAAGCATGTTATAAAAGTTAACACAACTAATGCTTCGCCAACACAATAAGACACCCAGAGTGCTTGAAGCCCTCAGCAACAATAGTACAATTCCATGTCTGGTAATTGAATCATCTACAATTCTATGTCATCAGTTAGAACAGCGTATAAACGAGTCAACCTCTCGTTAACGTTACAAGTCTTATACGTTGGGATGTAAAATCTCTCAATAATTCATACAGTGGCTGGAAATCACAGATGCTTTTACTCGCAATAAGTCCTGCAAGTTGAAATAGGACGGTCATCCTATAACTCATAGAGTGATGAGGTTTATACACTGTTGTAAGCACTTGCCACACAGCACAATGACATTGTGCAACAAAGTGAAAATCATAAGTTATACCAAGCTATCTTAAGTTTAAAATGCATTGATTTCTGATTTTCAACTAAACCTTTAACTGACATAAGTCAAGAAAGATAATAACACAAAAACTGAAATTCAATATGTACATTGTTGTATAATTTATGTCTAATGGCTACTTTTTATACCCTCCGAGGTCAAGGTAGCTCTTGTTATAGTAAAAACAATACCTCAAAGTCTAAATATTCTATGCAAAGAAAATTGATTACCAGAAAGTGATGTTTATTTATTTTGAATGTTTTTCAATATATTTTTTCTTTTCTATCCAACATTTTTTGGCCATGAAAGTATTAGATGCTTTGAAAATATTGGCATACCATAAAACCAACAACAAACAAGTGTCGGGACAATGCCAAGAAATGAGAACATAATGTAACCATTGGAAGAAAAAAACGAGCTTTTTTCGTTGTATCTTATCGCACACGACTATGAACGATATGTTTCTTACAAGCAATTTGATGTAAATTGGGAGTTTTAACAAGATAGTACAATCCATTTTTTTTACATTGTTAATGATTACTTTTATTGAAACCAGAAACTAGGAACTTTCTATCTATATTGTGTTTATGCTATTTTCTTCCATATGTGCAGAAGTTGCTGGTTCCTTTTTGAAGGGTAAGTTAGTACTGGTTGGGATACAGTCCATTTTAAACTCACATTAACAGACTTAAAAGTAATTTCTGATACAATTGTCATAATAAAAATTTCACAGCTTAAATAATAGGTACCAAGACAGGCTTTAAATGCCAATTTGCAACAATGTTTAAATATAATTATGTTTCAATGTAACAGCTGACAATTATCAATCAGGTTTAATCCCTATGATTCCCTAGCCAATTCAAACTAGAAACAACCAAATTCAAAACAGGACCTGTTTGTAAGGTTTTAGCCCCCTTTAGCCCTCTGAGCCTTTTTATGTTTCCTATAAAGACTAAATTACACATGAAAGCAAACAAGTATTATTTCAATCTTAAGAAGCATTAAGCAGTCTCTGCACCAACCCACAACATGTTAATATCAGGAGGTTATTATGCCCAATATATTCACAATAAACTCTAGAAAGGAGATGAACTATACCATATGTTTTTGGGTTCACCAGTTTTCTGGCTGTTTTATTAAGATTTATGGTAGCTAAGTATTACCCTCAAATTCTGTCCCAATGTTTTCTGCACCATTGAAAACTAACAAGGATGCTTTGATTTACAGCAAAGGTTCAAAGCCAGTAGAATATACTGACAATGCTTGGTGTGTGGCCATTTTATGCATCGTTCGTATTGTTATTTATTAACTAACAATGTCAAAGAATTTCTATTTATTACACAATTAATATAAGAAAATTATTGTCAGGAAAGAAGAATTTTCTACCCATTGGCAACACACTTTAATCACCACCAATCAGATGCTCCGATAGTTACAAGTCGACCAATCAACACACATTTAACAAAATAATAAACAAATTTTAAACAACCAATCAAAAATGAGTTTACAGAAAATCTTATACAGGTTACAAGTTAGAAATGTTACGCTGGAAAGTTTGCAAAAATTTAAGAACTAAAGACAAATCTGCAAGAACTGTTTAATTATAAGTTCTCCTCGAGTACTATAATGAAAACTGTTTAGCTGATTTACAATAATGTTATCCACAGAAAATAAAGTAATATTATTATTGGGGTATCCCATGACATAATACAATAAACTAATATTTGTAATGCTGCCCGAATCGGGACTTATACACTAAAATGAAATAAACTAATAATAATGAATTCTAGTGAACAACTTTCACTAATTAAGCCCCCCCCCCCCCCGAATTATAGTGAATTTCTCAATTGGGGCATTATTAGGTAGCGGGAGCTTGGTGGGGGGGGGGGAAACAAACAATATTTTATTTTCGGCCTGTAACAAACAATAACATTGTTATAGTTGATCATTCAGATGTTTGTGTAGAACAAGATAAGCCAACGTATAAAGTTTCCACTGTTTTATCTAACTTACAACCCACTGCCACATACCCACAATATCAACATCATTCTTGCTATGCCAGCGCACATTGCAAGCAACTCAAACAATCATACAAGCGACAAGGAAGATTTCCCCGAATGACAATAACCTGGCTACAGATGGATATCATTGGAACCAAAATGTACGAAGAATGTAGAAATTCTAACGGCATTCGTGTGGAAACATCCCTTGGTTTTAAAAGCAACACATTCTACTGTCATCCTCGGAGCCAAAGTAAATCATTGTACCTCCTATTTATGACAACAATAACATAAACTCTCGTCTCAAAGAAAGATGATATGCGTAATTCCAGCCATAGTCGAAGATTCCTGACATAACGAACGCCGAGTTTGATGACAACAATCTAATGGTAGCGATTCCGATTTCTTGGCGATGACAGTAAAGGTTACCAGTAGCAATTAGGGTCAAGGTGGATAAAGGTTGGAGAAAGAGGGGAAAAGGTCACTCAAGGTCATGCAAACAATTTCTAAAGTCGTTAAGGTCAAGTACTAAGGCACCATTGGCATGTCAGCAATTCATTTGAAGTATAAACATGTACCTGGAAAAATGAATACAAAAGATATACCAGGCTTAGAAAGTTGTTAAATCTTTCACCTTTCTTGCAGAATTTGAACGGAGAGGTGTAACATTTTGCACAATCATCGCCAAGAACTAATCTCGCCTCCAATTTGGAGAGTACAAGATTGATCCCACCAAAATGAAAAATGAAAACAAACAAGTAGTTAGAATGCACAACAGACCTTATATTTATTTAGACAGTAGAACTACTGTATTTCTCCCACACGGTAAGTTGAACTACATGGTTATAATTATCAACTGTGCACTCTAGAATAAACCAAGGATAAGAAAGCAAGGAATCCTTCCAAGCAAAAACATATCTCTCCTCGTTAACTTTGCATAAAACATCTGCATCAACTATAAACTGGTTATATTCCAAATAATATTCATTCTGTAAGAAACAGAGACCCTGATGCACACAATGGCAGACCTGGTATCATACATGTTTTAATGGCTGACATAATTTAACCAGAGTCACACACAATGGCAGACCTGGTATCATACATGTTTTAATGGCTGACATAATTTAACCAGAGTCACACACAATAGCAGAGGCATCATACATGTTTTTGATGGCTGTAAAACCAGAGTTCCACACAATGACAGCGGCATCATACTTGTTTTACTGGGTCCCACACAATGGTAGCAGCATTATACATGTTTTAATGGCTGAAAAGCAACACACAAATATTTATTGGCAGATTTTTTTCATTCACACAATGGAAGAAGCCTGATACATTACTTTAATGACAGACACATTTTTATTCATTACCACAGCATTAATCAATGGGTCATTAAGGGATTATGCTCATTCCCTCTTTCCTTTATTGCGTTTTATCACCACTTAGATGGTTCAATTTATTCAAGGTTAACTTGGTGTTTGAAGTAATATATGTTACATGCAATATAACACATGCAACATTGAAGAGTTCAGTCACACAGGGTTGTGCATCTGTTAATGAATAATTGTGATATCACAAGGGCTACCAAAGGATCATCCAACATGATTTATATGTACCAAAAAATTGACATGTTTAAGTGTCAAGCTTTCCAATAAATTTCATGCTTCGATTTAGGGCAGAAGCGATTGTGGACTTGAGAGCGAGTTAAATTGGCCGAGCACTTGGTCATTTTTGAAACACTTTTCAGTGTTAAAGACCACCTACTTCTGGTTGGTAACCCAGTGATGTGTGTATAATATCTGTACTAAAGTTAAAGAACCGAATGAGTCAATTCAAAAAGAGCTAGGGTAGTTCACCCTGAGTACTTATACACAACTGTCCCTTCCCTCAAAGTGGGAGGTCATTTGGGCAATATGGCGAGAACAAAATAAACACATGACCATGCACTTACAAATGCCTCATTTGAATGCAAACAAACGAAGGACGAATGAACAATCAAGCGATTGAACAAACGAACGAACAAGCAAACAAACAACATAAATGTTTGGCCTGGCTGCATTGTTGGTAGATAAGAGATGCTTAGAGGGAAAATAATGAGCAACAATAAATAATCACAGAATATACACATGATACAAGGGGATTTAATTGATTTATAGGGATTTCGACAAGAGCCACTGTCTATGTATCAATGAAGGCACCACTGAGAGTCTCTGATGCACATAACTCAACTATGACTCACAAACTGACCGAAGCTCAGAGGCTAGGAAGTCCACTGACCACTTCAAAGCTGAGGCTAGTAAGTCCAGAATTCATAAACTGACCACTTCAACTGGTATTTAATTCCAAACCATTCTAAAATGTCAGATATTATTTAAGGATGCGCATGCTATAGTTACTTTATGATCAAAGTCTATTGTGTTGGGATTTTTGCAGTAAAAAATGGTCAATATTAATAAGAATGGTATAGTATTGTCCTGTGAAAAGAATTGCCACATGCTTACATAATTTCTCATATCTTTAACCACTCGTGTGCATTTTTATAACATAGATTGTGTCTCAAATTTTTTGACCATCCCTCGTAAATTGCTTCACTACAAATACTTTACATAACTAGGGCTCAGTGCAAAACAGTTGTAACTATATAGATACAATAATTATATGTAGTTACAACTGTTTTGTACTGAGCCCTCAATAATAACTTAAAAATCACTCAAAACAGTGTAAGAATATAATCTCCCCATAAATTAAACCTGATAGGCTGTGACAATGGAACACTGCACATGCAGACAGTATGGCCGAACCAGCTGTGCATGAAAGTCAAACAACCCAAGAAAAACACCCTGCTGCTGAAGAAAATTACAATTCCAGAAATGTGTGATATTCTGATGATAACTCCTAGCTATTGTTTTCTTACACCTTTTTTACTAATTGTTTCAACAACAGACTCGGAGTACATATATCAATGCCAATCACAAATACCATTGTAGCATCTTGTGACAGCTTTAAATACAGTACATTGGTCACTTTTTGCAATGTTTTTATTTTCGTAATTAGAGTAGATATACAATACAAGCTATGCATAGAGCGTTACATCCTTAGGGAGCTGTAAATGTTGGCCATTGTTTAGAGGTTGTTGCTCTACAGAGGTTAAATTAATAGTTAATATCAGATTACAGAAATTTTGAGGGTGTTGTTATAGAGAGGTTGTTACTGATCAACAGAGGGCCGCTCTAGAGTGGTCAATAGTTACTGTACTTTCACAAGAAGAAATTCTATCATGGAACCTCTGACTGCAAATTCATAAATTTGTGACATTCGTCTGTTACAGAAATTCCTAGAAATAGGATCACAGGAATATAAAGTGATTTACAGTAATGTGTGATATTTAGGTGGGTGAGGTATAATCAAGGCACTGTGAGAGTGGGTGGGGTACCTCTTGTCACTAGTAAGTAAATATTGACATTGTGTAAAAAAGAACTGTCGAGTTTGATTTGCCTAGCTTACAGTTTATTTGTGATTTTGAATTAACAATGCATTATGGATGAACAACAGGTAAATGTTGGTTATCCATTATAGTACATCAAAAGACTTTTTTGAGAGGTTATAAATTTGTGGTTGCAAACCAGTCTCTCATTGCCCAATGGTAAGCAGAATCACCAGACTCAGGTCTATAAAATTGTCCAATCATCAGACAGCATTTTGAAATTGATCATCAAAACTGACCAATCATAAAACAGCACTCAATGACAGTAGACTGTTCTCTAAAATTATCCATTGGTGAAGCAGCCACATACAATTATCCTCAAGGCCGCCACCCATATGCAGCAAAGGTCCGGGTGTCCTTGGATTAAAATTTACAAAGCACTGTAATCAATTAACTGCCAAAATTAATGTAAAAAAATCTGTATGCAGTTGGTTAAACACCTCAGTAAGAACATGACAAGAGTGTTTCTAGAAGAGCAGCATGCCAGCAGTTATAGATTGACTTTAACAAATGATGAAAGATAACGGAGAAGTGTCTATTGAAACCTATCTTTCAATGCAGATTCTTTTTCAACACTTTTTTTCCTTACTATGAGGTGTAGAAACAATTGCCAGTAGTAATCATGAGCACAGCAACCTTGTATAAAACATGTCATGCAGTTTGAAAGGGTAATGTTTTTATGATGAATGTGTAGGCTTCTATCTCTCCAAATGTTCAAACCTGTGCTATGGATAAATTCTAGATAAATTCTCGGCACAGGAATTAATTGGACGTGTATCACACTGCATCAAACATGTCTGATGTTAAAGTGCTAACAAGTTAACCTGGTTCTCAAACCTTGTATTAGCAAATTAAAGCAGCTGATGTCTTATTAATATTTAATTTAGGCCTTTAATTGTTTTCATGAGTGGAGAAAAATTAATAATTTGTATGAGATGTGCTACACACAATAATCATAATCTGTGCTGCAAGGCACTACTTTCTTTTGGAAATTGATATATTCCATATAAAACATGTGTAATATATTAACGTATGAAGGTCAAGGACCATGTTAATTCGTACCCACTATATGTACATACTTGGTGATGAATATTTTGGGGAGGGGGGGGGGACTTTGGAGCATGAAGTCCTGTGATTTACTGTGAACATGGGCCCAATAGGTTAACCTATCACAAGTCATTAGAGCTACATAATTATGGTTACCTCAGAGAACTGAAGTACTTAACGCTGATAGTCGAGAATAATAGAATTTTGACATCAAAGTTTTCTAATAAATGTTATGTTAAGTGAAAATAAGTGAAAATGCATGCATACGGAAATGATTAACAGAAATGTCGTCATAACAACAGTAACAGTGCTAATAGATCCTCTTGTCCCAGACACACGTACCAAAGTAGACATCATATTATACCATTTTATAGTATCACACCAAAGGACTACATTAGTGCTTAACTACCTGAAAGAATTAGAACTACCGCAAAGGACTTGATATCTACCATAAACAGTACAAAACACCATAAGATAATTGAATATGACTTCATTGTTTCTCTGTGTGTTATGGTGTAATTGTCATATGTTTATCATATGTCAATTGAAGGTAAGGCCAGAGTTCTTTGATTTTTCGTTACTCGGACCCTCCTGCCCTATTTTTTGGCATTTTCAAAAAAAAAAAATTGGAAATCTAAAATTGTACAAATTTTTTATATCAAATATTTTGATGGTTATGTTACTATACACCTTGAGACCGTTAACATGGGCGAGCGCTACGTAGCGCTTTCCACGGGAGGTAATCCTTGCCTTCTATATTTAATCGAACGGGAGGTAACTGAATTAATTGCCAGTAGTAATCATGAGCACAGCAACCTTGTATAAAACATGTCATGCAGTTTGAAAGGGTAATGTTTTTATGATGAATGTGTAGGCTTCTATCTCTCCAAATGTTCAAACCTGTGCTATGGATAAATTCTAGATAAATTCTTGGCACAGGAATTAATTGGACGTGTATCACACTGCATCAAACATGTCTGATGTTAAAGTGCTAACAAGTTAACCTGGTTCTCAAACCTTGTATTAGCAAATTAAAGCAGCTGATGTCTTATTAATATTTAATTTAGGCCTTTAATTGTTTTCATGAGTGGAGAAAAATTAATAATTTGTATGAGATGTGCTACACACAATAATCATAATCTGTGCTGCAAGGCACTACTTTCTTTTGGAAATTGATATATTCCATATAAAACATGTGTAATATATTAACGTATGAAGGTCAAGGACCATGTTAATTCGTACCCACTATATATACATACTTGGTGATGAATATTTTGGGGAGGGGGGGGGGACTTTGGAGCATGAAGTCCTGTGATTTACTGTGAACATGGGCCCAATAGGTTAACCTATCACAAGTCATTAGAGCTACATAATTATGGTTACCTCAGAGAACTGAAGTACTTAACGCTGATAGTCGAGAATAATAGAATTTTGACATCAAAGTTTTCTAATAAATGTTATGTTAAGTGAAAATAAGTGAAAATGCATGCATACGGAAATGATTAACAGAAATGTCGTCATAACAACAGTAACAGTGCTAATAGATCCTCTTGTCCCAGACACACGTACCAAAGTAGACATCATATTATACCATTTTATAGTATCACACCAAAGGACTACATTAGTGCTTAACTACCTGAAAGAATTAGAACTACCGCAAAGGACTTGATATCTACCATAAACAGTACAAAACACCATAAGATAATTGAATATGACTTCATTGTTTCTCTGTGTGTTATGGTGTAATTGTCATATGTTTATCATATGTCAATTGAAGGTAAGGCCAGAGTTCTTTGATTTTTCGTTACTCGGACCCTCCTGCCCTATTTTTTGGCATTTTCAAAAAAAAAAATTGGAAATCTAAAATTGTACAAATTTTTTATATCAAATATTTTGATGGTTATGTTACTATACACCTTGAGACCGTTAACATGGGCGAGCGCTACGTAGCGCTTTCCACGGGAGGTAATCCTTGCCTTCTATATTTAATCGAACGGGAGGTAACTGAATAAAGGCGCTCGGTAGCGCTTTGCTTAGGCAACGGACCCCAAATTTTATTATGTATTCCAATATTTTACTAATGATAAGTAGATATAGTGCTCTCATTTACCACTATGCCATAGGTATCATTGAAAAAATATGTAACTGAAATTTATTTTTAAATAAAATGACATGTAATTAAATTTCTGTAGTTTTTTTAAAATTCTTTATCAATGATACAGATACATGTGCACTGTATTTGTTGTAAGATAAATTTGCTCCTAGAACTAACATTGTTGCTTTCAATAATGGACCGTCATTGACTACAATCCAACATCAACTACATTTTGGGATTTTTTATTTTTATTTTTTGCCCTCCTCCTGGGGACTTTTTTCTCAGAAATGTCCGAGTAACTCTGGTCTAAGGTATTATCAAGAAATACAGAATAGTTTTTCACAAAAGGGCCATAACTCAGACAAAAAATTATCTGATCTGAAATACTGTTGGGTTATTTAAAAATTATTAAATGAAGCTGCTATCGATGAGCTATAAATATACAGAATTAATCATTTTAAAATAGCTCAACATGCCGCCGACATATCCGGTATCCATTATTCTCTCGGAGTATAATATTTCAAAAGTGAAAACATTTACATGTAAATGATCCACCTGTTATCCAAAACCCCCTTACTACAGATTACTATCAATCTATATAAAAAAATGCACATGTCTCCAAGCTGCGCAGGAAGTGAAGTAACTGTAGCTGTAATATCATAGATTTTTGAAGGTATGAATTTTTAATGAATTTTGGTAACATTTAATAAATGCAATTTCGAATCATAGGGTCTTAATTTTCTGAGATGATGATTCAATATTCGGATTTTATTTAGTTGGAGAATAAGGATAGCCAATCATATTGCCTGTTTCTGACCAAGGGTTTAATATGGTTTGATCTGATTGGTTGTCCTTATCCTTAAGTCAAGCAAGATCAATATTGAATACCTCCTCTGAAGTTTACTCACTCAATTATTATCAGGTTGGTCAATTAAAGGTGCAACAGGAGTAAGGGGAGTAAAAAGGTAAGTGAAGTCTGCGAAATTAGCAATTGGCTCATAGTCTGGGACAAGTTATTGTATTCTGCAGTAATTATGTAAACAGTATACAGGAAAGACTATTCAGTTTTGAAAATTCGGGCAAGTACATGTAGTTTCAAATCGTAAATTCACAGACTGATTTAAGTGATGGGTCTTCACTAAGTCTAGATCTGTTCTTGACCCATCACTAATCGGATTTTGTGGACCATGGAGAAAATATTACTGATAGGTCAGGAACATAATGGAGTAAAGGGTTTATTTTATTCACTAATGACAAAATGCAACTTTTTTTCAAGACATTATTCAATGATTAATATAATTTTATATGCTCTTTTGGTGAACAGTATTCCATTGACAAATTTCAAATATCCCTGACATTTTAGTAACCTTGAATTTTCTTTAAAAATGTACTATTTCCCTGATTTGTCTGAGATTGTGGCAACCTTGTTAAATGTAAATCTAGCTAAAACTCAGCGCCCCTGTGATACACCTGTTCTTCACTTTCATTCACAGACTCCTACTGAAAATCTTATTACAATTTAAAGATATGCAACAGGGAAAATGGTTCAGTTTGATACATACAAACAAATAAGACTGGTTTGTCTCAATTTATCTCATTTCCTAGACTGGTACAGTGTATTTAGGTATGCAGTTCATTAAAATCATGTCATTTTAGGTTAAAATCACAAAACCAGTCCAAAAAATGGCTGCTATTTTTTAAACAAATTAACTAAAAGGTCTAAATAAGATACATAAAAGAAGATTTTTTTCAAAATCTCTAAACAGAACAAAGAACTGTCGAAACAATTATATTGGTACATCTATTCTCTCCTCCAAAAACTGGAGAGTAAAAAATACTCGGTGAAAACCTTGGCCTGAAATAAATACGATCTCCTTGTTTCGTCTCTTCTTAGGTAAAATTATAATTCGGAGGTTTTGTAGAAGATGATTTTCCCAGAATGCTCCCTGTTGTGTTTTCGCATGAGCAATGATCGGCAAAAATGCTGCCTTTTCATACTTGGGATTTTGCAACATTTCTCACTATAGAATGTTAGGGTTACTCTGCAATGGTTTAACAGAGCTATGCACACACAGCAGTGGTAATATACTCAGACCTGAAGAATTGTCTGTAACTACTATCTGTATACAGAACAAGTGTATGTTTTGTTTCTAAGGGTGCAATATGCTTGTTTCTCTCCATATAATGTGAGAACAACATTGATAATAACCTACCCACAAACCAAGTTTCATAAACAACGAAAGCTTGGAAACTGTTGAGTTATATCAGGATCCAGATTTTTTTAAGAACAGAAAGACTGACTGACGGAGGGCAAACCTATAGTCCGCTCCGGTCAAAACTGGTAGGGGACTAACAAGTATGCAAAGTTGAAAAGCAATGCCTGGACGAACTTCGAGAATATTTGATTTTCAAGAACTTAAATGTTTTGGCCAACATTTTCAATGAAACAAAGGAATGAACAGACAGACAATCACTATAATATAATTATTATGTACTATGCCTCAGGCATCAGTAGATGCCGGGGCATAAAAAGCTTGACCAACTACATTACACAACCACAGAATATATCCAGAAATCTTCAGAAAGTCAATCTCATCTGCCGGACCTTAAAAGTTCCAATGACAGATATTATGACAGATAGTGTACAGAAAATGTTCCCATAACTCAAGGACTCTTAAAAACATGACTTAGGTAATGGCAATGACGTAAGACCGAAAAAAAAAGCTATAAATGACAGTAAGTGCCCCCCACAATTAGCAGACGGACAATAAAACGAGCATGAGAATGATATATACAATATATACGAGCCTGTAGAAAATGATTACGAGACAAACAGTAAGAGAAATTGATTACATAGATGAAAGGGAACATATGGAATAATGACTAGAATCTCAAGGATTAGGCCCCAGCATAATGTAATCTAATTAAAGACAAAACAAAGAATGCCTGATTGAATTTCCAATCCATTATAATGAGTGCATGCATGTGTAACGACTGATCTGATTATAAAGCTAAGATATTTCTAGTAATCATGACTACATATCTGCATGATATTCTAACTACCTGCATTGCAGCGACCCACCAAACTGGCATCAGAGCAGGAGCATCTATAATGCATCTATAGTTGCATGCATGCATACTCATAATACAGGCCTGGTAATTAGCAATCATTCTCAAGCCTAAAGAAAATCCAGTTTGCAAAGCCTAAAATTTCACTTTTCAATATAAACAAAGAATGAAAATTCAGGATTCAGAAACCTGATATCAGGCATAAGCCAGAAATATCTCAGGCTTGATAACAATAACACAGTCAAACAGCTCCCTCAATCTTAGAGATTGTTTATGCCGGGGCTAATAAGTTTGTCTATACATACCCTATGTTTAATTAAAGGAGACAACTCTTCAGTCTACTCTTTGTTCATGAAATTAATTCCCTTTGCACCCTCAAACATAGATAATCAAGCCCAAAACCTAGCTAAAATTAAAAACGAAATTATGATAATTGACTGAAAAAAATATATTATCTAGTCGGGTAGCCAGACTTAAATGCCGGGGCATGAAAAGTGTGTCATTGTTAAGGTTATCCTGAAAATATTGAACTTTTTTTTAAAGCACTCTGCCAAGGTTTTTGAGTTCTCAGGGACACCGGCCCACACAGAGAGGTGTTGGGACTTTTCCTTAGATCTTGAACACCCGAACACGTGGCCAACAGAAACAATGCACTAAATGCAATATACTCAGTATTTGGCTCCCAGATGTTCACTCTTACATGTATGTCATCAATTTCCACAATATTAATTTCCTTAATTACCTCAGATATAACCTTTCTCTCTCTAATTGCTAATTAATTGCTAATTAAATGCTAATTGTAATACCACCCTCCACTTACAGAAAACAATAACACCCAGGTACCTTCAAAAGTTTTCAGGTTGATCCAGGGGACAATATAGAATACCATTAAGGACAGTACAGTAGTATGTACATAATTAATTGTTTAATGATCTCTGAACTTCTAATCTTGAATGTATCCTGACCTCATCAATATACCTGGAATTAATTATAAAGCAGGAGTAATTCCTCTTCCACGATACGGGTTACTTTGTTGTTCTTGTTCTTTTTGTGGCTTATGTACATTGCTGCCATGATCAATGCCACAAATTGAATGATCCCTGTCTGATTTGTTATCTACATTTTTACTGACAATCTCCCTTGATGCACATGTTGAGGAACCAATGCCATACCATGAACTACCAGGTGAGAATCTCAGAGTCTTTAAGTCACTCTATGTGGGGTTTTGGTTGCAGTGGTCTTTAAGGCACTCTATGTGGGGTCTAGGTTGCAGTGGTCTTTAAGGCACTCTATGTGGGGTCTATAGGTTGCAGTGGTCTTTAAGGCACTCTATTTGGGGTCGAGGTTGCAGTGGTCTTTAAGGCACTCTATGTGGGGTCTAGGTTGCAGTACCTAACCCAATGCTTCATGAACATTCTTCACTATTCTGATAATATCATAAATGTGAAACTTTGATCAAAACATGAGTTAGTTTTGCTTTTGTACATTTAATCTAGCTTAATTATTCTGTAAAGCGATGTGCTTAGTATGTGCAGTATGTTTTTTAGGGGACAAAAATCAAGAATGATCTCCCTTGATGAGATATCTTTTTAAGTCCATTTCTGTAATTGGATTGTCTCTCCTTCATACTTACATTGTTAGAAAATTATTGTTGCTGATATGGACATGGAATAGAGGATTGAATTGATCTACATACATTGTATCTATGGAGTAAAGGGGCCATAACAGGAATAATATCAAGTTAAATATAATGTAGCAGTGGTATTTTCAGCTTGGTATTCAGAAAGATCATTATATTAAGTCAGACAAGGAAGGCAGCACTCAACTTAACCAGCCGAGCATAGAAAACAAAAAACACATACAAGGCACAATACCCAACTCAACAAGTGAAAGATCTGCCCTTTAAGGTGCTGCCTCACAGATTGAGCTAACATTTTTGTATGTCTTGATTTTCCAACCTAACCAAGTATTGATGTAATAGAATTTTGCCACTGACAGTAACTGTTGCTTTATGAATGATTTGGTGCAAATAAGCAATTTTTATGAATGATTTGGTGCAAATAAGCAATTTTAACCACTCTCAATATTACCAACTGAGTATTTTTTTCTTGAAAATAAAGCGCTAAGTTTCTTTATAAGCTTTGTGAATTATGTAATTTACATGTGATCGAACTGTAACATCAACAAACTACAGCGTAAACACCAGTGAGGTATTCGGTTTATTTTTCGATTCATTTTCATCAAATGCGAAAAACATTCAGTCAATTTAAGTAATAGTAGTGTTAATTCTATAGGGTATTAATACCCTATAGAATTTGTTATGTGAAAATGCTGAAGTTTCTCAAGTTATTTTAGATGTCAATGTGGCTGTTAATGGGATATACAGGCAACTATACCAAAATTACGCGAATATTTGGCAATTTTATTTTATTTTTGCAATACACCAATATGTGAGGCAGTCCCTTTAAAGTCCAAGCTGGCAAAAAGTTGAATAAATTAGTTTCAGCAATCAAAAAGCTGAATTCCCTAGCTGACTGACCCAGTTCTAACAGTAAAACGGCCATCTATCAACATACTCATTTATTAGTGGGTAGTCAGTGTGGAATATTAGGCTACTCCATTATCTCAGACTGTAGGAACATTATCAGTCAGTGTGTTAATGGACATTTACACATCCTAGTCCATTAACACATCATAACTATTACATATGGTCTAAAAACACATAACTTATATCACTTGTACAAATAACTCTGGAACGCCAGCAGAAAAAAACAGCCAGTAAATAATCTCATTTAAGTCAAGACCAATCTTAGTTCACTACATCAATAGATTGAAAATGTTGTAGCTTTTTTAACATCAATAAATTGAAAATGTTTTAGCATTTTTAACATCAATAAATTGAAAATGTTTTAGTTTTTTTAACATCAATAGATTGAAAATGTTTTAGCTTTTTAACATCAATAGCTTGAAAATGTTGTAGCTTTTTTAACGTCAATAAATTGAAAATGTTGAAGTTTTTTTAACATCAGTATATTGAAAATGTTGTAGCTTTTTTATCATCAATAAATTGAAAATGTTTTAGCTTTTTTAACATCAATAAATTGATAATCTTGTAGCTTTTTTCAACATCAATAAATTGAAAATCTTGTGATTTATTCATCTCATTAGAGATTTTCACTTAACTCCATACGCCATACACTCCTAGTAGTCTGATATTCTATGTACACATTGAAATGCAGCTTTTGGAGACACATATCAAGAATGATCTCCCTTGGCGATTTAGTGTCTTGTTAAGATCATTTTCAAAATTTGATTGTCTCCCCTCCAAATTATACTCATTTAAAAGAGATATTTCTTTCCCTCAGTTATATAATTATGAAACTTGAGCTTCCAGAAAGTTTAATCAAAATCCCTTAAGAAATGTAGGAGGAGTTGCACACAGAAGAGTCGGACAGATGGACCAATTGACGCCAACCATTACCATATCAATTTTGCCTTTGGCGAGGGATAATAAGATAGTTTACTTGACTTCGATTTTATGTAGCACTACTCTTTATCTACATGTGACATCATCATATTATAAACAAAGAACACCAAAAAATTACTGTTGTCATTAGCATATTTTATTATTTGCTTTCAATGGATTACGGAGATTTTTCAGTGAAAATAACAGTGAAAATAACAGTGAAATTACCACTTTGTTATTTTCACTGTTTTAGAAGCTGGTTCCAGTATCGTTCAGAAAAAGAAACGTAACGTTAACGGTGCCGGGTTTTAAAATGTATGTTACGTCATCATGACGTCACAATTGTCACGTCGTAACGTTCCAATTTCGACGTGATTTTTCCAATTAAGCCAATTACGGTAAACTTTTTAGAGAAATTAAAGCATATAATAAACAGAAAATTTGTTGATTTTTGGTGAAAGATCAATTTTATTTCACTCGTGATCACATAAAATTATATTGATTTTCTGTGATCACTCGATGAAATAAAATACGATCTTACACCAAAATCAACAAATATCCTCTATTTAATAAATGCACACTGTGCATTATTTGTACCGTGCATTACAGAAATTTGTGCACTGTAGAAGAATGCTTCAGTGTGTGATAATACAGCAGAGTTAATCATGTACATCATTGGAAAAAGAAGAAGAACATGCAAAAAGTGTTGACACATGCCAGCCCTTCAAACAACCGGGTTTTTGCCGTAAAAAAACTGCAATAAGAAAGCTGATTTTTTTCACAACAAATACTAACTATCTTATTGTTAAGGAGGTACGAGCTGCCTTGTGCGCATGCGCGAAATTTCAAAATCGTATTAGATAAGAACAAACATGAATTTTAGTTTCAATGATTGCATATGAATGTTGATTAATGAAAATAAACAAAATATTATCGCACAAATTAGATATTTTTAACTTTTTATTTTTTGCCTGTATGAAAAAGTGGGTGGGGAACGGCAAAATTGTGAATAATATGGGTTCACAATAAGTCCCTACAATTGTTCAAATGCATATGCTTATATATAATATGTAGTGCATGGTTTAGTTATAAGAGGTAGCCACACTTTGAAATCTTTTTAAGAAAAAATTATTTCATTACAATATGCAAATTAGGTTAATTTTATGCAAATTTATTCATAATTAGTGCTTTTTTATGCACAGCTCCCAAAAAAGGCTGGTGACCCCTATTTTTTATTTGACTAAACTGGTGTTCTATTTGATACTAAACTTAGGGCCAATTTTAAATCATTTTCGATCGTTGGGTATTTTTTGACGTTCATTTGAAATCATTTGAAAATCACACTTTTTAGTAAGTGGGTGGGGTAACCATTTATCATGTTCAAATACTGAATTTGTTCACCGGGCAGCTGGAATAGTGACTAATGTCAATAGGAATGACCATTGAACACACAAAATATCATGCATTGCTTAAAAGTTGTTTCATACAGTAATAATCTTAAAAAGAACATAATGGTGCCATAAATGCAGGAAATAGATAAAATGACCAAAATACAATGGTAGGTCATTAGAAAGCCATGTATGTCGAAAACGAGCCTGGTGACATATCATTTTTATGATTTCAATGTTGTTCTAGAAGACTGTTCTGTCATTTTAAGATGTTTCAAGGAAAATTCGATCGTTAGATAAAAGGTGCGCGTACCTCCTTAACTGAGCTAGATTTAAGAAATAATGAACATGTATCTGTGTTTTATCATAAAACTTTATTATAGATAAAACACAGGTACATATTCATTATTTCGATTCTAACATAGCCAATATTCTGCATTTGAGAAAAATCAAGACATTATATAAGTAACCATAGCACTATTTTATTCCACGGAAGGCTTATTTGCATTTTGAAGTTATTCAGCCATAGCTGTGTTTTATTGGCATTTTTTGCACACTATAATTTCCTCTATGTGTATATAGCTGAAACTGCTGGTTGTGTTTGCATGTCTTATAATGCATGTCAAACAAGAGAGTCCAAAATGGACGTATATCGCTCACCTTCATGGATACATTGATAATTTGAGAATAAATTTAAATACTTTTGGTTGCCTAGCTTGACCTACATGCAGCTGTCAATACATTTTCTAAATAGGATCACCTATAGGGATTTTACAGTAATACAATATGATTATATATACTAGAATTAACGCCATTATCCCTTCATGCAACTCTGCAGTAAATCATCAAATCATACAATAAAAGTTGTTCATATCATAATATTAATTGGAAAACGGTAAATTCTGGTGAACCAAATGGCAAGTACTGTGAAATTATAAATTTTCTCGGGTATAAAATTTCCCAGATTTTGGCAAAATGGTGGTTTCTTATATTCATGGATTTAAAATATTGAAAAAAAAATGTTGAGGTTAATTATTGGAGGGAAATTCAATTTTTCGATTCAGTTAATCCGCGAAATGAATGAAAACTAAATTGCCACAAATATAATTTTGCAATATTCTAAAGAATATAAAATTAGTGAAACCCCGTTATTTATTGCTTATAATGACTGTTTTTGCATATAACAGCTGCAAGAAAAACAATAAAGGTGCAAATAGTTCTACAACTAAATCATAAAATCAAGATATTGTAAGAGTATGATTCGGGGGGTATATAATATTTAATATCAGGCTATGTACTTAATTCTGCATAAATATTAATAAGTTCAATGCTTAACAAAGATAAAATCGGGGGGAAAATGAATTACAGACTTGAATATGGAATTTTTACCACCAGGTAGAACTGAAACATCTGAGTATAATGAAATTGTGTAGTCATATAAAACATTATGTTTGCATAGGAGTATCCTAAAATAGTGCAATAATATAAACCATATAGGACCTCAGACAGACATAGCGACAACCTTTAGGTAACAGGGAAGCGATCTACACAGTATTTGAATATTTTAAGGGATGTAACTCTTGTTTAAAATATTATTAGGCTGTGACTCTTGTTTGAAATATAATAAGGGTTTTAACTCTTGTTTGAAATAGTATAAGGGAGGCAACTCATGTTTGAAATAGTACAAGGGATGCAACTCTTGCAGAAAATATTCTAAGGGCTGTAACTCTTGTTTTCAATAGTGTTACTAATCTAAGGGCTAATTCCTGTGTAACTATTCATAGTGACACCTGTCGTAGCAGTGCATGCAAGCCCTGTGATTTGACCTAGTGACCTAGTTCTTGGCCCCAGATGACCCAATATCGCACTTGACCTAGATATTGTTGAGATGATCATAGTGATTAAGTTTCATAAGGATTAGGCTAAAATGGTGACCTCTTAGTAGTGACTACACAAGGTTTTCCTAGGATTTGACCATGTGACCTAGTTTTTTACCCCAAATGACCCAATATCGAACTTGGCCTAGATTTTGTTGGGATGATCATAAAGTTTCATAAAGATTATGCAGAAATTGTAACCTCTAGTGTCTACACAAGCAAATTGTTGAAGGCCTTTTGTTTTAAAATAAATTTGTTAAAAATAAAAATAGGGGGGGGGGGCATTTTTAGTGGGGGAGCATTTATTCAAGGGAATACGGTATACAGTGAGTACGTCATCAACAACTGAAACATCTGTATTGATAATTCCAGCCGACAAAATGATAAATATGGCATTGTCAAAATGTAAATGAAGATTATGACACTTGTCAGGTCGAGCTTCCATCACTGAGGCAACATATGATGGGGGAAATGTAGGATCCATACCTTGCTTCCTCAAGCCATGGGAATATTATGTTAACAGGATCTTTTTGCAAAGAAGTTTGTGCCGTTAATTATTATTTTGAATACATAAGTAAGTTATTTTGAGAAACCAGTAAATCTCAGTATCTTTTTAATTAATCTGCAGCTGAGACAAAAACATGCGAGTATGTTTCGGATACAGTCAGTTTGTTGTTTGTTGGGTGGTATGACCTTGATGGGTGGGCGTGGCCTTGACCTTTATATTATCATTGACTTTGAACTTTAAATTAGACATTCATGAAGAAAAAGTCATTTACTAATTAATATTGTACAGTGTTCCACTGTGAAACGGAAATTTACATGTTTCATCCAAGAATACAAAATTCTGCTCAATTGCCTCATACGTGTGTTTATTAAATTCTTAGAAGTTTTTACAAAAATATTGAGAATGATCTCCCTTGATAAGATATCTTGTAAAGTCTATTTATGTAATTGGATTGTCTCACCTTCATACTTATAATTAGAAAATAATTAACTAGAATTCATACGGTCACGAATGATACCCCCACAGCACCACCTTGTCACATATTTAAACCACATTTTCATTGCCTGGAAACTGATTTTCTATTTTTAGTAACAGT
The DNA here is from genome assembly GCA_947247005.1 of Spisula solida. Classification (NCBI taxonomy): domain Eukaryota; kingdom Metazoa; phylum Mollusca; class Bivalvia; order Venerida; family Mactridae; genus Spisula; species Spisula solida. The sequence goes on along the minus strand of OX365960.1, from coordinate 4,178,040 downwards.
GACCTTGGCCCCCACCAACCCCCACTTTCGAAATTGAGGGGCGTTTTCACAATGGCGATAACTCAAGAACAACGTCATTTGATGTACAGAACCCAATATTCGTTAAGATAAGAACCCAACTGAATTATACCAACTAACGAAAAATAATCTAAAATCGATTAATAGTTACGGTGCTTCTTTACACCATTCTCCAGATATGTATGAACTTATATTGTGTTTTTGGATGATTTACGATTTATATACAATCATTTACAGTATTATCATTTAATTCTGTGCATTTAGGGAAATTATACATTGTAATAGATAGAATTACACTCATCTATGTAATTTGTATACAAAGCACAATAAGGACTATAGGAGATGAATTCTAAATCTTGCATGACACGTTTTTCCAAGAAATCATGACAGATTGTTGCAGAATGAAATGATCATGAAAGCCTTCCTTGCACAAATGTGATAAATGTTTATAAGCGATGACAGCCAAGAATATAGCATTTTCAAATGATAAAGCAAAATGATCTATCAAGAGTTTAACCATAGTAGCAGGATAGGCCCTTTTCTCACATACTCGTCACCCAAGTATTGTTTTGATCTTGTTGATTAGTTAACTGCATTTTAATGTATTTGTAATACAACAGTACCATCATTAAAGCCAGCAGTAATCAAGGACACAGGTTCCTAATAATTATTATCCACTGGGATTTTACACTTCTAACATTTTTTTTTCAATTTTTTTATTTTTCATTTTTTTTTTATAATTTACATTATTTTTCGTTTTTTATTCAAATCCCATCACACATACACTAAACACAAACCAGCGTGCAATAATCAGGATGTTCTTATGATGGGTTTAATACACGTCATTTCATTTTTCATCTTGTCACGTTTTTATTGCGACAGAATTATAGCCAACAATGACATAATGATAACTAAATGCCATGAAAATGTGGCTGATTTATTTTCATTCCCAAGTGAAATTGGTGAAAATTTGCTAAAATTTGTCGAAATTCGTAGAAAATTTGCCGAACAAATAGTAATTACTGCATTCATATATAGCTACAGCAATTTTCAAGATCTTCACAGAAAATGATATAATAAAGTTGAGCATTTCCTATCACCATTATTTTCAAGTACAAACATAAAAAGATGACATATTGCGCAGTTTTCACACTGAACCGTGTCATCATTTCAAGCACAAAATGAATAACAAGGCGCCCATGATTTACGTTAGTTTATTGGGGTTTAATGCCATTTCTCAATAACGTTTTAGTTATATACGGTAACAGATTCACCCAACCAGTTTTCTTGGAGTCTTTATTAACCAGTACTAACTTACCCACAAGGAACATGCAAATTCTCCTCCACATGTGGAAGAATTTCGAGATTGTTCATGATTTACATACCTGAGCATTCCATGAAACTCCCGTTGTGTGGTTCTCCTTGATATAAGCCATAATCTCACGTAGTGTACCCATCCATGCCTTCGTCCAGTCTACATGTGTGGGGTCTCTGAAAATAGAATGATACGACTGATTAAGTGACAGAGTGAGTGACAGAGCAAGCCAGAGATTTGGATGTTTGACCGAGTGACAGACTGACTGAATGAGTGAGTGACTGAGTGACAGACTGACTGAATGAGTGAGTGACTGAGTGACAGACTGACTGAATGAGTGAGTGCCCGAGTGACAGACAGACTGAATGAGTGAGTGACTACGTGACAGACTGACTGAATAAGTGAGTGACTGAGTGACAGACTGACTGAATGAGTGAGTGACAGACTGACTGAGTGAGTGACTGAGTGACAGACTGACTGAATGAGTGAGTGCCCGAGTGACAGACTGACTGAATGAGTGAGTGACCGAGTGACAGACTGACTGAGTGACAGACAGACTGAATGAGTGAGTGAGTGACCGAGTGACAGACTGACTGAATGAGTGAGTGACTGAGTGACAGACTGACTGAATAAGTGAGTGACCGACTGCCTGAATGAGTGAGTGACAGACTGACTGAGTGACAGACTGACTGACTGAATGAGTGAGTGTCCGAGTGACAGACTGACTGAATGAGTGAGTGACCGAGTGACAGACTGACTGAATGAGTGACCGAGTGACAGACTGACTGAGTGACAGACTGACTGAATGAGTGAGTGACAGACTGACTGACTGAATAAGTGACAGACTGACTGAATGAGTGACTGAGTGACAGACGGACTGAATGAGTGAGTGACAGACTGACAAAATGAGTAAGTGACCAAGTGACAGACTAACTGAATGAATGAGTGACCGACAGCGAGCAAGCGATCGACTAAGTGAGTGAGTGAGTGAGTGAGTGAGTGAGTGAGTGAGTGAGTGAGTGAGTGAGTGAGTGAGTGAGTGAGTGAGTGAGTGAGTGAGTGAGTGAGTGAGTGAGTGAGTGAGTGACATACTGACTGAGTGACATACTGACTGAATAAGTGAATAATTAAGTGTTTGGGTGAGTGCCAGACTGACTTAATAAGTGAGTATTTGAGTGTTTGAGTGTTTGACATACTGACAGAATGAGTGAGTAACTGAGTGTTTGAGTGAGTAACATACTGACTAAATGAGTGAGTAACTGAGTGAGTGATAGACAGACTGAATGAGTAACTGAGTGAGTGATAGACTGAGTGAATGAGTAACTGAGTGAGTGACAGACTGACTGAATGAGTGAGTAACTGAGTAAGTGACAGACTGACTGAACGAGTAACTGATGAGTGAGTGATAGACTGACTGACTGAGTGAGTAACTGAGTGAGTGACAGACTGACTGAGTGAGTAACTGATACAGCACATGACAGATTGATCAGTGACTAAGCAAGCCAGGAATTTTGTGAGTAGCCTAATGACTGAGTGACTTACTACCTGTGTGATACTATTTTTTACTGCTTGAGTGAGTGACTATAAACTGTACAGATTCAAATGAAGAAAGGTCATGTTGATGTGAATGAAAGGACAATTATTAAAATGCACATTAAATTTTGACGAATTTATTTTGTACGCAAGTTTTCGTTCATGTTTGCCTGGAAAAAGTTGTAATGCGGTCAACTGTTGTTCAACGTCAGACCTTTATTATGTTTAAAGCTATGATAAATGAGGGTCAATGGACCTAGAAAAACGTGTTAATATCATGATAATTTTCATGTCAACAGGAACATCATATTTACATACATTGTAGAAAATTGCTTTCTTTTTCTCCCCCCAGAACAACATCAGGTGATAATGAGCTGAGTTAATTGAAGTTTTACAGCCTTGAGGTACTGGGTACCATTAGTATTATGATTGTTTTACCAAACCTGCTGTATTATATTGTTTACTGTCATGTGCATGGAATATATTTTAAGGATGTAGCATACCAAGCTGTAGAGCGGTAACCATTTATTCTGACCAAATGCTTATTATAAGGATGTAGCATACCAAGACATAATGTGCTAACCATTTATCTGACCAAACACTTTATGTGGACTATATTAAGGATGTAGCATACCTACAAAGAGCAAACCATTGTTGTTTGTTTGCATTTGACTGAGACAGTCTTAGGTGTGTGGTCTTTCATCTATTTCCCTGACACGCTGGCCAATGACCTCTGACTTAGGGGGAGTGCCAACCATTTATCAGAACCCTATACTCCAAATACTTGAGTAACCTACACCATTCTGATAACAAATGTTTTTTGATCAAAAATAGCAAGAATTATCTCCCTTGATAGGGTGTCTTGATAAATCAATTTCTATATTATGAATTAACATATCTATTGAATAAAGTGTTAAACAGGATAAATGCTATCATACTAATCCTATAGTACTATAATTTTATATTTTATTATGGGGTTGAAGTCCCACAGACAGTAGTTCAGTCACATGGAGACTTTATCCTCTCATCAGTCCAACCACTCTTCAAGAGCTGCCAAACATTTAGTGACTAATATATACCAGTAAAAGATTTAATGACTTTCCCATGCTGCAGTGTGGGATATAAACCCACAGCCTCCTACACAGATTACTGTGAATACCAATATACAAGTACATACCCACCCACTTACTAAAAGCAGTCAGCTACAAACATAATTATTGCAAAACAAGATTTTTTCAGAAAACTGTTTCAAAGTTTGGCAAATTCTCGTTACATGGTCTGTTAATGTACACATGTAATTAGTATCTGAAGATGGATTATATCACTGAACTGAGGGTCTCACACCACCTTAAATCTATCAGACAATGAAGATCTCCCACCACCTTAAACCGGTCATACAATGAAGGTCTCCCACCACCTTAAACCGATCATACAATGAAGGTCTCCTACAACCTAAAACAGATCTAACATCATCCACTGTGATCAGTTGCCCATCATCTAAAACCAATCATCCACTGAGGGTCTCCCACCAACTTAAACCAATTATACACTGAGGGCCTCCTACCACCTTAAACCAATCATCTACTGAGGGTCTCCCACCAACTTAAACCAATTATACACTGAGGGCCTCCTACCACCTTAACTTGATTATACACTGAGGGTCTCCCATCACCTTAACCAATCTATCATCAATTTATGGACAATAATGAGTTTAGCAGGCTTTCATATGGACAAATAATTTCTTCAAAGCATTATTTTACATGTTTACAACTCGCATATCAGTATTTTTTTCTTCATGAGTTCCGTAGTTTATGACTGATTTCGTTTCTGACATTTTCTTAGAGCACATATCATCCATCAAGATGTTTCTAATTTCATAAACACAATTTTTTTTATTGGTACCTTGAATTCCCTTATTTCTGGCAATGAGAAACCAAAAGCATTAAGTTTGGTAAATACATTAAAGTTACGTACATTCACAGAAGGTGTTCAGTAAAAGCAATTTGGGACAATGACCTTGTTCTGTATTTCTATATACCATATCCAATTAACAGATCAAGAAACTTCAGCAGATTTTTATTCGATTTTTTTATATAAATACGAGGGTTGTCCCGGAATTACAAAGACTTTTGTCATAACTTGTTTATTTTGGAATGAATATAATAATAATCCAAATGTGCCTTATAAAAACTTCAAAAATATTTCAAGTGAATCGGTAAAAAGATTTTCTAGCAGAGAGTTAAAATATCAGTTATGATCGGATATAATGGAGATGTGTCCAATCAATAGGTAAGTAAACTCAGTCATTAAACAAGTGTAAAGAGACTGTAGCGGAGATTATACAGACAGACCTCCAGACCAAATGTTAAGACTTTGACGTGATTAACGTTAAGCTGACAATGTGACGTTGTGATGACCTGCCCCGCATCCAGTACCCCTATCCATCCTCGGAGCCAGCAGAATCTGATCCAGATGAGATACGGGTTTGAAATTTCATGTGAAGTAAATAGGCAGTTCTCAAATCGCCTTCCAACATTTAAACATGCACTTAGAGAAACTTTGAAACCAAAATAAAAACACCATGTAACACAATTAGCTCCAAAGCAACTTAACTGTCTACCCAAGTCTGTAAAAATGTCTTAATTCTCCAAGGGAGGCAAAAGTTAATGTTACAACATGAACAGTTTTAATTATTTAAAATATTTCCTTAACATAAACTTGTGCTGAAACAAGGGTTTAGTTTATTAACAACATGAGTGGCTGAGTTCTACATAATTATAGAAAGGTAAATTTAGGTATGTTCACAGATTATTCGACCATTAATATAATTTTTATGATTGATTTTATGTCTATTTAAAAAACACTTAACAATTACTTGATCTCTGAGTTATTGCTTGAGTAAGGCCACAGTTTTTTATCTATCTGTTAACTGGTTTTTTTAGAAAGAGGAAAGAAAGAGTAGACTAGAGGGAAGAAAGAGCTCAGTTTGAAAGAGGGAAAGGAAAAATTACAAAGTTCTTTGCGGTCCGATCGCTCACACAATGGTAAATGAGCTACCTTAGAGCCCTTTTGGTTCTCTTATTATAGTTCCAACATTTTCAAACATTTCCCGTCCACCAAAATATAAAGAAACTATGGCCTAATTTATACACCTATTTTTGAAACTAACAGTTAATCATGTGGGGGGTTTTATGGAATATTCAGATTTTTATGGCGGCTATGAAATTAAGAATGCCAGGTAAATTTTCCGCATATATTTCATTTCAAGATTAATTTAAGATTTTCATTTTGTGTGTTATATTTGTTATACAGTGTATTTGGTTGAAGGTCATTTTTAGATGCCACCCAATACAAAATGATTAAGCAGTGACGTAGATCATATTGTTTACACACTTATGTTTAAATTTGACACTCAATGACCCAGAAATAGATTTCTAACCTGAATAATTACACCCTTTGGTCCCCAATGATTGAACAGCATAGAATGTGACTGACAAAAACAAGGGTTCATGGTCTTTAGGGTCAGGATTTTGGCCTTTAAAGTGTTAACCAAAACAAATACCTTGCCCTATATTGTTCATCAGACTGACTTCAATATCTTAAGCTAAAATAAATACTATAAATTGTGTATTATCCATAATTGAAACATTTACATTTTCACTACTTTTTTGCAAATTGGGTTCTGCTAGGAATTGCTAAATCTGTGTAATATGAAGACCTATCGTGGATAACCATTGACAATGACTTAATCAATAATTATGCAAAATAAGACTATTTTAGAAATTCGGGAAATAGGAATCATGTGAAAATTCATAACTTTTTTTTCCAATTAACCATACCATTTACAACAAAAAGTCAACAGTTCTAATAGAGTTGTTCATTAAAGAATGGCAAAGATGTGTAATGGTTTGCTTTAGTCATACAAGGTTTTGTTCATTCAATTAACAAGTTTTTGAGCTTAGCAATAAAACCACAAGATAAGGATTTTCAACAACAGTAAAGTACTATACAGACTGACAGCAAAATATACAAAAATAAAGCAATGTTAGATGCTATTTTTGCTCTTTTTCTTTAATTGGCCTATAATACTATGTTTTACATGAAATTTTATAATTCATGACTATAACATCATTTTAACGCAAAATTCCAGTCATAACTAAACTATGTTCAGTAAATATATTACATATTCGATTGATTGGGAAACATGTTTTTTGTAACTTCTTGGATTATTACACGTTAATTAAGCAGTCAATGAACGATGATGAACATACTTCTTACAAAAAAGATAGTCAAATCACAATGTTGAGAACCGTTTTCTTGCGGTTTTCTTCATGAGTCACTGTTTCATACATTAGTCACAGTACTTTCATTCAAATCAGTGTCTGTGTTTAAAACAAATCTTAAGGTAAATTTCATAAAATCTAGTTGTAATAAACTCGGGACAAAGTTTTCTTTTTTTAGATACTTGAAAACCGACAATTTAGGCTGGTGTCATGTTATTTTGTCCACTTGTTAAATAAAACTCACATGTAATGAGCTTTCAAGCAAGATCCTCGGATATATGTTTAAATTGAATAAAAAAAAGATCCTCTATTTAGAACACTTTCATTTATATTATGCTATTGGAGAGATCATGTTTGTATGCAGGGATATTCACATACAAATGTGCCCACCAACTAGTTATTAGTGAAAGGCAAGTTTTATTGTTCATTTATACAACAGACTGCCGGCGGGCACTTTGTATATGAATGGTTGGATAAGATTTGATGATGTTATAGTGATCTTCTTTTTCGCTTTTACTCACGGTAATCCCGATACACCGCTTCTCAGTTCCGTTAGAGGATTGAACAATCTGTTGTTATATGGCTCTGATGAACTGGAAACCAATGTAAAGCTCAGACGGAACTCAGATGTCATGTATCCTGAGTTCCGTCAGAGCATTACATCGATTTTCAGTTCTGTCAGAGCCACATGAAAACGGAACGTTTCTCTGATGGAACTGAAAAGCGGTGTATCGCGATTCATACTGTGTTTTTCAGTTATATTGTCATTCTTGATTTCCTATCACATGATGAGACTGTGTTACAATCTGAAGTAGACTGTGACATAATCAGCCGTTCTAATTAGCATAATCAGGCAACCAGTCCAATAAATGTCACAGTTTATTATTACATGCGAAAATGAAAGATTCTATCACACAAATTAATGTCATCAGAACTAAGCAGCAATAAGTAATGAGCAATTTATAACAATGAGCATTTGGTTGAACACTAATTGCTGCTAATTAGACCCATAAAACACTGAGGCACAGAGGTGCTTCCATCGGTGAAAATTTGAGAAATCACCAAAATAAGCATGGTTATAAATGCCTCAAAAAGACCGGAGAAAATAATTGCCTCATTGCTTTTTTGTCTCTGGTTACGGCTCTGCTAAAAAAATGCATACTATAAACTGCTAATAAGTGCATACTATAAACTGCTAATAAATGCATACTATAAACTGCTAAAAAATGCATACTATAAACTGCTAATAAATGCATACTATAAACTGCTAATAAATGCATACTATAAACTGCTAATAAATGCATACTATAAACTGCTAATAATGCTAATAAATGCATACTATAAACTGCTAATAAATGCATACTATAAACTGCTAATAAATGCATACTATAAACTGCTAATAAATGCAAACTATAAACGAAGAGGTTTTTATTTTATTAGTTTTATTGTTTAGTGAGAGTCAATATATTCCTACAAATAGCATTTCACTCATTTGGAGACCGTAACCCGGGCTTTCAGAGAAGTGTTATCAAAGGGGATAATCCCTTTTGTGAAATACATGAACAAGGGAAACAATCTCAGTGATGTGAAATAGGGAGGTAATTAATCTCAAGATAACACAAACGCCACAAAAACTTAACAAAACACTGATATATCCATAAACTTACATATGTGTTATAATTAACAGAGAAGATGAACATGATTTAAAAACATCAACAGTTTCATTCTTATCATAGCTTAACAATTTGCTAATCAAAGGAAACCCACATCTTGTATTAGTGCATACAAATTAACTAAGTTCATATAGGTACAAATCTCATAATGTACGTAGGGTTAGGTGCAAAGGTCAAAAATAAAATATAGTTTGTTTCCCCTACTCGACCCTGGCTATACAGTTGGGTAGGTAGGTAGGTGAAATATTTTATTTATGAATATTTTTTTTAGTTTTTACTGTCAATATTTTTTATTTTCGTACTCTCGAACCGGACTATTTTTATAAAATAACAAAGAAATTCAGTAGGTTCGAAATATATTTTGGTCGTGGACATTTGCTCAGGTAGGTAGGGAAGGGAACAAAACAATATTTTATTTTTGGCCCTATATAACTCAATGTACTTAGTGTAAGGCTTTAATGTGATACTATTCCATGTGCTCAGGGGGTCGGTGCTGAAGTACTGGAAGCACATCACATACCTACATGGAGTTACTACATTAATGCCACTATTCATGATACTATGGGCTGGTTAATTAAACATGGAATTTATATTATTTTCGCTTAGTGATATTGTTAGTGCTTCATGACATTAGTATAAATGAGTTGAATTTTTTTCTACATTTTTTTATTATCTAACTTATGGAAAACAATTAGCATTGGTGGAAACTTGAACCCACAGATAAGGTTCGCATATCTGTACTCTAGTAAACATCTGAACTCTTCCATGCATGTGGTGGGCTCAAGTTTACTGACTTTTTGACAGCTTGGACTTGGGTAGATCTTTTACTTGTTTAGTTGGGGATTTGCCATGTGTGTTTTTTATGTTTTCTGTGCTCGACTGGTTAAGTTGAGTGCTGCCTTCCCAGTCGGACTTAATATTTTCTTTTTACTCTGATGTTAGGATAAGGTAAACTTGTTTCCCACTAACACTGATCTGCTGGTCGGAGACCGGCGGTTTTCATGGAGGCCCACTAATTACCTATGGAATGTAGGTTGGCCCATGGACATATTTGCTGTTCAAATGGAGCATATTGACATATTTTAGCACATCTTTTCCGTATATTATTAAGAGCATACTAAGTGAACCATTGCCTTCTTCCAAGAAGTTAAAACAGTTCTTTATGATGATTCCAGTAAGCAGAACTTTGCTTGAAGTTGGATGTACCAGCTGTCTTAGTTAGATCTATATATCACAAGAAAAGGTCACATCTTAGCTAAGATAAGTCTATGAAATGAACCCGAGTATCTTAAATCTTGAAAATCACAATGATATTGTTCCCCTCAATTCTCTTCAAGAAACTTAAATAGTCTTTAACTGCCTTTAAAAGTAGAGGTTATATTGGCCACAGCGAGCTAACACCACTTACAGTGGCCTTTAGGCTCGCAGGGGAAGATAGGGCATGCACAAGTGTTTCCTCTACAAATAAAGTCTTTATCATTATCTATTATTATCAATTTATAATTACATTATTATTAGGTATAACTGCTTTACAGATATACATTTAATTAAAATCAATTGTTTTGTTATTAATTAATACCATTTTCTTAATTAGAAAAACAACAAGAAATAACAAAATAATTAACAGTACAAGAACACAAGATTCCATACAATTTTTTCTATGATAAATGATGTGTTCTTCATTACGCCATAAAACAGATGCATGCAGAATACAGTATGGTGTATGTTTTTTACTTAAAACACAGTATGGTGCAGGCTTTTTTACATTCAACACAGTAGGGTGTAGGTTTTTGCAAACAGGCTGATTTAAGGGTTTCTAAACAAATCATTCTAATGAATACAATGCATTAGTCGAGGGGGGTTGCACTCTTGTATCTAGTTCTGTGACAGCATTGAGTTCCGAAATCGAAACAGACACAATATTAAGTGACTGTCATATAGATTATTGCAGACAGGTCTACTTGACAGCAGTCATGACAGCTGCAAACTTGTATGAGACTGTTGTTACAAATGTTTTATGTGGTAAAATTCGGTGAAGATTGTTCTTGTAGACTGAACGCATTTCTAATGACTGATAGCCGAACTAGTCATTTAACCAGAACTGCACATGCTGACTTATATTTGAAAAAAAATTGAAGAATGTAGCTTGAACACTTTATGAGTTATGAGCAACACTAGCAAAAAATCATCATTTCAAGGGCCACAACTCTGCAAATTCAATCTGACTTATTACAGACTACGTGAAAATTGGAGGCCAGTGGCCTATCTGGCAGGGAAAGAACAGGATGACCATACATTTACAACATTATGGGTCAAACACCAATTTTTTAAAATATATTTTAATGAGAAATGTAACATTATATAGTAGGGTGTATTAACAACTAAGGAGTCTATTCAGGAAAGAGCCAGAGAAGCACATCCTGGCCTCAACCTCCGGAAGCATCTCAAGTAGAAATCTCATCTCAAATTGAGATTTTGCTCAAATTAGAGTCTGAGTTACAGACAAATCTGAAGTTGAAGTTCTTGACATTTTACTGTAATAAACCCAAAATAATGTTTCTGTTTTGTGATACCAGTTTTGAGTCCAATCTCACATGGAAATTCACTAAACGAGGTGTGACAATATTTGAGCTGAGATTTTTCTCATATTGAGATGCTTCGAGAGATCGGGGCCTGATTCCTTGTATCACACAACTGTCTCTTCCCTCTAAGTCAGAGGTGATTGGCCAAACTGACCGGGATAAATCAGAATGACCAAACACGTACAACTATCTCAGTCGAATGTAAACAAATAACATCAGTGTACTTACTTTTCCTTATAATCCTTGACTACACGATTAGTAAAAAACATGCCAGCATCTTGCATATCCTTCACATAGGGGCCAGGGGTTGGCTCCTGAAAGTAGAATGCACAACGTTAGTTACCTACCATCATATTTAACTGACCAATCGCCATTGTAGAGATTGCAATGCCTAAAATATTCAAACATTAGTTACCTACCATCATAGATAACTGACCAATCGCCATTGGAGAGATTGCAATGCCTAAAATACTCAAACATTAGTTACCTACCATCATATATAACTGACCAATCACCATCGTAGAGATTGCAATGCCTAAAATACTCAAACATTAGTTACCTACCATCATAGATAACTGACCAATCGCCATTGGAGAGATTGCAATGCCTAAAATACTCAAACATTAGTTACCTACCATCATAGAAAACTGACCAATCGCCATTGGAGAGATTGCAATGCCTAAAATACTCAAACATTAGTTACCTACCATCATAGATAACTGACCAATCGCCATCGGAGAGATTGCAATGCCTAAAATACTCAAACATTAGTTACCTACCATCATAGATAACTGACCAATCGCCATTGGAGAGATTGCAATGCCTAAAATACTCAAACATTAGTTACCTACCAATATTTTATTATTGACGATTGAACATGTGTCCGTGAAGAGATCACATAGCATTATTGTAGATGATCGTTTGAAATAAAAGTACGATGGAACAGGCCAATGTTTCTACACTTTCAACAAATATTTTATGTAACACAAAAGATGGAAAATTGAAAGTACTTGTGGATTAGGGACAAATTTGTTTTGTTATTAACTTTACAGCTATTTTTCAACAGTTTTTCAATTTTCTCTCACCTGATCTGCCCTGAGTCAAAAAATGGACTGAACCAGCCAATCAGATGGAACAGTCCATTAAATTTATTAAGAAGATTGTGGGGGGTAATTTTTAATTTTTGCTAATTATGTAAAGAATGTTATGACATAGAAGATGAATTTCATAATAATATAAATATGCAGTAATTAGAAAATAATTGCTTACTGAGGTATAAATGCAAAATGTCAACATTCAAGCCTTAATTCCAAAACATGAAGTATAACTTGGCATAGAAAATATCATTAAGCCACATATTTTGGTGAAATTACATTTTGTCAGTACAGATAACTAAATTGATGTAAAACAAGTAATTAAGAATTGCAAGCAATACAGAAGTCCCCTACTGGTTTTAAGCCATTTTCAATGTTTCTGTCGCCATAGCAACCATAATATTTGTCAGAATCAAAATATTTTTAGACGCGCATAATCCCCTTATTGCCCCCTATCCACATTACAAGTTTCATAAACCTAGCATGGAAACTGTTTGAGTTATGTCAGGATCCAGATTTTTTGACAGACTGACTGACAGACGGACAGAGGGCAAACCTATAGTCCCCTCTGATAAAAAACGGTAGGGAACTAATAGAGAAAGTTCAAATGATTACAACAAACTGATTTTATGCCTTTAATGCTGTACCACTTGCAAAACTTGTTTTGCTTATTTCTAAATTACTTTTATTTGTGCATGTTTTTAAAGTGCTGATGACAGTATTTCAGTCATATAGAGACTATCCAGTCAAATTATCTTGACAGTTCATGGTCAAATAAGTCCTGGAGCTTTAACTCTACTAATGCTGAACAAAGGTCAATGTTAAAGTTTGAGGACCGTTCTTGATTTATTGATCAGAAACAATTTGTTCTATCACAAGACTGACCAACAGATGGACATGTGCTGTGTAAAGCATGCAATATTAAGGATGTAAGGCCCAACAGTTCTTGTAGAGTAATTGAATGGAAAACCATTTTGGTCTATCTACAGACAGATTGACATGTGCAAAGCAGTATACCCCACATTTTTGATAAACAGGATAGAGAGATGTTTATAAAACATACATATCCCTACACCTTTTGTAGGTCCTGACAATGGCCCCATTCCCAAAGCAGAAGGACCCATTCCCAATGGAAAATATCATCCATTTTTCCCAATTGTATGAAATTTTCATGTTGCTATGTTTTGCCATGGACATATTATTTGAAGCTCAATAATCTTTCATTTAATTGTTTTTTTCAATTTCACAAGAGCATTACATTACTTTACAGACCAAAACATCACTTGGGATACAATAATGATTGCCTTGATTTAAGTTTCTTTTGTTAAAAAATTCCCTATTATCGACTGGGTCCTTTTCCCAAAAAGGCAAGGAAAACCCCGCAATTTGACCTTGAACTTTGACCTGACTTCAAAATCAATAGGGTTCATCTACTGATTAAGTGAAGCCTCCATGTGAAGAATGAGGATACTAGGCCCAACCGTTGTTGAGTTATTGAATGGAAACCATTTTGGTTTACCAACAGACAGGCCGATATGTATACCCCACATTTTCAATGAAGGGCATATCAACACTTACCACTGCCACCCATCCTAAAGCGGGTATGGATTCTGAGACACCAGATAAATGGTTAAACTGTGCACTTGTTCTATTCTTCTCTCGGAACTCCTGAAACACAACAAAAAGTACACTTGCAAACTTCCTGAAAAATTGTCTATCCAACAGAGAGATGAAAGGCAAGATATGGTTAGGACTGACATAACCGGAATCAGTCTGAATGTCTGCCACCTTGTATTTTGTTCTTGATTTTTTTATTTTGGACCAACTTATATTTTCAGCCTATGCCAGTCCGGAAGTCTTGTTTTTGTCTCAGATGATTCGTTTTGGTCCTTTTTCTTTGAACATTCTTTTGTTGTTTTTTACATATGAACAAGACACAGCTGCATGCAATACTTTAGCCAATACGGCATAACTTTCTCCGTTATTTTTATGCCATTTTTTATGCAACTTTTTATGCCATTGTAAAGCAATGTTGGAAAGATTTATGCATGAACTTTACCTGTATAGATGCTATGTGCTGAGACAATGGGTTCAACAATTCCTGAAGCGTGCTCTGAAATATAGAATCAATAAAATAGTCAGCATGTAAGGCAACGGTTCAAGATAATGATTGCACTTTGAAGATATTTCAATCATGGGTTGGCATCAACAGGGATTCCTGAAACACCATACAGGCCAGGCCATAATGTCACTTGTACTCTCAAAACAATGTATTAACTGACTGACTTAACTAACAAAATGATCAACCGACTGTACTAACCAACTGGTCAACTAATCAACAGACTGACTGACAGTAAACTGTCTGGCTGTTACTAACCTAGCACACTGACAAAGTTTCTGACCACCAACCTGACTGACTGATCGATCGACTAGGCTATTTAGACTTATCAGGACAACCGACTACAATATAATATAGCAAGTTGAACACCCCCTGAGAAAACATTCTGGATCTGCATATGAAATATACATAGTGATTTTGAGAAGGGCAGACAAATCGCTGAAAGAATTACCGACAAATATTGAAACAACCTTGAAACAAATTACTACCACAGAAAACATTAATATATTTACAACAAAACAACACAATATTGACTTTGGGAAACAATACAATATATTGATGACAATACCACACTGTGCAAGCTCCACAAATCTTGTCTACAACAATATATCTGGCTAGAAAACATTCACAATAGACCATAACAATTTGGCACCATAGGTAATGTTCCATTACGGAATTTTTTTTACACCAATATGACAAAATATCGTAAACCAAGTACGTCACAGTGACATACTATTATAATTAATGATGTGATAAAATGCAAAATATATGCCTGGTTCCCTGTTGCTGTATACGCATAAACATGTCGTAGACAAGTCACGGTGGCCATCTTGGATTCTATTAGCTCGGAGCAGTCTGCGGAAAGCATTGTAAAATGATGTTTTTTTTGCATTGTAACTTTTTTATAACAATCTTGAATACCTGAATGATAACACAACAATGCAATAATCATGTTACAATGGATAACATAATATGTTAAACATATGAGCCAAATCAAGCAGGAGATATTGTCGTAAATGTGTCACGTGATTTGTAAATGTGTCATGTGATTCCTAAAATTGTCACCTGATTTGTAAACTTGTCACGTGATTTGTCTGATGACTAGATTGATTTAACATCCCCTGGAGTAAATTACCACAATTATGTCATGGGGTCGGAGTGATTAATGCATCATCCACTGAACAAACCCAACTCCCTGTGGATTATAACTTTCCAATTACTTTAAGCATGACAGGATATTTATAAATTGAAACTCGAAATGTGTTCATTTAACCATGTCCCATAATTCAAATGCATAAGTTGACTTATACATCTACACAGTCAGATGACCGTAGCTATGTTTCTTTGCATTCCGCAAGAAAAGTCCTGACAATTTTTAACTTTTAAAACTTTGAGTTCTCTTCCGTCAAGTTGCATTTAGAGTATGCTTTTAGAAGCTTTTGGCCCTAAGAAGTAGATTATATACCAGTTTGTAACTATGTACCTGCTTTTTATATGTAGTGCAAACTTTAATATTAAATCAAGCATATAGAAAACCTAGTTTATGAGACCTACAATAATTTTGGCCTCAAACTCACACCTATGACACAAGTATGGGATACACACCTCACTGGAAGAGTGTTTATTAATAATATCTTCAACATAATAATGTGCTTGTCAGACAGTCGTAGGTGCCAATGACCTCTGGCTTCAAGCGAAATAAATTTATTAAACATCTTTATTCCTCGTATACAGGTAGAAAGTCACATAAGAAGAACATACTCATTTCACACAATACATTATCTTACATCATAATTATAATCAATTAGCGTACATCAAAAGAATGCGTCAAATTTCACACAAGTTACCCTGTATTTATACATACACATGTGCATTTTTTATGGATCAAACATATATATATATTGCTTTACAATCATAAGAAATTTTAATTAAGGTTTCTTTTGATAACCTATCTATGTAACATACATATAATTATCTACAGGACCTATAATCGTTAAAGCTCAGTACAAGATTTATGTTTTGTCATAACTTTCTTATAATAACTGACTCAGACTATAATTAAAGATCAATGCACGTGTACATAGAACTAGTACAATAATAACAGGGATGTCAACAGGGCCAAATTAAAAATCAGGAAAATCATATGCAGTCGACCATTTTTGGCACGCAGGAGGCCTTCAATGACATTGTTTCGATATATAACTCAGTTTAAACTAAAGAAAATCATTCAGAGCAGATTAAATTGAACATAACTTTGAAATATTTTCATCAAATAACTTTTATTTTGGTCAGAGGCCATTGCTCTATCAGGAATCATTAATCCGGAATTCCGGATTAATCAGGTAAATTGACACCCAAGATCACAGAGTAATTTTTACAGAAGCAGGACCTGGTCGACATTTCTTGGTGTTAATATACCCCTCGAGGTCTTTCACATTAAATTATTCCGGGGGGAAAAAAGCTGTAACCTATGATTCAGTGGGAGCGTAAATCATGTAAAACATGATTAAATGACGACTTTTATCACAGTCTCATGGCAAATAATAATAGGAAATATGATTTATTTTTTGTGGTAGGTATAAAATGCTTGTACACCTTTGAAAAAATCATTTACATGCTTATTCCAATGAAGAACACTTAATATTTGTTTATTGTTAGAAAGCCTTGATGTTCTCTCGCTGTAAATAGTGTGTTTTTGGCAAAACTGACGGTGTATCAAAGAAGTGGGAATGATTTCTTGATTAAACTTACAAATGTCTTAATTACTAGGGTTATAAACACAAATCAACTTAAGTGACACCGCAATAAATTATTGTATTAGGCTGTTTGCGGTAAATAACCACACATTTATTAATGCTATTTCTCAACCATTTTTCAGTTATATATTCGGCGGCAAGTGGTCCTACCCAGTTTTCCTGGACAGTATCCTATCGGTCGCAAGTGGTCCTACCCAGTTTTCCTGGACTGTGAGTATCCTAACCAGTCCTATAACTTACCAAGTTAAGACAAGGAACCAGCAATTTCACTACATGTCAAAAAAAAGTTATTGTCAAATTTTCATGGAACAGTTAAACTCCTGTAATGCTATGAATTAAATCTTTACTAAACTTGAATTGGATTAGTGTATTTTATTTACAATGAGAACACTTAAGAGCTAATTTTCCAGACCCAACTAAAAATATCACAACGTCATATAATTATAAGATAACTTACAAATTACATAAGATTTTTAATGATGTAATTCAGCCTAATTAGTAATTACCCCGTGGGTAGAAGCACCCACTTTGCAGAAGCACCTACTTTGAAACCATTTTGATCTCCTGGCAGAAAACTCTTCAAGACAATTCACCGATTTAATCAACACATTTTTGTAACATTAGACGAAAAGGTTACCAAAAATTATTCACAATTAACCATTGAAGAACAAGAGGGGAACTTTGTAATCAAGACAAAAACTTTAAAATAATTGCAAAGCTCTTTTACTAGGCTGTGGTCCAGTGGTAATTAAGTATACTCGATTTGTAACCTGGCAAAGTTGCAATGACGCTAAAATATTAAGGTGTTGAAGTTATTATGTCAATTAACAATTTGAACCGGGCTTATACTGGCAACATTTTTTACTAGTATATAATGTATTGGTAAAGGAACCTGAGAGTCAAAAACATAAATTCTTTTTCGAAAATTTCACTGTTTTTAAAGAGTAAAATATCAATTAATATTCAATTAATAAAGTTCAGTACTTCATTGATAAGCGTAAAATAAATGTATAATTTACATCATTAAATATTTCTCAAGCAATTTTGAACACTGCAAACGACTCAGATTTAGGAAGCAAAATGTTCAGAGTTAAAGACACTATGAAAAATATTATAAAATCTTTAAGGAATCAAGAGCACTCGTTAACTTGCATCAAATTTGATTGAGAAAAAACGAAGTGTCAATTAAATTCAAAGCTAACCAGGATTGAAGAATGTTTGAACATGGTGAACTCATCTGCAACAAATTCTCATTACCGAGCAGATTATCCAGACTCATACTTCAAAGAAACTCGGCTTATTTTCAAATCATGATCTGCAATTTAGTCAAAATTATGTAGCAAAGCTTATGTAACAGTTGTCTGTTCAGCTCAATTAAAATGTCAGAAGTAATCCCTAATGATGCCTTGATTAGAATATATTTGTTTCATTTATTCAAGGGGAGTAACTCTGCAGAGAACAGAAAATAAAACATTTGGTGGAAGTAAGACTTCTCTCCCTTTGACTATAAGACAACATTACTGAAGTCACTCCATTTGTTTGTTGGCAGCAGGATTTACCTCCCTTTGACTTCAAGTGTTTAAAGAATATTTACAACTTTGTTAAACATGAATATATTTTTGTGTATTAAAAAAAATTTTTTTTGGAGGTTGAAATTTGAAATTCAACATGTTAGGCAGTAAAAAATCATATTTTGGTTAAGAAAGTTTTGATAATAACAAGTTTGGATGGTTTGTTGAAAATGAATGACATTGAACCAAAAGTCACATAAAAGCTCCGTGAGTCGCATGTGTCGCCTGACGAAATGCACATTTGTCATGGAAAACTATCCAGTATTGGGCTACATATCAGACTCACAAGAGTTCTCTAGTCATCTGAACTAAAAACGACAAAGCGATGCTCTTGACAAAAAAATGTCCTGATAAAATCAATCTGAAGGGAATCATTCAAACACTACACAAGCTAGAGTTATGATTCTTGTGCACTGCACTTCATGTCACAGCAAAGAAACATGCATTCCTATTTTTGAGTCATTAATAGTTATGGTGACAAAGTTATGCCACGGACAAGAAATGCTTATAAAATCAATCAAAGGGAAAAAATTGAAAAATTGCACAAGGTAGAGTTACGGTTCTTGTGTACTGCACTTGGACTTTTGGTAAGAAACATGCATACCAAGTTTCAAGTCATTCAACCTCATGGTGACAAAGTTATCCTCCGGACAAGAAATGCTCAAATTAAATCAATCTAAGGGAAATAATTAAAAAACGATGCAAGGCAAAGTTATGGTTCTTGCGCACTGCAATTCGGCTTATTGCAAGAAACATACATATAAAATCTTGAGTCATTTGAACTTAAGGTGACAAAGTTATGCTCCGGACAAGAAAAGCTCTAATAAAATCAATCAAAGGGAAATAATTCAAAAACTATGACAGGTAGAGTTATGGTTCTTGCGCACTGCACTCCGGCTTATTGCAAGAAACATGCCTATCAATTATTGAGTCATTTGAACGTAAGGTGACAAAGTTATGCTCCGGACAAGAAATGCTCTAATAAAATCAATCAAAGGGAAATAATTCAAAAACTATGACAGGTAGTGTTATGGTTCTTGCGCACTGCACTCCGGCTTATTGCAAGAAACATGCATACCAATTCTTGAGTCATTTGAACTTAAGGTGACAAAGTTATGCTCCGGGCAAGCAATTTGTGACGCCGCAGCCTCAGCTGCAGCCACCGCCGCCAAAGTAACACCTATATGTCGCCTTTTCAGGCGACACAAAAACTCAAGTCTGATGATATCATATGGTAAATCTAAGCGCATTCCTTGTTTTCAGCATCAAAATGCAATGTTTATTGAACATGTTCAAAAGTGTATCTTGTTCCCAGTATGATACCGTTGTCAAAATTGTATTAAGTATCAAAGGAGGGCATACAATGCATATCGGCTATTTCAGTTGAGTGCTGCCTTCCTTGTCCGATTTTTTTGGGCACTTTAGTGTCCTTATTTTTCACTTTTAACCAAAGATTAATTTTTTGAGCTTGCACTTGTTTGAATTATGATGCTCAAAGCCAGGAATAAAGTGGTTTAAAGTGATAAATGATGTCTTGACTGCATAAAGTTTTGTGAACTTTGATTTCTCACCTAAAATTGTCAATTTAATAGCTATGTAAAGCTATAAATGCTAAAATCTTCAAATAACACTACATTTCCAGACCACCTTAAATGATGGATTTCATCATCGAAAAGAACTTTCAAATATTTTTGCCCTGTAAAAGTACAATATGCAAGATTAACCAAGTAAGACTGTTCTTTGTTTTCAAGGGGAGTTACTCCACACTGTACAGAAAATAATAAATCTGGTTGAAATAAGAGTTCTCTCCCTTTGACAAAAATACAACCCTAGGACTACTGAAGTTAACTCCACCGAAAAGTGATAAATTTGTTGGATGGAAGTAATATTTCTTTTCATTTGACTTTACATCATAACAACAGCAGGATTCTCTCCCTTTGACCATCAAACCAATTTTCGAGGCAACTAGATTTGTCTCCCTTTTACAATCAAACCCATTTTCGAGACAACTAAATTTTACTCCCTTTCTCAATCAATCACCACCATACTAACACAAAATTCTAAATTTTTCGTCCCCTACCGCAGTACAGGAAACACTTAGAGGAATAAAGACTTGTCAACATTTTAATGACACACCCCTCCCCTTAGTCGGAGGTCATTGACCAATATGGCAGGGAATAGAACGAATGACCATGCACTTAGGACTGTCACAGACGATTGCAAACAAACAACATTGATACATACATAAGGGTATGTGAGGCTACACCCAACATTTGTCATTTAGGTCATCTATGAATCATTGACTATCATGCAAGCTCCTAGCATTGTATCAACAGCACAACTAATATTACAATGGCTACTAGCACCATATCAACAGTGACTCACAGCAACACACAACTAACAATACAGTGACCTTCTAACTTGTTTGTTTGGACTGCACTCGTGTCTCGATTTTTGTGGAACAAACAGTTATGATGTAAGATTGTGTCTACCAGATGGCATGGTTGTCCCGTGAACGTGTTCCCATTGACCGAAAGGCAGCCGGTTTGATCCCTCAAACCGAATGATTTTCAATATTTTTCTATCAAACATTGTACATGTTAAGTCTCCGGAAAGTACTATTAGTAGTACTATGCTGGGTCAAAAATCGACCAGAAGTTAATGTACTACGTTGCAAAAACATTTCCACTTAATAATCATGTCTGTCTATACTGCTTTTACTGGCAGCTTCTTCTCTCTTTCAGATACATAAAATTCAGTTTCAGGTGTGAGGGGGGGGGGACACCCCAAGCTTGGATTGGATATCCAAATTACAGTAACGTATGGGACGCCTCACCGACCAGATAAACCAGTAACATTACATTGAAGTGTCTACTTAACAGGGGTTCCACTGAGGCATAATGCCCAATCCTGAAAACCAGTCACAAGTCGGTTTCGAGTGTCATTAGCACACACCCCTACACCAAAACTCAGTTCAAACATTGACACAAACATTCAGCTGATGAACTTTCAAATGACCATAACTTAGTCAATTCTTTGAATTTTTTCACCAAATAAATTTCATTTTCTGCAGAAAAGTTCATTCTTTCTACTGCAGCGAATCGGGCTTTCTGGATTATTCCAGAATTTTAGGACCCCTGCTACTATAGAAACAGACTTACCTGGGCGGGTTTCTTGCTCTTTGATGCAATAACAAGAAAATCACGGAGACCCTGGAAAGCTACCTTTACCATGTTGGCCTGAAAATAAATCAATTCTTATTTAACAAATATGACCACCAACACATCTTAATCCAATACATCACTGTGGCCAAATTCTACTGAAACATCTCAGATATTACTCTCAGCTCAAATTTAAGATTTTGCGAAACAAAAACACAGTAATAAATAGATGTAACAAAAACATTTTGGTGAAAGTTATCTTTAAATTGCCCAATAGGTCGTAGGACCATGTACCTGGAATTCTGTCAGACCACTATGTGCCATATATCATATGCTGCTGGTTCTAAAATTATGCAGTGCATATGTTCCTTAAAAATGAAGATTAACTCAATAAATACACAGTTCTCAATGTTACCTAAGTACCAATATGTTTCAACATGAGCTTCTCAGTGCCATACTTGGATAGTATAATCAAAGCAACAAAAGTAATTGTTGTAAGAAGTACGTACTCCTGTTTAGGGGTTATGTTCATGATGGTGAACAAGTATGCAAAGTATCAAAGCAATATGACTATAGACTTGGAAAATATTTGAGGTTGTACCTAAACTTTAACATGGATTTCTGGCAAAAAGAGCATGCTGAATTAGATAAAATGCCTGATAGAGTTACAGAAATACATACTCCTGTGTAGGGGTTGCGGTCAGGATGGTGAACAAGTATGCAAAGCATCAAAGTAATATGTCAATGGACTTTAAAAATATTTGAGATTGTACCTAAACTTTAACATGGATTTCTGGCAAAAAGAGCATGCTGAATTAGATAAAATGCCTGATAGAGTTACAGAAATACATACTCCTGTGTAGGGGTTGCGGTCAGGATGGTGAACAAGTATTCAAAGTTTCAAAGCAATATGTCAATGAACTTTGATATTTGAGGTTGTACCGAAACTTTAACATTAGCGTTACCCGACGCTTGGGTGACTGTAATAACTGCCCTTATTCTTCAAATAGTGGAGCTACAATTTATAGGGCTGCAGGTACACTTTCCAACAAGCCACATAGTTGGAAAAAACAATTCACCAAGAATTGCAAGCAATACAATAATCCCCTACCGGTTTGAAGCCATGACCTTTTAACTATTTTTTTTATGTTTCTGTTGCCATAGCAACCACAGAATAAACAAATATTTAGGAAGACATAATCTCCTAACTGGCACCTACCCTGATACCAAGTTTCATAAACATAGCTTAGAAACTGTTTGAGTTAGGGCAGGATCCAGATTTTGGACATATTTTCACTATTTCTGTCTCCATAGCAACCACATTGTCAGGATTAAAATTTTTTAGACATGCATAATCCCCTTATTGCCCCCTATCCACATACCAAGTTTCATAAACCTGGCTTGGAAACTGTTTGAGTTATGTCAGGATCCAGACTTTTTGACGGACAGACAGTCGGACGTTCTAACGAGACAGTATTTATGTGGCTACTTTATGGAATGGAGAGTAGTTATGTGTCTAATTTTAGCCACATAAAAGAAAATTTTAGCCACGTAAAAGAAAATTCTACTTTCATTTTAACTATTTTCAACTGGTTTGTCCATTGTGGGCGTGGACAAACAGAGGGGCAAACAGACAAAAGACAAACCTTAATTGACAAAATAAGTGGCCTATACACCAATAACCATCAATGAAAAGCATGTACAGGCACCTTTTAACCAACTTTATTAAAAAGATTCCTAAATTACTAAATATGCAAATTACATAATTGACAGACACCTGTCGAAATCAAATCATTTACATTTAAACGCAGTATATTTTTTATGTCGCTTACAATAAACCCTGCAATTCCCTCTTTAACATGAATGGGTAAATGGCAGTATGAATGTAATTTAATATATCGTTCTCTATTCACCTTTTATTAAGGCAATTCAACCGGCTGACAAAACGTCACCTTAATTATGCGTCTCGGTAAATAGAACATCTATTATATACACACAAAATGATTTTCTGCTAATTTATGCTCATCGGTTTTTTTTTAACAGATTGTGAATATCAGAGCATTCAAACAATATGCTTATTTTCTATATACCCGTAAAAAGCATAGGAAGGTCAAGATTTGTTTTACATAAAGAAAACACAGCATATAAACCTAATCACTTAATGACATATTGGGAGTCTATAAAATTCAATTTGTATGACTAATTGCCAGCAAAAGCATCCGTGATTTCCGGTCACTGTATGGCTTATTGGGAAACATAACAATTCAATGTGTATAACTGATTGAGATAACTGGAAATTGACTCGTTTATCACTGTGAAAAGAGCAGCTAACCTTTTTTAAGTATTTGATTTATTTGCCAACACTTCCCAAAAGTATATAGTGTAGTGGCAAATATCTAGGGTAGGTCGGTACAAGAGAAACAAAGATAGCTTTTGTTACGGCCTTGGGCTCCTCACAGTAAAACAATGGATGTGTTATTTGATATAACAAAGCATACGCAGTTAGGCAACAAACATTACTTCAACAACAAAGAAGTTTTTTTTGGATATTAACTTTTGTTTCAATCATTTTAGAATTATGAAATTTGTATTGAAATTTTGAAATAAATTGAACAGAAACATCATAGGAGTCACCTCCCCTTAACTGTAGAACATATAGGAGTTACCTCCCCTTAACTGTAGAACATATAGGAGTTACCTCCCCTTAACTGTAGAACATATAGGAGTTACCCCCCTTAACTGTAGAACAAATAGGAGTCACCTCCCCTTAACTGTAGAATATAAAGGAGCCACCTCCCCTTAACTGTAGAACATATAGGAGTCACCTCCCCTTAACTGTAGAAAATATAGGAATCACCTCCCTAGAACATATAGGAGTCACCTCCCCTTAACTGTAGAACATATAGGAATCACCTCCCTAGAACATATAGGAGTCACCTCCCTTTAACTGTAGAACATATAGGAATCACCTCCCTAGAACATATAGGAGTTACCTCCCCTTAACTGTAGAACATATAGGAATCACCTCCCTAGAACATATAGTAGTCACCTCCCCTTAACTGTAGAACATATAGGAGTCACCTCCCCTTAACTGTAGAGCATATAGGAATCACCTCCCTATAACATATAGGAGTCACCTCCCCTTAACTGTAGAACATATAGGAATCACCTCCCTAGAACATATAGGAGTCACCTCCCCTTAACTGTAGAACATATAGGAGTTACCTCCCCTTAATTGTAGAACATAATTATATGATTCACCTCCCTAGAACAAATAGGAATCACCTCCCCTTAATTTTAGAAAAAGATTTCGATACAGTCTGAAGCTGATAAAACCGATCCTCTATTAGCATAATTTAACAGTTGACTTATAAGTCACATATTGACTGCCTTTTTACAACTTTGGCTTCCTATTTATATACACAGATAGTACTAGTAATACATACATGCACCATTTGTTCTACGGACACAAAAGAGATCGGAGACTACAACTGGATTGCAATATTTGGTATAAAGGTCAGGAGAGGGTTTCCGGGTTACTTTCTCCATAATAAAGCATTTTCTTATTGGTACAATGTAATAATACAAATAAATCTTACATGTGTTTGGACATCATCACCGATCTTGCTGCTCAAATCTAGATATTTAGCAAACTCCGAACCCAGCACAGCATCAAAGGCAGCAACATTTGGCGCCACAGCTTCTGTATATGGTATAAAAGAAAGTTATTAACTCACAAATATATGTTCAAATGATTGTGATAAATAATTATCGGCTTGCTCAGTTAGCGCATTGGGCAGAGTGATACAGCTGTCACCAAATATTTCAGGATTGTTCGAGAAAATGGACATGATATGTTCCATATATGGAGAAGTTGTCAGAGGCTGGCTAATTGGTTTTTAATGGCTATAATGCCAAAATTAATTATTTTTTCTCTTGACCCTGGTCAATTAGGGTAGGTCCCGTCGGGAAATGGTCAAGTCGTCCCTTTGGTGCAACAAGGTTGTATCTCTCTATATAGTATATAAGCGAGTTACAACCTGGTTGTGCCAAAGGGACGAAGTGTTTTTATAAAGTCTCAAAAATATTTTGGGTAGGGGAAATTTTGCTCGGGTAGGTAGGGAAGTGGAAACAAACAATATTTTAGTTTTCGCCTATAACATGATTCAGGTGAGTTATTGGTTTATATTGACTCTTATTTCCATAATTTTATTCTCCCAACTATTCAGTTTTCTTGGACTGTATCATAACCTGGTTGAGTACTAACTTACTGAAGCTTCCACAAGGAATCAGCAACTTCTCCACATGTGGAGGAAAATCGGCATTGTTGTCAAATTATTTTGGTCTAACACAGTTTCTCAACAATGTTTCAGTTTTACTGAACTCTATTCTAACCAGTACTAACTTACTCTTCCACCAAATAAGCCAGCAACTTCTCCACATGTGGAAGAAAATCCATTTTTTATTGATGGCCTATAATTACTGATTCATACAAACTGATGATATAGTAAACATGATTCTGGCAAAAACAAGACTCAATAGTATCCCGGCAGTAAAAATCTCCAATAAAACTGAACACAAACATGATTGTTGCCAAATTCATCTTATTGTGTAAACATGTGTTCAAATGGTAGGAAGTATACTGTGATAAATACTATGTGTAGAGGTACCCAGTTACCGCAGCCTGGTTGTACAAATCACTGTATTGCAAATGATTGATTTATGATACTATTATGAGGTAACCCATGATTTATGTACTCTGCTTCATCAACTCATGAACACATCATACAAGTCTTCATCTTTAAAGCAAGTTGAATCCATTTCTAAAGCTTCAGATTATATAATATATTAGCAGAATTGACAGAATGTTCCCCACCCAAAGTATGTGAAAAATGACTGAGTCAGATCACACAGACAATTTAATAATAATATCTGTTCTAGGTAATGAATCTTCCTGTAGTAAGTTCCTCATATTTTCACCCTTTACATAATGGTGGCTGATTTATGCCATGTCGTATTGCGCTTTTTCACCACAACAAAGCGAAAATACGAAAATGTAACAATGCCGAAATGTAACATGCGAAAAAGCGAAAATACGACACGGCATAAATCAGCCACCGATGTAACTTTACTGCATAGATACCTCAAAACAATGTTGTCATTGAAACGACTGGACAAAAATCAAACCATTACTACAACCACCTACATCAGGGGTTTGACTCAGGAGTAGGGGTTTTGACCCTTGAAATTCCAACCTTTTGACCCTCAAAATTTTGGTTTGAAGGGTCATTTTCTCTTAAAATCATGGGTATTTTGGCTATAAAATGGTAAATTTTAGTCAAAGTTATCAAAATGACCCTTCAGTTTTAGAAACTAGTGGAACGACTGCTACATTACTCCTTTTAACACAATACTTTATCAAAATCAAACACAACAAATAAATATCCAAGGGCAATAATCCTTCATATCTCTAATCTTTAGAAGAACTAATTATCTCCCCTTACTTTCTGTGTTATTCATCCTAATAATACAGCAATAGAACACACTTCACAACACATAGATGTCCAATATGAAGTTTAGTATGACCAAATATTTATTGTATGATAAAGTCAGGCAATCTATACGCCTGACACAAAAACCAAAACTGACAGATCAACGTTTTCGATCTTTTGACAACTTAATTGATCGAGTACTCAGGTATCTTAAAAGCAAACTAGATTTTGTAGAGATGATCATTGTGACCAAGTTTCATACAGATAAGGCCAATATTTTGACCTCTAGTGACTACACAAGGTTTTTATATGATTTGACTTAATGACCTAGTTTTTGACCCCAGATAAACCAATATCAAACTTGGCCTAGATTTTGTTGAGATGATCATTGTGACCAAGTTTCATAAAGATAAGGTCGACATTGTGACCTCTAGTGACTACACAAGGTTTTTCTATGATTTAACCATGTGACCTAGTTTTTGACCCAAGATGACCCAATATCAAACTTGACCTAGATTTTGTTGAGATGACCATTGTGACCAAGTTTCATAAAGATTGAGTCAAAATTGTGACCTCTAGTGACTACACAAGGTTTTTCTATGATTTGACCTAGTGACCTAGTTTTTGACCCCAGATGACCCCATATCAAACTTGGCCTAGATTTTGTTGAGATGATCATTGTGACCAAGTTTCATAAAGATTAGACCAAAATTGTGACCTCTAGTGACTACACAAGGTTTTTCTATGATATGACCTTGTGACCTAGTTTTTAACCCCTTATGACCCAATATCGAACTTGACCTAGATTTTGTCGAGATGATCATTGTGACAAAGTTTCATAAAGATTAAGTCAAAATTGTGACCTCTAGTGACTACACAAGGTTTTTCTATGATTTGACCTTGTGACCTAGTTTTTAACCCCGGATGACCCAATATCGAACTTGACCTAGATTTTGTTGAGATGATCATCATGACCTAGTTTCATAAAGATTAAGTCAAAATTGTGACCTCTAGTGACTACACAAGGTTTTTCTATGATTTGACCTTGTGACCTAGTTTTTGACCCCGGATGACCCAATATCGAACTTGACCTAGATTTTGTCGAGATGATCATTGTGACCAAGTTTCATAAAGATTAAGTCAAAATTGTGACCTCTAGTGACTACACAAGGTTTTTCTATGATTTGACCTAGTGACCTAGTTTTTGACCCCGGATGACCCAATATCGAACTTGGCCTAGATTTTGTTGAGATGATCATTGTGACCAAGTTTCATAAAGATTAGGCTAAAATTGTGACCTCTAGTGTCTACACAAGCCAATTGTTGACGGACGGACGACGGACGGACGACGGACGACGGACGAAGAGTGATCACAAAAGCTCACTCTGTCACTTTGTGACAGGTGAGCTAAAAAACAGGCAAGTTTACCAATAGTGCATTATATAAAACTATATCAAGAAATAGAAGGTCTGTATATAATTCAAGAACATTAACTCAGTACAACTGTTAGGCAATAGCAACAAACAATTATTTAAGAACAAAAATGACATAAGTATGGCCCTGACAAGCTATTTATTGCCATTTTTTACCTTTTAAACTCAAAGTGTGACCTTGACCTTGGAAATACCAACAGACAGACTGACTGACAAAGTGACTCCTATATAGCCCCTCCTCTACTAAGTAGTGAGGATATAATAACCTCCATCCACACACAGATGCAAAGTACTTTGTTTAAACCATTTTCTTTCAACCTTATGACCTTGACCCTGAACCATTAACTTTAACCATACAGACTTGACCCTGAAGTAAACCATGTGACCTTCACCCTGTGCAATATTGAACTTAACACAATAGCATCAATCTTATAGCCTCGAACCTGAACCATTAACTTTAACCATACGGCCTTGACCCAGAAGTGAGCCATGTGACCTTGAACCTGCATGTACTGCATTGACCTTAACACAATAGCTTCGACCATACAAGCTTGACCTTGAACCAAACAAAGATGAGGTTGATTACATTTCAATATGTCAAAAATATGAAGTTAATTTTTATGATGACTGATTGATTGACAAATGACTATTTAAACATATGACATTAGGGACAAACCAGTTAGTATTTCTCAGCACTAAGACAATCATATGCTGATATCAAAATGATAAAGGTATAGTATGAGAAGTATCTGGTTCAATCCCAGGCCCTGTGGCCCCTGACATTAGTCACGACATGCTACTAGTATATCTTCTATGCTTGATGTTCAGCATAGTGAGTCCCAGGTACAGGTAACTTAGTTCTGTGATTGGGCAGTTTCTCTATAACTGTAATACAAACAATCAGAAGTATAAAGTCAGACAAACCTGGTGCAGAGCTTCCACCGGTGGCTCCCCCGGATTTCACACCTGTTACTGCTAGAGACTCCAGTCTGGATGCCACAGCTTCTAGACGGCTTACAGCCAGTTGCATTTGTTCAGCCGACATGACGTTTTCTTCTATCAACCTTGATGCACGTAGAGCTCGTACCTTCTTTTGATGTTCAGCAAATTTTTCTTCGGTCGCTGAGTAACGTTTGCTTAAATCCTCCTGTAAGTTAAATTCATTAAGAGAATGATTAGAAAAGAATTGTTCTCGACTTCTGTTAATTTCCTCACGAATACTCAGAGAGCTGGATACGCTCATCTGTGAGGCAAACTTAGATTTATTACCTCCCTTTCCATTCTCGAGAGTACAGTCCTTTGATTCACTTACAGACCGATTCACTGTTTTATTCACGGTACCATTTTGTTCTTTTTCACTATTTGGACTGGTACACTCCGTATCCTTAGTAACAGTGACTTCAATAGCGGGTTCAACAATAACGCCATCTTTCTTTTCCTCTGAATTACCGCCCTTGTCCTCAGGGTTTCTTTTTTCATCTTTTTCCTCCTCTGCTGCAACCTCGTAATCCTGTTTTTTTCGTTTACAACACAACATTTTGGCTTCAGTAAAGCTTACGAAAGGTCTGAGGACAATAAAATATCAATAAAATATCAATACCAATAATGTCAATTGCTTTATTTGGGATAATATTGTTATATCTTGTCAGTGTCCCGACACGTATTGACAATTTCAATCACAGGAAAAGCTCAGCACATACATTGACATAGATATTCACACATAATGTCCATCAATGTTTAATATGTTGTCGATATTTCACACAATATGTCCCAACATTATGTGTCTCATTTTCTCTATTCAGAGGACATCCACAGTGTGTCCAAATGTATCAATTGTCAATCGACTTTTTTTCACATCAAACTGATGTAACAAACTATAAAACGAAATATATCATCTTTTTTATTGAATTATACATCTACAGGGGGTTTACTAAGTTATTTTATATTTTATAGTAAATATAAGTAGGCCAGAATGAAAGAAAAGCCAAGGTTATTGTCCACTCCCACTTTCTATTTTTCATGACATATGTTTTTGTTTAAATTTTCAAATTACATCAATCACTTTATTCGGAAGGATTTTTAAATTACTATTATCTTCATAGATTGTTATTGTCATTACTATCATTTTCCGTTATTATCATTTACTATTATTTATTAGTTTATATTTATTTGTTTCTGGTTGATTGTGATTTCTGGTTGATTGTGAAACAAGGTCTATAACTTATATATTCATTTACTCTTGACACCTCATATCTGACGGTATTCATTCCCACAGGAGTATAAGAGTTACAGCCAGCTTCCACGTTCAAGCTGAATATCTAGCAAATGGTATTATCTGACCACATTAAACTGAGACTCCAAGCATTTTCCGTTCAAGTTTAACAAATCTCAATTTAATGTGGTTTACTAAAATACCATTTTCATTTGTTTTTGGTATGATGCGACCACAGAGCAAACCCTGGACCCTCTGAAATCTCAAGCGGACACCACTAGGCTATAAAGGTAGATGTTGAACTCGGGGAATAATGTGGAATGAATGTACGGACAGGCAGAGAGACAAAGCTGAAAGGCCATCTACCAAAAAAGATAGTAAAAAATCAAACAGGGAAGGCAGCACTCAACTGAAACAGCCAAGCACAGAAACCACCACAGACCACAATTACACAGCACAGAATGCCCAACACACAACTGAACGAGAAAATGAACTTAACTGCTGAAAGTCCAAGCTTCAGCTGTCAAAAAGTCAAAAGTAAAAGTCCCAGCTTCAGCTGTCAAAAAGTCAAAAGTAAAAGTCCAAGCTTCAGCTGTCAAAAAGTCAAAAGTAAAAGTCCAAGCTTCAGCTGTCAAAAAGTCAAAAGTAAAAGTACCAGCTACAGGGGATATATATGATCAGCTGAGTGAGCACCAAATAGTGTTATTACAATGTATGTTAGAACAACCAGATACCCCTGTCACTCCCCTCCAATCCAAAATGTTCACACTAACAAGAAACTCACATTTATTAGAGTGTCAAAATCATTAACCTTTAATATAAACAGAAGGTATCCAAAGATTGCGCACTTTTTATTTCACAAGTTTTGTGAATCAAATAAACGGTACAGTCATAAACAATATTTATTGTCGTTAACTATTTGGCGAGTAATTGTGGGATATGAAATAAGTAAGTGAATCTTGTTGCATTTTACGACAAGAATATACTGGAATATACAGAAATGTTTATTTAACTTGCCGGTGACATGGCCCGGTAGTAGAAACAAAAACAAGTATGCCCCAATGGTACCAAGCATTCTAGAAATACTGAATGGAATATGTTTGGTCTACTGACAAATGTACCGACAGCACAAACGAAATACCCACAATGCTCCACTTTACCAAGGTGTATGAATGGCTACCAAATAGAGTCAAAAGCCAATGTGCTGTGTGTGCTGACATCGGCACTGAATATTATGGGGGGGGGGGGGGGTAAATGTACAGTATGGCGATGAACACATGTCTGGAAATGAACTTTTACTTCTGAGAACATTACTTTACAAAGCATTAGTATATCCCTACATTTTGTACATTGAATATGGGGGTGGGGATAATAAATGTTACATTTAATGTGAAATAAACAAGGAGCAGGATGTATAGCCAGTCTATACACAGTATGCTAACATCATTAGCTTGTCTTATCATATATACTTCATACTAAGATACACGCCCTCAACTACATCACTGATCAATATATATATATATACCTCGTACCTGGAAACTATTAAATACACTGATAAGCCTAGGTAGGCTTTACTACCATGTTTATCATCAATAAATACACATTAATGTTTATTGAGATATAGACAACAGATAAACAGAAAAGAATGTTCTAAACCAGCGTCTACACAGTATGGGTCCGCCACATTTATTTGATAAACATTACCTTGAAATTATTAGTTTGCGTGGAATTATTAGTTTTCGTGGGTGATTATACTTAGTTGATTTTTCTGTGTTTCACTGAGACAGTCGTAGTGAATAGCCATTTGGTTTTATTCCTGCCTAATTGCAATTAGCCAATGACCTCCAACTTCAAGGGATTTAATTAAATTTGAGGAGGAACTTGACCATGAAATCAAATCACTACCAATGATTAAATGAGGTAATAGGGTGACACAGTGGTACAGTGGCTAACGCTCTTGCCTACGATTAGAGAAGTCCCTGGTTTGAATCTCGAACAGGACACTTGATCATAATTCTGAAACCCTTTTCAATGTTTCCTACCCTACTGGAGATGATCAGAGAAGGTGATCTTGTGTGTATTGGTGCTAAACAAGCATGGTACAGTAGCAAGGAGTCAATTCAGGAAGAGATACGAAAGGCATTTTATCATTTTCATATTTTATCAAAATACACAAAATAAAATTCTAATGAATATAGCAATTTTACAGTTTGTTGTTAATATATATATAATTCACACTGAAGTTTTTTCATAATTAGCGTAGGCGGACGGAATGGTGGATAAGATCTGTACACAAAAATAATATGCCGGAAAAAAAACAACACAAAAAACGTACAGTAATTATTGGGATGTTATTGCAGAATTTTTGCGAATACGAAAAAGACTGACATTTAATATGTAAATAAGCTCTTTGCAGACTGTATAGTCTTTTTATATGACAATAAAACAAATGGAATTACAAACACCACAAAGCATCCTAATTAACCATAAAGAAGGTTTACACATTCTTTTCTGCCAAAAGAGCCATTCTTAGACATCATTCTATGGAATGCATTGAATTTTTAATAACTGAGAATAACTAGGAAATTGCGAGCTGCAAGAAATTTGAAAATATAGGTTCATATAAATTGGGAGATAATTGAAAAAACATTTTTAAGTGCAACAAAGTATTACATTTTTCACCGACATTTGGCTGATACTGAACTAATGACATAAACAGAAAGGTACTGTGAACCAATTTACTTTCGCAAATACTTAAACTTTCGCATTTTGCTGATCGTCGGCATATTTGCGACTATAAACTTTTGTGTTTTTAAGTTTCCTGCAATGTCCATATCAAAGTTTTTAGCACTTTTGTGGCGATTTAATTTCGCAAAATTCTACCACTCGCAACTCCGCGAAACTAAATCGTGCAAAATAATTTCTAGGTTACAGTATTTTACACGGCAACAAAATGAACCGTTTTTGATGCTGTTCCAATATTCAGGATGGAAATCAATGTGTAGTAAGTGTTGAGGTATAAATGATTGTGTAATATATTTAGTGTGCATGTAATTCTAAAACAATAACCCAATTGTTACATAGAACAAAATAACAGGCTGCAAGTAACTTTATATAATGTTCCAATCAAGAATCATCAAGATTTTTTTGTTTGGCCTTTTCGACAAGGCTGTTTCGTTGAGCAGGTTCATAGTCTGGTTCCCATTCCAAGCCTACAGCACTTTCATAGCACTATTACTATAATACTTTGGGGACGAGAACCAGACTTAAAACCTGCTCCATGAAACAGCCAAGTCGAAAAGGCCTCGAATGCTTTCAGTTTTACTCTTAACTGCGGCACTGGGGGCATGAGGCGGTGGGTTTGATCCAAGATGCTGTAACGCAACAATGAATGTTGATCATGTACTGGTATAGCTTCTTCGACTGGCACTCAGCATAATTATAACATAGTCACATGTCTGTTAAACCTTAGTGTTCCTAAGTGGGTTAAAGTCTCCAAAATACTGGCATATATACAGTAGTTAGAATGCACCATTGCTTTAGTCAAACATGTAAGTGTGTGATATCTCGATTCACGCTCATTATCCTTATGTCAATCATCAATTATTTTCCAATACTGAGAAACCAGGGGGGACAACTGAACTACAGAGATGGACTCAGCAAGACAACTTATGAAGGGAGATCATTCTTGATATTTGTCCTAACAAAGCTGCACATACAATGTGTACACATTATAATTAGTCTTTTATCAGAATAGTGAAGGAAAAATGACAGGAAGGGATTTAAGTGATAAGTTAACTACAAAATATCACAGTAAAATGCTTCCTTCATCATCTACGATGTACTTTATGTCAAATCCTTTATCTTCAGTCCTTACATGACACAACAGATATAGTATGGTTATATAAAACACCTGGTTTAAACAAATACCCTACAAACAACTTTATCTAACAACACCCACTTAAATAAACAAGGTTAACATGCATAATGTTATCAACAGTAACATTAACAGTTTAGCCCACACAATGACTGTCTGCATATTCTTTAAAACTTTGTGTAATATTTGAATATGCCATACCCCCATTTCAAGGCAATTTGATACACCATGCATCTCCCACTGTAGGGATTTAGACAAAATGTTTGATTCTAGGGTGGGGGAATTTAAAACCCGTCCCTTCACCCAGGGGCAAAATATTGATAGGTGTATAATATAACCAGAACGGTATATGTGAATGGATATGTGGATTGTTCAAGGGATGGCTGTCTGGAAAAGATTTCCTATTATCTACCTTGTTGGATACATTCATAGGGGGATAATTTGAGAGACTTCAGTATGACAGTTAAATTATCTTTCTTGATAAATTCTATGGTAGACCAATGAGTGACCCAAGTATCAACCTACCGGGATCATCGTGTTATAAATCCAGTGAACTAGTCTAACTACGGGACTTACCAGACCACCGCCCCAACAGTCAATTTAGAGATAATGTCTACATTCGATATAAAAACTTTATCATCGAAATCTGATTTATACGACAAAGCATCAAGTAATATTCTAGAAAATTTTAAAAGTATGTAAACTTTGTAACTGTGCAGTAAAAATCATCGGGTAAAGGAAATCAATTATCTTTCCCCAAAATGAGTTCATAAAATTATACAGGTTAAGTTTTTTACCCCAATTTGATGGAAAATTAGTTATTTCCCGAATGTGCAAGCAATTAATAATATAATTGTTGTTACTCAGGTAAACGATCATGTTTTTGGAGTAGTCTTCCAAATTCCCTCCCCTTCCAAGTAGTGATTTTGCTGATTAGTCAAATTGTATTGTCATGGAAATACGACTAAACGCTACTTGACGTGACAAAAAACAACAAAACAACCAATTAACAAGTCATTATAATCATGACATATTTGCGTTACATCCCTTTGAAAAATGGCGGATTTTTTCAAATTCCACTATTCCATTAATTGGCAAGAGGAATGGAAGATCAGAAATGCTTTCCTAGTACCTATTGCTGTTACCATTGAAATAGAAATTGAACATCATTAAATTTGGTATTTTTTATCAAACTTTTCAATGCTAAAAAAAAAAAATACAGGCCTAGACACTAACTATATTGGCCACTGGTCCGACAGGGCAAAAGCGCCAAATTTGTAAATAGGACAGGTCCTTCTAGATTTTCATTTGTCTCGGACCAGCTGACCAGTGTTAAGTGTCGAGCCCTGGCTTACTTTGACAACTTGCAATAAGGTTATGTTAAAAAAGTTAAGTTATAAGTTTTCGAGGGGCACTTTCAGCAGTTCAGCCACCCTTTTATATATTAACTTCCCCAGGGCATAGGGCTACAATGAAACCTGCATTTGAGTCTCCCTGTTGAGACTATTTCTCTCCTGGTTTGTGTGCAGCCAACATCGAGAAACAGCGCCAGGAATATCGAACATGTACAAACACCGCCCTCACAGGTACCAATTCACACCTTGGTCAAGTGGAGCATTGTGGGTTATACTTGCTCAGAGAAATTAAGCAGTGGTGCAGACGGGGATCCAACCCGGGACCTGTTGATCCCAAAGCGCTCAGGCCTTAGTAACTACCTCTAGACCAACACTCCCCAATGAATAATGTCTTAATTAAAATTCTAATTAATGATGATAATAACTTTTAAAGAATAGTTATTGTTTTGTATGCAGCTGATCAATTCATGATTAATGGATTAATCAGTGACTTTAGGGTCTGATTAATCAACTAAAACTATTTGAACAGTGAATAGGTCCCCTCGTATTTCCAGTGCCACATGATTTCAAGGGATATATTTTTATTGTAACACACAAGATGTCCAGTAGAATGATATCATTAGTAACCAGGGTGACAAATATTCGACACAAGCAAATATATACAACCTTCCCACACAAGTGGGAGCACAAAGGCCACCTAAGTTGAACATTTGAAATCAGAAAAACATCCTACAACTACCTAGTATTCATAAACCACTTCACCAAATTTGTATGCGCCATCAGGACCATGAAATTGCTGAGGCAAAAACAGTACAAATAATATGTATGATTGAATACATTATAATTTGTAACCATCACGATCTGACTTTAAAGTTTAAACCATTTTATATCATTTGAGGGATGTCCCAAAATTGTGCAGATCAACAGTGTTGCAAGAGGTGTCCCGGCAATGATTACACAGCGTGACAATATGAAGGGTGTCCCATGACAGTAAGAGGGGTGTCCCAAGATGACACTAGCCAGATTAACAGTATAAAGGGTGTCCCATGACAGTAAGAGGGGTGACCCATGATGACACAGATTGACAGTATAAAGGGTGTCCCATTACCGTAAGAGGGGTGACCCATGATGACACAGATTGACAATATAAAGGGTGTCCCATTACTGTAAGAGGGGTGATCCATGATGACACAGATTAACAGTATAAAGGGTGTCCCATGACAGTAAGAGGGGTGACCCATGATGACACAGATTGACAGTATAAAGGGTGTCCCATTACCGTAAGAGGGGTGACCCATGATGACACAGATTGACAATATAAAGGGTGTCCCATTACTGTAAGAGGGGTGACCCATGATGACACAGATTGACAGTATAAAGGGTGTCCCATGACAGTAAGAGGAGTGTCCCATGATGACACAGATTGACAGTATGAACAATGTACCATGACAGTAAGAGGGGTGTCCCATGATGACACAGATTGACAGTATAAAGGGTGTCACATGACAGTAAGCGAGGTGTCCCATGATGACAAATAGCACATATAAAGGGTGTCCCATGACAGTAAGAGGGGTGTCCCATGATGACACAGATTGACAGTATGAACGATGTCCCATGACAGCAAGAGGGGTGTCACATGATCACACAGATTGACAGTATGAAGGGTGTCCCATGACAGCAAGAGGGTAGACCAACAGGTGTAAAACAATATACCTGTACCTGGTGACCCCCACTTCTCGGAAGTCAGGATGGGGGATAACAATGATTTGTTATACAGTATAGCATTTCTTTTGAATCTTACAATAAACAAAGAATTGTTGTATCTGTCTGGTGAAGCAGACGGGCTCTTACTGGAACAAGAATCAACAAAATGCCATGTCAGATTTGCCATGATTAAAGCCAATTTATACCAATCAAAAAACAAATGTAGACAAAACTCTAACAATATGAAACCAGCAAACCATTGATTCAAACAATGAATCTGTGTTACAGTTCTATGGAATCAAAGTTAATTGTGAGACAGGAGACATAAAATCAACAAATCTCTGACAGACAGCATCAGTTGTATACCAGAAATCAGTCTGTATCAATTAGTCTTCATTTCAGACATTTCAGACAAATTTACCAAGAAGTGTATTCATCTATCGAGGTGGTGGTAATAGCAAAAGAAAGCTTCAGGGCCTTAGTCTTAGCTTCCAAATAAGACCGAAATTTGTTTGAGTATGAGAGTAATTTCAATGTACTATCGACCAATTGTCACATCGACTTTGGCTATATGGTAATTTAAGGCATGAATGTAAGCAGGGTAGGTACTCAGATTAACAAGAGTAATTAGCAAAACTTTATTGGGGGTTGTTGAGATGGTAAAGTTGTCTAATACTTTCCTTCTTCACATTGTTAGGTGATGGCGCCTCACAGTATATGGGTTTGAATCCCACTATAGGTACAATCTATGCATGCATCATATTGGCAGCCAATTAGAGTCATCTGCTGGACAAAAACAGAATTCATGACTAACTTCTGAGCTAAGTTTGAGGAGCGCAAGCACAAGTTTTCTCTAATTATCAGAGTCGTCGGAAAAGGTTTAGTCTACCAACGGACCAGCAACAATCAAGTCAGACAGATCAAACCTACCCTAGTTAATTTGTATACTTGGTCATCGAGAGTGAATAATATAAATTGTAACAACTTGTTTCACAATCTTTTGTAATTTGTAAATAATAAGTTTA
The DNA here is from genome assembly GCA_947247005.1 of Spisula solida. Classification (NCBI taxonomy): domain Eukaryota; kingdom Metazoa; phylum Mollusca; class Bivalvia; order Venerida; family Mactridae; genus Spisula; species Spisula solida. Next base: position 4,138,837 of record OX365960.1, on the reverse strand, counting down.
AATTTAAGACTCAATTCAGTTTAAAAACCATAACTCAATTTCAATATCGGTATCTATTAACTAGCATCATTATATTTCAAAAACATTGGTATCAGTTAATTCAGTACATTTAGACATCCTGTTTATACCGCCCCCTAATATCAATACAAGGGTGTTTCAGCACATCGAAAGTGCATGTGAATAATAAATCTCCTTAAAAGGTAATTTACTTTTAATTAATGAGATATGTGGTTAAAGTTACCCAACTAATTGATACTTGCCAATTAATCAGACATATTTACCGCATATTACAGTCACAGGAAATTCTACACTGTAATCAGTATTTATAGAAAGTCAATACTATAGGACCAAAATTGGACACAAAAGTGATTAATAATTAACTTAACATTGGTAAATAAACCAAAAACCTTATATCTGAATCCCAACTATATGGTTATTGTACAATAAAACTAAACATGCCCCCTAAGGTCAAGGTCATATGTCTTGTATACATAACCTTTCTACTTCCTGTTTAACACATGAGTAGGGATTTCCTAGAATCCAAGAGCATAACCCAACACGTGTTCACACACAACTACACACACATGTGTTCAACACACTCAATGGCAATAAAATCCAATCGAAAACCCTTATTTTCCAAGGGGCCCAGCACTGCAAGTCACTGTTCACTAATATTCGAAAAATCAGAAATAAACACGAAACATCCCACTGAGTAATATTAGTTCACACAAACTCTCTACGCTTATAAAAAACTTGTGAACGGTTTGCCATACAACATGTTTTGTGAACGATATAGACTTGCCTTATCTCACTGGTTGCTAGATACAACTACAAGCTAAGCTAACAGATAGTAGGTTGAAGCCTGAGGTGGGATATTTCATCATTTCTCTGTAATCTGTATAAATATCAGATATAATCACACAAGTACCAACAGATATATTGTTTATTAATGAATAAAACATGGATAGTTTTTTTCTATCAAGAATATAAATATGCAGAAAATCAGTGATTGTCTGATACTGGTTTATATCTGTGTTTAATGCATGATACATCAGAAGGTATCAGACAAACTTGTATCGGCTTTGAGTACCAATAGAATGAACAAGTACAAACTATCTTTTAGATTTAAGGAGTGACGATATTTCTAGAATGTTCCTTTCATATTTTCTTGCCTTTTTTTTGTTTTTGTTTATAAATGTTAAATTATCTTCTATACTATTTTACTGTTTTAAGTCCATATAAATACTACCAAGTCAGAGTTCGTGGTAGTCTGGCTACCCGACTAGATAATATATTTTTTTCAATCAATTATCATAATTTCATTTTCAATTTCTAGCTAGATTTTATTTTGGGCTTGATATCTATGTTTGTGGGTGCAAAGGGAATCAATTTCAGGAAAAAAGAGTAGACTGAAGAGTTGTCTCCTTTAATTAAACATAGGGTATGTATAGACAAACGAAGTTCGTGGGTAGATAGACTAGTTTATCTCTAACCAGCTAGGGCTCCTTTTTTAAACAGTGCAGATGGAAAGTTACCGTAAGGTATTATCTTAATTTCGAGGTTGTCTGTTTATTGAGTTGGTCTTTAAAACAGGTGGTACACATTGTGTTAAAATTAGGCCAGTTTTTTCTGGCCAGTATATAATCTTGACATAATTTATATTTCAATGACATTTTGTTTGTACTGGTAAGTTCTGTTTTCTATCTATAGCTTAGAGAGTTTGACCTGATCCTGACCTTAATGGCATGAATATATTACACGGTTCTTGCAAGTGTGCCTCCATAGCTCAATGGTTAGCATGCTTGCCGTCTAATCAGGCCACCCAGGTTCAAATATGGGTAGAGGCACTCAAATGCCTGCCATATTTCAGCAGAAAGCTGACTGGCAAATAAAGGCTCATCATAATGCTCGGCATTTTTTTTAATGAAAATATAAATTTTCGAAGCAAATCATACAATATCGGTCCTTTAGAATTGTGTTGGTATTACACCTGGACGGCTTCGTGATACTCCCTCCTTATGAAAACATTCAACCGGAGTTATTAATATAGACAAGATATCAGCTGTTAAATTATGCTAATAGAAGGTTGAGGATCAAGTCAAATTCCCTGCACAATACAAGCAATTTATCACGGAATGTATGGTATGCAGAATATTGTGTATTTAAAAATTTGGCACAATTAGAACACGGAGATGTACGTACAAGTTGCTGATGAAGCATATTCTCTAAAGCAGGTTTCAATTATTACAAATGCATAACTTTGTGCTCTTTTCTTGAAGTTTGTTTATGTTTATTCAGGTTTAACACATTTTTCAACATTTTTCCTCTTATATACAATGGCTAATTTACCTGGACTGTATCCTAAACAATACTAACTCGACCTTCCACATCAAAACAACAACTTCTCCACAAGTGGAGGAAAATCATAATTGTTATCAAATTTTCATGGAAGGGTATGACCTGCCAGGACCAGGAAATCAAACCCAAATTGTTTGGTTACAAATCCAGCACACTGAATCAAGGCAGCAGCTTAGATGAAATTGCTATTGCATTGATAAATTATTTTCAATAAGCTTAACGCCATATTTAAAACGTAGTCAAAGGCCATAAATTCAATGTCACAGAAGATTACAATCGACCAAATGCTGTAACTGTTGCTAAGATGGTAGGGAGCCATCACTTTTACTGTTTACATACTTAATATTGGCTTTATAAGCAAATTTGCCCACCAGCAAGCCATTGATTGGTCAATGACTAGTTTGTTTTGTTCATTCAGCCAACAGACTACTGGTTGGCATTTTACATATGAATGAATTATCATATTATATAATGTATAATACTTTATAGCATGCATTATTACCTAGAAATCAAGGGTTATAGGAATGTTAATGTTTAGTTTATTTGAACTATAAACTTAAGAATCTGATAGCAAGGTTTCTCTGAAGTGAAGCTATTATTTATTGGAATATATTGAACTCAACCAGGGCCGAAAACGAACTTGACAAGATGTATAGTCCAGTTAGGATATTGTGACAGTGACGTTGCAGTTTATGTGTACGCAAAAAATCACAACCATTGTCTAAACAGGTAGAGCGAAGTTTAGTATGTTAGTAAAGCATTGAAAGTATAGTTGTTTGTACAGTATAAGCCTTTATAATTGGTTTTACACCGTTATAGTGGACTTGACCGCTGCGTCACTGGATTTTTATCCTGACTGGACTATAGTTTATAGTTTAAATATGCATGTAAACAACATCCCTAACCCAGAAGTTTACCTATCTATAGATGGATTATCTGACTGTGTGATAGTAAGGGGGATAATTACCATATAGATAATGATTATTGATAACTGGAAAGCTAGGGGTGGTCTGGTATTGAGAGTACCAGTGAAGTATTGAGGAGAAGGTAAAAAATAAAGTGAAGTATTTATGGCAGGTAGAGGTACTTGTAAACAATGTGTAGATATTTGTTTCTAAAATACATCTGTTCAAGTACTGAGAGGGATGGTAATAAAGTGTTTGGATTGTTAGAATTCTATGAGTATGAGGGTTGGTTAAAAACACATTGCCCTCAATATGTTTTTGGGGGTGTAATGTTTTATTAACAAAGAGACAAAATTACAACGATTACCCATGAAGATCTTGCAGAATTAATTCAGCCTCAGGTTAAATGATTTAATCTCTCAAACTGTATCTTTTTATCCAAGGGAATGGGCCATTGGAAGTTGGAATTTATTCTGTTTGGTAAAGTGGGAATTCTATCACAACTTGGTTATTGACTATTTAACAAACTTATCAGTGTGTTTATGTTTTTATCTGCAGTTCACTAGCATAAGAGCCATCAAAAGTTAGCATTTTGTTCTGTTTGACCAAGTGGAAACTCTTAGCGTAATAGGAGTAAAGAAAAATATCGAACAATTAGAAAGACCTGAGTTATTTGTAATATGTAGCAAGTTTTTATTTTGGGGTATTGCATAAAACAACTGGTTTATTCATATTGTTTATTCTGATTTAACAGAGCATTTTATATTTTCAGATATACACTGTGGCCGATTCACCCAACCTGTTTTCTCGCTCCGTACCCCTGGCCAGTACTAACTTACCCTTCCACAAGGAACCAGCAACATCTCCATATGTGGAGGTAAATCCACATTATCATGGATGTGCAAGACCTGCTGTAAACGGGTATCGACCCCAGATGCCAAGCTGGTTATAAATCCAGCGCACAAACCATGGCCACAGCTTGTATACATCGTACATAAAGTATAGAATTGAGTTATTTAATAGAAGTAACAATGAGTGTTCTTAAGTTATTGAGTAAACATTAATATGAAGTATAGTCCAGTCAGGGTAAGAATACAGTGACACAGCGGTCGGGTCCACTATTACAAAGTAAAATCAATTATAAGGGCTTAAACAGACAGCCATAATTTCAATGCTAAACTAACAAACTATAATCACACTACCTATTCAGACAATGGTTGTAATCTTCTGTGTACACATAAACGGCTACATCACTGTCACCAGATCCTAACTGGATAATAGAGATCATATTTTGTGGCAATTCAAACTACTTCACTTATGATGAAAGTGATTAAACATAGACAACATGCAATACAAACGTAGTTTAATAGGGCCAATTTTGCATTTTCGCGGCAGCCCTGGTTTGGATAAAGAAACATGGAGTTCATGGGGTATTTGTCATAAAGTTATTGTCAGCCATATACTACCTAAAAATAATGAACTGAATAACAAAATATAAAGGTTGAAGAGAAATGACTTGATCCAGCTATGTGTGTTGTTTTTAACTTCATAAGGATGAATATTTGTAGTAGTAGGCGTCCGTGCGAAACTCGGTCAATTCTTTGAAGAAGTCAAGCACAGCAACCTGCACATGTCTGTCTGGATCTGGCTGTTCAATGGAGAGGACCATTCAACACCTTAGTTTATGATCTCTGTCTCACAGCTCTGTCAGACTGGAAACCCATGCTGTGGCAGTTATTCAAAATTTTATGTGCTTGAATGTGTTTTACAATATAGCTGACAATAGAGTGACAGGAGCTGATTGCAACAGAGACTGGTTTAAAATATAGAGATGGAGTATGCCTCAACTGTTATAGTACTTTTGAGATTTTTTTAAGTTGGATCGCAAGAATGGGATAAAGCACTTAGGATGAGGAACAGATGCCGTCCTTGTGTTGGGTGTTCCTGTATCTGATTAAGATTCAATTATATTGTTGATGTGCATATCTCTCCACAGCTTCATCATATATGAGTTCCAGATCTTGCCACTCCAAGAAATGCTGCCAACCATAAGCAAATACAGCATACTACTCCTCCCTGTGAACCTAATCATCACGGAACAATTGCCTGCAGTTATCACTGATACCCCCAACTTGGCATCTTGACTTGAAAGCAGGGGCTGTCAACCATTACTATCATCTATGATTCCCAGAGCTGTGTCAGCCATTGCCATGACTACTGAACAGGTCTGGGATGAGGAAGACGAAAATGCAGGTACCCATCACTATCTTTATTCAGTAACTTTGATCCATCCCAATTTTCTTCTTACTTTAAGTTTTTCCAACTTTTTCTCTCATCTAAATATTTTTGTGTCAATTTTATTGAAGGGTCAAGCTATTCTATGTTCAAGGAAGTAGACATCAACTGGATTTTTATAAATCCAGGAAGTAAGCCCAATAAAGCTAAACCCCTCCTTTTATATGAAAAATGCTTAACTCTATGTAAGGGAGTTAGATTCTGAACAAGGAAAATTGTCTAATTACCCTGCACCTCCTAGGGAAAAATGCAACAATCAATGCACTGTTCTTTACATAACCACACATAATGTGACAAACACATTCAAAATCTAGCGTACGACTAAACAGCATACTTCACTATACCACAGCGTCAAATTAATCGAGAATGACAGTCATTAGAAAATTCTTATTGGTTTAGTAAGAGAATTCTTTCTATAGAAAAACATGTATCAAGTGACACATACTTGCAAGTATGCCAACAAAACACAAAGTTATATGGTGTTAAAATACACAACAGCAAACACATTTATACAACAACAAATGATAGTTATAACTCAAGTTTAATCGTTGGTCTTAATTAAATTAATTTTCTTTATTTAGAACTTATAATTGAGAGACAAAGACTGGAATTTACAGACAGTGACTCACAGAACCTGAAATTCTGATGGGTGGTAGTCACTTTGACGCACAAATTACAAAGAAATGCAAAAAGATAAGACTTTGACACTTACGTAACTTGTAAGACAGATGGACAATTGATCAGAAAATGACAACGGATCAATAATGTAACAAAAATCAGCAGTAAAAAGGGCAAAAATAGATAATTACCGGTATAAACGCCTCACTTCCGCATTAAGTTTTAACCGGAAACAGTTGGGACCAGCATGCAATTTGCGTTGTGTATAAAAACCCTTCCCGTTACGTTCCGGAAAATTTCCCGCTGAAGTGTCAATGCAAACTGACAATTGATGATTTGCACTGAATAGTGTCAGAGTTTATGAAAACGTAATTAGATCAAATAAATATATGTTATTAATCAATCTGTAACTCTACATCACATTACATGGTGAGAGCAAAGAAAGCTTACGAGGTACATTCTATGAATTGAGGTATTTGGTAATTTTAGGTAGTCTAGATCCGTGCATAGATCTTTAAAAAAATTAACAGAAATGTCCAACTTTTCCAGTCTCCAATACTATCATGAAAATGTACATTTTGATTATTGTGGTTACAATATTAATATCCAGTAACGATAATGACGTCATTGTTCGCGCGGTTTTCTTCCAACAGACTTATCACTGGTCTGTAGGCCTATTATGTAGCATTTTCTATTACACGAATATACTTTTGTGCAATTTACAAAATATAAATATGATACAAGGATAAAATGGTAGGCCATAAGTTCTAAATCATAATAAAATATACGGCTCTATTTAGTTTCGTTTGAAATGCTGTACATAAAGGGGATAAACTAACCACAAAACATATCCAACAAACAACGCTTAAAAATACAATTTTGGTCTAGATCTAATAGTTATTGTTTTGGTATCGACAGAAATAAGTTCTTAGATGGCTGAAAACGCAGAAATTGTAAATTTGTACTATAAAGTAGGCAAATAGTCTACCAGGAAACTTAAAATTCTGAATCCAAAGTCATCAGTATCATATAGAAAGCAAATAAGAAGACATGAATGGAGACACGGTTGACTGTGAGGAACAAGAGAACTTAAAGGAATGGTAGACGTCGTAGTGGACGTATGGGTAAGAATGTTGAGCATATTCATACAGTAATAGAACGGAAAACCCAATGATATATGTTAGAGTCGATATAAAGGATATATCTAACACTCCATCAGATCTAATGTTATTTGAATTGAAAAGGTGACTGGTGCAAAGATGGTTTCACACACGGCGAATGCTGTGCTGGACATTTATGACGGACATTATATTTTGGTGATCGGTGATTGCTCTTAAGACAACACATGCATGGCCTCCACATTCGCCTACTCTCTAATTCCATTGGACATCCTCTGATGGAGTTCCTTAAAGGAGGAAGTATGTTATCCCAAACCAACCACTGAACTTGATTTTAAACTAATGGGTTTTATCATTCGACGAGGCTGGAGCGTGTGTACACAGTGACGCCATTTAGAACTTTCGATGTCGACTTACCACCGACTCCAATCGTTCACTACGGGTAGACGGCTCATAACGCACGATGAGACTGTATTTAACCGGTGCAAACACTGACCAAGGTAAGAAAATCGATTGTCAATTTTTGAATTTAACCTCTACGAAATGGAGATATGGCCGAGGATAATCTCTGATAATTCCGTTTTCATATTATTATCTCAACCTGTATGTATTCCTCATAGTTTTCGAGAACATTGTGCAAATGTGCTAGAATAGCGAATTTTACGTACATTCAACATTTTCCTGTTCTATCTCACTAAAAAAAACTTTTGGGCAAATATTTTGTCATGCAAGCTTTAGATATATAACGCCACATGACCGATAACATTTTACTGTTGCTGATAAGTCTAGAAAGACAAAAAATTGCGTTATGCAAAAATATTCAAATAAACGCATGTGCAGACTTTTCCGAGCGAAATATATTTGAACGAGTGGGTAGCTGGTGTATCATATAACCCTAGTTTTTTCGTGTTTCGATGGCTTAAACCTCCGAATACTCTATTGATATTAGTAATATCGCCAGTCTGTAATGTCTGTCAAATGGGGTGCGTTTATTCATCGCGAGTTAACGCTAAAAACATCTTTCGTATGTACATTTGTAATGTATTGGATTTGTCCTAGATATCACAGAACCAATGGACATTTGTAGGTTTAGACCATTTTTGGTGATTTTTAATATTTGGTGCCATTTCGCCAAAACAAGCAGGTGACTGGTGAACGCATATCACCCTTCATATGACAAATATTACTGATTGTCTTCACTGACTATGGTAATTCACAACATACCAACCCTTTTTTTGCTTCTTTAGGGGCAATTTGTCTTAAAAAACCAAAACACAATGCCATCTACAATATGGTTGATTTGGGTTAGAAAAATAATGCAAATATGAAACAAAATGAGTGTACACATGTATTTACTACTTAACACAGTTTCTTGCATGGCTAAATAGAAATAAATCGATTTTATTGTGTTAGTATGGCAACATCCGATGTTCTGTTTTGTTCAAATATAAGTCGAACACCTCTCGTATTTCAAAAACGTTAAAAGGTTGTGATGAATGAAAACGTATACGCTTTTTAATGGCATTATAGTTGTATTTTCAATTTTTCATTGTGTAAAAGAAGAAACTGTGTTTATGTAAATAATAGTAAAAGGCCATGGTTTATCTTCAAGTGGGAACTCTTTCAGAAATTCAGTCACCCTTTGACGCTCACTGGTCATTGAGCTACCTAAGGAAACTTGCGTTCCAGTCTCACTGGGGACATTATTCCTTGCCGGTGTTCTGCTAGCATCGAGATACGAAGCCAGTGTATATTTCCGCTACCATAGCGTATTAATGCAGACTGGCCGGGATGGCCTTTTCGGCCTTCCGTAGTTTTCGACCCAAATGCCCAAATTCGGGAATTTTGCTGTCATGGGTACACAGGCATCCCAGACTAAAGGATATTACGGACCTAAGGTCGTGCACATGTTTTTGGCCCAGCTGGTCCCCTTTAAAGAGGGCTTTGGACGTAGATCTTCCAAGACTGAAATTACTGGTACTACCCGCCATTGCGGTACGATTCCCTGTGGAATTGCATTATCATTTAGCGCAATTTTTTATTTTTCTATAGAAGGAATATTAGGCTAGACATAGGGGTGAGGATCAGTGCCCTAAAGGGGCCCAGAAGTAGGTCTACCAAGCTAAAAAACGTTTTTCGCGCAAGGGTCACCGTCATATCGTCATTTCCGGTGACCTTTAGTCGAAATGTTGACAATTTATCCTACTTTTACTTTGGGACAGGTGTGTAGCATCCGGATGTATCGTGTTTTCATCAGTGCTGCAAGTCAATAGTTTCTCAGGGACGGGGTTTAGGGACCATATGAATTTCTCATGTACGAACACCACCCACACATGTACCAATTCATACCTTGCTCGCGTGGAACATTGTTTGTTATTCTAGCTCAGAGAAATTAAGCAAGTTCATCAAATCATGCGGGATGGAGCACACGCTTTTCACCCCGATAGATCCCGGTTCGATAGTGTGTCGTAATCACAAGAATCATATTTCATGTTTATGTGTTTGTACAAAGTATATTTCAGTTTTTGGACAGCTTCAACTTGGCTTCTCGGCTTTTTAACAGCTGAAACTTTGATTTTCAGAGGTTTAGTTTCATTTTCTCGTCAGTTGTGTTGGGCACTGTGTCGTGTACTTGTGGTCTGTGTTATTTCTGTGGGTTTTTTTCAGTTGAATGCTGTCCTCCCTTTCCGATTTTTCATTATCTTTTTAGGGAGATAAAAGCATGTTATGTAATGTTAGTATTATTTTATTTTCGTCTCATTTATGTACATACATATAACAAACACATTTAACGTAACAGGTAAAACTAAGTACACAACCATTCAATCTTGAATTATAGGAGACGTATGATAATCATATAATAATCTAATTATCATAATTCCATATCTAGTTCTCCAAAAATTACGATTACATTAGTAATGAACAATATTCACATATGTAAAACTAAGAGACTGTCGTTAATGCGTTGTATTAAAATACTGCTACAATTAATTATTATTTAAGAAACTGATATTTGTAAGTGGGGCACTAATGCGCTAATAAAAAACATTTTAATAAATCATTTATCACCCCGGTCAGACCGTAGATGAACTGATTAACAACAGTCTCTTAGATGTCACTAAAACTACAAGAATAAAAATAAAAAAAGATACAAATACATTATTTACACAGATAAAATTGTCTTTTTTGCAAAATCATAAAGCAGGTTTTGGCACAAATTCTTAAAACACTCTTCTCTGTAAGAAGAACCCTTAGTTTATTACTATCATTAAGAGAATAAAATTCTGGATAAATAGTAGCAACCTGTTCAAACAGGACATTTCTTAAATCAGTGTACAAATTACAATTTAAAAGAACATGTGCTTCATCTTCTAAAACTTGACAGTACTGACAAACACGTTCGGCTAGGGGTAAGCCTTCATATCGCCCTGTCTCAATGCGTATTGGAGCAACTCCACATCTAAATTTACAAAAAGCTGATCTGTGTCTTACAGGCAATAATATGTTACAATGTGTATCCTATTCTGTAATGCAGATCATCTGCAGATGTCGACAGTTGATTGTGGAAGAGCACATTATAAATAATAATTATAAACACTGGTAAACTTGTGACCAACAAACGCTGTTAATGCCTGAACATATTCGCCTCGTTAGCATGGTGGTTGAACGTCCATTTCGTGTTCGGAAGGTCCCGGGCTCGATCCAAGGCCGCGTCCTACCAAAGACGTCATAAAATGGTACGTATTATTATCTTGCTAGACGTTCTGCATAAATGTAAAAGGGCAACTGACTTCTTTCTCTCATACCCTCGTAGCGATGTATACCATCAGGAAATAATGTGTAAAGAGTGATTAATATAAATTAGAAAAACTTGTTTCCCAATCGACTTAAACTAAATTACCGGTAGTATATAAACTACTGAACATTGTCGAAAATTGTGCTAAACATAATAAAAACATAAAAACGTAGTATTTTGCATTTTTAAAGTTATTAGATTGAAACAAACTCAACAATGAAGTTCCTTAACCGATCAAACAATACCCCCTGCTATTTTAAACATGCGCACGACACCCTTTTGATGTAAATTAAGTTATCAAGCGGAATCATCACCATATGGTTATAAAACACAATACATTTATACATTTATTTGTCCTTGTTAAATGATCAGTGTATATTTTTTATAAGGATATAATTCGATCTGAAAAGATTAGAATTTTATTGATAAATTTAAACAACCATTTTTATTAAAGCTAACTGACAGAAACCAGATCTGTGTTAATAATTGAAACAAAGGTTGTGCCATACATTACTATAATGGTAGGCCCGTCATTGGGGGACGACGTGTTATCAGATTTATATAATAATACTCAATTTTTGTCATTGTTTTTTTTTACAAATATAAGGAAATGCAAGGGCTTACACTGTCAATGATTTATGATTAAACAATGACATAATTGTGATTGTAAAGCGCTTTTGGACATGCAAATGCATGATAAAAGCGCTATAATATTTTGATAGTACATGTGTATATCTATCATGGTGTTTAGGTTATAACAAGACAATACAAAATATAGAGACAGTACCACATCGGCGATGTTTTCTCAATTTCTTCCGATACCACCCGATTTATCACAATTCCTTCCGATATCACAACCTGTCTCATGACTTTCCCGAAGCTTCCACTAGACCACGAGGAACATGTTTCCGATGTCCTGATAGCTCATTGATCTCAATCGGGAGTACATCGCCGAGGCAAAAAATGCTTAGTGGGACTATCGACTTAAGACCCCCGTTTCGACAAATTTCATCAAGAACGATAAGTCGAGGGTGATTAATATAAGTTCCGTGTATACTTGTTACTAATTATGTTGTCCGTAAGATATGAGCCAGTCTCCAGGAAAACCTGCTATATTGACGTCATGTAATTACTGCATGTAACAGTGGTTTCAAATAGCAGGTTTTCTTGGAGACTGGCTCATATATTTTTTACATTGTACCGTTTTAATATGTATGTACATAAATACAAAATCAATCTACATTAGGGTCGTAAAACGTAGTCTGTAATCAACTTAAACATGTACTTGAATTTTCTTAATTACTGCATACTTTTCCACACGAATATAAAGTAATATCTATGAAATATTGATAACAATGAATATCATTTGATACACTTAAACAGCCGAGCACAAAATATAAAAACAACACAATACACTGTAACACGACACAATGCCCAACACACAACTGAACGAAAAAGCGTGAACTTAACCGCTGCAAGTCAAAGTTTCAGCTGTCAAAAAGTCGAAAGTCCAAGTCCCGGCTGTTAAAAAGCTGAAAGACCTAGTTTCATTGAAATCGGACCGTACAAATGAAATTAATGTCAAAAGTTGGCGATTTTCTCGGACATCCCTCGTACTTAACGTTTACAAAGGACCGATATAGACCGATTTGCTCGCGGGTCCATATTCAACGAAAGAACCTTGTAATATATTCAGGATCATGTCAAATTCTCTGAGCTATAATAGGCTTTTTGTGTCGGGTTTTTCTTTTAAAGAATTTCATTATCTTAAAGAAATTGTTTCGTCATCGACCTAACTAGATATCATTATAAACCGATTTGATTGATAAATACAAAATGAATCGACATTTTATCTGGACTTGGACTCAGTGACGGGCCTCAATATTGATACCACATATTGATTGTATCCGACATTCTGGACTGACTTCTGACACGCTAACACTGCAGTGTGTGGGGCTATACCTAAATGGACTTTAAATCAATTCAAGTATCAACAAAACAAACGACATTTAAAATTATAAGTTTATTACAATGGATTTTAATTGAATCCTAATTTTAGGTCAACATGTGCATCGTATGACGCGTAGTTATACTAACATATTTATAAGAACGAACACGGTAGTGGATATACTAACTGTTTACGCATTTTGTTGACGGTAGAAATATCAAACAGTAAGCTACCAAACACTATGACAATGAACTTGCAGAATCAACCGAAAGCTTAAACGATCGTAAGGCAGGCAAGAGACCCGTTTCTCTAGTGAAATAATGGATTTAGTAGCGAGCTATTGTGGCGGAATGGAAACGTGTTCAACAGATAGTGTACATAAATATAGTATCTATGTACTTTTGGACAATTTGATAATATTGTTCTGAATGCATTTGGCTAAATTACAAGATATCTTTTTACAAGACTGAGTGAGTTATGTTCTTGATAAAAGAAGTTTCAGTGACGGGACAGCCGGAGCAATGTTGATGTTTATAGAGGATTAAAACTGAAGAATTAAGCTAATTTGATAGACAGATAACCGTTATTTAAATACAAGATCCAACGAATGCTAGCAGACAGGCAAATGCCATGTTAAACAAGACGAAATAGACCAATCGGGATTGTATGATAATATACCAATGAACATGCGGTAAACACATCAAGAGTATTACACACAGTCTACCCTTCACTCCGATGTTACAGAAAAATCAGACGGTTATCTTAACTATAAAAGATAGTATTAAGCAAATTGCATTTAAACCGATAGTGGGCAAACATTCGCCGCTGATAGAAATTTTGTCCTAAAGATGTAAGGTTTACTCAAACGACTTACTTAATAAACAGAGTTCTTAAGTTTACCTCAGCTTGGAGTACTTGGTGTGAAGTGGAAATTGTGTGTCTTATTAAGTTATCTGGATTTACTTTTTAATAAGATGCAGAAGCGCCGATTACCCACCTCTCCAAATAATCCGCCACACGCGCCGCCGAAAATAGTTCCTAAGGGACAACCGGTGCCTGTTAATATAAATTTGATTGTACAGGGGAGCAATGTTGTACCTAAGTCGCAGAGAGTTCAAAGTGCACATTATGATGCAGGGAAAAGATCTCGCAGCGTAGGGATTTCACCGGATGGTAAGCTCCGCCCATATTCCGCGCATGTAGACAAACACGTGCTACAATCATTGAAAATACCTCAAAGTGTGGATCATTCTTTTTATGACCGGTTCGAGAGACTAGATAGAGACACGGTGGTGGGTGACATGGCAATTAAGGAAAAAACAGGAACTACAACAAGGACTAGGGCAAGGAGTGCCGGAAGGCAAAGAACACAGCCACAGACACAGCCGAGTAGAGTTTCATCAGCAAAAACTAAGACGCGTTCTCAGAGCGCATCATGTACGTCACGAAAACCAATGAAAAATGAACAAATAAGTACGAGGCGAAATCCATCGGATAGCTTCTTTAATTTGGCTATGTCATTTGATGACGTGACCAATCAGAACACATTATCAAACGCCAAGAGACAAATAAGTCCTAGAACACTAGGTATAGAGTCGAAATTAACGGACAATGTTAGTAGGCGTCGTCCTCGGTCAGCCAAGAAGTCACGTGACAGTAGTGTGTCAAGTAAAAGAAGTGAAACAAGTGATAACCGGTCAGTCGGTAGCGCCGCTAGCACGCGTAGTAATAAAAGTGTAAGAAAAGAAAAGGTAGACAAACCGGAGGGGAAGGTTAGGAATCGTACAAGCCGGAGCAGAACACGACGAATGCTGCCGAAGTGTCCCGAAATGAGAAGTGGGACAAAGAAAAGTAGTCCGGATAGAAATACAGCTTCAGCAAGGTCTGGAATTCGGTCATCGAAAAGAAGTAATTCTGTCGGTGATTTATTAAACCACAGTATTATTATACACCATATTGACACCTCGGCCACACGACCGTTCTCGGCAAAACAAAACGAAGGAGGGGCTTACGCGTATGAATATTTGAAAGTAGGTCGTAAAACTGAGAAAAGAAATAGTCCGGCTAAACGCAGTGGTACGGGAATATCCGCCATTGATGCAGTGAAGAAAGCGAATGAAGTTAAAGACACCCTTAATCAAATGAAAGAAATCGATAGACTTATGTATCCCGAAGAACGGAATCACGTGCACACTTCCTCTAAATTTCCGAAACTAAAAATGATAGTCGCACCGACGGCAATGCCTTTAGCATCTTATATTCGAAACACCAGTGCCAAAATGCTTATGTCAAATGCTTTTGATTCAACAAAACGGAAGCCAGTAAATGTTTGAGCTACAGCAAAGTTCCGCCAATAAGATCTGACAAAAAAGGTGTTATTACATTATACAAGCGAATTGGACTTAATAACAGACATTTTTGTTGTAAAAAGGCTTTCTTTAGCAGTTGCAAAATACTTAAGGTGATCTTATTAGCGAAAGTTTACTGGATTGTGATAACTCGTTTAATCAGGTCAGTCACATGTTTACATAACACAATCTATATAAACATTGCAATTCTCTTATTAGTGTATTAATTTAATATTTATTTTGTGTACAAGTATGTGGCTTAGTGAATAAGGTATTGGTTTTCACTACCTTATGTTCATATGTTTTAAACAAAAAAATACAATGTTATGGTAAATATGTTTATGTACAAGTGACCGACCTGAATATCTATATTGCATATGTTTGTTTATATTCTTAAATTATGGACGTCGCATATAAACTGTATTCATATAAATGATAATCCGTGGGTAAAGAAGTTTGTTGTATTTTTTCGTCAATGAAATTCTCAAAAATGTGACCTCCAAGAATAAAAGTAGGTCTTTAGTATGGATTTGATGTTATTAGATAAAAAGCTACTGGATTTATTATGTTTTATGAAAACGATTTTACTTCAATGAACACATGCAAAGAATGACAGAATCCTATCAAAGGCACATACTATGGAACGCCACAACTGCCTCGATATAATAGTTCATTTCATTCTGTGCAACCACATGACCAGCTATTTGTGTCATACAATTTCACGATCGATACTCCAATTTTTTTAAATATAACACAGCAACAAGAGTTACCCTCCTTCTTGATAAAACAACGTGTATTATGCACATATTTATGTCACGTCGATATGTGCAGAAATATGTCCAGTCTGCCATGTGATATTGTCAAGTTGTTTACGTTGACATGTTGTCATCAAGTCAAGTCAAAATTTATTTATTGTGGGAAATTTGGTACAAACAAAATAACATAAGCTATGTATTAGCTTTTGTCCGACATGTGTATACAAGTACAGTGTATATATACATGCACCTGTTATGTGCAATTGTCATTTCGCCGGGTGGGTGGTGTTCGGGGCAGGGAATAATGGAAGTCAGCAATAAAGAGTGTCTGGGTCATGCTCCCCTGATATTTATCAAAACAAGACATCTGGTGCATCCTGTGCGTTTTGGGGTAGCTTACTCTAGATTTAAATAATGCTGTACTAATGTCAAGTTATTTCATAGACAATCATTTGTATATATACGAATAGTTAACACATTTCAAATCAAAATGTAGACATTGCACTTGAAGGTCACCGGAAATGACGAAATGACACTGACACATGAATTCACTTTTTTAAAAAGTACGAATGCAAGCCTAATTTTGGGCATACACGTGTCTTTAGGACATTGACATGTACCCTTTTTCTGGCTTTATAACCTTTCTTTCGAAAACAAAAGTGTTGGACAATTACATAGAGACTGGCAACACTATAGATGGTATAACCAGTACTTTCTGTATTGGCAAACATGCGTTTAAATCCTTCTTTAAAAGGGATCAGCTGTCCGAGATACTTGTGCAATGACGTGACACGCTTTAGTACAGATGTATCCATGGTAGCGACATATCAAAATTTGTGAATATAAAGTGTAAATTACGGAAACCTGAAAGTGCTATTATACCCATATACGTTTAGTATAATACATTACAGGTGAGCAAAGGATATGGCTGTGTAGTCTACAATTCATATTACTGGAAAAATACTGCTATGAATATATTCTATAAACATGTACATTAGATCATATATTTAAATTAAAATTGTAAAAACGAACGATCGCGAGGAACAGCAGAAAATTAACAGTCAACGTTCTAGCATTACACTCTTATGTGATAATGTATTGGCCTCAACCCCAGCTACAAGTGATGGGTGAGCCGTGACAGATCCATATAAACATGTTTGAAGCTGTCACATACTGGAATATTATAGTACAAGCCCCCCTACAATGTGTTTGATTAGTGGTATCTGATTAAGTAATAGTTTTAACTTTGTTTACATATTTTTGTTCAAATCCTAAAATTGTATCCGGGTTGATCCGGAAACGGAAATACGTTAGGTGAAAATCGAATACTAGTACATTGATTAAATTTTGTATGGTCAACAAAGAGACTGCGCGCGGGTCGCTGATGTCAAAATTGGAACAATGTACATTGGTATTTTAATTTCAGCTAATCAACACAGGACATTGAAGCTTAGCCTCCCACTGGGCAGTTTTTGCCTCGGCGATTTACTCCCGATGGACATTAATGAGGTATATCAGGACATCGGGAACACGTTTCTCATGGTCTAGGGGAAACTTCGGGGAAGTCTTGAGACAATTTGTGATATCGGAAGGAATTGTGATGAATCGGAAGATATCGGGAGAACATCGCCGACGAGGAATTCCTCAGTAGTCCCTAGGCTTAGCATAAATAGTACACCGAAAAATTGATACAACACTAATCCCGAACTTTCCGAACATTTTCTCATATTGATCATCCTGTTAAAGACAAGTTTGATGTCGCGGTTGGTTCTCTATACTTTAATATAGCACGGGAGCCAGATTTCAAAAGGCCTTAAGGTGGAACCACACTATAAAAAAAGTTCCTAACCCATATACAAGTTTGGTATCATAGTAAACTTTGATTTATTCCCAATTCAATGTCGCGTCTTATATCTCCATGCGTGTTCCCATGACGTTACTATGACGTCGTGAAGTTACCATGGAAAATGCGTTTTGACGTCGTTCCGTGGAAGGCAAAGGAAGCGAGAAATAGCACACACAGGGCTTCGTAATTACACGACAGGTAATTAGTTGGTATTATTCGACGTATTATGTAATTGCGAATCTAGTCACGTTAATATATTAACACTTAATCTAATAACGTGCTAACAAAAGGGGAAAAACGTCGTGCCTGGCATTTTGGTGTTTTCAAAACTATCTGATGTTTCGACTAATTGCAAAAATTCCACCCGTCAAAAAATGTTTAAATTTTATTATGTTTAATTTCGGCATACCTGTAACAACATATCAAAATTAAAAAAAAGCTGACCTCGCGAAACTCGATTAATGCGTTTTTTAAGTTCGCTAGTATGTTCTTTAGGAATGACGTCATAATTATATTGCCTGCGTTACTAGGAATGATAGGTTAATACCCGGACAATCGGTGTTGATGAAAAACTAATTGACAGAAAGAAAAACGGGTAGCAACAAATTGCCAACATCCCTTGGTTCGTGTATAACATATGAACGTGCTGCGACGAAGGGTACACATAATAATAACATTTTAAAACGTACATGTAACGTGGTCTGGTCCTAGTCGACATCCTAATACTATGACGTTTCGCCATTTTTACATCTAAAATGTATCTTCTGTACAAACATATGCATTCTGCCATTTGCCATTGCAAATATTGTTGAACGAGAAACTAAGTTTTTTATCTAATAATATAACTACAAATAAATATTGAATTGTATATTACTTGGTTTAGTGTTCGAGGCATATCAACGTATATTCAAGGGATGATATCGTATGATCTCCGTGAGGTTATCGCAGACAAGTCGTGCGGAACTCGTAGGGCCTTGCACGACTTCGTAGACGATGAAACCTGGCTGTTATATAGCAGGTAATTTCTATATAATCAGAAGCAGGGTATAATGATGATCAAATACCGGTATTTCGGGTGGTATCGCGGTATCGTACCGCGGGAAAATGATACCACGGTAACCGGTAATCCGGTAATACCACAAAACTCTAATCTCGCGGGACTAGCATTTAAAACATTCGAACTTGCAGTTAAATTGTCTCGGACTTTTAATCCTATGATAAGTTTTCCGACTAGGAAAGTTATTTACGGATAGAATAACTTTGCAAATGTTGATCATGGTACAGCATTAGTGACGCAATTTACCATTGAAACGTTAGTTTTACTGATTTACAAACAGGCATTGCGCTTTTAAATATTGCACGTAGTTTAACATTTTTTACGTATGTATAAGTATATGATATACACATGGAAGAGTATTACTGCATACGCGATAATAACACAACACTGTTTCGACCATAATACGAGATATAACATTGCACAAACTTTGACCGAAATATTCATTTCCCACTAAAATTAATTTTGAACCGACAGAATCTAAACTAGTAATACTTTAGTGAAGAACACTTAGAGTGTGCATCGGGTGTGCTTTCTGAGCTCTCACACCTCGAGGTCTGTACTAGCAGTATTCGCATGATTATTGCTCCTTGCTATTGAAAGCTGTATTCAAATAAAGAGTCAGTTCGAATACAATTCATTATTAAAAAAATGCTATATCCTTACCGCTACCATAGCGTACTAATGCAGTCTTGCCGGGATGGCCATTTCGGCCTTCTGTAGTTTACGACCTAAATGCCAAAATTCGGGAATTTTGCTGTCATGGGTACACATGCATCCCAGACTGAAGGATATTATGGGCCCAAGGTCGTGCACAGGTTTTTGGGCCCGCTTGTTCCCTTCACGCATATGCGTGTTCCCTTTAAAGAGGGATTTGAACGCAGCTTCCCAAAACTGAAATTACTGGTCCTACCCGCCATTGCGGTACGATTCCCTGTGGAATTGCATTAACATTTAGCGCCAAAAGTTATTATTTTCCTACAGAAGGAATATAAGGCTAGACAAAGGGGTCAGGATCAGTGCCCTAAAGTATGTGACAACTGTCAAATTCTTCTCTATCTTTTACAAAGCGATGGCGCCGTATATTATACATGTATGTTCGAATCTCACTCTATGTTCAAACTGTTTATTTTACAGTTGTACTATTTGTGTCGTGAGGCAGTAATAAAAGTCATCCCGTTCATATAATAGTTGCTCAGAAATAGCGAGAAAAAAAATGAGTGAAAATACTGAAGTGCAATAACTTAAAGGAAATAGTTAAAACCAGAACATAATAGAATGCGCAAAAATTTAATGTTAGGTAGTTACGAATACAGTGTCGTTGAAACTCATCCACTAGTTACTTACAGAGAACTAGCATGGACGGGCGGTCGGTTGGACGAAACGGCGACTCTATTATTCACATTATGTAACTACTGAAAACTGTACGTTTCCATTAAATTGGGACGTTCTATATTTAGCAGTCATTGAACTTGCACATCTTGAGTTTAGTGTGCATTGCATACATACAAATTCGTGCATAAAGTATGGTCATAGCTGCAGATATATACACTGGGGAGTTGTATTGGAATCATAGAATACATCTATCTCCTTTTCAACAAGACAGCGCTTACCGTTCGAACTCATAGTTCAAATGTGTATACCGTCCCTAATGCGGGTGCCCCTTGGCAATGTCTCTATCAAATCATGTACCATAGAATGTTATTTATCAAAGATTAACGAATATCGTCAGAAAGAATGGCGAAAAAACCACATTTGATATTTATATTGAGTAACACGCGCGATACAATGGGTTTCTTTTTTGGATCATACTTTAGGGTAACGAATCAGTGTCGAGTAATCAATTCACTATATATTTTTTTGATAGCCTTGACTTATTTCTCTTACACATTGCCCTCAGTGGACGGCAGCACAGAAAAATAAATGACGCTATGTAACGTTGGCAAAGTGAAAAATGACGTAATTTCTGTTCACACTATACACTTTTAAAACTATATTGATCGAGTTTCGCGAGGTCAATTTTTCTATGAATTTGTTGTTTTGTTACAGGTATGCAACATAATAACATAATAAAATTTAAACATTTTTTGACGGGTGGAATTTTTGCTATTTTTAGAAACGTCATAATTTTTTGAAATCTCAAAAATGCCAGACTCGACGTTTTGTTCACTTTGTTAGCACGCTATTAGATTAATTATATATATTGTTACTTGACCGGATACGGAATTACATAATGCGTCGAATGGTACCCACTACTTACCTGACGTGTAATAATGAAGCCCTGTATGGGCTATTTCTTGACTCCGTTGCGTTCCGCGGAACGACGTCAAAACGCGTTTTCCATGGTAACTACATGACGTCATAATAACGTCATGGGAACGCGCACGGAGATATAAGACGCGGCATTGAATCGGGAATAAATCAAAGTTTACTATGATACCAAATTTGTATCTGGGTCAGGAACTTTTTTTATAGTGTGGTTCCACCTTAAAATGGATTTTCATTTACCAGAAAAAGTCCGTTGGTATTTTCGAATAATATAGACTTATATAAAAAGATGGATGCCAGGTCTTGTGCAGGGGGGGGGGGGGGGGGGGGCAACAGCTCTTGCTTCCGAACAACTTTACGAAAACACCAGATATCCTATGTTCTCGTGTGAAGTTTTTGTTTGTACATGTATATGTATATGTATTGTCACATATTTTCATGGATATTGAATATGCAACGAAACTTTGACAACATAATCTTTATACCAAGGGCAGGCGTAAGCTGTGCTCACACTATGAATGTTTGTACCAGCGTTCGTTAACGTTTCAAAAGTCCAATGAGATCAAACGTCGCGAGGAGGAATATTTTGGTTAACACTACGAACGTTGTGTATCTAACGCACGCTAACTTTTGAGAACGTTTCTTAACCCTTAATTGCGTTTGACAGCGGTTACAAGCTCTAAGCAACGCTTGCCTGTGTTGTAGCTATTTTTATCAGCGTATGTGAACTTTTGCCAACGCAGGTAAGCGTATGTGCAGCGGTCCCCAACTTTGTTTGACTAAGACGAACGAGTTGTTTAACGCCAGGATCCGTTGTACAAAGTTAACATAAGTTGCGGAAACGTTATGGTAAATTCTTCTGTGCTAACCACTTGCGTTCCTATCGCGTTCATTGCCTTGGCCAACGTTCGACAAACGTTCATTTGCGCTGGAGAAAGTTCGCCTACGCCAACCGTTGCGTTACTATCGCGTTCATTGTACTTGATTAAGCTGGGTTCATACTATGAACGTTTGTACCAGCGTTGATCAACGTTTCAAAAGTCAGACAAATTAGCCCAAATGTCGGTGAAATTACGCTCGTGAGGAGGAATAATCTTGTTCACACTGCGAACGTTGTGTATCTAACGCACGCCAACGTTTTGGGAACGTTTCTCAGCGCTCAACTGTGTTTGACAGCGGTTACAAGCGCTTAACAAAGTTTGCCTGCGTGGAAGCTTTTTTTATCGGCGTAGGTGAAGCTTTGCCAACGTAGGTTAGCGTATGTGTAGCGGTCTCTAACTTAGTCCGACTTAGACGAACGAGGTGCCAAACACCAGAATCCGTTGATCAAAGTTTACCTAAGTTACTGAAACGTTATTGAAAGTTCGTCTGCGCTAACCACTTGCGTTGGCCTACGTTGGACAAACGTTCTTTTGCGCTGGGGAAAAATGGCTTACGCCAGCACTTGCGTTACTACCGCGTTTAGTAACTTTTTCTAGCGGAGCTGAACGTTTGCCCAAACGTCGGTTTGGACATATTTACTAGTGTGTCGGCGTTTCAAAAGTAAAAAAGAGCCAAAACGTCGACGAAATTACGTTCACCAGATTTTTTTCGTTCATACTAAAAACGTTAAATAAGAGGCGCACATCAATTTTAACAAATGTATACATGTAGTAGTGTTTGGCAGCGTTTAACAGCGTTTGACAACGCGTTGTAGCGCTTTTATTATCGGTTATCGTTGCAGGTATTTTCAGGTTGCGTATTCGAACGCAGCTGTTGCGTGTGTGCAGCAGTCACCAATCTAGTCCGACTTCAATATACTTATGGGTACGCTGTGAAATTGTCGCCTATGCTAATTCGTAGCGTTACTGTTGCTTTAATCGCGCCAATATCCGGTTTGCCTCATTTAGATTGTGTTCATTTCGGATACACGTTTGGCTTAAGGTGGGTTCACATTATGAGCGTTTGTATCATCGTTAATTGGTTAGCATTCCAAAAGTCGAAAAATGAGCCCAAACTTCGGTGAAATTACGTTTGCGAGGAGGAATATTTTGGTTCACATTACGAACGTTGTCATATAAGTAAATAACTAAATATGTAAGTTAGATAATTCCAATCGTTACGAAATGAAATTGTAATATTCTTTATTTTAGCTGGGTTCACAATACGGCGTTAGGACTGACTATCAGCGTCGTTTGGGCTAACGTCTAACTCAACTAGTAAAAGTTGTTTAAAGTACACAAGCGTTAATGTTCGCAGAAGAACGCTTCACGAACGTCGTGTTCGTTAATTTTAACGTGCACAAACTTTGTCGACGTTTGGAAATAAACGTTAGTGTTAATTGTGTTACTGAACACTTAATTTGCCAAAGTTGGGCGTCGTTAGCAAACGTCTGCTGAGACGCTGGTGGTGTTGGTTACTAAGGCCTTTGGACCAACGTTTAACCAACGTTTTGGCAAACGTCAAATCCGCTAGTAAAAGTTACTAAAAATTTAGAAAAGTTGATGTTCGCTGGTGAACGCTGACAAACACTCGTTGAAACTGTTTAACATGCAAAATAACTGTGTCGACGTTGGAATTAAACGTTGGTGTAAGTAAGTAAGCTGAACGCTGAATAAAGTTGTTGTACTAAGTTTACGTAAGTTAGACTCTGTTGGCAAACGTCTGCTGAAACGCTAGTGTGTCGGTGGTACAAACGTTCATAGTGTGAGCCCACCTTCACTAGGTACGACTAATTAGTGGCTAAAGGTGGGTGCACACTTTGGACATTTTTACCAGGGTGTCAGCGTTTCAAAAGTAAAAAAAGAGCCGAAACGTCGACGAAATTACGTTCGCGAGATTCCCACTAAGAATGTTATATTTGTGGCGCACATCAATTTTTACAGTTCTAAGTGTTTGACAGCGTTTGACAACGCGTTTTAGCGCTTTTATTAGCGTTGCTGTTATTTTCAGGTAGCGTATTCGAACGCATAATTAAGTGGCGTATGTGCAGCAGTCACCGATCTAGTCCAACTTAAATATACACACAAGGACTTTAAAAACGCCTCACCTAATTCAAAGTCCATTATCGCTCAAAGTATTTATGTTATTCCAATATAAGTTTACATGTGTATTAATTGATCTTTCCTACGTGTATATCAGTTTAGTTTGTAATAAAATACTGTCTCATGATTTTCTAGGAATCCTGCAAGCGCACTCACCCTAGGCAAAAGTGTGGGATTTTCAATACAGGCTATGCGAGGCATATACTCTTAATATGTTGATATTTGTGAGAGGGTGCAGGCACACTAAATCGCCGAATACACTTGTTATTCGTTTTCTATCCTTTTATTTAAGCAGTTGCAAGTTTTCAGAATGGTGGTTTACTTTAAACACGCTCTAACCTACCGCATTTAAACATGTTTAAAAGGTTTGGATTTTGAATTTGCTAATTTTGGTAATTAAACTTAAAACTTGATGATTTTGAATGTCTGTGAAATGCGTGGACATTCTTTTGTTATTGACTATTTATGCTTGTTTTAAACAAAAGACAGGTAATTGTTTAATTTGAACTAGCGTAGAAACTAATGTGGAAATCTCATATGTGACTGGGGGTTCATTTTAGGACTTTGTAGACGAATAAGATCCCGTATATTAGGATAAATTGCGCCCTTAGCCGGTATTGAAAATCCCACACATTTGCTTAGGGTGAGTTCGCTTGCAGGATCCCTAGAGAATAACGAGACAACATTCTATTACAAACTAAACTGATTTATACGTAGTAAAGTTCAGTTAATGCACATGGAAAATTATATTGCAATAACATAAATACTTTGAGCAATATTGGACTTTGAATTAGGTGAGGCGTTTTTAAAGTCATTGAGTGTACTAGTAGTCGGTTATCGTTAGGCTTCGTAAGGATCCGCTGTTCAAAGTTGACCTAAGTTATGGGTACGCTGTGGAATTGTCACCTAGGTTAATCCGCAGCGTTCATGTGAGCAGCAATGTGTGCGATTTTTCAAGAAAAACGCGTTGTTTGAAACTTCTACCCCCAAAAAGGTATTTTTAAACAAAACCGAACCCCTTTACTTTTTTGTAACCATATTACATTGTTGGTTATTTATTCCATGCAATTCCCTGCATAAACTGTTCAGAAACAACACAAAGTCAAACATTTCTTCACTCCGTGTATTGTACGCCTGAACCAAATTACTGCTATATTCCAACCACTTCCTATGCACAAGCATAGGTTAAACCCCACTAAATTAAGGTTAAACTACACTAAAACTTCACTCAAGTGAAGGCCATGGTGGTCCCAATTTATGAATACACAACAACTTAGTCCATAACAAAAATGAATCCATTCCCCGTCTATATGCAAACTCCCACGCTTGTTTTCCTAAAATATAGACATTTACAATCCATGAGTATATAAATGTTTCATAACATCTATATGTGAGTGGTCATACATATATATGCTGCTCAAGATGCAGAAGCTTTTGATCTACTCATGCAAATTGATAGTCGGCTAAACAATGTGTGCATTATATGTATTCGTAGCATCGGTCCTACATTGCTGTTATTAGAGTTACGCATTTCTTGGTTACGTATCAGGGTAGACAATTGTGAAACGTATACAGTTTATTCTTTGGTTGTTTTAACGTGACAGCATCGACGTTCAAGCCGATAATGAGTTCTAGTTCTTAATACTGTTCTTCAAATGTCACAGTTTTTGCCCGAAATCCCTCACCTGATATCTATTGCGCGGACAAATACATATTTGCAAACTGGGTGTAATTATTCCTCTGTTATTGCGTTTCATATACGAATTTACTACGTCTGATTACGTTGATATCATCTCTACCGTTTTTTCTGATTACGAGGATTTCTTTTTTTCATCATCAACTGAATACGAGGTTATCCAAAATATTGCACCATGTCAAGTTTATACTCGAATATTTCAGCGAAAAAATGGAATACAAGGGTGGGATTTTGCATATAGATGGGGAATGGCTTAATTCTTGTTAAGGACTAAGTAAAGGGGTTCGGTTTTGTTTAAAAATACCTTTTTGGGGGTAGAAGTTTCAAACAACGCGTTTTTCTTGAACAATCGCACACATTTTCCTTGATTTCTCCCTCAATATAACACGGTTTTGCTCAGAATTTTGTGTACTGATACATCTTTCAACAGCGATTAGATGTACACACTTCGTTTTGTTCGAAACCTGCAAAATGAATATAAATACAAGCAATACTTACTTCCGCCTCAAAGTCGCGCGACGTTCGCTGTGATCTGATTTTACGTGATATAAAGTTATAAACCGATTACGCGATATCGGGTTGAACGGTGTGTGGGTTCACATTATGAACGTTTGAACAAATGTTGGTTGGTTAGCGTTTCAAAAGTCGAAAAATGAGCCCAAACATGGCCTCCGCTAGATAAACGTTTGACTAAATTCACCGACACCACAAGCATATCAGCAGGAGTTGCAAACGAAATTTAACTTTAAAGCTGGGTTCATTCTATAGCGTAAGGTCCAACGTTTACCGACGTTTGTGCAAACGTTCAGCTCCGCCAGAAAAAGTTACTAAACGCTTTGAAAGTTGATGATCGCTAGTGAACGTTGAAGAACCGTTGTATTCGTTGCAAATTAACAATTAACAAGCAAAAACGTTGTGCTCCGTTTGGAAACAAACGCTAATGTAAGTTGTGCTCCGTTTGTAAACGTTCCTGAACGCTGTATTTTAAAGTTTACCAAAGTTCGCTTCAGTTTAACTCCGTTGGCAAACGTTTGCTGAATAACTGGTGTTGTCGATGAATTGAGACTACCGTTTATCTAGCGGAGGCCAAATGTTATCCAGCGCAATGAATGGGATACTAACACAAGGGCTGGCATAAGCGAACTGTCCCCAGCGCAAATGATCGTTTGTCCAACGTAGGCCAACGGGCATCAAACGCAATGAGTGCGAGAGGAACGCAGTGGTTAGCACAGAAGAACTTTCCATAACGTTTCTGTAACTTAGGTAAACTTTGTAAAACGGATCCTGGCGTTTGGCAACTCGTTCGCCTAAGTCGTACTAAGTTAGGGACCGCTGCACACACGCTTACCTGCGCTTGCAAATGTTCTCAAACACACAGTAAGCTGAAAAATAGCTCCAACGCAGGCAAACGTTGTTAAGCGTTAGTAATCGCTGTCAAACGCAATCAAGCGCTAGGAAACGTTCGGTGAAATTACGCTCGCGAGGAGGACTATTTGGGTTCACACTACCAGCGTTGTGTATCTGGCGCACGCAAACTTTTGCGAACGTTTCCTTGCGCTTGACTGCGTTTGACAGCGGTTACTCGCGCTTGACAACGTTTACCAGCGTTGTAGTTAATTTCTATTAGCGAATGTGAACGTTTGCCAACGCAGGTTAGCGTATGTGCGCAGCGGTCCTTAACTTAGTCCGACTTAGACGAACGAGGTGCCAACCGCCGGGATCCGTTGTACAAAGTTCACCTAAGTTACTGAAACGTTATGGAACGTTCGTCTGTGCTAACCACTTGCGTTGCTATCGCGTTCATTGCGTCTAATACCCGTTGGCCTACGTTGGACAAACGCTCATTTGCGCTGGGGAAAGTTGGCTTAGTACGCCAGCCTTTGCGCGACTACCATGTTCATTGCGCCGGATATCCGTTGGCCTCCGCTAGATAAACGTTCGACTAAATCCATTATCACCACTAGCGTTTCAGCAGACGTTTGCCAACGGAGCTTAGCTGAAGCAAACTTTGATCAACTTAATCTAGCGTTCAGGAACGTTTACAAACGGAGCACAACTTACATGAGCGTTTATTTCCAAATGTCGGCAAAGTTTTTGCATGTTTAAAATTTTCAACGAATACAACGTTCTTCAGCGTTTATCAGCGATCGTCAACTTTTCAAAACGTTTAGTAACTTTTACTATCGGAGCTGAACGTTTGCCAAAACGTTGGTAAACGTCGGTCAAAACGCCAGAGTGTGAACCCATCTTAACTGCCACCACATTAGGTGATTGTGACAAAGAAGTTAACTCCAGAATAAGCAAGGTAAATCTGACATTTGCAATGTTGAGACTAGAGATTAACATGATTAGACATCCAAACTAAGATTAGGAAATTTAACAGTGACGTTCTCAGTGTCCTCGTGTATGGTGCTGGTATTTATAAAGCATCTTAGTGGAAAACTTAAATATTTTGACTTAAGTAAAAAAATTGTGATGCGCTTATTTTCCGCAAATTAAAGCCTGAATAACCTGTTTCCTTAGTGATAATAGTAGCTCCATCTACATCAAAACTATGTAAACAATTAATAATTTCAATTACTAATATATTACTTAACTGAAGTTTTATGATTTTGTGAAAATTCTTTGTTTTCTACTAAGATGCTTTATAAATACCGGCCCTGAGTACTGGAAAGCTTCCATTATCCATGAACATCGAAGTCTTCCACGACAAAACCGTTCGATGTCTTCGGAAGATCTTTTGGTCCTTCTTTTTGGTATCTGCCTGTTTTCATATTTTCGCAATGCTTTGGCGAAAGAGTGACAATACGACAAAAGAAGGGCGGAAATGCAACACTAAATTGGTCGTGTGTTCGCGTCATATCTGTCGTGTCTTTACTTATTCCTGTTTTTTCTGTTTATGCTTTTTCGCATTCAGTATTGCAGTGTCGTATTTTTGCGCATTATGATATGTTCCATTGCAGCAATCTGGAAATTTTAGAGAAAGCGTCCAGTCCCAGTTTGTACTTAGAAATAAGAAACACATGTTCACAGTGAACACTGTTAATATCCTCATCCATTGTTGCGCATGCAACCGGAACGCGAAGATGCAACAATGCGACAAGGCGCAAATGTGAAAAAGCGAAAATACGACAAAGACGACTTAGTGTCGTGTGTACACAGGAATGCATTTTCGTCACGAAAAAGCGAAGGCACGACAGATGTAATTCGAAAACAGAATTTGAGGGCGATTCATAGGAAACGTGAGTTCGGTCTAGGTAGACTCGGTTTCGATCCGAACGCATTTGGTGTCTACACTGTTTGTGCCTTCACCACTGAGGAATCGAACCTCACTAAGACCTACTCCTGGCAGGGTTTACTGGGTTCCAGCGGTGCAAAAGCTGTTTAAAATATTACCAGGGCCAAGATTTTGATTGGTTAATAAAGTTAGAGACCTGTATTGGTGGCATGTGAACTCGTCCTTTTTGGTATTGTAGGTTGTATGGGCCTGTGGCCTTAAAGCAGAAAATAAATATTGTCATACATTGTCATCTTGTATTGTCCCCCATCTGTTGTCGTATTGTTGTGGCGAAAACGCGAAAAC
The DNA here is from genome assembly GCA_947247005.1 of Spisula solida. Classification (NCBI taxonomy): domain Eukaryota; kingdom Metazoa; phylum Mollusca; class Bivalvia; order Venerida; family Mactridae; genus Spisula; species Spisula solida. The sequence continues at coordinate 4,109,226 of OX365960.1, read as the reverse complement.
ACGAAGATACAACAAAGATGAATATTTCGTATTTGAGGTTCAAAAAAGGGAGTTAACTGATCAACTCTCCGTCTAGAACAACCCGTTTTTATTTATGACATTTGTTGTTACCTCCCTTGTACTTCTGTTTCCTTTAAAGTATATCCATGAGAAGAACAAAACATGGTCTTTGTTATCAGATGGTCTTTTTAAACAGGTTAAATATCATTGAAAATGGTCTGATTGGAGACACATTAGGTGGTCTTAAACACATGTTCGAGTTGTATATAAGTGATTTTCCAACTAATATTTTGCATACATGTATTATGTATCTTCTGTTAATAAAGTTAACAAGTATTCAATTTCAAGAATAGAATAAGTAAAATCTACCCTACAATCCACAGCAATACTAGTAATCATACCACCTGAAAATGTTAATAGTATTAACTTAATACATTTTGATTGGTTTGATCTTTATCTGACCTCATCGTTAAAACCTACTCAATATTGAGAATAGTTTTCAAAGGTCAAAAGGGTGGAGTTAGTATTGAGATTTGTTTAAAAGCTAGTCTAATACGCAGAATTTCCTCGACACAGGGATTTATGCAATTGATCCGTCAAAGAGGTATACCAAAGTCGTGTCATTGAAACTCGCGTAGCTCCCTGTTAGACTTGGAACTATGTATATGAGGGGTATAGCTTGAAGACTGCCTTGACCCAGGGTCTGAATACTGTGCTAGGATACTCAGCAAAGTTTGGTTGGTGCGGTACAGATAACTGAAAACTAACGATGTGACCTTATACTACTACAACGACGTTCATTACAAGGGAGATCACTGCGTAGGAGTTTACTGTTATGACTTATGAGTGTCGTCTCAAATATTTAGGAGTTGTTTCCCATTGCTTAAAAACGTTACGCCGGGTGCTAGAAAATTAAAAAAAGCCCAGCCATGTCGCATACAAAATTGCAGACTTTCACACATATATAGCAGACATCGACATCAGGCTGCTATTTGTGATATTTGTGCGCGTGTATGATGTGTCCCATGAATATACATGTAATCGAATTATATTGAACAATACTTTGCCACTTTGTCAATAATCTTCTAAGCAGATACCGACATGTCAAGAAATTCGCTGACCTTACGTTCATCTTGGGGTGTTAGGATTGTGTAGTACGGTCACTCTGCGCTGCACCTAAACACAAACAATTTCAACAAAATGTGTCTGGTGTCCTCAAAAAAAATCGTAGACAAGAGTCTTGCTGTCACAAGGCTTTCGCAAGGTCGTCGCAATGCTTTCACAAAGCCGTCGCTAGGAAGTCTTAAGGCTTTCAAAAGGCTGTCACAAGGCTTTCACAAGGCTGTCGCAATGTCGTCGAAAGGTCGTCGCAATTCTTTCACAAGGCTGTCGCAAGGTATTCACAAGGCTGGTACAAGGCTTTCGCAAGATCGTCGCAATGCTTTCACAAGGCTAGTGCAATGCTTTCACAAGGATGATGCGACACAGAGTGAATTTTTGACCGAGATTCCTGTGTGGTTTTCAGCAATTTGTCAGCTATTACAAGAACGAGCTTAGTAATTAAATGACGAATGGACTGGCATTTAACCATGACATAAATTATACACCGTAGACTGGGCCAAGAATACACTACATACTCATAGAAGAAACTGTGACTACTAATGGCGAACCAGTTAATTGTACACAATCGCGATTAATACGTTTTCCTCTCACCATACTGAAAGCAACATTATTCCGACAAGAGTATAATAGAAAAAGTAGCTTGGGCCCGAATTAACGAAACTTCTACGCTACTTTTTGTCTAAGATAAGGTGAACGATTTTGTCAGATGTGTACGGTTAAAAATCTTTGCTTAACCTAAACCAGATGTTTGTCTATATCGTCATGTACTTAAAGTAAGTCACTATGAACATACGGCCCGTAGTTTTATACAATTGTCTCAGATAAATATTGAGATTTTATTTTTATTTCTAAGTAAAAGATGTCGGTTTCGTCACAGATTATCTTTGGAAAAAACCCAAAGACGCTTCTAGTAAGCGTCAGACAGTTGGGACTGTGAAGTATTATTATAGTTCGAAGCCCAAGAACATGACATTCATTTCGAAATGATTAACTTAAATATTCGACATGCGAAAAAAACCGGGCAGTCTAGAAAAGTTGGACTGGACTCATGGACTGGTCTTGTGGACCGGACTCGTGGGCTGGACTTTAGGCTGAACTCGTGGATTCGACTCATGGACCCAGATATTTGACCTCAGGTAACCAGGTCCTTGCCCTCTCAGAACCTTAAGGTTATGTCCTTTTGGAATAATGTTTTAAGAGACTGGATACTAATGGCGGACATGAGTTCATTCCAGCTTTTCCAGACTGCCAAAAAACCGCTACCATACCGTTTGAATGCTAGAAATACTCTATGGAGGACAATTTTGCCCCAAACCCTTTCCTGATAATCCTCATACACTATGACGTTCTGTGTGAATAATACGCTGGTGGACGGAAATTTCCCCGATTAATGTCAAAAGAAAATCGCTCAATGATTTAGTGTTAAAAGTGTGCTGACTCATGCAAGTTACAGTCCTTTTGTTTCAGTTTTAAATAAACATGTATATAATATGTCGTTGGCCATCTTGAACACATTGTCTTAAACCAACGGTCAATTCTGGTCATATTATAGAATATAGAGGTTCGGTGTATTCGGGCATAAGTATGATGTTCCCAGGGTCATTACAGGCCAAAGAGATTAATTATACCTATGAGAGGGGTGATCAATAAATACACCGAAAAGAGATATATTATACCTATGAGAGGGGTGATCAATAAATACACCGAAAAGTGCTTTTATTTCTTTATTCGTCATTCCCGGCAACTTTTTTATTATCCCCACATACCATGACCCGAGTAACACGCTGTATAACAGAGGAATGTTTAACATAATGAATCAATTATCGCGTAATAAGTGCGTACTATACTAACAAAATGGTCTTGAATGAGACAAAATAAGCATTCTAGTAATTGAATAATTGTTCCTACTCTGGCCACCGACTTGGTAATATTTTTTATCAATTACATTATACTTGTATACCATTAGATGCTACAAATATGCGTCATTACGCCTCCATAGCGTAGTGGTAGAGTGTACATTTTGAGTGTGGAATTATGTGGTTCGCTCCGAGAACGCGGTACTGTATCTCAATGACGGAATGTCAGGTTTTCCTTGCTGTCCGTTCAACGAAAGTTGGGAAACTGGCTTCTTTTCTACCATACCCGTATTGCCATAGATCTCATCAGACGTAAGGTGTCGTTAGGTCTGGTTAACGACATCCTTCCTTTAATTTGAATTCGTAAGCCAGACTGACACATAAGCCAATCAGGCATTGATACGTGGTCACGTGATCCTCCATATCCAAATCGCTTAATGCATCCAATAAATGACCACGGGCTAGAGGCCGCGGGTAATAAATAAGCTTAATTTCTACTATATCCGACAGGGATAAAGACAGAAGACAAGAAGACATGGACAAAGGCAGAAGATTCCAAATGAGTAGAACTAGATCTACTCACTTTAGAGAGTACCAAAGGGAGGTGACTCTGAAAGACTGCATGCTACGTGAATGACGTCACACTGTCATTATTAGCCCCCAGTTAGGTTATAAATCATGAATTTAGCAATGAATTTTAGTAATGCTTTTTATGCCCGTCGATTTCATTTCTAAATGAGATTAACTGTTTACACTCATACTTTTATGACAGACTGTTCTGTGCAACGATTGTGTTTTCTAAATTTAATGATACAATCAAGTTAATAAATATAAAGCTGCACACTGATGCGAGATTTCTCATAAATTCATTTATTTTTTCAAAAGTAGATTCTAATATTTTTTCATTAACATGGCGAGATAAGCCAGGATTCGTATCATGGTGCTGAATTCAATGTGGTACCACACAGTTACATAATAGATTAGAAAAAATAATGGTAACGCAAAAGTTTGCTGACACATCAAACAATTAAAACATGTGGTCTAATTGTACTGTGTATACCCAAAGTTATTTTCGATTGATTATACATGATTGTATGTATTAAATTTTATTATACAATGTAAATTATGGTTAAAAGATTATGTTTTATGTTTTTTATAGTTTTTATGTACATGTATTTATTGTCTACGGAATCAAAGAACTGGAAGTATATTGTATACGTACTCATGGAAGACTTGGTAACATTACTGATGCACTTGAAGGCCGCTGTCGTACACCATTTGTAAGCATTTGAGCAATGCGTTCTGAAACCTTTATTTATTGCATTTTCTTCGTCGGTCAATAAAACTAAAGTTAGTTCCCTTACCACGGCCATGCTATCGATGGAATGAGTACCGATGTTTTGTAAAGTTCTACAGTACTCGCTAAATGAATCGATTGCGTGCATTCTGTTTTCTATTACTACCTTATAATTTCTTCAATTTGTTCTAAATTAATTCCTTTCGTGCTATTTTGATGAAGGGTATCGTTTATTGCTGATCGTCACGCGTACGTACAATAAACGGATCATGACGCCGTTTCGGAAAGTATCCCCATTACGCGAAAAAGTTCGGTAGTGAACTACATTTCAACTGAGGCTTAAGAATTGAATTCCTGTTTTATGACACGTCTCACACGGCAGCACTTGTATAGTTGTAGCAATTTTATTATTTAGCTTCCAAATATAGGGCTAGCGTTTTTGACGTCGTATTTTCTGTGTCTTTTACGAGATGGGTTCTATAACCTAAATTCGAACATAAAAACATAACATACCACAATTACGCGGCACAATGTCCAATCCATAACTAAACAAGAAAATGAACTTAAATAAACATAACCGCTACGCCCAAGTCCAAGCTGTCAAAAAGCGGAATTACCTAGTTTCAGCTATAAAAAGCGGAATGCCCTCGTTATCCTAGTTCCATCAATAAATAGCTGAAAGGCCTAGTTTCCGCCATCTAACGTGTCTGGTCAACCGGTTGTCAGTTAGCCAGTCTGTCAGATGGTTATACGTAAACAGCCAGTCATCCGGCGAGATTCAGCCACCAAGACAACTCAACACTCAACAAGACAATTCGATGGCATGTATGAAGTGTAAAAAGCGTGGCTTTGTCTCTCTCTGTTTCTCTCTCACACTTTAAATCATTCAGCAGGCTTCATTAAATAAACATGTTTTGTACTTAGAGTTTTTTTTAGATGTTCCATTGCCATAAAAACACCAAAGAGATGTTGGTTTTCGTTAAGCATGCTTAGTTTTTTGCCCCATTACAATGAAATGGCCCCTTTGATTGAGGTATGGTTATCATATCAACTGCACTAAAATTATCTGAAGTATACACATCGGATGCATTTTCGTTTATTACAGAAATCATATTCTTAGATATAACTGCAAATAAACGTACATTTCATATCTAATCGTAATATCTGGACTAGATTGTAGTAGAGCTTCTGACGGTTACTGACACTTCAAAGGCTAAGTTCGAGGGATGATAAAAAAGTTTCCGCAAAAGTGCTCTGAAATCTTTATTACCTGATCTAGTGTATTTATTGATCACCCCTTGTAAGTGCAACATTGTTGGGTTTACAGTAACACTCGTTATAACGAAATTCATGGGACCTAACTTCTTAGTTTGTTAAAAGCAGTGTTCGCTCTTTAAATACAAAATTACACGTGTAACAAATTCGTTATTAAGCATCATCACAACTACAGTAAAAAACCGGACCCAGTCTGGACCGGATCGAAAGTCCGGTTTTCTGTGAGACCGGTTTTGATTGAGTTGACTGTACCAGGAGCTATTACTGGAAATGCTGAGTAGTTGGTCAACGACTTTCAATTTATATTTTGTGTTACAAAGTAATTCAATGTCAGTTTTTTAACATTTTATTTTTATATTTGTTATGGTCTGGTATTGTAACTTAAGTAGAATTTGTACACGTGACCTCCCTTTGATATAGATTTCCACAGAAGAGACCGAGCAATTCCGAATGAACTACGACTATGAGTAATATGTTACCGTATCTGTTAATGTTGATAGTATTCCAACAATTTGTCTCGTATATTCTGACACTTCTATTGCACAAGTAATTGATAGAAAACTAGTACAATAAGCAGTGATATACGGTACTTCGTAAGTAAGGCCATTCAAAATAAACTTTATTTTCAGTACCGACATCGGAACGAAGATCTTAATAACAGGGAAGGCAGCCCTCAACTTAAACAGGCGAACACCTGAAACATAAAAAACACAGACCACAATTACACGGCACAATGCCCAACACACAATTTAATGAGAAGAGGAACTTAACCGCTGAAAGTCCAAGTTTCAGCTGTAAAAGGTCGACTAAAGTCCAAGTCGCAGCTTTCAAAAAGCTGAAGTTCATATACAGTCTTCTTCTTCTTCTTCTTCTTCCGAGTATTGAACAGGGATCTTGATAGATCGTAAGTAGCTCAGCGACATTATGTACATGGTGATGGCGATCAAAAATTCAGTATGAATTAAAATTCAGAGTTTATAGTTTAAAAACATTAAAACTTTATACACTGTAGATAAAGGATCCGCCTATATCGTCCCAACCCGGAGGGGAGACTGAAAGTCCTCCAGGGATGTCGCCGCAGAAACTCTGGTAGGAAGCGAGTTCCAGTCCTTCACAGGTCTAGGGAAGAAGGAGTTGAGGAAGGTCTTGTCTGTGAGGCGCTCCTGGTAGAATCTGTTTCCTCCACGGGTGCGGACATCGCTTGGTTTCAGGTATGTCGATGCTGGGACATCGACAAGTCCATGGTGAACCTTGAAGAGCATCAGGAGTCTGCTGTTGGGACGGCGACTTTCAAGCGATTCCCACTGGAGGTCCTCTAGCATGTTCGTGACACTCCCTGGGGTCTTGCTTGTATAGTCGTTGACTACAAATCTGGCTGCTCTTCGTTGCACCTGTTCCAGGTCTCTGATGGTGGACTGTCGTGCAGGATCCCAAACAGTAGCTGCATATTCGACTGTTGGCCTAGCGATGGCCCTGTAGGCTGCTGCCTTTACTGAAGGGGTGCAGTCCTTGAGATTGCGGCGGAGTAAACCGACTGTCCTGTTGCCCTTCTTGATAGTATTGCCTATGTGGCAGTCCCAGCTGAGGTCTTCAGAGATCGTGACTCCGAGGTAGTTGCTGCCGTCGACGATCTCTAGTGTGTGTCCATGCAGCTGGTAGTTGGTCTCAAGTTTTCTTGTCCGTTCGGAAGCTACTAGTATTCGCATCACAACACATTTGCTGGGGTTAAAGTCCATCTGCCATTTCTTCTCCCAAAGTTCGAGGGAAGTGAGGTCACTTTGCAGGAGCTTGCTGTCGTCACTGTTACTGATGACCTTAAGCAGTAGACTGTCATCCGCAAATAGTTTGGTGATGGAATGCTTGACCACTTCGGGCAGATCGTTGATGTAAGCTAGGAACAGGAGTGGTCCTAGTACAGATCCTTTTGGAACTCCAGATTTCACGTCTGCATATTCAGAAGAAGCACCATCTAGGACGACTCGTTGATTTCTGCCAGTAAGAAATGACTTGATCCAAAGTAGGGTGTGGTTTCTGACCCCATAGTGTTCTAGTTTGAGGAGAAGACGATTGTATGGCACCTTTTCGAAGGCTTTGGCGAAGTCTAGTAAGATGATGTCAACTTGCTTGCCATGGGATAAGTTCTTGGCTATTTCATGTATAGTAGTGATGAGCTGAGTTTCACATGATCTTTTTTTCTTAAATCCGTGTTGGTTGTCGTTCAAGATGTTGTGTTGGTCAAAATGGGTGATGATGCTGCTGTGAATAAAATGTTCCAGTAGCTTGCAGATGATGGATGTTAGTGATACTGGCCTGTAGTTGGCTGCTTGATGACGGTTACCCTTCTTGAAGATGGGAACAACTGTTGAAGTTTTCCAGTCGTCTGGAACCTTCCCAAGATTAAGTGAAAGCTGGAATAGCTTGGCGATGGCAGGGGCAAGTTCTGGTGCAGCAGCCTTCAGAATGAAGTCAAAAGCTCTACAATTATTTCTAAGCTAGCACCTTATTCATATACATCAGGGATACATAATTGGTGATGGAGTTCCTGGTAATACGTCAAAATGCACACAAGATCTACTACATGTACAAGATAATTTCACCTCGTTGTGAGTTACGGTCCCTTGCCTCGATGCTAATAAGTTCGCACCTTTGTATCATGTTAAGTCTAATTAACGTTCAGACAAGAACGATACGACAGAAAATGTCTATGTAACTTCAGTGAAAGTAATTGGTTTCTATGACGTCCTATGCATCTTCGTGTAGAATATGACAATATAATTCATATTTCTATCACGTCGTAGGCCAAGGGAGACCATAGCACACACAGGGATCCAGCCAAGAATCGTGATTATGTTTCGAGGTTTGCTCAGTCACTCACGATAGTTTTGTTATTTATTTACAGACAATTCTAATGAAGTCTTCAAAGCGCCCGCAGTTTTCCGTTCATACGACTGACTTGACGAGATTTGACGAGACATCCGTAACGTTTGCGAGACTTTAGCGCCTCCACGTGCAAAAATCATTTAATAAAAGGCAATTCTAGGAATGCAGGCGTTTCAATGAACAGGTTGTTAGTATTAATAAGTTTCCTTTGACAATCAATTGGAGATTTTTAGGCATTTAATGACATTTCTTGAGACATAAAGACTTAATTTCAAAATACGTCATGGCTAAATCCCAGTCTGCTGGTTTTATACCGTCACGATTTTTGTCCGGGTCTTGAGGCATCCATCTTCTTTACTCATATCTGTGCTAGCTCACCATGGTATGTTCTTTAAACAGTTGATATATTCGTCACACTCTGGTAGTAAATCTGGGTTTGCAAAAATATTATGGAACTAATTTGTCTGCGTAGGCGGACCACCTGGTGACCAATATGTGCATTCTGATAAAAGTAGTGCACATAAAGTTCACTTATGCACACGTGTATGATTATATTGTGTTGTTTCTCCTAATAATGATTTCCATCATTTCCGAATTGTTCAAATTTTATTGGCCCTTTTTCAATCATTTCATTGCAGTTTATTTCTGAGTTCCACTCAGTTCCCAATCAGGTTCACGAATCCTCCCACAAGACACACACCACTGGAATATATGTAAATGATACGTAAAAACAGAAGTATTACATTGTGAGTTGGCATGATAAATAATATTCTACAGTAAAACATCAATAAAAGACCCCCTAAATAAAAAGGCAACCTAAAAAATAAGACAACATTTTGTGTACGTTGCCATTGTTTTACCGGTACCATCTATTTAATATCAACATTAAAGGGACTGCCTCACATATTGGTGTATTGCAAAATAAAATAAAATTGTCAAATGTTCACGTTATTTTGGTAAAGTTGCCTGTATATCCCATAAACAACCACACTGACAGCTAAAATAACTTGAGAAACTTCGGCATTTTGTAGTTTTTCAGTATTTTACATCAAAAATTCTATATGGTATTAATACCCTATAGAATTAACACTACAATTACTTAAATAGCCTGAAATTTTTTCGCATTTGATGAAAACGAATCGAAAAACGAACCAAATACCTCACTGATGTTTACGCTGTAGTTTGTTGAAGTTACAATTCAATCATTTGTGAATTACATATTTCACAAAGCATGTTAGAAGGAAACTTAGCGATTTTTTTTCAAGAAAAAAATACTCAGTGGGCGATATAGAGAGTGGTTAAAATTGCTTATCTGCACCAAATCTTTCATAAAGCAACCGTCAGTGGCTTTCTATTACATCAATACCTGGTCAGGTTGGAAAATCACGATATACAAAAATTTTAGCCAAATCTGTGAGGCAGCACCTTTAAGACCAACTCAATAAAAAAGGCAACCTAAAAGTCAATAAAATCAGTAGTAAAAAAGACTGAAAGACCTAGTTTTAGCTGGCAATAAGTCCTAAAAGTTTAAGAATAACAGTAAATGGTAAAATCCTGCAGCCGCATAAATACCTTTTGATGGTAGAAAAAATAATATAAGTAATTGGTTAGGTGATAAATGGGCGAAAGAAAATGGAAAAAAACAGCAACTAAAAACTACACAAAGTCCTAATTCCATAACTCTACAACTGCATATATAATAATGAACGAACCAGATACAGTACAGGGTGTCCAAAAAGAAAGTACATGTATACAGTTTGAGTGTATATTTATAAAATCTCTTCATTCTGCTATCGTAAAGAAAATTTACACATGTTTAGACAAAAGATATAAGTTTTTTCTGGGACCAGTTTTAAGATTATTACTTGGATAATTTTTTGAAAAATGTAAATTTACTGAAATTACCTTAATTGATAGTTTCAAGGAACGAGTGCAAGAAGGGAAATGTCAGTGGGTCCATCTACAGCTCACCGCTATGCTTCCTATTTCATTGTGCGATGACCGGAAAATATACAGACTCTATGATATGCCTAACCTCAAGCCTTTGTGGACGGCTGGCATTGATGCCTGTCTGTTACATTGTCTTGTCGTACCCTTAAATGTTTTGCTCTCTTGTTGCTCTGACTTCTGATAGGTCATTGAGTACTTTCTGTGCTACTCGATGGTTGTATTTTATATAATGTTTCATGTTTTACATTCTTTTATTACCGGTCACTGTGGCCTTTTTGTTAGGGGGCATTACATGGCGGGAAACATTTATTTACACTGTCCTGTTCTATAAGGTTGTCTATTGGGTAAGTGTGAGGTTTGGTGCACTGTAAAACGTTTAAGCCCCCAGTGACAAGTGTCACTGTCCGTTCCAAGGCGGAAGCCCTTTAGTCAACCTTCCTCTGTGTATGTACTGTCCACTTTATAGTATAATTGGAAAAAATACAAACATATTTGGCCACTGTGCCTTTTGTTAAACTTTATTAATTTTGTATGTGCCATTCTGCAATTGCGTTGTCCAGCACAAGGCTGCTTCGTATCCTGTGCTAGTTTTTTATGTATGTTCCGCGCCTTTTCGAGTGAAGTTGTATATTTTCTGTGCCTTTTTGTTCTCGCGTGTCCCGCGGTTTCTGTTGGGGTCGGTGCTACTTCCGGTATTTTGTTTAATTATTATAATATGGGTTTGTATCTGGATCTAAACGCCAATTCCGTTTACAATCGAGTTTTTCATTTTTAAATAATCGATAATATGCCATAATTTCTCAGTATTTAATTTTTTGACCGGGGTCAAAAGGAGCTAGGAGTTAACTATTTATTCGTATTTGCCGGTTGTCCTCTTACTATTTCGTCCCCGCGGTTCGCATCCTACCGGGTTCGTTCATGAGTCTATGTACAGCTGTTGAGTTATGGATGTAGTGTTCTGTCCCCTGAGGTCATTTAATGTAGTTTTAAGTCCCCTACCGGTTTTTGACCGGAGGGGACTATTGGTTTGCCATCTGTCCGTCAGTTTTGGTTCTGACGGAAATTGTTGTTGATATGGCAACAGACATATTGACAATGGCTTTACACCGGTGGGGGACTTCTGTATTGCTCTCAATTCAGTACGTCATATCTCGATTTGTTCAATTACGTCATTTTACTTAATGAAACTGGGTCACTCGTTTTAAGGTTTTCAGATTTTTTGTTGCTGAAATTGGGCCTTTCTACGTTTTAATACTGTTACTTAACTTTTAGACTGTAGGCTGCTAAAACTATGTAGTTCAGCAGTTTTACTGTTGTTACTAGGTCATTCAGCGTAGGCATTCCGCCTTTTGGTTGCTGTATCTTTTCTACTGGGTCATTCAGCTAGTTATAATTTATTATACTTTTCGACAGCTTGGACTTGGGCGGATCTGCGCTTGTTTAGTTTGGCATTGTGTGTTTTTAATGTTTTCTGTGCTCGGCTGGTTAAGTTGAGTGCTGCCTTCCCTGTCTGACTTAATATACTGTTTATGCATCGTGAAAACGTCGTTAATTACTACAAAATAACGTCACTGACAAAATAAGGTAATTTTAGAAAATTGAAATTTTTCTAAAAAATATCCGGGTTATACATGTAATATTAAAATTGTCCCCAGAAAAAACATCTTTTGTCTATATATGTGCAAATTTTCGTTGCGATAGTAGAATGAAGAGGTTTGATACTGATAGATAGACGCTGAAACTGTATACTTTCCTTTTGGACACGTTTTGCAAGTATTTTGCCACAATTTTGCTATTTATTCAATTTCAACATCAAGACCAACTCAATAGCAAGGCAATTTAATATTATTATTTTTAAGTACCAACAAAAAAGGCATCTGTATGGTCACCCATTCTCGTTCACCAGAGTATTCTTCACCAGTGATATCTTTAGTCTGGGAACTTGACTAACCACTGATGTATGAGGATGTATGGTCACCATGCTCACAGTAATTGGAGGACCTGTTTACCAGTTTTGAAAGCTCTACGAAAACCGAATACCACTGATCATATACTGTTATAGTATTATACAGGTTTTGAATAGAATTTATTAGGTAAGATTTACCGGCAGCACTGTCATTCCCTCTGTGGCTGATAATACAATTGTCTGACTACAGGAACAACCAAACCCTTGTCTTATCAGCGCCTTGATCAAGGTCGATACAGTATCACTACTAGTGTCATAAGAAGCCACGTTTGACTATATCTTTTCTCGGGTTTTAAGTTAAGAATGCTATTCGTCGTATGAAACGATTGGTAGATACCGTGATACTTAAATTCCGTGTCCGGATCTTGACGAAAATGATTGACGAAGATTAACCCAAGTTCAGTGTCATACTGTAAAAAATGTGCACTTGACTCGGTATACACCCCATACTCAGCAGATTGGTTCATATTATCTATCTTCATTTATTGTCTAAAGCCTGTGACAATGATTTCAGATAAGCCTCGATATATTTGTTTGGTGTAATATGGGTCTGATATTTCAGTATATAAACATTTAAATGTTTATCTCTCCGGTGAGAAATCTTCAAAATCATGCATTAGTTTGCAAGAAATTCGACACCCGGTCGAGCGGTAAACGGTATTGTGACGGGTTTTATTCACCCTCATTAACAGATAACGGGTTTTATACTAGTCGGTTGATATAACTGCCGTTCTACGCCGATAAAAATCTAAAACGGAGTTAATTTAAAAGTCGCTGTTTGAATTACACGAAACGCATTCATGTATAAACTTAATTTGTTAATTCCATTGCCTATCTTAAATCAAACTGTGACCAAATCAGACTATTTAGAACTTCTATAACAAATATCGAATTGGATGAGAACTCGTGATAACGCTATAAGCGTAACCTATTCAGTTGTAAAATGTAACGGTATGGCCGCCGAACACGCGAAATATTGTATGGAATATAGCATATCTTTGATCAATTAAATGAAACGATTAGAGGTGTCTGTGAGGAGCGCACCTGGCCCCAGTGTGAACTAAGTTAGTTTATGAAAAAATACGGTTCACCAACCGGGTTTGATTTTGGTTTATCTTTTTACAAACAGTGAAGACAAGTGTTTCACAATACTGGAACAATTGTTCATACTTAAATAGAATCCCACTGAAACTTCAGATTTTCCTATCACAATTACTGATTCATGCAAACACTTTTGTTAAACGGTTCACAAACGTTGTGGATTCGCGGATCATCGGTGAAGCAGTTAATTTATAAAACAGAGGTCGCAAGTTCGGTTCCACGCATTAAATGCAATACTAGTAACTGTCTTTCAGTTTCAGGTGAAAATGCAAACCGAAGTCTCGTGTATGATGCATATACATGTACATGTACTATGTAATATCAAAGATCTAAAAAATACATGTTTTGGATATTCGGTACTATAATGTAACTGTTGAACATTTTCACGTTATTCTGGGACATCCCTCGGACATCAGAACGTGAAGGAACCAGGAATGCTTTAGGGTGATCCTGTGCTGTGCGCTATAAGTTAAAAAAATTAAGTTACCAATTTTCGAGGGCTGTTTTCAGCAGTCAGTCGTTCAGGCACCCTTTGACATTTTAACTTCTCCTGGTCTTTGGGCTACCTTAGGAAACCTGCGTTCGAGTCTCCCTTGAGAAACTATTTCTCTCCTGATGGGTGTGCAGCCAACATCGGTCCAACGTGCAGCTTCCACGAATATCGAACATGAACAGACACCCCCTCACAGCTACCTATTCACACCTTGGTCAAGTGGAGATTGAGGGTTATTATTGCTCAGAGAAATTAAGCAGCGGTCCAGACGGGGTTGAACCCGGGACCTCTCGATCCCGAAGCGCGCGCCCTACCTCTATACCTCTAGGCCACCGGTCCCCACATCTACATCCTACATCTAGATCAAAAACGTTTTTTATTGGACCGTCACCCATGTTTCATTAGCAACAATAAAAAGTAATAAACGGTATAAAACCAAAATGACGGAAAGTATACTAATACTCAGACTAGTACAGAAGGGCCTCATTGCACCACATTATTTTGGCAATATCGCAGTAATCAATATACGAGATTCTATCTGCTAGGTTGGCCAGTCTAGTACATCGAGATGGGAGTTATATAGCGTATATCTTCACATCTATTAAAACATTGTATAAAATCATAGACACTTGTATCAAGTTATTTGATCAAGTTGTGATCTATCATAACAATTAATTCTTCTTAATGTAGTTAAAAATGTTTTGTTAGACTAAACAATGAATTGTAGGTATTAATGGATTATGATAAATATTTAAGATATGTGCAAAAAATCGTTTTGATTAAAACGGCTTTATGTGATGTCCTTTGAACAAACGTGTGAGCAGTGTGGTCGAGCGGCTTTGTGTCAAAATCTTGTCAAAATCTGTAATCAAACCATTATTATATTTATTAATAAAATGCTACTTGTTTAAAGATATTAAGTTTGTTTGTATAAAAAATGTAAAAAAATGGACGTAATCGTCGTAAACGCTATTTCGCAAAGATTTTTGTTTAAAAGCTTTTAAAATGAAATTTGATCGTTGGTTTTGAAGATCTGATCAAACAAAGCTGGTGTGTAAAAAATAAACATATCTACTATCTCAAACCTCATCTTGTATAAACACAAAGTACTTCAGTACATGAGACTCGGAGAAATAAATTACCTTAAGAAAATACCACACATATGGTCATAACGTCAAACAAACGCTCTGACTTTTTAAATGTTTAATTATAAATATACTTCTGTTGAACAATAAACAATCGGTCAACCACCTTTGGCTTAAAATTAAGATGACCGATACTTTATAATTTCATCTATTGCCACAGCAGAGTTATAATTACATTTGTAATGCGAGCTGCCCGACGTACCTCGTGCGTCGACATTTTTTTTTTTGATAAATGCGATACGAGGGTTTGAATTCGTTTTATCGCGACGTCGTGAAGTTAACATAGTGAATTCGTGGAGTTGAAATACTGAATTCCTAGAAAATGGCTTTCGCGGGCCGGTGGGCATGATTCCGCGAACTTTAATTGCTGCGAAAATGTCACATCTAACAAATCCGCGTAGTGACCTCATAAAGTTGAAATATTGCATTTGTGAATTAAGCTGATGTTGTAAAATGTCACCAAGCGACCTTGAGGGAAAATCTGTCCTTGACCTTGTGTCCAATTTCCAATTTTATAGCAATTTATGACACGATCGCTTTACTTAAAGTGAAGTAGATAAATACAGACATGGTGAAGTTTATGCAAGTTAATGCACGTTATTCTAAACTTTTAACCCGCGGCTAGACACCTGTTAGAGAAATGCTGTACTCAGACAATCACCACAGATGTGAAATAATCTATTTAATACACCATTAATATGACAATTTATAAACTTATTGTCAAAACTAGGGAAATATTTTGGAAATATTTTTCTGAAAACTCGATTAATCATAATGCGGTTTGTTTAAAAGACGAGTGTATCATTAACCGAGACCACAGCGGGGGTTGAACTATACAATAAAAATCTACACAGACCGATTTTCTGTCTATCATTTTTTAGAAATATTAGAGAATACCAGATATTATCATTAATTGCAATAATAATTGTTAAGCATTTATTACACAGATAATAATTTTGACAAGAGCAATGTAAATACAGAGATTGAAATTTCATGTCTGGCAAAAATTTTAGTGATACGTTCTTTCATGAACATTTAATGTGGAAATGTGTCGACGTTTTTTTGTAGGGCGGGGACTTCGAGTAAAGAGACAGAACGTTTGTGTGATACAAGGAATCCCGAGCGCGCTGTCCTAGTTCTTTCCGAATAGACTTCTTGGTTCTTTGACGTCCCTGGTGTATAGTACCAATACACGAGAGTCAATCTCTGGGTTTCCAACCGGTTCATATTTAGTTGGTTAGGGAAACACTGAAAAGCGTTTCTGAAATTCACATAGCCCTGATTCGAACCAGGTACCTTCGGATTGGTCACGTGTCGAGAGCTCTAACCACCAGACCACCGTCCCATCCATATTAAAGATATATATGGCTTATTTTAAGTTAATTTAACAAAACTACACGACATTGTGTTGATGTTTTAAATACTCTTCAATATTTTTTTGTTATTATTATTTTTACTCCGCTGGACCATTAAGTTTGTGGGGGGGGGGGGTATTGGTAAAAGTGGGGTATGTAGGGTGGGGTGGACTTGGTAAAACGACACGCGTAGATAATTAGGATCTTCGATCAAAACCCCAATGTTGCTTTAAGTTCAATTATAACCAATTGTATGGGGTGTTTCACGTGTCAAAAGTAGGCGGAGTGGTATAATTGCAGAGTAAATATATACAATATCACATGATTCTTACATGCGAGCGATAAATTTTCATACTTTTTTTATGTACACATTTGAAATACGCATTTTAAGTGCACGTGCTTGATATGTACACAATGTCATGTACTCCAAAAATGACATGATGGAACATAGAGGCTATCACCATGATCTACAGTAAAATCTCAATGATATCACACAGGGTCCCTTACTTACTTACTTACTTACTTAGTCCTCTTCACTCCGGTCGGAGCATATGAACTTTACCACCGCTCTCCATCTGGTTCGGTTCATGACCCGGGCTTTTGCTTCTCCCCATGACATCCTTGTCTTGAGAAGCCCAATGTCCAGTGTTCTACGCCAGGAATTTGTTGGCCTTCCTATACTTCTAGTACAAATGTTCCATGGGGATCCAATCGGCCAGGGTCCCTTGAATACGGATTTAACCTAATATACAGCTTTCGTGTATTGAATAAAGACCAATCAGTGAACTGGACCTAACAATTGTGGCCTTTATGGAGGTTTTACTGTATAGTGAGTTCACGGTGTTATTTACAGCAAAACATCGCTTAGTTATCACCTCAATAATAAATCCGACTAAAAAATGAAGACCGTCATTTTTAAGTCCATATTGCATAGTTTCATTGATCTTTTTATTTAATGCAGACTCCGTAAAAAAGACTACAATACAACCTCTGTATAGCAACACCCTTTGTGAGCTGCAACTATTGGCCGTTTTAAACTGGTTGTTGATCTACAGATGTTAAATTATAGTAAATATCAGCTTAGGGAAATTTTGAAGGTGTTGTTATAGAGAGGTTGTTGCTATACAGAGGGCCGCTCTGGAAAGGTTGTACTGTAGTATTAAAAGTACTGTGTTTCGATTGCGGTCTTAATATCGAGAGTTTGATGTACGCAATGTACTTGTAAGTAATTGTAGAAGTAGGAAGCGAGTAACAAATGCGATTTGCAGTTTTATCTGAGGCGAACATCAACAGCAGTAGAGATATATGCCATTAGCAAACCTTGAAATCTCGAACATAACATGCTGGATATCCTATAACATTAGAGCATGCTGCAGATGAAATACGGGAAATACAACGCTTACACAACTACCTAGTGCATAACGCAGTCTCTCAATGACCAAGTGGTTAAGGTATGGGCTTACAGACCGATGGGATTTGTTTAATTATGGCCAGGTTGGCGACTATTCTTTGTCGCCGGTTAGTTAAATAATGGTGTCTACTATTAAAAGATATTATTCTAGGGTCTCATAAAGATAATAACAAATCGGACTGCGAAGGCGGCACTCACCAGAACAGTCTTCAAATTGCCATTCTCGTCTACCATTGAATTTTTGACATCAGAATTATAATGTTTAGTTACTTGACTAACCCACTGATGTATGTTGGTGACAAATTGCTACCTCTGCATGTATGTGGACCCGGTCAAAATGACAATATGGCAAAATGATGTCATTGACATAGTTGGTTGGCACTGTAATAAATTTATTGTATTATTTAATAGAATGGTACTATTATATATATTAGTATAATGGCATGGCAGTGGTATCTTAATGTGCACAGTTGTGTGCCTGTCACTCTGCAGGATAGATCGGGTAAACAGGAAAATCATGTAAATATACATGTACGCGGTTCAATACTGCTGATATGTCACTAGGCTGTAACTAACTACACATAAATCACCATTGTGCAACTATACAGACACCCCGCTGCGGAAACGATCTAAGCATTGATAACATACATGCATAATACTTTTTATTGCTTTAGGTATGTGGGTCTCGTATATGACATCTAAATAAACAATTTAAAAAAAATATTGTACGGGGAAACTTGTTTATTGACCTTTTTATATGGGATTTAATAAAATTGGCTGCTTTAAGAAAAGTGGTAGTTTTTCTCCAAAGAAATCTAGACAATTTCATAGAAAAATCCCGAAATGAAAATATTAAGGCACTTGTCCCGAAACTTTCCGAACATCCCTAGTATAATTTTACAAAATAGCTAAAAATATTTCTTGTCATTTCTTATGTAAATAAATTGTAAATCATTATGTAATGCGGGAAAATGATTATATTCAATAATAATATATGTTGTTTATTAAGATAAGACATATTTTTTTTATTAAAAAGAGCGTATAATAAATGTAACTCGCCGCAGGGAGAATGTGGTTTCACAGTTGAGTATGAGATTACCAAGTTAAGTACAATTATAATTTAATGTTAATTAAATATAAAATAATATGTGATGTTACGTAGTAAAACGTACCATTTTATTTCAACTGAAATGAATTTGAAATTAAACTAGGATTTTTAATATCTGTATAAAGTATTAAAGTACATAATAATGATAAATGGATTGAGACATTGTAAATAAATATAAAGATAATTTACATAACAAGGAAGCTAGTATAAAACAGCGGATATTGTCAAATTCTAAATTAAAAACTTGTTTTTCATAAATCGAGATTATAACATATCCAAAGTGTGAAACTATAAATTATTTAATAAACTATTATTTGCACAATAGTATAGCGGACAATTTTCACACTCGTCTAGACAATAGGTGGGATTAATTATGCAAAACGACAATAAACCTCGTGACAGTCTAACACCTAATATCGCAAGTGATACTTATGGTTATGTTAACAGTACTAGTAGGGGGTTCCGCTAATTAAGACCCATATGTCACGTGGTGCTAGTTAATTAGTAGATGACACTTCTAATTGACAGTATACTATTTCTGTTAATTGATAAATAATATACTGTCATAATTTTTGAACGAATACTCAAATTTGAGGGTGAATAAATACTGGTCGATTTTGGTTTGTTAATCACATTCTTTTCTGTATTCATACAGTGAAGTACTCTATCCAAGCATTCCAAACGCTTTATTTCACTATTTACCAAATATTGCAAACATGTCGGTGATCATGACTTCCGAGTTAAGATGTCGTCTGCAACAATCGGAGAAGCACTTCCGGCGAGCATGTGAGCAAGTCCTGATTCTGAATCGTCTGGTAGAAGAAGCGACGATAAAGTTCCACCAAGCCGACGTTTCCGGTAACCGTATCTCTCGCTACAACGTTCGTCTGCGTTTGTCTGTTCTAGAAGGGGTCAGGAACATGTTCTACGAATTTGCCGCCAAGAAAGCTTCCGACATTGTTGAGCTCCAGCGATATATTCTCGATATTGACTCCGCCGACGATGAGATGGATGCCGACGACAGTGACTCCGACATGTCAGATTTAATGTTTGACTCCCATGCAATGTCCGACGAGTCTTCTGAGGACGCATATTGTTGACCGAATTGAGCATCTCACACTATGTGTGTAAACGGCACTTTTCAGCGCCAACCACATAACTAGAAAGAAATCTTTCTATGATTGTCAATGATTGTAACAAACCACCTACAAGGAACTAGCAACTTCTCCACATGTGGAGAAAATTAAGTCTAGTCCAATTAATTTGCCATACATGTAATAATGACCAGTACCTAACAGTCACTCATTTGCATATAATTAAGGATAAGTCAGAGACTATAGATAATGTATCTATATTCTCTGGAAAATTATCTGCAGTCTCTGGATTAGTGTCTAAAATGCCTTCATACGCATGCTCAGGGCCCGGGATTACAAACAATACTTACACTTAGCACTCAGCACTCAAATATTGAAATTCAGTCTTCTGAGATTCAGAGCGACACGTTTTGATAACAAGAAGTTGTAATAATGATAAATAGGTACTAAATATTATTATTGACTTATTTCGTAATGACATTTAGTGTATTTGTAAGTTATAGATGTAATTTTTTAGTCTGAGTTCTGAGTGTGGCACTCAGATTCAATAATTACATTTTTACGTCATAAATAGTACACAATGACATAAAAAGTGTGTCAAATATTATTTTTAACACTCATTTAACAATTGTATACATTTTGCTCGTCAAAATCTGCTATCTAGGACAAAGACTATCTTATTGTATCACATTTTCAATATTTGAGTGCTGAGTGTAAGTATTGGTTGTAATTCCGGGCTGGTCATAATCCCTGAAAGTATTATTTTCGACTTAGGCTCCCTATTTCTTTATTTACTTTGTCATAATAATGCTGATAATAAAGACTTTATTTTACGAGGAAATTTATTTGACAATATATTGACAATAACCCATTAGCTTTCTTAAATAAATAGTGGAAGCCATTGTAATTTGAAAAATAGAACTTAATATAAAATTTAACTTGATTATTCGCTATTATAAATAAGGAATAGCACATTTTGTATATTGGCATATTATAATTACATACATTATACATTTAAGTAAGCCTATATGACAACATTCAAAAAGTAGGTTCCTAGGCCAACCGTAAGTTAAAACAAAGAGAAAATGAAATCTAAATACAAATTAAAATAGCACAATATCAAAAGTCGGTAACTTCGACAGACCACGTGGTATTTTACAAGTTCCATTACATTATGGAAATAACTCAATGGTTTGATAAATCTTCGGCAAGTCAGTTTTTCAAATTGTATAATGGACTGAAATGTGTGATTGGATATTAAATGGTTATTACGTAATGTGAGCATTTAAAATCCAATTAATATGTCCAATTTAAGCGAAGGCGTGTATTTAAAAGTCAATACGCCATTACGTGCGTGCTGTGAAATTGCTCAATAAAGCATACATTAGATAAGACGTATTCGACCCAAATTGCAAAAATAGACATTATTGCTCGATTAAATTGAAAGTGTTTTTATATAAATCGAAAGTGTAGATTTAATAGTGCGCGCATTACATTCTGTGCATTGCGTATAAATATTTTTAAAATATAAATGTACTCCACAACGAGCTAAACATACGTTTACACAGATAATACAGATGATTTGAAGTGAATTATGTGACGTAACTGATGAGCATGTTGTCTGTTTTGTCACTCAGCACGTGATTTAGACCTGTAATTGCCTCGTGTTACTGACAGGTGCACGTGGTACACCATTGCACATGCGCACTGATGTCAGATATACCACAACTTCAAGGTCAGCTTTACAAAAAGCTAGTGTCTCGATTCCTCCTGACATGTTGCTGAAGATTGGGTGTATTTCTATTTTATTTATTTTAGAAGTTCTGGACCGTATCCGGAGACAATAAGTACCGATGCAAATATTTTCTATTTTTTTTTCTTCAAAAATATGCTTATTTTGGTATTTTTTTTAAATCAGCGGTGTCCTAGAAAAACGTCAAAATAAGTCATATAAGTTATGTTGCTAAGTTAAAGACCACGAGCGGGCTATTCAGTCAAATTATCCTAACATTAATAGATCTATTGATAAATACAAAAAGTAGAAATAATAAAAAAGATAAATAAAATAGAGATATATAAAGAAGGTTCTACCAAGATTTGATTCGGAGTGCTCAATACAAACCATTACAACATAGAACCATGTTGAAATTAAACCGCTATACTGTGTGATTTGATTTGACATTAAATTTTATAAAAAAGGTTCTACCGAGATTTGAACTCGGATCGCAGGATTCCTGAGTGCTAACCATTACACCATAGAACCGATGCAATTCAATTCAATTAAATGTTATTATAATATATCATTTAATTACACATTGTATAAAAAGAAAGGTTCTACCGAGATTTGAACTCGGATCGCAGGATTCAGAGTCCTGAGTGCTAACCATTACACCATAAACCGATATACCCACAGTTATTGTATTTGTATATTAATAACTAGTCGGTAATCTAAACTAGTAAATCACATTTATTGATACCGTACACTGTAGATGTACACGAGTGTTATTTTTGTTTGAATTTATACAGCGGACTTCAAGTTATATGGACGCGAATATTTGAAATTGGACAAGTCGAAATCCAAAAATTAGAAAACATTTGTACACACGCAAAAAAGTTGTAGGATAATCTAATTTGACCGGTCACAATACTTACCGCCCCAATTGTCACAAAATGAATTATTATTATCATATCAGCCTCCAATGTGGTTTGTGAGGTTGCACATAGAACCGAAGGTGTCCTTGAAGATTGAACTTGTTTGAGTAAATCACGAATAGTTCTTGTAGAATAAAGCGAATATTTTTTTATGTAGACTGCGGATCGAATGGGGGTCCTGCACAAGTACACTTTTGTTTTTTCCTCGTCTAGCTTGATCGCTTGTGTCCTTTGTTTCGCAATCACTGGCTACGGGATTTCCAGTTTGGACGCAGGAAATCGAGCTAAGTGAAAACTATATATGAGGAAGTGAAGTATTTTATATCATTATCTATTTCAATATTTTAACACAAAATTGCAGCAACGTATACTATGATACTATCATGCTATTTTCTCTTTTTCTATGCGGGCTACAAGAAGCTGATGTGTAGACAATATGTGTAAGAGATTTATCAATGCATCAAAAACAATGCCACTCATGCATTTCACAATAAATGAGATACTTAAAATGATATTATATGCTGGTTCATTTGCTTAAATAAACAATCATGGAAAATATATTCCATGGTATACATTGTAATAATTTTCCGAAATATGTCTGTGAGTTAATTAATAAATTTCGAAAGTTGTAGCTGAATTAATTAGCGAATACATTTGAATGTAATAATAATAGTGTGACAGTGCATTAACAGTTGAAAACATACCTGCATCGAATCGTGCAATAAAGTAAAACCTCTATGCACTTAATATCTCCGCGTATAAACCAAATCACTGTACGACTTATTGGGATACTGTAAGATTCAAATTGTATGACTTATTGTGATTGAAACATGCGGTGATTTCCCCACTGTACGACTTATTGTAAGGCTATACAATTCAACGTGTACTCCTAATGGCGATAACCGGAAGTTGACTCGTTTATTCACTGCGAATATAATAGACCACACATTGAACTCAAAATTTAAAAATGTCATTTTCTGGGTTTAATATTTGCGTTAGATAAAATAGCACAAAAAAAACTAAAAATGACTTAAATATAGCAAAAAATGAAATATAGAGTTTAAAAAAAGCTCCGTGGCTAATTTTTGTAATAAAATAAGTTAAGGGGTAGTCTTCTTTTGAAAAAAACCCTTCATATTTCGTTGTAGGTTGATTTGTCAAACCCCTATGTACCACGTCGGACCTCCTCATACTTCCCTACAACGTGACATTCACATATACACTATCTACCACGTGATCGCATCATACATCCGTACCACGTGACCGTCCCCATAAATCTGTACCACGTGACCGTCCCCATACAATCAGTACCACGTACGTGCCCACCTCATACTTCAATACCACGTGACATTCAAATCATACAATCTGTACCTCGTAACCACCCTACATATCCGCATCACGTAACACATCCGCATCACATGGCATTCACATACATCCGCATCACATGACCGCCTCATACATCCGTCCCACACATCCCCATCACGTGACCGCCTCATACATCCGTACACCGTCCCACTCATCCCCATCGCGTGACATTCCCCGTACATTTCCACACGGGATCACCCGGATACCGTTTTAGTTCAATGAAATTTAGCCAATGCGATCACAGACAACATGTATTTTTATTACATTAAAACAAATAAAACATATGATTGATTAAATATCCGTATGCAGGGGTTCAAAAACAAATACTATAACATGCAAGATTGTTCATTTTTAAACGATTTAATACAATTTGGATTTGCAATCAATTCTGAATTATTGAATTTTGCTTATTTTGATATGAATAACAAACAGTATTTCATTACATATACATTTGGTAACAGTTATCGTAAGAGATTATCAATTATATTTATTTCATCAAACTCGGAAAGCATTTGGTTTTTTCAAGTACACCAAGTGATTACAAATTCCGTAACGTATTTGTTGTTACTGTTTTGTTTCTTGTTTAAAGTAGATCAGGTGAGAGAAGAGCAGATGAGAACGTACACTCATAGAATAGGAGAAAAGTGAAGAGCAAGATATACTGATCGGATTCTAAAACAGTATTTCGGACGAGGTCCTGTGTATGATATTTTACACGGGTCCATTTTACACCAAGCACGTGAAAGAACCAGTGGTGCTTCTGGAATTCGGGCGTCTTCTGTATCATGTATTATTCTCCAAAACTAAAATGATTAACCTCTTCAGGGGGCCTCTCCCATATGGATCGCCCGGTGGTAAGGATGAATGAAAGCGTATATAAATGTATACACGAAGAGAGGAACAGAACGTAACAGAATGAACTAGAACCGGTGCTAGAACGCACCAGAAAAGTTAAGGAACGGGGCGGAACAAAGCAGAACAGGGCAGGTCATGTCATTATGTTACGGTCATTTGCTTCAATCATGCAACCGGAGGAATTATCAGTTGCTAGTAAAATAGCAAGTTAGTCCTGATTGATAAGTTGAAATTCCAAGAAAAAGTGGTTAAAATAACTGTAACTGGCTGTCATATGATACAAAGAGTGCTACCAAACCGGTGTCTGTGAAACCGTATGGAATTCCTGAAACATAAGTACATGTAGATAAGTCACGGCCCAGTTCGCTTTTTTCACTCAACATTTCTAATTACATTGAAATACTTTTCACGCTTTTAATCCCTTCGGTTTCTGGTTCTTATCAGTGTTTGCACCATGAAAGGGGGATGTTCTATACGTTTGCTGAAAATACTCGTCGGTACTGTTTTCTTTTCCTGTTGAAACACTTATAAAATATATATACGCCTTGTTTCAACAGAAAGGCAAATAAAGGCTGTGCTCAGAATGTTATTTAAAAAAATACAGCATTTCTAAATATTTTTTCCTTCGCTTTATTCTTGCTGAAATTACTTAGATAATAGACTGGTGTTATATACAGTAATTACGAATTGTAATTTAAGATTTACACTTGAAAATAAGTTCAAGCATAAAGTTGGTGAAACAAATAACCGGGAACGTAATGTCACTATGGCTACTGGAATACATACATTTTGATCAAATTACACAATTGCAACATTTTGGAGCGACTGACTAAGTTTAAATAAATTGACTTACAAATTCTGCACATTTAAAAGAAAAAAATACTATTATACTTATATAATACAATTCAATATATAAAACGCTGTTCTTATGTATTTTGCGCTACATTTATTATATAACGTCTTTTGGCGCCACCACATTTATCATGCATGATGACGTTACATCATTACCCGAAGAAGCCTTCTGGGCGAAACGTTGTGATTAAATGAATGTACATTAAATGTTATTCGTGTTTGGTGGTTTTATTTTATTTTTGACTTATAATAGGAAAAAAAAATTCCATCCTATTTTTTGAACATCCCTCTTACAAACATAATCACCGGTGTTGTGGTTAAATGAACTAATAATGTTTTCCGTGGCTGTGGAAATCAGAGGACCATTACGTGACGCTTACAAAATTTCGGGAATATTTCCCCTCCAACATTTTTTTCCAGTTTTCGTTAATTGGCCGTTGTAATTGTTCTTTGTATTCAGAACGATAGAACATTGGGTGAAACAGTAGAACATACCATACCTTCTATTATCTCGCACGACACGTACATCGGATCTGATATTTCAATTTTCACTTCTGGTAAATGGTTGGTTGGTGAAAATAATGAAGTGTTGAAAGGTCCGCGCGTTTTCTCCTAGATACTCGCTCGTTTAACACGTCATTCGCACGTTTTCACGTGTTTTCACGAGCTTTGGTATTTTGTAGCGTTGTGAAGAAGTGTGTGCCCCTCTCCTCGGATCATATAACCATGAACTCTCTTAATTTTGTAAATATGTCTGTTTTGTGTGTAAGTGTACGTGTGTGTTCTCGCTTCAAGATCCGTATTGTTTTCATTCACTGATCAAAACAAAGCCGCCGAATTTTCTGGGTCAATCCTGAAATTTGGTTCCCAGAAAATCTGTGTATCATAATTCCGCAACAAGTTTTAGGTCTGCAAGTTTTCAGCCAGGCTGAAGTTCTGAACCCTAATAGTGAAGACGGGGTCAGTATGATTAGACATTTCTATGTTTTACTCCTGTACTTACAAGAAAATTCTATGCATGTATCTCTTACTTGTTTAACATACTCGAATAAATAACGCAAGTCTCTATCAGTATGATTATTTATGTGAAAGGTTTTAATGGGGGCTAATTTCAGCCAACTTCGTTCTGTCGTTGTGATGCGGA
Organism: Spisula solida; assembly: GCA_947247005.1. Classification (NCBI taxonomy): domain Eukaryota; kingdom Metazoa; phylum Mollusca; class Bivalvia; order Venerida; family Mactridae; genus Spisula; species Spisula solida. The sequence continues at coordinate 4,082,305 of OX365960.1, read as the reverse complement.
CGCTAGATTGGCGTTCTATCGTTGTGGCGTTGGCGCCCGGTTGGCGTTCTGTCGTTGAGGCGTTAGCGCCCGATTGGCGTTCTGTCGTTCTGTCGTTGGTGCCAGATTAGCGTTCTGTCGTCGTGGCGTTGGCACCCGATTGGCGTTCTGTCTTTGTGATGTTGGCGCCCGATTGGCACTCTGTCGTTGTTTTGTTGGCGCCCGATTGTCGTTGTGATGTTGGCGCCAGATTGGCGTTCTGTCGGTATGGCCTTGGCGCCAGATTGGCGATCTGTCGTTGTGGTGTTGGTGCCCAATTTGCGTTCTGTCGTTATGGTGTGAACGCCAGATTGGCGCTTTGTCATTATGGCGTTGGCGACAGATTGGCGTTCTGTCGTTGTGGTGTTGGTGTCCGATTTGCGTCACAACGACACATACGGAGCTGACAGAAAGGAACCACCAGCAAACAGTCCCCCTTGAGTTTTGAATCAACATCGTTGCCTAGACTGATTATACATCACTGGATCACTTTTTTGTTTTGTATGTTTGTTGACGTTTCATCAATTTGTCAAGACTGTGTTGCTTTCGGAGCAATGCCCTAATTGACTGACTTTGATACATGAATGGAATTTCATTATACTTCACACAAACAGAACCAAAGTAAAACATCTCAATTAATTCTCAATTAAATTCCAATTATATAACTCCTAATTAACTGTATATGATTAACCCAGAAACAAGTGCGTGTAATTTGCCTAAATACCAGCAGAAATATAATCAATTAATTGAATATATCAGAAGAAACAATTTCGTGAAATAATTCTGCGTAAAATGAGGAAAACTAAATACCAAGTCTCATTGCTTGAATTTATATGCCACGTGTTATCTCTGTGGATAATTACAAAATATTTACATAATTTCAAACAAATTTGTTAGATGTTTATCAACTTATAACTTTCGCAAATCTAAACTTTTATCTATTTATTTAACTGTATAGCGTAGCTTCGATCAAAACGAATTTAACGCTGTTTTTCCGTAGTGTTTTATTTCCATGCATGCCAATACATCGCTGGCTTAGAATTAGGAGGTCGTAAATACTACTTACGACTGATACATATTTAAAATCTGCATCAAAAGGCCCTTCTTATGAGCCTATTTTCATGAAAATTGGAACTGGTCATGTTGCCCTAACTTAGATTGAAAGAGCTTATTTTCCCATAGATAGTTTTCAGACAGTTTTTTCTTGTTTTCTCAAAATATTGATTTTGTACTTACGACATTCTTATTCTTAGCTAGTGACATGTAGACAGATAGGCATTGTCTGACTACCATCAATACAGTCAGAGCCCTGGATGGTCTCCCGGTAGACATTTTTGAGCTCGACAGTCGCACAATGTATAAACCAGATCACTGTATGACTTATCGGGATACTATATAATTCAACTTGTATGACTTAGTGTGAGCAAATGCATCTGCGAATTCCGATCACTGTATGACTTATTGAAAGACTATACAATTCAACGTGTATGCCTTATTGTGATAACCGGAAGTTGACTCGTTTATACACCGTGAGTCGTGAAGTGATACAACTTACCCATCATAAAAGGAATCCAGCATTCCACCAACCCAGAAGACGACAATATCTTTAAAGGGGATAGACTGGTTTTGTTTTCCCACGATATTGGGTACTGGCTACCGTCATACGTCTTTTACGCATGTAACGACGTTGCAAGTTCCTTGTGCGAAAGCACGGCATACCATGTTCGTATTCGTTCACACGGGCGAGCTCAACGTGAAGCTCAATCGATCCGTTGTTCTAATGGGTACACCTAGAAGTTGCGCATTTTGAATTGCAAAATTACAAACATTTTAGCCCGATCTGTGAGTCAGTACGTTTAACACAAGATGTATAATAATCGCCCCAATGACACAGTCATAGTCCCATTACTTGGTTAGACCACGGCCAGGATAACTTGCAATCATGTGTAGGCTACATTCTTCTATAACCGAACTACTGTCTTTTCTTCACATTCACTAAACTTCAGATTTAAATTTCTCCACTACGTGCTATCAAAGTGGCATTGAACTGATTTACGTTTTTAAGCCCAATTTATCTTGTGATACAACGACTCTTATTACTGCTAAAACCAGACACTTATTCGTCACTAATCGACGTCTTGAAATAGTTTTCTTTCCTTTTTATTTGCAGATCTAGGTTACAGGGGCGCTTATTAAAGTTACCGGGTCACTGGTATCGATCTGGGTTACAAGGGTGCTTATTAAAGTTACCTGGTCACCATTAGGTGGTAAATGGCGGATACTTCATGTAATGGGTAAAGTTGTCTAATGTTATAAAATTAATGGACACACTTGTGAAGTCGGTGATACAATAAAATTAGGTAACAATAAAGGTCTTTCACATTTAGAGACGCAACACTCATTTATTTGAATTTATGTTTTGATATGGTTTGTAGCGATGTGTAATGTATTTGAATACAAGTAAAATGACTAACCTGGTGACGTCAGGCTTGGCTTTAAAATTCTACAAACGAACGTCGGTGGAAGTACTCTATATTATGATTTCATTCGTTTGAGGAGAATTTTCCATAAGCAGCTTTTTGTAACAAATATAAAAAAATGATCTCCCTTAGTAAGGTGTCTTGTTACTTCCGTTTTTCGTTCTTGGATTTTGTGGATGAAATAACAGTCACCATGATAGAAAACTATCATATCTTCAGTGCATTTACATTCAAAAGTATGATAATTCGAAACGACAAGCACGGACCACCAATTACGGTTTGAAACTTCGAAAACGTGACCAAAATACTAACAATGTGCTTTAAGCCAGCAAAATGGCTGTACATTTGTATTTTGTCCCTATGCTCATGACAATGCCAACTAGTCCTATTTTTACTTCAAAATAGTTTTAGAACATTTCTTTGGCTAATAAACACTACTAGAGCTTTGAAACGACATTGATGTCAATTATGTAAGCCATCTATCTTCTCGGATTATCACTTAGAGTTTTCTAGCGAATAGAGAAGATTTCTTAACTAATGAAAAAACATGGTACAAAACGTACATTTTGTATGTGAGTTTTGTAAAATATAAATGATTTAAACTAATATACTACTAAGCACACCTACTCAGCTCACACTTCACATACAACCTCAATTAACGAACGCCTCATTAACAAGACCACCTCAAAATTAAGAAAATACATACATGTACAAATTAAATTTTATTCCCAATGTTTGCGTTTTGCTCCCTTTTCATTCAGTATGCATGTAGGAATAGTATGACAAGGCCAGCAAGAAAATCACTTTCCAAGAGGCTTACTGTTGTTTTTGAAATTGAGGTTTTACTGTACATTCCGTTCGAAATAAAATAAAACATTTGTTCCTATGACAACAATGGATCAAACCAAGACGCCCTCACATCTAAACAGCATCCCTCCCTAGATCCGGCATACAACAAGCATCAATACACACACATGTTGGCTGCATATTGCTGCAAGTGTGCATCAACTTGAACTTTTTTGTAAACAGTCACTAGCAACCCGGTACTAGCAACCAGGAACTAGCAAACAGGAACTGGAAAACAGGGTGCAGCGACATGTTTATATAGGCTGCAACATTAATATGATACAAAATGTACGTATTCAATCATTTTAATTTAACTGAGTGAACTCACAGTGTATAAACGAGTCAGCTTCCGATTATCGCAATACGTCATGCACGTTGAAATGCATAGTCTCCCAATAAGTCATCATGTACAGTGACCGGTGTCACAGATGATTTTTCTCGCAATAAGTCATACAAACTGAATTGTTTAGTATCCCAATAAGTCATACATGGATTAGGTTTTTTCGCTGTGGAACTTATGATCACGTGGTGGTATGGAGTACGTATGAGCTCGTATCCAATCGTGAAACATCGGCTATGTCCGTTTTTCTCCAACTCATAAAGACAAACCGAGGTGATCAGAATGCCGCGATTCGTCACATTTATTTAATTATTTGAACAGAGTCGATCATTTCGACGTGTATGAACTCAAACCACAAACTAGGCGCATGCTTCTGACATACATTAGACGTACAACTCCACTCATTATTGACAATGATAAACATTTTTGTATAAAGCTTCGAACTTGGTTAAATTGAGCGATAAATTGAAAATACAAACACTGCTTAGTAACCATTTATAAGCTACATAATCTTTGATAGGGTAATAATTCGCAAAAAACGTGAACGTTTTTTTTTCATTTTTGTTTCATTTTTTCCCCATTTTTTTCTTAGATCCGCGTTCATCCACAGAACTTTTCAGTACACCACATACATCAGATAATCAGCTGTTCGCATACAAGGTATATTATTCTATACAGTATACAGCTGGTACACTGTTTGTATCTTACAGGCGAGACTAAGGTCAGTTGACTTGTCATATCTAGGGATATTACTTATCATTATTAATTGGTTAGAACATCTTATGTGAAGGGTTCCAAACTTGTCTATTTGACATGACTGTTTGCTTTAAAGGCCAAGTTTCGATGCCACGACATATCCGGCAAATATGATATTTAAGCGGTGTCTATGGTAAGCAGGATCAGAACAGTTAGGGAGAGAACTGGGCAGAGTAGTCATGGGTTAGCATGTTGGAATCTTCGGGAGGCGTAATTTTACGCTCTCCGGGGTATTCAGGGTTTGGTTTTTTTGTTTAATTAAATTTAATAACTGTTCTCAGTTTGGCGAATGTTGCTTGAAATTATTTTATTAATTACGGATTGGTTTAATTGTGGGAATTGTTCTAATTTGGTAAATTGTTTTATTGATAGAATTAAGTTAGGTATTACATTTTTAAAGTATTGTGCATCTTGTTAGAGAGGTATTTTATTGTATGTTGAACTCTAAATTAATGATGGTTGTTGGTTAATTAAAATGTGTTTAACTCAGCTTGTACGTCTAGTTTTATTTTAGTACTTTAAAAAACCACTATAGCGATCACGTAAGGCCGTTTGTCAAATGGCTGATAGGGTTACAAAGGCCATGTGGAATATATAACTTGTTTCCAAAAAAGTTTGCCTCATAAGACCTGCCAAAATGACGCTCTTCAAGTTTACCACCATTCAGACTTCAATGAGCGCTAAATAGACGATAGTTGTTACAAGAATTAACGACGACTGTGACGTCATATCTACGAGTAGGCTGCGAATAAGCTAGGACCGTACGTCAACAGAGACGCTTTTTGTACAATAATTAATTTCCAAAATGCTTTTTTTATAAACTTTTATAACCGTATGGCGCCCAGGTTTTGTCATATTATATCGCGGGATGAGACAATCGTCTTTGTCTGATATGTGGATAAAATTTCCGACAAATATCACGAAAGTACGTAAATTACATATTTAGACGCCAAATATCACCATTGTTAACATCGAATGTAGACAAATAAGTGAAATGGTATTTAGAAAACGCCAAGATGTATCAATCTCTAGAAGTAAATGCCATAACTGTTGTTTATCGATCAGTTCGCAATTCATCAAACCCCGGGACCGTTCAGGTGCAGTATTTAGCGAATCATATTCGTTATATATTACACTCATTTCGCACGTGGTTTTTTTACATTTCTTGTGCTATGTGTTTGCAGTTCCGTTAAAAGTCTGGTGATATCATTAGAACATCTCTGCAAGTTAGCCATATTTATTTTAACAAAAGTCTGCAAAGATATGCATGAGACTAGTTCCCCATACCATTATACGACAACGTGAAAGCCGCTGCCAGAACTGGTTTTATTTGCCATTGTATTCTGTGTTTTATAAATGCATTGGCATTCATTCGTTGCACTAATAAAATCCGTATTGCATTTTTGCATCTTTGTCGTCGATAGACCTCCATTATTCTTACGGTACGGGTAAAATTTTCAGCGAATCATCTCGTCTTTTATCGTTGTCATCTGTTATCATAATTTATTGTAGTCTGTATAGACTTAAAAAGCCTCACAATAAGAAATTTTTATTTTACTTTTTTATTGCGGTGAGATTTTATCGAAAATATCAGATTTTTATATAAACAATTAAAACTCAGATTCCATTCTGAATCTAAACATCCCTGATATAAATATCATTTGTTTAATTTATTTTATTTTACTTCGTTTAATTGTATTTTTGCTTACATTTTGTCAAAAAAAAAATGTGATACGGATACACAAAAAATGCTACCATCCAGTGCAGTTGAAACGGATACCCCTATCATTTCCCGGATCTTCATAGACCGAAAAGTTTAATGTTTTCACCGGGATTGATAACGGCATTATTAGACACATCAGTACTCATTACTCATAAAACAGTGCCGCTTTGGCCTAACCATTTTTTCCTAGAATAAATTATCACCCAATATTCAACAGAACTCGACTTGCCCGGGAGACTTCATGTTATTGACACATTAACTGCACTCTAACAGGACCTTGAGGGAGATATGACGAACATAATATGTACTAGTGTTCTTGTTCAACTGTTTATTGTTGAGGATCTCATGGAAGATTGCCATTTAATTTAATTTTCAAATGAGTTTCCTCGTAAAATAAAGTCTTTATCATTATTATTATTGGAATCACCTTGTTACAGATGGTAAAATCACCCAATGATAGAGAACTCTGGAAGACCACTGTTGGCGGCCCATACGTCGAGAAGGTTAGAGGGCCTAAGTAAGAAAGTAAAAATAACAGTTCACCAATTTGCATAATACCACTGCTCATCTGTTTCCAATGTTTTCCTTGGCCGAGGTCTTATCACTCGCGCGATCTCTTGTCACTCACGCGAGCTCTTATTACTCGGCCGGAGTCTAATAACTCGGCCGAGGTCTCACCTCTCGGTCAAATTAACAACCATCGAGTTATACCATGTGATGATATCACTAACACGCTCAGTATTGGTATCATTATAATGGTCTAGCGTGACCCTGACACTATCCAGTCTACAAGGGAGCTACTTGTACTCATTCAATTTGAACGAGTTTGTATAATAATTTTAATTACGAAGGAAAATAGTGCAATAATTGCATTACTGCACTTGAAAAGAGTGCGATAACTGTAAAACTGTACTAGTGTGCATTTTACAGTTTACCACCACACCCACTACGTCCACAGTTGAACTATGATACAAAACAGATAGCGAACAGACACTTAGATATTTTATTCAATCTCGGGCGACAACCTTGACTAAATAAGATAACACCGAGTTACAGTTCTTTAGAATCTGTGATTTAGCATGTTCCGGGGCGGTCGTATATCGAACCCACAGCCTCCAACGCACCATATACCAAACGTTGAAGGAGCCATGTGACGGGTCATATGCATGAAGTGTTGATACTTTTACTTTCTTTTTCAGGGTTATACACTTCGCCATCAGGTGTGGATCTGAAATTCTTCTTGAAACTGCTCAAGGTTGGCACTGAGACACTTTTTTGGACAAACGTTTCCAAGGGTCAAAAACACGATTACTGCGGCAAAAATATTTCCTTACACCTAATAATGTAAGTTTGAAAACAATGATTTGTATTACATTACACTGAACATAAGTACGCACTAAGAAACAGCATTAATATCTCACTGTGAAACATATTGTTGTTCAACATTTGGAAACAGTTACCTTCTTCGCTAACGATCAGAAAATGCACAAAACAATGTCGTTGGTATTTGCCTCTTAGTGTATAAAGATTCCGTAGTCGTTTTTGTGCGCGATTGTATGCGCATTTGTCTACTCTAAGATGCTGGTAAATGCAATCAGGAAAAGTAATTGAAAGCCATGTATGAGTGGTAGCCTACACATCTGAAAAACACAGGATCTGCTCGACGAGGCCCGAAGAACAAAACCGAGATAGTTGATAGAGATAAAGCCTACATGTATCTAAGATTTCATATCGAAACTTCATCTGACAGCGATAGGCAAACATGTCGTCATTGTTTTTCTCTGAACGCGAGCGAGATTCTCGCGAGATCAGATAAAGAGAATTTTGCATTCATGCGCGGTAGTTCTTCCGCGTTAAAATCCAGTCCAATTACCGCTGACGAGTGCTTTCTGCCGTGAGTGATTAGGTTCGCATGTAACTCTCTCTCGTAGCTTGTTGTTGCCGTGATCAGATAAATAAAACAAAATACGATGTCATTAGATCTAGACCTATCAACAGCCTTTAGTCTGGAGATGAATAGAGAAAACAATGGTTTCCACACGTGCAAGCAATCGGTGATAATTATTCTATCTGACATGCGTATGAATACAAAATGGCGGTGACAGTATTTTGTCACAACCAATTTACGGCTGATAATCAGGAATCCTGATATGATATTTCTGATGTATGATCGGTACATGTAATCAAGGCTCCTACAACAACATCAAAGCGCCTCACATGAAGAAATAATCCGTACAACCTCACACGTCAGGTGTCACAATATCTTGTCTTGTCTATTTCAATTAAAAGAAGTTCCGTCGAGGAATCTGAAATCTCTAAAAGCAGAAGTTACTACCAAATCTTTCACTATTTATAAATCTTGTTGGCATGAGAGTATAAAAAGTACTTTTGTAAACGAATAACAAACTTGGTTGTCGACATCTAAATGACTACAAATAGATTTCGTCAAATTCTTGCAATGCAGCTTTTGGAACTGGGCGATCGTCTGTAACTTGTAATATCCTTCAAATACTAGTATCTATACCTGACATTCTACCACAGGCGTCAATCACATGGGTTACAAATGGGGACGGTAAATAAAACAAATAAAAAATCCGGAAAACTTATTAGGCTACAATGCATATAAAAATTCTTGCAATGCAGCTTTTGGAACTGGGCGATCGTCTGTAACATGTAATATCTTTCAAATATCTATACCTGACATTATACCGTAGGCGTCAATCATATGGGTTACAAATGGGAACTGTAGATAAAACAAATAAAATCACACATACATAAACTGGAAACTTATTATATGAGTAAATGCCGCTCCGAGCCTCGTACCGTTTTTTTCCCGTAACAGCAAGTCTTGCCCAACTGTTAGCGATTATATATGCGATGAACGTTAATTCTTCTTTTTGTGTGCACTAAATTATGAATGAGAAAACGGCGTCTACATTTTTTATAAGTATGTCATACAAATTAGTTATTCAGACTGCAAAATCGTTTTAATTTGTTTGTGCAATTTTTCGTTGATCCGTTTATGATTTTGACCACGATATCAAACCCCCTCGTTTATTTTTATTTTTTTTATATTACACATTTCCGTGAAATGCATGACTTTACAGCTCCGCGAAAGTGAACTGTTTTACGAAAATCATCAAACTTTTATATCCACAAATATGAACGTTTTACGACAGTTTTGCAACGGAATTGTTCGACTGTTTTTACTGTTTAAACAGAATGAATGCCTGTGGAGTATTTTATTACATATTTAGCTAATAAATTATTAAATCTTCCATTCACAATTATTGTTTAAACTTCTGTGAACGTTTTTGTTAATCTACCATGCATTGTGTGTAGATCATATTTTTTATTGATTTCAATTCAAGCAGTCATGTTTGGAACTGGTAATTAACTTTTATAAGTAATGTGTTAAGATCGTATAGATCACACTTAATTATCCGACTTTTGAAATATACATCACGGTTCGATGCATGTTTTATAATAATTTTCAATTTGCAAAGAAATGCTCAAACACACAAATCCTATGTCTGTCTAAATGTTTTGTCATTTTGTAAATGATTTAATGCAAGCAATATGTAAATGTGTGATAATACAATGTATAGTATATAACACGTGCCGGATATTCCCACATGCGGAATATTAATTTAACTATTGAGCTTTAATTTTTAGACCAGAGTTCTTTGACTTTTCTTAACTCAGACCCTCCTGACAGATATTTTTGTCATGATTTTCCAAAAAAAGAAAACACTAAAATTGCATATTAATGAATGTTTTGATCACGGGTAATGTATGCACTTTATTTCATTAATGATAAGTTACTATAGTGCTTGTTCATTTTGGCTTTCATCCACTACTGTATCAATGAAAAAAACTGCTACAAAAGAAATTTATTTCAGTATAAAATGTAAACTTGATGCTGTAGAGATGTTTGTAGAAGTCCATATCAAGGTTACAGTTACATTGGCTGTTTTCTTAGAAACAAACACCGTTGCGGATTGCTTTAAATTCGACCGTCATTGACTTAGTCCACCACCAACAGTTTGGTAGCTATGTTCTAGTGTTTTAATTTTTTATTTTTTCCTGCTCCACCTGACTTTTTGCTTGCCAAAGTCTGAGTTACAAAAAACAACAACAACGTTGGTCTTACCTTCGTGCTAAGTTATAGTTAGAACATATTAAGTAAATTTTAATGATTAAAAAGGTCGGAGCTAGCGAAGCGAAGCGAGGCCTTTTTAGTCATTAAAATTTACTTAATATGTTCTAACTAACTTAGAATATAACATTCTGCATTCTGATTGGCCGATAGAAATAAGCGCCAACGCATGACGTCAAGTCTGTGAAGAGAAAATTTTAATGATTAAATTTTCATTTAACCGCGAAAATGCGGCGTTTTCATTGGCTCATAATGTAGGTTATATTCTAATGTCTAATGGCAGTATATCAATCATATATACGAGGGATGATCCATATATAACGAGAAAATGCTTATAATTTTGTTATGATCCGTAAGATTTTACTCAAACTTTGACTAGTAGTAATAACATACATTAGCAATGTTTCCCTGAATGTTCATAATTACAGCGACATCATGCTTAAATCTATGGTTGCTAAGGTAACACTCGATGCGCCAAGGCGGGGCATTTTTCGGAGTTTTCACCATTTTCACGCAAATTCAAACCCTCACAGTTTTAATGTAAGCAATAGCACCGTGATGACAATTGGTACTTTGGGTCACGTCAGACTCATCTGACTGATGATGACGTCTTACACGGGTTGTGTTGTCATTCGTTACGTCATGCACGTGTTATCGTTCCGCGATAGCAAAATTACCGAAGACAAAAGAGTTTCAATGAAATCTTTAGTTTTGAAGAAAACAAGTAATAATAATATTGTGCACGATGTTCAGTTATCATTTCGTGATCATGTCGTGGTAATAGCTTCGATTTATGAACATAATAACATATTAAAATTGGACTGGAAAAAGGCTAGTAATCTAACGCAAAGTAGACGTAACGTGACGTCAACGTCAGAACTACGCATGAAAAGGTTAGATGCTTTGAATTAAATTCCTAAGGATGGCTATCGTGAGACTTTTTCAACTTTGTATGGTATTGGCGAAGACGTAAACATATTGAAGGATGATAATCTGAAAAGTTTTTAAAAATTAATACAGTAAGGCCTAAGGTATGTGATCGTCAAATTGATCAAAGTTGAATTCTGAATAACGTTAAAAGGTGCAAAAATGACGTTGCCCCGCCTACCGGTTTCATAGGTCGGCAAAAATGTTCCAAACAATTTATTTTTCGATATATTTGAAAATTATTTCGTTCGTGTTCTCCTAAGATATGTATTTACCCCCACATTAAATATTTTTAGAAAATACTTTGTAATAACAAAATTATAAGCATTTTCTCGTTATATATGGATCATCCCTCGTATATACTCAACATAAAAAGAAAGTATCCACCATTCACGTGTCCCGTATATTTCAATGCACATTACCGAAATAACCAAATACGAACATTGTGGCTTTCAAACTACCAATGTTCTTCAAGCCTTCTAGGAAAAACGACATATGATTACTGAAATAAAAGTGTAATGGCTGATTTTGTTGAAACGGTATTATGCTTATCAGTCAAACTATCGGATCATTGGCTCGTGCGGTGTTTTGATGTTTATAAAGTTTAACATCAGTGCATAGATTGTTGACAAGAAAATCAACCTTGCTGCTGAAAATATCTAACACATGTGGATGAATGCAGTCTGGGTAAAACTTAGGAAAGTTACAAATTACCTCCCATAGGATTAAAACAAGTGTTTACTTGCTGTTGCGTTTTTGGTCAAATTTAGCATTAAACTGTAAATTTCATACACGAAATGTGCTTGTGGTATTCTAATGCGTATACAATAACACTAATGTTATGGCCAATATCATACAAAATGGTTGTCATTGTTATCAATGGACGAGACCTGTAGGTGAATACGTCCAGTCATCTCAAGGTACAGCTTGGACATGGGAGGATCATAACTGGTTTAGGTTGGCATTGTGTCTTAAATGTTTTTTTTGTTTTCTGTGCTCGGCTGGTTCAGGTGGGCATTGTGTCTTGTATGTTTTTTTTGTTTTCTGTGCTCGGCTGGTTCAGGTGGGCATTGTGTCTTGTATGTTTTGTTTGTTTTCTGTGCTCGGCTGGTTCAGGTGGGCATTGTGTCTTGTATGTTTTGTTTGTTTTCTGTGCTCGGCTGGTTCGGTTGGGCATTGTGTCTTGTATGTTTTGTTTGTTTTCTGTGCTCGGCTGGTTCAGGTGGGCATTGTGTCTTGTATGTTTTTTTTGTTTTCTGTGCTCGGCTGGTTCAGGTGGGCATTGTGTCTTGTATGTTTTTTTTGTTTTCTGTGCTCGGCTGGTTCAGGTGGGCATTGTGTCTTGTATGTTTTGTTTGTTTTCTGTGCTCGGCTGGTTCAGGTGGGCATTGTGTCTTGTATGTTTTGTTTGTTTTCTGTGCTCGGCTGGTTCAGGTGGGCATTGTGTCTTGTATGTTTTGTTTGTTTTCTGTGCTCGGCTGGTTCAGGTGGGCATTGTGTCTTAAATGTTTTTTTTTGTTTTCTGTGCTCGGCTGGTTCAGGTGGGCATTGTGTCTTGTATGTTTTTTTTGTTTTCTGTGCTCGGCTGGTTCAGGTGGGCATTGTGTCTTGTATGTTTTGTTTGTTTTCTGTGCTCGGCTGGTTCGGTTGGGCATTGTGTCTTGTATGTTTTTTTTTGTTTTTTTGTGCTCGGCTGGTTCAGGTTGGCATTGTGTCTTGTATGTTTTTTTATGTTTTCTGTGCTCGGCTAGTTCAGGTGGGCATTGTGTCTTGTATGTTTTTTTTATGTTTTCTGTGCTCGGCTGGTTCAGGTGGGCATTGTGTCTTGTATGTTTTTTATATTTTCTGTGCTCGGCTAGTTCAGGTGGTCTTTGTGTCTTGTATGTTTTTTATGATTTCTGTGCTCGGCTGGTTCAGGTTGGCATTGTGTCTTGTATGTTTTTTTTATGTTTTCGGTGCTCGGCTGGTCCAGTTGGTCATTGCGTCTTGTGTGTTTTTTATGTTTTCTGTGCTCGGCTGTTTAAGCTGAGTGCTGCCTTCCCTGTCTGACTTAATATTATCTTTCTACGTCAATGAAACCATACCTACATTGTGGAGACTTTTTGTTTTTGTTGAGTATATACAGATCATGAGGATGCGTTGCCAATTGATAGAAGCGTTTATTAACCGAATTCAGGAGTTTTTTAGTACGTGAGCGTCTGACTTGTTGCTCCATGCTTAACATTATACTTATAATATAGTGTATACTGTCATACTATAGACGACTGTTCATTATAGGTGTACACTGACAATATTATAATAATGTTCATCGTCTTGGAAATATATTAAATTTACTTGAATTAAAACAGAGCGAAACGAAACGGAACATAACGAAACGGAGTGGAACCCAGTGGAACAGAGAGGAACGAAACGGGACGGAGTGGAACTAAACGGAACTCAGTGGAACTCAACATAACGGGAAGGATTTGTTCAGAGCAGAGCAGAGCAGAGCAGAGCAGAGCAGAGCAGAGCAGAGCAGAGCAGAGCAGAGCAGAGCAGAGCAGAGCAGAGCAGAGCAGAGCAGAGCAGAGCAGAGCAGAGCAGAGCAGAGCAGAGCAGAGCAGAGCAGAGCAGAGCAGAGCAGAGCAGAGCAGAGCAGAGTGACTAAATCTAGCGGACATATCTTACGTTATATTAGATTAACCTGTAGCATTGAAAATAATGTATGATATTAACCCATATATAACTCTATTTCTTTAACCAACATAATTATTATTAACCAAATAGCCATGAACTTGTTTCGTAGATCTTACGTTAAACATTATTTTTGACATTGACTGGTAGCTATGTCCAGTAACTATGACCTTGGTTTTATAATGGTGATGAAATTGCAAACTGTTTAGATTTTGTTACAATTTTATGATATTCTGTGAGCTGATCAGCTTTAAAATACGATAAGATATGTAAATTGAAAATTAAAGCATTTTATTTACAATAAAAACTTTCCCTGACAGATAACGGATAGAGAATATCTCAAGTTCTCCGTATATCTTTTGTTGTGTTTGACGTGTCATTTTGTGTGCACATAATACGTACATTATAAACCAAATAAACGATATGTCAAAACAATGACTATCGAAAATGTGTTTTATGGAATATGATTTCATTTCATTATCATTCGTGATTTAAAATTCATGATCGCTGTTTTCATGCGTGACTATGCTATTAACACGTTGAATGTGGCTCGATTGATTTTGGTGTCATGTTATTTTTGCCTGAAATTACTGAACCACATATTGAAGGATGATTTGATGTTTATTAACATAGTAAATGGAATAACAATGTAACGGCCATTTCTTATTATTTCTTTATTCTATATGAATCAAAATTGTTATAAAAAACTTTAAAAGGACCAACTTTTTTTCAAATTAAGACTGTTTGAAAACAGACTTATAGAACTAAACTACCCGGTTTGCATACAGTCGATAGTTATATTATAACGGTTATTGATATATAAACGTTTTTCTAAATATCCACTTTACAACTCTTTATCCTTTCCGGTACCATAGCGTACTAATGACCGGGATGGCAATTTCGGCCTTCCATAATTTACGACCTGAATGCCCTAATTCGGGAATTTTGCGTTCATGGATACACATGCATTCCAGTCTAAAGGATATCACGTGTCCAACGCTCAACCTTTAAAGAGGGCTTTGAACTTAGGTTTTCCTGTAGAATTTCATTAACATTTAGCGCCAAAAAGCGGTTAAAGAAGTGAACGGCACAGCTAAACTGGTGCACGAGTATTTATTAATCCATTCTGATTACATGATTCGTGAGAATAAAAACAATGTCATTATATATCAAGTTTAATTTTCAATCAATACTGTTCAATATTACAGTCAGCCCTGTGATGATCGTCCGTTAAATTAAACCGCCAGCTGTCTCAGACAGTCGATATTTAAGAAATAAAAATCTGTTTTTGTATTTTGTCGGTGAATAAAACACAGACAGGAGTTGGGATGCGGAGAAAATATATTATTTCGATTCTAAGCACGATAATATCCCGTATTATTTAACTGCCACCCATTTTACATTAAACATAATTCCACGCTGAAGTTGAATGGCAATTAGCTGGTACAATTACCTCCCTCGTTAATGAAAACGAGCTTTGTAATTTTCTGAAGGAAAGAACACTTTTAAACATTGAAACAGTTTTAATAACACGAGTATAAGGTATCTATTGCACGAAAAGTAAAATATAAATGAATTGATTATCAGAAGTTTTATTATGAAACTTAGTGTCGAGAGTATATATGGAGTTTCTAAAAATAGATGCGCCATTGCTGTGACACTTGCTACTCGTGCAGCTTGCCTTTTTCGCAACTCGCTGAAGTTTTTAATACAACGTTTACGTTCATTCATTCATAAATATGTCACGTGATATCTATTTTCACTGAACTATTTTTAAATCACCCTTGCTGATGTTCCATGTTTTGTGAAGGAACGAAACATATTTTTGGAGTCTAGATTTGTTTATTTGCAATTCAACTGTAACGGTATATTCAATAAATGCTGATTATGTATTTTATTGAGTTGTTTTGTCATTTTTGAGCGCACAAACAAATATGACCAAACAGTACCAGACAATTTGTCAGGTGTATTTTGTTGCGGTGATAATATACAGCTTGGCTTCTTCTATGCGTATATGGATTAATGCGCAGATCGCAATAGAATGATAAACACAGTCCATCATGCTAATACTTGCATTAAACGTTCATCATTTTTTACACAATATTCGAATTTTTTTGGCCTAACTAATTAACTTTGATATTGACATTCTTAAATGACCAATGGAATGCTTGTTAATATTTTTGCAGTATATAATCAACCAAACAAGTTGCTCACAGTATGACTACTTACGGAATAACATGCTTATGCTGCTTAAGAGGTTGTTGCTCTATGGAGGATGCTTTCGGGAGGTTGCACTGTATACTGAAATCAATATACGAATACGTATACAAAACCTCTTACAAGATCGTTATTTTCAGAAAAAAAGATCTTACATAATGGAACAGTAGAATAATATACATTTACTGTAAAATCTGATTTTTTCGCGTGGTAAAAGTTCGCGAATAAATTTTTCTTAAGAAGTTCTCAAGGTTAAATGTTTGCGTTTTTTAAAATTATAAAATTAACTATTTCTGTGGTTTTAACGCCCTTGCTCAAGTTTACAAGCATAAGTTTTCGCGAAATTATCTATAGATATCGCAAATGTACGAAAAGTAATCCCTCGCGAAAATGTCTGATTTGTTTACAGTAATGATCATAGATGTTTCATTAAGTGCTTCATTATGTAACCTAACACCAATACTTTTTGCTAGCGAAATCTGTTCACAGTGAACATCAGTATTATGGAATAACCAGGCTAATTCATTTTCAATCTATTTCCTTCTAAGCTCATCACGTATCATGTGTCCCATGCAATAATGCACTGCGCTGCATGTTTTGGCTGCAGTATTCAATTTTCTCAAAAAGAAACAAGTGATGTTTTCAAACAATCTTCTTCTGATAACATCAGCACAAAAATACTAAAAATCATTATGCGCACAGACGATTCATTGCAAAAACATGTAAGTAGTGTATGTGAGGACTTAACATGCCATAGTGATTATGTACGTTTTTTGGTTTTCCCTTAACATAAAGTTTGAAGCTTTTTGGATTAACCGCGTTTTGAATAAAGACTGGTTTGTTTTCGGACACTGCGGATTGAACAGCATTGTCACAATACGCATGTGTTACTTACTTGCTGGTGTTCGCTCTACACGACCGATGAAGTATGTGGTCCGTCTCAGGTCATCAACGCCTCCGTAGAGCTTCTGGTAGAGGGTTGTGTCTTGAGGCAACTTCGCATATCGCTCCTGGTCGTAACGTTTGCATCTTTGGAGGATGTGTTCAGCTGTCTGGTCATGAGTTACAAGAATGGAACATCTATTTCATTTTCGGTGACTGTCGAAGTATGCCGGAAAGTACCAACAGGCGTCCGTGATAGGAGATAATAGAATAATCAGTGTGCTACCTGGGTTTTCTTCTCTTTTGTGCGTTCCATTTTGTGTGTCTCTCGTGCTCGCTTGTTTCCGTTGAATGCTGCCTTCCCTGTCCGATTTGTTATTATTATTGTAATATGATTGTGTGTATGTAATGTTTATTAATACATTTGAACTTTTATAATACACTACACGCTCTATGCGAGACTAGAGTGATAAGCAGTATTTTGTGACATAATTAGAATCCATGGTTAGACGTCATCTTGACAGGCTGACAATTTAATTCGATAGTTAATTGTAATAATATATAGACTACAATTTATATAATTGATACTATTTCACTATTATTGACAATTCTACGACGTGTATGACAATTCATAAGCTGGCTAGATAGACATACAGTTAAAGATTTACAATATTTGAATATATTTAGATAGATAGATTTATACATAAGAAGTACGTGACAAAAATATATCAAAACATACAATAAAACAATAAACAAGCATTATTTCCATTGTGGTCTTTTGACATATAAAAGAAAATATAATAAATGTAAGATATGTACATAAGACATGTAATTAATGTAAACAAACCCCCTACGTACTGAAAATGACCCATAATGATGTACACTGTAAATATGAGAAAAACATGCTCACAAAAAATAAATATTATTTAAATATTTGATCAATGTGTAATATGCGAACTCTTGAGTTAAACATAGCTGGTTCCCCAAACACATGGGATCTTATTGGAATGGACTCAATGTCATGGACGACTATAATAAATTAACAATGCTTGGTCTTGAATTAATTTGAAAACAGCTAACAACAATAAAAATATATGCTAAATTTTATCTCCATATAGTGTAGATTTTGTTGGTAATAACATTAACTTGTCCAACTAGATCAGGGATACATCTTTTTATAACTTTTAACCTGCGGACCAACTTCATGTATGACAAAATACGACACAAAATAGCTATATCACATTCTATTGAACACATTCTCGACTTGAGCGTCGAGGCAGTATCATTAAAATCGGTCAAAGTAGGATTTATTATAGTTCATGATTTATCGATATTTTGTAATTAATTAAAAAAAAACGTATAAAAGTAATAATTCGGGATATAACCTTTCTGCTTAAAGTATACAAAAATCGTTCGGATGTTTAACTTTTTAATTTAATAACCTGTGATTTGAGATATTTCTTATCTGAGAGTACAATAGTAATGTCAGTGATTTTACTGTGAAATATGCGTTTTTATTGTGCACTATGTTTTGATATTCGATCAAGATCACGTTAGCATTCATACGAGTTGCACATAATAACGAGTGTTTTCATAAAATATATAAGTTTGATGGTACTTGGGCGATCTAAGTTCATAGTAAAACCATTTATAATCATGTCTATTTCTAACCGCGTGTATAATATTACTTAATCGTCCCTTTAATTTATTATTAGTGATTGAGTATATTCTAATGATTCCTTAATATCCTTCACAAGGTAGATCCGTCCGTTGAATTGCCTCGCTCACAATCATACTACATGTAATTACACCTTATATGAGTTGATATTACATTGACATGTCACCGGGTGGGCATTTGAGGTCAAATCTGTATGTCTGAATATTTGAATGATAGGGTTTTATGTATTGAATGTATAAGGGAATTGGGTACATTTTATAAACATATTACTTCAGAACTCTTTGAGATCATTTTCGAATCATGACAACTGTTATTACATACATGCAACAAGATTTACGAGACCACATATAAACTTGTATTTATGGACATCAGTATGTCATACAGTGAAGGTCAATACTCGTATTTATTAGGTACCTACTAAACATATAGTAGGTCTCCCGTAGGATACACAGCTTGCCACATCAGGAGTTGTTTCTTTTTTAAGATAAATGGATTGCCAAGACTGATTGAATCTTTGTAAATGTTCACTTACATTGGCTCTAAATATCTAATTATTACATACTTAGTGCATTGTTTAGTCTTGTTATATGTCAAATTGTTTTCTTGACATTCTCGGCATTTACCTATCTGATCGAATTTTACAAGTAACTAAACACGCTCAACTTTTGTGATTTTAGTGTTCACGTGGTACGTATCGCAATTTGTATATCCGTGGGGTGTTCCAGAAATAATATGACTTTTTCCTAGCAGCGCAGTAAATCAGAAATTTAGAAAACTACTTTGCTGTAAATGAAATTTCATCTATCACTGAAAATATGCGATATAACAAAGCAATTGGTTGAACAATAAAAATATATTAATCATTGAATATACCATGTAGCATGGAGAGGGGTCGCGCCGTGACGTTATGATGACGTCGCCTTTCAAATACAGTATTTTAACCTAAATACACCCTTATTATTTTTTACGTATAGTCACTCTGACTTTCAAAACAGAGCTGATGTTACTGTCCACATTGTTTAAATTTGTCTCTGTACCACTGTTCCCAACGGGTTACAGTCATGTTAGAAATTGCTCTAACATTGAAGCGTCTATCAGTGTACGAACGGTGTCTATCAACGTCAAATTACTTTTTTTAGTGACTTGATCTGTGTTCAATGTTAGTTTACACCTCCGCCATCTGTGAACAATTTGTGCCAACAAAACACGAATGGATGCTGGATGCCATTACATGCTGCTTATTTAATTATTTCAATGGCTTGCATTGTTGATTTTTCCAATTTACAACATAATTTAACAATTGCGCGGTTTCCATTTTTGACGTTGACGTCGTTTCGTCCATGACGAGCTTGGCTATATAAACTTGTTTACTTAGTTGTGATCATAAACAAACAGCGATTGCTTCGTAAGTTTGCATGCACACGTCAGTGACCTCAAGCTAATGCCACATACTTTGCCAATACTATTTATCCAGTGGTTACTGAGATATATAGTGAGAACCGCCTGTGCGCTACATGGTTTCTATGACAACGTTTTGTATGCGCATCACCAACAACAACTCAAATATTGTGCTGCCAGTATATAGAGCATAAAATGCAACACATATGAGATAAATTTCATAAAATGAACATGTTGAGTACGAAGTTATGAGAAAAGTCCTTTTATTTTTGGAACACCCCTCGTATTTATTATTGTTACGATAGGTAGTCTTACTAGCATTACTGAGTTGAAATAAGAATGCAATGAAAATAAGCCCATTGAAATATACTATTACATACTTTATAACGAAATGGTTCTATTTTTGATGTGTACATTGTATTTGTTTTTTAATGCATTCCATTAGTCGTAATATATCCTAACCTTTGCAACATTCAACAATCTTACTACAATTGTTCGAGCCTAGTGGTTAGAATGTGCGCCTTCGGGACAACAATGGGGTTTCCGGGTTCGAGCGCATGCTACGACGTATCTTGAAACTGGTACTGACAATGATGCTCATTAAAGCAGTTTGTACAGCGCTCTAGTATTTTCTAAAGTGTTCGCCTCTGGAATCGTGAGTTGCGTGTTCGATCCAATACACCAATATACTGTTATGTATCACCAATTGGTGCTCTACGCATTAGACTAGTTCCAGGACTGGTTATCCCATTTTATCCCAATTGCCTCCATATGACTTAGTTTAAACATATTTTATTACCCAAACAATGACATACAAATAGATCTATAAATACATATATACACATTCATAGGTAAAAGGGTCGAGCCACAAGTTCTAAAACTTAATTACGGCTCTCCCCTTATACCAATATCAATTACATTATAATAATTCAAGTTCATATGTTAATATGGCATATAATTAATTTGAATTAAATGCAGATGTTTACCTGTAAGAATAATGTATACATATTTACAAAGGTAATATTCAAACAATTATTAATTCGAATGACTGGATTGAGTAAGAATAAAGATAGGACAGAACGGTAAGAGTAAAGTTATGAGTAAGAAAAGAATAATGTTGCGGACGTTAGATCTAATCTTTATGCATTGAAACGTTTAGTGTCATTAATGAACTTATGAACAGCATTTACTATTTTTATATTATTTTCATAAGTTAAATTATCATTTCCGAACAATATGAGCTTAATATTTAGAAGATGAAGGTCCATATGACTGTAATACACTCACTTTGAAACTTTAAACCCGAACAGAAACGAAATAAATTTATAATGCACCTTGTTGATTCATGATGAATCAACATATTTGTAATATCTCTCCGGTATGACGAATGTATTATAATATAAACATATTTCAATCAGTCGCGTAGTTATGCAGTAATTTGCCAAGACTGATTGAATCTTTGTGAACTATTCGCTTGCGTTATTTCATGACGAGTGTAGTATTAGATTCATTGTTATGTTTTTGACTTATCTCACCATTTTGCGTTTTCGATAAGTTCATCATTTTGTTATAATATTCCAATCAGTGGTGATACAGCAATGCAGTAATTTGCCAAGACTGATTGAATCTTTGTAAATGTTCACTTACATTGCCTCTAAATATCCAATTATTAAAAAACTAAGTGCATTGTTTAGTCTTGTTTCATCTCAAATTGTTTTTGTGACATTCTCGTCATTTACCTATTATATTTTCTGATCGAATTTTACTAGTACCTAAAACACACTCAACTTTTGAGATTTTAGTGTTCACGTGGTACATAATAGCAATTTGTTATCACAGAAACCGTGCCAGAAATAATAAAAGCATACATTTGTAGAAGAAGGTTCAAGGTTTATAAAATGATTTATTGACGTGCACGATGCATTTGTTGAACATCGATAATATCATGTTCGTGGGCGTGTGTCGATAGTTTTATGTACTGTTAAATCGGTTAAAATTACACTATCGGGAAAGTCAAACGATAGGTTGTCTTACTAGCATTACTGAGTTGAAATAAGAAAGCAAAGGAAATAAGCCAATTGAAATATACTCAAATTACATACTTTATAACGAAATGGTTCTATTTCTGATGTGTACATTGCATTTGTTTTTGAATGCATTCCATTAGTCGGAATATCTCCTGACCGCTACAACATTTATCCATCTAACTAAATATATTCACACATCACCCAGTAGGCTATAGGTGAGAGTATGCAACTGCGGAGTCTTAACCGGGTGGGTTCGGGTTCGACGGTCCATGCCATGAAGTGTCTTTAAACTGGTACTGACAAAGATGTCCATTGAAACAGTTTGTACTGCGATCTAGTGTTTTCTTAATTGTTCGCCTCTCGAACTGTGGGTTGCGAATTCAATCCCAGACCGCCGTAAATCATAGTCGCTAAAAAGTTTCAATTATATATCTTCTTTGCTTGGCGCTGTTTGGATTAGGGTAGTTCCAGGACGGGTTGTCTCAATTGTCCTCCACATGACTAAAATACACTCAATTTGAAACGTTATACCCTACTGAAAGGAAACAAACACATACACAATATTCCGTTTTGTTTACCGTTTTGTTCTTTATTGAATGTTTATTAACGTGCTGGTCTTGCAGTAATTGAACAACACATGTTGCTTTAAATAATCCATGTTGTTAATTAAAAACACGTGCGTATCGTTATGCATTCCTTAATGAATGCTCGGAAATGGTGTTTGCTTTTATAAAGCTTATAAGTCGAACATACATCGCCTCGCAGTTACTCTCTACGTGAAGCCATTCAACGAAACTTTCCAGTTAGCGCATTGAGTAGGGTACCCGTTTGTCACCCAAGTTCGAATACAGTTTTTAATCACTGCAGGCTTATGTGTCGAACCCCTTTGGGTAAACCCCTAATAACCGTGGATATGTCTGGTCTAAAACTAGAACAGTAATACTACAAAAGAGTGTTTATAAAGGATTGCGACATTTAGCGTTAATGTTACGATATTTAACATCAGGCCAGTTTGTTGCGACATTTAACGTCACATATGCGACATTTAGCGTCTGGGGGGATTGCGACATTTAGCGCGGTTGCGACATTTAGCGTCAGCCTTGCGACATTTAACGTCAAGTGCGACATTTAGCGTCAATGCGACATTTTACGTTGCTACAACGCTTACATGTTACTCGGAGGTTGTTTATTCGTGGGGATTTGATTCCGTGGTGGGGTCCAACCACGAAATCAACAAGAACCAACCAAACACGAAAATCAATGATCATTCGTTGAGTAAGATGACAAGCAAGATAGTGAAATAAACATATAAATACAAATATTGTACCTACTATTCATAATATGGATATCATTGCATATCATTAGAGAATAAAAGTGTTTCTATATATATTTATACAAATCTCTTTGATGTTTTAATGACGTGCGAATGTATACTTATAAACACACTTTGTACAAATCAAAATATAGGACTCACTGACTGGGCACTTTATAACGTAAAAAACCTTAGTGTTAACAAATTACTGTGTTTTTGTTTAATCTAAATTGATGTTTCAATTTTTGTATCCATGTACAATTTTGATGAATTGGTATCTTTTTAAGAAAAGAAAAATATATTCGTAACATTCTTAAACAGTATTTTTTATCGTTTTTCAAAGTCGCTTAAAATGAGTATTAGTTGCCGTCTAACGATACACCATATATTATGCTTTAGTCACTTGTTATCTTTCAAAATCATGTAAGTTTCTCTTTATTTCACTATCGAACTCGTCAATTATTACCTGCTGGGTCCAGATAAGTACGGGTGATTTCTTAGAATAACTTTCGTAAATATCAAAGAGTAGGGATGACTTCAACTAGTTAGGATACTCATCTTCTTGAATGGCGACTAAGTGCGACTGATTTACTCGTCTGGCTGCCGGACCAATGCCTAATAACAAATAGCAGCACTGTCTATCCCCTGTTTGTTTGTCATTTTGTCGCCTACTTGGATCTTCTGATAGTTCAAGGAATTGTCAGTTCAGTAACAATGCAAACCAATAAGGATGATGTCTGGAATCACAAGCCTAGAATGTTTCTTTAGCCTTCGAGTTATATTAATGTATAACTCTTTACATAAATGTTTTTGGATCCACCTTTAAATTTCTGATGAATAAAACAAAACAAGATTTCTCTGGTCGGGTAAAAAGTAAAAAAACAACGCTTTCATTTGATCTTTCTGCCTTTATAATGACACACAACACATAGTATGTACGTTTACAATGAATGCAAGAAGTGGACCGTTTTTTATTGAATAATTACTTGGTGGTGCTTAGTGGCAGTTTAGTGAATGGGACGTTTTTGCATGTTTTTGGTTTAGATCAGAATAGATCACAGTTATATTGCCTTGTGAACGTTTGACTGAAATTTTCACTAGAGACTGCAACATTCGTAAATAAATTGTGTCAGCTGCTCATGAAATTATAGAACCTTCGACCTTTTAACGACATTTACCATTATCCTTTGTATCAACCGACCGTTGTTTAAAGACGTTGAATATACATAGATATTATAACTTAAAAATAATTGAAAAAAATCCATCCTAGAAACTGCATAGATTGTATTGTATTTAATTAATGACTGTATCAACTTGTCGTGAAATATGATTGAATACAAATATCTAATAATATGAATGTTTATCAAAAAGCAATTGTAAGCCCTAAGTGTATTATGTACCTTGGTCAGAGTTTTGAAAAATGAATCTACAAACATTACAGCCTTTGATTATTTAATGAATTTGTAGATTCGTTTTTCAAACAACTTCGCGAATATTACGCCTTAAGTGTAGTTAAAGTGCCCTGGTCGCCGAATATCAACATCGATGTACTGATCTTTGTCAGCCATGATAATCATAATATGTACCACATCGGCCATCCTCTGGATTCTACGTACAATATTACTGGTGTCACTAAACGCTGGTTGTCCGGGCATCCGGTACTGGTAATACTAAACACTGGTTGTCCGGATCTGGTTTAGGCTGAAATGGTTGTCCGGATATTTTTCACAGTGGGTAAAGGCTGGTTTGTCCAACCTACGTACGGTTCGTAACATAAATTAAAAGCGTATATCATCATTGTATGATAAAGTTTGAATGATTTTGTCATTTTCTGAACTGAAGTACCTCTTCATTATTAATATCGTCCTAAGTTATGAGCCCAGACAACTGATTTTCTCGCAAGCCCCATATTCTCATAATTGGACAGCTAATTTTCCGTATTAAAAGATTAATATAATTCGTTAAAAATGAATAGACAAAATATAGTTTTTAAATCGCTAGGAACCTAAAATATCACAGCAGTATTCTCGACGTTTTGAACTGCTAAACGATATCATAAATCATAAAATCGCACACAATTGAAAAGAAGAACTAATTGAATAAGTACTAGTACATTTGTATATCTATATGGATCATGCCCTTCTGCTTTAAATTATTTATTTTTCGTGTTTTAAATTTTCGTTGAATTCGTGGTTTAACTCGAGAACGAAATATAATCCCCATGAAATAACCGACCTACCTAATATATACATCTTTCGTTTTTCACGAATTTACGACTCCGCGAAATCCTGTATATTTGGTAATCCACGATATTACGACCCCACGAAAGCGTATTTAACCACAAATTCTTTATGCCAACGGAAATACATTGATATTTATTAAGATATTTGATATCATTGAAGTTCTAAGTATGATTATTTCATGCTTGCCGTTTACTTAAACTTAAACTATGTATGTTAAACAGTTTAAGTATATATAAGGTATCATACCAGATGTTCATATAAAAGCGAGGAGCATGGTGATGTAAGCGATATGTTGGTCAAGTGCAACTTCCAGTGAAACATACAAGTAGCTTTTTGAAAACCTATTAAAGAAATAAGATAGGGATGACAATACCAACACAAGAATAGAAATTTCAGTCCGGGTTAAACTGAAAACATGGAAATCAACAATAGTACGAGTAGTACCTAGTTATTGCAACCAAGTTTAAAACATATGGTTAAATTGTCCAAGACCAAGTCATAATTTGCCGTTACAATTGGGTTTTGGTTTTCGTAACAATGAACTCATCGCATTTATGTGGAGTATTATTTGTGTCAGGAACAATTTCGCCGATTCGCTACCGAGCATTTAAGGTATTTAAACATTCAGATAACTTGTTGGACAACGGATATTTATAGTGCTAACCTTGACAATAACATGCATTAAGCATAATAATTCCAAAGTACTTAACGTTTGTAAGGCTGGTTTTGAAAATATTTGAAATTTTGGGGGACAATGCAATAAATGTGTTAAGTTCCTATTCTCTTCTTGTACGAAAATAAAATACTTCAGCTATTTCATATCGATTAGAGTTGAAGTGTGAAAAACTATGTGACAATCATATCTAAAGATGATATACAATGATGACAAATGAGTTATTTTACGGTGAAACACACGTGATCACACGATAACATACAGGTATTCAAAATACACCGTGAGAAATTATGCAGATGCTAAATGAATTAAAAAAACATGTCATAACAAAATAGCTATTTTCTTCAAATGTCTGAACCCCATGCTAGTTTAATAAACACATTTAAACAATATGTTCAGGCATATCCAGGTGGTGTGGCACTTTTGTTGGGAAAATGTTATTTTAAACTTTTCCATTTTCATCGATTTGTTTCTAATATAATTTGCTTGCAATATTGCCTACAATAATTAGACAACTACGCTCTCACGTGGTTTATGTCAATCAAACATTATGTAAGTAAACGTTTATTTCTTGCAATGACAAGGCATGCTTGGTAAATTACCTTATTGTCATAATGTTTATTGATCGACACAAATAACTTGCCGTTCATTTGGTCATAATGTATACTGGTCGAAAAAATGATTGTGCCGTTCATACTGTCCAAATGTGAACTGGTAAAAATCCTAACGCGATGTTCATTTTCCCTAATGTAATCCATTTCAACTATTTTCTGTGACTTTCTGTGCCTAACTTCAGGATATTGTAGTTCATGGTTTTACTTTAAGGAAGTCTCAACACTTCATTTCTGATGTTATTTATCACCTAGATTTTTCGAGAGAAGAAAAGTCAGCTCCTTCTTTAATCGTTTAGAACCAAGCAGTGACAATAATTGTACAACTTTTATAACAGTGTAGAAATTATTCGTCATTTTGAAAAGGCTAGAAGCCCGAAACGTTTTAAATAATGACTAATACATTTAAATATTTCTGTTTAGTATAACGTAAATCAATATGGATAATAACCATCTGACAGAAAAGAGTGAAAGCCATTAAGTGAAACAGTACTTCGGGTTCCGGTCTCGAACAGTGAACACATTAATTGTGTCAGTGTTGACCACTTTTTCTATGTCTGTGACAATTTCCCATAATCGGGAGCACAGAAACTTGAGAAGTTA
This sequence comes from Spisula solida, assembly GCA_947247005.1. Classification (NCBI taxonomy): domain Eukaryota; kingdom Metazoa; phylum Mollusca; class Bivalvia; order Venerida; family Mactridae; genus Spisula; species Spisula solida. The sequence goes on along the minus strand of OX365960.1, from coordinate 4,054,739 downwards.
TTCAATCCGAATAAAAGTGAAATTATGTGTATTAGAATATAGATAAAGAGATAGGGAAGGGAAGAGTGTTAGATTGAATATGTTGTCCTAGAACGCCGGACAGATGATTTTAGTGCCGTTTAGGAAATTCATGATAAATTGCCTGTTCTGAGGAACTCTGGCATATAAAGTGATTTGATGCGTTCAACAACAAAGTTTTACACCAACGTTTTAATTTTATTGTCTTAGTCAGTATATGTACTTTACCTTCCGTCAGTAACCACGGTTAAAGCTAGATACAATAGATAAATTAATGCAAATATATACAGAACACATCGATTAAGATGAAAGATCAAAATTAAGAACGGAATTGTACAGTTGCATTTATTTAGGATTTCTAAGTTTTGCACTTTAATTCTATTAAAATTATCACAATATTAGTTTTTTTTCAAAGACCTATACATTACCTTTTTATTATTAGTTATTTGGTTGTTTCTAAAAATGATATATATCCTGATGATGACCGATTAAAAGTCAAAACGTTGAAAACAAACTGAAGTTTATTTTGTATTTACGTATACTTGAATATTAAAACTATGTAAATGGACTAGAATATTTTTTAAGTGATATTGTTCGAAAGGTGAATATGTGGTATGTAAGTGGGGTTTAACTGATGCTTTTGAGAATTGGCAAAATGTTGTTATTGGGGAAATATTGCTACTCAGAAAAGAAGTTCAAGTATACAAAATGTCTGGTGTTTAATGCCAACGCACATCATCTGTATTATAGAGCTTAACTTGTCTAGGTGGTCCAAACGAACCGTATTGTAATTTCACGCAAACTTCGGTCTAGCTGGACCTTAAAATCCATTTAAACGACCAAGTGCCAAATTTCATACGCTTGTATCTTATCAGCCTGGCAAAACAAACAAATACACGTATTGAATGCTATGAATAAACGCCACATTGAAAGAAAACCGAGTTTTTGGCCAATACGTGAAATGTTTTACCAAATGTCGACTGTTGGACGCCAAGACTGCCATATGTAATGTCCATGTCCATACAATAGTTTGTAACATAACAGTACACACCAGGTCATCATTTACCCCAATGCAACGAATAGGTGAACCTGTTTCACCTGCTTTATTTGCCATGTCCGCTGGATACACCAAGTCAACACACGCGCCACAATGTGTCCACTGGTACACCAATTCGCTTGACACATACACAACCCACCGACTGTGTACAATATTACATCGATCACTACAAACATGAGCTTTGTACACTGGTACATGTACACTAAATCACTACACGCACCGACTATGAACACTTATTCACTAATTCACTGCACGCACCGACTGTGAACACTGGTACACTAATTTGCTAATCACTCAACTAGTGCTCTTTGGGTCACAATTATACAACACACCGACTGTGTACAATGCTACATCGATTCACTAAAGACACCAACTGTGATCACTGATTCACCAATTCACTACATACATCGACACCACAAATTTGCTTTGTTCACTTGAACATTAATTAATTCACTTCACGCAGCAACTGTGGCTATTGGCACATCAATTAATTATCTAAACCTATAGTGCACATTGGTATATCATATAACGACCTTACGCCGCCGACAGTTTCTAACCAATCTCCTCTAATCATTAACTAATCACTGGTTTAACCTATTACATAAGGACGTCTTTATTGGTTTCCAGAGTAGAATATTCTGACGCTGGCTGAATGGTCCAACAGTGGCTGTTACATCTTACTCCCTCGTGTATACGTATGACAAGACATCCTTTGATAAAGTCGTCTACTCCCTCCTCACTTAGTATAACTTAACATGATGCCATGCGACAATGTCCCATGGTGTATTTCTTGATTTGCCATTAATTACGTTGTGTATATGCATGTGTCTAGAGTTGTGCTTTACATCATGTTCTGCTATATTGTTAACACGTCACGTGACGTTCCAAATGCGACAACGAGCTTCCATTATTGTAAATCTAATGTACAGTAAATCTCACATAAAGATAAGAATTCAATTATCAAGTCAAAATTCAAAGCTTCCTAACTTTCTTTCTTAACATGTCTGCACGAACATACAAGCAGTATAAAGTAGAAGTGTTAGTCATGAGATAGGCAACAGTAAAGTTGGTGATGATGCGAAGAGGTAGTATTAATATGAAGAAACCAAATACAGCAAGGACGAAAAGGGGGACGAAGGACGTTAATAGAGCAACGACAGCCACAATAAGACTAACAAGCGTAAAACCCCATCTAGTAGCCGATCATGCAGCATTTAGAATAGAACTATCATTGTGTTTATAAAACACCAGCAGCAAAGTGATACCAATACGAAGAAAAACAAGTGTAGTATTAAGTAGAGGGGAGAAGACGAATTGCAACAACGACATGTTGAACAACAATAACACTACAATCAAATCAAATATGACAAAAGAAACACCGACAACAACGACGCATACAGCATAAACACTATTTACAACATACAGACAGCAACCACAATTACAACAATAGAACCAATCGCAGAAGTAGCAGCAGCTTCAAGAAGAATGGAAGAGAACATGTATAAGTTTGTTTACACGTGTATCGACAATTCAAAGACCGATGGCCGAGTTTGTAATATATTTGTCAGAAAGAATAGAAAAAAAGAATATCGTCCATTTGGAATGATCTATGAGGCTACATCGTTCGTTGAGCTTCAGGTCTATATGATGATGCGATGGACTCTGTTTGTTTGGGAAATTATAGGAACCAACACCAAGTTATGGTATATACTCGTAGTAGTATGTTGTATATGTATTGTATATAACTATGTTACATGGGCCGGTGGGTGGTGGCCTTAAGACGGAAACATAAATATTGTCACATTGGTATACTGATATATAACTAATTATACATAAATTATTGATACAAACACATTTATACTTAGTTACTGAGGCTATTTTTTTATTTTGTACGCATCATGTATGCGCACCTGGACATTTCATGCAGAAGGAACACGTGTAGTGTTCGGACAGAAACATTCGGATATTGCACCTAGACGATTCATGAAGATTCAACATATTTGTAATACTGGTATCTCTGTGCTATACGAACGTATTTTATTATTAACATATTTCAATCAGTCGCGTAGTTATGCAGTAATTTGCCAAGACTGATTGAATCTTTGTAAACTATTCGCTTGCGTTATTTCATGACGAGTGTAGTATTATATTCATTGTTATGTTTTGGTCTTATCTCACCATTTTGCGTTTCCGATAAGTTCTTCATTTTGTTATAATATTCCAATCAGTGGTGATACAGCAATGCAGTAATTTGCCAAGACTGATTGAATCTTTGTAAATATTCACTTACAGTGCCTCTAAATATCTAATTATTAAACACTTAGTGCATTGTTTAGTCTTGTTACATCTCAAATTGTTTTTGTGACATTTTCGTCGTTTACCTATCATATTTACTAATCGAATTTAACTATAACACACTCAACTTTTGGTATTTTGGTGTTCACGTGGTACGTATCGCAATTTGTATATATCTATTAGTGTTATCAAAGAAATCTTGCCAGAAATAATAAAAGCATACATTTGGAGAAGATCGTTCATGCTTCATGAAATGATTTATCGATGTGCACGATGCATTTTGTTAAACATCGATCATTGCATGTAGTGGGGCGTGTGTCGATAGTTTTATGTACTGTTAAACCAGTTAAAATTGCACCATCGAGAAAGTCAAACGATAGGTTGTCCTACTAGCATTACTGAGTTGAAATTAAAAAGCAAAGGAAATACACCAATTGAAATATACTCCAATTACATACTTTATAACGGAACGGTTCTAATATTTGTGATGTATACATTGTATTGGTGTTTGAATGCATTCCATTAGTCGGAATATCTCGTGACAATTGCAACAATTAGCCATCTTACTAAATATTTTTACACAGGACCAAGTGGGCTAGTGGTGAGAGTATGGTTCTACGGTCCATGCCATGACGTGTCTTTAAACTGGTACTGACAAAGATGTCCATTTAAACAGTTTGTACTGCGCTCTAGTATTTTCTTAAGTGTTCGTCTCTCGAACTTTGGGTTGTGAGTTCGATCCAAGAACGCCGTATATCATATTCGTTGAAAGGTTTCTATTATAAACAGAAAGGGAACAACACACGCAATCTTTCGCACTGAACCAGGGTTTGTTCAATGTTTAGTTCTTTATTGCATGTTTATTTACGTGCTGGTCTTGCAGTAATTGGACAACACCTGTTGCATTAAATCCATGTTGTTAATTAAAACACGTGCGTATCGTTATGCATTCCTTAATGCATGCTCGGAAATGGTGTTTGCTTTCTGTATAAATGTTCACCTCCTTGTGAAATATATATACAACTATTGTACCTACTACTGATAATATGGATGACATCGCATATCATCATAGAATAAAGTTTCTATATAATTTTTATGCATGTATTTAGATAAATATCTTTGATGTTTTAAAGATGTGTGAACAATAATATAAACACATCACTTTGTACAAATCAAAATATAGGACACACATACTTGACATCTTATTACGTAAAACAACGTTAGTGTTAACTAATTTCGGTGTTTTTGTTTATTCTCAATTGATGTTTCTCTGCGAAATGCTGATGAATTGGTATGTTTTAAGAAATGGAAAATGTATTCGTAACAATATGAAATGGTATTTGTAGCGTTTTTCAAAAGTCGCTTAAAGGGTATTAGGTGCTCTAACGAAGCACGGTATGTTATGCTTTAGTCCCTTATGATCTTTCAAAATCCAAGTGCAGAGTGGCCCATATAAGTGTCTCTCTTTTTCACTATCTAACTGGTCAACTATTACCTGCTTGGATCCAGATGGATATGGGTGATTTCTTAGCAGGGAGATAGAGATAGTTGTTAGCATTTGTTGGATCAACATTTAAACTTCGGAAGATAATATCAAAATCTAGTAAATTGTAAAATTCAATGATTACATTTGATTGTTTTACTCAATTATGACATACATTTCATAGTATGTACGTGTACGTTTACATTGGAAATGTAAAACGTTGACCGTTTTATTGAATACTTACTTGATGGCGCTTAATGGCAGTTTAGAAGAGGTTGAAACCAGAAAAAGAACATTTTTGTATGTTTTCGGTTTAGATGAGAAAAAATCAAACGTTACGTATAGTACCTTGTGACCGTTTTACTAGAGACTGGAACACTTGCGAAAAAATACGACAGCTGCTCACGAGGTTATAGAACCTTTGACCTTTTACCGAAATTTACAAATATCCTCTGTATCACCCGACGATGCTAAACGTCTGCGAACCGTTGTTTAAAGATGTTTTAGTTAAATATACATAGATGTTTTAATATTAAAATAATTATTCTTTTATATCCTAGAATCTGCATAGATTGTATTGCATTTAATTAATGACTGGATCAACTAGTCGTAAAATCTAATTGAATACAAATATATAGTAATATGAATGTTTATCAAAAAGCAATTATGAGCCCCAAGCGCGTCTGGTGTACCATGATCAGAGTATTGAAACATGAATCTACACACTATTTGAGTCTTTGAATGTTTAATGAATTTGTATATTTGTTTTCAAACAACTGCGCGAATACTACGCCTTAAGTGTGTTTAAAGTGCCCTGTTTTTAGATCCCGTGTCGCCGAATATCAACATTGATGTAATGTTGTGTGTCAGCCATGATAATCATAATATGTCCCAATCGGCCATCCTCTGGATTCTACGTACAATGTTACTGGTGTGATTAAACGCACAGACACTTGGGGTCTGGACCCGCCCCCCCCAGCTACGCACCTGGGTATATTTTTATCATCATAATTGTATACCCAGACCCATACATTAATCACACAAACATTATTAAACGTATCCGGACAAATAAAAAATATTCGTAAATGCCTCTCTAGCTTTAATAACACAAAGATAGAAATGTTTCGCTGAACTTTCTCGCACACCTTTCTCGAATATCGGGTCGTGTTTAACTCACTGTGCAACTTTCCTGTCACTATTTGGTGTCCTTTGGCCAAGTACACATTGCTCTTCACGATGATGATAGAAACAGAAACCGATCACCGCCCCTGCCTCCACAATGTAAGAGAAAGTTGGCAATTTTCAACTCAAAACACGACTCGCACATAATCTTTCGACGCTGGTTTCCCGCCTGATCAATACGAAAGTACGGCACCGCGTGTTAAACGTTGGAACCAGATATGTAAATAAACCATTCGGAATACCTCGTTTGGGTCCAATGTTCAACGCGCGACACAGTTCTTATGTATCAGGCTAGGAACCACCGTTCAAATTGTCGAAAGATTATGTGCGCGACGGAAAATGGGTTGACAATTGCAAACTTTCTCGCATATTTTGTCGACAAGAGCGCTGGTCGAGTATTGTCAGTATAGTTTTCGTAAAGACCAATTTGTTATTGACCGAAAGACATCAGAAATATACGGGTAAGTTGCAAAACAAGTTTTACACGATCAATTTTTCCAGGTCGGTGTGCGAGAAAGTTCAGCGTAACATTTCTATCTTTGTGTTATTTAAGCAGTAGAGGAATTACGTAGATTTTTGTATTAATATCAAATACATCCAACAAATGTTTGTGTGATTACTGAATGGGTCTGGATATATAAGAAATATTTAAAAAATATTTCCAGGCGCGTAGCGGGAGGGGGCAAGGTCAAGACCCCAAGTATCTGTGATTAAACGCTGATTGTCCGGACATACGGTACTGATGAGATTAAACATCGTTTGTCCGGAACTGGTTTAGGCTGAAATGGTTGTTCGGATCTTTTTCACAGTGGGTAAAGGCTGGTTTGTCCAACGTACATAGGGTTTGTAACATAAATCAAAAGCGTATATCATCATTGTATGATATAGTTTGGATGATTTTGTCATTTACTGAGCTGAAGTACCTCTTCATTATTTATATCGTCCTAAGTTATGATTCCCAGACAACGGATTTTTTAGCAAGCCCCATATTTTTATATTTCAACAGCTAATAATCGTAATAAAAGATGAATCTAATTCGTTACAAATTAATAGGAAAAATATAGTTTTCGCTAGGAACCTAAAATATTAAAGCTGTATTTTAGGGGTTTTAAACTCCTATCATCGATATCATCATTTATAAAAATTGCGCACGATTGAACAGAAGAACTAATTAAATAAATACAAAGTGTACTAGTATATCTTTAGGGAGTTTATCATGCTACTGTAAAATACTAATTTTTCGTATTGGGTTAAAATTTTGTTGATTTCGTGGTTGAACTCGACCACGAAATCAAATCCCTATGAAATAATCGACCTACCAAATATCGAACGTGGGTTTATCCTTCATCTTTTCTAATCCACGAATTTACGACCCCACGAAATCGTATTTTAGCAAAACAATCCACATGTAATAATGATATAACAATAATTAATTAATGATATTTCGTTTGGTACCCAAAATCTATGAATTTTATGCCCACAAAAATAAGTGATTTTTCATTAAACTTTTATATTTATTAAGAATTATATTATGATATCATTGATGCTCTAAGTATGTTTATTTCATGCTTGTTGTTTACTTAAACTTAAACTATGCATGTCAAAAAATTTATGTGCATATAAGGTATTGTACCAGATGTACATACAATGATGAGGGGCGTGGTGATGTCAGCGATATGTTTGTCTAGTGCAACTTCAGGTGTCCTTCTGGATTAAACTGAAAACATAGAAATCAACAATAATACGAGTATGAGCGTAGTATACATTTATTGCAGCGATGTTTGGAAAATATGGGACACATGTTTATGACCAAGTCATAATTTCTGGATTCAATTGGGTTTTGGTTTTCGTAACAATGAACTCATCGCCGCGATTTATGTCAAGAATAATTTCCCTGATTATCTACCGACCATTTATTTTATTTAGTCTGAGAATGTTTTTGACAACAGGTAGCAACAGTGTTAACAATTGAAAAAACGTGCTTAAGAATACTATAGGTAAATATCTAGGTTGTGCATGTTTATGTACTTTCATCAGTAAAAGGAAATAAATAATAGAAAGTCGGACAGGGAAGGGGCAGCACTAAACTTAACAAGCCGAGCACAAATAAAAATTATTACATACCACAATTACAGGGCACAGTGCCCAACACATAACCGAACGTGAAAATGAACTACCCAAGTCCCAGCTGACAAAATGCTGAATGACCTAATTTCAGCAATCGAACAAATGAATGCCCTAGCTGAATGCCCTAGTTTCAACAGTTAAACGGCTGAAATACCTAGATTTAGCTAGTAAATTCCCCCAATTGACCTGCTTGAGGTCAATATTCGCTTATAATTTGCAAGTGTAGGTTTTAATTGATAAGGGTAGTTTTGATTTTTTTGAAATTTTGGGGGACAATGCATTTCCTTTATTGAACGGAACCTACTGAGCTGTAGAACATTTTAAAATAAAATAGTTCAGCTATTTCATATCGATTAGAGCTGAAGTGAGAAAGACTATGTGGCAATCAGTAGTTCAGCTATTTCATATCGATTAGAGCTGAAGTGTGAAAGACTATGTGACAATCTGTAGTTCAGCTATTTCATATAGATTAGAGCTGAAGTGTGAAAGACTATCTGACAATCAGTAGTTCAGCTATTTCATATCGAAATTATCGGAATTACAATGTAACGGCCATTTCTTATTTATATATGAATCAAAATGGTTATAAAAATCCATTATTTTTTTTTCTAAATTAAGACTGTTTGAAAGCTGACTAATTGAACTAAACTACCCCGTTTGTATACGGTCGATAGTGATAGTATAACGGTTATTGATATATAAACGTTTTTTCTAAATCTCCACTTTATAACTCTCTATCCTTTCCGGTACCATAGCGTACTAATGACCGGGATGGCAATTTCGGCCTTCCATAATTTACGACCTGAATGCCCTAAGTCGGGAATTTTGCGTTCATGGATACACATACATTCCAGACTAAAGGATATCAGGTGCCCAACGCCCCCCCCCCCTTTAAAGAAGGATTTGAACTTAGGTTTTCCTGTGGAATAGCATTAACATTTAGCGCCAAAAAGCGGTTGAAGAAGTGAACGGCGCAGCTAAACTGGTACACGAGTATTTATTAATCCATTCTGATTACATAATTCGTGAGAATAAAAACAGTGTCATTATATCAATAGTATATTACAATCAGCCCTGTTATGATCCTCCCTTGAATTAAACCACCAGCGGTTTCAGACAGTCAATACGAACAAAGTCCATCATGTTAATACTTGCATTAAATATTTATCATTATTTACACGATATTCGAAATTGTTTGGCCTAACTGATTAACATTGATATTGACATTCTTAAATGACCAATGAAAGGCATTATAGTCGTTTTGTTGTAGAAACTGGGTCATACAGCTAGTAATAATGTTTTGTACTTTTCGACAGCTTGGACTTTGGAGGATCTTTGCTTGTTTAGTTGGGCAGTGTGCCTTATATGTGTTTTATGTTCCTGCGCTCGGTTGCTTCAGTTGGGCATTGTGCTTTGTGCGTTTTTAATGTTTTCTGTGCTCGGCTGGTTAAGTGGAGTGCTGCCTTCCTTGTCGGACTTAATATAATATTTTTGTTAATATTTTTGCAGTATATAGTCAACCAAACTAGTTGCTCACAGTATGGCTACTTATGGAACAACTTGATTAATATGCTGCTTAAGAGATTGTTGCTCTATGGAGGGTGAGTTCGGGGGTTGCACTGTATACTGAAATCAAAATACGAATACGTATACAAAACCTCTTATAAGATCGTTATTTTCAGAAAAAAAGATCTTACATAATGGAACAGTAGAATAATATACATTTACTGTAACATCTGATGTTTTTCGCGTGGTAAAAGTTCGCGAATTAATTTTTCTTAGGACGTTCGAAAGGATAAATGTTTGCGTGTTTTTAAATTATAAAATTAACTGTTTTCTGTGGTTTTAACGTCGTTGTCCAAGTTCACGAGCATAAGTTTTCGGGAAATTATCTATAGATATCACGAATGTAAATGTCATCCATCGCGAAAATTTCTGATTTGTTTACAGTAATGATCATAGATGTTTCATTAAGTGCTTCATTATGTAACCTAACACCAAGACTTTGGGCTAGCGATATCTGTTCACAGTGAACATCAGTATTATGGAATAACCAGGCTAATTCATTTTCAATCTATTTCCTTCTTAGCTCATCACGTATCATGTGTCCCATACAATTCGGCGCTGCGCTGCATGTTTTGGCTGCAGTATTCAATATTCTCAAAAAGAAACTAGTGATGTTTTCAAACAATCTTCTTCCGATAACATCAGCACAAAAATACTAAACGTCATTATGCGCACAGACGATTCATTGCAAAAACATTTAAGTGGTGTGTATGTGAGGACTTAACATGCCATAGTGATTATGTACGTTTTTTGGTTTTCCCTTAACACAAAGGTTGAAGCTTTTTGAATACAACAGCGTATTGTATAAAGACTGGCTTGTTTTCGGACACTGCGTCTATTGCGGTCATTTTGGATTGAACAGCATTGACATAATACGCATGTGTAACTTACTTACTGGTGTTCCCTCTACACGACCACGCCAGTATCTGCGATGAAGTATGTGGTCCGTGTCAGGTCATCAACGCCTCCGTAAAGCTTCTGGTGGAGGGTTGTGTCTTGAGGCCACTTTGCACCTCGTTCCTTGTCATAACGTTTGTATCTTTGGAGTATGTGTTCAGTTGTCTGGTCATTAGTTACAGTAATGGGACATCTATTTCGTTGTCGATAACTATCGAAGTATGCCGGAAAGTACCAACATGCGTTCCTGATGGGAGAGAATAGAATACTCTGTGTGCTATTTCAAATTATCTTGGTTTTCTTCTTTTTTTTGTACGTTCCTTTTTGTGTGCCTTTCATGCTCGATTGATTGTGTCCGTTGAGTTCTGATGGTATCCCTGTCCGATTTGTCAATATGTTATTTTAATATGATTGTGTCTATGTAATGTTTATTAATACATATTTACTTTTATAATACACTACACGCTCTATGCGAGACTACAGTGATAAGCAGTATTTTGTGCCATAATTAGAATCCATATTTAGACGTCATCTTGACTGGCTGACAATTTAATTCGATAGTTAATAGTAATAATACATAGACTACACTATATATAATTGATACTAGTTCACTATTATTGACAATTCTGCGACGTCTATGACATTTCATAAGCTGGCTAGATAGATATACAGTTACAAGTTTACAATATTTGAATATATTTAAGATGTAGTTGACAAAAATATATCAAAACATACTTTAAAACAATAAACAAGCATGCATGCAATAATAATGTCATGACAATCAATATTTCATGTAAAGGATGAGACAAAAAGAACTACAAGTAGTTCTCATTTCCATTGTGGTCCTTTAACATATAAATAATAATATAATAAAATGTGAGATATGTTCATAAGACATGTAATGAATGTTAACAAACCCCTGCGTACCGAAAATGACCAATAATGATGTAAATATATGAACAAAACATGCTCACAAAAAAAAATTATTTAAATATTTGATCAATCTGTAATATGCGAACTGTTCAGTTAAACATAGCTGGTTCCGAAAACACATGGGATCCTATTGGAATGGACTCAATGTCATGGACGACTATGATCAATTAACAATGATTGGTCTTGAATTAATTTGAAAACAGCTAACAACAATAAAAACATATGCTAAATTTTATTTCCATATAGTGTAGGTTTTGTTGGTAATAACATTTACTTGTCCAATTAGATCAGGGATACATCTTTTTATAACTGTTGACCTGCGAACTAACTTCTGACTTAATATAATCTTTTTTCAAGTATGCCAAAATACAACACAAAATGACTATATCTCAATCTATAGAACACATTCTCGACTTGAGCGTCGAGGCAGTATCGTTAAAATCGGTCAAAGTAGGATTTATCATCATGATTTAAGGATATTTTGTAATTAATTGAAAAAAAAACCGAATTAAAGTAATAATTCGGGATATAACCTTTCTGCTTAAAGTATACAAAAATCGGGCAGATGTTAAACTTTTTAACCTAATTACGGTAATTTGAGATATTTCTGATCTGAGAGTATAATAGTAATGTCAGTGATTTTACCATGACATATGCGTTTTTATTGTGCACTATGTTTTGATATTCGATAAAGATCACGTTAGCATTCATACGAGTTGCACATAATAACGTGTGTTTTCATAAAATATATAAGTTTGATGGTACTTTGGCGATCTTAGTTCATAGTAAAACGATTTATAACGTTGTCTATTTCAATTCTCTTGTATAATGTGACTTAATCGTCCTTTTAGTTTATTATCAGTGATTGAGTATATTCTAATGATTACTTAATATCCTTCACAAGGTAGGTCCGTCCGTTGAATTGCCTCGCACACAATTATACTACATGTAATTACACCTAATATGAGTTGATATTATATTGACATGGCATCGAGGTCTTTTGGGTCAATCTTGTATGTCTGAATGTTTGAATGATTGGGGCTTTATTGTATTGAATGTATGAGAGAATTGGGTACATTTTATAACCATATTATTTCAGAACGCTTTGAGATCATTTTCAAATCATGACAACTGTAATTACATACATGCAACAAGATCTACGAGACCTCGTATAAACAAGTATTTATGCATATCAATATGGCGTATGGTGAGGGTCAATACTCGTATTTATTAGGTACCTAGTAAACATATAGTAGGTCTCCCATAGGATACACAGCTTGCCACATCAGGAGTTGTTTCTTTTTTAAGATAACTGGATAATATACTTCATCTGTTTAGAACAGACATAACTAGAGCAATAGAGGTTATAAATAATGTTCATGCGCACCACATTTGCGCACATAGACTCCTCATGTAGAAGATACACGAGTAGCGTTCGGACAAAACATTCGGATATTGCACCTTGTAGATTTATAATGAATCAACATATTTGTAATATCTCTCCGGTATGACGAATGTATTATAATATAAACATATTTCAATCAGTCGCGTAGTTATGCAGTAATTTGCCAAGACTGATTGAATCTTTGTAAACTATTCGCTTGCGTTATTTCATGATGGCGAGTGTATTAGATTCATTGTTATGTCTTGGTCTTATCTTACCATTTTGCGTTTTCGATAAGTTCTTCATTTTGTTATAATATTCCAATCAGTGGTGATATAGCAATGCAGTAATTTGCCAAGACTGATGGAATCTTTGTAAATATTCACTTACATTGCCTCTAAATATCTAATTATTAAACACTAAGTGCATTGTTTAGTCTTGTTATATCTCAAATTGTTTTTGTGACATTCTCGGCATTTACCTATCAGATTTATCTGATCGAATTTTACTAGTACCTAAAACACACTCCACTGTTGTGATTTAAGTGTTCACGTGGTACATATCGCGATTTGTATATATTTATTATTGTTTTCACAGAAACCTTGCCAGAAATAATAAAAGCATACATTTGGAGAAGATCGTTCATGCTTCATGAAATGATTTATTGATGTACACGATGCATTTTGTTGAACATCAATCATAGCATGTGCGTGGGCGTGTGTCGATAGTTTTATGTACTGTTAAACCGGTTAAAGTTACACCATCGGGAAAGCCAAGCGATAGATTGCCTTACTAGCATTACTAAGTTAAAATAAGAAAGCAAGGGAAATAAGCCAATTGAAACTTACTCCAATTACATGCTTTATAACGCAATGGTTCTATTTTTGATGTATACATTGTATTTGTTTTTGAATGCGATCCATTAGTCGGAATATCTCCTGACCACTGCAGGTAATAAACCACTAAATACATACGTGACCCAAAATCGGATACACTCAAATAGTCCTTACAGAAACTTCTGAAATGGTGATATGCCTTGACAAAATGGAACTAGAATCATCTTGTTGAGTTTAAAGGTATTGTATACATGTAGTTGAATGATTGAATGTGTTTCATCTTGAATATTTTGAAATTTTGGCATATTTGACTAAGCGAAAGTAGAGTAGGGTAAACCCCACATTGGATCGGTCCGCGCGTCTGTAAAAAATTGTCTACAGCCTTTGACAAACTCTTTCTTATATTAAACATGACCCCCTGTTTTTTTGTCTTATTTTGTAGCTGCAACATATTGCTTTTCAATGATATAGGTCTGTGAACTGGCCATAGACTTTAACATGATATTATCTGGGGCCGACAGTTGTCACTTTATATTGAGCTAAAGAAGAGTTTTGTTTAGTGGTTTGTGACCTGCAACATTTAGCCATCTTACTGAATATATTCATACCGGACCAAGTAGGCACCTGCGGAGTTGTAACCGGTTGGGGGCCTGGGTTCGACGGTCCATGCCATGACGTGTCTTTAAACTGGTACTGACAACGATGTCCATTGAAACAATTTGTACTGCGCTCTAGTGTTCGTCTCTCAAACTGTGGGTTGCGAGTTCGATCCCAGACCGCCGTATATCAAATTCTCCTTTGCTTGGCGCTGTTTCCATTTGGGTAGTTCCAGGACGGGTTGTGCAAATTGTCTCCATATGACTGAAATACACTCAATTTGAACCTTTAAACCCAACAGAAAGGGAAAAACACAAACACTCTTTCGTACTGAACCAGGGTTTGTTAAATGTTTAGTTATTTATTGCATGTTTATTAACTTGCTGGTCTTGCAGTAATTGAACAACACCTGTTGCTTTAAATCCATGTTGTTAATTAAAAACACGTGCGTATCGTTATGCATTCCTTAATGCATGCACGGAAATGGTGTTTGCTTTTATAATGTGTACATGTCGATCAATGTATGTGCGAATGTTCATCGCCTTGTTATCACTCTATAGTGAAATATTGATACAAATAGTGTACCTTATACTGATAATATGGATGACATTGCATATTACCATATATTTCTATATATATTTAGATAAATCTCTTTGATGTTTAAATGATGTGTGAACAATAATATAAACACATCACTTTGTACAAATCAAAATATTGGACTCTAATACTAGACATTGTATTACATAAAAAAACGTTAGTGTTGACAAATTACGGTGTTTTTGTTTATTCTAAATTGATGTTTCTCTGCGAAATGCTGATGAATTGGTATGTTTTAAGAAAGGAAAATGTATTCGTAACAATCTGAAATGGTATTTTTCAGCTTTTTTCAAAAGTCGCTTAAAGAGTACAATGTGCTGTAACGAAACACGGTATGTTATGCTTTAGTCCCGTATGATCATTCAAAATACAAGTGCAGTGTGGCCCATATAAGTATCTCTCTCTTTCACTATCTAACTGGTCAACTTCTACCTGCTAGGTCCCGATGAATAAGGGTGATTTCTCAGATCTTGCATAAAGACCCATTCAATTCAATTTACATTTGTTGGATCCACATTTAAATTAGTTTTTTTCTGATCGGGTGAAAGGTACGAAACAACAGTTTTACTCTATAGTATGTACATGTACGTTTACAATGGAAATGTAAGAAGTTGACCTTTTTATTGAATAATTACTTGATGGCGCTTAATGGCAGTTAAGAAGTGGTTGAAACAAGAAAAAAGACGTTTTGTATGTTTTTGGTGTTAGATGAGAACAGATCAAAAGTTATATTACCTTGTGATCGTTTGACTTAAATTTTACTAGAGACTGCAACACTTGTGAAAAAATGCGTCAGCTGCTCGCGAGGTTATAGAACCTTCGACCTTTTACCGAAAACTACAAATATCCTCTTTATCTCCAACGCGGTTAAACGTATGCGAACAGTTGTTTAAGGACGTTTTAGTTAAATATACATAAATATTTAAACTTATTTAAAATAATTAAAAAAATATCATATTTCTATCCTAGAAACTGCAACGATTGTATTGCATATAACTAATGACTGGATCAACTAGTCGTAAAATTTAATTGAATAAAAATATCTAGTAATATGAATGTTTATCAAAAAGCAATTATGAGCCTCAAGCGTCTGATCGGAGTTTTGAAACATGAATCTACAAAATATTTCAATCTTTGAATGTTTAATGAATTTGTATATTTGTTTTTCAAACAACTGCGCGAATACTGCGCCTTAAGTGTTGTTAATGTGCCTTGTTTGTATATCCGGGGTCGCCGAATATCAAAATTGATGTAATGATCTTTGTCAGCCATGATAATCATAATATGTACCCAATCGGCCATCCTCTGGATTCTACGTACAATGTTACTAGTGTCACTAAACGCTGGTTGTCCGGACAAACGGTACTGGTAATGCTAAACACTGGTTGTCCTGATCTGGTTTGGGCTGAAATGTTTTGTCCGATATTTTTCAAAGTAGGTAAATGCTTGTATGTACAGAACTAGGAAAACAAAAAGCGCAAATCATCAATGTATGACATTGTTTGGATGATATTTGTCATTTTCTGAACTGGAGTACCTCTTTCTTATAGTGTCCTACGTTATGAACCCCAGACAAACATTAGATTAATAGACTTTTTACAAACTCCCATAGTCTCATATTTCAACAGCTAATTGTCCGTGATAAAAGATTAATTTACTTCGTTTAAAATGAATAGGTAAAAATTAGTTTCTTAAATTGCTAGGAACCTAAAATTATATTACGGTATTCTCGACGTTTTGAACTTCTAAACGATATCATAAATCATAAAATTCGTACACTATTTAAAAAAGAACTCATTTAATAAATACTAGTATATCTATAAGGATATCATGCCCGCGTGAAATATTTACTTTTCGTAAGTTTTTGTTGAATTCGAGGTTGAGCCTGACCATAAAATCAAATCCCCATGAAATAATCGACAAACGAGTATTCTTTGAATCGACCTACCAAATATGGAGCGTGAAATTCTCCTTTATCTTTTGTAATTCACGAATTTACGACCCCACGAAATCGTTTTTTACCAAAAATCTCCATATAATAATGATAAATAACAATAATTAATTTCTTTTTTACCAAAATCTACGAAATTTTATGCCCACGAAAATAAGTAATTTTACATTACATTTTTATATTTATTAAGAATTGTATGATATCATTGATGTTCTAAGTATGATTATTTTATGCTTGTTGTTTACTTAAACTTGAACTATGTATGTTAAACAATTTATGGGTATATAAGGTATCATACCAGATGTATATACAAAAGTGAGGGGCGTGGTGAAGTCAGTGATATGTTTGTCTACAGCAACATCCGGTGAAACATGCACGTAGCTTTTGGAAAACCTATTAAGATGATTCATAACCCTTAAATTTTTCTGTACAAGAGGTATCAAACACCTGATTTTTATGAAGAACAGACTCATGACAGTGATTGTGCAAACCCATAACAGTTTTGCTCGGCTAGTTTTTGAGATATTTTCAAAATTTGGGGAAACCCCTTAAAACGGATATTTGCATTTTACCGAAAAAGTTTGACATTTTATTTCATGAAACTTGGCATGCATGAAATTTCGTATATACGGAATCACACGATAATGTTTGTTTT
Organism: Spisula solida; assembly: GCA_947247005.1. Lineage (NCBI taxonomy): Eukaryota > Metazoa > Mollusca > Bivalvia > Venerida > Mactridae > Spisula > Spisula solida. Next base: position 4,037,161 of record OX365960.1, on the reverse strand, counting down.
AGAATATGCATGTTATATGTATTTTAAATGATATTTTAATATATAAGATTTTTCATTTTTAAGTTATACGAAAAAAATAGTTGAACAACATACTGTTTTCGTACATGCAACCAGTAGAGTAACTATTATAGAAGTTTTATTTCAAATTTCATGACAGTTGCTCGTCTACATTTTTCTATTGACAGTTTAGTGATTTCGGAAATGTCGAAAACCAGGAAAGTTTACAAAATACATCAACGTTTTGAATACGTTGTATCCTGTTTTCGCGATAATTTGTTTTTGAAAAAATGTCTATATTTGAAGATGAGACCAGTTTTAGCTATAAGCTCTTTTGCATTAGCTAGTCTATATCCTTACGAAATAAATGCAAAGAACCTTCCTCTAATGTAGTCGGGATGATTGCTAAACAAATATTACAACTTGGATACAATTTTGTGTTGGCGCATTATAAAACGTTTCAAATACGTTGTAGCTAGTATTCGCGAGTGTTGATGTTTTAAAGTTTGGAATAAATGGTACATAAAATTGCAGCTATAGCTTTAGTCTGCAAACTTATTATAATATAAAATAGTAACAACTATACAGTAAATTCGCTATTTTAAGACATGAGAACATGCAGACGAATCAATTTTTAATTTATCGTACTATTTCATCATGGTAGTCAGACGCTTTTAATACGTCTTATTTACACCGATGACTAAACTTCCGCTCACATGAAGAGTTGGGAATCACCTTAAAGGAATAATAGATGGATAAAAATACAAATGCCAGAATATAACATTTCTTCTGAATTAAACTGAGTAGAACGCGGTTATTGAACCATGTTTGGAAAATATGGTAAATGTATTCAAGACCAAGTCATAATTTCCGGATGCAGTTTAGTTTTGGTTTTCGTAACAAACTCATCGCCGATTTGCTACCGAGCATTAAAGTATTTAAACTGTCAGAGAATGTGTTGGACAACATGTATCAAAAATGTTAAGATTCGAAAATAACATGCTTCATGATTTTCCCCAAAATACTAAAGATTTATTTTTAAATTAAATATATGCACAAACAGTTTTGAAAACATTTGAAATTTGAAGGGAAAACAATTTTAAAACGTGTTTCTTATTTTTCTTTACGAAACATACTGAGCCGTTGAACGTTTTAAAATGGAATAGTTCAGCTGATTCATATCAATTAGAGCTGAAGTGAGAACGACTATGTGATAATTAGTAGTTGAGCTATTTCATATTGATTTGAGCTGAAGTGAAAAAGGCTATGTATGTGACAATCATATTGGAGCTGAAGTGAGAAAGACTACGTGACAATTTGTAGTAGAGCTGTTTCATATCGATTTGAGCTGAAGTGAAAAAGGCTATGTATGTGACAATCAGATTAGAGCTGAAGTGTTAAAGACTATGTGACAATAAGATTAGAGCTGAAGTGTGAAAGACTATGTGACAGTCAGATAAGAGCTGAAGTGAGAAAGACTATGTGTCAATCGGATTGGAGCTGAAGTGTGAAAGACTACGTGACAATCAGATGAGCTGAAGTGAGAAAGACTATGTGTCAATCGGATTGGAGCTGAAGTGAGAAAGATTATGTGACACTCAGATTAGAGCTGATGTGTGAAAGACTATGTGACAATCAGATGAGAGCTGAAGTGAGAAAGACTATGTGACAATCAGATTAGAGCTGAAGTGTGAAAGACTATGTGGCAATCAGATTAGAGCCGAAGTAAGAAAGACTATGTGACAATCATATTAGAGCTAAAATGTAAAACACTATATTTCTCATGTTATTCATCAACGTGATGTTTCGAGAGAAAAGAAATCGGTTCCCTTCAAATCGTTTAGAACCAACCAGTGTCAATATTTGTAGCAAAGTGGCTGTCCTTTTGTAAAACGCTAGAAGCCTGAACCGTTTTAAATAATGAGTAAACCACGACTAGTATTTCTGCAGAGTTAGAGCTTTTCAACAGTATAATGGTGTCTAAATCAAAATGAATGTTTACTATCTGATCGAAAAGAGCGAACGCCATTAAGTGAATCCCTATTTCCGGTTCCGTTCTCACACATTAATAGTGTCAGTGATGTATTGACCGTTATGTCAATGTCTGTGACAGTTTTCCGTAATCGGGAGCACAGAAACCTGAGAACTTTTACAATCCGAATAAAAGTAAAATTATACGTATTTGGCATATAGATAAAGAGTGAGAAAATGGAGTGTTAAAGTGAATATGTTGTTCATGATCGCCTGACAGATGATATTAGTGCCGCTTAGGAAATCCATCATAAATTAACTATTCTGTGGCACCATGCCATATAAAATCCTTTGCTATGATTAACAACAAAGTTTTACAACAAAGTTCTACAACAAAGTTCTACAACAAAGTTCTTATTTTATTGACTTAATCAGTACATATATACAACCACGGTTAAAGCTAATACAATATATTGTTTAATGCAAACAGTTTTATAGAACACACCAATTAAGATTTATCTCAAACGTAAGAATGGATTTGTCCATTGACTTTAATTAAGTGTAGTTTCACTTTTTTGCTCTTCGTGTTTTATTAAGACGGTTCAAAAGGACTTTGAAAATGTTGCTTATGTTGAAGTGGTCTTGCTCAAAATGTTGTGTGAATGTGAGGTTTTACTGATACTTCTGAGAATTGGCAAAATGTTGTTATTGGTGAAATATTGATTTTCTTGAAAAAAATATATAAAATGTCTGATGTTTAAACCAACGTACTTCCTCTGGATTAAAGCGCTTTACATGTCTAGGTGATCTAAACGAACCGTGTTGTAATTTCACGCCGACTTCGGTTTCGCTGGACCTAAAAATCCATTTAAACGACCAAGTGCCAAATTTCACATGATTGTAGCTTATCAGCCTTGCAAAACAAACAAACAAACTTATTGAATGCTATGAATAAACGCCACATTGAAAAGAAACCCCTAGCTTTCGGCCAAACCGTGATCTGTTAACCAAAAGTCGACTATGGGACACCAAAACTGCCATATATAATGATCATGTCTATACAATAGTCTTGTAACATAAAAGTGACCAGATCATAATTTACCTCACTGCAATGAATAGATGAACATGTTTTCCCTGCTTTATACGAAATGCCCACTGGATACACCAATTCAATACACGCACCAAATGTGTTCACTGGTACAATAATTCCCTACACCCACCGACTTTGTACACTGATACACAAATTCACTTCAAACATGAGCTTTGTACACTGGTACATTACTACATGTACACCAATTAACTACATGTACTGACTGTGAACACTGGTACACCAATTCGCTAAACACTCAAATTGTGCTCTTTGGATCACTGATTCACAACACACCAACTGTGTACAATGTAACATCGATTCACTTATGAGACCAACTGTGCTCGCTGATTTATCATTTCTCTACACGCATCGACTACACAAATTGGCTTTGTACCCTTGAACATTAGTTCACTATAATTCATTTCACGCAGCAACCGTGGTCATTGGCACATCAATTCGTTACCCTAAACCACCAGTGCACGCTGGTACATCACATTACGACCTTACGCTGACAGTGTTTCCAACCAAGTTTCTCTCTTTACTAACTAATAGCTGGTTTAACCTATTACATAAGGACGTCTTAATCGGTTTCCAGAGTAGAATATTCTGACTTTGACTGAATGTTTCAATAGTGGCTGTTACATCTCACTCCCTTGTATATACATATGTCAAGAAATCCTTTGATAAAGGCATCTACTCCATTCTCACTTCGTACTACTTATTATGATGCCACGCGGCAATGCCCCATGGTGTATGTCTTGATTCGCTATTAATTCTGTTGTGTACATGCATGTGTCTAAAGTTTTGCTTTACATCATATGCTGCTATATTATTAAAACTTTTTGTCCTAAATGCAGCGTTGAGTCTACATAACAAGCATTTAAGTATAAAACCACAATTATCAGGATCAATTCTTGTTGCCATGGCAACATTTGAATATACTTCTTAATAAATACAAATGCATATCACTTTTCTATACATTGCACTATTATTTGATACTAGACGAAAACATATTTATTTCTATGATTGTGTCATTTTTACCACTTATTGAACGCAGTCCTTAACTATCATTCTTTACATGTCTTTACCAAATTCCACGGAAATATGATCATCATCAAGAAGAAGAAGAAGAAGAAGAAGAAGAAGAAGAAAGGTAAACGAAGAGATGGTGGAAACAGTAAAAATTGTGATGATGTGGAGAGGAAGAAGTTTAAGAGACGAAGAAACCAAAGGCAGCACGGAAGAAGAGAGTGCCGAAGAACATCAAAAGAGCAACAGCTTAGCAGCAACAAGAAGATTAACTATGTCGCAGAATAAAATTCCATCTAGTAATCATCGTGTTTATAAAACACCAGCAGCAAAATGATATCAAGAACAAGTGTATTATTTAGAAGAGGGGAGAAGACGAACGACATAAAAACAAAGATGTTGGACTACGAACTATGAATGACTCCTGGAATACCAGCAATGATATCAACATTTAAGGCAAAACAAGAATAGACAACAGAAACGAAGACGACACCTAAAATAAATGCATCAGTAACATTGGCAACAACAGGAGAAACAGAAAGTACATGTATATAAAGTACAACAGTAACACCAATACAGACAGCAACCACAATTACAAACCAGCAGCAGCAGCAAAGACACCATCATGTAGAAGAAAGGAAAGGGCAGCGTTAGTATTTATTATTTTATATGGGAGTATCTGTATAACCATACAGTATTTACCAATGTTACTACATATACTGTATATGTTTGTGAGATTTAGCACAGCTTGTATTAGTTTGTCTACACGTATATTGGTAATTAGAAGACAGATGACCGAGTTTGTAATATATTTTCCAGACATAATAGAAAATATAATATCATCGATGTAGAATGAACTGATGCTATATCGTTCGTTGAGCTTCATGTTTGTATGATGATAGGATTTACTGTGTTTGTTTGGGAAAAATGAAGTAACGCCATGGTCTGGTATATAACTATGTTATATGTATTGTGGTAGCACTTAACGGTTTCGTGGGAGTTTCGCATTTGGCCATGGAGAAAATTATTAATCAGAAGCCGGTAGCCAAAATAAAATGTTTGTGTGTGTCTAGAATAATTATTTAGCTAGAATCTAAGATATTGAAAGAATCTGTTATGTTTTTGCAATAATTGAAATATGCTAGAAAATGACCTCTGACCTGCATGTAAAATATGGCAGCTTGAATTCGAAACTTGGGTTCGGCTAGCTCGACATGTGATTTCATTGAATTTAGCGGGTGGGGAACAGACTTTTTAAGATAGCGAACAAAATATGTAGTAGATTACTACTTTGCTTGTTATTAGTGGATTGTGCTTAGATGTTGCTGTCCAGGTACAGTATACGTATAGTTAATTTGTCCGGTTTGGGAAATTTTGCGAAAGTATGAAAACTCGCATTTTGGCTTAAGATAGTTGTCAAAATTTTGTATGAGGCATGCACTGATGTGACCACAAGCCTACTCAAGGTTTTACCATTCTTATAAGTGCTTTCAATTTTGAAACTTCAGGACTTGGTTAATAGTGTGAAATGTTTCTTTGTTTCAGGTCTCATTGTGTGTTGCGTTGAGAGACATGTTTTAGTTGTCGGTGTGTGTCGGCCGGGGGAATTTCACGGGAAACCGTTTATTGCTACCTTAAATGTGTAGTTTTATATGTTGTAATACAGGTATCTCTGTGCCTTGACGAATGTATTATAATATAAATATATTTCAATCAGTCGCGTATTTATGCAGTAATTTGCCAAGACTGATTGAATCTTTGTAAACTATTCGCTTGCGTTATTTCATGACGAGTGTATTAGATTCATTGTTATGTCTTGGTCTTATCTCACCATTTTGCGTTTTCGATAGGTTTTTCATTTTGTTATAATAATCCAATCAGTGGTGATATAGCAATGCAGTAATTTGCCAAGATTGATTGAATCTTTGTAAATGTTCACTAGCATTGGCTCTAAATATCTAATTATTGAACACTTTGTGCATAGTTTAGTCTTGTTTTATCTCAAATTGTTTTTGTGACATTCTCGTCATTTACCTATCATACTTATCTGATCGAATTTTACTAGTACCTAAAACACACTCAACTTTTGTGATTTTAGTGTTCACGTGGTACATATCGCAATTTGTATATATATCTATTATTGTTATCAAAGAAACCTTGCCAGAAATAATAAAAGCATACATTTGGAGAAGATCGTTTATGCTTCATGAAATGATTTATTAATGTGCACGGTGCATTTTGTCGAACATCGATCATAGCACGTGAGGGGGCGGGTGTCGATAGGTTTATGTACTGTTAAATCGGTTAAAATTACACCATCGGGAAAGTCAAACGATAGGTTGTCTTACCAGCATTACTGAGTTGAAATAAGAAAGCAAAGGAAATAGGCCGATTGAAATGCTTTCCAATTCGCCGCCTTAGTCTAAAAGTGTCATATCTACCAATTTCACCTTTTCGAGAAACTGAGATTTGACGATTCACATTCAAATATCTTTTTAACGTTCCGTCCGAATTAAAACAAATTTTAGAGCATAATCAATATGTACGAATGAACTATTAGTTTGGTATTACTTTCATGATATGTAAAGGCAAATTCATGTAATTAGCAAAATTAATTTGGAGATAGAGCAAAATTTCCAGAAATTTTGATATTTTTTCACTCTTAAAGTGCGTTTATGGAGATAGCGTAATATAAAGCAACTTTAAGCTGAAAAACAGTAAAGCAATGCAAGTTAAACTAATATTTAAGCTAATGATAATATAGTATGATAATTATAGTATGATGGTGGTATAAAATGCTCGATATCTTGCAAATGATTTTGACATTGTATACATTCTCTAGTATAATTGTATGCTAACCTCTAAACTGAGATGACTATTAATGTGTGTGGGTGAACGGACTGACATTATAATTTGATGTTCATTATCCTTATTTAGGAGTTCTATTTGAAATGAAACTTGTTTTTGTGTTTTTCAATTCGTTTACATACCGGCATGTTGTATTATTTTAACCATCTCGCGTTCATTGCCTTTATCACTATTATCAGAATTCGACAAACTTGGAACACCCTGGCCTTACCTCACTGTTTCTATCAATTCATAAGCATTTCAATATTGCGTGAGTCCATATTCTTTATTATATTCTATTTTAAAATGTACCTCCTGAAATTCTACGAGTTTTAAAATTTTAGTTAATACACAAGATCAATGGGAAAGCAACAATACAGTCTTGCCGAAGACACGAATTTCGGCTTATAAGATCCAAACACCTTGTGACTGTTCTGGCCACTTTAGTCAATTAGTTCTGGTTATTTTAGCATACAAATTATTAAGTTGTAGCTGATGTTAAAATTGTTATTATTCAATACTGATGAATGGCATAATACGCATTATTATTTCAGTAGGTAAGGAATTTAGAAATAAACATCTATCGCAACTTATTCGCTACGATTCCAGTGTATGACAGCACTGCATTTTGAAAACCACAACATGATCAAATTTATACTTATGCTTGATCTAGTACTTTGACATACATTGTGTCAATAAGCAACGTCTATCTGTACAGATCAAACATTAATAACCTATCCAAAAATAGTTATCCGAAAATATGTCTAAGTACCTTAAACTGATTAAAGGAACATTGTGACATCCGACAGAGGAACTAGTATTATGATGCGTATTCCAATTAAATATTTCATCAAATAATACTTACATGTTCAAAATACACTATATCTTTTACTCATTCTGGCATTGGTTCAAAGAAATATCTTCTCCGGATGTTAACAATAAATCAGCCATTTTCCAAAATATTTCAGGAGTCACGTGGGCAATTGAAGCTCATTGATTGGTCCATACCATTTATTACTCTTAAACTGTCCTATGTGGTGGATATACGACAAAGTGCACGCTAATAGCAGTTGAAAATTGGGAGATAGAGCAAAATACGACCCGCTAAATCGGTTAATATGACGTATATGCATGACATCAAGGGCTTAAAAGATAGAGCCAAGTAAGACTAATCGAAGTGTGTTTTTATCTCCTTTTTGGCAAAAATGGAGATAGGACACTTTAAGAGTGAGGCGATGATTATATTCTTTATGGAATGGTTTTGTTTTTTATTTGTTTTTGAATGTATTCCATTCGTAGGAATATGTCCTGACCGCTGCAACATTCAGCCATCTTACTAAATATGTTCTAACCGGACCCAGTATGCTAGTGGATAGAGTGTGCACCTTCGGAACCAAATGGGGGGTCCGGGTTCGAGCCCACACAACGAAGTGTCTTTAAAGTGGTACTGACTAAGATGCCCATTAAAACAGTTGTACTGCGCTCTATTGTTTTATTAGTTTTATTAAGTGTTCGCCTATGGAACTGTTGGTTGGGAGTCAATCCCAGACCGCCGTATATTAAATGCGCTAAAAAGATTCTATTATATATCTCCTTTGCTTGGCGCTATTTGCATTTGGGTAGTTCCAGGACGGGTTGTCCAAATTGCCTCCATATGACTGAAATACACTCAATTTGAAACGTTATACCCTACAGAAAGGAAACAAACACACACACAATCTTGCTTTTAATCCATGTTGTTAATTAATAACACGTGCGTATCATTATGTATTCCTTAATGCAAGCTCGGAAATGGTGTTTGCTTTTATAATGTGTACATGTAGATCTATGTATGTGCTAATGTTCAGGGCCTTGCAATTACTCTATAGTGAAATATATAGAAACATTGTACCTTCTACTGATAATATGGATGACATTGCATATCACCATAGAATAAAATTGTTTCTATATATATTTAGATAAATCTCTATGTTGTTTTAATGATGTGTGAACAATAATATAAACACATCACTTTGTTCAAATCAAAATATAGGACTCACTGACTGGATATTTTATTATGTAAAAAACGTTAGTTTTAACAACATACGGTGTTTTTGTATATTCTAAATTGATGTTTCTCAGCGAGATACTGATGAATTGGTATGTTTTAAGATAAGGAAATGTATTTGTAACAATCTGAAATGGTATATTTAGCGTTTTTCAAAAGTCGCTTAAAGAGTAGTAGGTGCTCTAACGAAACACGGTATGTTATGCTTTAGTCCCTAATGATCTTTCAAAATCCAAGTGTAGTATGGCCCATATAAGGGTCGTTCTTTTTCACTATCTAACTGGTCAATTATTACCTGCTAGATCCAGATGAGTAAGGGTAATTTCTTAGCAGATCGTGCTTAAGGCCCATGTGTAAGAGTGACTTCCACTAATTAGGACGCTCAACTTCTTTGAGGGCGACTAAGTGACACTGCTTTACTTACCTGGCTGTCTGACCAATGCCTGGTAACCAATAGCAGTACTTTCTCTCCAATTTGGGTTTGCCATTTTGTCTCCTACGATGAACTCCTGATAGCTCAGTTTGGAGAAAATGCACACGAATTAGAATGCTGTCTTGAAGAGAGTGTGATTTAAATCATAAGCACAGATAATTCGTTAGCCTACTAAAGCTGTTAATGTTGTTAAATTTTATAGATGTAGGTAGTGTGTCCGAGCCTCGAATTAATGGAGACAATCTCAACTCTGCCACCAGTGTTAAATGTCCAAAGGAATAGTGGTAGGTAGTGTGTTCGAGCTTCAGAGGGATGGGTGATGACAATACAAACTTTATGTCCAAATTACCACAAGTCCAAACTGATTTTTCAGTCCTAATATCTACACTATACAGTTTTAACTAAAATACAATATGTTGATAACTTTCTCTCATATAATGACTGAATCTTTCATTGTTTAGTACGTTCTTAAGTTCAAAACTCATAATCTGGCCCCGCTGCCCATCCTTATTCAAGTATAATTCCGGCTCTACTCCCCATCCTGTTTCTATTGTAATACGGCCCGACTGACCATCCTAATTTCAATATAATTCCGACCCTACTCCCATCCTGCTTCTAGTGTAATGCTGCCCGACTGACCCTAGCTCAATGTTATGCTGGCCCTACTGACCACGAACAAAGGTTTGCTCCGACTTATATACCCTCCCTTCTAAATATGGGATATGGCACCATTATTCTTTCACCACCTTCCATATAAAGAGTGTAGCATAATAAATCTTAGAGTGTAGTCCCCATATAAGGAGTATAGCACCATAAATCTTATTTGTAGCATTACCCAGATACACTGTAGCCTACAAGTTGATTTACCTCCTGACATGCTCCTTTGTTCTAAGAGACAAAGTTCTTCCAGAGGTCACTAAGGTGAACCACTGGAACATTAAAACTTATACTATCAAACAGGGAGGACTTCAATAGTGCTCAATATTCCTATAAAGTTGATATAAGTATATAATGCACCATAACACATGTGTACTATATCCAAAAAAACACAACAATGTATAGCTCTTAACATTTGTTGGATCCACATTTAAATTTCAGAAGAATATAATAAACATGCTATCTCTGATGGGATTAAAAGTAATGATAACTGGTAAAAGTGATCTTTTTTACTCTATAATGTCACATAAACCACAGAGTATGTACATGTACATTTACATTGCAAATGTAAGAAGTGGACCGTATTTTAATTGAATAATTACTTGATGGTAATGTATGGCAGTTTAGTGAGTCGTTGAACTAGAAAAGCACGTTTTTGTATGTTTTTGGTTTAGATCAGAACAGATCAAAAGTTATATTACCTTATGCTCGTTTGACTGAGAGTTTAACTATTAACTGCAACACTCGAGAAATATTTACGTCAGCTGCTCACAAGGTTATAGAAACTTCGAACTGAAAATTACAACTATCCTCTTTCTCTCCACAGTGCTTTAAACGTCTGTGAACAGTTGTTTAAAGACGTTTTAGTTAAATATACATAGGTATTTTAATATTAAAATAATTATTTTTCTATCCTAGAAACTGCATAGATTGTATTGCATTTAATTAATGACTGGATCAACTAGTCGTAAAGTGTAATTGAAAAAAATATCTTGTAATATGAATGTTTATCAAAAAGCTATTATAAGCCTCAGACGTCTGATGTACATTGATCAGAGTTTTGAAACATGAATCTACAAAATAGTTCAGTCTTTGAATGTTTAATGAATTTGTATATTTGTTTTTCAAACAACTGCGCGAATACTACGCCTTAAGTGTAGTTAAAGTGTCCTGTTTGTAGATCCGGGGTCGCTGAATATCAACATTGATGTGATGATCTTTGTCAGCCATGATAATCATAATTTGTACCCAATCGGCAATCCTCTGGATTCTACGTACAATGTTACTGGTGTCACTAAACGCTGGTTGTCCGGACATACGGTACTGGTAATGCTAAACACTGGTTGTCCTGATCTGGTTTAGGCTGAAATGTTTTGTCCGAATATTTTTCACAGAAGGTAAATGCTTGTATGTACTGAACTAGGAAAACAAAAAGCGCAAATCTTCAATGTATGACATTGTTTGGATGATATTTGTCATTTTCTGAACTTGAGTACCTCTTCGTTATAGTGTCCTACGTTATGAACCCCAGACAAGTATTAGATTAATAGACATTTTACATACTCCCATAGTCTCATATTTCAACAGCTAATTGTCCGTGATAAAAGATTAATTAACTTCGTTAAAAATGAATGGTATAAATTAGTTTCTCCAATTGCTAGGAACCTAAAATTATATTACGGTATTCTCGACGTTTTAAACTTCTAAACGATATCATTAATCATAAAAATCGAACACTATTTAAAAAAACGAAGAACTCATTGAATAAATACTAGTATATCTATAGGGATACCATGCCCCTGTAAAGTATTTACTTTTCTCAAGTTTTTGGTGAATTCGAGGTTGAGCCCGACCATGAAATCAAACCCCCATGAAATAATCGACAAACGAGTATTCTTTGAATCAACCTACCAAATATGGAGCGTGAAATTCTCCTTTATCTTTTGTAATCAACGAATTTACGACCTCACGAAATCGTTTTTTACCAAAAATCTCCATATAATAATGATAAATAACAATAATTAACTAATTAATTTCTTTTTACCAAAATCTACGAAATTGTATGCCCACGAAAATAAGTAATTTTACATTACATTTTTATATTTATTAAGAATTTTATGATATCATTGATGTTCTAAGTATGATTATTTCATGCTTGTCGTTTACTTAAACTTAAACTATGTACATGTATGTTAAACAGTTTATGTGTATATAAGGTATCATACAAGATGAACATACAATAGAGAGGGGCGTAGTAATGTCAGCGATATGTTTGTCTAGTGCAACTTCCAGTGAAACATGCACATAGCTTTTTGAATACCTATTAAAAGAAATAATAGATGGATGAAAATATAAATGCCTGAAACTGAGTAGTACGCGTTTATTGCAACCATGTTTGGAAAATATGGTAAATGTATTCAAGACCAAGTCTTAATTTCCGGATTCAGTTTGGTTTTGGTTTTCGTAACAAACTCATCGCCGATTTGCTACCGAACATTTAAGGTATTACAGTCAGAGAATGTGTTGGACAACAGGTATCAATAATGTTAAGAGTGGAAAATACATGCATCATGATTTTCCCCAAAATACTTAGTTTTATCATTTACATTTAAATATATGCACAGATAGTTTTGAAAATATTTGAAATTTGAGGGGAAAACAATTTTAAAACGTGTTTCTTATTTTTTCTTTACGAAACATACTGAGCCGTTGATCGTTTTAGAAAGGAATAGTTCAGCTATTTCATATCAATTAGAGCTGATGTGAGAAAGTCTATGTGACAATCAGTAGTTGAGCTATTTCATATCGGTTTGAGATGAAGTGAAAAAGGCTATGTGACAATAATATTAGAGCTGAAGTGAGGAAGATTATGTGACAATCAGGTTAGAACTGAAGTGAGAAAGACTATGTGGCAATCAGATTAGAACTGAAGTGAGAAAGACTATGTGAAAATCATATTTAAAGATGACAAAGGAGTTATTTTACGGTGAAAACACGTTATTATTCGATAAAATACAGGTATTTAAAATACACTATGAGAATTTATGCAGAAGCTAAGTGAATTTAAGAAACATGTCATAACAAAATAGGTATTTTCTTCAAATGTCTGAACCCCATGCTAGTTTAATAAACACATTTAAACAATATTTTGCAGACATATCAAGGTGGCGTAGCACTTTCTTCAGGAAAATGTTATTTTAGTCTTTGTGTTATTAAAACTTTTCCATTTCCATCGATTTGTTTCTAATATAATTTGCTTGCAACATTGCCTACATAATAAGACAACTACGCTATCATGTTGTTTTTGTCAATCAAACATTACGTAAGTAAACGTTTGTTTCTGGCGATGACAAGGCATGCTGGGTAAATTACCATATTGTCCTAATGTATACTGTTCGACAAAACTAATGCGTCACTCATATTGTTCTAATGTATATTGGTCGAGAAAATTATACACCGTAGTACAATGGAAATCATGATTAAGTTTTAGGGAGTCTCGAAACCTCATTTCTCATGTTATTCATCTTCCATTTTTCGAGAGAAAAGAAATCGGTTCCCTTCTAATCGTTTAGAACCAACCAGTGTCAATATTTGTAGCACTTTTCATAACAATGTAGAAAGTGGCTGGCCTCTTGTTAAACGCTGGACGCCTGGACAGTTTTAAATAATGACTTAACTATGACTAGTATTTCTGCCGAGTTAGCGTTTTTCAACAGTATAATGGTGTGTAAATCAAAATGAATGTTTGCTATCTGATAGAAAAGAGCGAACGCCATTAGGTGAAACCCTATTTCCGGTTCCGGTCTCAAACGGTGAACACATTAATAGTGTCGGTGATGTATTGACCGTTATGTCAATGTCTGACAATTTCTCATAATCGGGAGCACTAAAACTTGAGAACTTATACAATCCGAATAAAAGTAAAAACAAACGTATGTGGCACATAAATAAAGAGTGCGAAAAGGGAGTGTTAAAGTGAATATGTTGTTCATGGTCGCCTGACAGATGATTCTAGTGCCGCTTAGGACATCCATCATAAATTACCTGTTCTGTGACACCCTGCCATATAAAGTCCTTTGCTATGATTAACAACAAAGGTTTACAACAAAGTTCTTATTTTATTGACTTAATCAATACAATACATTCGGTCAACAATCATGGTTAAAGCTAATATAATATATTGATTAATGCAAATAATAATACATGTAGAACACACCAATTAAGATTTATCTCAAACTTAAGAATGTAATTGTCTAGTGACTTTATTGAGGTGTAGTTTCACTATTTTGCTCTTCGTGTTTTATTACGACGGTTCAAAAGGACTTTGAAAATGTTGTTTATGTTGAAGTGGTCTTGCTCAGAAGGTGGTGTGTCTGTGGGGTTTTACTGATACTTCTGAGAATTGGCAAAATGTTGTTATTGGTGAAATACTGCTTCTCTGTAAATAAGTTCAAGTATATAAAATGTCTGATGTTTAATGCCAACTTGCTTTCTCTGTATTATAGAGCTTAACTTCTCTAGGTGGTCCAAACGAACCGTGTTGTAATTACAGGCACACTTTGGTCTAGCTGGACCTTAAAAATCCATTTAAACGATCAAGTGCCAAATTTCACATGCTTGTAGCTTATTAGCCTGGCAAAACAAACAAACGTATTGAATTCTATGAATAAACGAACATTGAAAAGAAAAACCGAGTTTTCGGTTTTACCAAATTTCGACTATGGAAAGTCAGAACTGCCCTATGTAATATCCATGTATATATAGTAGTCTTGTAATATAATATTATGCACAATAATTTATTACTGGGGGAACCCCAGTATTTGTATTACATACAATCCTGAAATCACTACGATTTTAACGATGTAATTTCTCCACGACCAATTCATCCGAGCAAGAAAGAAGTGCCTGCAAATCTCAAACAATATCGTTATTTTCGACCTTTTATGAAAACTTTTTGAAAGCTTATTTGGATGAGAAAATGTATTTGTGCGAATAAATTCCTACGCGCAATAAAATGACTAATGATTTTTGAGGGGCGATAAAAATGTCACTGTTAAAAGTAACCCGTTGAGCAGACGAACTTTTCACATTTTGTGGTTTTAACATTCATATTACAGTTTAGTTAGAAACTCCTAATCTAACGTGCGCTTGTTCTTTACTATTTACGATATTTTGCATTTGTTGATCGTATTAATCCACGTTTCGTCCTTAAACTTACCAGAGATTTTCAGCTAAATAGTTTGGATCTACCGTTAGATCAACCTTTTTCCTAGCGCTTTTACATACATTTTCCCGCCGAAAGTTATTTATGTTTTGTCCCCATCTTATTCGTTCGCGCTATTCGTACCATATCCAGTTCGTACCCAGGTATAATTATGGAATAAGTATTTAGTTGCTATTTTTTTTCTATTTTCTTGCGCCCGTGTTAATAGTTTTGATCGACGTTTGGTCCATTGAATTGCCATAGCTCATCAGCTAACTTGAATAGTTTGCGTCTGTCGTAAGGCCAACCCTTGTCCGTGCGCTGCTGTGTATACAATTTCCCGTCGAAAATCAAGACCATATCGTCTTTTGTGTTTCGACCTCTATCTTATTCGTTCTCGCGAATCGTATCCTATCCGGATGGTTTATAATTTACATAATTATGCAGCTGAAGAGTTGTGGAATTATGACTTTGTGAAGTTTTTAGACGCTAGCTTATATTTTCTTGCGCCCATTGATGCATTATTCTATTTCTTGCATTCTTTTGGTTTACTACCATCAAAATAATTTGCACGGAAACGTTTAATCAAATGTTTTCTATTCTATTTATTACGCGAGTCTGACCTGCAAAAATATATATCAGGACTGGTACGTCTTGATGTCCGCAGGTACATTCGATGTTCGATAATTCATTTAACGAGCATCTTATGAAACTATATGTCAGTGAAGAACGAAAAACACGATGAAACACGTTGGAATCGAACACACATTGTGACATATTACTAAGAACTACAGCAGGTGCATTGCCGTCATGAGTTCTAGTATTTTGATGGGTCCGTTGAGGTGTGATTTGAATGATTCAGCTGCTATCGCGTCTCAGAAACATTGTCGCAATATTAACATTCGTTTTGAAATTCAGTACCATAAATGTGAAACCCTATAATACCCAGAATTGCGAGTCCCCCAGTAAGAGTACTTCAGTACTTTGATTAGAATTGGCAACATAGCAGTGAACACCAGTACGTCATTTATCTCGCAGCATCGAATGAATGAACCTGTTTCACCTGTTTTATCCGACATGCCCAAACTATGTACAATGCTACACGGATTCAATACACGCACCAAATGTGTACACTGGTAGACCTACAATAATTCACTACACCTACAGACTTTGTACACTGATACACCAATTCACCACACCCACCGACTTTGTACACTGATACACCAATTCACTACACCCAACGACTAACTACACTGATACACAAATTCACTACACCAACCAACTTTTTACACTGATACACAAATTCACTACACCCACCAACTATGTACACTGATACACCAATTCACTACACCTACCTACTTTGTACACTAATACACCAATTCAATACAAACATAAGCTTTTTACACTGGTACATGTACACCAATTCAATACACGCACCAAATATGTTCACTGGTACACTAATTCGCTAAACACTCAAATTGTGCCAGTTTGGTTCACTAATTCACAACACACCGACTTTGTACTACACGCATCAACTACACAATTTGGCTTTGTACACTTGAACATTATTTCACTATATTTCACTATATTTCACTTCACGCCGCAACTGTGGTCATTGGCACATCAATTCATTATCTGAACCTACAGTGCACACTGGTACATCATATAACGACCTTACGCCGACAGTTTCTAACCAATCTTCTCTAATCACTAACTAATCACTGGTTTAACCTATTACATAAGGACGTCTTTATCGGTTTCCAGAGTAGAATATTCTGACGCTGGCTGAATGTTCCAACAGTGGCTGTTACATCTTACTCCCTCGTGTATACATAAAACAAGAAATCCTTTGACAAAGTCGTCTACTACATTCTCACTTAGTATTATTTAACATGATGTCATGCGACAATGTCTCATGGTGTCTTTTGAGTCACTATTAATTCTGTTGTGTACATGCATGTGTCTAGAGTTTTGCTTTACCCCATGTTCTGCTATATTATTAACACGTGACGTCCCAAATGCTGCAATGTGCTTGCATTGTTGTAATTAAAATATACAGTAAACCTCACATAATGCCCGCCTAAAAATAAGACCAAAGTTAGCAGGTCCAATGCTCCCCAATGTCGACCTAACAGTTTAAACTATAAACATGTTAATTCGTTAAAGCGAATTTGTTGAATGTTGTTAATGATCTCGATCATATCCAAAACCTTCTATGAGTTATAACATTTAACTTTCTTTCTCTCTTTTTTATCAATATACTACTGTCAATCTCAACATTTGTTTTACCAAATTCCAAGAAAAAAATACTACTGTAGTAAGAAAGATCAAGATGAGGAGACAGTGAGAATTGGGAGTATACGGAGACAGTGAGAATCGGGAGTATGAGGAGACAGTGAGAATCGGGAGTATGAGGAGACAGTGAGAATCAGAAGCATGAGGAGACGGTGAGAATCGGGAGCATGATGAGACAGTGAGAATCGGGAGTATGAGGAGGCGGTGAGAATCGGGAGCATGAGGAGACGGTGATAATCGGGAGCATGAGGAGACGGTGAGAATCGGGAGTATGAGGAGACGGTGAGAATCGGGAGCATGAGGAGACAGTGAGAAACGGGAGCATGAGGAGACGGTGAGAATCGGGAATATGAGGAGACAGTGAGAATCGGGAGTATGAGTAGACGGTGAGAATCGGGAGTATGAGGAGGCGATGAGAATCGGGAGTATGAGGAGACGGTGAGAATCGGGAGCATGAGGAGACGGTGAAAATCGGGAGCACGAGGAGACAGTGAGAAACGGGAGCATGAGGAGACGGTGAGAATCGGGAATTTGAAGAGACAGTGAGAATCGGGAGTATGAGGAGACGATGAGAATCGGGAGCATGAGGAGACAGTGAGAATCGGGAGCATGAGGAGACGGTGAGAATCGGGAGCATGAGGAGACAGTGAGAAACGGGAGCATGAGGAGACGGTGAGAATCGGGAGCATCAGGAGACAGTGAGAATCGGGAGCATGAGGATACGGTGAGAATCGGGAGCATGAGGAGACGGTGAGATTCGGGAGCATGAGGAGACGGCAAGAATCGGGAGTATGAGGAGACAATATTACTTAAAGCAAAGATATAAATGGCGACGAGAAAGAGGACATCGACGAAGAATATTAGCATACGTGTATAAACAAATCGAGCCTGGTAGGGAACACTTAACAGAAATAGCAGAGACACTAAGGACACTAAAATCACAAGTATAATCATAAAAAAACACACAAACGAAAAACATTAACACCGTGAAAGCAGCAGGAAGCAGTGACAACAAGTGATAACGAGACGAAGAAGGACACGAGTGTTGCATGAGTAGCGTTTAGAAGAGGGTTCGGCAGGACAAACTGCGCCAAAAACATGAAGATAATTTCAACATCAACGACATTAGAAACAACAATAACAACAGAAACATCATCAACAACAACAACATGGTTAAACAACAAGAAACAACAGTAGGACAACAACAAAAACAAAAAACAACATGAGCAACAGCAGAAACATCAATTTCACGAACGACAACACAGACAGCAATCGCACAAACAACAACAGAACCAACCACAGAACCACAATGCGTGTAGCAGCAACCACAATTAAAACATCAGCAACAGTAGAAACGACAGCAGCATCAAGAAGGAAGGAAATGAACAGTGTTTTTATATTAGTGTTGTATATTGGAGAAGTTATATACTATTATCAATGTCACTGTTTGACCGTTCGTGTGAGATACACCACAGCTTTTATAAGTTTGTCTACACGTATATCGGTAATTCAAAGACCAGCGGTCGAGTTTGTTCATGTTATAGGTTTTCCAGACAGAATAGAAAATAGAATTTCGTCCATGTGGAATGAACTGATGCTACATCGTTCGTCAAGCTTCATATCTATATAATGATGTGACTTACTGTGTTTGTTTGGGACAATGAAGTAACACCAAGTTCTGGTATATATGTTGTATATGTACTTTTATATGTTGCAGGAGCCGGTGGCCTTAAAACAGAGACATGATTATTGACACATTGCCATATAGATATATAACTAATTGTGCATTCAAGTATAATACGTGTACATGTTTATCTTGCTATTGAGCCTTTTTTAATTTGAGTTTCACTACCAGTCGTATGTTTCTGTCAATTATTGACTACTAAGACATATATGTAGTCACATTACAGAGTGTGATGTCAACACGGAACGCCATTCGTAATATTTCGATGGCTTTG
The DNA here is from genome assembly GCA_947247005.1 of Spisula solida. NCBI lineage: Eukaryota > Metazoa > Mollusca > Bivalvia > Venerida > Mactridae > Spisula > Spisula solida. The sequence continues at coordinate 4,017,634 of OX365960.1, read as the reverse complement.
AAGAAGAAGTACAAAAATGCCATTTTGTGAAAACAAAAACAAACTGTCTGAAAACTACTCTTTACTTTTGGAAAAGCAAGTTTCAGTCTGTTTCGTTAAACACACCTTCTCTTTTATATCGATACTAATCTGGAGCATTTATTGTGTCTACTTCAATCAAGTACTTGTAGTTAGAAGAGTGCATGCAGTCTATATCTCTCCTTTTGGCAGCTTTTCTTACATTGCACACTTAATATTAATTATAAAGCTATTATGTAATAAGTTGTCAAAATGCAATTACCCCGTAATTCGGATTTCATGGGCAATATGTATTCTCCTCATTTCAAATCCTATGATTTATTAAAAAACGAATCAATTCGAATCTATCAAAATACATTTTGCAGTTTTTAGATTTTAGTAGTTCATGATACAAGATAAATATCTTGGCTCGTATCTGCATTGCACACTGCACTCGCTTGCCAAACGGTTTATTATTATTTTGGGATCAACGTGCACATCTTACAAAAGTAGCTCATACATCATATAGTTTTACATTAATAGCCCACTAAATTTCTAAGACATATTCCCTGACTTTTCCTTGATTTTTGTTCAATTTCAAGTTTTCCCTCGGGAATTCCTAAATTTCCTCACTTAACCTTGAAACGCTTACGTTCTCCCTGACGTTTCTCTGACACAGGAAACCCTAATTATCCTGACGCAGGTTCTGAAACTATCCTTACAAGCTTAGTACCAACCAAAGGATTGTACCAGTGTCATATAACAGTCGATTGATACTAAAACCCGAACCCTCTAACTCCGAGGCCAACCTTCCACCAACCTGAAATTTAGGTTTGCAAAACTGTATGTGTTGTTATTATATTGTTTAGGAATTATTGTTGGGATACTTTATGTTGTGTACACGTGTTAGTAAATACTCAAAACATTTACCAATACTTTGCATGCAGACTTCTAATTTTCAATTTTATCTCATTTAGACAAATAATTACTTTTGATGACCTTTCGCATTGATGCCTTTAACCTGCCTGCAAGTGAAGTACGGACGTAACTTAACTGGTGTCCACTCCGCAATTCGAGTGTAATATCTGGAATTATTGGGCCTAATGGAATTAAATTATGAAATAATGTCAAGTTTCGTATATCGATGTAAATTGGCATAGTTTACACCTATTTCCACTTTTCCATTTCGTAAGCTAAACTGGCAGGTCCTTCAAATTAGTGTAACATTGTACATAATAACTGAACATGTTACATTTATATTTTTGATACCATGCACCATGCGGATAAACACTACACAGTCGCCGTTATTTACCACAAACAGGCAGCTCACTTACCGGCCAAATCAGGAAGAACCCCGACTAGAATGTTCGTACATTTGGCCCTCTGCTAACAATGTTGCTATCCTGGTGAGTATGGCTATAGGAGATTATATTTATGTCATGATACGATGTCACTGAATTTGCAGACAGCAGACTGGTTAACAAATATTGATTTTAAACATAATTGAGATATAAAACAAATGCGCGATCTGATCACCCGCTAAAACTGCGTCCACCAGCAGTGTCGATATCCAAACTGGGTCTGTTTTCAAACTCTGCATTCGTACTCCCTCTGTAGCGAACGACAATAACTCAGCTTGCTTTGTATGAGCACATATATCTGCATTAGCTGATGTTCTTATTAGAATGTCGATGTCAGAACTTTATCTGGATTCGAACCCAGGTCTGCACTTGCACACCTTGTAATTCAAATGTCTATGTCAAATACAGGTATGTATTCAAATCCAGATCTGCTTTAGCACACCATGTTATTCCAATGTTTATGTCGTGGATACTGGGTCTGCATTCTAACATAGATTTACATATGTATTCAAACTTCGATTACAGATTTCAGTGCTAATTTCACACACCTCATATTACTATGAAAATGAAAGCATATGAATTGTGTATTAGGTCGTTGGGTTCCGTGTTGTATTGTCTGCAATGTTGACATTTGCCAGATACAATTCTATACCTAGCTATCAACATTTGTCTTCTCCGATTTTCTATTCCGGTTCGTAATTAAAATATGTTTCAGTATTTGTATTTTACTATGTGATATGGCCGTGTGATATTCCGTGATATTCCCCAGTATTTATTATCCTGTGGATTATTGAAATCTCCGCTACCGAGTCTTCCTGTCTTCCAGCACGCGCACACACATGATAATTGAAGTTCATATTTCAAATGTGTTTGATACTAGTAAATATTACACAAACAGATTCAAAAGGACCAGGTTCACAAATGGCTTATTTTAGCCAGGTGTGACTTTTAAAAAAAAAATGCATATTATTATTATGCCATGCTCCTATAAATTTGCCCTACAATTCTAATACTTTAATGACAAACTGCTGTCGTAAAAACGCGCTAGAATATGACAGAAAAAGTTAAACACGATACAACAAAATAAATAGAGAACATGATGAAAACAAATATAGCATATAGAAATATGTAATTCAATTGATTCATATAATGAATATTATTGCATTCAAAATCAACAGAAATTGTATCCTGTATCAATATTGTCATAAAAATAGAAATATGCACTGGTATCAACATGTATGTTGCAACTGGGTTCGTTTATTTGAATTTGATACTTTACAAATCTACTTGCAATTCGACTTGAGTGAGGTGATTTCCTATAACCAAATTGGTATAGACATACAAATGTAAGATACCGAGACCTTATCTTTATTAAGTTATACCAATTTATTCTAAGGCGATATCGATTGTAAAAATAATTCTTATAACATCTAGGATTAGTCACATTCCACACCTCATTCCTGATGGTAGCATTCACTACGAGGATATGTGCCAGAGAGATATCAGCTTTTCATATTTGTGCTGAGCAAGAATATTACTGTTATGTTTTTTATTTCGTCTTTGATAAGACGCTGATACTTGTTATAATTCGTCTATGACAAGACGCGGTCATAGATTGAACCCGAGACCTCGCTGCTAGAAGGGGACGCACTTCCAGTGCGCTCAATGATTAAACGTCGAAATAACGAGATGCAACTGTAACAAAGATTACAAATAATACACCAAAGTCTACACGTTGAAACAGTGATAAACCATTTGAAAATTCAGAAAATATTTAATAGAATTTCCAGTCGTCAAGAAACTTCCAGTTTCCCTATCATTATCAATTTGTTTCTCATTACCTTTACCCATTCCAGGACGTTTGTCCTTATAGTTTTTGCATGCCAATAGTCCCCGATGAGTTGAATGAACATTTGTCCTCGTAAGTTTTTGCCGCAAAATAGTCCTCGATGATTTAACCGCGTGTATTAATACCCCGTTAGACGGAGAAACATCGGTGTTTTAGTATTTGCAGATGTTGAATTGTTAGAATCAAACATTATGAGCTGTAACCATGTTGAACCGGTTATGATATAAAGTGTTTATAACGAATACAGCACAGAGAATTCGACTTGATCCTAACCTTTATGCATGAGGTATTTATGCATATTACAAGGTTATTGTTATTGTGTTGAATATAATTATATAAAGTTCCGCTAGCAAATAGTGCTATATATGCTCTTTAGATTTGTGTTGGCGTCTCCGTAATACTAATACTCCCCGCTTATGAAAACATACAACCGGGATTATCAATATAGACAATATATATCAGCTGTTAAAGTATGCTAATATATAGAAAGTCGAGAGATGTGTCAAATTCTCCGTTCTATAACACAAATTAATGTAAGCTGGCATTTCACTACATGTACATTTTCAGGCTGTTTATGGATTAGACAAATCCCGTTGAAAAAATAGTCTTGTGGGGCAAGATTTGCACTTAGCTGTGAGAAAACTAGAAACTCAGCTAGGGCAAATATTCTAGCATTAGGAGCAATGGAGCATATGTTGTTCACGTCAACGCACATGTCTGTCAGCCATTATAAGTATGTTCTTTTTTGTGCCTTTTGTCCGCTTCTGTTTCTGCTGAGGACTGCCTTACCTGTCCGGTTTGTTTTCATTTTCGCATTGTTGAAGTTCTGCGGTGTTGTTGTATGAAAATTTCGACTGTTATTATATGTTCGCCCTTCTGTTTGCATAATAATGATAAAAACAATAATAATAACCTGATATCGAAACTGGTTGGTGTGTGTTTGACAGACAGGATTTGAACCATTGCAGAGCAAGAGAGCTGCAGTGTTAGGCCTAGTTTTTTAATAGACCAGTGGTATCATTTACCATGTCAAATGTATTGGAGGGGTCAAGAAGGGATCATCAGCCGATAGTGTTGTTCTTGTTTATTGCAGATAGCCAGTCATCTATGATTGAAGCTATCTAGCAGTCTCACAAAAATTGGAGGCGAGACGTCTTAGTTATCTGATGCATAACGTTACAACTATACACACGGTAGCAACCTTACTTTAACGGTGACTCAATACATGCACACACCTGGCCTCAATGATCGAGTATAACAGAGAACAAAATGAGACAGACTGACAGATGTGATAGGATATGACAGAAGCGAAATGTTCGAATCTGAACAGAGAAAACGTTCTGACATGATCGGCCGGTTGAATCACCAGATAGCTAAACTTGGTGTAATAGCAACCGTGTGCTTAAATGCCTGATGCCTGCCATTGAAATCAAGAAGTCGGCAATTGCTATGCTATGTTCATAGAATACTAGTACAGTGTAGCAATACCTCGTGACTATGACGTCACAAAAGGCATCACATCCAAGACAAAACTGGTCAACATTGGACAATGAAAATAACCAAAGCGGAGCAAATGTTGACAAATATCGTCTTGGATTTGTAGCATTTAGTGATGTCAGAGTCATGTGGTATTGCTACACTGTAGTAGGTGTTTCAAAATTGGTTGGATCTTTAAAAAGTGGTGGCACTATTGTTTATCGTATATTTATAAATAAATGCACAACATTCTTAATATCTTACTAAATTTGTAAATTGTTGTTCCGTGACATTTTACATGTATGACATAAGTTACATAATCCTACATACAATGAATTATGTAGTAGATCTATATCCTCTCAGGAAAATATAAGTTATATGTACACGTATATAATATCTATACAAAGTGTATATTAAGATAAATGAATCTCATTTGTTTTAGTCTACCACGTCAACGAATATCATCTTGCTGCTGCAGTGCTATAGAAGCTTGTTCTATTATGTTAGTACATGTAAGTGATAAAAGGCCTATATTTATAGCGAACGCCTATTTTTCTGTCATACTAATGTACATTCTATAGCGAAAAGCGTTCTTCAAATTAATGCTCTACCAATATAACCTCCATAGAACAATAATCTCTCTTCAAATGTCCTCCCGCTTCGACATCGCCAAACCAATACCTCTCTTCAGATGTTCTTTCCAACTTGACCGCTCCGGACCGACAAACAATCTCGCCGATTTGACTTCTCTATAGTTTGACCTCTCTAGCCCGACAACCTCTTAAAATGTACAACATATTTGCCCTCTCTAAAGCAAGATATTCTTTTCAAATTACCTACAAGTAGAACTCAAACTCATTATGAGATTGGACATGGGTCAACGTCGACTGCAATTGATACTATATAATTTTGTTAAATTTGCACAATAAGTGCATGTTATGGATAAATAGAATCTGACATCTTTGCACCGTTTTGATATATATATATAGTATGATTCATTTCGGTTGGTATGTCCAGGCATATGAATTGTCAGTATTTAGCATTACCACCCAGGATGGTACGGTCTATGATATACGGTGTCCCCAATCTAAGTAATTACATTTAGATCTAGTTATATATTACACATACGTGCAGCATTATTGCAGGTCTTTTACCTTTGTGCATCGTATGTGCAGATAGTCTGCCGTCTAGAACTTGTGTTTTTTGTTCTTGGGTTGTATTATCGATAAATAATAACATATCTGTATGTACGTCAGACAGTATACAAAGGAAAGAAATCCTCCCCATCGGCGAGTGTTACGAAATTACTGCGCGTGAAAATATAGTTCAGCCACCGTTAATCTCCAGAGCCAAACCCTTGGTGCGTTCATACTTCCCCTAAGTATTCTCCTTTTAAAAGTAGTCCTTGAATTCAATGTAACAGTGACAAAATATTGCAGCGTCGATTACATCGTACAAAAACAACATACTCGTATATCGAGTAATATAAAGATATAGTAGTGATGTTAAATTACGAAATTGATTTTGACCACTTTTTGCAAAATTGAACCGTTTGAATACATGGAAAACAATTTGCTGTATACGCAAATTTTCGCCCAAGCGTAGTAATAGGTCACGTGACAAACGATGTTTTCAGAGATAGGGACGCAGAGAGATACACGTAATGCTATAATTAAAACATAATGAATATGAACCTGTGCTTTATCGTAAAATAAAGCACAGTCACGAATTTAGATGCGTAGTAATTGAATCACGAGTAATTGTCAATCAAACATTATGTAATTGAACGTTTGTTTCTTGCGATGACAAGGCATGCTGGGTCAATTATCATATTGTCCCAATGTATACTGTTCGACAAAACTAATGCGTCACTCATATTGTTCTAATGTATATTGGTCGAGAAAATAATACACCGTAGTACAATATAAATCATGGATTAACGTTTAGGGAGTCTCGACACTTTATTTCTCATGTTATTCATCACCACGATTTTTTAAAGAAAAAAAATCAGTTCCCTTCTAATCGTTTACAACCAACCAGTGTCAATATATTTAGCACTTTTCATAACAATGTAGAAAGTGGCTGTCCTTTTGTAAAAAGCTGGAAGTCTGAAACGTTTTAAATAATGACTAAACCATTTAAGTATTCTGCCGAGTTAGAGCTTTTCAACAGTATAATGGTGTCTAAATCAAAATGAATGTTTACTATCTGATAGAAAAGAGCGAACGTCATTAAGTGAAACCCAATTTCCGGTTCCGGTCTCAAACGGTGAACACATTGATAGTGTCAGTGATGTATTGACCGTTATGTCAATGTCTGTGACAATTTCCCATAATCGGGAGCACAGCAACTTGAGAACTTATACAATCCGAATAAAAGTAAAATTATACGTATTGGGCATATAGACAAAGAGTGAGAAAATGGAGTGTTAAAGTGAATACGTTTTTCATGATCGCCTGACAGATGATTTTAGTGCCGCTTAGGACATTCATCATAAAATAACTGTTCTGTGGCACCCTGCCATATAAAATGATTAACAACAAAGTTTTACAACAAAGTTTTACAACAAATGTTTCAAAAAAATTTTACAACAATGTTTTACAACAAAGTTCTACAACAAAGTTCTAGTTTTATTGACTTAATCAGTACATAACATTCGGTCAACAATCACGGTTAAAGCTAATACAATATATTGATTAATGCAAATAATTATAAAGAACACACCAGTTAAGATTTATCTCAAACTTAAGAATTGAATTGTCTAGTGACATTAATTAAGTGTAGTTTCACTCTTGCTCTTCATGTTTTATTTAGACGGTTCAAAAGGACTTGTTGTTTATGTTGAAGTGGTCTTGCTCAGAAGGTTGTGTGTATGTGGGGTTTTACTGATACTTCTGAGAGTTGGAAAATTGTTATTATTGGTGAAATATTGCTACTCTGTAAAGAAGTTAAAGTATATAAAATGTCTGATGTTTAATGCCAACGTGCTTTCTCTGGATTATATAGCTTAACTTGTCTAGGTGGTCCAAACGAACCGTGTTGTAATTACAGGCAAACTTCGGTCTAGCTGGACCTTAAAAAATCCATTTAAACGATCAAGTGCCAATTTCACATGCTTGTAGCTTATCAGCCTGGCAAAACGAACAAACAAACGTATTGGTAGTGAATGCTATGAATAAACGAACATTGAAAAGAAAAACCGAGTTTTCGATTTTACCAAATTTCGACTATGGAAAGTCAGAACTGCCCTATGTAATATCCATGTTTATATAATAATCTTGTAATACAGTATTATGCATAATAATTGATTAGATTTGGCAACATAGCATTTATCTCGCAGCATCGAATGAATGAACCTGTTTCACCTGTTTTATCCGACATGCCCCAACTATGTACAATGATACACCAATTCAATACACGCACCAAATGTGTACAATAATTCACTACACCCACCGACTTTGTACACTGATACACAAATTCACTACACCAACCAACTTTGTACACTGATGCACAAATTCACTACACCCACTAACTATGTACACTGATAGACCAATTCACTACAACCACCGACTTTGTACACTGATACACCAATTCACTACACCTACCTTCTTTGTACACTGATATACCAATTCACTACCAACATGAGCTTTTTACACTGGTACATGTACCCCTATTCAATACACGCACCAAATATGTTCACTGGTACACTAATTCGCTAAACACTCAAATTGTGCCATTTTGGTTCACTAATCCACAACACACCGACTGTGTACTACACGCATCAACTATACACATTGGCTTTGTACACTTGAACATTATTTCACTATATTTCACTTCACGCCGCAACTGTAGCCATTGGCACATCAATTCATTATCTAAACCTACAGTGCACACTGGTACATCATATAACGACCTTACGCCGACAGTTTCTAACCAATATTCTCCAATCACTAACTAATCACTGGTTTAACCTATTACATAAGGACGTCTTCATCGGTTTCCAGAGTACATGTAGATAATTCTGACGCTTGCTGAATGTTCCAACAGTGGCTGTTACATCTTACTCCCTCGTGTATACGTATGACAAGAAATCCTTTGACAAAGTCGTCTACTACATTCTCACTTAGTATTATTTAACATGATGTCATGCGACAATGTCCCATGGTGTATTTCTTGATTTGTCATTAATTATGTTGTGTACATGCATTAGACTAGAGTCTGCTTTACATCATGTTCTGTTATATTATTAACAGGTCACGTGACGTTCCAAATGCTGCAATATGCTTGCATTGTTGTAATTATAATGAACAGTAAACCTCACATAATGCCCACCTTAAACTAAGACCAAAGTTAGCAGGTCCAATGCTATCATTCTCAACATTTGTTTTATCAAATTCCAAGAAGAAAATATACTACTGTAGTAAGCAAAAGCAAGATGAGGAGACAGTGAGAATCGGAAGTATGAAGAGACAGTGAGAATCGGGAGTATGAAGAGACAGTGAGAATCGGGAGTATGAAGAGACAGTGAGAATCGGGAGTACGTGGGGCGTTCAAAAATAAACAAAATAGTTAAAACAAAGACAAAAATGGCGACGAGAAAGAAGAGATCGACGAAGAACATAAACATATAAACAAATCGAGCCTGGTAGGGAACACTTAGCAGAAATTGCAGAGACACTAATGACACAAAATCACAAGTCTTAATATAAATCAAAGCACTGAAATACTAATGTGTGGCATACTGATGCCATTAAATCCAATATCGAATCCAGGTTGTATCAAAATTTTATGTCACAGTTCTGATAAGCCCACCCTTACTCAAACATCTGTGCTGCTAAAGACACCAAGAGAACCAGCAGTTACCTGGAACTTACTTAAGTAACTATGCTGAGCATCAATGAAGGGATATTTACAAATACCATTTTTAACGACTTGGACAATTCGACCAGTGTCAAGATAAGTGACTGTTTATTCTCCGTATGACCACGCATGTTAATTAAATGTTTATGACACTCTATATTAACGTATGTAAAAGGGGTAAACATGGTGTCGCTCACACATATCTCTGCCTTATTTCAAGCTTTAAATATTCGAAATCAGATAATAGATACGAAAATTATGAGGTCTTATATAAAGCAGGGTAGAAATTGACTAGTGCGTTTAACGCTTACCGCGGTAACATTGTTAATCGGCCGATCGATATGTACGTAGAACTATTTCAGTTCCCCCCACCAACTATATATAGCATCAATGTTTGTATACCACATAATTAGGTCATCGTCTGCAATGTGCAGCGGCGGAGTGATTTTCATACGTTACAGTATACGATTGAAAACCGTGGGAACTATTTAGATTCCCGCCACCAGTGAAAACATTCTTTGGTAGTAGAGATATAGTCCGTTGCGGAATGATTTGCTATAAATATCCTCTAAAAATAAAAGTCTGATATAATTGATGGTCTTAATATAAGTAAATGTTGGTAAAGTAAACAAATCAGGTCCAATGATACGTGTAACCTGTGTTGCATCCTTGTACTATTGTTCAAATCATAGAACTATTTATTTGCCGAGGCCTAATGCGTTAAATTGGTCGTAAGCTGAAAAGTGGTAATATCATTGTGTGGCGTTACTCCACACAAAAACCACACAAATGAAGAACATTAACACATTGAAAGCAGCAAGAACGGTGGCAACAAGTGAGATGAAGAAGTACATGAGTGTTGCATGATTAGAGTTTCAAAGAGGTTGGGTAGGACAAACTGCGCCAACTACATAAAAATAGAGCAGCAATTCAAACATCAACGACATTAGAAAACAACAATAACAACAGAACAATCATCAACAACAACAAAATGGCTAAACAACAAGAAACAACAGTAGGACAACAACAAAAACAAAATACAACAAGAGCGACAGCAGAAACATCAATTTCACCAACGACAACACAGACAGCAAGCGAATTAAAAAACAACAAAACCAACCACAGAAACATTTAACCACAATGCTAGCAGCAACCACAATGCTAGCAGCAACCACAATGAAAACATCATCACCAGTAGCAACGACAGCAGCATCAAGAAAGAAGGAAATGAACAGTGTTTTTATATGAACGTTGTATATTGGAGAAGCTATATACTAGTAATTTTATACATTGTAGTATCAATGTTACTGTTTGACCATGCTTGTGAGATAAATTATAGCTTGTATGAGTTTGTCTACGCGTATATCGGTAATTCAAAGACCGGTGGTCGAGTTTGTTCATGTAATAGGTTTTCCAGAGAGAACAGAAGATAGAATTTCGTCCATGTGGAATGAACTGATGATACATCGTTCGTCAAGCTTCATATCTATATAATGATGTGATTTACTGTGTTTGTTTGGGGAAAATGAAGTAACACCAAGTTCTGGTATATATGTTGTATATGTATTTTTATATGTTGCAGGGGCCGGTGGCCTTAAAACAGAGACATGATTATTGACACATTGCCATACTGATATATAACTAATTATGCATTCATGTTTAATACTTGTACATGTTTATCTTGCTATTGAGACTTTTTTAATTTGAGTTTCACGACCAGTCGTATGTTTCTGTCAATTAGTGAGTCCTAAGACATGTATGTAGTCACATTACAGAGTGTGATTTCAACATGGAACGCCATACGTGATATTTCGATGGCTTTGAAGAAGAAGTACAAAAATGCTATTTTGTGAAAACAAGGACAACATGTCTGAAAACTACTCTTTACTTTGGAAAAGCAAGTTTCAGTCTTTTTCGTTAAACACACCTTCCCTTTATATCGATACTAATCTGGAGCATTTATTGTGTATACTTTAATCAAGTACTTGTAGTTAGAAGAGTGCATGCAGTCTATATGGGTTTTTATTGACTTGTAATTAGCAGGAATTAGCGATCATATCTCTCCTTTGGCAGCTTTTCTTACATTGCACACTTAATATTAATTATAAAGCTATTATATAATAAATTGTCAAAATGCAATTACCTCGTAATTCGGATTTCATGGGAAATATGTATTCTCCTCATTCCAAATCCTATGATTTATTAGAAAACGAATCAATTCGATCTATCAAAATACATTTTGCAGTTTTTAGATTTTAGTAGTTCATGATACAAGATAAAGATAAATATCTTGGCTCGTGTCTGCATTGCACACTGCACTCGCTTGCCAAACGTGTTATTATTATTTTGGGATCAACGTGCACATCTTACAAAAGTAGCTCATACATCATATTATAGTTTTACATTAATATTTCAGGGTCCCCACTATGATTCTAAGACATAATTCCCTGACTTTTCCTGGACTTTTGTTCAATTTGTTTTCCCTCGACAAATCCTAAATGTCCTTACTTTTCCTTAACCTTGAAACAATTACGTTCTCCCTGACACAGGAAACCCTAATTATCCTGACGCAGGTTCTGAAACTATCCTTACAAACTTAGTACCAACCGAAGGATTGTACCAGTGTCATATAACAGTCGCTTGATACTACAGCCCCCAACCCTCTAACTTCGAGACGAACCTTCCAAAAACTTGACATTTAGGTTTGCAAAACTGTATGTGTTGTTACTATAATGTTAAGAAATTATTTTTGGGATACTTTATGTTGTGTAAACGTATTAGTAAATACACAAAACATTTACCAATAATTTGTATGCTGACTTCTAGTTTTCAATTTTATAACATTTAGACAAATAATTAGTTTTAATGACCTTTCGCATTGATGCCATTAACCTGCCTGCAAGTGAAGTACGGACGTAACTTTACTTGTGTCCACTCCGCAATTGGAGTGCAACATCTGGAATTTTTTGGTCTAATTGATTTAAATTATGAAATAATGTCAAGGGTTGTATATCGATGGAAATTGGCATAGTATACACCTATTTCCACACCTCCATTTCGTAAGCTAAACTGGCAGGTCCTTCAAATTAGTGTAACATTGTACATAATAACTGGATATGTTACATTTATATTTTTGATACCATGCACCATGCGGATAAACACTACACAGTCGCCGTTATTTACCGAACAGGCAGCTCACTTACCGGCCAAATCAGGAAGAACCACGACCTGAATGTTTGAACATTTGGCCCTCTGCTAACAATGTTGCTATCATAGTGATTATGGCTATAGGAGATTATATTTATGTCATGATACGATGTCACTGAATTTGCAGACAGCAGACTGGTTAACAAATATTGATTCTAAACATAATTGAGATATAATACAAAGGCGCGATCTGATCACCCGCTAGAACTGCGTCCACCAGCAGTGTCGATATCCAAACTGGGTCTGTATTCAAACGACAATAACTCAGCTAGCTTTGTATTAGCACATATATCTGCATTGGCTGGTGTTCTAATTAGAATGTCGATGTCAGAACTTGGTCTGGATTCAAACCAAGGTCTGCATTTGCACATCTTGTAATTCAAATGTCTATGTCAAATACAGGTCTATATTCAAATCCAGATCTGCTTTCGCACACCTTGTTATTCCAATGTTTATGTCGTGGATACTGGGTCTGCATTCTAACATAGATTTACATATGTATTCAAACTTCGATTACAGATTTCAGTGCTAATTTCACACACCTCATATTACTATGAAAATGAAAGCATATGAATTGTGTATAAGGTCGTTGGGTTCCGTGTTGTATTGTCTGCAATGTTGACATTTGTCAGATACAATTCTATACCTAGCTATCAACATTTGTCTTCTCCGATTTTCTATTCCGGTTCGTAATTAAAATATGTTTAAGTATTTGTATTTTACTGTGTGATATGGCCGTGTGATATTCCGTGATATTCCCCAGTATTTATTATCCTGTGGATTATTGAAATCTCCGCTACCGAGTCTTCCTGTCTTCCAGCACGCGCACACACATGATAATTGAAGTTCATATTTCAAATGTGTTTGATACTAGTTAATATTACAAAAACAGATTCAAAAGGAACAGGTTCACAAATGGCTTATTTTAGCCAGGTGTGACTTTTCAAAAAATAAATTTCATACTATTATTATGCCATGCTCCTATAAATTTGCCCTACAATTCAAACTGCTGTTGTAAGATTGCGCTAGAATATGACAGAAAACAGTTAAACACAATACACCAAAATAAATAGAGAACATTCTAAGGCGATATCGATTGTAAAAATAATTCTTATTACATCTAGGATTAGTCACATTCCACACCTCATTCCTAATGGTAACCTTCACCACGAGGATATGTGCCAGAGAGATATCAGCTTTTCCTTTTTGTGCTGAGCAAGGACATTACTGTTATGTGTTTTATTTCATCTTTGACAAGACGCTGATACATATGACACAAGACCCGGCCAGAGATCGAACCTTAGACCTCGTTCACTAGAGGGGACGCTCTACCAGTGCGCTCAATGATAAAATGTTGTCGAAAAAACGAGATGCAACTGTAACAAAGATTACAAATAATACACCAAAGTCTATCCGTTGAAACAGTGATAAACCATTTGAAAATTCAGAAAATATTTAATAGAATTTCCAGTCGTCAAGAAGCTCACAGTTTCCCTATCATTATCAATTTGTTTCTTATTACCTTTACCCATTCAAGGACGTTTGTCCTTATAGTTTTTGCTTGCAAATATTCTCCGATGAGTTGAATGAACATTTGTCCTCGTAAGTTTTTGCCGCAAAATAGTCTCCGATGATTTAACCGTGTGTATTAATACGCCGTTAGACGGAGAAACATCGGTGTTTTAGTATTTGCAGATGTTGAATTGTTGAAATTAAACATTATGAGCTGTGATGCTGTTGAACCGGTTATGATATAAAGTGTTTATAACAAATATAGCACAGATAATTTGACTTGGTCCTAACCTTTATGCATGAGGTATTTATGCATATTACAAGGTTCTTGCGTTGAATATATATATTTCCGCTAGCAAATAGTGCTATATCGGTTCTTTAGATTTGTGTTGGCGTCTCCATTAATACTAGTACTACCGGCTTATGAAAACATACACTCGGGATTATAAGTATAGCCAATATATCAGCTGTTAAATTATGCTAATATATAGAAGGTCGAGAGTTGTGTCAAAGTCTCCGTACAATAACACAAATTAATGTAAGCTGGCTTTTCAATACATGTACATTTTCACGCTGTTTATGGATTAGACAAATCCCGTTGAAAAATAGTCTTGTGGGGCAAGATTTGCACTTAGCTGTGAGAAAACTAGAAACTCAGCTAGTGAAAAGATTCTCGAATTAGAAGCAATGGAGCATATGTTGTTCACGTCAACGCACATGTCTGTCAGCCATTATAAGTATGTTCTTTTGTGTGCCTTGTGTCCGCTTCTGTTTCTGCTGAGGACTGCTTACCTGTCCGGTTTGTTTTCATCATTTTCGCATTGTTGAAGTTCTGCGGAGTTTTTGTATGAAAATTTCGACTGTTATGTTCGCCCTTCTGTTTGCATAATAATGATAAAAACAATAATAATAACCAGATATCGAAACTGGTCGGTGTGTGTTTGACAGATTTGAACCATTGCTAGCAGATAGCGATAGCTGCAATGTAAAAGCCGAGTTTTAAAGACCAATGGTATAATTTACCATGTCAAATGTATTGGAGTGGTCAAGTAGGTGCTGTTCAGCCGATAGT
Organism: Spisula solida; assembly: GCA_947247005.1. Classification (NCBI taxonomy): domain Eukaryota; kingdom Metazoa; phylum Mollusca; class Bivalvia; order Venerida; family Mactridae; genus Spisula; species Spisula solida. Next base: position 4,002,300 of record OX365960.1, on the reverse strand, counting down.
GTTGTTCTTATTTATTACAGATAGCCAGTCATCTATGATTGAAACTATCAAGCATTCTCACAAGAATTGGAGGCGAGACGTGCTTAGTTACCCGATACATAATGTTACAACAGTTACTATACATACGGTAGCAACCTTACATTAAACGGTGACACAATACATGCACACACCTGGCCACAATGATCGAGTATAACAGAGAACAAAATGAGACAGACTGAAAGATGTGACAAGATATGACAGAAGCGAAATGTTCGAATCTCAACAGAGAAAACGTTCTGACATGATCGGCCGGTTGAATCACCAGATAGCTAAACTTGTTGTAATAGCAACCGTGTGCTTACATGCCTGATGCCTGACATTGAAATCTAGAAGTCGGCAATTGCTATGCTATGCTTAGAGGATACTAGTACAGTGTAACAATACCATGTGACTATGACTTCATAAAAGGCATCAAATCCAAGACAAAACTGGTCAACATTGGACAATGAAAATAACCAAAGCGGAGCAAATGTTGACAATTTCTTCTTGGATTTGTAGCATTTAGTAGTGTCAGAGTCATGTGGTATTGCTACACTGTAGTAGGTGTTTCAAAATTGGTTGGATCTTTAAAAAAGGGGTGGCACTATTGTTTACCGTATATTTATAAATAAATGCACAACTTTCTTGATATTTTACTGATTTTGTAAATTGTTGTTCCATGGCATTTTACATGTATGACATAAGTTACATAATCCTACATACAATGAATTGTGTAGTAGATTCATATCCTCTCAGGAATATATAAGTTATATGTACACGTATATAATATCTATACAAAGTGTATATTAAGATAAATGAATCTCATTTGTTTTAGTCTACCACGTCAACGAATATCATCTTACTGCAGCAGTGCTATAGTAGCTTGTTCTATAATGTCATTACATGTAAGTATAAAAGGCCTTGATAGCGAACACATATTTTTCTATGTTATACTAATGTGGCCTTTATAGCGAGAAGCGTTCTTCAAATTAATGTTCTACCTTTATGACCTCCATAGAACAATAATCTCTCTTCAAATGTCCTCCCACTTCGACATCTCCAAACCAATACATATCTTCAGATTTTCTTCCAACTTGACCGCTCCGGACCGACAAAGTGTCTCTTCAAATGTCCTACCGGTTTGACCTCTCTAAATACGCAACCTCACCGATTTGACTTCTCTATACTTTGACATCTCTAGCCCGACAACCTCTCTTCAAAGGTACTGCACATTTGTCCTCTCCAGAGCAAGAGATTCTTTTCAAATTACCTACAAGTAGAACACGAACTCAGTGTGAGATTGGACATGGTTCAACGTCGACTGCAATCAATTGATACTATATGTCTTTATTTAATTTGCATAATACGCGTCTGTTATGTATAAGTAGAAACTGACATCTTTGCACCGTTGTGCATCTATATATATATATATATATATATATATAGTATGATTCATTTCGGTTGGTATATCCAGGCATATGAATTGTCAGTATTTAGCATTCCCACCCAGGATGGTACGGTCTATGATATCTCGTGTCCCCAATATATAAGTAATTACATTTAGATCTAGTTATATATTACACATACGTGCAGCATTCTTGCAGGTCTTTTACCTTTGTGCAACGTATGTGCAGATAGTTTGCCGTCTAGAACTTGTGTTTTTTGTTCTTGGGATGTATTATCGATAAATAACATATCTCTATGTACGTCATGCAGTTTACAAAGGAAAGAAATCCTCCCCATTGGCGAGTGTTACGAAATTACTGCGCATGAAAATATAGTTCAGCCAACGTTAATCTCCAGAGCCAAACCCTTGGTGCGTTAATATTCTTTTTCTAATTATTCTCCCTTTGCAAGTAGTCCTTGCATTCAATATAACAGTGAGAAAATAGTGCCGCGCCGATTACATCGTACAAAAACAGCACACACGTATATCAAGTAATATAAAGATACAGTAGTGATATAAATTACGAAATTGATTTTTACCACTTTTTGCAAAATCGAACCATTTGAGTACATGTAAAACAATTTGCTGTATGCGCGAATTATTTTCCAAGCGTAGCAATAGGTTACGTGACAAACGATGTTTTCAGAGATAGGGACGCAGTGAGAATCACGTGATTCTATGATTAAAACATAATGAATATGTACCTGTCTTTTATCGTAGAATAAATCATAGTCACGAGTTCAGAAATATCCCCTCTCGCATATAAATGATCTAATTTCATGTACATTATACAACCTCGGTAGAGCAACACTCTTTTGGGGGCTGCAAATATTGAAGGTGTTGTTAAAGAGAGTTTGTTGCTCTGTAGAGTTTGAATTAATAGTAAGTATCAGCTTAGGGGAAATAATGAAGGTGTTGTTATACAGAGGTTGATGCTCTATAGAGGGCCTCTCTCGAGAGGTTTTAATGTATAGATTTTTAATATATACGCTTGTGTGTGTTTCTATGGGCATTTTCAAAACGTTTCATGCAGTAAACCATATTGCGCCTTTTCGACTGTACAACCGTCGTTGTATTTCAATAGTATTAATTACCATGTTTATTTGCTGATATCTCGATTCCTCAAAGACTTTTGTTAGAAATGAGGGTAGACAATATCTATTTATCGAGTATTAGAGTAGACAAATTATGTAAAAGGCGGATATTCCCATGACAAGCTATGCATTGGTCTAAGTGCTTCAATCACACAGTTTTAATATTACTGAACATGAAATGCAATAAATAACTTTTATTCAAATCGTAAACTCATTGTTAAATTCATTGTGAAAACTCCCGATTAATCAATTTTAGTTAATATTGCATACATACCTTTTATTAAACTTGTAATAAATGCATGAAGACGTTCTTATTTCAGACAATAAATAATCATAGATTGCATGATAAATGAAAATTTGAAAGCAACCCGGTTTTTTCTATCAGCATTTAAATAAAGAATGATTTCGCTTTCAACAACTGTACGGTAATAAAACATAAAATAGTTTGTAATAGTTTGTTGTAGTATTATCATGACCATTCATTTTTACGACCTGTTGCATTTTATGTGTTTATTAATGAATAATGAACTGCTTGAAACCTGGCTCATAGTCATGATCACATGACATTGTCCCCTAGTGCTGTGTTGTAGCATGCAGTGGCTGAGTTAGGTCACATGGCGACTTTAGGACCATCATCATATGCCTCGATAGCCTAGTGCAAGGGTGTCATTTCCGAGTGCTAGCAGTCTCGGGTTCTATCTTAGGCCGCGTCATACAGAAGCCAGTAAAATAGTACTACCATATAGCCGTTGCTTGCCGCTCAGTATAGTAAGTTCAAGGTTCGCCCAGTGGCTGGATAATGTGAGCCCCTTGGGTAGTCTACGTATGACGGAAATACTGTTGACCAGTGGGGACATAAACAACAATAGTATCCAATATCAACCGGTTTGTAACTAAACTGAAGAGAAGAAAATGTCAGAATAGGACTGAAACAATAACAATGCGAGGTTCCTCTCATTAAACCAGACACAATGGTGGCAGCGGGCATAAGACGTTTTATATTATACACAATTGTATTGAACAGTCAACTACGCTAAGAAGCCAGTTTGTACATGTACGCACATTTAAACTGCTTAATGCAATTTAGACGGTATATAAAACATGCAACGCCATACATTATAAATAATTACAATAGTCGCGAAAAGTGATGACACCGCATGGTAAAAAAACCCAGAAAAAATATGATAAAATATTTTAGTAATAAACTGGCTTCCGAATAATCGTATTTGATCCAAAATGTTGTTCTAACTAACTATCGTTGTGGTTGATAAAGATGGAGACATGGGAGTCAGCAAGAGGGGGAGCATAAACACTGGAACGTGGAAAAGCTGGTTCTAACTGCGTACACATGCAAATAGATTCCATAATTGTTATCGATCAAGGTAATTAGTTTAGTTTTTCTCTCCAAGTGCTGAAATTAAGTACTGATATGAAGAAAAACCTCTTATCAACATTGAATGTAGCATTTTCAAAGAAAAAGCATTATGTAAGGACTTACGGTAATTAATAAACGCACTTACCGCATGCTTACCAAGCGCTGTGAATGACGACAGCGATATTGTCTCGCAAACCCCGGTGGTGGAGTACACTGTACCCATAGGAATACTGATTAATTATGATCGTATCTTGCATTTCAATATTTACATATATTCAGTAGCTTTCAAATTGTTGTAAAGTTCCATTCGTTTTGTTTTTTTGTTTCTTAGACTTACAGAAATTGCGACGACGAATTATCGGTTAACAAATAAATTTTCTATAGCCGTTTGTAAGGGCTTATCAAAAGACCGATAAGAAAAACAGGACCAATATCCTATGCATGTGAGTTTTTACCAATATTCTTTATTATTCTTCGATTCGAAAACAATTCATGCATTATTAACAGAGTAATTCTGAATTGCAAATAAAGTGTTTTGTAGAATTTCAAAGCACAAAAGAATTAATTAGCAAGCCTCAGCACTATACGTTCTAATCTTACTGTGAACAATTGCATTATCAATTGTGAAACTTCTCGTTTAAGCGTAGTTAAAGTTTCAAGATACAAGACATCGGTTATCAGACATCCTGTTGCCGAATTTACGGTCCGATCCGAATTCCCGGTCATATCCGAAATCCCGTTCGGATCCGAATTTTCGGTCTCTTGCGATGAAATGTTTCTATCTGATTATAAGAATACTTTACTCTTTCAGGCAACGCAGCTGGATGCAGGGGTGGTGATCGCAATCCTATCATTTCCGCGAGCAACGGCAAGCTTTTATTAAAACTTTGTTAATTATAATGTTCCGATCTGAAATGTGGGCTACAAATTGGGGTTGCGTTAACGGCAAAAAGGTCTATCGTAAAATGGTGACATCTCGTTTAGGCTGCATTAATCTCAATTATGACAATGTATGATGAATGATGTAATTGACATTTGATTATTGAATAATTGAAAATCGCATGCAGTCAATTATAAGTTAAAGTATAATCTAATTTATTTTACAATTTTCAATAAAGACAGCCACTCCAGTCAAATGATCAGCCATATGCCATGCAATTGCCATGAAATATTCATGAAAATTTACATACAAGCTTCATAGACTATGTGAAAACGTAGGAAATACTTTACAATGTATCAACAATAAGTTTGTATCCATTATATATTTACTGGAGTATAACTTAAAATTGGCTGTATTCTAAATTGGAATGAAAATATAGACGAAAATAACTTTTAATTCATCCCTTAGAGTAATAATATCATATGACTAAAGCTAATCAGTCTTGTGACTTGGATTTCCCTAAGTTTCTTTTTGATAAACGTTTTTCTAACTGCGTCCACCACAAAACACGAAAACTCGAAGCTATCCCAATATCTGAATACATCGATGCTATCCGGGTTCTCGGTGCTATCCGAATGTTAAGAACCGATTATCTGCTGTTTTCCGAATATTCGGTGCTGTCCAAAACCCTGTGTTATGCCAATATCTGGTGCTATGGAAATATCCGATGTTATCCGATAACCCTGGATTGTTTGATTCCACGAATATATGTATGATATCCGACTACCAACATATTTACTATCCGAGTACTAGTATCTAACTACTGGCCGCTATCCGAATATCCGGAGAAATCCGAATCTCTGCTGCTCTCCAATGCTATCCAAATACCCAGGACTTTCGAAATAAATCACTGTTCCCGATCAACTAGATTTTCCTCTATATTTAGCGGCACAAAAAGCCCACCTTTGTTCACACCAATATTAGACTGGGATAGCTAAAGTATTGCCAATGTGGAGGTGTCACTTCATCATCCATAGTATGTCTGTAACAAAATTACAATTAAAATGCATTTAAAGTACAAACATGCATGTACACAATAGTCCTACAAACACCAACTATATCACCTTGATAGCTGGGACTTGGACTTTCGACTTTTGAAAGCTGAAACTTGGAATTTCAGCGATTAAGTTCATTTTCACGTTCAGTTTATTGTTGGACGTTGGGCGTTGTGCCGTGTAATTGGGATCCGTGTTGTTTTTATGTTTTCTGTTCTCGGCTGTTTAAGTTGAGTGTTCCTTCCCTGTACAATAATTATTTTGACTATCTTTTTGTCACCTTACATCAACTATTCCTGAAATTATGTCATACAATGATAACATAAGTGTCACCATTATCGCATCAATTACAATGTTTCGTACTCGCAATCATGATTCAACTCCCATATATAACTCGGGCTACTCTTTGATCATCCCACACACTCACTTTCAACATTTAAATTGGCCCAAAGTGCTGAAATGAATACACTGAAATATCGCCTCAAAACCACGTACATGTACATGATTTCCACGTCTGTTTTGCTGAATAATAAGACCAACTGAAAAAAGAAGAAAAAATGTTCAAGGGTCCAAATTGGTGGTCTTATTCTTATGGTTGTAATTTAATAAAAACCAAGTACGCTAAAGTAGCACTGAGTCCATCACAGAGGGAGTATGTGGTGGCATCTATTGTAAGTATACATCATTAGGTGCCCGGCTCTTGCATTTCGTCTCTTCAGTGGTTTTCGAGATTAGTTATAGATTGAGTCTCGCAATATATAGCCAGACTAATGCATACTACAATAATTTGTTTTGAGGTCACGTGAGAGTCCTTGAATTGCGTCTGACTTAATCAGAGTTGAGGTCACGTGGGATTTATGAAATAAGTCTGGCTGAATATGATTTTGAGGTCACGTGGGATTTATTGAAATGCGTCTGGCTGAATCTGATTTTGCGGTCACGTGGGATTTATTGAAATGCGTCTGGCTGATTCTGATAGAGGTGTATTGATAGCTTTATGAACAAATACATCCAAAAACATTTCATACTGTTCCTACCAGTTTTCTGATTAATATCATGAGGTTATTGTATGTTTGTAGATGGGCCATTGCGTCTATACAAGCCAAAAATTCTGTAACGCAAGGTGATTGCTAGACTGACCTAACCAGACCTTTTAAATTTTGCATTCGGACGAAATACTTCTATACGGAATGACTCGTAAAAATGGGAACAGTTCTGTTGGCCTATGATAATCACATTCACCTCAGAAGTTCTGTCTTAGGACACGCCTTACCGAAGTCGGCAAAATGGTGAATATGATCCACATAATTATGTTGTAACACAAACGTTAGTACTACATGTACATTAACAAATGAGTCAATATACAGTCAGGCATCAAACAATAGTAAATGTACATTATCTTGATTGTAACAGGGGCACAGTATAACAACCCATGACATGTTAAATTTAAACGATAAATAATTAGGTCATTTGTTTGATATATTAACTGCAATATGACAGCATCTTGGCACGATTGGTCTGTGTATTGTATAGTGTATTGTTCTGGTAGTATGGGCTGGACAGATGTGATCCTTGATAAGGTGCAATATTGGCATGAGTCTGGATTGAATGTATATTCATGACCAACAAAAAGTTACCCAGCTAGACTGCACGTTTTAGTAGACTTAATTTGTCACATTTTACTTTAATTCTATCCATATCGAATGAGTCGCACAGGGGACTGGGTATACCCGAACTGTGTTGCCTATTTAACTAAAGTTCTAATTATTATTATTATTCCGAATGAAATATCAACATTAACCGTTTCGCGAGAATGCATATTGCTGCCGTTGTAGGGGTATGTGGATCTAAGATCCAAGACGTATATTAGGTCGATTTTTACAACCTGTCGTAAGTATTTAGACATTGAATATTCTTTGGAAGATTTGATGAGATAAAACAGATATCAAAGTCGTTAGATATAACGGTATATTGCATACGAATCATGGTTTGTAAATTGTGGGCAATACGTATGTGTGCGGACACAAGATAATAACCTTATGTGGAATACTGTCCAGATAGGATACTAACAGAGTGACGCAGTGGTCGAGTCCACAAGTACGGTGTAAAACCAATTATAATGGCTTATCCAGACATCTATAATTCTATAATTTCAATGCTAAACTAAAATACTTTACCTGTTCAGACAATGGATGTAATCTTTTGTGTACACATACTGAGATGAAACGTGCCTCTCACAATATCCTAACTGGACAGTAGGCTAGTCCCATTACTAACGGTAAAGTAAGTGACCTGCGACTATGTAGTCCTATGATCACTGGAAGAATAAAGTCGGGAAGTTACGTTCAGCCTTCACACAAATATAGCACATGCTAGTTACAGATGCCGTATGCTATCAACTTAAACAAACATTAGTTATCATTAAAACCGTATCAACAGCAGTTGAGTTAAATTTTGGGTTAATGAAGCGCACAAAAATGTGAAAATTTTCGTAATTAATTAAAAAAGCAAACGGTAAAAAAACATCTTGGAAATTTAATGAAACCCATAAATTTGAAAACAGAAAAAAACATACACTAGGAATTGGTTGAAGAGAGAGAAGTTCATGAAAACATAATGTGTGTTATTGACGACAGGTGAATAAACATGCGCTGACGTAGAAATTCCAATCAGCTACTTTCATAGAAGAAAACAATTAACAAAGTTACGTAATGCGCTCATTTCCGTATACAGGGTATACTAGCACGCTCAAATGCCACTAGATGAAATTTACAATCGTCGTTTTACATTTTGTCAACCCCTTACGGTCAAATTCCCACAGTAAAAATCATTCATTCAAACAATCTTGGTCAAATTCCATTAAGTATAAGGCACTCAGTCATCTCTTCCCCACAAAAAACCCCGAGGTCAACTCCAACTGAATACAATATGTTCTCGTAGACCCCACACGGACCGAAAGATGGCGAAATAAATTAAAATACAGGAAAGGAACTTGGGAGAAGTTCAAACTATTGCGTTTAGTTTATTTTGTGAGACATGCTTATTACGCCATCAGTGTTGTAAGCGTCGTTTGAACACATGCCGTTTTGCTAATTCAGCAATTTAAGCATTATCATCCGCGCCTTAGCGCCCAGGCGATCACATCATTAATGAACATTCCTATGTAAGGGGTACTTATCAACTAACTTCGTGTATAATTGTGCTGGTTTATTCATCCGAAGTCAATAGTAATTCGACAAGACTGTTTTAGATATGTTCGAACCACATGACCTAAGTGTTTAGGGGATGTTTGCAAACTTGGATGAATTCTAGATAACTATATTTACCTTACTTGTTTAGTTAAACAAACTCCAGATTTCGCCGTTGCTTGGTAAAACTCGATTAAAGAAAATGAACAAAAACGATAAGTGTTAGAATGGAAATCGAGTGCAGTTCATTAAAATGGCGGACGCGTTATCTTTAGGTGTTGATAAAAGACGACGAGTTTGATTTAATAGAGGAAACACGTGTTCAGAGTCTCAATATGTGAAGTAAGTTTCCAAAAAGAATATTTCAACTTTCACCTGAGCCTATATATATTTTAAATGTTGCCGAAAAGATAAATCAAGTTTTCGTGATAAATTAGACGTTTCGGTCCAGTTATCTTGATTGAAAAATTTCTAGTCGAGACAGTGAAATCGGTCGTTAAACTATCACGTGACCAAATATGGACAAATTGCCAATTTCAGAGACATGCTGACCTATTGAATATAGTGTATAGATGTCCATTTAGTTGCATTTGTAAATTATCAAAGATAAATTGAAGTAAATCAGATAAGGTCTATTCGGGAGCATAATATGAACAGCAATGGGGTGGTTATTTAAATTTAAAGTAAATGTCTGCCGCAAAATTTCGATGTTTAGAGTGGAATTATCCCAACCCCCCTCATGGTCCTTTACTGCAAATTAGTAGAATTTAAAATGGTTGAAGAGGTTCCTGTAAAGCACTTCCGACATATCGACCACTGGGGCCGGTCCAGTAAAAACATATATGCACCAATATTTAATACTATATCGAATATTTGTATCGAATGTATCGTCACTTCTGGTAGACTGGAAACTGTAAATTAAATGTCGCCTTCCAACTGCCACAAAACGATGATATGTATAGTATCTGTAATTAGTCAGTTACAAGGAAGTGGTACTTATTAGAAAATTGTCTGGTACGAAATGACATAGTACGAATTGAACCCGTTCAAAACCTATATTTGTAACACAAATTAGATGCACTAATCTTCGACTGAAACAACTTTAGGTGTAGGCAATTATGGATGTCGAAATCATGAACTTTTGGTAGTTGCAATAATGGATGTCGCAATTCATGAGCTTTTTGTAGTTGTATTTATGGACTGTAAATTCACGAACCGTTAGTGTGTGCAATAATGGACGTTGAATTCATGAACTTTTGGGAGTTGCAATTACGGACCGTGAATTAATGAGTTTTTGAATTGCAATTATGGGCGATGAATTCATGAACTGTAGTACTTGCAAGTGTTATACATCACCTTGGACGACATATTTGTATTTAATAATGTTCAATGAATACTTAATGTCCGTGTATACATTATACCTTGGCAGATATATCATATGTTGGCCATACAAATGTCAATGACCGACTTACTCTTTTTTTATAATTATTTGCAAATCGTTGACATTTTCAAAAAGATGCACCGATAGTGCGGATAACCAACGGATTATTTGATATACACATGTATCATACTAACCACCCAGCCTGTATCACACTGTGTTGCAGTCGGTATTATTCGTTTGTTAGTATATTATCTACCCCAGCTCTAGCCATCCCACCACATCACACATCCTAACTCTTAACAATTATATCTTATCATAATACATCTTTTTCGTTTCATTCAAAAGCAGCTCCCTATCTATCCCCTTGTCTGACTTAGCGTTAATTATATCCGCTCAGTGGGTCCCTAATCTGACGCCCAAACACCCTCATTTGTAATACACGGTACACGTGTTACATCATAGGATTTGAAGATACTGTCGAACTTATGTTAACTAGAGTTGCCTTCCCTATCACTAGGTACTGATACACTATAGTACGATTATGTACCCTATAAACAACAACATTATAAAGTCACAATCTGCTGTATTAAATTGATTACAATCACAGTAAAACCTCGATAGTAAGACCACCCTTGAATTTACATGCTTCAGTTAGTCTTAATGCGAGTGTATTTCTGCGATGAATGAATTTGTGATACCATCCCTTCGCGAAATATCGCCAAAAGAAACCCTCGAGATTTCAACGACCTTTGCAGTATTACATTTGGGGTAAATCAGTAAACAATTGACCCGTGAGGAACATCCTCTATAATAGGAACATAAGCGTTGGATGTTATGTAGTGGGAAGTGCTCGATAAGTGTTTAAAATGAGTAATAAATCAATGGCTTATAATGAGAAGGTCGTAAATGCTACTCACGACTTTATAAGACTTATGCATATTTAAAATCTGCATCACGAGACGCTTCTTATGAGTCTATTTTAATGAAAATCGGAAATGGTCATGTTGACCAAACTGAAGTTTAAAAAGCTTGTTTTACCATAAGTAAAGAGTAGTTTTCAGACAGTGTTTTCTTGTTTTCTCAAAACATTAATTGTATTGTTACGACTTTCTTATTCTGTGCCAGCGAAATGTGCTTCATACGATGGAATAGCATCGATAGCCTAGTGGTAGAACGTCCTCTTCGAATTCGAGAGGTGTTGGATTCGATCGCAGGTTGTGGCTTACCGAAGTCGTTAGAAATGGTATTGCTACATCTTCCATGCTTGATGCTCAGTATACAGTTAGTTCCAGGTAACCGCTGGTTTTTTCCGTGTCTGGATCATGTGACTTGATAGTCTCCATATGACTGAAACTCTGATAACCAGTTTGTGATAAAACCATGGCATCCGGCAAAGGCGTTTAGCTTTTTTATTGCTTAGACTAGGTCATTCAGCTAAAACCTTGACATTCAGCTTTCTAATAATGTTACCCAGTAAAAGTATACCATATTTTTTACGGGATACGCCGTTAAACAAATACGGTATAAAGCCCGTCCGGCAATAGCGGGATTTATACAGTAAACCGCATTGTATTCTGGGAACGTCAATGGCAGCCACCGTTTATTGTTTAATTATTTTTTATTCTTGCCTATAAGCCTTAGTTAAACGTTTTTTAAATGTACCTAACAGATTAGTTATTTCGCTCAATAACTTTGCTAACTGTCTGAAAATGTTGAAATCTCAAAAACTATTTACCCCGCCCAGTCAGTTTCATTATAGCCCAAAGGCCACACTTTATCCGACTGATCGAGGCACGGTTGCTTTAGGATTCGAAAAATCGTAATCACGAGCGAGTTTTGAGGCTACAATGTTTGGGTTGCAGGTGATCATAGGCGACTGTGGCCCTCTTGTTCAGTTTATCTAAAAGTTAGTTGGTTTTCAGATTTACGGTTTCCAGGACTTTTACCATAAATAAATTTTACGGTTACCCCGTAAAATAAAAAAAACGGTCTTTCCCGTAAACTTTAAATAGTTTTAAAAGCTGTTGTTGCTGTATTTATCTAACTACCTATGTGCCAAGGAGTCCTACAAAGTGTCGATAATGTTTATTTTAGACCTATTGCATCGTTGCTTCAATTTATGTTTTTTAATGTAAAACCAATTCTGATTATGCAAATTATGTCAATACGTGTATTTTGGGTATTACCGTTTAACAATGTTGTCGACATCCTTTCCTTCAGGACTAGACAACCTAATTATATTAAATTCAGAAAAATGGAGCCTTTCCTCTTTCAGTTTACAAGTTCATAGAAAAACATATGTTTGTCAGAATTTATATGGAATGATGCTCGTCTCCAGAAATATCTGGTGTGCAGTGCACTTACATAACTAGCCTACATATTTTTGCAGTGAATACAACTTACTTGGTATTGTTTCAATAACTACTTTGTTACTGTAAACCCCGTTATTTGTGCGGGTGCTTTATTTCGCGAATTCTCGTTTCATGATTTATTCGCGAGTCCATGAATTCGCGATTTCGTCAGTCAGGCAGAAATTGGTTACTTCTTCGTATTTGGGGTTACATTTTTTAAAGTAAGCTGATGAATACACAAGCTTCTCCATTCGTGAAAGATCACTGAAATAAAAAAAATAAAACCTCGCGAATTTAATGGTTAGTACACTACTTTGATTCGGTTCGCAGATCTGTCAATATGAAACAGTTGTGTCTGTCGTGGATTCTTCAAATTGTCTGCGGCTTAATTGAGACTTTACTCGAGAATTTACCTATCTGTATTATGATTTATCAGAGATTATGGACCATCAATCAATCTGTCAGAGAGTGCATTTTCATGGTTAGGTTTTTTGATGACGTACGATAATATTTCATATTATTACATACATTGTCATATTTTAACAGGCTTTTTAACAGGCTTAGTGCTGTTTATTGAATGTTCTTGATTTTTGTGCTTTACGAGTACATGGTAGTGTTTAAGTGCAGCACTGTTTCTTACAAATACTTAGTGTCTTGCATTGCTTTGAATATTGCAGTCGTGTCATTACCACCTGGGGTAGTTGTTGGTGCTATAGAGTATGTTAGTACTGGTGGTTATCTCATGGTTATCTCTTGGAGTAAGGTTAATACCTGTATCACAAATCACTCGGACACCGTGCATTGTCCTTGTATCCATTGTGTACACGATCGTCGATGTCTAGGCTCCGTGTACATGTCGGGCGCTGGCCGATGAACGGCATTGATTGGCTGCATTTCCTTCTAACAAATGGTATCACCATTCAATGTGACATAGGATGACACTCATTGACAAGGCCTCCATATTGTTAGTCACGTGGCATGTTTTATCGATTTAGATGTGTGTGTATCACGTGACACGATTAACATTTTGAATATATGCGTATCACGTGATAAACATCTGCATATCGTGTAATCAGTAAAGCACTTCAGTTTTGTAAACATATAAACCACTCGAAATCCATTAAAGAAATAAAACGACGAAATATTGTTATTTCTCTTTATTCTTGTTCATGATTTAAACATAGGTAAATTTAAACGAAATACATATGTTCCTTAACTGCTGATTATGCATAATAATCGATCCCAGAGGAATCGTATGATGTAATGAATGACGTCATTCACTCCTCGTGACATTCGGCATTTTCTGTTCTTTTCCACCAGAACTTATCGCTGCAAAGCGTTTCTAGGGATAGGACAGAAAAACGCCGCATAACAACTGTTACGATTGGACAATCAGCTCTGACCCAATTTCATTGATACTTTTAGTTTGTGACTTCGACCGAGTGCGGTAAAAAGAAACAAAAAACAACAGCACTGATTGCCCACAATGCGCGTCATATAATAAAATAAATAATATTGATATTAGCATTTAACAGTCGACTATGAGAGTATACAAGCATCTGTGACTTAACAGTATTCATACGCCATGAAAAAATGAGTTCACTAGAATTGTTTATGTTTATCTATGAGTACATATATAATATTGATATATGATGGGAATACATCGTATAAGATGACGTCATCGTTTTATTTGTCGACCCTAAATCTGCTGAGTCATGTTCAAAAAGGAACATTTTAACCACTTATGTAACGTAAGTGTTGACGTCATTGTTTTCTATGACGACCTTAAACTACTGAGTCATGTTCAAAAGGTTACATTTTAATCACACAGAAATGTGACGTAATGTGTGACGTCATTTATGCGATGTTCACCCATTCTCAAGAAATGACTTCGAAGACTACAACTAAATGAGAGCAGAAATAATTGTATTTTTGATTTCATGGAACAACAAAAGATTTGAGATAAATTTACTAATACTTAATATATACATCTGAGTTTGTCAGTAAACATACGTAACATATTTGATATACATTTTCATTCTACCGAATCACGTAACGTAGACTACACAATAACATAATGACATGGTAAATTATGTACATTAAAAATAAAATTCTATTCATATAAAATGAGTCATGATAAAAAAGAACGATTAAGGATGGAATCTACAATATTGCTAATGAAAAAACTCCAAATCATTATTATCCCCTCCGTATGTTCGTCACATGGTCATTTCCGTTACGTTAAACTTACGTTACAACTCATAAATACACACTCCCTGGACATGATTAATTTAAAAAATCTTGAGCAATTATCGAATTGTTTTTGAAACAAAAAGGAAAATGTAATATTTAATTCGATGGCAGCAAAAATAGAAACAAAAAAAAACAAGAAAGCTTTTGAACTAAAAAGTAAACAAACCAAATTTTGAATTGACCAACACTGCAAAAAACGTATCATGGATAGAAAACTTTGAATCTGTATAGGCATTCGTTTAGTATTTTCATTTTGATGAGATCATGTTATATATATAATTATACTAGTAACTTACTAAAGATGATTTATATATATATATAAACAACCTATTATATATGTAGTTCAATTATCTAAAACTATGTACCGAAAAAAGCAAACAGTTCACTCGACATTTTCCGTATAAAATCCCGGAAATAACCGAAGTGACGTTAGCAAGACTGATTGTCAGTTACATGAGCATGTAGGTCTGTTCCAGTTGATACGATGACACATCGGACGGAAAAGTAAAAAATAATTTCAATTAAACTGATAAAATTGTTCCCGATCTATGTCGTTTACAGCACGAGCTTTAAAATTAATTACCCTCCCAACTCGTTCAAATATTTGATATTTACCGATTATCAAGGTGTTCATAAAAATGAAGACATTATTAGTAGGGTTTGTTGTCTAAAAAGATGTAACGTTCTGTAATAAGTTTTTTTGTCGAATTTCAAAGAACAAGCTACCATAAAATGACACGTTATATATCGCTAAACTAGGCTAAACAAATAAATTGATGTAATCGTATTAAATTTATTACCAGTTTAAAACACTGAAGATTGAATAACGACGGATTTTTTTCCAATTATGTTTATTTACCAAAAGGTATTGGGGCAAAGTTCAGGATTTCAAGCATAGGCTGAGAGAAATATATACTCAAATATCATTGGTTAAGATTGTTGTTTAATCGCAGTTTTGACCAATCAAAAGAAGCGTAACACTCTGTATGATTCCTTTAAGGATGCGGGCATGGCAAGTGACATGTATGAAAAAGTTATGACGTAATAAACAATACACGATTCTAAAATACTACCAATATTCGATGACTCGTTTTACGAGTTTCAAAAACAAACAATGGCATGAAGTAATGAAAGCCTAAATTAGTCATCAAAATAGTTTGTCTAAGATACCCTTATACCTACTTGGTTAAAACTACAAGACTACAAGACAATATGAGATTCTTGTAAACAGGATTGTGATTGGCTAACGATTTGTAATGTAGATCGCCTTTGACCAATTAGAAACTATATATATGAGCTATAGTTAAAACAATTCGTCATCAGTTATGTTCGTACCTGTGTGGTAAATGACTACTTCACGAATAAGATGAAGTCCAAGTATTTCCATGGCGATTGTCAAATCTATTTAACTCAATCAAAACCTGCTCCTTTAGCCAAAGACTATGTGACTAACAGTGACGACATACGTGACGTCATGAAATATGAAGAAAAACTGAATGGGTATAAAATGTGCAGCATAAAACTAAAATAAAGGATCTAAATAAAAAAATCTGTACATATATATTATGAAGGCCTAAATAATACTTTGTGGTGATGCCCTTTACGGACCACGCGCGGGTTCAAGGTCACATGACCTTATACCAGGGTCACGTAAAGGTGAATACTGATTATTTTGCGGTTTAAAAATCGAGAAGTTTGATTAGAACGGGTAAAATATCGAGATTAAAGAGTTTAGTGAAAGTCTACGGTACACAAACTAAACATATGATTGTGTAGCACTTAAAATAACAAAATCAGCAAAATATAAAACCTAACGTTGTTCGTTGGTAATTAAATAACATAAATACATTTAAATATTCACCAATGCAATAAATTACATAAATTACATATAATATTATGTATAACATTATTTACAAACATGAATAAATATTCATTTCATTAAAACAATACAAAATAGCATTCATACAAACACTTACGTCCCATTCTCAATATAATGCATCAAACAGTCTTCTAAAATATTAAATAATAATCATTTTCTTTCAATCGCTTATCATGATCAATTTTCATTCAAAAATTAATTTAAACGTCTCATTCGCTCTGGTCGTCAATGCAATTGTGACGTCATAATGACTGGCATGTATTGATTTGCTCGAATAAAGGTGCAAATAATATTTTTCTTAAACCACTCAAGCTGCAGCATACTTTAATGCGTGTCTGAATAGATTGATTCAGTCGCTGTAATTTACGTAACCACTATGACGTCATAATCAAATTTAGAACCCGGTATCCATGACAACAGTGACATATATGGCGAAAATATCTGACAAAATGTCCTGAAGTAATATATATGACTCGGCAAGGTTGTCGTAGATTGGACTATATAAAGAATGGACGGAATAATTTAATGTCAGATCAAAACAGGATGAGATTTCCTAAACAAAACATCACGTAAATGTCAAACACATTCCGCATGGCATTTAACGTTTATAAATACAAAAATGAAATGTCATGAGACACACGCCCTCCTTTTGTCTTCATTCGTCATTTTTTGCTTCATTCGTTCTCTTCTCGCTTCATTCGCACTCTTTTCGCTTCATTCGTACTCTTTTCGCTGCATTCGTACTCTTTACGCTTCATTCGTACTCTTTTCGCTTCATACATTCCGATACTTTCAAACATACGTAACCATATATCTACATAACCAAGTTCATAAATAATTCATTATAAGATTATATATAGCAATGACATAACAAATACAGTGACAGTTTTACCTATTTTTAATACGATATACCAAACTGTCTATTTTTATGGGATACTTTTGCATCACGTGAGTTCAAATTTTAATGACGTCATCACTGTCCCGTATACTAATAGTTGCATAGATGGGCATTTGCATCCCATAAAATATCACATTATTTTGACTGACTAATAACCACGTGATAACGAATATTAATTTCTAACTCACAATATTTAACATTTTGTCAGCCATTTTTTTCCGTCCAGAAACAACTTTGATTATTATTTCGTCTACTGTGGATTTTCTTTGTACAAAAGTGTCTGCATTAACTCTAAATCACTAATACTAGGTTGACGTCATTGCATTCGTTCCTGCAGTTGTGGCGGTTGGTAGAATGCTGCACCGGACGCGGCTGCGATCTGTTGTGGCATATAGCTGTAAGGACTAGTGGCAGCGACCAGACCGGCTGTAGACACGTTATATGGATATGTGGCTTCGAGTCCAGCTGCTGTTGCTAGTTGTGATCCGTAGGCTGCTGTGTAGTCGAGGTATTGTCCTGGTGTAGGGGACAAAGGTGACTGCTGTAGAGCCGCTGTGGTCAATACGCTGGGGGCACCGGCTGTTGTCATGTATGCGGACGGATACACATATTGTGGAATGCTGAAATGAAAAGAATAGTCCCATATAGTAAAACAGCCAAAATCTAGAATAATTAAAAATCAACATAAATTATTACAGGAATGTAGTCATCATATCAACCACTATTCAATTGTTAAGCTTAAGTTAAGTTTTCATATTTACATAAATGCAAAGAATTACATAGAACCAACTCGCATACTGATGACTCATTTAAATACCAAAATATCAGCATAGTGTTCTATGTTCAAAACAATGCCATTACATCGTTAATGCCATAATACATTATCAGAACTCATTTTCTCATTCTGAACTGCGTAACACGTGTTTATAAATATTGCATATAAATTGAATTGAGTTCAAGACGGATTTTGTTTAATGTTTCAGGGATTTCAAATATAAACTAAAGTTTGCAATGAAATCTCCATAAATTGTATTAATCCGCAGTGCGTGAACTGAACAATTCCCAAAGTGACGGTGACAGTGCGCAATTTGTTTAAAAATGGAAAGTAAAAAAATCTGATTATACGCTATATCAAATAAACAGAGATATAAACTAATATTTCGAGATGACTATATTGTTTGCTAAACACTTAAACACGAGATATCTAAATGTATACGCATAAATGACACGCATTCATTCAAAATAATTCAACACACATCGACTGAGAACGCATGCTTGAAGGTTTCTACAGGTGCGGTATAAATATTGTGAAACAATATGTGTTAGTGGGTTTGCGTCTAAGAAGCAACACTTAATATCATATACACAATTTATGTGAACATTTAATACCTTATGATACAAGTTAGTTTTTATATCAATAGTTTTGTGTACAGAAGTAGTGTATGCATGTAGAGACGGCTACAGTGCCACCTGGAAAATGGAAATCACACAAAAATACAATTTCGATACGTTATTAGATACGAGTATAACGTTATCTAAGGTAATTGACAACCCAGCCTGTGGTCGATTAAATTTGAGTACGAACTAACTTAATATCATGACATCTCAATAACTAATATCTGACAGAAGTTATTAAATATTTCGTTAATACTAACAACACAAGAGTGCGGAAATTTCTGTGTATTTGTCTCTATAACACATCCGACAACTACTACATTATTGCGAATCTGCAATGAGTTCGGATACGAGAAGAGATCGGGTATGACTAGAGATTAACTCAGCAGTCTGGCTGTCTGAAATTATATTTAACAGGAGTTGTATGAGACTAAACTGACATTTCATTTCAAAAACAGTGCAAACAAATTAGATTGAAAACACCCGAGGAAATGTTTGTTCATAACATGCTGACACTTAATGGAGGCTTTAAATTTCTATGAGGATTGTGACAATAATAAAGTCAATCTTAACAACGTCGGTATGCAAAACACGTAACAATACCGTACAGGTTTATTGTGTCTGGTTTATATCCTTAACTTTGAAGGGAGCGACTATGGACTATTCGATGACGGAAGATAACAACCTACGGCGTAGAATAAACAAAGGGAAGTAACTCAATTTCATCAAATTATTTTGACACGACAGTTTTGGCGCCAAAATGAACGTCTTTAAGATGTAAGACCGCTAAAATATGAACCTTAATACATAACAACGTGAATAAATAGAGCATACAATTATGTAATTAATAATTGAAGTGAAAATGTCCTTGAGATGGTAGTTCTAGTCAGGAAAGAGAACAATGAGTATTTGGAAACAATAGATTAGAGGTATTATACAAGGTTCGCAGACAGATGACTGTGTCAGGTTAGTATGCCAATGTCTGAACGGAATTAGAAGTTAATAACTTAAGACTTAAATCTGTAATACATTCAATGTCAAGAAGCGATTATTTGCAAAAAATGTTTTTGTTCATTTAGACGCTTGGAAGGGATTAGCGTACAAGATACATTGTTTAGACAGATTATCACCGGTTAATCGTCAATATTAGGGATTTTTCCCCCTTTGTCTGGGGGAAATCTGGTCTAAAGGTTCACGAACCGTTTACAGACTTAAATAATGTTATCAACAGATTGTGTGATTATCAAAATCGCTAATTAAACTTTATCCCAACCGGCGGATCACCGCATGACCGCATGTGACTTGTCTATCCCAAAACCTGGACGGTATCATACTTAACATAACATTAAAAATATAATAATACACAATCGAATGACTCTGGTAGTTTCATTTCAATCTAACATAAAATCACAATCACATCTAACATTGCAAAAATCGCTTTACAAGTTGTTGTCACATCTCGTTTAATATGACGTATGTTCATAGACTGACAAAGAAAATCAAAACATGAACGATCTTAATTCAAATTCGATTAAATGATGTAAAACTGATAAAAGACAATTATGAATATCATTATCTTTCATTGAGCCATTTATCACCACACTCATCAAACTACAGACAGCCGAATGTTCACATAGTCATTACCAGTTCATTCAATTAACATAGGATATCAAAAAATATACCTCGAAATCACAATATTTGATTTCACGATAATTTTGTGGATGAAATTATGAAATTATACCCGGCAATTAAGTAATTTCTCAATTATATTAAGATTTGAAAATACAAACAAAATCATACATTTTATTTTAAATCTAGATGACAGAGGTCAGCGGACCTCAGATCCGATTACAATTCAACCAAATAATTGCTTTCACTTTCATTTGATATAAGGTTTTGAAATGTTCATGAATAGCAGGGTTTGTACAGGCATAAAATTACATTAACATCCAATAGAAGCTGCTCGAAATAAATCTGTTAAGTTTCTATAATATAACAAAGCATTTAAAACGATTTAGCCTTATTTTCGTCAGATTTTATTTACTTTTCGTTTTATTGGTATGTTTTCGCTCTTTTGTAAATCTTTGCGCTCTTTACAAGCTAGACGGTAAGTAATTTTGAGACGTGTTTACATTACCGGGTCAAGTGCTTTATCTGCTATAAAATTACGACTGATACGATCACGTTTGCTATCGATACATTTATGTATATAATCTGTATTGACACGTATAATTCAAAATACATGTCAAACACATGTACAACATTTGGCTGCGAATCGGAATCATTCGGCACTTTCCGTCAAGGCATAATGATATATAATAATGTATGGCAGGGAATCGGAACCATTCGGCACTTTCCGTCAATGCATAATGATATATATATAATGTTTTGTAATACAGACCAATGTCAGATTGAATCCTTGCTTGTAAAATGGCTTATAAGACGCAGTCCGGACGATGGTTCGTTACACGTGGAGTTATTATCTGCGTTCTATACCAGGGTCAATGTCAAAAACCTCGTTTGCTGGGTCATTGTCGGGTGAGTCTTATGATAAAACCGTCTAATAAGCTAATGTGTACGGTATACTAGTGTACTGTAAAAAAGGTTTCATACTTTAAATCCACGAATTTTATGAGACTAGCAGATTGTTTTTTACCATAGTGTTTTAACGAGTCAAATTTAAGGACCAAAAGCGTGAAGATCTAGTATTTAAAAATTGATAAAATGTTGGTCTCTTTTCCTATAATATTATATTTAAGTTTAAAATGCTCTAACGTATCAAATTTCGCCACGTTTGCATTACACTTGTACATATTATCCACATCTTTAATCTTTTAATTGACTTATACATGGAATTTAAATGAGTTGGTATATTTTTAAGGATAAGAGCGAAATCACTGTATCGGCTATATAAGTTCAATGAAATTTAGACTCATATCGAACTAATTACATGACGTAATTATAATCTATTCGTCCTTGACTGGAGACGCTATTAGAGAGGTTATCTCGTTCGCACCGGTTACTGTTCGCAACCTTGGACAACATATTCACCTCAAATTATATAAAAGAATAAAATTGATTTTGATTACATAACCGGCATAAATTATATAATAACTATAGCAAAACAATTACAACATTACCACGCCCATATGTGATGTATTAAATTTCGCTTATTCAAATAATAGAGAAATCTGCCCGCGAGCCTACTTACGTATTTCAATAAACGGACAAATTATCTCAACTGACATTAAATCTATCACAGCAGTTTTACAATTGAATGATTTGCGTTTTGTATATTATTAAAATATCGATCCTTTTATTACTTCTGATTAATAATTAATACGATTTATTTTTAACACTATCAATGGAATTAAACGATTGAGCAGCGATTTCACAATAACAGCTCTGTGCAATTCTATGTGCCGCAAATTAAACGCGAATGTCGAATAATTCTCGATAGCGTATTGCCTTGTCCGCATAAAACACCTTTTAGTCGTCTCCTGAGCATTCCTGCCAGTCCAGTTAAAATATGATTCGTCATCGTAGGGTTTCCCTTATCACAAAATTTTAAGTGACGAACAAAAGACTCTTTTCATGCTGATTTTGAACCATTTAACGTAGAAAGCTTTCGATAAATAGATTAGTATTCGAAAATTACCATTCTATTGAAAGAGAAAGTATTTACGTATTAATGAGTTATGAAATTTGAGACTTATATAGTATTGTTAGAACCTTTTTTTTAAAAAAACACAATGTGTACATTAATATCAGATGTACCCCCCGGATTTCTTTTTTTTCCGAGTCCGTTTCATACGATTAAAGACAAATTTAGTTGGTATACATTAATCGTCGTTTTGTTACGGATTTGTCCCAACACTTCAAGCCATTACAGTGAAATATACACATTTTTGTATACGGAATTTATTCTTTTGCACCTTCTTTCGAATAAGGATCTGACTACATCATCAAATAGTTATAAAATAGTGGTTCAAACAAGACTACACGGGGCTCTTTGATCATGATAAGGGGCCGCATATTAAAAAAGTGTCATTGTTTGCACAAATTCGATTACCTGCCAATGTAATGTGTTTAAACTGTCTTAAAATGGCGAAAAAACGGTTTAACACCAAACTAAATATATCAACTGAGTCGTTTAATAAAAGAATTATGGTCTGATCAAATAAGATAACACGATTTATGTAAGGGGATAATTTGCAAGTGTCTTGCACATTCCGATAGTTGGCGTGAATTGCCACACACTCACGCGGCAGAAATCGACACTTCAGGGTGAAAAAATGGGTTTACAAACATTACAGAACGGATTTACAGCTCCAATAAAACGTATCATCTAGTATGTAGATCTACTCGTTTCTATCGGATTCCCTGTATGTTTCAGTCTGTGCAAAATGATATAGTAAATCAGGCATTAAGTTGAATTCGTTGAATTCGTGAATGTACTAAACCACAATATAATATCACCAACATGAATAGTTCGACAGCAGAAACGATATCTGCAGTTTGTTGCCTGATTAAAAGAGCTAAGCAGGACTTTATTGGGGACTATTCTCGTTTAAGTAAACATATAAGACACGAATAACCTCCCATGGAAAGCGCCACGAAGCGCTTTTCTAAAGGCAACGGACCCAGGATTTTTTATTTTAAATCAAGTGACATTTGACTAGAATAACTCATCATATTGTTTGGAGCACACCCTCAACTATGATGTTCGTTTACAAAGGCGGCAGCTTCATGAATTTTGATCTGTGACGTAAGTTTTTCCTAAATAAAGATTATTTAATGGCATTGTAACTGGTAAAACTTGTCTTACAGACGTGAATTAGCTTATGACAATATCTATATGTTTCATTTATTAGGTTTCTAAGACATTAAACGCCTCGTCATCATACCCTATAACAGTTCCTACCATCTCTACAAAACACTCAAATTAGTACTAAACTTTAATCACGTTAGCATTGTCTGTAAGGAGTTAGAGGTCGTATAACAGACGTTTGAAGAACAGCTGGCAGCAAACACTGTTTATACTTTCTGAATTTTAAGCCATAGTGCTCCTTAATCCATCATTTTTCAATCTCCAGGGACTAGAGAGCTCATTTTCTTGAAGTGTGGGCTATCAATCTCAACCCTACAGCTTGATAAAAACCAATGCTACACAATTATTTATGACCTAACATTATTATAACATAATAAGTACATAGTACCGCATATTTGTCTCAATGTGTCCGTACAGTAAACCTCAAAGAACATTGTAAATGAATCTCTTAAAAACACGTTTCATACTCACGTCTTGGCGTGGTTCACAATACAACAAAAGGGGTCATAACTGGAACATTGGGAATCTACAGAATTTAGCAATGAAGCGTTTGCAATGTTTTTGGCATTCCGTTTGCATTTGTAGCTGGATTTTCGATATGAAAGCGAATTATTAAATCTCATAAAAGTGATTCAAGGAACAATCGAATATAATTCAAGGCATTCAAATTAATGACATTGTAAGTCTTTGTGAAGATTGCTCTCTATTCTCAAAGAGAACTAACGATGAAACGCGAATAATTTGGTTGTTTTCTCTTTTTACAAAACTATGGAAAGAAACTGGTTCAATTTTATAGTGAAAGTTGGATATTTCTGGAGCAACAGCGCCATCTGTTAGATGGAAGACATTCTCGTGGAATTCCTCCGCGGTGAGGGAGTTATGGAGTTCTGGCGTTCTAGTTGGTCTATGGTAGAAAATAAGACGGAGAATTCGTTGAAAGCATTGTTCGGATGAGTAGATCATCTGATGGAACGCTGAGGAACGCTGGGTAAAGGGGATTGAGAGAAATTTTAATTA
Organism: Spisula solida; assembly: GCA_947247005.1. Lineage (NCBI taxonomy): Eukaryota > Metazoa > Mollusca > Bivalvia > Venerida > Mactridae > Spisula > Spisula solida. The sequence goes on along the minus strand of OX365960.1, from coordinate 3,977,238 downwards.
AAGCATCGATAAGTAGACGCGTATAACCTCGGTCATGATGGGACGCTGTGGTTACTAATAGACGTTCCAGTACGTCAGAGAATATAGTGCCTAAAATGAAAACAATTCGTTAATGTCTTTTGAAGATGAATCGAATGAATTGCAAGACACGCTTACGCAAAGTGTGTTATCGTTTCGACCGAATACCAGGCAGGAGTCAGCAAAAAACTTAGGCTAGAACAAAACCTCGATCGTTTGATAGATATCCCTACAGATTGGTTGAGATGTTTTCTAATTTCTGTTTTATAAACAATATGCGAATGTCTGCCATGAATAAGCAAACAATTATCATCTACTATTGGCGGAAAAATCCAAATAAAAATAAATAAGCGTCTATCAACAATGATAAGAATAAAATTCAAAACTCATTTCTTCATGACGTCATCAACAGAGTGGATTATGGGTAGGATTTGATTTTTCTTTTGTAAATTTGGACGAGGATTAAATTGGATATAAGTCGCTTATTTTACTTTATATTTTTGATCTACATCATCGATTCGTTCACATCTCCATATGTTACTGCTTTGTTTAAAATAACCGATTTCGAGAACATGTTCTCGTTTGCTAGCGCCGTTATCACAGACAATAAATAGTTTTAAGTGGGTTTAGTAATTATACGGCACACTTCGGCATTCTTCCTTACTTACGGCGGGGATGGTTCCAATCATGGAAACAATTTACCGCGTTAACGATCATTATTAGTATAAGATATTGTCCGGTTAAAATGAACAGAACATCTTTCTTATTGCACTCGAGCGCATCCCAAGGGAAGTTTACATTTATTCCTGGAAATAAAATTCCAGAAAGGTGCACCGAGCAAAACACACTTTGTACCAAAGATTATCAGAGTAATTGCTCCCGTAGATTCTAAGAATCTGTTAATTTGCTTTGAACTTATACACCATGTGCATTGATGTAAAAGTGATGTTTTTGAGAGCGTCTGTTTATGAGTTATTGCGTTTAAACGAGAGTCAATATTTGTACAGCTAATCAGACACACTAGTTCAGTTCTAACATGTCTTAGCATGTGCTTTTGCCAGATGGTAGGTAAGCCAGACCGTCTGTCCGTCCGTCCGTCCGTCAATCCGTCCGTCAATCAATCCGTCCGACCGTCTATAAAAATCAACGAAATAAACAGAGGGGGACGAGGGGTTACTAACCCAAATTACCGAAAGGTTTGCGACGACATGGGGCTCTTATAAACTTCTATCAAAGGCGACTAGCAGGTTACAAATAAAGAACCTGTAACCCTCCCCCAAAAATGACAGGCATAAGATTCTTGATCGCAGCTTTTATTTATTATCTTAAAAATATCCACCGTATGTTCGCATCCTTACACATGAGCAATTTACAACAGAATTTATCATGACATTACGTTCACCGGTTATCAACATGTTTTCAACATAGACATAATCAGACCTCATTGTCTGGAGACTTTCCCAGAATATAATTACGTACAACAATATAACCAACAATGTATAACAATGTATAAAAAAAACTCTTGTCTTTGAATGCCACTTATATCCAACCCGACCCCACTCTCCTAACCTCATAAATGACTTGGACTTAAGCCATCTTCTTAAGTTCATTAACCAGTGTCTAATAACAGTTCCTGCCAAAACAAAGACGGTTATACAGAGGCGGATTGACCTATGGAAACTGTTGAATGCAAACTATTGTCTGTAAATATGCTCCTCGTTATAATCATTACAACCAATTTGTATCAATTAAAGAGAGTCAGTAATTAAGGATCAGTAATAGCAAAACTAATTGTCTCTTGGATTCGTGGTTTTTCTCATTTTTGGAGAATTAGAGCCATATTTTATCAACAAATTGCTTAGGGACCTAAAATCAAGACGCGAACTATCCCAAGTATATGAGTTAAGAAACTACATGTCGGAAAATCTCTTGGGAGACGTATTCGCAAACTGTTGAATGACGTGTTTATATATTGAGAACGTTGAGGAATGAATACCCCTGTCAGATACATTAATACTTGTAAAATGTTAAGAAATACTTCAGCGTTTTTTTCCACCGGTCATTTTACACTCAGTATTAGCTGATGGTTATCGAGCGGTGAACGATCTAGTTTCGCTTTCTCCTACATATATACGTCGACGCCAAATTGATCAGAGCGCAAACAATGAAGCAGTAGCGAAAACATTTTCGACATTCAGTTTGCTATTTTTACATTTTGAAGAACTACCATGAATGACAAGCAGCTTATGCCAATACGCACGTTAAACAAGAAAGATTCAGAAACAAACATACGGTTACAGACATTTTAGACAAGCGTCTGCAATGCCATGAAACAAGCGTCTAGAATGCTCCTCGGGTCACGGGAGTACACCCCGATGGCAAGCGCTAACTAAAATGTCCAATATGCCCCGTTGGCAAAATGCCAAGAAATGAGTTTAAGATGCCCCGACGGCAAGCGCCAAGTAAAGCGTCCAACATGACCAGATGGCGAGCGCCAAGTAAAGCGTCCAATATGCCCCGATGGCGAGCGCCAAGTAAAGCGTCCAATATGCCCCGATGGCAAGCGCCAAGTAAAACGTCCACTATGCCCCGATGGCAAGCGCCAAGTAAAAAGAAAGCGACTGGGAGGCAGCATGACCAGGTTACTGACCAGGTCGTATTTCAAGTGACCTTGTTAGTGCAGCTAACTGATAACAACATATCAATAATAATGAAAACACCGGGGTATAGATCTTTATCAAAGTAGAGGGAAAGTGAGACACATGAAGGCCAACCGTTTGGTAAACAGTACATAGAGTCTGATGGCTTAACCTGCCAGATAACCTTTTCCAGGAAAATATTCAAGATTTTTATCAATGACCAGTGGAGTCGATAGATGAATCTAACCGGATCAGATAGAAAGATCAACTGACAAACATTGCTTATCAGCTGTTTATAATAATTATATATGAAATTTCAATTGCCCGAACATGTGTGATTGCAATTATGGGATTAAAGTTGACTAATTATTGGAGAATACGGACACTCTATACTATCCTGATGTTACGGAGCAGTCAGTGAACTACTTGGCTATTTTTTTCTTAGTCATAAACATGAAAATAACCGCTCATACATATTTTTTGACTTTTGGAAAATAATACTTTAATCAAATCCAACACGCCTCAGAGACATTTTCAGGCAAAATCCAACATTTACAAAAAGTTACGGTTGATTTAGCAAAGCGAACTTGACATTACAGTGTTTTGCAATTATTTTCTACCACTTTTGGCAATAATTCCAAAATAAAAGTTGATTGAGAACTCACGAAATCAGTTTTTCATACCAAGAGTAATCATCGCGTCTGTCACCCTCAACAACACTATGCTCACATGATATAAAACAGAACCTCGCAGTTATCTCAATGTAACTACCGAAATGTGGCCCCAAGGACCGAAAAGTTGCTTTAATGGGCGGCAATTGTCTTACCAACGAACTTTAACGATGTTTGATATCTATAAATTTAGAAATTAAGAAACTGCGACGAAAGTCTTAAAACAGCATACGGAAGTGACATTTTGTTACGTAAATAAATCATGACTTCTACGATTGTTGAAAGCAAGAATTTACAAGAAACATCGTATTTCTGAGTGGGGTGCCAAAACAAGACAGAGTATGAACTAAGCAAGTAAACATGGGAATGAATCAATCGAATAAATGTATTTGGGAAACGAATCCCCCGGGAGTGTGTCTTCCAAGTCCATTTCGCCATTTACATCTGAGTGTTTTTATCTCCCGTCCCTACATCAACGTAAGACAGCTTTATTACCTCCAAAACGAAGAAGCTCGAAAAGTAACCGACCCTTAAAATTACCCATTTACCCTTCGTCCTGTGAAATATTTCAGGAACATTTTATTAAAGGAAAAAAATAATAAGAAATATATATATAATTTTTTATATATAAAAATGACAGATCACGTGGTCTCTGTAGAACTGAAAATGTCTTATTCCGCGAATATTTCTGATTTTACAGGACACATAAACAATTTAACGTTGATTGACGTAAACGGTTAAGGAAATGGTCGCACTAATCATGAAGTATTGATAACGTACAATTTAAATGCATAACTAATAGTCTAGCCGTTGCGGTGGGCATATTTCGGTTGTCCTCGGCACATGCGGGATCATTTCTCAAATCGATTATATTCATGCGTTGTTTCGCGTATAAATTGCACAGAAATCATTTAAAATGTTATCTTGAACGTGTCTAGGTAGTGATGGAGTTAATAAGAAATGTATTGCACTAGTTATTTGCTTTTCTCGCTGATAACACACATTTTAACAAATCACGAACAAACATGACGGTGTCATTATTTTCAGCTCTATATTTCAAGATTAAATCGTTTGAAAATCGTTTTTGAAAGGTTCTTTAACTAATAAAACGTACGATTTATAGACGAAGGTCACTTACAAGATCATTTCGAGCATTTATTGTATTGTTTTATGAATGTCGCGAAATTATGTGAAAAACCACAAATCTGACTATAATTATTATCAGCACTAGTATTTAACTGTTGGAAAGGTCATAAACTTATAAAACAAATGATCTACATATTAATTTCACCGATCGAAGCATTTATCATAAAATTTAGTTTTGAAAGTCGCGAAATTATGTGACAAAATCTGGTCAGAGTAGTTTCTTTACAACTACAACCCATGATAATTTCCATTAACTTTAGGATTTCGTTATAAACGCAGACAGCTGATCAAGTAAATACAAATGTAAATAAATAGTTTGTGGTCAGTCAAGTATCTGTAATATCGGTTCACTTCAATGCGATCATAGAAATTAATCTTGGTCAACATTGGTACAACCGACAACATTGTAACCTCAATCTAGTTTTGTGACCAAACACCCGCTGGTATGTTGGGTCTTAAATGGCGGATTACAGATGCTACTATTATTATAACATAATTTAATTCTTCTAAAAAGTTAAAAAGATGGGTTAAAGACCGTAAAGTCGAAGAGTCAGTAAGCCCGCCCTAAATCAAATGTCAGATTTTGCTATTATATGTTTTACCATATAATGCAGAGTAACAAACTAAAGAGTTATTTGACCGACCTAAAATATCAGATTACTGCTTTTTCTAGCATTTAATTTACCAGATGTTGATAAACTTAAAAAAGTCTCCGAAAATGGGGTAAAATTGGAAGAGTGATTTGACCAAACTAAAATGTCAGATTACCGACTTTTGCTATTATTACCTGATTATACATGTATTAAATTTCTCGAAAATCTAAGAAAAATAGTAAATAAATCGAAAACATCTGATTACTCGAGTTTTCAGTGTTCACATCTGGCTGTGTGGTGTTATTACATATATTGCTTTTTAATAACAACCACTCATTGCGTATTCAGTGTGCTTCTTTTGATCATTATACCATTTGTTTTTAAAAGGTCATATTCGTTTATTTATTCAATAAATTTGGATTGTGTGAAATCTATTATATATTCATGGTTTATTATTATAACACAACTAGGAGACCCCCCGGATTACTCGGTCATAGGCATTAAGGGCAAAGTAAATGTTGAAATAGCTCGATTATTAATAGCGAATCACAGGGTTTCACATTCATGGTCTAAAAGTAGCAGTCTAAACTTGAAGAAAATACTATGTTTCCTAAAATGGACTTTGAATACCGGTATGAAACTAAAAAAGAGTCGGTATTAACACAAGTTCAGTTCTTAATGAAAGTTCTTCGGAGGAAAATTATTCGTTTAAATAGATAATGCAGCCGTAATGGTAACTTCTATCTTCAGATGCGCCGCCACTATTTTCCAAAGACCATAGGGGCGGAGTAGCGTGAGAATATAAATCTTGTGAGAATTACTTAGAAATTCTACGACGATAAAAGATTAGGTTTTTGATGTAAACATATTGATGTCTTACGGGTGGGTTTATATGTTTTATAACTCATTTGTGGCAATTCCGCATCGTATGTCAAATTAGCGTTAATGATGATGTCATTTTTTTGTTTATCTGAAAAAAATCTGCGGAATTCATTGTTCGAAAGAAGCAAGAATGCCTGATACATATCAGCTACATAAGATGAAACTGATTTAATGAATACAAGCAGTTTTTATATGTTTTTGAGTACCCGAAAGAAAAATATCATTAATGACGAATTGATCATATGGTTGGAAATGGTTTTTACATTCTCTTGTCCGAACTTCTCGCACAACACATTCACACCTTTGATGCCGCCAAAGGAATCCAACAAGGATCTATATTTTAAACTGACTCACTAATAATCATTTACACACCTGGTCACCAGGTTCGTCCCAGAGCTCTATCGTAACAATTTTATATCGTACCAATGCTCTATCGTACCCGTGCTCTATCGTACCAATGCTCTATCGTACCAGTTCCCTTTCGTACCAGTGCTCTATCCCATGATGTTCACATACTAATATGTGTTCGTTCTTAGTTATTACGTAATGATTGGCAATGAATACGTGTAGTCGTAGAAAGTAGGCTATGTATGTTATGGAACCAATCAATTACCTACAAAATAGTCATGTCATTATGCTTATTGCACTAAATTACTGTACGAAAACATGAGCCTCGTTTTGGCGAGGTATTTGCCAATTCAGAGGCATCCTTACGCGCTACCCAATAATAAGTTTTAATCAGTAGAACTACAGTTATTATCCATCATACAAAAGAAAACATATGGTCACCACATTGCGTATACATCTAACCCTGTCTATGATGTAATATTATAAATCTAACCACCAGTATGATTGAAGGGCTTGAAGAAAGCAGGACGTCCGGTTTAGAGTGAACATCCCATTACTAATGCATACGAACATAAATACTGATTGCGCTGATTAATAAACGTTATATAATTAATGCACAATGAAGGTCCATACAAGCGTGGGTTAGGTCAGATGATATGATAAAGTATTATTATTATCCGTAGCTCAATGGTTAGCACGCTTGCCGTCTAATCTGGCGACCTGGGTTCAAATCCAGGTTGAGGCACTCATTTGCCAGCCATATTTCAGCAGAAGCTGACTGACAAATAAAGGCTATGCTCGGCATATTAATAATTATATTATTATTGTGAGACTGGTCAAACCAAAATGAAAACTTGGAGCGAAAATTCAGACGTATCGCAGACGACAATCCCATCCTTAAAAAATGTTTAACTTATATTGTTTTTCAACAGCACCAACAAAAACCAACAACATTACACAACAACAGTAAAACAACAAGCAGCAGTAACTAGGACATTCGCTGGTCCGCACTGAGATTGATCTCCTGTTCGTGTAAATAGTTATTTTTCTAAGAAGCTGGAAGCCTTTTACTTTAACGGCATTGACAACGTGCCGCCAAAAGATATACATATTTTATAGACATTACACGTTGCAAACAAAATGTGGTGTTTACTGTCAGACAACGACAACAAGGCGAATAAAAGTTGCGTGTGATTGCCAACGTAGACGCGGGGAAAACGAAACCAGTCTAGAATTAAGCATTGCGTTAATAACAACAGTTATTGAAATATGTACAATAATGGTGTTTGGCGGTGTTTAACAAGTATTTTAAACTATCAAATTTAAACACAACACGAATTCTGATATTATTACATGTATTGTAACACGCCATGTGTCGATAAGTGCTTTCGACATTTCCTGATACTTCATTTAATTTCGGATAGGGCAATGTTCGGATATTACTGTCAACTATTGCATTATGTAAACATCGCACTAAATTATCGATAGTAGAAATGTCATGATTGAACACCTTCTGTTTCGTAGACATGGATAGTTCCCTTAGTGATTACCTAGACGTTCTAAAAGCCTTAATTGCTGCAACAAATCCTACAGATGTATAATTTGATATTTTATCTTATGGTAGGGTTTATAATGCTTTGAAGATGCAATTATATCTCAATTTTCAGTTATCTAAGTGTGATTGAAGCATTAATAAAGCCAGAATAATGTCATGAACAAATCCTCAATGCTGATTCTTGCTTTTGATAGTCTGTATGTTTGGTTATTTGTAAACCTCACCTGACTAGACTAATCGATAAAAAATTATAACAAACGGATTTAGAAACATACTCTCAATACTCTTAAAAACATATGTCCAGTAGACTGCGCCTTGTGTAATTAGTTACACCGTGGCATTATATAGCCCACTGATGAATACAATAGCCTTTGTTTACAAACAAAAATGAAAATTAAATGCGTTATGGATGTCTAATTTTGTTCAATGTTTTAATGCATATACTCTTTCAAACTATGCTCATAACAAGCGGCAAGTCGACCGTGCAGTGTTTATGTTATCCATGTTTATTTATTGATAAGGCTAGAGTTATCTCCCGCTAGATATATATACTGGCATACTGTCTCAGATCAAACAGGTACTATCATCACACATAGCAAACTATTGATCCTATTTTAAAAACGTTTAAACTAAAATAAACATGTCCGCGGAATTAACATTTTATTTCTCGTGGCTATAGTATATGGCCCGTTGATTGATTTTAAGGCTTTGTTAAAACATACGTATGTTGCTCCATGCAAAGAGATTAAAATAATTTAAAAAAAACAATTAAAGTGTCATAAAAACGACTTAAAGTTCTAGAACTAAAAACCACTGTAAAACATCCGCTGACAATAAATATCTCATTTGCATGTAGCGTATTAGTAGTAATGCACTCGGTCTTTTCCGCTATTTTCCGAACACAGCACGATATTTCACGGAAAAGACCGAGTTATTACGAAAACAACCGAATATAAATAACAGAAAAAATCATTCTCAACAAATGTGTTAGTATTCAGTGCTTAGTAAGAACAATTTCACAAAATTTGATTGAACGGAATAAATATTCAGTGCCAATTTTTCGTCCACAGCACGCTTTTCAATGGTCCACACTAAAACGGGAATTAAAGAAAAAATAAAAATGCAAAAAGGAAATAAAAAGTTCACTAAAGTTCACTGCAGATTTTCTGAATTTCCAGCCAACATCAGAAAGTATCGCCATTTTGTTTCCACATTTTATCACACTGGTCAAGCAAGAATAAAGACGGTATAAACAACTAATCAAAACACATCAACTCAAACAATGTTCTAAATTTCTTTAGAACTTTCTACCAGAATAATTCTGCTGTCCGTAATCACACGTGGCCGCCATCTTGATTTTTCTAGGCACGTGACATGACGTCACACTCTGGATGAGTGACGTAGCGTCAATTCAAGCTGGCCATATTGGAATTCTACCATTGGAACATAAAAAATAATAGCTGCAATTTACTATGTGTACTAAAGTACAACTAGTTAAAAAATTACGTTTTTCTCCAAAAAATTCTATCCTCAAAACTCAGGAATATTTCTCATTTCTGACACCAAAATAAATAATCTTTTTGATGTGCTAATCCATAATATTGATTAAATAAATCTATGACATGTGTGAATAACATCCGCCTTATAGCACTCATCTCCATTACGTTCAGAATAAATAGCTTTAACCAGACGTTTAACACCTTGCCTGTTTATTTTTTCTCACCAACCCAGAACTTGTACTTTATTTATTTACTTGCTTTTTAGTTTCTCGTTGTTTTTGGATAACTTCATATTTAAGTATGATTAAAGAGATTTATAGAGGTTGGGCTTTTCAACAGGCTATTATACATTTTCCGAACATTGGTGCGAAATACCATCAAACGTCCAGTCAACTTTCCGACTGTATCTGCATAAGGCTTAAAAGTCAAATCGAAATGTTTGTAAGTTAAAATCTTAAAACACAAGTAGGTGAAAACGTCTGATTTGCTCTCACTACCATGAATTAAAGCATTGCTAAACTGAATGAAACAAATATCAAAAATATAATCGGCCTGTAAGAAGCTGATGTACACCAAAAAGCAAAGATGAGACGTGGATATAGATGAACTTCAAATTTTGTGAAATATGCCCTTGAAAAAAAAATGAAACATACATGTATATTGTTTATAATATCGTGGAATATATATCCAATAGAAATACATAGTACATCAACATTACATGCTTAAACATAACAAAACATATATACAATTATGCATTAGAATTAAAACACATGAGTTTTAAAACGAACGACCTACATGTATTAAAATACTGACTATACACGATTTCAGATCAGGGGACATTACTCTATCACTAGACAGTAGCTATCCTAATTTGGGATAGGATGTTGCTTGATCATACATTAAGCTATTAAATGTTAAAAAGCGGAGACTAGACGTTTATCCGAGCATGCTTAAACCTAGCAGCACAAAGACTGGATGGCATAGAAGTGGGTGTAGTGTGCGATATTTTTATAATATAGTCACATGACACCAAGTCTTTGCGGTTGGCGGCTATTTTTAGAACATCTCGGCTCGATTTATTCCCGAAATTGAGCTAGAATTGGTTAATCGAGCACTCTAAAGGAGAGATAAAGTCCAACTTACCCGAATTGTCCCGGAAGTACGCCAGGTATTCCTGTTTTAATAGCAATTGGTAGAGCTGTAATTAGAACGATGAAGTAATGGATAATAACGGGTAAGGTTAGCTAAGGAGGTCAACTATCGCTAGTAAAATCATTTTAAGCACAGCACCAAAAAAAGTAAATACTGCAAAGGAAGCATCTCTTTATTACAACAAAAACTTCAAATCTTATCATTCAGAAGCCGCCGTAGCGGCGCCTTTTATTCATAATTAAATCTAAAACAACACCAACCAATCGTGTGAGTAACAGATTCTGTCGCTGTAGTGTGTTTAATTGATAACAGTGTGAAATAATTCCATTGAAGAAATGCCTCATGTTCCGTTTTGACATTCAGTATTAACATGTCTAAAGGTGCTATACTTTGAATTCAAGTAATCGATTCGGCAATATTTCACACAGCTGATCATGATTGACTGAAATAATTGTGTATCATAGGACGACTTTGCACTGAGCTTCGTAGAAATATCACTTAGTTAGTTCATGCATGAAACAAATTAGAACCTGCGTTTAGCTCTTTTAGTTATAGTAGATCAGACATGCAAAATCGTATAATGCAAGAATAAATAGGCTATCATAGATCGCTATGGGGAATGAAGGGTGACAGGCGATCACTTTTCGATATATCAGCAGTGTCTATATACCGTCTCGTTTGCGTCACAATATATAGAATCAAACGTGTTTTTGCGTATCCAAAGGCTCGAAAATATCATTAATGGTAAAATGAATTCTCTCTTACACAATATGAAAATTTGCCGATTGTTAACGTAGGAAAATGATGCATTTTCTAATTCATTCTGCACTGATTTGTTACATGTGTTTAAATAAGACGGAAATTCGATTACAAAACGGAAATTAGGTAGAATGTATACCAGATAAATTCGTTTGCTTTTTAGTTCGACCGAACATTATTATTAATATTGTGTGAAACCCATTGGCACTGCATGTTTACTGCATGTGACGTTATATCCGACACCTGATATTAATATCTTTAAGAGTAAACATTGTCTGTATTAAAGGTAAAACTACCGCATAATTAACTTTCAGGATCAATTATATAGCACCACATTTAATTGTTTGCGTTCAAAATTACCTCCCTTAGATTCTGAAACGCCTTTATAATTGTGTATGGATTACTTCCCTTTGTTTTGCTGACGCCATTGTCAAACATTGTAAAAATGAGACATACAGAACATTCCTACAAAGTTTCCGTTTTAAACAAATCGAGGTTGCATCTTACTACTTTAAACTACACAGCCATGCTCTTTAGAGCTGCCTTCGGATGAACAAGCAAACACACAAACACTCAAACAAGAAAGGTCCTTACTTAATAATGATTCATCGATCAGAAGGTATGGGGGTGGGACTTAGGGGTTAAAGTTGAAGGGGTTGTTCACATCAATGTAAGGTCTGATAAAACAATAAAATCATGCACGATGATTTCATGAAACATATTAAGTCAATATTATAAATCAACACATGTCAAAACGGAAACTACGTTACGATATCAATTAACAAAATGTGATACATCAATACAAAACATTTCAACTCGTGTTCAGATACAAGTTCTAAGTACACACTTAGAATTATAAATATAATAAAATATTCTTGTGATTCGAAACTCTTAAGTGATGACACCGAAATGGAACTACCCCTCCATTGCTTAGTAAGTGACGACGTCTTATATATTAATTATAATTTATTTGACACTAAAACCACGGCACCACATGACACGAAAACATTGATTTTTCTCTGTCTAGCACCTAACTAAAAGTTATTTCCAATAATCAACGATCTTTTCAAAACTTTGAATACCGAATGTAACTCATTCGTTCATTGTTTAATTTTAGATGTTTATATTATAAAAAGTAATCATTCGCAATGCAAACACCTTTGTGGCTTGTATTGACCTACTGTTAAAGCTTACCCGCCGAAGCCCATTGTCGATATTTTACAGTACTGCTGCAAATGTCATTTTCTTTTGTAAATATTGACACAAGTTTTGGCCCCGACATATCTTCAAAGAGGTGAGAATTTGAAGAGTTTTAACAGTCATGAATACATTTAAAGTGTTACCCAATTGTCAGCCGTATTGTATTTCGTTCGACACATGGAACTCGCTAAAAATGTGGTTACGTAAATGACTTTAGCAGTGGGTATGTATGAACGGGGACCACACTATCACAAAGTTCAGTTTAGTAAAGACCTATTTCATTTCCAATAGTAAGGTAGTTAAAATTTAAGTTGAGCCCAAACAAAAGACACGGCTCGCTTTATTGGCTGGTCACGCAGTTGTTGATTAAATACTAGTACCGGGTTACGTAAGGGACATCTACCGTCGTAGTGTAATTTATTAAAAGCTGAATGAAACGTTATTGACTAGTTTTCTATTTTTAAGACCTTTTGATAGACTACTAGAATGCACCGCGAAATATTAATTCTATTGCCAGTGAATGATGTCATATTTTCCGTTTTAAGTGTCATGTTAGATTACAAATTGTCAAGTAACAACCGATACATAGCTTCATCACCAAACATCGCGACGATCCAATTTTGTTAAGGGATTGCTCTTATGACAACAAACTCGTAATTTATCACGTATTGTAACTAAGGTTTTAATTTTGAACTACATTTTAGTATCACAGATATCAGAATGTTCGATGATTAACGTTGCTTATTTCCTACGCTACAAAAACTGTATGTAGTCAGTGATGTCACGAAAGGGGCGAGTAGCGTTTTTCTTTGGTTTTCTCATTTAAATTCTCCAGAGGCTCACAAGGAAGACTGGGCTTGCCTAACTGTGTCGCCTCTTAAAAAAGTCGATATTATTATTACTGTATTATAAGTGCGACAGCCAGTTGATCTGGTCAAGTTGCCATTTTGTCTGGAAAGTCAACCAGTACTAAATGACGGTATGACAGTAGAGAAGCCAGTTCCACATTTTTACTGCTAGACGTCAAGCATGATGGTACATGTATTCATGCTGTGTTAGTGTAAAGATCGGGGGGGGGCTGTTTTATCAAAGCATTTACGTAAATCGTAAACTTACGATCAAATTTTAATTCTTCAGTATTTGTTTACATTTATCAAGTGTAGTAAATGGATCTGCAATACTATTAATGATTCAGTTACAGAACTCCTACAAACCAAATATTTCACCAATTTGCAGTTGTTTAAGAATTATAAAGATTTTAAATTTGAGCGTAACGTTAAGATTTTCGTAAGTGCTTTGATAAAACAGTACCCCGATGCGTTGCTCTTGACTTCTTACACGCCAAGTCCGGTTACTAGTAATTTATCTCGTTTTACTCAGACAAAATGCATTATACTGTCTGAGCCAACATTGTTTCAAGCTTATATATATATAGGCACCGTCTCGTTATAAACCTAGTTCCTAGGAAACATTAGAAATGTGGTGTCTGGTCTGGAACATGAGTTTGTACTATGCCTACTGATTCCGTAATAATAAGTTTAACGTAAGTTGTACTTTTAGTGGTTATTTAATATTGAAATAATGTCTAGCAAGCATTCGGAGAATTGGGAATTATTATCATATCCCATGGGTACACGTACCCGATTATGAACAGATAAGCGATAATCAGTTCAATCATAGTGTTGAAGAATCGAGTGAAGATTTCGGAGTTCAAACAAACTGCAAAAACATAATTCTGAAATATGGTTTTGCCCCGCGTTTTAAAACCTCATGAAGGGAGGTACCAAAATATGTAGAAATACAATAGAAAAGCGTACTCTAATCTCTTCAGTCAAATACTCGGATTTCTTGAACAGGTGAATACATTTGTTTTAATGCGAAGGTTGTCGGGAGGAGATAAAATGATTATTTTTACTGAATTCTTTAATCGAGATAAAACTAGTATGAAGAGAACACCGGCTGTCGAAGCTTGAAATCCTGCCTTCTTTTCACTAATTTGACATGATTTAGCGGTATATATATTTGAACGCTTGTTATTTGAAATGAAATATAGAATTGACGGTGATAGTATGATACTCGAAGCGCAATATGATATGACAGCTAAATAGATGAGCAGGCGATTAGTTGCATGGAAATTGAAAAAAAAATGTATTTTTATCGTTTGAAGTTTTGTTAGAGTTTAAAGGAAACCATTTTGATTGCACACTAAATCCAGACGAAGTGCAGACGACAGAGTAATGAATTTATTGAAGGTCAGTTTGTTGATGTCTGATCAGATAAGGGTGATATAAATTTGAATTACTGCCTAGTAAACGCTACCATGGTAATTTAGGCAGCTGACGGTATTTCTGTCAATAGCATTTTCAAAACGAGGCTTTCTGAAAACGTTAGATTGATAATTCTGAGATCGATACGTCTGTTGTCCGATTTACTAACTGATTAAGCAGACGGTTTGAAACCAAATATTCCTGTATCGTAATGTAATAGATTTGTAGAATGTATGTACAGGTTCAATTTGCTTTACCAAGGATTTTCTTTATTGCAATATCATACATTTCAAAATGTTTCATTGATCTAAAGTTTTGAACTCATGGTTGAGGATTACTACCCCCTTTGGCACGTCATCATATGTTTCCTAGTTGTCAATATAGAACCTTATTACCAAACACGATCAAGTATAGCCCCTGTGTTAAGTGTAGCCCCTGACGATGAAGGTCTTGACCCTAATTACATGTAATCAAAATACTGCTCCCTTTTGGACGCGATCGCGGAGGGCATGTCCTCTAGATCATTATGTACATGTAACCGTAGATAAACATCACGCACCCATCCTTTATAACTCCCTAACATGAAAGTACACTAGTCCTTATTTAACCCCTAAAACACGGGAGTCTACGCGCATAACCGGCGAGACAATCTGATCTTAGTGAAATGTTAACAGAACGAATATTTATGAGAATCGTTTTCTTGGTTTATGCAGTGTTAGAGAATTCCCCGATGACTTCCGAACCATTAGCGGGCTGAAAAACATACAATAATAGGAAACTAAAGTACTGTAACTTAACCTAAGAATACTCAATTTCCGGTTAGAAAAAGCAACATTTGTTTGCATTAATATGAGTGTTTTTGGTAAATGAACAAATTACGACGTTTTCTTCAAATCATCAAGAGGAAATCCCAACACGTTCTCGCAAGCTACGAAGTGTGAATTAAATTATCAGACGTTATACTCTAGTAATAGAATTCTCCATGTCTTCTAATTACTGTAGAAATTACTTTTAAAGACTAAAAAGCGTTTTCGGTGTGTGCGTATGAGTGTTATTATACATGCCTGCACGTACTTCTTTTTCTCAAGCCGAGTTCGTTTATAACGTGTTTCACAGTAGGTCGTTTTCGAGTGGCCTGTTCGATTAAGAGTTGTTACAGATTTACAATGTGAATTTAATTGCGCTTTAAGTGTTTGTTAATGCGGTACAAGCAATAGGAACAGACGCGTACTCACCAACTCTATAACACGATACTTAGTAAGTCAAAAGGAGGAATGTCAGATTTACAACATTTAAAGAAGCGCCTAATACCTCTTTAATGGTCCAATACTTCACTCGAAATAAGCCATTCAACGTTATTAACATTATTGAAATAGCCCCCCTTTGCCGAGTAGTCTTCACTCCGGAGGTAATGAAACAATACTCTTCAGCGTTTGAAGTACAAAAACAGTTTGCTACTATCATCAAGGAACAAAAATGGGGATGTTTCAAACATTTTAAAATTACTTGTAATTGATTTGGATGGAATATTCGGATAGCACGTCGCATATATGTAATGGCAGATAGTTTTAAAACTACATAACCACTTGGTTATACATGTAGATAAACATGTATAAGCAGTGTTTTGACGGCAATAATTCGGTAAGTATTACAAATCATTGCCAATAAATATCGAACTTTATTAAGAATTGAAACACAAATAAAGATCTAACGAATACCAGACTGATCTGTTGTGAAAATATTGATGCAGGTTTCATGCCGTGATTAAAATCGTGACAATGATTCCAGTGTAATCAACGGATAAATGAGAGGTAATTCGAATATCGAAATCGATGTATTCATAGCCGAAGAATAAAGAAAATTATAGTGCTAAATGAGGTCATATTCGACCACTATATTTTTGGTTGAATGAAAAATGATTCACTTTGACTGGGGAAAGTAGTTTGTTCTTACAGTGTTAGAAGCTCACTGACAGTGTACGAAAGTCGAATGAAGACAAACCGACACGCCATACTGCCTTAACCGGTCATTTAAAATCAACTTTAAGTAGCATCTTAAAACAACGTTTCAAATATCACATTTTAAAAAAATTTGTCTTAGCAAATGTTAATAACAATTTAGGTACAACAACAACAACAGCAGCCGGAACCGGAAGTTGTTTATATCAAAGATGTTGCGTTCACAAATCTTCATAAACCCTCACCTCACATATATTGCACGGACATTTCAGGCCATGATTGACAGTTCATAAATGGTTTCGTCTTAAAACCCCCATGTCGTTATGGTAGGATGTATTTATGATTCCCAAGTTGACGTCATAAAAAGAAAGTATATCACCGAACAGAATGTATCTATCAATTTCTGTTTTATGAAGCTTTGTATATGGATCTTTGGGAAGGAAAGTGAAGGTAGGAAACTACTGGGGAACTAGGTCATATTGTCTGAACGTTCCTGAAATAAACATCGCCATCTTCGCGACATATTATGCAACGCCGTTTGGGTTCCAAGTAAAATTAGTAAATAATGATAGATAACGTCATTCGCCTTAATGCTTATAAATCATCGGGTTTCTCGGGAGTTAATAAACTTAGCCAGTTAGGTATACATGTGGTGCACTGAAAGTACTGTGAAAGTAATTATTTTTGTTGAAAAAAAGAAAGGGGCACTTAGACCCCTTTGTTATGTCATACTGAGATATATTGATCGTTGGGAGTTGGTTTTGAGGACGAGTGGCCCTTGAAACTAACCATAATATAATCAACTACGAATCACTCAATAATTGTTTTAACAGTACTTAATTATTGGCATATCTGTAATTGTTGAATATTACATCAATATAATCCGGTTATATGCTGCCGTCATGAGACAACATAGCAATTATTGTATCGTTTTCCCATCCATTCCCAACCATTTGATACGCATCTAACAAACTGGTTCCGAACAGCTTCAGCAGATGTATGACTATACAGGTAGAGCTGGATTTTACATCGGCTAATCGGTAATCAACAGCCTCTTTCGATTTAAGTGTAAATGACTGTTTTTTAATCCTAGTCATGACTGGAAATTAGATTAATAATGCATAGAAATTCCACATCATTATTTTTATCAACGTTTTATCTCGTTCAATTTATTCACGTTATTTGCGAGATCTTGCGAGTGTTCATATTTTCGTATATGAAGTGCCGAGTAAGTGCAAAATAATGAATATTTTATGGCTTTAAAGGTGATATACAAGGAATTGAATGACAATACCCAATGCGTATTATTTACAGCCTTCATCATGCATCTATCTTAGTGGGGGTCCATTTCGATGTTATCAAAAAGAAAAAAATCAACCATCAATTTAGAACAACATGAACTCCACAAAATGTCATAAAATAAATCTCTTATGATTAAACATATCAATTTATTGCATATATAGATTCGTTTTCACATGTAAAGGTGCTTATAAAATCGGTACATCTTGCAATTTTGATTCAGAACGACATGTCCGATTGTGTCACTATTTATAGAGATCTATTAATAGAAAGATTAATAAAGGTGCAAACACACCTGTAGATATACCTCTTGGTTTTGCCCCTAAATAGGCTAGATTTACATTTGCCTTACGTCCGTCTATGATTGGGTTTGGGTCCTTACACGCTCGTTCAGCCGCTTCTCGGTTTGCCATCGTGACCTATAAATAGAAAGAAACAGTGTGTTGATACGTAATAATCTTATATTTATAGTAACAACGTTCTATTTATAGTAATAGTTAGTGATTCAACGATGGGAAAATACCAGCAAGGGCAATTCCTCTGCAAATAAGACGTATGACATACAAAAACGAACAAGGAACACACGAACTAAGGTCACACATGGTCTGTAATTATTATTTTCCTGCTTGAAAGGGGGTATTATATGATTAATGACAAATACTCCTTTGGCAAGCTGAAGTAAATTCCATGAAGACGTCTGTGAAAATGACAACAACAAATAATTCAGGTTAAATGAAATGTTTGTCTATGAAGATACGAGTGGAAAACCGCTAAGATTCTGTCATAAACACGCATTTACAAACTTCAAACAGTCGATAGAACATAATGAGTGTAGTGTTTGACAAGCCAGTCTTGTGTGTAGAGATAACAAGCTAGGAGATACTCGAACCATCAAGAAAATATGTCAATCATAATGTACGAATATTGTACACACACATTAACTAAGACTACTTTTTCAGGCATAATTCAGAATTAGTTTTTATACCTAATGTTACGCAAACAAAACTTTAAACCCAGACTGGAATGTCAGTGGGAGTATTTCCGATCCCGATAAGTCAAACACCACTTTTTGTACGTTTGTATCATGATATTAGAAATGACTCTTGTTTAATTGTGTGTTGGTGTTGTTTATTTGGCTTTCTTTGTTTGACTGTATTACACCCCATATTTATGCCATTAGCTCAACCCCTGGTTCTCCCCACATGCTACCCTCCCTCTGTGTGTTGTACCTCTCAGAATCCCTTTTCTGTCCATACCTCCCTGTTTCCCCGAAGGCCACTGCCTGCATCACCTTCTCTGCTTCCCCTCCCTGTAGTGTATTTTCTTTTCTTGCATGTATGTGCAATATGAAGTAAGAAGTGCCTTATACTGTGCAAAATCATAACACTTTTATTTAGTATTCTTGCTACGGTGACTAAAGAGGAGTTGTCTTTAGTCACCTCAGTGATATAGTTGTTGATATTGTTATGCATAATGCAGATCGTTTCCATTGTATATATAATATATAATGTATATCTATAATACCGGAGGAATAGAATTTAAAGTACAAAGACTACGTAACGTGTTGCTACTTGAACGACATTGTTAAACACTCGATAGTGTAATGATATCTATTTATGTCCACCAAATTTACACAAAACACTATAATCAGATTAAAATATCTAAAGTTTTGTACTTTTTGGACTTTTTCTGCTCAAAATTCTATCGATAAATATTGTAAATGCTATCAGGTGAGAATATGCTAGCTTTACGCCTTTAGTTTCGCATTCAGACCTTTTAATACCAAATTAATGAGAGCACCGAATCACATAAAACGTACACAATACCTTGCTTTATGACTGCATCGAAGCCAATAGAATTTCATTTAATTTATACACCAGCCTTTTGAATACTACCTTTGTTAACTGCAAACATGAGATGGATTAATTGTTATCGACCATTTTCTATCATATAGGTTCATTGTAAAAACCGTATTCTCATTTTATTTCAATTTCAATTTTTTATACCATTGACAAAAAAATGTTGAACATAAGAATAGATAGAAGGAATATGAACTATAAATTGCTGTGAATAATAATTAAAATACATTAAAATTCACATTATGACTAACTCGGTCGTTAAATAACTTTGACCTCAAAGGATGTTTTCACCGATTGTGCAAAATGCCGACCATGTAAAGCTATCTTATTTAATTCGAATTAGTCACTGACAGTGATCTTTCGTTATCTTGTTCAAGCTATGGTATTTACAGCGAAAGCCTTGTCGTTATTATACGTGCGATGCATAATGTTTAAATTATGCAAATCTTTTAATGTTCGTTTTTTTCGTTATTTATATTCCGTCTGTGCAGTATCAATAAACGTATTATTCGCTACAAAGATTGGAAATCGACCGCTTAAGGTCTACAGTTGTCGCACAGAATATATTTGTATGTAACCTTGCTTGTCATTCAATAGGCAGTATCATTTTAACTAAGGTGTTCAAATTTAACCAAAGTATACGCGATATCTTGTAAAATATTTATAATCGACAGTATGCCAATGACTTTGCAAAGGAAATCACGGTTATTTATTTGACCGGTGCACACCAGAATCCAAGGATCCTAGTCCACGGAATAAATTAAACTGACAGACTACATTGTCCCGAAGCAAGTATAGTTTAACCAACACCACAGCGTCCCAGTACAGGGAAATGATTGCCCCTAAACTCTAATGGATCCCTTTTAACGACACATTGTAACCCGTACCCCATGATGCACAGATACCAGAGACGGGTTGATCCGAGTATTTAACCCAGGACCACAATTTTACGATAATATGTTTAATCCACACCATAGGGTCAAGGCCTTGTCCCAAAATGACTCAACTGTAAACAAACCACAAGGATCAGATGTGA
The DNA here is from genome assembly GCA_947247005.1 of Spisula solida. Lineage (NCBI taxonomy): Eukaryota > Metazoa > Mollusca > Bivalvia > Venerida > Mactridae > Spisula > Spisula solida. The sequence goes on along the minus strand of OX365960.1, from coordinate 3,956,357 downwards.
AGTAGATACGCAAACAATGACTAAATTGTGAAAAATCTGAAATAATCATTGCAGTTGAAACGAGACTATAAAATAGTCGTCTCCGTTACAATGAAACGTAACTTGAGTTAATAGAAATAAAGTTTTACTCTGTTCTTAACTTCTATACGAAATAGTTGAATGACATGCGTTTCTAAACACATACAATAACAAATCATGGTGATATTGGGTGGTTTAATCGAATATATACGAATTACTGGTGTTAAGAAAAATAAGCGAATTACATGCACTCCTTCTATGGTGTTTTAATTTAACTTTGACATGTCACCAGTCGGTGTTTACATTGCCACTGTGGTATTAGGTTCCATTCGCATCCAATTACTAGCTGTAATACACCATCAAACGTGAGGATAGAAACATTAAACCAGGGTGAAATGTGTAAGCATTGATTAAAATTACATTTTTGTTTGAACAAGTACATACAAATGGAACAGAAAAAATAGAACATATCCTGCACATAGGATTATAACAGTCTAGTAACTAACGTTCACCATGTTGAAACGATGCTTACCTTTAAAATAATCGATGTTTTGAATTGTGTTTAAGGGTTAAGCTGATGCTAATTGTGCTGTAAAATGTGTAAAATATATAAGTGTTGTTATTCAAAGCCATAGGTAAAGGACCATGTGGCCCATTTAGAATGTTACACCTACGAGAAGTAATATAAAACGGGTGCACCCCTTTCAGTTTTATATATGATTTGTTAATCAACATACATATTAATTGTTAAAGCAGAATAGGGCAGTGGAACTATAATCATCTGATATGTAAGTGTTCTTGTCTGATGTGAGTTGTGGCCATGTCCGGACTAGTAAATAATGCCAAAATTTAGCCAGCATAGAACCGGCCATTTCGTGTCTATTTGTCATTGGCATTAAAAAATGACAATATGGGCGCGAATAGATTTGACAAACAACAACTATCACACATTCACGTCAATAATGTTGTCGAATATTAAATAAAGTTAAGCAACTCTCTAATCCATTAAATCTTGGACAAAATTACTCTTCCCAAATCACAGCATGCTTGGTTTAAATCTTGACCTCGGCTACTTGTTGATAGTCTGACTTGTTGACACTATTGAGTACCCGTTTAAAGATTTTGATAAGCGCCCAGATGTACCCGTGTGTTTAAATAATGTAAATCGGTGATAAATTTGTCACAATGAACGGTTAAAATGACTAAATCTAGGTACACGAGCCGTATAAGTCGGTATAAAAGTGGAGATATGGCCTTTTATTAAATTTCAGGTCATTTTTGTATGAAAATGCAAGCGCCGCTTTGTGGTATTGAAATGCGTCAAATAGTTTTCAATGGAAGCACAATGTATGAATATTTACTTAAAGAAATTTAGTTTGTTTAGGATTGAAATGGTTGAGTTTGGGGGATAAAAGTGGAATAATCACAGATAATGTTGTTAGGAATGAGACGATGAAAAGTTGGTAAACGTCTGGGCAAGATTTGGGTATGTTTGTATACAGGGTGTTAAAAAAGTTCATTCTCAATGTTTAAGCTTCAATAGTTCATTCATCTGACGTCAGAAGAATATAAGATTTTATGGTTCATTTTTAGAAGGTTCTACCATTGTTCTAATCTTTCGAGAATTAAATAAAGCTATTAGTGTAAGGAATTACAACTGTACACTGCGTACATAGGCCAGATAAATTAAGTATGAAGTTAAATTTTGAGAACAAACTTTTTTAACACCCTGTATATACACATTCATTGTGTATTGAAATAAAAATAACATAATATGTCAAAATCTTCAGCCTAAAGTGGCGACTTCCTTTGTTTCTTTGTTTTCAATATTACACGATATACTAGTAGCTGTCTATAAAACATATGTTCAACTAGCTTTGGCAAACGGAATAACATAGTTTCGTAATAATGGCCTCCTTTTTTTAGAAAACGGCGTATAGCAACACCTCTTTTCAACGCATCGAAAATGGTTATGAGTCCGCATCCCTCTCCAGTAATTAAAGAGGGGTGTTCCAACTATGCAACAAATGCTGTGAAATCTTTAATTGGCTAATATTTCTAAAACATAGTAGATCTAAACTGTTCTAAACGCATCAACTCGACACACGCGCGTTGGTACGTACAATTCGTTCTAATGTAATTAAACAAATTCTTCTCAACAAAAACATTGCCACCTGTTGACCATAATGTAAATTTAAAATGCCCATAAAACAATTAACTGATTGGCTTCAAACAGACTGCCTAATATCCTAACTAACTCTAGATGTACTGTGGTATGTTCACAATTCACGTTCATTCTAAATGATGCGTTTTATTCCTGTTTTACGTAATTTACTGGCGATAATACATTCGGGTGATTAACTTCAAACTAAATTAAGCCTGGTCTGTAAATCATAAGTGCATAATTAATATGCAACTTGCACGCGCCAAAACACATATATTTCATATGTTTGAAGATCAAGTGCTTTCTGACGGATGCATGTTAGTTTTAAAACAAAAACTGTCAAAAATGAGGAACACTTTTCAAGTTGCAGTTGACGTCATATCGAAATCAGTAAGGTTTATATAGAAGCACACAGAACACCCCCTCAACAATTAAACCGTTACAGATAAAGCAGTCGAAACAATTAAGAAAGCTCAAAGACGAAGTCACGGCAGAAGGAAACCAACTGAATGAAACAATGCCAAGTTCAACCGCAATAACTCGGCAATTACCGTACATGTTCGGAAATAGAACTCGACAAATTATGCTCTTGGTTATTGGACTACTTAGCGTAGCGGACTGGTAAAATAACAAAACGCAATGGCTCCTTGCCACAAATTATCAATGTATCACTGCGCGGGATTTTCCCAGTAATATCTAAAACCCAGCGTGCAGTGAAATTGATCGAACAAAAAACATGATAAAAACATATGTTTGAAAGATACAGAATGATCGCACAAATCATACAAAACCTTTGATCCTTGTTGTCTACTACGAGCAATGTTGTTTATTCAGAGTGAAAAGCAAACAACATATAAGTGTTTATGTTTGAAAGTAGCAGATAGAATAGTCTTGGTTTCCATACTGCAAGCATGCGGTGGCACAAGAAAAAAGGCTGATCATACCCTATCACCACTCCTTTGCAAAAAACATTATTTTGTAAATTATGTTGAAAAGTATGAATTCTTTGAAATAACATACAAGTAAAGAGACGTTCACTTCGTGTCTAAGAGGTGAGTTCTGTCAGCACCGGGCGTGTGCAGTAGGTCATTCTGTCAGCACAGGGGGAGAAATGTAGGTCATTTTACGTAGGGGTTGGAATTAGGACCAACAGGAAAACAAAGCCCTATCCCTAACATCAACGCTACATACGTCGTTCAACACGCTTTTTAGAATGTTTAACGTGGTACATTCTCCCTGCACTAATTTACATGGCTATGTTTTATGTTGAAGAAGGAAACAAAATAAATGAAAGAAGCCGTAATAACATTAATTAAGTGCATTCTTAATTGAGCGAAAAGATATACAAAGACCGAAAACGAGACGTACGCTCCAAATTCTTACCAGAACAATAGTTAAGAATACAAATTAAACTCTTTGAACAATTCCAGAATTTAAGTGTTAGGATTTTTATAGGGTTGTGCTTAGAATAACATCTCTCCGGAGAATTTCAAAAGTTGTATGATTGCCTCGCGAATTTGTAACAACTATTTACGCACGCCAAGAAAACTTTCATCGTTTCGTGTCTGTAATGTTATTCGTCTCTGAGGATAGAAATGCTTTTTCCAGTTCCTTGAACACTTAAATAGAACAATAATACAATTTGTCTGAGAGAACTTTATAAAGCTAGACATTGGTGATCTCGTGTATCAGAGCCAATATAAAGCTATCGTACAGGAGTATTTGAATTTTAATAGAATGCGTTTAAAATAATTGGCAACATCGATAATACGACGGAATATCAGGGGCTCAACTAGCTTCTGAATCTGAAGGGTCATTTTGATACTTTTGACTAATTTCTACCATTTTGGAGGAAAACACCCATGATTTTAAGAGAAAATGACCCTTCAAACCAAAATCTTGGGGGTCAAAATATGACTTTGTGGCAACTTTAAGGGTCAAAACCTCTACTCCGAGTCAAACGGAATCCCTGGAAAAGTTTAATATAAGAATGTCATACTCTGCTCAAATACTAGCATCGCCACGTGTTTGTCAGGATCAGTTATTCTGAGTTAATTTAACAATCAGTAAAGTCCGAGTATTCCGGATATAGCGCTGTTCATAATTCACTCCGGTGATAGATGTACGCGCATTTAGTGCGTGCACGGCAGCAATTTGTTAAGCTCGTGAATAATTAATCGGGTAAAATCATTTCAGATGTCAGACGATATAGAAAGCAAAGCTACTAGCAATAAGGAACTTCGCATCTCGCTCTCAACTTCTGTGTAATTAATTGATAAATTAACGAATTAATTATTCTTTATTCTTAATTTCTTATAAACAATGCAGCTCACAGATGCTCTGCTTGACGCCGTATCTCGACATTAGCGGTCGTATGCGGGCGAAACAGAGAACGAAATGCTTTCTGTTTCTTTTAATACGTCTTTGTTATCTGCTGAATGTGAATACGTATATCTTCAGAGATACTTAAAATGACAAGTTTGTGGCGATATTTCTATATTTATTGAACACATTCGTGATAGAAACTACGTAGGTATTTACTCCTATGGTTGTTAAACCTGCCACACGTTACCCGTTACGCTTAACAGATGCGTTCGGTTAATGTAGGATATGTGCATATCTGCAGAACTAAACATACAGGATGAGAAGTTTTTGCAATCATGCACCATACAACCAAACTTTGAAAAAATGTATGGCAGATAAAGACAATAATTCCTTTGTTAACTAAAATCCAGTTAAGCCAGATCGTCGACACTTGTCATTTTAAGGAGTACGCTCAGAATGAGATCTTGTCACCTGACCCAGTTTTTGCGATACCAAGTTTTCGCGAATTTTAGTTTTAGTTATGAGATTGTTGCGCAATGCTGAACGATAGTAACCTTCAGCTTTCAAATTTTGTCATAAAATTATCAATAAACTGCTTGGAGAACATGGCACGCGCAATAACAAAACATTACCAGGACTGGAAATATCTTGGTTTACAGTAATTGTTCTCGACTTTCCTACCGACATAGATAAAAAATATTTGTCAAGCATGATATCAAGTGAATTGACGCGGCCTTTCTAAGAACAAGTCTCGCTCACTGACACATGCCTTCAACTAACTCTGACAGTTCTCGGAATATTACACCGAGTCTTCAACCAATAAAATGTCATTCAAACATTAAAGTGATAGAATGTCCTTTATACATTGTTGTGCCCAGAACACACGAACTCTTGGTAAGCTGGTTAACCGAAATATTTGGTTTCACAATATTTACTGTAAATTACCGCAAATAAGATGGACTGGTTTATAAGACGGTTTATGCAAAAATCCAATTTACACAGTCCGGAATCGTCTTATGACACAGATCGTCTGATAAGCGGACTAATATGGCTAATATACAGTTAAACAAAATGTTAGGTGCCGATTCTTCCCTCCGATCCTCTTAAAATAGACGAATCTGTGTGAATGGTCACCTGTATAAAACAACCATCAAAAGTCTATAAAATAAAATCATGCATTGATATTCTTTAAAAATACTTGCTGAACACGAGCGATTGATTGATTAAGTGGGTCGCGTGGTAGATTGAGAAACTAACAAACTGTCTCTATACATGTATATAAAGTCTTAATTATTACTATCAGCCTCTATTGTTAATTACATTGTTTCAACTCGTCCATGTAATTAAGAATGAAATATGTACGTATACCGTTTCCCTTTACTTGTTTCATCCTACCTAAATTTCTAACAAAGAACTCGAAATTACACAATTTGAAAAGAAACATCCTACAAGAATTGACAGTTTTACCTATACACGATGTTTCAAAGCTCAAAAATGCGCGGAGCAGGCTCCATGTTTACAAATTACCGCACTAACAAGACAAGATGTTTTGAACAATCTCTGTGCAAAACCTCTGCGAACTTAAGAAAAAGACTGACGATCAAATTTCCTCTGGTGTCAAAATCACTAAATGAAAACAAACGCGTGCCAGGATCTACCCCATGATGGTTCTTCATTAAAGAGGTAATAATGTCGAAAGAAATCTTCTGGTTGAATTAAAATGCTTCAAGTTTAAGAAATGGTAAATATTTACTTGAATTGAAGGGCGTTTGGTATCTGGCTATATCAAAGTGCCTGCTACCCAACACAGGAAGCATCGCTTCGCGCATGCGCTTAGGTAAGAAATAAAATTAATAAATACAAATGTCAACTTATAATAACATAATCAAGCATAAAATAGATTATTCTGATGTAGCATACGTACTCTAAGCATTCTGTTACATCCTAATTACAAACTATAATTGAATGTTTTGGCGCATTGTCAAACATGGTGAACTAATCAACATTTCGGATACGTTTTTATTTCGGATGTATCGAAGGGAAAGAATAGTAATCAGGAAAGATAAACAATAATTATGCTGGGTATATACTCACGTTAGTTACTTGTGATATACGATAAGTCTTCGGAGTTTTTATTCTTTATTTAAAGAACAGATTTTACCAGACGGCTCTTAGGCAAATTGGCGTCATGTGACCTCTCTTCTAGCACATCAATCATTTGGACTGTGTTGTGAAGTTGTAAGCATTATAACAAGAGTAATTGACCCCTCATGTGAAGCTTATAATATCATATCGGTCGTTCGCACTAAAAAGTAAACTTAGTGCGTTTGATATGATACATGTATTTATATTTTATTGTCGGATTTATGGCCAACTATAACTAACTATGTAATAACTTTAATAATACACGCTGATTAATAACTGCGAACTCTTAATGAAAATTATAATATATAGAATCTACGGAGAATGTACGCACTACCAACCCCTTTACATGACGTATTATAGTTACAACTAATAATACTTAAAACTATATATTAAACTTTTTTATTGTTGGGTATATTTCTGAAATAGTACCATTTGTATGAATCAGAGAAACTCACGTCTAAGCACTGATGAACATCATGTTAATCCTAATAAGAAAAGTGTAGCCGAGAGTAAATGGCTGATTAATTAGTCGAGCATTTTAGCATCGAGAGTTTTGTTTCATCAACATATTACGAGCATTTAGACTTCTACAGCGTGGTTCAGTTAGGTGTCCGTAGACATACCACCCGGTAATTGAGTAATTATCGAGTCTGACCGGACCAAATGTATTCTACAAGAAATACGCATAATAGGTTTGGAAACCGCACTAAGTATAAATATATATAAACGTATTTTACAAACGACCTGAAACTTTTCATGTGTTTTCTGGTACATGTACGATGTCTTGTGTAAATATAAACTTTAGTTCAATAAAACTATCAGCAGCACACCATGTTAATAACATGTCCAGCGGTGTGAGTGCCAAAATCAAGATGCACAATAATAAAGCTGTATTGGGGAGAGCTATAACCATATCATTAACAAATAAGATAACTTTAAATGTTCAACAAAACTCGACTCCCTCTGCCATGGACTGCCTTTTGACGGCAAGATTCTTGTGTTTACCCGTGATAAAACTATACAAAAGGTATAAGATAAATTGCCGAATGATAAATCCTTCAAGTCAACGAAAAACTATAGAGATTAGGACTTTCTGTACACCGGAACGATCTTAAATGTCAACTCTTGAAAAACTGCTATTAAAGCATTACATCCGAAGTCTGGACAGGGTAAACGGCACAGTACGAGTTTTTATCTCAAACCAAGAAAATCATGAAAGCGTCCGGTGATGTGGAAGAAAAAAAATGTCTTCCTGAATATTCGTGCTGGAAACAATTTCCCAATTCCTGACATATCAATCGAGTGGTTGACATTAGGAGTTAATACGAGCGTTTCTTCGTAGAATATTGCGATAAATGTCTCATGTTTCACTGACAGTCGAACGTGACTTCATACTGATAAAAAGTGACAAAAATGTCGCAATATTGAAATTCAGGATTTAGGTTCCTATTGTACAAAGAATACTCGGAATTTTATTTGATCTTTGCTATTGTATTAGACGACAGTTTATGTGTGCGATTCGGGCTCTCGTTGTTTCTCGTTGATTCGCGTTCGCAGAAAACGTCAAGTAACACAGCCTTACGAAGTCACATGGTCATGTGGTTTCCAGACGATATTTATTGATACTTAGAAACGTAAATTTCTGTATCATCGTAATTATTCAGCCGTAAAATATAGGAAGTTCTGATATATTAGCTATCAGCGACCATAATAGTTGACAAGCCTACTAGAAGATGATAAAATATGACTATTATCAATTTCTGAGATTCTTCAAAAGGAACCTCGTCTCTGTCACCGTTCTATAGTCTCCGCACCCAAAACCAATTTCCATATTTTCGCTACGGTCTTGCTAAGGCACAGCGTGGTATGCGTTTATTAATTTTAGATATTACTCTATACTAGTACATTATTTAAACTAGGGTTTCGTCTCGTGTTTGAAGTGCATTATATTATACTGTAAAGTTATTAATATTCGGGTTGGAACAAGTTAGGTTGATTTCATGGAAGAACTAGATCGCGAAATTAAATCCCCTCCAATAAATGACCTCAAAAATACGTAAAACAAGTGATGTTCTTTCAATGTTTAAATTGCACGAATTTAAGAAATCCCCAAATTAACATTTTACCATAATCCGCGAAAATTAATACCCGCGAAAATTAGGTACATCAAACAAGGGAACAAAGACATTATTAAAGACACAGCAGTTCCAATTTCAGCTTCTCTTAGAACAATCTGATGCAATTATGAACATATTGCAATTTAATTGAATATATTCCAAGCATTTTATGACCAAGGTTAAATGAAAATACCGAAAATGCTGAGAACAGAACAACAGCCAGTGTTTGCTAGAGCATTTAATTCTATAAATTGTAAAAAGATATTATTATAAATTGTTATACTTGTGCAGAACGGTCTTATATGCTCATACTTAAATTTGATTGCACAATCAATCTGACCAGTATAAGCAGTATCCTGGATTAACCAGGCACCTCTTTTAAGCAGCCTATATACATGTATTGTAAAATTATTTCGTGGTTTTGGTGAAAAAGACCATTTCGTGGGGACGTACTTTTTGCTTTATTGGTGGCAGCGACGGGCATATTCGACAGTATTTCCCACAGGTGTATGTTGATTTCAGTAAAATATCAAACTGATTACTAAATTACAAGTTGGAGTGCCTCAACTAATTTTAAAGCAATGTTTTAATATGAATTTTTAAAGCTTGTAATTATGCAAACTATTATTATTATTATCATTATTATTACTAAAAAAATTGAATTAAAACCTATGAAGCAAGTCACTACATGCATTTATGAACAATTGTATGTCAGTACATATTAAATATAAAGTTTTACACGTACATGGATAAACCTCTATATAGATATGAACCATTCGTCGTCATGTCTGTCAGGATTCCCAAAATATAAACCGATGGGTTCTCAAATTTGGAGAGTACATTCAACCTACTCAAACTCGATACAAATTCACTTAGCATGAATTACCCGTGTTTTCTGCGTCCTGTGAGAATGAATAGATTGGTTTTACAACCATGTAATAATTAGATCACGGGACCATCTGAGATATTACTTTGAGCTTTCAACCCCTGTGAATATCAACACCACTTAAAATCTCATCACGATGAGGTACCAGTTGTAATACTTGTAATACAAGCATGTATCAATCAATCGATCAATCAATCAATCATACAATCAATGATTGAATCAATCAAGCAATGATATTACATGCTAACGGTTTCTCTTTCATCACTGCGTGGGATGGGAAGGTCGCTGACTCAGCTGAAAGTTACAATTTCAAAGGTGCTGAAAGTGTTGTTTGTATGCTCAAAGTCAAAGAAACACTTAGGGCTTAAATGGAATCAGAGCTCGTGGAGGCTGCTAAGAAGGTCATAAGACTCATCAGGAAAGTAGTCTGTAGAACAAGTTATTTATTAATACAAATGTATATCAAGGGGAAACTGTCCGTATACAATATTCTTACCAAACAAAATCTCCACAGCAACGCATTTTGTTGTAAAGGTACGACATAGATATATACAGGTTGATGCGGACGAGAAGGTCGATCTGGAGAGGTGAGTGTGAGGTTATAATGATATATTCTTACGCAACAAAATTGATACAGGCATAAAATGCTATGTCCGAGATTCTTTTGCAAGCTGATAACTGATAAAAGTTGCATAAGAACCGTATGAACGGCCCTTAAAACTTAAAATTAGTTGCAAAAAAGTCTGAAAAACCTGAATTCCTCAAAATTGACATTTATACATATAGGCGAAAATGAAGAAAACCAGACCTTTTGGTTAATCTAATAAATCTGAAAACTTTCACCCATGTAATTTTACTACTTGTAAAGCATTACAATGATTGCTCTAATAAATAGACAAACTACTTCATCGCTTATTTCAAATATTAGCATGAGTTAAAACACTTTACTCAATTTTAAGTGCGCAGTTGTCTGGATTAGCAAGAATCCAATAAATACTTAAAACTTGAATGCAATGTATACAATATACAAAATAGAGGCTGGCGAACTTTTCTTGGTTTTTCTGTTTATTTATCTTTTAACATACAAATATACTAGGTTTATAATTGTGACACACAAATATCTTGACTTATACTCGACGTTATACTAGTACATGGGTGCAAGTTAGACATTCGGAAAACAAACTTGAAATTCTGAAAAATGGTCAATTTATATAGAGAAAACAAAGAAAAACATACTTTTTGGTACACTAAAAACGCCTGAAATCTTTCACCCATGCAAATCATTATCTAGTGGATTTATTAGGCTTATAATAGTGACACATAAACGTCTGGACTCATACTCGACGTTATGCTAGTAAACAAAAATTTATGGCAGCAAATTGAAGAAATCAGCTTTCAGGCTTAGTCTAGATTGTATTTAGTTCAGTTAGCTTTTTCTAGACTGGAAGATATAATATAATAGCAGCATGATTTGTGTATGTTTTGGTGTCTGTGAATAACATCTGGCTTCCACAAGGCAAATATTTACAAGCAGTCTGATAATCGTTGAAAGATTCGAGGTGTTTGGCTATTGTTTTGATAAACGGGAGAAGGTATGGCCATAGGGAAAACCAGACTTCCGCATGCCAAGGAATCAACACTACATTGAGTGCACACTATACATGATGGTTTCATTTTATGAGAGTACAGATGATGCGGACAAGGCAAGTGAATCACGAGTGAAATATGGCTAATTGTGGTCCTAATTGTGGTCCTGATTGAGGTCCTAATTGTAGTCCTAATTGTAGTCCTAATAGTGTCTCTAACTGTGTTCCTAAATATGCTACAGATTGAGGCTCTGTGTCCATAAGTGTGGTCCTAATTGTGGCCCTTATATACTTCTCCACTGTAGACCGGTAATGATATTGCATACATAATTCATAATTTAAAAGTACAAACTATACATAAACCTAAATTTGTATTCTTATTGGAGTTGTCTTGTATGCTTGAGATACAATGTTGTTACATTGTATATGTAAACGTGTTATTCATGTCAAGTCTACAGTAAAAGTGAATCCGTGTTTTGTTTCAAATGATAACACTGTGGTTAGTCTGTATGGAATTATCTTCCATTTTATCGGTAAACCTCGTCTTTAAGTCGTATCATTCATTTTATGTGAGCAGTTTTGAACATAAAGCGTTTGAAGTAAAATCAAGATGTGACTGTTTACGTAATTATCCGAACATATCCGAATGTACAGGCATATTTAACAGACATTTGTACGTACTACCACGTGTAGACTAGGTGTAAGTATGATTTAAGATATATGTGGGAAAACGCACAATGTGTTTGTTATCAAGGATAGATGACCTCAAAACGTCAGGTACAAAGAAAGTGCAGGTTCATTAAAGCTCTGTGATATCTGCATGATCCTCATAGATTGTTTCCGCTCTCTGATGTACGGCAAACACGCTTTGCTAGTAAGCCCGCATAAATTTTATAGCAAGTTTTATGATACGAGCTGCACTATTCCTACACCTCATCTACTTGTTTTTATTGAATCCAGTAAGCTCATTAAATCAGCATTTTAACCCCGAATCGACGATAACAAACGCTGGTTTGAGATGCCATTAAAAAGAAAACAAAACGTTCAGCCATTGTGTTACTATATTTAGCATGCCCTAGGTCATGTGATTGTCGTAAAAGGGAACATTGTGTTAACGTTACGTTCTGCATTTTTGTTTTTCGGGAAATTCATTATTGTTTCGTTAATTATGTTACTATATTTAGAATACATAAATCACGTGATTGTGGTAAAATAAAACTCATTAATAAAACTCCTATTTTGTATTTCTTCACCATATCAACTCCAAAAGTACGATAAAGGCGAGAACACACATGCATAAGAAACTCAACTAAAGTAGAGAAACTTTCAGAGAAAGGTTAATTAATGTTGAAAAACTGAAAACCCTTATTAGTATTTCAGGGTATCTTTATTACGACTTCAATTGACGCCCCTGTATAACACTAAGTGGGTACTACAGTAATGCAGTAATTATGTTCCCTTTTTTCTCAAGTGGCTAATTTAAATTATAATGTCTTGCAAAGCTAGTATATCAATCGTACTTCACTACTCTTCATACTAAACATGTAAGTGAAACAAATATGCGGGAGTTTTTTACGTACCGTCTCGTAATGTACCCTTAGTCTGACTGAGGTACGTGACCTTGACCCCTGCAAACATTTCTAACTCATTCAAGGCGCATGTAATTATTGAACATTTGCTATAATTGCATTAAAGTTCTTTGAGTAAGTTTATTCAATTTGCCTCTCCAATTACAACATAGTGTATCATTTGATTAAACGTTCATTACGAATTCAATGCATACATAATTCGACACGTTTTTTCTTCTAATTACTTCATACCAATTCCCGCATAAATTGTATGTGCTGAAATAGCTGTAGAGATAATCTATACAAAGAATTCGTGCATGATTTTTGAAAATTTTAAACCTACTTCTCGTAATCTTGATAAGTTTTTCAAGCAAACATGAAACATGGAATCACTTTGTGTATCTCCTAACGATTGCTAAGAGGGGCGTAATTTACGATACTAGGGTTAAAGACCGTACCAACACCGAACAATCCATCTCGGTATGCTCTTAAACAAAACCAAGTACATCATACTGAGATAGTTTTGTTTATATTCGAATGTTTTCTTACTATGTAGGACATTAATATCATACATCATGTTTTGATCTTCCCGACTTGTGCCTGGCAAACAAGGAGCATACTAAAATAGTGGTTAGTCAATTTCTCAGAAAATGACACAAGAGCTGGTGAACGAGAATTACTAGGATAGGACTTGGGACGAGAAAGTGGTGAGAGGGAATGTGTCCCATAAGTCAGAAATGGCTAGCCCTTTACAATAGGAATGTCACTATAATAAATAATGAGTTCAGCTTTTATTAGAGTAATGTTCTGTAGTTTGACAACGTTCAGGAGTGTGGGTGACCGGGTGATGTGATTAACCAGACGGTCTGCATTAGATAATTATATTAAATACTAAAAACAGGCAAACAGAACAAGAGTGTTATGCAAGTTGTATTATACATTTATGAATAATGTATCCGTAACTAGTGTTGAGACTCTATAAAACTGCCAGTCAAACTTGACAGATTTGTCTGCCAACGAACTAAACTAACATAAAATAAATTTGTTCCACAAAACGACGAACAGCGACTTGACTATCCATGTTTTATGTCCTTATTAAGGTACGGGTTACTATAAATGGAATTTCATTTAAAACGAACGAATTTTTTAATCAAGTCATAAGAAGTTTTTATCTTTAACGTATTATGTTTGAGTTTCAGGCTCTTAACTGTTCTGCTGAGTAGAAATAATCGGGAGAAAGTCTGGGAAAATGGGTTATTATTTGGCTTCAAGATAGAATCTTAACTTAATAAAATGTATTTGTTCACCAATCCAACAAACAATGCCAAGAAATTTGAATAAGCTCCATAAAATGTCAATAAATGGCTCAAAACATCTGTTTATTCATCTGTCTTAGCTCCTAGTATAAAGATTCGTACACTAATAACTGAAACAAAATGGCGGCACCCCACGTGGTCACAGCGTGTAGACAAATCGTACATCATCGCTTATTTCTCGTATATGTCATATCGTTATGAAGGCTATCGTATTTTCAATTAATTTACAATCCAATACCAGTGGCACAATAATAGTGTAATAAAATTAAGCATATGTTTTTGATCTTCCGCGTTACACAGACGCACCGCCATTAATCAGTTCGGATCAATAGACGCTTTATGGCAAAATAATGTTCAAGTCACCGTACGTGATGGGTGAAAAAAAATTAGCAAAAGAGCCCTGGGTCGGTAGATGGTAGTGCGTTTCATTGGTGTTTCAATGTATTTTCCATAATTACCGATCAGATTAAGCTATCATAGTCGTGATATAATCATAGCTAAGAGGGGTTCCTAGTAAGTGTACATAAAACCGGATATATAAATATTCGGATATTGACGCTAAATTCCAAACATTTGAAACAGCGTGTGTTAGCTTTAAGAACAAATAATTTTGATTTTTTTGTGTCGAAATGTAGTTAAAACACAATAAAGTATCGCACAGTTCTCATTTTCCTGTAAGGAATTCGATATTTCGAATTTAATGTCGACTCGAAATAAATCCTATCTTTACAACGTAATAATGCATGTACTTTGTATTAAAGAGCGCTACAATAGTCGTTTATAGACAGAGTAATCTTGTTATACGGTTGAATGTTGAATAGCTCTCCGAGCGATAAGCTGAACAACTGAACAACTAATTTACAAACGACGTTGTAAATGTTAGGCCCTCACAGTCGTGGACGTGAGTACTGTTTATCTCAGTGACGATATCACGCCCTCTTAATTCTATCATTTAGCTGTTATTTGTTATCGTATTTTACAAAATGTTCTCTGATTTATATGTTTTTACTGAAATGTAAACAGTCCACTTAAGAACATCAAGCCACCATATTTGATCTTGTGGTTAGACTGAAATCGAATTTATAAGATGGAACAAGGTACAAACATTGTTAAAACATCTTTATGACATGCGACGATTTTTACAGAATGTTTGATAAGATTCGCACGGTCTGTACCCTTTCTCCCGCTCTACTCGAATTATTTCTATAAACAGTGAGAATATAAATTAATCTTCCTCAGATATTTTTGGAAAAGGTCAATATTTTTTATGTAATGTTTACGTCATAAAAGTCACGTGACGTCACGTGACAATGTGAATTGTGAGGACAATGGTTGACATAAATCGCTTCATAAAAAAGGCTTTCAGAAATGTTTTAGGAACGAACTGTAAGATATTAAGAAACAATCTTTAAAGGGGCAAGTCGGACTGTTTAAGGTGGCATAGAATGTTTTAAATGGGCAAGAAACAACATCGAATAGTTTGAATTCAAAGGTTTGACTGTAACACCAATGACGAATATCGGAAGTCACTTTGTAAGATATTATAATTGTACAGATTGAAACGTTGTCCAATATCGGCTGTTTACTTTATTTGTTAGGACTATAAGAAGTGGCCAATTAACTGGCAGACTTCAACTCCGCTGTGGAGTGGGGGAATTATTATGTTCAGACAATACATCCGTAGAAGTTTTAATTACGAAACAAAATTAGTCTGTAAGCAAACTTTAATAAACAAAATTTCTGCGTCTGAACCTGTCTGGTTTATTGATTCGTATGGTTAATGTATTCATTGTGATATATTGTCTGCGATATTGTCAAATAGTGTGCTTGTATCGAATACAGTCAGTTTTCACAATATATCAGACATTGATTCACGGGGTTTGAATATTTGTATCATGCTTTATATTCGTCTGTCTGACTTAAATCAGAGTTTATTGGCAAACTCAGCAATATAACAATATTACAATCGGGAGGTCATGTGAAATAACATTGAGAGTCAGTTTTATATTAAATTAACAACATTTGCTGAAAACCAAGTTTATGAATACATTTGAGAAGTATGTTTTTGCCAGTTTGTGTCTAAAGTCGTCTGCTTATGTCATGTCATTGTTGCTTAATTTTAATTTCTCTGAGAAAAATACTATAAGCTACGCCATAAACTAACATAAATGGCGTCATAACCAGTGTATGTCATTCGTCCCGCGATTAATCACCCCCAATAATTTCGCACTGGATATAGGTCGAACCCAAAATGAAAATGTGTATAAATTAAAAAAAACTTCTACAGACTAGTCTTAAACCACAGTTAAAGTACATTTCACGGTGGAATATTCTCTAATGTCATTTTTCTAGTGTTTTTTTTAATAAACAAACTAAGATGAGGTTTATTTGTCATTATTAAACAGTCACAATGTTTTAATGCCCGTGTCCTTAGAGAGTTAGTGTGGGGAATGTCAGCACGAAATCTTCAATGTCGGAGACGTCAATTTATGTGTTTGATGTATTTCACGTGTCAAACAGTGTTAGAGAAAGAATTATTTCATGTTCATAAAACATAGAGAATTATTGAACAATCAGTTTTCATTAAAACCAAAAAGATATTCGAATGTTTCCAGGTACAAACGAATGTCTCAAGATATCAATAACAATTAGAACAAATATCATCCGAGTGTGACAGTATTGGTTGCCAGGCAACCACGATAATTCCAAAATTGCTGCAATGATAGAATAATACTAAACTCCAAACAAATGTCTAAAATCATCGATGGCAAAAGAGATTTTTTATTCGAGTTCTGTCGAAATTCACCTATATAACAAAGGTACTTCGAAGACTGTCTTCATCTAAGGTTATTCGAATTTTTGATTTATCGATGATAAGAAAAGGTTATCCGAATCATACAATGATTTATCTATGATAAGATTACTCAGACTGTTAAACTATAACTTGCTAAAATGCACCTGTAAGTTTATTTATACCCCAAGTTGTAGCATATAAATACACACGACTTGGGGAAAACCTCTTGAAATATTCTATATTTACGACTTTTGTAAAAGATATTAAAATCGTATTAAAAATTCACAACGCATTCCGAGTGACGTAACCGCTCCGTCAAAACATCTGTTTTAAAATCTATGCGCCTGTTGAATATTTGTATGATACTCCAGAGAACTACGGGTTTGAGAAATATGAGCTGAATCGGTATGTTGGTTGTATGTATCTCAGTGTTTTTGTACTTTGATTCAAGAAGAATTTCTAGAAACTTAACGACCAGTAGGAGGTTTAACACGATTCCAATACGAGACAATCCTCGGATTTAATTCGGTACTACACATCGTCGGTTAAATGCCATAAGGGCTCATCAGCATTTTTTAAAGTATTGAGAAAAACAGCTTTGAAGTTTGGATGTGCCTTAAAAATCCAGTTTTGGAGATGTTCATTTAGAATTTTGCACACATATGTATGTTTGTATGTTTTATTTATATTCTGACAAATCAACTGAACAATAGCACAAGTATTGCCATAAAAGGACATTTTGTTGATGAGCCCTTTTGGCAGTTTAAAAATGTAACTTTTAAATGTCAGTAAAATGAAGCAAAAAGGGCTCATCAGATCAGGACCTTATGATAAATAAATGTTCTTGATATATTAACACTGTTTTAGTTTGCATATTTATTGTGTACATTTGGTAAGCAAGTTGGACAAGTCTTCCGCAGTCTTATTGGTATTATATGCGTAATTGCCCACACTCTGAATGTGTCATTATTACGTTTTCTAATTCATATCTGGTAGCGCTAATTGATCTTTGGCTGCATAATAATAATGCTGGTAGGAAGATTTTCATAAAATCCATGTTACTTTGCTGGGATTACTAAACAGTAAGAATCACACACATCCTATAGGTTTTTCTTCTTGGCATTGGAAATGTTTTTTTTATACTTTCGTGGAAAAGCACGTCCAGCAGCAGATGGGCGTCATCTTGATCTGAAGTTATTCTGTGTGTTCCTTTGTAACTTTTAGCACTTTTACCTTTAGCCAATTGACTTTGTTTCTATCTACGAAAGTTTTGAAGTTTGAAATTTCGGTACTTTTTTTCAGTCTATGCTTTAAGGTCATAAAATGAATCACATCTCATCGGGATAGCGGTGTAAGGTTTTTGTCATCTGGCCATATACTATAGATAACAATGTAAGGTTTTTGGCGTCTGGCCATACGGATAACAATGTACGGTTTTTGTCGTCTGGCCATATGGATAGCAGTGTAAGGTTTTTGTCGTCTGGCCATATACTATAGATAACCAGGTAAGGTTTTTGTCATCTGGCCATATGGATAACAATGTAAGGTTTTTGTCGTCTGGCCATATGGATAGCAGTGTAAGAGTTTTGTCGTCTGGCCATATGGATAGCAGTGTAAGAGTTTTGTCGTCTGGCCATATGGATAGCAGTGTAAGGTTTTTGTCGTCTGGCCATATGGATAGCAGTGTAAGGTTTTTGTCGTCTGGCCATATGGATAGCAGTGTAAGGTTTTTGTCGTCTGGCCATATGGATAGCAGTGTAAGGTTTTTGTCGTCTGGCCATATGGATAGCAGTGTAAGGTTTTAGTCGTCTGGCCATATGGATAGCAGTGTAAGAGTTTTGTCGTCTGGCCATATACTATAGATAACAATGTAAGGTTTTTGGCGTCTGGCCATACGGATAACAATGTACGGTTTTTGTCGTCTGGCCATATACTATAGATAACAATGTAAGGTTTTTGTCGTCTTGCCATATGGATAGCAGTGTAAGGTTTTTGTCGTCTGGCCATATACTATAGATAACTATGTAATGTTTTTGTCGTCTGGCCATATGGATAACAATGTAAGGTTTTTATCGTCTGGCCATATGGAAAGCAGTGTAAGGTTTTTGTCGTCTGGCCATATGGATAGCAGTGTAAGGTTTGTGTCATCTGGTCATATGGATAGCAGTGTAAGGTTTTTGTCGTCTGGCCATATACTAAAGATAACTATGTAAGGTTTTTGTCGTCTGGCCATATACTATAGATAACTATGTAAGGTTTTTGTCGTCTGGCCATATGGATAGAATGTAAGGTTTTTGACGTCTGGTCATATGTCCTGAACAACAGTCAGAATATAAATTACATGTTTAGCAACTGATGGAAGCGAAATATTTTGAGTTATTATACATGTGTGCTAATTAGTCTCCTACCAGTTTTTGACCGGAGAGGACTATAGGTTTGCCCTCCGTCTGTCCGACCGTCAGTCAGTTTGTCAGTCAGTCAGTCAGTCTGTCCGACAAACAATCTGGATCCTGACTTAACTCAAACAGTTTCCAAGCTAGGCTTATGAGCATTGGTATGTGGATAGGGCAATAAGGGGATTATGCACGTCTAAAAATATTTTATATCTGACAAACATTGTGGTTGCTATGGCAACAGAAACATTGAAAATGGCCTCAAACCGGTAGGGGACTTCTGTATTGCTTGCAATTCTTAATGACTTGTTTCAGATGAACTGCGCTGTCAATGGAGAAATTTCTTTGGAGAAATGTAAACTGCTTGTTTTCTAGGTGCAATGACCGGAATGTCGGTCTCATGCTGGGATTTCCTTGACATACTATATCATCCTTATGGTTCTTTGGAGAAACGTTTGCATCTGATGTTCTCTTTCTAATACATACATCATAATGTTCATACCCATGTACAGCAAGGAAAGTCATCATGCTATCTTTCCTTGTACCTTCTGACCTATTCATATCCAGGCAAATATGAATGACTGGATGATTCAGTTTACTTGAATACTTAGTTTGTTAAATTTACATTAAACTAATCTGCCATATCTGCATATTGTGTCATGTATAAATTCGGTTGTGACCATTCCTCTTCCATAGTGATAAAATTCTCTTGAAATGTGTTCACTATTGTGCATACTCACATGTATTTACAAAGTTACCGTTTTGTATTAAGCCAAAAGGGCTCATCAACAATCTAAAATTATTCTGTAGACTTACACAAGTAGATAACTTCATGCATTATACAATATGTACATAACTTAGTTTCATAAGTAACTAAAAACTACTCACTTGTGTTAGGAAATAATACAATTTGTATATTATATGAATATAATATTGTAAGAGCCAAAAGGGCTCAATAGCTAAATAAACATTTTGTGCAATTGTATTGAAATCATTTATGATAAGCGCCTATAAAATGTCTTTATTTTAATAGTGATCATAACATTTAAGCAGTATAAAGGATATATAAGTATTAACCTTAGTTTATTTTCAATTTAAAGTTCAAAACATCACACAATTGTATGACTAAATGCTGCGCTCGTAGATACACAATAAGTCTGTACAGGAAATATTATTCAGCAATTTTCCAGAATATATTGTGGTAAAATAAACACCTTGATAATGTAAATTAACACTTTCATACCCGGTGCATCCTTAATGGGTTTACAGATGAATATTCTTTCATTAGCAAGAAAAAACTGAGAAGGGCTTATCAGCATAGAGTATTGCTGTTGAGACCTTTTGGCAGAAAAAATTTGTTTATGAGTCCTTTTGGCAGTATACATATTCAGGATTACAAAATGGTACAATATATCAAAGTAACATATTTTGACAAAAATGTTGGAACTGGTGGTTAATAAGTTTCTAACATAAAGTTCATATAAAAAGCATTTAAAATTTGTAAAAATGTCATATTTGACTAAAAGTGTTGTTGAGCCCTTTTGGCGTTTAACCGACGACATGTATTTAAATGGCTGTTATGGGAGCAAGGTCTAAATAATGAGACACTGACACATTCCAATTTTATTGTGAACGTGGTTGATTTTGAGAGTATGTTGTACACTGCCATGTTATTAGACAGGTGTCTTCAGGAACAGTGGCTATTTTGATAACCACTGCGAACTAATTAGTTAAACGTAAATCCAGAGAGCCACCAGAAAGATCGAAATAGCCTAAGTAATGTTTATCTATCCTTATGTAGTATGTATACAAATCTGGACTCCTAATGTTATACACAGTACAGCAAGTACGTTACAAACAATGCATACAACCCTCAGAAATTGTCTGAAATCCTTTAAAATAAAGTTTTAATAGAATACATAAGAATTCCTGTGTATCTAAGATATCGAATAGAGGTGAAATCACCAGCATATATCGTTCATATCCTGTCGTAACGTCCTCTTATCAACAGTGCTTGCACGTCAGTGTGGTTTTATGGATCCCGTCTCAAAATATAAAATTAAGATTGGACCAAAATCAGGGACTTTTATTGTTTAATTAATTCAAAGTGAGAAATTTCGGCGCGAAATTGATATTTAACGGCCGTGCATTACACTAACACCTTACGACGATGCCGTGCATACCTGATAAGAGAAATTGTGTCTATAACGTATGAAAAACATAGACTTTTAATTTCACCCTCGCTGTGAGAAAAACTGAACTGATAAGGGTTATTCAATCTTACAGGTATATCTATATTTATCGCTTTTGTACATGATTTAGAGCCACAAAACGACTATAAAATAAAACAAAAGTCAAGTAAATTCTTTGATTGATCGACAAGATGCTTCTCGTGAACTTTACAGTCATATTAATTCTAAAATCTTGCTCGAAGCTGGGTAATAATCATAAATGTTCAGTCCAAAATAGACTTCATTGAGCCACCATAGTAGACGGTAAAATCCGGTATGTACCGTGCTGTGGGAAAGGTTAAATTCCGATCTTTTCGGGACACCGATGAACGTTCACTATCATTCTTTGTAATCGAAAGTCAAAGGTGTATCATTAATTGCTAGATAATTCAAAATTCCATTGGCAAGTAACGATGCACTTACAAGCACATAACAAATGATTTAAAAGTATAATAAAATAAGAAACACTCGAAACTGGGTGAGTTCATGGCCATGATTCCGATCGAACTTGTTGCGTATTCTCATCGAATTCGAGTGACGATCATGCTGCGTTATATCTACCACTCTCATAATCTGTGTGAGATTAACACAAACAGTTGGCAGTTAGAGAGACTAAGACTTGTTAATCTTTGATTTCTCTGATTGATTCGAAGTACAAAATCATCGACCTAGATCTCAGATATCCTGACACGGTATAAACATTCCCCTAACATTACTACTCAACATCTGTAAAGTATTTTATCAATATGTAATCATATTTCATAATATTGTGTAATTCTGCATTCTTGTTTTCAGTATGCCAGACTCTCATGGCGTATGGTGACTGCCTACACGTTTGATAACATATTCTATTACATACCTAGCTGTATTATGATAGGTTAATTATAAACAGTTAGAATTAAGATCGTATGCGCGAATTTAGAAATGAGGTTAACTACCTAGATTGCTTCGATACTAGAAATGCACACCAAAACACCATTAGTATGACCAATAACATAGTAGCCACAACATTAGGGATAGGCGAGATTGATCACGGTCGTCCATAGGCAACAATGATAGCTTAGATGGGTCGTTCGTGGGCGACCTGGATAAGTCAGTGGGTGGCCATGATAGTTAAGGTGGGTCGTCTGTGGGTTACCAGGTTAACTCAGGTTCGTTGTCCGTGGGTGACAATGATAGCGCTGGTGGGTTGTCCGTGATCGACCTGGATAGTTATGTTCGTAACCTACAAGTAATAGACTAAGCGTACGGTTTTATGCTAGAACTAGTCCTATGGTATACTAGTAATCAGTAGACCTACTTAATGTCATGTCAGTCCCATCACGTCATCGTGTCAAGGATTTAAATATGCCACGTTCTCAGCTAGTGTCTGTAAATACAAGACAATGACGTCTTGGATTGTATTCTTTGAACAATGTGCCAAACTATGTCGACGTGGTAAAGTAAACAAGATTACTAACATAAAGCAGCCAGGTTTTTGAATCAGTTTTTGTCAGTGACAGTTACCAAACACATTACCACATGGACTTACTCCAGCAAACAAAAGTATAACGGTTATAACTGATAACATGTACGTGTTTGTATGATAGTTATGGCGGAAAAGAGTGCAAGAACTGCAGTATTGTACCGGATGTGCATTGTTTATCACCTTACCACTACGGCCCTTGTCTGAATACGATTACTTCTTATGTTCTCTGTGTATTGCATACACTCGTTTGTGACCCCATATTCTAATATAACATATTAACCTACAATTATTGCCCCCATTCTGAATTCCAGTAGATCTACACGAGTACCTGCTTCAAGATTGTCTATAACTCAGCGTCCATAATATTCTTCGATGTGTTTATTTTAAGTATGTCTAAACAAGTAAGTAAGCTGTAGACAACTATTTCATCATGAGTTGTACGTGGTGGGGAGTGAAGCTAGTGATGTATACAAACATTGCTAAACACATTGATAGTATCTGCATGGATATGTTGAAGAATTTCCAAATCACTCGACATGAAGATAAAATAACATAGATGGAGATGGACAGGTCTAAAAATGAGAGTGGAAACAAAGACCAATCCTACTAATGTTGCTCCTGTGTGGACGACAGATAGTAGACCGGTACAAGAGAGGAAGACACAAAGAAACATTGATGGCCCTAGGAGAATGGTGGATGGAGAGTTGAAAGAGATGAGTCTCCCTTGGAAGGCACCAGAAAAGAGAGACAGCTAAGGACAGACATGAGACTAGGGGTTGGTTGACACCAGCCTGGCGTGTGACCATTTTAGTGGAAGGAATTTAGGAGATGGACTATTGTAGTAGCGACCGTATATAGCTTCGTGCGAAATGAGGAAACATTTAACTAGTTAATGTTCGAGTACATTATATTACCAAATACAAGCGCCTATCGAGTATGGTAATGTGTTCTAGCACGATATTGCGTGCACAAGTTCCTATTTTATATGCAAGCCACCTACGCTTTATACGAAAAACTTATTAACTCGAATCGTAATAGTTTACTTTCGTTTAACTATCAAATAACATCCAGACGGTGTAATATTACGCTAAATACCTCAGAACCCCATACAAGATCTATACATAGCATGTATAAAGAAATACTAAAAATTAGACTTTTTATTGCTATCACTGTTTTGCAACAGGCGTGCGCTCACTTAACCGGAAAATTAGATTATAAAGTTTTTACGACATTTAAATTGCTTTACGGTAAATACTAAAGTTTTCCTTCAATATTGAATATAAACATTTAAACAATATAATAATATTGACATTTTTCAGATCCGTTTACATTTATAAGCGGCCATAATAAAATGTATACACCCGCTTTATCCCCAGGCACTAAGTAGAAACTGATAACCAGAAAAATACCTTAAATAGGCCATCAAACGTGAACGTCCTAAACCTGAAACACCCGAGGAGGCATTTTCACACGTTTCTATTTTTAAAAGTGACAAGGAATATTTTAATTTCGCTGTATACACCTCTCCCATTATACTTGATACATTATTTGCTCATCAAATTTCTTTAAATCTATAATATTAGTATACGAGGGGTGATCAACAAATATGCGGACACATGCTATATGAAATGTTTGTTACTTGAGCAATATTGTGAGACTCGGTCTGATAATAGATTGGCGCCGTACACGTAACCTACCTACTCGTGTAGGGTTTGGGTAGCCTACATTTTACATGCATTTTGACTATAATATACATGTATATACGGTAAACTCCAGTATAGCGATTTTCAAAATAACCCTTAACATTCAACCCTAGCGGAACTGTGGCCCTTAATAGGTTGTTCTGTAGAGGCTTTTAGTGTGTATCTCGAAAGCTTCGATTTATGAAGACTGCCGGCTAAGGAGGATGCATGTTTTCATATGATGTGTTTAATTAACTAAAACTTGGAAGCATCATGTAAAACCATTTTATGAGATAATTGCATTTTAAAATGTGTTATATGCACGTTGCAAGATATTGCTATACCAATAATCGGAATGTATAGCGCAATTAACGTACTTCATAAGCTCATCAAGGCTATTCGAAATTAGTAATTGCACGAGTTAACATGCCGCTATATCGGAAATATAAGCATGAGAGATGTTTTGGCTTACGGTCTATTAGTGCGCGAATTACTGGTGTATTCTAATTATTATCATTTAGATTCGATTTTTCCACTGGCGCCTGGTTGAGTTTTTGTGGAAATTGGTTCTAAAATTGAAAATATTAGTCAAAGAATAAATACTGAAGAAAGAAGTCGCTTCAAGGGTGTTAGTGGTACGTATATTATTACAAATGTAGACATATTTATGATGTTCATTTGTAAATCATCCAAAAATAAAATTGTGAATATACATTGTCAATGAATCTCCATTGAAACCTCCGTTATTCGTATTGTTGATGACAGAACTCAATAACTGACTTCCAAAAGCTTATTATACACCTTTTTATAGCAAATAAGTTTTCATGGTGCTAAATTGTATACTCTTCTATTTTAACTATTGACAGAGTACCCGTCATGTTTGTTGAAAAGAAACCATTGTCGCCTCTGTTGAGAGGGTACAAGTTTTTAAAAGCACCTATACAAGCCATCCTGCTGTGACGTTTTGCAAAGGTATAAGGTTTACAATATCGTCTATTAAACGTTGGTGTTCAAATAACCAGGGCTTTGTGTGTTTTTCTCTGTGTGTCATATTTCACGGTTGCATTTAAACACGCAATGTATTTACTACCCCCATAGTTCGATGTTTGGTAGATATTAATGGGTAGTGTTTGTTTACAATACAGTACACGCCAATGTGAACTTGCTCAGCTGTTCTCCCCCGTCATACAAGGTTATTATTGAAATGTTAAATTCTTTGTTTGAATGGGCCACAACCTGTTTGGATTAGTAAAAGCCACAGATAACTTAAACACTGAAGCAGACCATTTTGAGAACGACAATAGAGGAGTCTTCAATGTAATTATTGTTCAAGAAACACATGACCCTGAAACTACCATAATGCCTGATGCACAGTATTTGGGCAAATTACAGAAAAACAGGTGTACAAGGCCATAATTTTTTTCCCTTTTAGTTTTTTTTCAAACTTTTTTCTGTATTTATTGCATCAAAGGGTATTACAGATGTTTCTATGGTTTTCGTTCAATGTCACATCTTCAGAATTTATTATCAGGCCTTAGAACATGCGAAAAATGGCCATTTTTGCATGTAATGCGTTAGCATCACATTTTTACCCTTTAAACAACATGAACTGTGTTTTGAATATTACTAAATGTACACTTTATGTTAACTTCCCTGCACAGACAAATTCATTCTCTTTCCAATGAGGTATAAACCATAGATTTTGGTAAATTTATTATTGTTCTACATCATTTTAAGTAAAAAGGTACTCGTGTACACAGGTCCATTTTGAGAGAGTACTTCATTTAATAAAATGTTGGGGAAAAAATAATTAAAGAGTTTATAGCAAGATTTGTTTCATATTTTTATCTGGAAATAATCATTGATTTGAATAAAAAAAACTTCTGGTAAATCAAAAGAACAGTAATTTTGAAATTACAAATTTTGTGGTTCAAAATTTGTTTGTCACAGGAAATCTGTAACGTCCGTCCCCCCTCTGTATTTACTAAAAAACAACAAATAAATATCTTTAACTGGCATTAATTTATGCATATAATCAGTCTTATTGTAGAAACAGCAAAAAAAAATTGATATTATTAAATCAAATGACATTTTTTTAGTGATGAAAAAAAAATGATGTAACGTCCGTCCCCGTAACGTCCGTCCCCTATTAGACATGGTTACTTAAAATTACTGTATTATGATTAATTTTGATTTTAAATGAAAGTTGATGTCAAAATCATGCATAGAATTAGTTTCTTTTAAAATTTAGTGATAGTAAGAATTATTTTTCACAAATGTAATGGTTATTTATACAGGTTTTAGATTTTTTCAATTTTTATTTCACTTTTTTTCTCATTTAATTATAAAAAATAGTTGCTATAAATCAAGTTACAAATTTTTTAATTCTCTTATATTATACTACCTTATTAGAAAAATGGAACTGCAAACTTCCAAATGGGAATTTATATTAGAAAGATTAAAATAACATTAATATTCTGAGGGGACGGACGTTACAATTTAAAGGGACGGACGTTACAATTTAAGGGGACAGACGTTACAAACTTTGAAAGCTAATAGTAATGTATTGTCAGATACTCACCAGTTTGATTTCAGTCATTATTTCAGATAGATGCATACAATATATCAATTTCAGTAATATTTCAACACTTTTAAGAAGTTTAATACAAAAACATGATTTCACACCACACCCTAAATATCAAGCAGAACTTTATTTCTTTATTTTAGTCTCATTCACATATATTCAAATACAATTGCATTATATATCACATAAACATTATTATGTGACCATTCTAATACAGAATTATAAGAGACTTATAAATATTCACCACAATAGTACACAATTTATTAAAATGCAACCATATGACTTGTATACACATATTACTGATATAATATTTTATAAATAATGGTTTTATTAAAATGATATTATATACATAAATATTTTAACATTATTTACTAACATGAAAACTAAGGGATAGTTTTAAATGTTTGTTAGAAATTCACTGAATGTATAATATAAGTATGTTGTTTAGTTGACTTCCAATTAAAAGCATAATTTTTTAGTTGATGCAAGATTTTAATTTCACTAAATGACCCCTAATTATGCAGCTACTGTCTCTAAAACCAGTAATTAGCAATAAACTAATATACAACCCTTTTCAAGTCTAAGGAGTTTTATGATCTATTTCCTGCCCCCTGCAGCTTCAGTAAGTTCATAATCAATATAATTCCTTGTAAAAACATAGACAGCTGTCACCAAGTTACATGACCCCTAATTGTGCAGCTACTGTCCCCAAAACCAGTAATAAACAATATACCAATATACAACCCTTTCAAGTCTTAGGAGTTTTATGGTCTATTTCCTGCCTCCTGCAGCTTCAATAATTGATAATCAATGTCTTGTAAAAACATAGATCCCTGTAAGGATTTGAGCAAGGATTATGCAATATTACCTAATTGGGAGGAGTTATTTTAAAACTGTAAAGATAATTTCACACTGTAGTTAAACTGTGGGTGGGGCTATTAGTCTCTTAGACAGTATTGCTCTGTGCATTATGGGAGGAACTCAATATTGTTTGATTGAAAATATTAAAGTATTGTATACTATATACATACTGATCACATAATAAGCTATTAAGTTGCTTTTAAATATGGTATTGCAACCATGAATGCTCTAGAAAAACACTGTGTTTATCGGGAAATGTTTCACTAATACTAAATAAGAATGATCAATCTTAAGTGAAATAATTTCTTCAACTTTTATTTAATATCTGAGTCAGATGTTCTCTCACTATTTCAAATAAATTAGTTATAAATATTTAATCATTGATCTTATAAGTGGAACATTCCTGTATCACTCACAATATTATATTAAATGCCTTTTACATAAAATTTCTTTTTATAATAATTGGTTATTGCACATTTATATGAGTTGAACTAACTCCGGAATCTAAAATCATAAATAGCATGTTTTGCATAAAAAATGTTTTTGACATATTTATTTTATCTAAACAATGTGTATCAATTATATAATCTGTTATTATGAGCTGAAAAAAGAAGAGAACAAGACATTATGTTTGTGCGTAACGTCCGTCCCCTTTAAATGTAACGTCCGTCCCCTATTTTCAGGATCATATTTATAGATCATACTTTGTTTCAATGGGCAAATTATTGAGTAAACATGTATAACTTTATTACTATGTATTCAACTATTTATCATATGTGTGTTTATGTTTCCTAGAATTTGTGCACAAGTTAACAACAGACAAATATTTTAAAAAAATATAAAAAAACATAACTCAAAATGGATTGACATGATGATAAAACTCATAAAAATCTAAATCTGCAGGATTTTTTTGTACTTGCTTAAAAGTTGGTGTCCAGAAAATAGATAATATGGTTAATTATGAAACAAACATGTTTATTAAAAAAATATTTGCAGATTTGTATTTCTATGTAACGTCCGTCCCCTAAGCTGATCAGCCGTATAAAATGCTAAATTTCACAAAAACTATTAACGGGAATGACTTTTTTTAAATTAACCAATAAAATAGATACATGTACTCATATAAAACACTTGATTTGACATAAAAATATTAAACTTTATTTTTTGACCTTGATGCTAACACAATTTGCCCAAATACTGTGCACCAGGCAATAACTGCTTAACGAATGCCACTCACCACTACTGTGTAGATCCATGCTACAAATGTACCTGTATCAAAATGTAATGAACGGTTGTATATTGGCCCCTTACTTTTAAGACTATAGGAAACTTTATAGATAAATTTGATTCCTCCAAATAGAAGAGCATCTAAAGACTAAGTGAAAATGCTTTGTCATATAAGATGAAACTATGTAGCTTTACCAGAACCTGAGGTTATGTGTGTATTTCTGTTTCTGTAAACTTACACAAGAAATACTATTGGAACTTGTACTTCAAGTACAGTTAACATTTAAAAAGTCGTAACTAAAACAGAAAGCTCTCAGTACCTTTCGTTCCTCTTTTGATAGAGAACGGTACAGAACAACCTGTCGTTTCATGCTCACCGGACCGTACGGGATATTGGCATATTTCGATGCCCATGATTCGGTAACAGGTGCTTCCAATTCATCAACACACCAGCCTACATAGAATGAGCCTACATCATTGCTAAAGTATGATTCATTTCACCAATGATCAACTGGTACATGAGGCTATTAATTGCATGTTAATTTGTTTGGGCTTGTATTAATGTTTAGTTCACTGATAACGATTCAAAATTGAGTCCCGATAAATCTTCAAATTCTATAAATAGAAATTTGTTTTAATTTGGGTTCTTAACTTTTTGAGGAGTGGGCATTGATACACACATATGTCACGTATTTCAATCACATGAAAGCTAGGTACTCAGTCTTATTATTCTGACTAGGTGGCTGTAACCGACCATTGTTTACTAGTAATACTACCCAAATAAGCTGAGCTCCAAACCAGGGGGGACTAGATCAGTTTCATCTTACAGTTTGGTACCGGGTATGAGTTGGTCTAAGCCCATTCCAGATTCAGCCACACTTACCAGTTGGCCTTCGAGCCCAGCTCATGAAAATACAGTACAATGAAGCATGTGTGGTAAGATCACCGTTAAGAAAATGATAGAACAAACGGCTCATACTCTTAATGTACTATGTCTTATAATACAGGAGGTTTGAAGCAAACGCTGATTTGTTTTTTTCACTTCGATATTGTACCGATACTAGTCCAATGTACTTTAAAATATCTGGCACTCACGGGAATCGTCCTAATGCTAGTAACGGCAAACACTTATTGACACCATTTTATG
This sequence comes from Spisula solida, assembly GCA_947247005.1. Lineage (NCBI taxonomy): Eukaryota > Metazoa > Mollusca > Bivalvia > Venerida > Mactridae > Spisula > Spisula solida. The sequence goes on along the minus strand of OX365960.1, from coordinate 3,925,845 downwards.
CCTGCAATTAAAACCATGATTAAATTCCTGACTGAATGCGGGATACGAACTAAAAAAAACGCGAGTGCGTATATACTATAAATTTTAATCTAGTAAAACGAGTAATTATAAATAGTCGAGAGCTGTATAAAATGCCAGGGCATTGGTGTTACTCTACTAGCAACGATTTCTACCAACAGTATCGTGGCAAATCATGCAAGCTGGTTACCACTGTTAATCGCCAGCCTCCACAGCATGACATTGTGATAATCATCTACATTACATAGGTAGAAAAAATAAAAGTAGGAATTGCATCTATAGAAATAACGGTATATAAGCATATGGTAGCTTTTCATAAAGATTTTCCGAAGATGAACGTAATATTTTCGCGTGCACAACGATCGTTAAAAACGGTGCATAATTTGTTGTTGGTTTCCAGCGTTTACTGAACTATATGCTATTAAGTATTAACACATGAAAGTGACATAAATACAGCTTTAATAAGCCCAAAACACGCTACCTGATGATTTGGCTTATAAGTTATAACGGAAGCATATTTGCTTTGAAATTGTCTTATACTACGGAAGCAATTATGTTCATTAACGTTTGAACGATGTTGGTGATTTGTTTAACATGTGTTATACTGACCAACACTTTAAATAGCGCTCATTAAACTAAATGAGCATTAATGAATGGCATATGTACATTGGTAAGTTTCATCATGGCACTCTGGTGAACCTTGAACGCAATGCATGAACATACCGACGAGAGTGAAAACACACCGGTGGAGGCTTAACGCGTGTATACTATATAATGGTCCTAAATTCCGTAAAATTATGAAATTTAATTACTCAAGTAAAATACTAATTGCATGAATATTTGAGCCTAAAACAACCCTTAAGAACCTTTAAATAACATATAAAACTAACATGAAACCATAAGTTTTTCTCATTTTTCAAGTTAAAGAGCTGAGGCAAGCTATTTTTTTTTCTTAGAACTATACAGTAGATTATCGTTGTCGGCTGAAAGCTATTATCTGTGTATGTGAAATGACATGCGTTGATGTTGTTCATATTCTGAGGATATTGAGAAAGTGAACACGTGATGAACACGTGATCAGATGAGATAGGGGGTTTTGTACGGCTCGTACATTCCAAACATTAACAGACCCTGAACGATACCATTTGTATATAGATCTACTTGATGCAAGGGAGTATTTGGGAATCCGAATAGAAAGAGTTTCTTGGGTTGTCAGAGGTGAGAGAGTGAATAAGGGGTCACTACAGAAGTAGAGTAGAACGGGAAGACGTGGTTGGGACGGTACAAACTAAGAGAGAGAAGGTATATAATGATACAAGAATAAGCTAGCGTCCTTCTTACTTCATATGCTCAAAGTCCCTTATGACAAATCAATAGACCGGGTAGAAAGTTATCAGAACATATGCTTTTTAGAATTTTATAAGATAATCTGATTTCCTTTTATTTGATGACCCTGAAATGTTCCGAATATGTCAAGGTCACTGGAACAGAAGAACACAAACTGTTGAAAGAAACTTAAGGACCATAAATACGACAGTATGCAAATATGAGCAGACGGCTTAAACAGACGATAAAATTGCTACTGGGTGATAAGAGCAAAGTCAATAAAGGGGTAGAAAAGAAGAATTCATTGTGTGTGCGATGATTTTGAACAGGGTATTATCAGATAATAACTTCTCTTAAAATCTTATAAACCATGGGCAATACATAATGTACATTCGTCATATATGTTTAATGTATAATACGTTTCCGTACATCATGAGATGTAATTTGGTTTTATTTCATAGGAGTGTCTCTGAGATGTAGTATGATTTTCACGTGATAAAATAAAGTTTATATAAGGGTAAGTACCAAAGCATGCTCGAACAGACAGCTTGGTGGCGTTTTACTTTATACTAATTTATTTAAGGTCGGTTGTGAAACAAGTTTTTCCAATATATATTAATGACTCTCGACACCTCATTCCTGATTATATCCATGGTACCATGCCACGATGGTATGAGAGTAGAGAAGTCAGTTTCTATTTTATGCTGAGCGTCGAGCAAGGACATTTCTGGTACCACTTTTATTTCGTCTTTGGTATGACGTTTTGAAGTCGTTACGTCAGCAAAAATGAAGATCGATTCATTAATAATTTGTTTAGGTCAAACAACATAACGTCTGTTATTTTAATTGATACTACGATAATTTAAACCTTGGAAGTTTATACCTATTCTTAATTTAAAACTTTTGGGCAGACGACTTTGTTGGTCAGTCAGTGTAGATATACATCATGACAACTTCACATTGCGCATGTCATCAATATCACATTTCCGGTCTGTTTCCATGTTTTTAACAATCACACAAATTGAGTATCTTGGATAAATATAGACAAACTAATCACACCACGCAAGAAAAAATACACACGAGAAAAGAAACAAGAAACAACATATCTCCGACACTATTCATAACTCTGGCAAGGGATGCGAGAAAGATGCACGAATCATCGAAAATACATCAGCCAACATCTACAAAATATAGATTCTATCAGCTCTCTATACGGATCATGCTGGTTTGAGTTTTCTGTTGTGTTTTTGTTATTGTTGTTGTTGTTGTTGTTGCCTCTGCGGTTTTGAGAAATTCGCGAAAACTGGTGATTTTTGTAGTTTTGATGTGTGAAGATTACCTCAAGATAAAAGAGTTTATTTGATATGAGTTTATATGATTATGTTATTACCACGTGGTTGGTAATTTTCAGCGCTGTATCTGGATAGTGTTACAAATCTATAGATGATGACAACGATATTTTCGTTTTGCTATTCGTAAATGTTCTATGTTGATTTTCAATGAATCGTGCATACTTGGAAACAAAGAAAGAAATACTTGAAAATAAGGTGATTTCATGCATCAGTCACACCAGTGATCAAAAAGAATCTAACACAAAGTCTACAATAAATAGTAATTACTACTGGAACACGTAATCACCGCACTCAACGCCTTACTTACGGCTACCGGTAGTTATCCATAATTTCTATACATTTTTTCCAACATTAAACTCCAAGAATTTTATGCCATTAAAAGGGCAATTTCTTAACAAGATACACAAATATACCCCTTCATTTTTTCAAACACCTTTTTCCCCAAATAATTTGGGAACACAGCTTTTTTCGCATACATTATAATATGCAAATGAGCATATGCAAATTAGCTTTTAATGAATATTCACTTACAAATCCATATCCACGGCTCTTTCCGGTTTGTCTGTCTGTGATTACAACAGCTTCTTCAATTTCACCGAATTTGTCAAAGAACTCTCGTAGTGACTTGTCTGAAAATATAACAACATATTATTATTCCATTAGGGTCGAAACAGTTTAAGGACGAATTGGTTAAAGTACAAAGTATGAGTCGAGGTCGAATCAGTTTGATGACGAAGTTGACCGTGAGTACAAATGAGTTTAAGGACGATTTAAGGAGTAAGATTAATCAGTTTGATGACGAAGGAAGATGGTGGGGTTGAATGTTTGATGACAAAGTAACTGTTGCCATGAGGTCGAATCAGTTTGATGACGAAGTTAGGAGATGCCTATACGAACGTGGAACAATGAATTGCTACGAGACAGACATATTCAGCATCCCTACCTAAGTTTGTGTTGAGATCACCAGCGCATTGGGTTTGAAATACATCAAGGGCGAAGGCGGTAGCTCTTACGTGCAATTTATAAAATTAGTTTAAAACAACCCCCAAATCAATCTATAAGCACTTTTAGCTTCTTAATGATAATTAACCGAGATGATCGATGCACAAAATGTTAAAGTTGTAATTAACGTCAGACGACCTCATAGTAAACAGTAAAACATGAAATTGCCTCAGTATTGATCACCCAAAAAAATTGTAGACGCAATTCAACAACGTTGTTCCTGTTTGTTTCAACTATTTATGATGCAGAAATTACAACAAGTGATTAGAACGACTGAGTAAAACATAAAGTTGTAAATCATGTGGTATTTTATGATTATACCCGACACACCGCCACGTGGTCTAGTATCTTCTCACACGCGAGTATAACAGACTATTAGTGAATATACGCGGTGCTTGAAATTGATAGTAACTGGTATGTGTGATATGTGTACAAGATAACTTGAACGAAATGGAAGAAGATTACTCCGGACCCAATGTATTAAAGGAACATTCACGGGTGTAGTAGGGGCTTCATTTATTAGGGCTGAATGTCTAGGTTCGTTTTGACACGGAAATACATTCCGTGGTTTTGATTATAATTTCACTAGCGCATGTATTTGAAAGGTCTTTTTGTTTATAATTTAATTACGACCTGAATTCGATAGGGCATTTGGTTGTACTTTAACTACGGTCTGAATTTGAATTTTAAAAATGTCGTTTTTTTATTCCTCTTTACTCGATATTTCCATATTATAGGGAAAATGTCTATAATTCCAAGAGATATTCGGAATTATGAGGGTCAACAGTAGGCAGGGTCCACAGGACCCTGTCAATGACCATATGGTAGTCGGATGACGATGCTGAAAACGGCATCATAGTCCAGTTGCTACCATACAATTACATGTAGTTGGCATATGCATGGTATTATAGGGTGTTTTTTGCGTCCGAAGAGGACCAAGTTTAAGTACATTAAGGTCCACACTCATCAGTGGAGTTGTTGAAACCTATTGATCATAGTTAAAAACCGTATAACCGTCCAATACTTAAAACATTCTGCAGTCATTGCAAATAATAATATACGACTACTGTAATTTTTATGACAATGAATACATTAAATGTAATTGGAGTGTTCACACAGAATTGAATAGTTTAGCATATTTGGTTTGTATTTCCTAGAATATCCTGGTGTGAATGACGATACGGCACGTAATGGATTTTAGCATTAACCTATTTTTTAGCTGGAATGGTATATGTTCTACCGTACACTAATCTAATCTTTAGGGGTCAGACTAAAGAAATAAGGGTTTTTTTCTGTGCTATGGTGAGTGGACTGATGAGTACCTAGCTCACTCGATATATCGTATACTAGTATCACATTCGATGAGTCGTTAACAGACCAATACACGTGCTCTTATTTCAACCATACATTGTAATGGCAGTGATGAATATTTGTATTTCCAAATATAAAAAACCACAAACATTTCTATTCAGCTCTGTTAAATAATGCATGTTTGTATTTCATTCCATGTCAACTTAGAGTTGGGTTTCAATTCCAATATTGTGGTTTGATTTACGGTCGCATTGTAAAGCATGTCGATAAAAGCGTCTGAACGAACAATATGTGAAAATATGTTTGGGGGAGACCTTGTCTATGATACTGTCATGAGTAAGAGACATAAAAAACACGTTGCTTTAATCCACTGTTCAATGCGTTATCAGTGCTTAAACGTATTTTATACTCAGTTGGTAAAGCTAAGTAAGAAGAAAAATGTTCCGCTATGTATAATACACTCAAACGTCGACTAGGACATTTTACATTGATCGTTGAAATTTAATTTGACGTCTAACCATGATTTATCAAAAAGTCGACAGTTGTATTTTTGACACCAGGTGAAACCTGTGTAAGAGAATATCCTCTGAGTCACTGGGTAGTGGGTATAGAAATCAAATATACGGTGTAGCTGTTTTAATCTAGACTTTAGCCCGTACCAGAAAAGAAAACGAAAGTAGGTATATAAAAGTAAGCAATTTTGGGTTTTATGTAGTTTTATGTAGTAAGAGAGCGGTTAACATCAAAGGTACGCTGTTCATTACCAGTTATTAACACTAATGTTTATTTATGCTGCGATCCTGGATGAGGATTGTGTTATAGAATGTTGTCTGATTGTGTAGGCTTATCAGTCGTGGGAGAAGTGAATATAAACACATGATAATGTATGTCATTCTGACGAAACAACAGTAAAACCGCTAGTTTTATCATAGTCATGTACTTGAGGGGTAAGATTATGAATCAAAGAGTACCTCCGTATGGTCTTTGTTAAGAACTATACATTTTAGGGGTTGTTAAAGTGTAAAAATGACTTGACATACGTGTGGAAGCATGTCTAAGTTAAATGCTATGTTCATGTATTGTATAGGGTAAATCAGTAGCACGTGGAACGTTTCTACCCAAAAATTGAAAAACACATATGTCAAAATTCTGAAATCGGTACTACATGTAAATGACGGGTTTGAACATCGTTGAAGATACCAAGAACGTATATAGAAGCGTTTTTAAGGTTCCCTGAAGAAACATATATTTTTTAAAATGACATGCAATGAAAATAATGCAAAAATTGACGTATAGCTTGATTTAGTAAATTAAATCCTAAAATGGATTGAAGTGAAGAGCTTGAGAAAATAATATACAAAATGAGAAGAGAACAATGTAACAAAAGACGATACATACCTGTCGTGTGGTAAGGTAAACCTCCTACAAAGATTTTTGTAAACGTTGTGTCCTTTTGAGTAATAGCTGGAGCGGCCATTGTGTTATAGAATAGATTTATCACACAAAACTAACAGAGAAAAACTAAAATAAATAATATAAATATAAGTGGAATAAGTTCCTTAAACTTTTGCTAATATCCTCATCCGATATTTATAACACGATTTATCCTTCAGTTAGATTTTCCTCTGGAAAAATCGTTGATATATATATATATATCTCCTTTAACTAAACGATATTTGTACCCCGTCCAATAACTGTTAGAGGTTTATTCCAGTAAGTCTTGCGTTTTAAAACTAAAGTAAATTGGTAAAACAGAAATAAGTTGATAGTCTAAACCTTCTTCCACTGCACCGGTAGCTTAACTGTGCTTAAGATATTGATAGAGGGACGTACATAATGCACTACAAAAGAATTATCGGCTTTTTTTCTTAAGCCCCGCCCCTATTGTACCTCGGTTAGAAGGTAAATGTATATACTCCACGTGAAAACCGTTATCTCCGCCTACTAATTTTCATAAACTCCGCCCACTTTTAGGTTAATAATACGGTAATGTAAATTGAAACGGAATGTGTTTATTCGAAACCGTTTACTTTGGGTAGGAGTACGGTTGCAAGTCATAATACAATTAAAACATTTTTTGTGCATAAGCATGACTGATTTTTTATATGAAAAATAAACTCAGAAATTTCAAACAATATTTCGTACAAAAACTGCACGTGTCAGTGACACTGGGAATGAGACTGTAAAATACTAGTACATGATGTTCTGGTTTCCACACAGGCAATAAAATCCAATATTACTTGTCAAAACAGTTTGGCTTAAATCCGTTTGGATTTGAGAGCCAGATTTGGGTATTAACCACAGTTTAACAAAACATTTGCAGTCACTAGAAAAGTTCATAGGAAGGTGAGACCGTAGCATTAGTCAAGGGACTTACTGATTCATACAATAGACATTGGACAATATGTAAGGCGATTATAATAACAAAACGGATTTAAAAATCTACGAATTTACTAAAAGCGATAACGTTTGACACAGTGGTTGGTACTTAGGAACTAAGTAGAAGAAATACCCCATCTAAAACCCCGTTTGTCCAAATAGACGGATCCCTGGATTGTTTATTGTAACAATATTTGGGGTCCAAAAATCTGTGACCATCTGATATTAAATAAATAAATATGACATATTCTACAACATGTGGTAGCATTATAAACACGGAGTGTGATAACCACCCCTTTGTTGTTAACACTATGTTTATTAGGATTTTATAAGTCGAAACTAATTTGAAAACATTTACTTATTATGTGAGATAGGAAATATTCTATATACGTCCAGTAAATCAACCGAAGAGTTCGCAAGAAAGGTTATTATATGATATAATAAAATGGAACAAGAGAATAATTTTTCTTGCAATAGCCAAACTGTTTCATTGAAAACATTCTACAGATTACTCGAATTGGAAGGAAAATGATAAATCTACTGCAAGAAAATCCACTTTTACCGTTAACGGGACATGCTCACATAGGCCATAAACTAAGAATTATAATAAAACTAGTCTCAAACAAACGTCAACCAGAGACATAAAACGAAAATTGGCAAAACACCGGCCAGGCATCAAGAGCGGAAACTCTGTAAGAAATAAGATTGATGACCATAGAGTATAGCACCAGCCCTCAGATTCATTATTTGTACTGGTTCCCACCATCGTATCTTGCACCAAAGACGTATAAACGACACCAATCTTACAGGGGCGACCGTTACAACCCGGAGCACCGGAGGCACCGCCCCGGCTGGCTAGTATGATGTTGTTTGTTCCTTCATAAATCATTTGTTGCAACCGAGGATGAATGATACATACATGTAAAACATATTATATCTGCGATAGTTGGCCAACCGTAACAGCAGTGTAATCTACCATATACCCTCTCCACAGCGGACACCATAGCTTGCACCTCAGTGTGATGTACTATGCACCCTTCAACTGCGAACACCTTGAAAGGAAATTAACTCTCTCCAAAGTGAAACCCCTGATAAGTAACCCACCTCTTCAGCAAGTTTATCGTTTTATTGCAGTGACTATAACCCTTAAAACTAATCTGTCCCACCGTCGTCTTCTTCTTATTGAAATCTTGCAATAATGTTTATCCCTATGTATATAGTATTGAGTATCTTGTGTCGCATGCATAATGTGCTGAGTGTAATAAATAATCTATAAACTGTAAGACCAACGACCTCTCAATATTACCCGATATTAAACGTATTTATTCTTCCTAAGGGGGTTTACTCGGGAGAAGGTTACACTGTACTACGCATGCATACCTTGCCATTATCAAACGTCTAAAAGCGTTGTCTAAAACATCGCAGCAAGCAATGTGCCAATGTCGTCTGACGGTCACAGAATGTTTGCAAAATATTTAGCTGCAAAAACAGCCAAGTTTTTATCATTTGTTAGAAAGATTTGCCTTTGTCTCTTCTGAATAACCGTAACGCAGATTATAGGTAATCTAAACCCACAAAGTAGCTAGTCTGGATTTAATTAACGGGGCTTACATACATAGCCACACGGAACATTTGCATAACAATAAACTAATAAAGATCGTAATTGTTCAACACATTAGAACTGGCATTCTTTTGCCCGTACCGTTGATAAGGACAACCGATTGCGACCAAAATGCTTTGTTACCGACGCCTGGAGATTTAATCAAAACCAGCCCGCACTGTTTATACCAATCAGTTCGTATTGTTCGTTGAACAGCCGCCATGTTTGATTTTCGTTGCAAAATTGTAATAAATTGCCCCAAGATGTGATAAAAAGTGTACATTTTATTTAGATAAATAAAACGGACGCGGTTTTATTTCAGCACAAACCCCTTTAATCAGTTATGTTAAAGTTGTGAAAAAATACTTAGTTAAGGACTTATTAAGAAACAAATACAAAGGTAACGTACTTGGTTGAAGTGAAATTTGCATTTTTTTCTGAGTGAGTTTTGTTTACAATAATACGAATGCAAACGGTGTGTCGTGCTTTTGACTTTTTCATGATATTTTTTTATAAAATGCGATTTGATACTAACACTTTATTACTGCGTGAAATTATTTTGCAAACAAAAACAAACATTGCGTGAAGAGTGTTGAGTGCTGTTATGTTGTTTTACAACTAATTTCAATGGCGTCATTGGCATGGTATGACGTCACAAACCACGTCAACAAAGTTCAACCAATGAAGGAAGAGAACGCATCAACAAGAAGGAGAAACGACCAATCAAATAAAAGTACAAGTCCCATAACCGCCATCACAGACATGGCGACACCCCAAACAACAAATTGCTTGTTTCTAAACATGTTTGACGTGCCGTGTTGTTTTGCTTTGTTGCTGATGTGTTGTTTCTTGTGTTTTGTCTTGATCTTTGAATAAAAACGTAGAATAAAAGATGTGTTACACAAAACTAAATCATTGTAACGTACAAGGCGTTACTAAAAAAAATCTCATTGTATAAAAAATGCTAGTATGTTCTAAATCAGTAAATAAATAGACTATATATGAACAGGTAAAATTAAAACCAAGACCGGCAGCCCTTTTATCATCCTCATACATCAGTGGTTAGTCAAGTTCCCAATGTGGTATCACAGGTAAAGAATACTCTGGTGAACGAGAATGCCTTTTTTATGGGTAAACAATGACTTGCGCTTTTTCACCCCTCTACTTTTTTCCCAATCAGAACCCTGGTCTCAAACTATGAAATATTGTAATGATAAGGTACGCATACGCCTTAGGTCCATTATAACTTAAACAACGAATGTTGTGGTCAATATGAGATGGCAGTCCAGTCAAGTCCGGAACTTTACTTAAAATTTCTATGCCCAAAACAAATAGTCAAATATGAGAGATTTGAATAGGATATGTTACACAGTTTCTCACGGCTCCGGTTATTCAAAGCATGATTCGATAATGTTTGACCACGGCACACAAAGTCTGGATCAATTTAATTAAATATATACATAATACAGTAGTATACAGTAGCAGTATTTGGCTACACAGCTATGGTCATAGGTCCATGTTCAAATGTCCATTTCCTTTGACCATACTGGTGTATAAAATAACACACACGAACACACACATACACACATTTCATGATCATATAGAATTATTCAAACCTTGTTCTCTTAACCAAGGGTTCATTTGGACGACATGGAATTGAACGGAACCTCTCTGTACGGGTATCTTATCCAAATACTCAAACTATTCAAGTGTCGGAAAAGCGAAACACATGTACATGTATACTAACATATAATGGACCCTGGTGTTTGTATAGAAGACCACCCACAAGAACGAATAAAACACACATAATACTGTCATCAGCTTGTATAATATTGACAAGTAACTCTTATTTTGGTAGGCATGTACTTGGATCCTTTTAAATAATGCATGCAAACTTAAAACAAATAGGGACAAACAGAGATTGGTTTAATGCTTGCTGCTTATCCCTACCACAACGCATCTGGACCCAAACTTAACCCCTTGCCCGGTTGGTCTACAAGATTACATTACTTACATCTGGGTACCGGTATAGCTCCCTTTCTTGAGTATAAAAGTGTCATAAGTTACTGGGCTCGTTAGCCTAATGTTAAAATAATGTGATTAGGGGCCGTTTAGTACTGTGTCGGTAGCCCCATATAAATTATGAAAGAACTGGTGACACCGTGTGTCAAGCTGATATATATTATCTACAGTTCTGATCACATGTTAGCATGCCTTGTAATTTGCAATCATGCTAGGGCCTGAAAATCCCAATTTCAAAAACAGAAACTCTGTTTTTCAATATTTTGAACAAAAAAGGAAAATTCAGGATACAAAAATCAGAAATCACGCTCAGGCCTGACAAATAACAGGCCTGTGTTAGGTAAAGTTAACTTTGACTAGCGTTTTGTATACATTGTACTACGAACCATTGCATGAGTTTCGTGAAGAACGAGATTGACGTTCTTCACGAAACTCATGCAATGGTTCGTAGTACAATGTATATGCAATTGATGAAATTTGCAGAATGTCTGATCATCGAATTTAAAAATAAAATTCTGGCTTATAATGATATGGTGGTCTTTGGATGAAGTTTCAACGCAATTCTCTGTGACATACATTCATAACACCGTTGAACAAAGATACATTGCAATGTTTATTTTTGACGTTATCGTGTTTTGCATAGACTAAACATGTTACAGTTGAGATAACCGGTATTTTGGTGCGTAGTTTGGTGCACAGGTGGCTGTACCATACGTACCGGTATCGCTTTTTACGATTTGAATAATTTTTAAATACTTCTAAAATTGTGAAAAGCCGATACGGCCACCTATGGTTTTATAATTATATTTCAGCCGTTTTTCTGTTGGAACTGGGTCTTTCAACTTGGACATTCAGCTTTTTGATTGCTGAAACTAGTTCATTCAGCTTTTCGACAGTTTGGACATGGCCGGATTATTTACTTGTTTAGTTGGGTATGGTGCCTTGTATGTTTTTTATGTTTTCTGTGCTCGGCTGGTGCAGTTGGGCATTGTGCCTTGTAGTTTTTTTATGTTTTCTGTACTCGGCTGATTAAGTTGAGTGCTGCCTTCCCTGTCTGACTTAATATTATCTTTTTGATGCCAATATAGTTTATAACGCTAAGTCTGGTATATTTAGGGCCTGTATATTATCATAATATAAAACACATTAGTTACGACGCACTGTTGTTGACGAATTCGACAACCAAAAAACCGCAAAAGTAAATACATGTACATGTATTCTATAGCTGAGATATCGTAGTTCATGAAGTGAGCTGATAAAACGACTCGAAGTATTTATATTTTATACATGTCGGCCATGCTTTGGTGTGGCCATGTTGGGTAAATACAAGACCAAACACATATAATCTCACAGCGGGAGTTGTGCCCTAATTCTTGTTCTGAAACAAAGACACAATGGCGAACAACAAATATGTGATACGATCACTAAGACCCTGCCTTTGTTTGGGACTTCTCGACTGTATCCATAGAACATAAGAAAAGGTTTAGGGTTCCGATAGATAAGGGTTTCAGATAACGGTTGTTAATTAACAAAGACAAAAGATTAGCGTATGCATACAAAAGACGAACTTTGTATTATGTTTAATAGCAATATGATTTCAGAGATATGTTTTAACGTAATGTTAAAGTTAAATATCTTAAGATTGGGTCAGAATACGGGGTTCAATCTTTGTTAATGTACATGTTTTAGAGCCAGGGTATGTTTATGACAATATTCACATGATTTGATGATTAAAAAAACTGTCACAATGTGAACTTGCTCGGTTGGTTCAGTTGGGCATTGTGCCTTGTATGTTTTTAATGTTTTCTGTGCTCGACTGGTTAAATTGAGTGAGCACTGCATTCCCTGTCTAACATACTATTACCGTTATGTTTAGGTTAGCCCCTAACCAGTAAGTTGCATGATCAAAACATCTAGTTAAATTATAATACATGTACTATAAATGCAAATTTCTGTGTGTCGGTTTTGATACAAGTTCTATAACCTTATGTGAATCACTATCGACACCTCATTCCTGATGGTATCTTTCACCATCAGGGTATGTGAGAAGAGAAGACAATTTCTCATTTTTTTTGCTGAGCGTCCGGCAATGTGGAACACTAGTTCCATTTCGTCTATTGCATGACACCTGGACATCGTGTATTCACAGCCTTATAGATACCATTAGATTATCGAGTCATGGTTTGATTAAAACATCTCCGTCATAACAGGGTTTTTTACCACTGGACTCAGAATGTAAAAATCAAACACAAAGTAATACTATCATCATTAAAATACATCTTAACACAAAAGGTAAGGGCTCTTCTAGTTGATACACGGTTCAAGCTCGGATGCGAACCACCATTTAACACTCTGTGACACTTACGTGCCACTCCTCAGGTGTCTTACCGTATATACACGCACTATAGATCCTCGTATTAGCCAGGCCGTCTTATGAGCGAATGTATACTGTAGTTTATTCAGGGCTGCTAACACCGGCTCTGGAGCTCGAGTTGTTACTTCGCCTGTATCAGATGTTGGGGGTAACGGGTTCGATTATCAGGACATGACATACAATGTACTTTAAATCGTAATAAATAAACTATTAAATTTCACTTGCTTGGAACTCAACGTCCTAAGGTGGTTCTACGGTTTCTTTTCACAAGCATTTTACGACTTGAACTCAGACTTAAGCTTGATTTAGCATTTATAAATCCGAGTATGCGGTTAAGTTTTAAAGTTGTGGTGAATAAGGCCCTGGACTGTTTGGTTTAAGGTCATGACTGGATTTTCACCGTATTTATGACTGAAAAACACTGAGTGAAAAAAAAGAAAATCGGACCGGGAAGGCATCGCTCAACCAATCGAACACAGAAACCATAAACAAACATTGCATACAACAATTACACGACACAATGCCGTGCACAAACACTGTCCAACAAAATCATTCGATTTTCGTACAAAAGTCAACTTTTCAAATGTAAGTAAATTTAGTATACATGTAATTTTGGTATTGTAAATATATTTAGGATTAATATGCATGTACACGGATTAATGGCAGGGATACTAATCGGGATTATTATATATTGAATGTTTTATTAATCAGTTGAAACAAGATTACTGTCAAAGTTGTGTTTTAGAAAACTGTGACGTCACTTAAAATGGCAATTAACAGGTGAAACATGTGTTAACGATAGTATACAACAAACAGTAAAACTTCATCTATATGAGACCATCTTCATACTAAAACCACCTCAAAATTAAGACCACATTTTTCAGCTGCCATTTTTCCTTTTTTGTTCAATGTTTCTACCCAATAATAAGACCGCCCTATGATTATAAAACGTTTTTCAGGCTCCACTTAATTCCGAAGTCAAACTTCAAATGGTTTTAGCCTTCAAACGGATTGTGTTTTACTGAAAAACTTATACTAGTATTGGATGGATAGATCTAAAGAAAGCAGTTTGATAGTGTCGAATGATGTAAAGATGATCTAATTGTCGTCTTGTAAAGGAACAAATCAAGTGTCATGCTCAAGATGAGATGAGTACGAAAATACCTTTATTATCATGGGGCCTGTTCAATAATGATACGTGAGTTTACAAGGGTCACGTGAATGGTTGTTATACAGAGGTTTTATTGTACACAGTGTTAAACAATGACATACAAGCATGTTTATACAACCTGGGAGGGTCATCTTGGACAACACTGGACCACGTGGCCAAATCAAGAAAACCCCTTTTACCACAGTTTTGGCACATTCCTTATTAAACCTTGCTACAGTGTTTTACTCAGTTAAACAGCCTGTGAATGTACTGAGGAAAACATTAAATGCCTCAATAGCCTAATATACCAGACATAACACATCGTGTAGTCAAAGGGAGGCTATCTTGTATAGATTGAATCGGTAATTTTCCTGTGAGGTTTGCTCACTAGCGTTCTTTGCAAAGGCGAGATTTTGTGAATAAACATTGAACGACGTAAGACAGCATGTCGCACCTGCTATATCCCATTTTTATGCCATATAATAAATATTTTTGAATACAAAAAGTTATTTTCACCGACACATAATTGATTTTACACATTCATGCGCTTTTAAGCGGACAACATTTCTATTATATTTCAGGTATGGATATTTTACCTCAAAAGTAAACACCATATTGTTTGGACTATATTTTTATTTTGCCCCCGTGAGAAAAATATCGAACCATGCGTATGCTGATGACATAAAAACACGAATTATTCATTATGAAATGTCTTTTAACGTAAACTTACTCTGTCATTCGGGGTCTTTGTGTTGAATGTATGAACGAACATGTTGGATATGGCTTACACAAAGCGGGGGCTGAAAATATGTCGACTGTTAAAATATTGTGAACAAAAACAACTATAATCAACGTATTTACAATTATGTAGAATTCAGTTACGTATATAATACTACAGTATATTCAACGTTACTCGATGAATGATGCTTGGGTTGTGTATTATACGACATTGATGTGAATCGTACTAAATACATGTTAGAGTTAAAAGTGGGCGGGGCTAAGTCTTTGAATTTAAAATGGAGCAATTTCACTGCTAAATATTACCTGTGCTATCACCATTCTGTTTTCAAATATGAATTTTAGGTTCAATATTGACAGAGACTATAAAGTCCTGTTATCTATAGTCTCTGATATTGATGACCATTTGTCACCCTGATGAAATATTAATTGTAATACCTACAAATTGGTTGAACACATTATTGTGAATATAAGTACTATAGTCCGTCCAGGATAATGTGATGTTTATAAACATGAATCGGTTTGGTCAACTGTGGCAACATTTGTTTTACAAATCACTTAAATAAACAGATGAGGTCAGAAATGTCCTCAAAACATCATTGATAAATGGTGCACATAACTTTAATCCACCTTTGTGGAATATACCAAATTTTCCCGCCTTTCACATTATCCTGGACGCACTATAGTATGTGTTTTACCGTACGCAACGTCTGTAGATAGTAAACATCCTTTAGTAACGTCGGTTTGTCTTGTTTAGAGAAATTTCACTTAAATGCCACCTCAATAATAAGGCCAGTTTTCAAAGAGTTCAAATAGTGGTCGTGGACAATGTCGCGGTAAATGTGGATTTTATATTGACCTTTGTTCACTTATATATATACATGTATATATAAGACGCAACAATCCGAGTTCAGCGGTCCATTGTCCGGTGCGTCTGATAGGCGAGTTGCGGTGTATGGTTTTCATTATTACTGGAATCTATTATCAATCGGCTCTTCCAAACAAACTGACAACTTCTCCACACGTGATTGACATGGCTTTTACCAATGCCACAGACGAACGTAACCAGACGGTCCTAGTTCGCGAACCAGGACCGCACGGGTGACGAGCGGGTAACAGTGCTTTGTCCACTTCGCTAACCGGACAGATTTTTAAATACATTACAATAATTTCTGAATTAAAAGATAAAATGTAGAAGACTACAACGACATACTGGTCAGTTCTAAACGACCGTCATATATATACTAGTATATAGTAATGTACACTTATTTTTTTTAAACCAGCCGATTGTAAAATTAAACAAATCTCGGCCCAGATTTCTTTAATACATTTCATCATATATTCATGAGTTTGTTCAGTATGATGTCAGGTTCTTCTATAATCTACGTCGTATTTAATGTAGGTTTCATTGATTCCCTAGACACGTTAATAGATTAACTTAAAACGGTGACGATTAATCATTTTGCTAACTCATAAACAAGTCATGAATGGTTAAAACCCATTATGATACGGTCAGTTAACCGTAAAATCCGTTTGTGTTCCGTTCATTTATAGTATCTATATTTCATTTTTCAAATTGTCATAATTTGAAAAGTACTTTTAATTGCTAGACATGGGGTTAAATATGTACAGCATGTCTGAATAGCAATTGTCTGTCGTTTTCCGCCTGAGCAGACGTCAAGCTATCCTTTATAACGCCTATTGTAAACGACTAAATGGCAACGAAATCGGATATGGACCGGTTATCGGATACTGGTATTGTAAATGAATGGTTCTAACGGAACATTCATTGTTAAATATATTGACTACGGAACAAAGAACTTATAAACACCTATTTAATACGAGTATGTAAGACTATACCATATACCAGCGTAAGCTGTATGAATTTTCCTATTGAAAACACTTATACGAATTTAAACAAAGGTTTTAATGCGTTGTTCGTGGACTCAATGTCGATTTGAATATATATGTTTTGAAGACTGAATGCTGAATAAACTTGAAATAATGTTAGAATACATACATTACGCTCTTACAATAACGTGTGGACAGACGTGATGAATTTATGTTTTGTAAAACACACCATGCTCAGCTGTTAAATATATGATGACAGCACCATTGGAATATTAATCCTAAGTTAGTTATGAAATACAATTATGCCACTGGTTTGTACAAAGAATTGTTATAATGTATAGCTTGAGGTTACGAGTACAAAGATGATGTGTCCTAACGGAATAAGTATACCATGTGACCAGACAATACAATGCAATACAAAGTTTATTCGGGCATTGAATAGCATTTCGCATATTTGTAGCCAACATTATACATAGACATGAACATGCGTGGTCAATAGCAGACGGTGTTAATATCAAACGGTTAACAACGCTTCCGTTATTGTTCGCCATGTCTAAAGGTTTGTATTCACAATCATACTGTTACCAACATATAGTTGTACATGTTCTGACAGTTTAAATAAACTTGGACTGCATGACACATTATACATCTTGGAATTTACCAAGATAGCATGATAGTCAATTAACTCAGCCACTGGGTCATGTTTTCGGAAACACCATTTATAACCCAACATCATGTGCGTCTTATATACCGGATCGGCGCATGAGTGCGTATGTACGATACACATAGCCTGGTTGCTTCTCGAAGACAGTATTTAGATATCAGACCTGTACTAGAGTAATTTAAAACCTGGTATTTTTCAGGGTTGTGTCTGATTTCAGGATTTGAAATTGGGAATATTTGCTAATTACCAGCCCTAAGTAAGTTTACCCATGGGCTTTTGAAAACTGGTATCATGTGGTCTTACTACGTGGGTGAAATAACAGCGGCATCGAGCCTCAACACGTTGCTTTCAATTTGAGGTGGCCTTATTATATATTAAATAATCTTTAGATGGGGATTGGTTGGTTTTGTTAATATCATTATTATTTCTTCATAAAGTCACCTCATGATATAAACATTTGTAAGGTTTTACATCATTCTCGTTCACCAGAGTGTTCTTCACCTGTGATATCACAGTCTGGGAATTTGGCTACAACTAATGCATAAGGATGGTTGTACATATGCACGAATTTAAGAAGAAAACTGACAATGGCAATATACCTGAAAATCGTGTTTTTTTACGACTTGAAGTGGTCCTTGGATTGACTGTATTAACCATATAATGTATTTATACAGTATCTGCCCATGTTGACGACTGTATACATGTATAAGATGTAAATTATTATGAAATGTAAATCATTATGATATCATGAGATATAATCTGTTCTACACTTACTTACTGTCATCTAATCTTTAAGCCCCTTAAACCCCTATAATGTGATAATCCACGGTAAAAGTTTAATCCATGTATAGCCGGATTAACCCGGTGGATTTACCGATTACCAATAAACAAGTGTATATTTTTCTTCAATGTCATCGAAAGTTTGCCTTCATGTAAAGTGCACCGTGTGTTTTATAATTCCATAATATGTTGTAATTAACTATGTTCATACATGTACTTATAACCATATAAAGCTCAAGTTTTCACATAATGGCCGAGATTCCGAGACATCAGACTTTTGGTAATCTGACACGTTATTTTGAGCTTGGCTAGCCAGTGAATTCCTAAGTGTTTCATATGTGAGCTGTAATGAACTTGTTTTGATTTTTAAAGTCCAGCATGCAATATTTCAGTGACTAGAACATGTATATGGTGTACCTATTAACCTGAAACTGGACTTACTTCAGGAACTGCCTTGATACACTGAATGTCTTGAAAGTTGGCTATACCAGCACCCTTCATAAAGACTTCGGTAATGTCATGACCTGGGATCGAATCCATAATATCCTGTGTCACAGCCTGGCTGCTCTAGCTTACAGGACAATCGCGACTGACTCTGGTTGACTGATTCGTTCATTTCCATGTTATTGGATTAATAGCTTAATATCCCGAATCCTGCGAGTACAATTCAACTTTTGGTAGAATCTCTATTATAAAAATCATTATTTGTTTTTACTAAAGCATACCTTATGTACAGGTATGATATATCGGTTCTATGGTGTAATGGTTAGCACTCAGGACTCTGAATCCTGCGATCCGAGTTCAAATCTCGGTAGAACCTTTCTTTTTATAAAACCTGTAATAAAATATTATACTTTATAATTAACAGTTGATGCACGATTGTATTTTAACACGGTTCTATGGTGTAATGGTTAGCACTCAGGACTTTGAATCCTGCGATCCGAGTTCAAATCTCGGTAGAACCTTTCTTTTTATAAAACCTGAAATAAAATATTATTCTTTATAACAGTTGATGCACGATTGTATTTTAACACGGTTCTATGGTGTAATGGTTAGCACTCAGGACTCTGAATCCTGCGATCCGAGTTCAAATCTCGGTAGAACCTTTCTTTTTATAAAACCTGTAATAAAATATTATACTTTATAATTAACAGTTGAAGCACGATTGTATTTTAACACGGTTCTATGGTGTAATGGTTAGCACTCAGGACTTTGAATCCTGCGATCCGAGTTCAAATCTCGGTAGAACCTTTCTTTTTATAAAACCTGAAATAAAATATTATTCTTTATAACAGTTGATGCACGATTGTATTTTAACACGGTTCTATGGTGTAATGGTTAGCACTCAGGACTCTGAATCCTGCGATCCGAGTTCAAATCTCGGTAGAACCTTTCTTTTTATAAAACCTGTAATAAAATATTATACTTTATAATTAACAGTTGAAGCACGATTGTATTTTAACACGGTTCTATGGTGTAATGGTTAGCACTCAGGACTTTGAATCCTGCGATCCGAGTTCAAATCTCGGTAGAACCTTTCTTTTTATAAAACCTGTAATAAAATATTATACTTTATAATTAACAGTTGAAGCACGATTGTATTTTAACACGGTTCTATGGTGTAATGGTTAGCACTCAGGACTTTGAATCCTGCGATCCGAGTTCAAATCTCGGTAGAACCTTTCTTTTTATAAAACCTGAAATAAAATATTATTCTTTATAACAGTTGATGCACGATTGTATTTTAACACGGTTCTATGGTGTAATGGTTAGCACTCAGGACTCTGAATCCTGCGATCCGAGTTCAAATCTCGGTAGAACCTTTCTTTTTATAAAACCTGTAATAAAATATTATACTTTATAATTAACAGTTGAAGCACGATTGTATTTTAACACGGTTCTATGGTGTAATGGTTAGCACTCAGGACTTTGAATCCTGCGATCCGAGTTCAAATCTCGGTAGAACCTCTCTTTTTTATAAAACCTGAAATAAAATGCAGATAATAATTATTGCTGTCTTACGTATGACGGTCAAGTACGAGTAATTCAACTATTTAATGCAATCACATGTCATACATCAGGAATAGTGCTCTTCATAAACTATAAAGCATTACACTGGAAACATATGATATAGAAGTTCGGGCTTCCTGTATGGTCTTATTCCACAATATTAATATACTTGTTACTGTGTTTTAGGCTTAGATATAGTGGACTTCCCATTTCATCTATCCCATTAGGTCTAAAATTCCATTTCCAATTTCGTCTAAAGTCATTAATTGAATGGATTCCCATTTCGTCTAAAGACTAAATTCCTGTTATGTCTATAAAATCTATAGACAAAAATAATACTTTTAATAGGCATTTCATAAAAATATGAAAATTTCATAAAAATATGAAAATTTCAAATTTAATTTATACTTTTAATAGTCTTAGCATGGATAACTTATAAGTCTCTTTATAAAACAACCTACACAGAAATAATAGGCTGTCGACTTCTTTACTACGTTTCTTCAGATTTCTTTAATGAATAAAAGAGAAGTTCATAACGACGCTTTTTCATAGATCTCTATAACTTATGAAATTCATGATGTAAGTTTAAAATTATATATGCATATATATATAAACTTTATAAAATATTTGTGATATAGTATGTTTAATAGTTTGTTTAATAGTTTATTTAAGTCTCATATAGTATGACATTTATCAATTTGTGATAAACTAAATTCTGACGGCATTGTTATAAAACTAGATTTGAAGAAACTTAAAACATTCCTTTGACAGATCGTATATAAACATCACCTTTCATAAATTAATAAATATACATTGTGTATAATATAATCTTGATGTTATTTATTGTCAAGTGTTGTTAATTTGCATAAAAGATGTAAATATGATAAAATATTATTATGTTATGCAATATTTGTGGCAAAACTGTGCTGATGAACGTCAGCGATAATTTCTACCAGATACTATGGAATATTTCTTGATATACAATGCCTCGTTTAGTTAATTCTAAACACGTGTGACTCAATAAACACGTGTCTAAATATCTAGCAATATTTGATGACAATCTTAATTACGAATTAACACCCTGTCATCAATTTTTCCATCCGTTCTATTTTTAGCGCACTAGGGGGTCTTTCCGGGTCACGTGGTCTGATTAGGGGAATCTCCTTGCATGTGGATAATATGACATCTGATACGCAAATCATATGTTTATTATTACGTAATTTCCGGACTAAGGACACTTATCGCTGTAGAAGACATATTGATAAATTTGCATATTCATAAGTATGTTAATCTTATCAGGGGGCGTGGCTTAATTTTGATCAATTTGTAATTATTGATTTTGGTGTTTATAATCCACGATTTAATCGTGTGATATACCTTACAGTTTATTTAATTGTTATTTGAAACAAAAATCAATACTAAACCTACACAATCAACCAGTGGCTTAGACTGCTTAAGTCAAATATAAAATATACTCGGTCTGAAAAATAAGGACAAAAAGTTAAATAATTTATACTGTGGTATTTTGTATTTCAGCTCGATTTTGAAATAAATTCTTCAACTCATTTCAATCAATCTCGACACCTCATTCCTGATGTTATCCATCGCCTCGATGGCATGCTTCATGTAGTTCAGGCCGCCGAAACTGTAATATTTTAACTTTGTTAAAAAGATTGAAATCTATCCAATATTCCATGATCTAATATAGATTTTCTCATTGTGTTATTTAACTGTCCAAGTATCGCTTTCCCAACTTTGAGATGCACTTTAAGTACAGTCTCAGA
Source organism: Spisula solida (assembly GCA_947247005.1). NCBI lineage: Eukaryota > Metazoa > Mollusca > Bivalvia > Venerida > Mactridae > Spisula > Spisula solida. The sequence goes on along the minus strand of OX365960.1, from coordinate 3,903,484 downwards.
TGAGGGAAATCTCAAGACGTAAGTTAAGTTGAGATTGTTTCGTTAAATCATCGCACGCAGTAGTGGACCACGTGTAATATATTTCTGGTCGGTTTGTAAGGAGTTATCCTGCAGGTGTATGTCCAGGGGGTTGGGTGTTTATCTAGGAGGGTGTTTGTCCAGGGGGTGGGGTGTTTGTCCAGGGGGTGGGGTGTTTGTCCAGGGGGTGGGGTGTTTGTCCAGGGGGTGGGGTGTTTGTCCAGGGGGTGGAGTGTTTGTCCAGGGGGTGGGGTGTTTGTCCAGGGGGTGGAGTGTTTGTCCAGGGGGTGGGGTGTTTGTCCAGGGGGTGGAGTGTTTGTCCAGGGGGTGGAGTGTTTGTCCAGGGGGTGGAGTGTTTGTCCAGGGGGTGGGGTGTTTGTCCAGGGGGTGGGGTGTTTATCTAGGAGGGTGTTTGTCTAGGAGGGTGTTTATCTAGGAGGGTGTTTGTCTAGGGGGTGGAGTGTTTGTCCAGGAGGTGGAGTGTTTGTCTTGGAGGGTGTTTGTCCAGGGGGTGGGGTGTTTTTCTAGGAGGGTGTTTGTCCAGCGGGTGGGGTGTTTATCTAGGAGGGTGTTTGTCCAGCGGGTGGGGTGTTTTTCTAGGAGGGTGTTTGTCCAGGGGGTGGGGTGTTTGTCCAGGGGGTGGGTGTTTGTCTAGGAGGGTGTTTGTCCAGCGGGTGGGGTGTTTATCTAGGAGGGTGTTTGTCCAGCGGGTGGGGTGTTTTTCTAGGAGGGTGTTTGTCCAGCGGGTGGGGTGTTTATCTAGGAGGGTGTTTGTCCAGGGGGTGGGGTGTTTGTCCAGGGGGTGGGTGTTTGTCTAGGAGGGTGTTTGTCCAGCGGGTGGGGTGTTTATCTAGGAGGGTGTTTGTCCAGCGGGTGGGGTGTTTTTCTAGGAGGGTGTTTGTCCAGCGGGTGGGGTGTTTGTCTAGGAGGGTGTTTGTCCAGCGGGTGGGGTGTTTATCTAGGAGGGTGTTTGTCCAGCGGGTGGGGTGTTTTTCTAGGAGGGTGTTTGTCCAGCGGGTGGGGTGTTTTTCTAGGAGGGTGTTTGTCCAGCGGGTGGGGTGTTTATCTAGGAGGGTGTTTGTCCAGCGGGTGGGGTGTTTATCTAGGAGGGTGTTTGTCCAGCGGGTGGGGTGTTTTTCTAGGAGGGTGTTTGTCCAGCGGGTGGGGTGTTTTTCTAGGAGGGTGTTTGTCCAGCGGGTGGGGTGTTTATCTAGGAGGGTGTTTGTCCAGCGGGTGGGGTGTTTATCTAGGAGGGTGTTTGTCCAGCGGGTGGGGTGTTTGTCTAGGAGGGTGTTTATCTAGGAGGGTGTTTGTCCAGCGGGTGGGGTGTTTGTCTAGGAGGGTGTTTATCTAGGAGGGTGTTTGTCCAGCGGGTGGGGTGTTTGTCTAGGAGGGTGTTTATCTAGGAGGGTGTTTGTCCAGCGGAAGGGGTGTTTGTCCAGGAGGGTGTTTGTCCAGGGAGTGGGGTGTTTGTCTTGGAGGGTGTTTGTCCAGGAGGGATTTAGTTCCTTATTACCAATGTGCCTATTAGAAAAAATAATACTCCAGTAAATGTGATCAGTCTGCAGCGTCTCTGTGTTCCCAGTTTTAATCCCAGTTTGAAGCTTGAATGAGGCATACAATACAAGCGGTTCCATGGTGTAATGGTTAGCACTCAGGACTCTGAATCCTGCGATCCGAGTTCAAGTCTCGGTGGAACCTTATTTTTGTTATGTCAATTTCAAGTTTCTTTCCAACTGAATTTATTTACTTGTATATCGAACCGCGTTCAAGTTATCCACGCCTTAGTTGTTGAACGTGGTATATTATATGTATACTTTATGCCTTCCTGACATATAATTTATGCTACGCCTCCGAACTCCATCGGGCCTCTTCGGTATGAGAAAGAACATGTGTTTTCATGAACAAAAAATAGAATATTATTATGTATGTGCTAGTATATTATTATGTGAGAAAGGGCAAAGATCTAAAAACATGGATTTGTTTAGATCTTTGGAAAGGGGTAAACCATATCACCAAACTTTGTAGGGTCTCATCGATTAGAGACACGGACGTTACACTTCAATGTCATGTACATACAATTATATCTATGTAGAACACTGGTCATGTAGAAATGTAAAAGTATATATTTATAGGAAGTTTTTACATCATGAAAATGGCTAAAATACCATTTCTTTGCTCAACAGACATATTTTCAGTTGATTAGTCTGCAGATTATGAGGGTTGGGATATGTGTGTTTAATTCTTTTAAAGGCATTGTAAAGATGAAATACAAATAGAAATACAGAACAGAAGTCCGAACATCCATTTTTATTTCTTGACCAAATTAAGCCATTCGTGATCCTTGTCATTTACGACGGCATGCAATTCAATTTAATGCAATTATTTTAATTTATTAAAGTCTCATTCACAATTCATATATTCAATACAATTTATACAACGGAATTATATAAATATAATAATATCTGCAGGCGACTATTTGATAATAACAATACAGTAAATTTTCATCTAAAACATTGAAAAACATTTATGATTAAACGTAATTCAAATGTAAATGCACATACATATAACACAATAAATTATATACTAAAACGATAGCGAAAATAGTACAATCTATATTCTTCAGTGGAGTCAGGGCGTCAGCCGAACCTCAACCTAAATGTAAGAATAAACATATTTGTTGATCATTGTTTTGTATGGAGAAACATGACTAAGTGTCATAACACAAGAAATGTTGCGGGCAATTTTATAATCATAAGTGATTAATGGTAGAAAAGAGCAATCAGGCACGGTTATAAAACCTATTTGAAAGTAGTTCCAGATGTAGGAATACGTTGGTTGTCATGGTGGCGCGTGCCATGCATTTTGAAGTGTCGTCTGCTAGAATGAGAAACAAGAAAATGGGAATTGTATATATTTTATTGTTAGCTCTGCATACTTTCCTGAGACGAGGTACATAAATATGTTACCGTAACATATATACGTGCGGCCCCACAGGCGCTATATCAGGGATGTTCAACAAATAATTTGCCCCATTCATGTTCTAGAGGTAGTATGGGGGGTGTTACAAAAATAAGAATAATCCTTTTTCGTGTCATCCTTAACATATAATGTTTATTGCTATGACAATATGATTACATTCGTGTCCGGCAGCATGACTGTCTGGATTAAAACAAACATTTCTTTAAAACGATATTGTTGGAATTGAACATACCTTAGGCACAAACTTATGTGTTTAGATATGGCAACGCTACTCAATGGCCACACGGTCAAAGTTAAGCAATATTTTAATAATGCACTTTATAAAATAAGAAATAAAAAGGAAAAGTGGCTTCTTTTCTCACATACTATCGTAGCGGGTGGACACTATCAGAAATGAGGTGTCGAGAGTGATTTATATGAGCTGTAAGAACTTGGTTCACAATCGACCAAACATAAATTTTAATAAATCTAAATGTGGATTTTCGTTCGTGCATTTGTAATGTTACCAATTGAGTGTATCATTTTGAACAACCCTCGAAATTCCGCATATGCAACACATTATACAAATATATTTTTTCAACAAGAAATTAAGTTAAGTGATACGTATAATCATCTTAAGTTTACAATGTAATATTTCTCATTGTACTAAGTACTGACATGTTTTTTATACAGGTTATACCCACGACTTTATGATATCAAAAGTGAAGAACTCGATTCTTACGCCGACACTTTCTTTCATCATTACATTCCGTGTTTGATGTCCCACGCAATTACGTACTCTAGAAATTGATTCTAAGTGCATTTGGTTTCTTTAATGATCACTTTCTAATATCTAAACCACAGACTTTTGATGAGTGATTACATTATAAACTGGAAAGGTACTATTAACACAGCTCTGTTATAATAATAGGCCACTTAATAATGTTCTTTCTCAGCGAAATAATACTGTATTTTGCGTCAAATTGATGTCATTCCCAACTGTGTGAAGTTTGCACGATATTCGACATTCATGTCGACATTCAAAATGGCTGTTAAAAATTCATGACTTAGTCATTTTAAATTTCGAAATGAAAGTCGAATTCAACATTAAAACAAGGGATTATAAGAAAACTTAGTCATTTTGAATGTTGAAATGAATGTCGAATTCGACATTCAACTTAGTTTTTGAATGTCGAAATGAATGTCGAACATCTAACAAACTTCTCACAGCTGTGATTGTCGACCTTGTGTGAGTCTCTACAACTGATGTAAAACTTCACAAACAACACCACTATTGTGACACTTCAAAACTGGTCTTCTTTTTTGAGTTGATTTACTATTTTGAATGGAAATGTTTTATCATTTAGATGTTTTTTTATTTCGACTGTCTTGTTACTGAAGTGGCCTTATTATTGAATTAGTCTTACCATTTAGATAGTCTTGTTATTGAGAAGGTTTTATTATTGAGATGGAAGGATCTAATTGTTGAGATGGTCTTATTATTGAGGTGTCCTATTATTGAGATTGTCTTATTGTTGAAATGGTCTTGTTATTGAGATGGTGTTATTTTTGAGATGGTCTTGTTATTGAGGTGTTCTTATCATTCAGATTGTCTTATTGTTGAGATGGCCTTATTATTTAGATGGTCTTATTATTGAGATGGTCTTATTGTTGATATTGTTTTATTGTTAAGATGGTCTTATTGTTGGGATGGTTTTATTATTGAGATGGTTTTATTATTGAGATGGTTTTATTATTAAGATGGTCTTATTGTTGAGATGGTCGTATTGAGATGGTTTATTATTGAGATGGTCTTATTGATGAGATGGGCTTATTATTGAGATGGTCTTATAATTGAGATGGTCTTTTTTTGAGATGGCTTTATTGTTGAGATGGTTTTTATTGTTAAGATGGTCTTATTGATGAGATGGTCTTATTGATGAGATGGTCTTATTGATGAGATGGTCTTATTATTGAGATGGTCTTATTATTGAGATGGTTTATTATTGAGATGGTCTTATTGTTGAGATCGTCTTATTATTGAGATGGTTTATTATTGAGATGGTCTTATTGTTGAGATGGTCTTATTATTGAGATGGTCTTATTATTGAGATGGCTTTATTGTTGAGATGGTGTTATTGTTGAGATGGTCTTATTATTGAGATGGTCTTATTATTGAGATGGCTTTATTGTTGAGATGGTCTTATTATTGAGATGGTCTTATTATTGAGATGGTCTTATTATTGAGATGGCTTTATTGTTAAGATGGTCTTATTGTTGAGATGGTTTATTGTTAAGATGGTCTTATTGTTGAGATGGTCTTATTATTGAGATGGTCTTATCGATGAGATGGTTTTATTGATGAGATGGTCTTATTATTGAGATGGTCTTATTGTTGTGATGGTCTTATCGATGAGATGGTCTTATTGATGAGATGGTCTTATTGATGAGATGGTCTTATTATTGAGATGGTCTTATTGATGAGATGGTCTTATTGATGAGATGGTCTTATTGATGAGATGGTCTTATTATTGAGATGGTCTTATCGATGAGATGGTTTTATTGATGAGATGGTCTTATTATTGAGATGGCTTTATTGTTTAGATGGTTTTATTGTTAAGATGGTCTTATTATTGAGATGGTCTTATTGTTGAGATGGTCTTATTGTTGAGATGGTCTTATCGATGAGATGGTCTTATTATTGAGATGGTCTTATCGATGAGATGGTCTTATCGATGAGATGGTTTTATCGATGAGATGGTCTTATTGATGAGATGGTCTTATTGATGAGATGGTCTTATTGATGAGATGGTCTTATTATTGAGATGGTCTTATTATTGAGATGGTTATATTGTTGAGATGGTTTTATTGTTAAGATGGTCTTATTGATGAGATGGTCTTATTGATGAGATGGTCTTATTATTGAGATGGTCTTATTATTGGGATGGCTTTATTGTTGATATGGTTTTATTGTTAAGATGGTCTTTTTGTTGAGATGGTCTTATTATTGAGATGGTCTTATTGATGAGATGGTCTTATTATTGAGATGGTCTTATTATTGAGATGGCTTTATTGTTAAGATGGTTTTATTGTTAAGATGGTCTTATTGTTGAGATGGTTTATTATTGAGATGGTCTTATTGATGAGATGGTCTTATTATTGAGATGGTTTATTATTGAGATGGCTTTATTGTTGAGATGGTGTTATTGTTAAGATGGCTTTATTGTTGAGATGGTTTTATTGTTAAGATGGTCTTATTGTTGAGATGGTTTTATTGTTAAGATGGTCTTTTTGATGAGATGGTCTTATTGATGAGATGGTCTTATTATTGAGATGGTCTTATTATTGATATGGTCTTATCGATGAGATGGTCTTATTATTGAGATGGTTATATTGTTGAGATGGTTTTATTGTTAAGATGGTCTTATTGATGAGATGGTCTTATTGATGAAATGGTCTTATCGATGAGATGGTCTTATTGATGAGATGGTCTTATTGATGAGATGGTCTTATTATTGAGATGGTCTTATTATTGAGATGGTCTTATTATTGAGATGGCTTTATTGGTGAGATGGTTTAATTGTTAAGATGGTCTTATTGTTGAGATGGTCTTATTATTGAGATGGTCTTATCGATGAGATGGTCTTATTGATGAGATGGTCTTATTGATGAGATGGTCTTATTATTGAGATGGTGTTATTGTTAAGATGGTCTTATTGTTGGGATGGTTTTATTGTTGATATGGTATTATTTAGATGGTCTTAATAGTAAGATGGTCGTATTATTTTGGTGTTGTTATTATTGAAATGGTCTTGTTATTGAGAAGATCTTAATAGTAAGATGGTCTTAGTATTGATATGGTCTTATTATTGAAGTGGTCATATTATCGAAATATGCTTATTCCTGTGATCTTAACTGATCTATAAAATAGATCTACTACATATAACAACAAACACTTCATAACTTATTATATAGTATAATTGCAATAAGCACTTGGGCTAGCTAGCTTATGTTCTATTTTCAATACATTCATCATCATGTCAACATCATTTCATCTCATATATATACATACGCATTAATGCCAACAGCATCTCATATATATAAAGTACATGTAACAAATCAGTTAATGAATTTATAGCACACATACCTTCAATCACTACGCACGACAACTCGTGCGCTATGGTTACCAACATAACAACTCCTGATTGGTGCAATCGCAAGATCTTAACCAATCACAGGAAAGTATTTTCCGTCTTATGCGCTTCGCTTAACCGACAGAAAATAAATTTATTGAGGTAAACTTATTATTAAGGTTGTCTTATTTATTATAGGGGTTGTTGTATAATTATCTTGATATTAAAATGTTCATATTATTGAAATGGTTTTATTATTGAGAACGTCTTATTATTGAAAAGGTCTTAACCTCGACTATATGTTTTTCTTACGTAGATCTTAAATAAAATCAAATGTTGACATACGATGGAAACACTGATACACACACATTGTCTTCTGTCTAGAGGTCATACTTATTTGTGTTTGCTGTATGTCATAATTAAAAATAAACACCAACAGAGCGGTATGCTGCCAAACTATTATGTTTTATATTATTATACTTTAATATACACATTATATGACGTAGTATATGTTGTTACAAGCAAAACAATCTGTCTGGATGGTGAACGGATTGATTTTGGCTCGCATCTTCAAACTTGAAGCTCATTTCTCTATTTCTTGTCCCTACGAACAATAGGGGTCTGTATCGACTCACTGGACTCTCAATCAATAGATATAGATTAACAGGGACGTAACTGGCATCAAAATTGCGACACCACCAACTTTTCAAACAGTCTTGTAACTTTTCCAAAAAGGCAATTAATCACATACTGTTTTCTCCAGTAGCAAGCTTATACATTTATCTTCGAGATACAACCAATCTTATGTCAAAATATATCGCACTCGAGCCGTTACAAATGCATACATGTTGAAAATATACTGAAAAATAAAAACAGGACAAAAATGTGGACAGGCCCTTACCATACTATAGGGCTCTTCACACATGAGTGTCGACAAAAACAATTCCATGGTTGGATGAGCGTATAATAACTAAAACTATAACCAAAATATCACCTCTGAAAGGTAACACAATCGCTAGTGCGGTCATTCTATCATTTTGAAATCTAAAAATGTTCATCGGACTCCCATTTTGAGTCACGTGACGTAATGTCGAATACCCGATGATACAAGCCATTTTATTGGACACGCTTTGGTGGAACATGTGACGTCACAAACCATACCTTGGGACATTAGGAAATTCGATCGAGGGTTGATCAACAAATATCCGGAAAAGTTACTAATTTAGTACTATAGGCCTATCTACTTTATCCGTCATTGGAAGTCTGTGAAACGTTCTAAATATATAGGTACCCTTTCTTTAACCATATATTCTTATTATTAACCAAAGTCCGAATAGACATGACCTCCTGTGGTAACTTCGTTCGACGCATTACAGCTTAATGTTTCCAACGTTGCGTGTCGCAAACTGTTTTACAAGTACCAATCGTGCGTTTGTAACGTCATGTTTTGATAACGGGTTTGTTTTGATCGTGCATTGATATATACATTTGTAGTTGTATATATATATGGTATCAATATACATGTAGTAAAGTACAGAGAATTTAACTTGATCCTATTCTATTAGCATAAATTAACAGATGATATAGATATTGTCTATATTTATTATTTGCTTTCAATGGATTACGGATATTTTTCAGTGAAAATAACAGTGAAAATAACAGTGAAATGACCACTTTGTTATTTTCACTGTTGTAGAAGCTGGTTCCAGTATCGTTCAGAAAAAGAAACGTAACGTCTACGGCGCCGGGCTTTTAAATGTACGTTACGTACATCATGACGTCACAATTGTATTTGAGTTCTACATCCAATATTTCCACATTGGTACACTTTTAAGAGAAATTAAAGCATATAATAAACAGAAAATTTGTTGATTTTTGGTGAAAGATCAATTTTATTTCACTCGTGATTACATAAAATTATATTTTCACTCGTGGCTACGCCACTCGTGAAAATATTGATTTTCTGTGATCACTCGATGAAATAAAATACGATCTTACACCAAAATCAACAAATATCCTCTATGTAATAAGAACAAATGCACTGCATCCAGCGGGGATTTCCCATCAGATTTTTTGATAATCTGATCGAAGAAAAAAATGACTTTGGAATTTGTTTGCTCTACTACAGAGACTATAGATCTAGCCTCTGGCTGCCAGGCAGCACCACAACGAAACCAGGCGAACAAATACTTCGAAAAGAGTGTTTTCCAATCTAAGAGACGGGTTGCACAGGTATTCCCTATATAGAGGATATTACATGAGTGTCTTTTCATATTTAATTTATTAAACGAGTTGAATAAAATAATAAAATGCGAGGCCCTGTCGAGCATTTATCGATTTTTTTCATCGAGTTTAATAAATTCAATGTGGAAAGTCACAAATGTAATGTTCTTTTTATCACATGTTAGCCTTTTCCGACCGAAACATAAAAAACGCTACTTATATTTCAGTATAATAAACGCGCAACTTGGACGACGTCGCCTATCCTTTGAATGACGTCGCGTGATTGCTTTATTACACTAGTGAATGGCTTTATTACGCTACCGCGACGTCAAACATGTGATAAATGTATTTTTTCAATAATTTTCATGATTTGAATCAGGCTTAACGTTATGAAAGAATATGTTAGGACTCAAAAGTTTCGCAATTTGAATACTTTCAACCATTCACTTCTTTCGACTCTGCAATTTTCTAAACCGGAAATAACTTTTTCTAAAACGATTAGTACCGATTCAAAACTCTGAAGAACATAGGCACGTGCGTGTTACTGGTATGGGTATTTACAATTTGTTCGCAGAAATTCATAAATTCAACGCAAGAACTTGTTATATATTCAAGTATACAGTAAAGGTAAGGATCAGACCCAATTCTCAGTGCTGTACTCCTTATTACACATGTCGTGAATTTTTAAATAAAATAATCCAAATACATAAACGTTAAGTTGTGTGTTTGTTTGTGTTAAAATGAACGTTTTTTATAGTTCATTATTTATAATAAGCCAATATATTATATGTTTAAACAACATTGGTAACTTAACAATAATTTATGAGCATTTTCCTTTTTATGTGTTGATCATCCCTCATGTACATTTAACGTGTGCTTCTTAAAATGGGGAGTAGACTCATTGATTAGTTTAAAACCTTTAACTGCTGCACGCTTTTCAGTGGAATATAGTAATATTTACAACCATTCTACATTCCTTGCTTACTCACTTGGATCAGAACACGAGTTTTTCGTGCACAATTTGTAGACCGATACGTAGTATTTTTATTTACAAACTACTTGATCCCGGTTGTGCATCCAATACGTATCACCTGCGCTAGAATATCGAGAACTAGTATATCTGTTTTCAGTGGTCACATGTTCGAAAGTTTATCCAGTAAAATAGCTTGTATCATCGGGTGTTCGGCTTCACAAATTTGGAAGTCCGATGAACATTTTTAGATTTCAAAATGATAGAATGACCGCACTAGCGCTTGTGTTACCTTTCAGAGGTGATATTTTGGTTAAAGTTTTAGTTATAATACGCTCATCCAACCATTGCATTGTTTTTGTCGACACTCCTGTGTGAAGAGCCCTATAGTATGGTAAGGGCCTGTCCACATTTTTGTCCTGTTTTTATTTTTCAGTATATTTTCAACATGTATGCATTTGTAACGGCTCGAGTGCGATATATTTTGACATAAGATTGGTTGTATCTCGAAGATAAATGTATAAGCTTGCTACTGGAGAAAACAGTATGTGATTAATTGCCTTTTTGGAAAAGTTACAAGACTGTTTGTAAAGTTGGTGGTGTCGCAATTTTGATACCAGTTACGTCCCTGTTAATCTATATCTAGTGATTGAGAGACCAGTGAGACGATACAGACCCTTATGCTACGAACGTCTTCTACTGTGCCGTAATTCGAAACGAAAAAAGAAACAGTCCTATCACCCATTTCTTAACTCGTCATGGGAGAACATATTGCGTCGTTCTTGCAATCAGGAACGTATATACAGGGTGTTAAAAAGTTCGTTTTCAATGTTTAAATTTCAATAGTTTATGTTTGTGACATCAGAAGAATGTAAAATTTTAGGCTTAATTTCAGAGGGTTGTACCATTGTACTAATCTACCTGGCATGAAATGAAGCTGTAAGAGTAAGGCATTAATAGTGTACACTGTGTACATAGCTCAGATAAAATTTATAACGATTTTAAATTTTGACAAAAAACTTCTTTAACATCCTGTATATAGGATTATATACGTTCTAATAATACAATAATAATAGTTTAAGGTGATTCCCAACTCTTAATTTGTTCTGTACAAGAGGTATCAAACACCTGATTTTTTATGAAGAACGGACTCATGATAGTGATTTGTGCAAACCCATAACAGTTTTGCTCGGCTAGTTTTTAAGATATTTTTAGATGTTGGGGAACCCCCCTAAAAACTGATATTTGCATTTCACCGAAAAAGTTTGACATTTTATTACATGAAACTTGGCATGCAAGAAATTTCGTATATACGGTATCACACGATAACGTTTGTTTTAGACTATGCTTGTTATATGTATTTATAAATGATATTTTAAAATATGTGATTTTTCATTTTTAAGTTATACGAAAAAGATAGTTGAACAACATACTGTTTTCGTACATGCAACCAGTAGAGTAACTATTATAGAAGTTTTATCCCAAATTTCATGGCAGTTGCTCGGCTAGATATTTTTAATTGACGCTTTAGTGATTTCGACAATGTCGAAAACCAGGAGAGTTTACAACTAAAAATACATTAACGTTTTGAATGCGTTGTATCCAGTTTTCGCGATAATTTGTTTTTGAAAAATGTGTATATTTAAAGATGAGCCCATGTTCTTTTGCATTAGCTAGTCTATATTCTTACGAAATAAATGCAAAAGAACCTTCCTCTAAAGTAGTCGGGGTGCTTGCTAAACAAATATCAAAACTTTGATAAAATTTTGTGTGGGCGCATTATATTACGTTTCCCATACGTTGTAGCTAGTATTCGCGAGTGTTGGTGTATCAACGTTTGGAATAAATGGCACATACAATTTCAGCTATAGCTTTATTCTGCAAGCTTATTATATTATAATATAGTAATAACTATACAGTAAATTCGCGATATTAAGACATGAGAACATGCTGACACATCAATTTTAAGTTTTTCGTACTATTTCATCATGGTAGTCAGACGCTTTCAATACGTCTTATTTACACCGATTTCTAAACTTCCACTCAACTGAAGAGTCGGGAATCACCTTAAATTGGTACATATGCTATCTGGTTATGGACGTATGAAATATTTGTATCAGCAACAGAATACGAGGTATAAAAAGAAAGGTTCTACCGAGATTTGAACTCGGATCGCAGGATTCAGAGTCCTGAGTGCTAACCATTACACCATAGAACCGATGTTGGCTGTCCTATTATAAGTTTATAAATACAAATGTGATTGGTAATACCACTAGACTTTGCGAAGGCATTCGTCAAAGTACCACACTGATGACTACTACACAAGTTAGACATGTACGGAGTCACAAGAAACGTCAAAACATGGATATAGTCATTCCTATCCGGCATGACCCCGCATGTTGATCTGGATGGTAACGTCAATACAGAAGCAGAAGACGTACTATCCGGAGTTCTGTATCGTGCATGTCATTAATCCCTTTGTTTTGCTAGCATATAGCAATGAGTTTCCCGACATGATTACGTCCTCCTCATCCAAGCATTGAAAACTCAAAAACAACACAGACCACAATTTCACGACCGAACACACAATTTAACGAGGAAATGAACTTAACCACTAAAATTCCAAGTTTCAGCTGTCAAAAAGCTGAAAGACCTAGTTTCAGCTATAAGGACCTGAATAACCCAGTTTCATCTGTAAAAATGGGGCCGAAATACATAGTTTCAGTCGTCAAAAAGTCGACAAAGGTTTAAGAATAACCGTAATCATGCATGTAATAGTAAATCCATGCAGCCGCACAAATAATTTTTGATGGTAGTAAATAAAATGAATATTAGTTATTTGATGTGAATGCTTAATTCAATTTAAATGTTAAAATACAAAATGTATTATAGGATTACACGTTTTATATTAAAAGAAAGGTTCTACCGAGATTTGAACTCGGATCGCAGGATTCAAAGTCCTGAGTGCTAACCATTACACAATAGAACCGTGTTGACATAAGTCTTAGTTTAACTGTTTTAATGTATGATTTCAAATACTTTTTATAAAAAAGAAAGGTTCTACCGAGATTTGAACTCGGATCGCAGGATTCAAAGTCCTGAGTGCTAACCATTACACCATAGAACCGTGTTGACATTAGTCTTAGTTTAACTGTTTTAATGTATGATTTCAATATACTTTTTATAAAAAGAAAGGTTCTACCGAGATTTGAACTCGGATCGCAGGATTCAAAGTCCTGAGTGCTAACCATTACACCATAGAACCGATATATTGTGAATGACTATATGTACTTGTATATAAAGATAAACGAATGGATTTGATATAGGTGACACACGATGACAACCGGTAACGTTAAATGTACATGTACTACGATTGCAGTGTTAATGTTATATTTTACATGATTTGGACAGGTGTCAGGGTTTCATCAATCAGTTAAAACTAAGTATTTCAGCTTTTTGACAGCTGAAACTTTGACTTCTACGGTTTAATTTCATTTTTTCATTCAGTTGTGTGTTGGTCATTGTGCCGTGTGATTATGGTCTGTGTTTCACCATAGAACCGATGCGAATATTAAATTAAATTTAACTGTTATAATAATAATATGATTGAATTTCACTTAAAAAAAAGAACCGTGTTGAGAATATGATCTTAATTACGTGTATACTATTATCATTAGTGATTTGATGACATTTTTACTTACGAAACAAAAATAAGTTCATAAATAAAAACATTCGCGAATTAGCTATTCTTGAGTAGTTTGCGATGTTAAATGCTATTCAAAAAGAACTACTTTCTTTTCGTATTTTCCGCCATGTTTTAAGTTTATGAGCAATTTTTTTGTGAACTTATCGGTTTCGAGAATATAGCGAAAATTTAATCCACGAGAAAATTTCTGATTTTTAGTACTTGGTTTTCTTTTATGTGTAGATATTGGGACGAATTGCATTTGCTACAAGTAATACAATGTACTGTTAATTTTTTTTTGCCTGTTGTATTTATGTTTCTGCCATTATTATACATGGTCTATGGTGCCAATGATAATTAGTATATTTTTGCGGCATATATACATACACTTCGACATTCCGTTTTAGATATCTAAGTAACGAAATCCTTAACAAATTAGTGCAAAATTAATGCTATATGCTAGTACACTGAGTAAAATTAGAAGACCATGCACTCGTATAATTTATCCATTGATCATTCAACTGTACACTTTACACATTTAAACTATTCAATCTCACTCGGGTAAAAATACACACAAAACCACAACTTTCTTTTTTCTACTTATAAATTGATGTTAACAAACTAAATATAGATTAATATTAACTGTACTAATGCATATAATGTATAAATAGTCGTTTTATGCAATACAAATATATCTACACTCCCTATTTTCAGTTTGACCCCGTATGGTCCTTTATCTTCATTCTTATCTGAAAGACAAATAACCTTTATTTGTACATTTTTAAACATTCTTTTAAAAGCTGAATAAAAAAAATACCAAATTCTCACGAGGTTATATAAAAATAGTCAAACAATTTCACAGGTGATTGACATGGATTTCGACATCATCGTTATTAGCACTTTTCTTATTTTCGTCTAAATCATCTTGATTTTCAACTTTGCCATCATTACTAGTACAACACAAACATCGTTAGCTTTAATATATGGTATTGCCATGCATAATACGTAAATCAAAATGCAAAGTGCAACCTCTCCAGAGCAACACCATTGACAAACACATAATGTAAATTGATTGTTGTACAGAGGTTGTTACTTTGAAGAGGTAATGTATATTAAATGGTTATTTCCGGATCAAAATGATAATGTTGCTTAAGAGAGGTTGTTGCCGTATGGCCTCTCTAAAGAATGCTCTGCACTTACACACAACATGTATAAGACATAAATAGCTTTAGGTTTATAATGCAAATAGAAACAAACATGTCACTTTTTATTTACTACGTTTTTTCTATTGAATGGAAGTGTAAAGTCCATCATTTCTCTCGGCACAATAAGTATTCAATAAGTTTGGTCTGAAACGCGTCAGATAAAAACAAGTAGAGACGGATACATGCATGTAGAGCATTCAAACATAAAATTAAGATGATCATTAAAATCTGACTTGATAATAATTATAATATATAATATGTATAATACCGATAAGAAACTAGTTTATAAATTGTATATATACCACAGTCCGACTAGTTTGGTATTTCGATGATTGCGTATTATTGTTATAATCCAGGTATTATCTGTCTACCTGTATAGTAGTTATTTACCTGTGTGTGCAAGCAGGTGGTTCTATGGTGTAATGGTTAGCACTCAGGACTCTGAATCCTGCGATCCGAGTTCAAATCTCGGTAGAACCTTGTATTTTTTAGGTTTTTTTTAAATTTTCTTGTCAAAAAGGTATTGAACCAAATCGATTTTAACGGAAAACAATGATCACTAATTATTTTGATAATTCAACTTAAATGATACGTATTTTCAACTTTATTGAGCACCGTTGTTGCTATTTTTGTCAAGCATCCACTGTCAGATGCTTAGATACCTCGGTGCAGTTTTACCAAAGCACTTACGAAAATATTAAAGTTACGCTCAAATTTAAATTCTTTATATTTTTTTAAAAACTGCAAATTGGTGATGGATATGGTGTGTAGGAGCTCATTAAATAAATCATCATTAGTATCGCAGTTTCATTTACCATTATATTAGATTCATTTACAAGTTATAAATCAAAGGCTAGTTCCATTAATTAAATATTTCGTCGGAACCGTTAAAGACCATCACCGTTCCGGCCTATGTCCGTAAATAAATAAGACGAATTGGTGTCAGACAAGTTGAAAAGGGGTAATACAAGATAACGAACACGTGACACACACTGGGGGCCGTGTGGTATGAAACACTGGCACGTATTGTCAAGTATTATTACGATTGTAATTGAAAATTGAAGAAAACACTGTAATAATGTAAATTTATTAAAAATACGCGGGGAAATAATTTTTGTTAATGTCGCGTATAAACTAAATGGGGTAATTAAATCCACTCGAATAATTGACATCAAATATACATAAAAAGAGCCTTTCCGTTCAATATTTACTCAAAAATCCGCGAATTGAATAAACTACCAAATCACCATTTTACACTGTACTTCAATCCGCTAAACTCAATACCCGCGAAAATTAATGAGTTTACATTATGCAGTACAACTGATATTTGAGTATGTATTATTAGTTATTATTTTATATTGTGTGGGCGAAATATTTCGTGTGTAATATGACGATACTATCAATGATTTATTACGAATATATTCATGTACTTTTACACTGAATACATGTACTATGAATTATGATAATATTTCTTACAGTACTCCTGGAACAATGAATCGCATACGTCAAGGGTCAACCCATTGACTCATACTTTTAATTGTGTAAATTCAAACCGATATCCAATTATTATTTTTTATTAAAAATATGATCTGTAATAGTTATCATAATCATAACATTCAATTATTATTAATATAATACAGAACATGACATGTAATAACACATTATTTACGAATTTTGCAAGGGACAAAAACCATGACAAAATGATGAAAATTGATCAAGAATTTTATAAATAACATTTTTTAGCATAATGTTCACTTTTCATACAAATTGGATCAGGTTTAAACCATTAATTATTTTGTCACGTGCTTTTTAATTATCAACGTAAAACCGGTGTAGATCAATCATTTTGCAATTACATGTTATTGTTCACTTGTCACCTGTCAATGTGTGAAAACGATTTTATTCTGTTGGAAGATAAAATGTACTTTAGGATAGTTTAAAAAAATGTTGAGGGCTGGTAGACTCTATTCACAAATCATGATTTAAGGGAAAACTTACATATTTTGACTTTGATTTAATGAAATTTTAGGTTTCTAAGTAACTTCTAAGATTTCTCTCAGGATGGTTTGTCAAAGCCACCCCAGTAACATTATATATAGTTTATACTAATTTATTTAAGGTCGATTGTGAAACAAGTTTTTCCAACTTATATTAATCACTCTCGACACCTCATTCCTGATGTAATCCATCGCCACGAGGGTATGAGAGAAGAGAAGCCAGTTTCCCTTTTATGCTGAGCGTCTAGCAAGGGAATTTCTGGTACCATTTTTATTTCGTCTTTGGTATGACGCGGCCAGGGATCGAACCCGAGACCTCCCGCACTCGAAGCGAACGCACAACCACTGGGCTATCGATATATGATCTGTCCGATTAGATAACAATATGGCAAGGCGATGGTTTGATGGAGAAGATGACGTAAAATTTCATCAGTTTCAGAGTGACTGTTACTGTACAAAACATAAACGAGAAAAGTCCGGAAGTCCGATGTTCAGCTCTCATAAAGTCAAAAGTCCAAGTCCCCTTTGTCTAAAAGCTGAAATACAAAAATTTACATTGTTTCAGGTATAAAAAGCTGAATACCCAGTTTCAGCTGTAATAAGGACTGAAAGACATGTTTGCACAGAGTGACAATGAACAGAGTACAGGATTATCTGGGTACATAGTCTGAATATATACGGTTCTATGGTGTAATGGTTAGCACTCAGGACTCTGAATCCTGCGATCCGAGTTCAAATCTCGGTAGAACATTTCTTTTTCTAAAAAAGTGAAATCAACTCATACATTATAAAAGTTAACTTGTTGATTATATTACACACGGTTCTATGGTGTAATGGTTAGCACTCAGGACTCTGAATCCTGCGATCCGACTTCAAATCTCGGTAGAACCTTTTTCTTTTAAAGTTAAATTCAACCATATAATTATTATAACAGTTACATTAAATCAAGTAAATATTCCGATCGGTTCTATGGTGAAACACAGACCATAATCACACGGCACAATGACCAACACACAACTGAATGAGAAAATGAAATTAAACCGTGGAAGTCCAAGTTTCAGCTGTCAAAAAGCCGAAATACTTAGTTTTAACTGATTGATGGAAACCTGACACCTGTCCAAATCATGTAAAATATAACATTAACACTGCAATCGTAGTACATTTAACGTTACCGGTTGTCATCGTGTGTCACCTACATCAAATCCATTCGTTTATCTTTATATACAAGTACATATGGTCATTCACAATATATCGGTTCTATGGTGTAATGGTTAGCACTCAGGACTTTGAATCCTGCGATCCGAGTTCAAATCTCGGTAGAACCTTTCTTTTTATAAAAAAAGTGTAATTGGATCAGGAAAGTAAATTAGGTGAGGTGGCTAGAAAGTGTTGCGAAACCATAACAACACATAACTTATCAGCCAACGTAGAAATTCTAAACTCTAATTAAAATACCATAA
The DNA here is from genome assembly GCA_947247005.1 of Spisula solida. Lineage (NCBI taxonomy): Eukaryota > Metazoa > Mollusca > Bivalvia > Venerida > Mactridae > Spisula > Spisula solida. The sequence goes on along the minus strand of OX365960.1, from coordinate 3,884,832 downwards.
TAAACATATAATACGACCCATCAACAAAGAACATTTGAAATAAATAAAGTATACTTTAGATAGATAGATTTTATTCAGTATTAATGTACATTCATGGATTTATAAAACAACATGTATAACAAAACAATGTATACATACATGCATCCATAAATAGCCATGACAGGCACACCAACACTAAGGATTACACAAAAAAGAGATAACACTTATTTCCATTGTGGTCCTTTAGTGTTGGTGGCATGACATAGAGAGGTATATGTAAGTTATTATGTATTATTGACCAAATAAATTAATAATATTGTATCACAGATAATCAGAATCAACAGTCAAGTTATGTTTAAAGGCAAGTTAAAGTATTACCAATACTGAAGTTCACTATCAAGCATAAGTTAATAACTAAATGAATAAATAAAAATAACAGATTATACTGATAATAAATAAAAATTATAAATTAAATAAGTGATTAAATAGATGTAAATATTGAATTTCTTAGATCTTAAATAAGTAGATAAATAAATAAATATCATTTTTACACACTAAAAATTTATACTAAATTGTCTAAAAAATGTGTTTTCACTTTAGCTCTAAAAACAGGCCAATTTCTCAGTATGTGCTATACAAGCAGGCAATTTATTCCATTGGCAAATACCTGAATAGAAAAAGGATTTTGTGCCAAACCCTTTAACTTTTGGAACAGCAACCCCCCCCCCCCCCTGATCACGTAACCTTGTATTGTAAGAATGCACAAAATCCTGTGGAGTGCAATTGTCACCCATGTAGTCTTGGGCTATGTTATACTTTATTTTAAAAACATGGCACAGAATGATCTGGTCTACACGTTTATTGACAGGTAACCAATTAAGGAATTTAAAATGTTCACTTCCTATGTGTGACCTTGCATCTAGGTCAAGCACAAACCTTATTAACTTATTTTGGGTGGTTCGAAGTTTGGATTTAAGTGACTGAGTGAGACTATGATACCATATAGAGCAAGCATAATCAAAATGACATGAAAAGGGCCATGACAAGAAGCTTCTTGGTGTGTTGAGTAAGGTAACCTTTTTTACGGTATACATATTTTAACCTAGCTTTAGCTTTTTTTAAGTATTGATCGGGCCATAGTATCAAAGGATAGGGTCTGGTCAATAGTTGCCCCAAGATATTTAACAGCTGAAGTTGGTCCAATATTTGTACCATTACATGTAATGTCTAGAGTCGAGTTTGACCTTAGTCTATGTTTAGATCCAAATAATATGGACTCAGTTTTACCCAAGTGAAGTGATAACTTGTTATCAACCAACCATTGGCTAACAAGATGCAGGTCGTCTTTCAATGACGTTTCTACAGAAGACTTGCTTTAATAAAAAAAATGAAGTAGGTCCGACATAAATATAAAGCGCATCCCAATAAAAGCACATATTGCATTAAACCCATCTCAGTAAAAAGACAAATGAAATAAAGAAGACTACCTCAATTCTTTTATCCTAATATTATCATGATTATGTTCTTTATTCAACCCGAATATAAAGACCTGCGGAATAATCTTATCAGCAGTTAATACTTTAGGAGGTGGTCTTAATAACGAGGTTTCACTATATATATTATATACATAAATGGTGCTGGTATATACCAGACTGTATTACTGATTATTCGTCACCAACCACAAAATAGGTGCAAAACCTTTGTTAGATGTTATCAGCAAACGATGACAGCTCACAATCTGTCAAATTGTCAATATTCGACGTACCTTTGTTAACACACTACTCATATCTTACATACACTATACCGGTTCTATGGTGTAATGGTTAGCACTCAGGACTTTGAATCCTGCGATCCGAGTTCAAATCTCGGTAGAACCTCTCTTTTTATAATTTTTATCGATGTTTAGTTTAAATTGAAATATGTTTAATGTTTTATTTTCGACAATTGAGTCTTCTGCAGACTTCATTTGTGTTCAACTATATATTAAACACCGAGGTGTGTCACTGTTTATCGTAGAATTCAGATAATATGAACTGAGATATAGCCTATTTTAGCGGATTATATCTTAACTATTAAATAACAGCTCAACTATATCATTTATCATTTACACTATGCTAGTTGATTTAACCTTGAAGTTAATATTAAATGTCATTGCTTTCTGGTCTGGCTCCATGTATTGTTAGTTGTTGAGGTTCCAAAATGCCAGAAATGCATCGACGATCATCTTACATGTGTAGTAAATATCTGCATCATGGAGCAGAGGTATCGTTCGATAGCATCCAAATCATTGTTGGTGTAATGTCGATATAGTGAATGAGACGCTTATCTAAGACAACACTACAAAATTATAATGATTAAAGTTAAACAATTTACAAGAAAATGTATGCTGCATTTATTTTCGTCTGTACTCTTGAAGCTGGTTAAACCCCTTTCACAATTGTCGTAGGATTTGTTTGGTCGCACGACACTTGCGAATCGACTTCGAAATGTACCGACGTATTTCTGGAAATGGAATTATGCGGAGGAGTCACTTGTCGCACGACGGGCGTGTAACGGCTCTACGATGCAAATTTGGGAACTATCATGCGCCACTTGCAAGATGGACGTATGATCGGTGCACAACATAACAACAGGCGCACGACAGAATTATGATTTATAGAACTGATGTCAGTACGTCCTTCCTACGATCGACGTACATCTTTCGTATGAAAATAGGATTGTTGAACTATTGGCTAAGATTCAGCAGCTGGATAAAACTAATCAAAACATCCAACCAAACTCTTATTTTCAAATAATAAAGAAAATTATAGTTAACATCACTGAGGGCACTATGGCATTTTATGAACTGGCTAGTCAGCCTTAGTGATGTATATGGATCAAAGCGAAGTTGAGTTAATATACAACATTATATTGCACACGGTTCTATGGTGTAATGGTTAGCACTCAGGACTCTGAATCCTGCGATCCGAGTTCAAATCTCTGTTGAACCTTTGTTTTTACATAAAAAGTGAAATCAACTAATAGAAATTATAGGTGTTGAATTGAGACTTATGTTAAACTTGGTTCTATGGTGTAATGGTTAGCACTCAGGACTTTGAATCCTGCGATCCGAGTTCAAATATCGGTAGAACCTTTCTTTTTATTAAAAGGTGAAATCAATACATAAATTATAACTGTTAAATTATTACTTATTCCACGTGGTTCTATGGTGTAATGGTTAGCACTCAGAACTCTGAATCCTGCGATCCTAGTTCAAATCTCGGTACGACCTTTCTTTTTATATAAAACGTGAAATCAACTCATAGAAACTATAGGTGTTAAATTATTACTTATTCCACGCGGTTCTATGGTGTAATGGTTAGCACTCAGGACTCTGAATCCTGCGATCCGAGTTCAATTCTCAGAAGAACCTTACCTTTTATAAAAAAATGTAATTGGACCAGGAAAGTAAATGAGGTGAGGCGGCGGGAAAGAGTTGCGAAACCAGTACAACACATTACTGATAAGCCAACAGAAATTCCAAACTCTAATCAAAATAACATAATAAATATATAATACGACCCGTCATAAAAGAAAAAATGAAATGAATTATATAAAGCCTACTTTGATAAAAACAAAATGAAATAGGTCCAACATAAATACAAAGCACATCCCAATAAAAGCACATAATGCAGTGTAACGCACCTATATATATATAATTATATATATATAAAAGCTGCTCGAAGTATAAACTAGCATTACTGATTATTTGTCACCAACCACAACCTTTTTAAGACGTTATCAGCATAAAATCATTTTTATAACACTACGTAACCTAAAACAAACGTTGTTATAAAGTTTATTAACAGTTCAATCAAGTGTTTCATTAACACGGTTCTATGGTGTAATGGTTAGCACTCAGGACTCTGAATCCTGCGATCCGAGTTCAAATCTCGGTAGAACCTTTCTTTTTATCGTGTTATAAAATATCGGTAAAAACCTAAAAGGGGATCGCAATATTATGTATGTTGCTAAATCACTCTATGTCTCGATCCTATTACGTAGGGGTACCTAATGCGCAGTCATATTTCTTAATGGAGTAGAGTCTAATATACGCGGGGCCATTTTGTGAGGTACATTTTGTTGCGGTAATAATTGACAGCTTGGATTCCTCTAAGCGTATATGGATTAATCCGCAAATCATGTTAGAATACTACATAATGGAATCATATGTAATAAAGTTATACTTCTAAGACAATACTTATATTTCATACTGCTGTAAATGTATGAAATATATCAGTTATACAGTATTTGCTATATACATCTACTACATGTATATAATTTATACAATAAGGCCTTTAGTATGTAGTTAATTAACTGTACGGATTAGATTAAGTTTAAACTTGCAACGGTTCTATGGTGTAATGGTTAGCACTCAGGACTTTGAATCCTGCGATCCGAGTTCAAATCTCGGTAGAACCTTTCTTTTTTATAAAATGTGTCGTTGTTTAGTTTAAATTTAAATAAGTTTCATGTTTTATTTTTCGCAAATTGAGTCTTCTGCAGACTTCATTTTCGTACAACAAGAGATTAAACGTACGTGGTATGTCAAAGTAAATAATATAATTCAGAGATATAATTCTTACTTCCTAGTGAAATTGTTATGTCATCAAATCACATACACATTACATCATTATTATAACACTACGGAACCTTAAACAAACGTTGTTATAAAGTTTATTAACAGTTCAATCAAGTGTTTCATTAACACGGTTCTATGGTGTTATGGTTAGCACTCAGGACTTTGAATCCTGCGATCCGAGTTCAAATCTCGGTAGAACCTTTCTTTTTTATAAAATGTGTCGTTGTTTAGTTTAAATTTAAATAAGTTTCATGTTTTATTTTTCGCAAATTGAGTCTTCTGCAGACTTCATTTTCGTACAACAAGAGATTAAACGTGCGTGGTATGTCAAAGTAAATAATATAATTCAGAGATATAATTCTTACTTCCTAGTGAAATTGTTATGTCATCAAATCACATACACATTACATCATTATTATAACACTACAGAACCTTAAACAAACGTTGTTATAAAGTTTATTAACAGTTCAATCAAGTGTTTCATTAACACGGTTCTATGGTGTTATGGTTAGCACTCAGGACTCTGAATCCTGCGATCACAGTTCAAATCTCGGTAGAACCTTTCTTTTTATGAAGTTTATTGGAATCATACATTATATCAGTTTAATCAAGAATAGTTATTAACACGGTTCTATGGTGTAATGGTTAGCACTCAGGACTCTGAATCCTGCGATCCGAGTTCAAATCTCGGTAGAACCTTTCTTTTTATCGTGTTATAAAATATCGGTAAAAGGGGATCGCAATATTATGTATGTTGCTAAATCACTCTATGTCTCGATCCTATTACGTAGGGGTACCTAATGCGCAGTCATATTTCTTAATGGAGTAGAGTCTAATATACGCGGGGCCATTTTGTGAGGTACATTTTGTTGCGGTAATAATACACAGCTTGGATTCCTCTAAGCGTATATGGATTAATACGCAAATCATGTTAGAATACTACATAATGGAATCATATGTAATATAGTTATACTTGTACGATAATACTAGTATTTCATACTGCTGTAAATGTATGAATTATATCAGTTATACATGATTTGCTATATACATCTACTATATAATTTATACAATAAAGCCTTTAGTATGTAGTTATTTACCTGTACGGATTAGATTATGTTCAAGCTTGCAACGGTTCTATGGTGTAATGGTTAGCACTCAGGACTCTGAATCCTGCGATCCGAGTTCAAATCTCGGTAGAACCTTAATGTTTTTTATATTTAATTTTTCATTTATTTACGATCGCCATCCCAAAAGCATTTCAAATTAAGTGCTCATAGATTTACATATCAGCGCATGTAAAAGGATACAAAAAATCAGACAAATAAAGCAGCACTCACAGAAAACAGAAACAGCCGGGCACAGAAAAAAACACAGACCATAATCATATGGCGCAAAGACCAAAAAAATAATAGAAAATCGGACAGGGAAGGCAGCACTCAACTTAACAAGCCGAGCACATAATGGACCGAGAAAATTAGACTTAACCATTGAAAGTCCAAGTTTCAGCTGTCAAAAGGCTGAAACAAATAGTTTTGGCTGTTATATAATATATAATATTGACATCTATCCAAATCATGTACGAACTATACAGTTAAAACTACAAAGGTAGTGCTTATAAAGTTACCGGTTGTCACCATTGTGTCACAAATCAAATATACATGAGTTTATCTTTAAATATGTACATATAGTATGTGTGTCAATATATCGGTTCTATGGTGTAATGGTTAGCACTCAGGACTTTGAATCCTGCGATCCGAGTTCAAATCTCGGTAGAACCTTTCTTTTTTTATGAATAATGCAATCAAATAATATATTATAATTTATAACAGTTATATCAGCGCGTACCACACGGTTCTATGGTGTAACGGTTAGCAATCAGGACTTTGAATCCTGCGATCCGAGTTCAAATCTCGGTAGAACCTTTCTTTTTTATGAATAATGCAATCAAATAAAACATTATAATTTATAACAGTTATATCAGCGCATACCACACGGTTCTATGGTGGAACGGTTAGCACTCAGGACTTTGAATCCTGCGATCCGAGTTCAAATCTCGGTAGAACCTTTCTTTTTTTATGAATAATGCAATCAAATAATATATTATAATTTATAACAGTTATATCAGCGCATACCACACGGTTCTATGGTGGAACGGTTAGCAATCAGGACTTTGAATCCTGCGATTTGAGTTCAAATCTCGGTACAACCATTCTTTTTTATAAGAAATGTATCGACAACTCAAAATTTATAACAGTTAAATTGAGACTTATATTGAACTCGGTTCTATGGTGTAATGGTTAGCACTTAGTACTCTGATTCCTGCGTTACGTGTTCTAACCTCGGTAGAACTTTTCTTTTTATAAAAAGTGTAATCAAATAATACATTATAACAGTTAAATTAAGACATACATTGAAACGTCGCGTCACAAGTTGGAGCTATTTTACTTGCACGGCGTTTTTATTTCTTGTAAAGTAATTATATCATTGATTCGTCAGATAAACTATATAATGTTTTATATCATTTTAAAGAGCTACAAATTCTGACATATTTGGTTATTTTTTCTTTTAACATTCGTTATAATATAGACGTTATCACCGTATGAAGGGTGCATGAAACGTACAAAATACGATGTAGAGATTTAACCATTTTTTCAACCAATTGGAGTAAAACCAAAGTTACGTTAATAAATTCGTGTCAAAAGACATCAATATTTTGCATGTAAAGTATATATGTAAACGTACATATATCGGTTCTATGGTGTAATGGTTAGCACTCAGGACTTTGAATCCTGCGATCCGAGTTCAAATCTCGGTAGAACCTTTCTTTTTATAAAACGTGTAATAAAATCATACAATATAACAGATAAATTAAGACATTTGTTAACACGGTTCTATGTAGTCTGGTTCCCGTTCCCCAATCTTACATTTCATTAGATTAGGTCCGGCATCATCCAATTAAAATGGATTTTACTACTGGTAAAACAAGATGGCGGGTGTACATTAGTTTATATATAGGCATTTTTAAATAATCTCCCCAAAACGTATGTTCTTTTGTGGTCGTTTCGATAAGACTTCGTATATCACTTGAAAAATGTACAACCTTTCCAACTACACAGGTTTCATCAAAACGACACCACAAATATGTACTAAATAACGTTAATTAAATTATGTAAATATTTTGTAGCAGCATATATAAAGTGCATATAAATATCGATTTATCGATTGCCCTTAGCTCAATCGGTAGAGCGTTTGGCTAGTAGCCATAATGGTACGGGTTCGAATCCCGCTTCGACCGCTTTCTTTTTTCCAAAAATTATTTCCCATGAATTTATACTTGTGTTTTAAGAAATAGGACACTGCAATAAAATGTTTTTGAAAACGGGAATATAGTAAAACAACTGAAGGCCATAAAAAAATTAAAATGCTATAGATTCTATATACGTAAAACACAGGCCATACAGGGCTCGAACCAACAGTATTATGTTTACAAGGCAGACGCTCAACCGATTGAGCTAAACGGGCACACACTATTATTTGTCATTTATATGTAGTATGTGCATTGCTATAAAGTTTTTTTCATTATTTTTATCAACGTATTTTAGTGAATATCAGTGATGTCGTGCCAATAATAACTATGTCCCACGAAGCTCACATTTTATTTCATCTAAATACAAAGTTTTGTTGAAACGACACCAACACACCATTATGTATTTTTAAAAATAATATTTTTACTATATACAACACTGTACTTCCGCAATTTTGAATCTTACCATGGGGCCGCCATTTTATTTAAATGACGTCAGACCTTTACTGCGTAGATTGTAAAGATCGGGAACCAGACTAGGTTCTATGCTGTAATGGTAATCACTCAGGACTTTGAATCCTGCGACCCCAGTTCAAATCTCCGTGTAACCTCTCTTTTTTAAGTTTTGAGTATATTAATATAATCAACGTCTGTGGCTAATTGTTTTAGCGAGACAAATCCACAATGCTACACCTTACCCTGGTGCATGAATAAGTACCCATGAGGGTCAGATGCCAATGTGGTGTGGTCATCGGCACGGCGGGTAAAACCGGAATTGGGACTCAATGATCGCAGGGGTATATGTACAGTCCGCTGAACAGACAGTTTCATGTAGGAAAGTCTAGACTTTTAACTTGGTATATAATTTCATTATTTAATCGCTGCATTAAACAATCGCATTTGGTGTATTCAATGAATAACTACTTAAGACACGTAAGGTTGTATTCTCCCAATTTGATACTTGACGGTGAATCATGATTAAAAATTGAAAGTTGAGCACTCAGTTATCTTATCTGATTACCTGTCGTATGTTTAATTTCACCTGACCACAAACGTTAACAGTTTACTAATGACAGTATATTTGCGCTGTTTCGTTCGACACGGTTCTATGGTGTAATGGTTAGCACTCAGGACTTTGAATCCTGCGATCCGAGTTCAAATCTCGGTAGAACCTTTCTTTTTATAAAAAAGGTGTAATCAAGTCATAAATTATAATAGTTAATTTGAAGCCCTATCTGTAAACAACACGGTTCTATGGTGTAATGGTTAGCACTCAGGACTTTGAATCCTGCGATCCGAGTTCAAATCTCGGTAGAACCTCTTTTTTATATCTAAAATGTATCAATTACGTTTGTTAACAGTTAAATTAAGTTTTATATATAGCACGCTTCTATGGTGTAATGGTTAGCACTCAGGACTTTTAATCCTGCAATCCGAGTTCAAATCTCGGTAAAAACCTTTCTTCTTACGTTTTTATGATTAAAAATGTAACCGAATCACACATGCTATCACTTACAGTGTAGCAATGCCACGTGACTTTGGCATCACTAAAGACTACAAATCCAAGACGATATTGTTTTCGCTTCGAAAACAAAATTGCCACACTGACTCTATGGATCCCGCGATCCTAGTTCAACTATTATAAACACTATGTAATCAAATTACACATACTAATCGTGTCTGTAGCAACGTTAAATGTCGCATCGACGCTAAATGTCGCACTTGACGTTAAATGTCGCAAGGCTGACGCTAAATGTCGCAACCGACGCTAAATGTCGCAATCCACCCTGACGCTAAATGTCGCATCTGTGACGTTAAATGTCGCAACAAACTGGCCTGACGTTAAATGTCGCAACATTAACGCTAAATGTCGCAATCCTTTATGAACACTCATTTGTAGTATTACTAATCTAGTTTAAGTCCAGACGTATCCACAGTTCTTAGGGGTTTACCCAAAGGGGTACGACACATAAGCATTTAGTGATAAAAAACTGTTTTCAAAAAAAATATTATTTTTTTACTTCTACTATGTAAATGTATATTGTATGAAATTTACACAGTAGAAATAAAAAAATATTTTTTTTGAAAAAAAAAAATCACTGCAGGTTCATGACTGTGTCGAACTCGTAAAAATGCCGTACGGACCTTTCGGATTGATAATCACCCTCGGGCTAAAGCCACTCGGGCGATTATGCTTCCTGCGGGCCAATTATCTAGACCCCGTCCTACATAGCCGTGCATTATCCTCTAAGTAACTCATCGTGCGGGTTTGAATGCTACTTTTCGTAAACACAAATAAATTGTTGTCAACAGAATTTCAATTATGATTTACATATTTATTTATTTAGTGTATTTTGCATTGTTCGACAAATACTCGGTAACTGGAACTACACAGACCTTGGTCGTGATGAAACCAGTATAATAAAGTATAATCCGTAACGAAATGGGTTTCTACCGGGCATACCGTATATAACCATAGTTTAGGTATATGCTATGTTCTTCCCTGTCTCCATCGGTATGAAACGCACTTTACTGGGACTCAACTGGTGTAGAGCCAGGGTTCAGCGCAGTCCAAATCATGCCGGTATACCACGGTTTATAAATAAATAAAATACCAGAATAGATTTGCACCTATAGTGGATATCGAACCCATACTGTACGACGTCATACGGTCGTAGCAACACGGCTCGTCACGGTTAGCCCGAATCGACTAAGAACTTCACGATTTCTCTAAGGTTCATACAACGGGACAAACCGGGGGTGCCAAACCGGCACAAGGTCTGCTGTTAGCTCAGAACCGGGATACACTGTTGATACAGCGCGATAATCCGTACTGAGACCGGGATGCAACATCGCGGTAGAGCTAATGTGTAGCCCCGGTTGTAATCCAGTTTTGACTCCATATTTCGATTCTGTTGAAATCTTGACCATTCCTCCCGGTAGCTCCTGCTTTAAACATTTTAAAACAATCGGGTCTCTTTTGCCAGTTTGATAAGAGTATCACGGTTCACCATAGTTCGCCTTGCCGATCCAGCGTTGTTACGGTTGTACGACGGTTCATTGAACCGGGTATACCGAGTAAGATTCGGTTCATCCCGTTAAACCTAAAGGGGTTCGACACATAAACTTTCAGTGATTAAAAACTGTTTTCAAAAAATATTTTTTATTTCTACTGTGTATATTTTATACAACATACATGTACTTATAAGAAATAAAAAAATATTTTTTTTGAAAACAGTTTTTAATCACTACAGACTTATGTGTCGAACCCCTTAGGGTAAACCCCTAATAACTGTCGATACGTCTGGACTAAAACTAGAACAGTAATACTATAAAAGAGTGTTTATAAAGGATTGCGACATTTAGCGTTAATGTTGCGACATTTAACGTCAGGCTAGTTTGTTGCGACATTTAACGTCACAGATGCGACATTTAGCGTCAGGGGGGATTGCGACATTTAGCGTTGGTTGCGACATTTAACGTTGCTACAGTGTCTCTTATGTGATGTATTTCAATACGGTTCTATGGTGTAATGGTTAGCACTCAGGACTCTGAATCCTGCGATCCGAGTTCAAATCTCGGTAGAACCTTTCTTTTTTCCACAAATATTTGTTATGTTTTCAGTTATTTATTCGTACCCGATAATAACGCCTATTTAATCCAGTTAGTATCTTGTGACAGTGACGTAGCCGTTTATTTGTACACAGAAGATTACAAACATTGTCTGAATAGGTAGTGCGAGTATAGTTTGTTAGTTTAGCGTTGACTGTCTGTTTAAGCCTTTATACTTGGTTTTACACCGTAGTGGACCCGACCGCAGCGTCACTGTATTCTTACCCTGACTAGACTATAACAAGTCTTTATTTACATTAATTCTAACTATTACTATGTATGCATCTCTTGACAACATCAACCTCTGTATAAAGACCTGATTACCAATGTTATACAAGTACATGGTTGGTACTATAGTGCGGCGCTATTAACTTGATCCTGACATTTTTAAAAGCATTAATATAATTATTATAAAAATTAACTAGAAAAATACTCCAAGTATTTTAATATACAAAAATAAAAACTTTTCCATATTTGCTTTTTGTATTTTAATTTGTTTTATCATTTTTGCTTATTTTCCTGTGTAAAATAAGGGTCTTGTCTTTGAAATACCTGCAATAATGACATTTCTATATACAGATGAGTGAGTACTTAAAATTGTCCCACTTTAAAATCAAAGTACTGAAGTATTTTTACTTGGGGGATAACGCAAATCTTGGTAATCTATTAAAAATTACCTTAAATGGTATTGGATTAATAAGTGTAAATATTGTGAAAACTTTTCAGAAATATCGATGACAGCTGACTCATTCAAATTTCATCTAACGAACCCAATTAGGCAATCCGACCATTAAAAACTCAATGAACTAGTTTCAACTATAAAGGTGGCTGAAATACGTAGTTTTAGCTGAGAAAAAGTATTAAAAAGACTAAGAATAACAGTAAATGGTAATTTCATGAATATGCATCAATAATGTGTGACGGTAGTAAACAAACATAATTTTGAAGTGATGACATCTTTAAACAACCAACGGATGGAGACATACGTACAGACGGTTCTATTTTATCATTATGCACTTCTGTAAAATTATTAATTTTCGTTAATTTCGTTGATCGCGAAATTAAATCTCATCGAATAAATGGCCTAAGTAATATAGCACAGAGAACTTGACATGATCCTGAGCTCTATGCATGAATATATTACAAGGTTCTTGCGTTGAATACATACATTTCCGCAAGCAAATCGTGCAATATCGGTCCTTTGGGTTTGTGTTGGTATTACACCTCGAGCGTCTTCGTGATACTTTCCGCTTATGAAAATATACAGTCGGAATTATAAATATAGACAATATATCATTAAATTATGCTAATTGAAGGCCGAGAGTCGTGTCAAATTCGCTGGACTATACGTACCCGTAATAGCAAGGGATCTTGCTTTCAATATTTTACCTCCACGAAATACCATTTTACAAATATCCGCGAAATTTAATACCCACCAAAATGTATGATTTTACAATAAACATGCGTGCTTACAATAAAGATTTACGATTCTTCTTGGATTTTATATAAATATTTTTGTAGACAATATATTGTTTATGCGCGTCAGTAATACTTTATACCCTGTTGTTATGTACCGCTACATCTGAGCAGGATTCCATTGTCAGTTATCAATTAACTCTGTTATTTATTACATTGTTACTTAACTCACTAAGTGCCGCGATATAATCATAAAGCTAATGTGGGTGTCGTTAATGTGAAGTCAGAACCTAGTTACATGTACTTGTAATTTGCCTAAGATACACCACCTTTCGAACTCCTAGTTCGCAGCGCAACGTAGCATAAATTACTGTATGCCGATATGATTTTAATGAGACTGCGTAACTTGAGAAGTCGACTTTTGGATGCAGTATGAAACAGGAGATTGCTTTATACCTTCTTTCAAAGTATTGTACCCCCCTCCCTGCACCAGTCCATCCAATTTTATCTCGTAACTCTTTACGTGTGTATGTCCTTTCTTCCGAGAATAGACAATTTGGCTCTAGAAAAACCTTTTGACGATGTAAACGACTTTTTGACGTGAGCTACGACCGTTTGACGAGTGGTACTACTTTTTGACGTGAGCTACGACCGTTTGACGAGTGGTACTACTTTTTGACGTGAGCTTCGACCGTTTGACGAGTGGTACTACTTTTTGACGTGAGCTTCGACCGTTTGACGAGTGGTACTACTTTTTGACGTGAGCTTCGACCGTTTGACGAGTGGTACTACTTTTTGACGTGAGCTACGACCATTTGACGAGTGGTACTACTTTTTGACGCGATATACTACTTTTTTACTCGAGTTGCGACCTTTTGACGCGTGGTACTACTTTTTGACGCGACATACTACTTTTTGGACTCGAGATGCGACCTTTTGACGCGTGGTACTACTTTTTGACACGTCGTACTACTATTTGACACGAAATACGACTTTTTGACGCTAGCTGAGCACTACGTTTTGACGCGAAGAACTACATTTTACCAATTACAACCAAGCACAAAAACTGGAAATGATACCGACACACTCTTTAGCAGTCTTTGTCAATATACATTGAACGAAAGCATCATTCCGAGATCCCATGTATACCGGAAACCAAAGTCTGTGTCAATTTTAACTTTGTAGCTATTATTAGTTTGTTTAATGTCACGTTGAGGAGCACATCAATAACAGCAGAATAGTTCCGAATGGAGAAATGCTGATGTAATGCAGCGCATGTTATTTAGCTCACTTTTGTTTTCGTTCATATTGGGCGTCTAGCACTTGAGTTCGACCCCCTGACAGAGAATCAATCGTCAGCTCTTAATTCGCTGAACGACACAGTCCACGTGACCTCTAATGTATTGTTCAAGCCTTCTCACAGACCACTCCAAAACGTTCGATAACAAACATTTCCAGCGTCATTCAACAACATCGTATCGATTGATCATCCCCGCTGTTTTCTACTAGACTAAGTAGCATTATGAAGGCCAAACAATGAATACACCCCATTGGTATCGACCAAACCATGTGACACTTCACTTGTTCTAAAGGTTGGGTATGAAACATATGTTGACAGAGGCTTGTTCCCGATACTGCAATATATAGAAAGTGTTTATTTAAAGGCGCTGGTCGATCAAAATGTGAACTACATTTGTATTTTAAAACCATTGCAAATGGTTTAAAGAATGTTTAAAAAATATAGTCCGATTGATACATGATTAAACTCTTTTTATTGCAAATATCATGATGTAAAATTATGCAATGTTCCAGTGAACAATTTATAAAATCATCTTGTCATAATTATATTGTATGGACTTTACATCGGAACATTGCTAGATATGATTATGTAACTTTTTTTTGTTGGTAATATAACTGTGAATCATTTAGCATTAACATTGTAGATCTACCAACTCCGATCCCCATAAAACCAATAGACGGGGAGAATGGATGGGGTTACCCTTGTCAGAGACTATAGATAAACATAGATATCTCTAGTCACTGCCGCCCTTGTTTTCCAAAACAAAACACTAAAAACCCCATTGTTCTTACCTTTCAAAACCAACATTTAAAAACAAAATTCGATTTTTAACATCATCTCATGTTGAGCAACTTTAACGTACGTACGTCACGCCTGTTTGAGAACGATTGTTGGTATTTGCCACTCGTAAGTACAGTAGCGATAATGTCGTGGTTTAATGTTTACTCTTTCATTTTAAAGACTACTCGAATTAAAACATAGTGTCACTTGCGACAATTATGTAACAGTTTACTCATCATTCAAATGAAATATTGAAACGAGTGAGTGTTTTAAATACGGAAATATTGTTACTTCAATTAAGGAGACTCGCAGATGACACTATGAGACGCTTCATTTATTTGTATTGATGTTTATAATTCGGCGGCATCAAGTATTCCGACCAAGTATGAATTATGTTTATACTTCGAAAAAAATGATATTGTATGCGTAACGAATTGAGGATATTAATAGACAATAGAGAGGTTGTATGTACAGAACGACCACGTGTACGTGGAGAGAATTACGTCATACTGGTGTTTGTATAATTATTATACAAGTAAACAACAACAACAACAACAAAAACAACAACAACAACATCATCATCAGCCGCAGCAGCACCAGTAGAAGCAACAACATTGAACAACAAAAATAAAAACAACAACAATTAAAACAGCAACAATAATGATAATAACGTCTTTATTTTCTATAGATAACATAATTGTCAAACCGATTTCAAGAGTGTATGACAGACGAAATTAGACCCAATGTGGTTTGTGTTCTACGTCACCAAGACATGCGTAGAGAACAAAAACGCCTGCATAAATTTCGTTCAAGAACATTTTATTCACATGCGCAATGAGTCAACTGTCAAAAGAACCAGGTTTTTTATTTTAGCGATATTGTACATAAGGGAAATTGCAAGGGAAGTAATGAAGTGAGGAATTGGCAAGGTGGCTAGTCACCGGGGTATTGTTTTATCAAAGCACTAACGAAAATCTTAAAGTTACGCTCAAATTTAATTTCATTATAACATGTTTACAATTATAAAGAATGATAAATGTAGCTGCAGTTCTAATAATGATTCAGTTACTGAACTCCTACAAGACAACTTTCTCACCAATTTGCAGTTGTTAAAGAATTTTTAAGATTTTAAATTTGAGCGTAACTTTCAGATTTTGTTAAGTGCTTTGATAAAACAGTACCCTGTAATATATATTTCTTCTCGTGTCTATTGTAAGAATTTAAGAAATAGCCGAGGCGATCCGATTGCTACTTTTTTGTCCAAGATTTACATCGATGACAAACGTTTGAATAACCGCCATTACTTTTATACTAGATTCATAAACAAACGAAATTAGGTTCGTTAGTCTTGTGGATCGCTATTTAACACCACTGTTTATAACGACCATTTTCGAGACAATTACCTTAATATACTGTTGAATGAAGATACTCCCTAGAGGTGTGTAAATTGTACATTAGAAGTGAAAAAAATCTATCAAGTCTTGGTAATTAACGTAATGTGTCGGGAGCTTTCATTTCACGACAACCGATAGACAAAAGAACTAAATAATGGCGCCTAATAAGACTATTTGCAAGAGGTCCCTAATTATTTATATACAAATTGTCGCCCATTTCGTAATGTTTTCTTGTTTGAATAATTATTTTCAAGTATTATGTACACATTTGGGAATTATTCGTTAGTTAAAAAATTAATAGACGCTTTCATGTGAATCGATATTTCATATGAAACAGACGTTCACTCGCCTGGATAACTGTGATCTTTCATCGGCAGCAAATTGATTAGGCAGAAGGTCGAGACATTTTTCTAAAGCGTTTAATGATATGGTACAATAATTTAACGCGCGGTATTGTAGATAAATATTCATAGTGAATACTTTATTCCAAACAATGGTTACAATTAGTGTCCCCTGTGAATTTATTTATCACCCTTACCCCACCCACAAGTTATTATAAGTCCTACGTCAAATAGTTTTCTGTCATTCACCGATGCCGCTACCAGAAATGGTATAATTGTTATTTGTAGCAATTCGGTCATCATCAGCGTTTATCGGATACATTCGGAAACGTATCAAGTCCATTTTTTATACTAGTATATTGTGTATGTGATTTTATACCGTATAGTTTTTATTTCTTATTTCGTTAACCGTTCTTGTGCTATATGGACCATCTCGTGTCAGTGTAGAATGTCCTCGGGTTCGATGCCGGGACTGACAGCTTATGGTCTTCCACGAGATTGGTTGGTTACGGTCATGTGACCTCCACATGTGAAGTAGTCGTCACATGTTTAGCCGGAGTAAGATCGTACTAGGTTTACTAAACTGACCGTTCTCAGTGGCCAAGGGGTTGGAGCGTATGCCTCCGTTTAACTGAAGGTTGCGGGTTAGATCCCAATCGAACCATAGTTAAAATGGTACATAACAACCTCCCTTGCTTGACTTTTAGCATAGGAGGATAGTCCTAGCCAATTGCTGGATTGTCGAATGCCATGATGATATGACTGACACCGTTGGTCAGTAGGTCTTTAAACAAAACATGTATACAAGAACACTGAGTAGCCCCTTTCAACAAGACAAGAATAGTTAATTAGAAATATTGGTTTAATGTACATAACGTCAACAAATATTATAGACAAACATTATGGACTGAATAAAAAAAAGTAGAGAGCCATATAATTATAAATTAATAAAAATACTGTCTAAGGGAGGAAACCCTGTATTATGGAATTGCTGATATTTAGGAGAATTACCTCCCTTTGATTATTAATTGTGTGCACATTTTCGTAACATGTTGCACTTGTAGTTTCGATTACCACATACATAGTAATGTTTGCAGAGGTGTGGTCTGAGAACAAAAATAGTCCGGCAGCCATTTGGCATACAATTTTTTTTGTATTTGATTAAAAGAGATTTGAATACCAAAGAAAATGTTTTTGGTGTTATTGAAAGCTGACATGTTGTAGATATGGAAACTGGTACCTTTGAGCATTTTTGAGAAATCAAGATGGCGTACAAGATGGCCGACAGTCACATTATTTCACAAGAGATGCAGCTCAATATCATTTGATGAGGCTATAATGACCAGTATATGCACTCAATCAATGAATCCATTTAAGATAAATAAATCAATAAATAACAATTGTTTAAGATTTGAAAAAAACAATATGGCGTCCAAAAATGGCGGCCATCATGTTAAATCATTATAAAAATTAATATACAAAGAGTTATTTTCAAAGCAAAATGCTCTTGGTGTGGGTATGATTTAGTAAATCTCTGAGACTAAGCGGTCTTTGACGACAGGGTTTGGTAACATTAGACGCAGTTCGCATGTGGCCTTAATCCCATGTTGGGTTGTGTATCATGAGATAAAGATGTTTATTATTGAACAGAATTATGTTTATGTACGAGGAGACTAAGACAGAACAACTCTAAATAAATAAATATATAATTTATTTAATTAATTAATTTATTAAAAACGTGTACTTCAATTTAATTGATTTTATCATGTAACAATTGACAACTGTTTGAGACATCAAGTAAAGTTAATTGTCTAACTATTGTATGTATGACCCTAGGGTATGACAACGTAAATAACATAACATATATTTTATCAACTTTAATTTGTATACAAATGTACATGTACAATTTACAATTTATAATTAACCAATAGATCAACACATGTAAAACATAGCACATAACAATAATTTCTTATCTGAGAAGATTCAGCATATTCAAGTCGTATAAATCTTGTATTATATTTCTTAATTCCATATTTAATATGAATACATTGGTGCTAATTTTTGTTATAATCTAAATATAAAGGTAAAACATGGATTAATTATCATTACAATCATTGTATTAAATGGAACCTAGTGGTTAGCATTCTTTATTAATTATTGCATTTAAGACCACCCGCCCATGCACACAAACTTTATACTCCAGGCATGCATGCATTTATAGTGCGCCAATGATAACAATAGCCTTTGTTTACAAATAAGTGAAAGGAAAATTAAATGGATTTTCGATAATCAATTTTGTTCACCTATATTGTGCATAATCACATTTAATGCATATCAATCTAAATTGTTAACAAGCGGTCAGTCGACCGTACAGTGTTTATATCATCCATGTTTATTTATTGATAAGACTAGAGTTATATCCGACCAGGTACATACTGATCATGCTACAGATAAACATATAATACTGAAACTTGAGCTTTCGATGTTTTGGCAGCTGAAACGTGGGCTATCAGAGGTTAAGATCACTTCTCGTTCAGTTATGTGTTGCGCATTGTGCAGTGTAAGTGTGGTATGTGATGTGTTTATTTTTTCTGGGCTCGCCTGGTTAAGTTGCACATTTACTAACATGTACTAGTACATCCACTAGTTTTGATATATCTAAATTACTCGTAGATTTAATACGCCGAAAACGCTGAAACAAACATAGCGAGACAAAAAACACTCTTTTAATTAATTAGTTTAGACATGTAGATTTACATACGCATAAAACCATTGGACATCCTTAAAATAAGTAGGCCTCACCATGACATTTGCAAATTCTGCACAGCCTATGTTTATTACGACAACTTTAAGCATTCATACATTTCATGTCAACATACGCGGCATTCTGCCACCCTTACAATCGTTCCTATACCGTTCAGTTCTGTTATTTACGAATGCGATTTCCAGTACTATCTAGTTCGGTTGTTTGCAAGGTGGTACTAGTATTCACAAAGCATCTAAAGGGAAAACTTAAAATTTTCTTACAATCTTAAAATGTCCTTACGTATATCAGCTAAACAGGATCATCAATATTATCAAATTTTTACCGGTTTAAAAGCATTATGTAAAGAGCTGCAATAATCACAAATAAAACATGGGTTATTCTTTGTTTCTTGAGAAACTGTGATGCTGAATTGTTTAACTTAAGTCAACATATTGAAGTTTTCCCTTACTGAAGATGCTTTGTGAATACCAGCCCTAGTATTCAACAACACTGTATTCCAGTATTTCAAAGTTTTCCTCAATTCAGTCAATTGCTTACATTCCAGTATTTTCCACTTCCACCTTTACAACTGTTACTGCTCATTCTGTTGCACTGCTAAGTTCAGTTCCGTTCTGTGCAACCAATCCAGTTCGATTTTTCAATTGTTAATTCCAGTACTCCGCAACTGCTTATTTAAGTACTATCCAGTCCCAAACAGTACTTTCAAGTACATTGCAATCATAACACCGTCGCTTCCGCGAGAGCAATAAATTAGCGTCCGCCTAAATTACTAACCACTTACATAATCTGGTCGAACATTCTACAGCCCACTTCAAATTTGATCGCTCAAGCAACTGAGATTATTTTCGTTCAGTTAATTATGCATAGGTATCCATGAAGGGGGATAATAATCCGTTCGGCTTCGTGCTCGTGCTCCACGAGATCCCGGCCGTGGATCCTCCCAAAAGTATACCGCCATCTTGCCCGATAACCAGGCACCCCAGTATCCAAATGAACCGTAAGTTAGTATCATATTATCACATAGAGTCATCAAAGCCATATCATTACCTGCATTTTTAAAAGAACTGTATACTATATTATCCCCGTATACATTTTCTTTGCACCATTTCATGTCATTACTCATAATTATGAAAGTGACATGTTTATACATTATTTTAAAGTATCCGATCGCATTTTTATAGAAACCTTCCTCCGCCACTGCATTGCCCCTAGAGCGACGTTTTTCAGGTGTTATATCGCCTCTTCGAACATGTATACCAACGATTTTGTAATTAGGTTTTGCAATAGTTTTTATAAACTCTTTGGCGGCATTCATAAATATTTCCTTGAAGCGGAACACTTTCCGTACGTCTTCAGTGACACGGTTGAAATATTTCCACGATTGTCGAAACCCAATTAGAGATACGTTTCTTCCTGTCATACCCTGGTTCCGACATCTAGCATATACACCATACCCCGGTTCTATACATGCGCTCGCGTTCTTTACATCCATTGCCAACATATTTGGAAGATCAAAATATACGCGCAATGCAAACGTGGGTTTTATCACGGGTATAATGTCTAAGTCATATGCAGTTCCAATAAGTGAAGCTACTTGAAACATGTTATTCCCCATTCTACCGCGTCGTGCTGGCAGAAACACAAACTTGCAATCATTAGAGCATTGCCTAACCTCATTGGTGAACAACTCATGGTCCCATGTAAGTCTATAATGCGTCCGTGGTGTGTAATCAACTATATCAGTAAAATAATAAGTTGCATTTACGTTTGACGAAAGATTTTTTCCCAACATGTTGGCATCGTTTTCAAGCGCTGATACAACGTTACTGTTATTATAATCGCTGGGTTGCACTCCATTGTTTGAATCTGTAGTGGCATTTACAATGTATGTACTATAGTTTAGCGTTGGTGCCACGAACCTTACTCGTCTACCAATTATTGCAGTGTATTGGTAATTAACTCCAAACGCAAGGAAAAACACCACTAATAGTGGAACACCTATATAAATCCATTTTCTTGTCATTTTAAATAACATATACATTTATCTCTATAGCAACACTATGTAACATTAATGTATAACAAATAAAATCATCGATGTTACTACATTGATCTGTGAACGATATAAGTAATAATTATTATTACTATAATTGCAAAAAGTTAGTCATATTGTCCTTTCCTCAATACATATAAAAAGTCACAGACCCTCTGGGTTGTAAGTGCAAAAAATAATAGTTCTTACTGTACCCGGAAGGCATAATTAATGCAATTAGTTTCTACAACGTAATTGACGATGGTTTAATGTATATTGCATTTTTCTTACCAGTCATAATAAAGTTTAACTTAATTACACGATTGCTGCACACTGTATAATAGTAATTCTCAAATTAATGTTTTAAATAATTTTTTTCTTCAACATATTTGAAATGAGCAATACTTATTATACCAATAAATACGTACATGGATATTCATGATATTTCTCATTAAATGTTAAGTTTACCCATACATGTCAGATTTTGTTTGATAACAAATTTGAAAAGCATTTCACTTAAGCGCAACCAACCACGAAAATATTCAGTCAGGATTCTATATCGGCTCGTTGAAAATTCCACACATATCCAAGTTACGTTATATAGAGACTTGAAACAGTTATATGTGCCAAAATGTGCCGGAACGTGCCACCATCGGCTTCAATTTCAGTTTAGATAACCAAGCGCACAATGGAATATCATTTATTTCATTTTCGTTAGTTAATTATGCATTGGTATCCAGTTAGGGGGATAGTAATCCGCCCGGCTCCGCCCCTTTGCTCCTCTTGACATCTTTCTAGGATCCTCCCAAAAGTATACCGCCAGCTTTCCTGACAACCAAGCACCCCACCACCCAAATGTACCGTAAGTAAGTATCATATGATCACATAAAGTCATCAAAGCCATATCATTGCCTGCATTTTTAAAAGGACTGTAAACTATATCACGACCGTTTAAATTAGCCTTACACCATTTAATGTCGTCACTCATAATTACAAAAGTGACATGTTCATACTTGTTTTTGAAATACCCAATCGCATTTTTGAAGAACCCTCTCCCCACAACTGCGTTGCCATGCGAGCGACGTTTTGCAGCTGTAATATCACCCCTTCGAATATGTATACCAACGATTTTGTGGTCAGATTTATTAATAGTTTCTATAAGCCTTTTAGGTGCATTCATGAAGGTTTTCCTGAAGCGGAACACTTTTCTTACATCGTCTTTAACACGGTCGAAATATTTCCACGATTGTCGAAAACCAGTTAGAGATACGTTTCGTCCCGTCATACCTTGGTTTCGACATCTTGTATATTTACCATACCCCTTTTCTTTGCATGCTTTTGCATGTTTTACGTCCAATTTCATCATATTTGGGAGTTCGAAGTATACACGCAATGTATTGGTGGGTTCTATCACGGGTATGATACCAAGGTCATTTGCTGTTCCAATCAGGGAAGCTACATGGAACATGCTATTGCCCATTCTGCCGCGACGTGCTGGCAAGAACACAAACTTGCAATCATCAACGCATTTTGTAACTTCCTTTTTGAACATGTTCTTGCCCCACGTAAGTCCATAGTGCGTCCTTGACATGGCATTGCCTTTATTTGTAAGATGATCATCATTGTTTACATTTGCCTTTGACAAAGCATTATTTCTTAATATGTTGGCATCTTTTTCTAGCGTAAACTCTCTGTAATTGTCATTGCTATGTTTCACTTCTTTTTCTTCCATAAACTCTTTGTTATGCTCAATACTATGCTGCACGTCTGTTTCTAGCGTTAACTCATTGTTATTTTTATTGCTATGTTGCACTTCTCTTTCTTGCGAAAACTCTTTGGGATTGTCATTGTTATGCTGAACTTCTTTTTCTGGTGAAAGCTGTCTGATAATGTCTTTGCTATGTTGCACGTCTGTTTCTGGAGTAAACTCTTTGGGATTATCATTGCTTAGCTGAACTTCTTTTTCTGCTGTAAATTCTCTATGCTTGTCTTTGCTATGTTGTACTTCTTTTCCGGAATCTGCATAGATACTAACATTGAACGTATTATAATAATGAATTGATGTCGTTGGTTGTGTTCTTCCTATCTCCACACTGAACATCTCCTTGGCCGCAGTTAGTCTTTTTCTATTTTTCGTCAGTGCCATATTATTGTCCATACTAATATTTGTAAAATGGTCAGTTTTGTTAGCATTCACATTTAACGAAGCATTATTTCCCAACATTTTGAAGTCCATTTGTAGCGTAAACATACTGCTATTATAAATACTTTGTTTAACTTCCTTGTCTAAATCTGAACTTATGTTAGCAAGATTGATAGTATGGTTTAGACTAAGTCTTGTTATTGTAAACTCAGTTCCCATACTAAATATATTTGTATAATGGTAGTTAACTGCAAACGTAAGTACAAACACAACTGTTAGTGTAACACCTATATACATCCGTTTTCTAGTCATTTCAAGCTACACTATATACAACACTTTAACAACAACCCCAATCATTATTGTAATGGAACGTTAATAGATTAATTTTTGAGCACTTCATATTTATGTAAAGATAGACATAATGTTATTTTCTTAAATACACAAGTCATTTTCATATTAACCTATCCTCAGGGTTTTTGTACAAAACTAATATAGCTTATTAGAAAATGTACACATATGAATCACATATGATAAACGCCGGTAGGCATAATTAAAACAATCAGTTAAAAACTACAACGATTTTTAAATTGTATGAACGTATTATAATGTAATTGTTTCGGTAAGAACGAAATTCATTTTAGTTTTTTCTTAAAGGAAATAAATCATTTATCTATTAAAGTATCAATTGAAATGTACCGAAAACAGGTATAGGTCATATAATTCACCAATATACACAGAGCATCAGACGTTTCGCAAATAAATTGAAAATTTTAAAACTTTGAATAGTCAACTTGAACGAACTTTTCACTTATAAGTGTCAATGATATATTACCATGTCAGAACACTAATCTAAAGTGTGTAGCTACCGTGAAGTTATGACTTTTTTGACAAGCAAATAACCATCAACAATACATAGTAACACACATGCCTTAAACATTTAATACGCATTAGCTATACACACATGTACATAATTAACATATATTTACAAAACATTTACTGGCAGGCGTCCTACATCCGGACACTTGTGGCATATTTTTCACGATAACTCGAGACATGTGTAAATCAAGTCATTGAAATTTCACCTGAACGAAGCTAGGTTCGTCTCTGAACTGAAGAGCTAATTTGTTTACTTCTAAAACATCGCATTTTTGAGGGCCGTTGTAGGGGTCACCACATCACCCCATTGTTTAATCCAACAGGACCATCAATACGGACACCGTGTTGTCGCGTTTTTTAATACGAAAAAGGCGTTAAATATCGAATTAAACTGTGTAACGAATCAAGGGAGAGCACAAATGAACGGTTTGTACAAACTTTGTAGGATTTATCTCCCGTGAATATTGGAAAAATATCGATCGAAACTTAGCGGTAAAATTTTAAACGTTCACTTTTCATAGCGGGCATTTTGTTACCAAATGGCGTTGAACGATGTTTTGAAACTCTGCACGTATTTACTAAAGCTATATTTTCCTTTTTTAACTGTTAACAAAACATCGCATCGGCTTACCTCGAATTTAGAGGAAGGACCGTAGTTTACATTTCGGGGCTGTGCAGAAGTATTGCGCATGCGCAGTTATGCGATTTTCGACTTCCTCCGTAATGTAAACAAGCTTCGCGAGGGCAGACGAAAATAAATGCGACATTTCTTGCAAAATATTTAACTTTAATCGTTGCTACTTCGTAGTGTTGACGAAAATCAAGCGTCTAATTGATTGACAACAGATGATCAAAATTAATGGCCGCAATAAAGCATTTTTGAGTCTGTTCGGATTGGTGGTCGTCCGGATTTGGTGGTCGCCAGCCAGTAATGAAAATAAAACGTATTCAAAACAAAGTAAGCATATTTACAAAACTAATTTGTATTTACTAAAATAAAACAATCCAACTTGGCCTATTTCACCTTTTTGGAAATTAAAGGCCATAACACAAGAAGGTCTGGAACAATTTGGCCTATAATTGAACTTGGCCAAGATATTATACACATAAAGATTGTCACCAAATCTGAAGAAAATCAGATGAAAAATGTTTGAATTAGAGTACAGACAATGCCAATTTCACGTTTATTTGGTTATAGAGGACCATAGTCAATAAAGACCTGAACCAATTGTGTCTATAATTGACCTGGGTCTAGATAGTATGCCCATGAACATTCTCACCAAGTTAAAATAAACAATATAGATGAAAGATGTATAATTATATATATCAGATGAAAGCTCTTTGAATTAAAATACATACACAATAATACTTGACGTCGTCGTATGCACACTCCCAAACGCAAAAGGTGTTCACATTAAAAGGATATTTCAAGTTAGCCTATATACTCATCCCGTAATGAATGACATAATGTGGACTTTGAATTTCGTGCATAATTAACCAAGGGAGGTAATTATGAAGGATAACTCAACTGAAGTGAAGTCCGGAGATATTTTTAACAGCCACCACACGGCACTCAACATTGTTTGTAGGGATAATTAATTACTCTAGCGCACAGACAGAACTGTCAATTCATACTAATTATCGGTAGTTGGAATCAATTCACATGCACTCGGTGGAGCTATTTCCATATTATTCGTATTATTCATATTATCTATAATATCTATTGGCGTGATATAAGCCATATTGTCTTGGTACTGCCGCTGTTTGAGTGCTGAAATAAACAAACAAGATTGAAGAAATGAAATCCAGATGCCCAACAAAATACTTGCTCAGTAAGAGATCAAAGGTAGCGCAATATCCGATGTCCACGCACTTACGTGTGTCTCAGTTGAACAAAAAAAGTAATATTAAGTCGGACAGGGAAGACACCACCCGACTTAACCAGCCGAGCACAGAACACATACAAGGCCCAATGTCCAACAAACAAACAAACGAGAAGATCCGTCCAAGTCCCAGCTGTCAAAAAGTCGAATGAACTAATTTCATCATTTACAAAGCTGAATGCCCAAGCTGAATGACCTAAACTGCTAAAATACCTAGTTTTAGCTGTCTGAAGTCCTCAAAAGTTTAACAGTATTAACAAGAGGGTCCAAAGGGCCCTAGGTCGCTCACCTGTTGTAGCAGTACTTGCCAGACCTGTGATTTGACCTAGTGACCTAGTTCTTGGCCCCATATGATGCAATATCGCACTTGACCTAGATTGTGTTGAGATGATCACTCTGACCAAGTTTCATAAGGATTAGGCTAAAAGTGTGACCTGTAGTAACTACACAAGGGTTTTCCTATGATTTGACCTGGTGACCTAGTTTTTGACCCTAGATGACTCAATATCGAACATGACCTAGATTATGTTGTGATGAGAATTGTGACCAAATTTCATAAAGATAAGGTCAAAAGTGTGACCTCTAGTGACTACACAAGGGTTTTCTATGATTTGACCTTGTGACCTAGTTTTTGACCCATGGACGACCCAATATCAAACTTTACCTAGATTTTGTTGAGATAATCATTGTGACCAAGTTTCATAAAGATTAGGTCAAATTTGTGACCTCTAGTGACTACACAAGGTTTTCTTATGATTTGAGCTTGTGACCTAGTTTTTAACCCTGGATAATCCAATATCAAACATGACCTAGATTTTGTTAAAATGATCATTGTGACCAAGTTTCATAAAGATTAGGTTAAAAATGTGACCTCTAGTGACTACACAAGGTTTTTCTATGATTTGACCTTGTGACCTAGTTTTTGACCCCAGATAACCCAATATCAAACTTGACCTAGATTTTGTTAATTTGATCATTGTGACCAAGTTTCATAATGATTAGGCCAAAAATGTGACCTCTAGTATCCACACAAGCAAATTGTTGACGGACGGACGGACGGACGACGGACGGACGACGGACGAAGAGTGATCACAAAAGCTCACTCTGTCACTTTGTGACAGGTGAGCTAAAAAGCTGAATGCCATGATTTCAGCTGAAAACGTTAATTCAGCAATAACCCTCGAACAATTCAAAATAATTATTAATTTTGTCAATGCAACGCACGGATAGATGGTTTTTTGTCACTGTTTAACTGTTAGCCTCCCCCAAGTTACTTACTTACTAAGATATAAGTGGATAAAACTTACCTGTGTATTTTCTGAAGATCACAATAACGATGACAACCAAGAGCCCACCGAGAACAACAACAACTGCTAACACAACGCCCAGTATTACAGGTGCGTCCATGGTGCTGCAAGAAACAAGACTAGGTAACAACAGGGAACACCCTTGGAACCTTTAAAAGTCAAAACTGGTATAATTATTGAGTTGGGCTTGATATTGGGTGCGAATGAACCTGGAGACATGGTCTTGATTTATTGTTAAGTTTATATTTGCACTTCAAGTGCATTAAGCCTCAGTCGAACGATTATTTGGTCGCAATGCAAATACAAGTACAGCCTATACTCGAAGCTATCCAGACAGATCGCAGACATAGCCTAAGATAATAATAATAAGATAATAGTTAATCGTAAGGCACGGCAGCACTCAACTTAAACAGCCGAGCATTGGAAAAAAGTATATTAAGTCACTACTGACCTTGTTTCATCTAGCTTGTCCCTTTCCTCCTCCGTTGTGATATTACATACTTTGCAAGCTAGCGAATTTGGACACACTGATACAAACGGTTCCTGTGTGGGATATACTATAGTATCCTCCTCCAGCAGAAATGTCCCATCGTGTGAATAGCGACCAACCTATATAAGATAGTAGACATAGGCATGGAATAAAATCCTAATACATGTATGTACTGTGAGAAGACGTTTGTACCATTGTTTAAACAAAGAGTCATTGATGAGTTCTTACGAAAATGGCGTACACGGGTGGTATTCAATATTGATCTTATTTAATTGGACAATAAGGATAGCCAATCATATCGCCTGTAACTGACCAAGAGTTTAATATGACGTGATGTGATAAGGTGTCCTTATCCTTAAGTGAAGTAAGATCAATATTGAATACCACCCCAGTTCTCATCGTTTTATACGCTAATATTACACTTAACTCTGGTATTTGTAATATATACTTAACTGCAAGTCAAAACTTGGCAGTTTAAGTTGAATGCTGCCTTCCCTGTCCGATTATCTATTATCTCCTTAAATAAGACTGATCGAAAAATTCTTACCTAAAAAGCCCGAATATTGTCTTATAACAGGATATAAGAAAATAGTAATGGGAGACTTTGTACTTTATGCGACAAACAAAATATCGAAGGCGAGTTTCATTCTCTTTTTATCAGCCCTTGTTACAATGAATATCAAGGAAAAGACATAAAACGGTACTACATTTTATTACCAAAATCGCGTCATACCAAAGATACCAAAATGGTTCCAGAAACTCCCTTGTTAGACGCTCAGCATAAAATGGGAA
This sequence comes from Spisula solida, assembly GCA_947247005.1. Taxonomy (NCBI): domain Eukaryota; kingdom Metazoa; phylum Mollusca; class Bivalvia; order Venerida; family Mactridae; genus Spisula; species Spisula solida. The sequence goes on along the minus strand of OX365960.1, from coordinate 3,855,798 downwards.
TACTGGTTTCTATTCTCTCATACCATCTTGGCGATGGATTACATCAGGAATGAGGCAACGAGAGTGATTAATATAAGTTGGAAAAACTTGTTTCACAATCGAACTTAAATAATTAGTACAAACTAATACATAACACTAACCGGATTGTAGACTAATTTGGACGGATCAAATTTATCTTTCTGTACATTATATATCCTCAGTCCAACATTACCATCACCATTATCGTCAAATACATAGTCCTCAATCCCATTACCATCTATATCTAGCTGTACTCGATGCATTTCATCCAAATATTCTACAACATCATAGATGTGTATGATACAGTTTTATGTCGTGCATTTATAACCATAGTTCTTTGCAAAGACCTATACATTGTAAAGGTTAGAGACTCCCCTACGAGCATGTAAAATTGCTATTTTGACACACGTCAGATCTTTGATAACTACCAAAGATGTGAAAAACTTTTTAAAGAAGTTTAAGCCATTTCATAGAATCAGGTTATTTCTCTGTTGCTATTGCTAGAATTTTTTTTCGATATGATTTGTTAAGAAAAATCTTTAAAACTTTACTTAAATTCGACTGGTATAACAGACCAAATTCAAAATGTCATGCATTTATCAACATTGGTCTGTGTGAAACATGATAAATGTTAACTTTCTAATGTGTGAGCTGCAATCAAAAGACAACCGGATTTCAGAGTTTGATCCTTAATATTCGGATACAGTCCCAATACAGTACAATGCATGCCCTTTTTATAAAAATGAATGTTTTGAACATTTTCAACCTGAGTTTAAGAAGATGTTTAGGTATTCTATAAAAGCTTTGAATACTAGAACTGCATAACTTGACGAATACTCTAAAAATAGCAAAACATAATTGTGCATAAAGCCTGATCCTGAACCAGTGTCTGCGGTAACACGGGACCTGACCAAATAAGAACTTCTTAGCTCTTTAAAAGCAACATTACATGTTCAATTGTCATCATCGGCAAGTTGTTCTAAATGGCTGTACGTGTAAGTGTAAGTATGTGTTGCAGACGTATCCCGATGATAGCTGACACACACAGAAAGGCAACATATGAACGCATATGAACGAACGACGACTTGGTATGTTAAGGCCCCGTCACACATAACGAATCTATTTAACGAAGTCTGACGAATAGAATAATATTGTGGCGTCTAACGAATTCTGACCAAACCGGACTAATTGCAACGGACATAAACGCTAACAGACGCATACAGAAACTTACTATTTATAACGAGTTAAGCCATTGTGCCGAGGATAACGTTTATTTGCCATTCAGCTCTCTGCTAAAATATGACAGGCATATGAGTGCCTTCACACGTATTTGAACCCGAGTCGCCAGATTAGATGACAAGCGCGCTAACCATTGAGCGACAGAGTCTATTCGCCAATATTCGCAAGTTGACATCGGGTGGTATTCGTTATGATGTGATGAGGCCATTAAACAATAGGAGAGATCATGTTTGTATACAAAGGCATACATACCACCAGCTAGCTATTGGTGAATTGCAGCTTTTCAATGTTTATTTATCCAATAGATTGCCGGTGGGCATTTTGCATATGAATACGTTGATCTCTCCTATTGGCAAGCTATATACACACATACCTTGTCTATGTTCCGCAAAAGACAGACATGAAGACAACGGAGTTCGAGAACATTGTTTGTGTAACAATGTCATTGCACCTTTCAGCAAAGCTTTGGTGGTGAAATACGCGTAACTATCTAGATAATCTAAATCGAATTGAAGTTTATCAACATCACGACAGTTGTACGGCTGTGTTTTATCAAAGCTTAAGTTGTAGTAACAGTTTCCCCGTGCTTGTAAGAAAGGCATGGACCAAGGGTCTATTCTCGAGGACAAAGGAGCAAGGTTTCGGACACGCTGCAACAGTTGACTGTCTCCCGCAATCTCGAATCCCAAACTGTACGATCCAAGCAAGACTTGATTAATGTCTCCTTCTAGAAGATCACCTGTGTGATGCCAGGTTTGTGAACCGAGGAATATAAACTCTCCTTGTTGTATTTGTGATACGACCGATGATATAACGCTTCGAATTTGAAACGAATGCAAGAACACTATAACAATTCTTGCATGTGGATATTTTCTCAGTTTAGTGTAAACATCATGAGGGTTATCCCCCTCTGAAAATGGAATTGACTGGATGACGCATACCTTGTGTTTGATGGCGGCCATCAGCGTGTCATTCTTACCATTTGAACCATATATTGTATCGGAGTATATAATCTGTACATAGTCACTTTCCAAATGTTTCACTAGTTTAATCACGGCTTCCCCTTGAAATCTTATTGGTGACACAATGCGCATAAAGTTAGGAAAAGAATCACGATCGCTTAGCAGATCAGTAGTGGAAGCATAACTGATATGAAGTAATGGAAACTTGGTCAGAACCTCGGCCATTGCAATTGATACTTGACTATTGACTTCCCCTATGTATCCAATTACTTTACCGATATCCACTACCAGCTTCGTACCGTTGGGTAAGGTAACACCACCATAATGCAATTCATATATCTTTCGTTGAATAACTGCGAGATTACTACATGTATTTAAGATGATGAAACCAATTTTCAATTTTGTCGACTCGTTTTGCCTATTCACTTCTTCGATTGCCTTTTTAACAGCTTCCACAACTTGGTATCCCGGATAGGTTCGGATAGGTCCACATCCCTGCTTTTCGTCCGAATTGAATATGGGTATCGCCACTATGACGTAATAGTCGCCTGGTTCATACAAAACGCTGTCTGCATTCGTGTCGTAACACTCTTTACATTTACGCTTTGTAGGGCATTGGGCTTTTCTCAAATTCGGCCATCTGTATTCATCGCCGATAGTATTGTAATCGCGTATGTGTTCCCGATTCAGTGATAACCCAGAGAACTTCAATTCACCAACCTAGTAAACAATACAATACATGTATATTGAATGCAACAATAACGTCACTAAATATAAATAGTGTGTCTAAATATCATTCATACGTCTAGGTATTAAATGCGGTCCGTAAATGGAGGATATTGAACGAGTGTTGGTTTATTATGGATTTTATGTAATGAGTTTTAACGATAGTATTTAATTGAAAATGTTCAAGGGTGACAATGCGTCATTCAAAATATTATTCTGAGAGGGGACATCCTCCTGAACATTTTGGTACCAAAACCTTTTTATGCATACTCCAAAGTTAGGTTCATCATATAAACATGACTGGCTGGCATCTGGACTAGACGTCATGATTGTGATAATACTGATCAGGGGTGTTATTCAATATGGATCTTACTTGACTTCAGGATAAGGACAACCAATCAGATTGCACCATATTAAACTCTTGGTCAGTAACAGGCGATATGATTGGCTACCCTTTAAGACCAATATTGATTAGCACCACAGATTAACTTTAATGCATAACATATAATACCGGCTGGTGAAGTAATGCGCGTGTGGACTGGCCATCTACTTACGAAGCCAATCGGATTTAAAGCATTCGATGCTTGTATTTGTTTTAATTACAAGTTGTCTGCTGCAAATTCATATTTTATCCTTAAACTTTAAACAGTGTAATATATATTTCTTGTTATGTTTGCACGCATATATCTATTTCAAATTGTTTTAACAATGTCTTAAATGTGAGTTTCGGCACATTGAACGTGTAATTACATGATAAAAGTGCTATATAAATATGGTGTAATAAATAAATAAACAAAAGTTCCATCACCTTAACAAGATCGAAGCTGTTTTCAGGAGATACTTTCTTGTAATTAAATAAAGCATATAACGGCTCTGTTGAATTCGTCGCAATCAGCTGTCCATTTAAGTCAAACCGCATCGTCTTAGACGGACTCGCCATCGACTGTGGACTGCAAAAAGAAGGTAAAACATGGAGAGTTAGTTCGGTCTGTGCATACAGTAACACATTGGTATCCCGTATGTGCTCGGAACTCTACTAGTGTCAGCTTTCTAGAATTGGTATACGTATTGTTGAACATATAGTGTTGTTATAGACGACACCCAGTTTACCTTGAATTAACACATGTACTTGTTATCAACTAGGTTTAAACGGTCCAAATGTTTAAAATTCGGAGCACATGTTACAAACGCACATGTCTTACTTCATCTTCACCCTGGAATGCGAGTTAATAGATTAATACTCTGCCTAATGGCTAAGTCGGTGGTTTGTTGTATGATTTGAATAACATTGATAAAATTTGAAGTTCTAACAATAAAATATTATACAAGTTGGTCCATCACAAATCACTCTATACGTATATATAATACTCAAGGAACGCAACGCCTTCCCCCCTCCAAAATGAAATCCCGTACCCAGTGTTAACAAAATAAAAGATACATGCGATCAAGTTAGCTCATTTGACGAAGAAAACTTAAATGTACCTAATCTGATCGACACTCAATATATGTTCCTGAATTTACGCGAACTATTCGTGATTTACTTCTCAAAGGTCAATATCTAGTACATCGTCGGTGCCATTCTGTCTCTTCACAAACCACACCCCGAGCTAAGTTTTTACATGGGAAACCCTGTATTTTCCCCTCACGGTCAGTTGATTTTGTTATATTTAACACATCGGTCCACTATTTGCACACGATAAACTCGTGCACCGATCCAAGTGAGTAGCTAAGGAATGTCACTGGGTTGTAAATATTACCGATTTTCCACGAGGAAAGCGTGCGACGGTTTGCGATAAATGCGAAATGATTAATTTGAAAGTCTAGAGTCACTCCCACTTTGTAGAAACACTTAAGGGCATTCTATAGTGCGATAGGGCATGTTTTCAGAAAGCGTTTTTTTCTTCAAATTAAAAGTTGGTGGACATAACAAACATAGCATTACAATATACTATATAATACCCTTAGAGTTAATCAACAAATACGCATTAATAAAGCATATTTATCATAGCTTGGCAACACTTTCATATAAATATTTGTCGTCAAATGAGCTAAATTAATCGCTTGTATCTTTTATTTTGATAGCACTGGCTACGGGATTCCATTTTTGAGGGGGGGGGCGTTGCGTTCCTTCAGTATTATATATACTTAAAGGGTGTTTTTTTGATGGACCGACATGTACAATTTTTTATTGGTAGAACTTCAAATTCCTGTGATAAAACAAACAAATATAATAACCCGGTATATGATTATGATTAAGCATTAAAACTGAAAATGTCATAGCAATATGTCTTGGTCGAAAAATACATGTATTTCCCAGTTATTTCCATAAATAAAAGTGTAGCGTAATATGGCTAAAGACTCAAAGACACCATTTCAGTTACACATTTTTATTCAGTGTTCAGTGGTACAAACAAGTCATAACTTCGAGCGACACCCAGAGCTCCAATTTCAACTGATTCATAGTAATACAAAATCTCATTTATATAGGCAAAATACACCAGGAAATGGTCCAGACATATTCAGTGCAAGTAATGATTAGGTTTCAATATATTATGAACAAGAAGACCCTAGGCCACACTAACTTGTCTAAATCATCATACTTAACATTGACCAACTACAAAATTGTCAAGTCAAGCTTACATAACTCTTGGTAGCGTATGAGTTATGTTACAAAATGAAGCAAGATAAACTTAAGATTTTCAACGTTTCGACCGTATTCTCAAGACTTCATCATGTCCGTCCTGATTGAAGTGAGTAGCTAAATGCCTAGAGAATGCAGGATTTGTAAAGCTTGTAATGTCACAACGATGGTTGTTCTTACGCCTAGAATGTTTTGGCTAGTTTCACCTACATATTACATACTACATATTAGCTTTACCAAGTCTGCATTCTCTAGTCATGTAGCTTCTCACTTCAACCAGGACGGACATAATCTAAACAACATTAGTTTTTTGCCATTTGTTCCCAATAATTTATAAACTGGTATACACATAGTGTGCATATATTAGGTTTCGTTTTGACTAGGGTCACTTTCATGCAGAGCTAGTACTTTGTGCACTATACCTTGTGCTTTGTTGTTTCTGTATTGAGTCGTGTTTACATATCCTGTTTGTTAATTACACTAGTATTTGTAATTATATTTTAAAGGTAAAATTCAATACATACCTCCAAATAAAATCGTTCCCGAAATTTATTTCCAATCCTTCAAAATCTGTTAAGCGGAAGTTTTCTGAGAAATTGTTACACAATCCAACTTCCGGTGGACAGTACTTCTGGTAAACAACACTCATACCTTTAATCAGCGCATGCGCAGCGGTGATAGCATACTGTACATACAATGGCTGCTTTCCAAATCTGTCATCCGCCTTGGCTTCATTTAAGGCATCACAATTAATATTGTTGGACGGACACAAATTGGACAACGCCATTAGTACATCTCCTAGCAACGGATTTGATTGGATTTCTTCATCAAATGTTGTAACATTTGTTAAAATCTTTTTCCAATGTTCTGAAAATTCTGTGACTTCTCGGTAAGGTGGCGCTACAGCCAGAGAACCGTATGTTGTAGATAGGTCAAGTCCACTCGGCTGTTTCAAAGCATTGATATTCATGTTAAGACTTTCTGAAATCAGAACTATTGGCAATGGTGATATCCCCAACGATCGTATTGACAGGAACACTTTATTTACAACGGGTGGGGAAGCAAACATGACTATACCATTGACAGTCGGTCGGTCATTTGATCCAAGTATCATATCATTCAAAATCACTATCATATCATTTTGGTTTACGCCATTTACGCCATCGGTTACGTTAATGTTGTGTGCTTTTGACACGCATATGTTTTCCTCTTTCGCTCGTGTTACCAGAAGATCCGTACATTCTTTACCAAATATATCGTCCTCATACATAATCGCTATTCTATTCCATCCTAGGGCCTGTAACGTCTTTATCATTGTCTGTAAAATGAACATTAAATAATGCATTTTAATTGAGCAAACTTATTGAATAGATTTTAAATCCATCAGTAATAGTACTTCTATCATATGGTGACTGAGCTTTCATAAACAAGGCTATTACCTCAGTGGACCATCCTTATTAATTGATTATCATTTTTATCAAAGTTGGTATGTGACGGCGGCCTGGAGTCTTACTCACTATCAAAATATCGAGGAGGGAGCTCCAACCTATAAACTTCATTGGGTGGTTTACGTATGTATTATACCGGCAGTGTTAGTTTTAAATTCTATGCAGGAAATTCCCTATATAAAAAGAGCATCAAATGTTCTAACGAGATCTGGACTCAGTTTACATGTGGGCTGATGAGTTAGCATATAGAATAGCAATACAGGATATGTCAGGTGTTGTATTTGGAGACCAACATTTCTTTTCAGCACAGTTTATTAAGCGAGCTTAATTGGGCAAACTATATAATTTGCTTTCGTGACGATTTTAAATGTTATCATCTTAAACGCTTGAAGGGACTTTTATTCTAATTTGAACAATAAGTATCCTCAGAAACTGTAACTTCTACTGTATCTGATGTCCTGCATATGTTGAGTGCATCTTCCGGGTTCTCACATTTCAACATAACATTATTATTTACCGGTATAGCATCAGTATAACTCGAGTCACGTTCAACTGCACATCAATGGGTTAACATAACAGAACAGAACAGTTTATTGTCGTAAACAATACAGTTTCTTGGTAAACAAAATAAACATGTTTACAAAACATTTTTACAGAAGGCCATGTTACAGATATGGTGCATGACACGGTAACATAAAACCATATAGCAATTACATTATCAACAAAAGATAAAATACTAGTAATGATTGAATTTTGTATGGAATGCTATGTGAATGAGTTTATACAGAGTTATTGACAAAACATTTCTGATTTTGTTAACACGATTTACCAAGATTATTAGTAAACGTTTATTTCCCGATATTAACATTTGTATGAATTTTAAGCCAGATAATTTCTCCCAAGACATTTTATTCGATCATCTAGTAAATAGACTAGTTACAACGAACTTGGATATTTTTCACAAATGACCAATAATTGACGACATAATGTTAAATGTATCTGTCGAAATAGTATACCTAAAATCACCTTTAAGTAAAATGTATGGATGACAAAATACTTATTTTACAAGAGTTGCTTCCCTTAGAAAATAAATTGTGCATTTTTTGTTTACAGTTTATTAATTTGTAAACAAACCAACTGGAGGTTTTATTTAATTAATTCTATCTGATGATATTTTCCACCTGTACGTCTCAAATAAAGTGCTCAAATTCCATGGCTCTTCAAATAGCTTACCAAGTTATTGCTTTTTGAAAATAGCCGTTTAATGCCCAATGAGGCTTTAAATACACTTGGGTGTCTGACAAAATAAGGTTTTAAAAAAAAATCCTAATTGTATTATATACAGGGTATATTATTACAAAATGGTATTCATCGGCAATATAATTTGAATTACACAAAGTACAATAGCGTTCTGATCGTTCCACGCTATCTTGGCCATTTCGCCCTGCTTCGATACGTAGACTATTGGAAGACATTCTCCGAGGTGATATAGCTTGTCTCAATTTCTTCGGTAGATGCGGACAAAGTTTCTTTAATATAATCTGTATACACACAGTGTGTTATTATTAAGAACATTATCATACAAACCAGGACTGTTTAAAAATATAAAAAAAACCTCTTATTTCTAAAGTAATATGGAAAGTTTATATATGTTAACAACATATTCTCCAAAACTTAACAGAACAAATAGGTGTCACTGTTCCTTATACGGAAATCATATCATTAACTCTATAAACCCACACAATCACAAAAAAACATTTCCAAAACAAAGACCACATATTTCGGGACATTTACACTGTTTTAACTTTATTACTTCAGTATTAAAACAACTCAACAATGATACAATTTATCAAGGTACCCATATGGTTTGATATGATATGGTTTATTTTCCAAAACATAAGGCATTATGCCCATGAGTTTACAACAATACATAGTGTAATACATTAAATATACTCACATACTGTCACACACGCACACATCTCACATGCACGCACACACAAGCACATACACGCACACATACATATGTCACAAACACACTCATATATAAACATTGTTGACATTATGTACAGTGAAAATACAAATCTTCAAAAAGTATAGCATCATTGATATTAACAGTACTTGTATCTCTACGTTTGCATATCAAATCATTTTAAACATGTATATATATTTTCAAAAATATGTGCTTTGAAGTAAGGAGAAGATAATGTTACTCATAATAAGTATCTCCTGTTTCTTAAATCAAAAGACTTATAAATAAACATTGAGAGGTTTTTGAGAACAGTGGTATTTTCTGAAGTTAACAATTAGATAAATTTAGGTATATTGTAATTTCTTCGGTGGTACTGTTTCAGGTATTGTTTACGTAAATCACAATATAGTGGACATTCAAATAGAAAGTGAAATTCATCTTCAATGACGTTACATACTTGACATTTTCTATCATGGAAAGGTATTTTATCAGGTTTATGCCATCGACCAGCTTCTATTTCTAATCTATGTGACGATACTCTTAACTGTTAGGGATTTTCTGAATTTTTGAATTTTTATCATATCAAGGTAAGGTTGAAATCTAAAATCAGCGAACAACAAATAACATTTTGCTCTGCTAGAATTTTGAAGTTCAGACCTCCAACTTTGAATAGAAGTATCCTTCAGCCTTTGTCGTAAAGTAATTATGAACGCGTTTTTGTTCCCAACCCCTTGAAACAACCACACCTCATTAAAATCTAGTCTTTCTAAAATATGTTTTACCGATTTCGCCCAATTATTGCAATCTGGATAAATTTCTAAATCATTTAACATCATTTTATATACAATTTTCACGTATTTACATGTATTATTATCGCATTGCATTATTTTTAACCAATATTTTACTACATTTTCCAGACGTTTAGTAATCAGTGTTGTTCTTCCAAGTTCCCCATACACAAAATTGTTTTGATATATACATGTATATATATAGCTGAAACTAGGTCAATCAGCTTTTTGACAGTTGAGACTTGGACATAGCGGGTACGTTCATTTTCTCGTTCTGTTATGTGTTGGGCGTTGTGCCGTGTAATTGTGGTACATATGTATTTAATGTTTTTATGTTTTTTTACCCGGCTGGTTAAATTGAGTGCTGCGTTCCCTGGTCCATTTTCTATGATCTTTTTGAGGTTTTACTTTACTTGTATGTTCTGGGTGTGAAGCAATATTGGAATAGTAAGCATATACACTTACCTCAATCTGAACATCGTCATTTGGAATTACTCGGACATAATCCGGGTACTTTGAGCGATCGTTTAAACTGGAAGCAGTTGATGAGAATCCAACTTGAAGCAACCGTCGATCCATGGAAACGGAACTTAGTACTGAAGATATTGCCACAGCTTCGGAACTGTATTCCGGTCCAATTATACCTACACGTACAATAAACATAGATACAAAATCCATAAGCAAAGAGCTCAAAAGAAGCCAAAAGCCAAAAAAGACAAAAAGCCAAAAAGCCAAAACCTACTTGTTCGAGAGGTACCTTACTTATGTTTGATCAGCGTTGAGTATCCAATATTTTTATGCCAACCCTACTTAGATGAAATAACCATTTTCATCCGCGTGTAGTAGTGTATCAGGTAACATATGCAATTACTGTTTGGTTTGTTTGCAATATGATTCGAACCGAAATCAACAATTCTGTAGAGGGTGTAGAATTTGGCTTTTATAATACCATACATCCCGAATGAAGCATACAGAAGGTGTGAGTAGTACATTGGTATGCCGTTTCAATGAAGAATATTAAATAGTAAATTTCGTCACAAAAAGGATTTTTAACGTTCTGTTGCTCTCACAAGTGAAATGACACAAAATGTTAAAAGATGCCAAAAAGTGGCAATTCCATCAATGCTATTACTCATCAGGGGAATGTCAATTAAGGTAAGAGTATCCATCGGAACTATCAATCAAGTAATTTCGAAAACAGTGAATGCCTAACTACGAAAACAATCGTTGTACATCAGCGCAATACCAAAACACATAAGAGAGACAACCGCCGTACATGCTACAGCGGAACCGTAATTTCGATGCCTAGTCACCTCTGATAAGACAATGCATTGAGATATTTACGATAAAAGAACTTAGTACTTCTATATGAGAAATATCTGTGAGACTAGCAAAAGTAGTAAATGGACTTACCTAAAATGTGCTCATTCTTGTGTCGTCTACTCACAATGTCAATGGCGATATCCGCGGCACGTGTTGGTAGTCGGCATGTCGCATACGCCTCGAAACCTGTAAACATCAGATTTGTGTTTGAGCTATACTGAGGCAAATAACTGATCTTGATATAAAAACACCATTATAAATCTAGATTCCAAGAGCATCCTTCATTTAGATAATAAGAGACATTGGTGGTGTATAGATTATCTAATTTAATGCCGATTTGTACGTGTAAAATATCACTTTCTGCTATACGTAGCGATTTAATAATAGAAGTATAGGATAGAACATGAGTAGGTGTTGGATATGGGATTCATAACTCCGAGTGAAACGAGGATTGTAATCCAATATCTACACCTACGAGCCGTTCTATCTGACTTAGACTATAGGTAAATAATCTTTGTTTATCAGGTACACCTTGCCTAAAAATCGACCAGTACTCGGTACATAGGGTATGATAAACCATTTAAGTGCTGGTGTAATATGTTAAGTGTTGCATGGTGCATATAAAGATCTATTGACAGTAAAACCTCAATAATGAAATTCCTTCTTGGGACTGTAAAAAACTCATCTCAATAATGTTAAGTGATTGCATCATTCTATCAAAGAGCAAACAGATGAAAACGGAACGAACAATGGTTAATTCTGAGCCAATCTTGTTAAAGAGGTGGTCTTCATATAGGTGCAATTTCACTGTGAATTTGAGGTTGAATAATGTGCAAGTCAGTGGACAGAAAGTAGTGGTCTTTATTTTGAGGTGGTCTTGGAGGTGAGGTCTTAATTTGTATATTATGGGTTGTGATAGTATAAAAGTCATTTACTTCAATCACCTGCAGACACCATTGGAACCCCTACAATTTGTTTTAATCGTTTAGTTGATTTTAAGTTCTACTCTGTGGAAATGATGTCTTAGAAGAGAGGGGTAATCTGCACGTAATTATTGAAGACACAATAGAACAGAACAACCTCTGTAGAGTGAGACCATTTGTGGGCTGCAAATATTGGTCATTGTTTAGAAGTTGTAATAACTTCAAGTAACTTTGAAGGTTGTGTTATACAGAGGTTGTTGCACTACATATGTCCCCTAGAGAGGTTATACTGTAGTCATAGAAGCTACCACAGCATTCACCCTCTACTGATAATGTTGTCAGCACTCAGCAGAGATGTTCGCAATACCTAAATTGGTTAATTATCTATCAAAATTGTTGTCTCAGATTATGACAGTAATTATGAACAAATGTAGAAAGGTTTGATATACATGTACATGTATTCTAATAAGTCCAATTAGTTACCTGTTTAAAACATAGTATTGTTATAATATAGACTGAACTAAGCTTGGTATAAAAAATGTTTGGCATCCACATTTTCTGTGCTAAATGCATGTATACATTACTATAGCTATGCTCAGTTGTTTTGCTTGGCGTACTATAGTATATAGCAATATATTGTTATTATATACCACAGCAAAGTGTTGTATACGGGATTTATTCAACACTTTTTCTCCGTGCTGATTGGCTAGCTACTGAGATCTATAGTCTAACGTAAAATATAAGGTGTCGCGCTATGTCGACGCACACCAAAACGTCGTCCGTTTTCGCCGTATGATATAGAAACGCATATGACTAGTTTTCTATAAATATTTCTCCAACATTTGTCAAATTAACTGGACTTGTCGTCAAAACAAATAACCGTGGATTAAAACGGTTTTGATGTAAGTGTGTCCGTTTTAAATTTATTTTCTGTCGGTTAAGCGAAGCGCATAAGACGGAAAATGCTTTCCTGTGATTGGTTAAGATCTTCTGATTGCACCAATCAGGACTTGTTATGTTGGTAACCATAGCGCACGAGTTGTCGCGCGCAGTGATTGAAGGTATGTGGTCATTCAGCTTTGGGCACTTAGAGCTTACAAGACGTATAATTTTTAGTTCATAAAAATGGGGAAAAATGCGTGTTATGTGCTATAAATTTGTTACATGTACTTTATGTATATGAGATGATGTTCGTATAATATGAACTAAGGCATGGCCTTTAACTGAGATTTTTTCTTTTCTTAATTAATTAATTAATTAATTAATGTAGATTGTATGTATCTATGTATGTACAGTTTACATAAAGAAACATGTATATATTTTAACTACAGTCATGTACTTAAGGGTAAACAGGAATCAAAGAGCTGAAAGACCTGAGGTTGTTCAAATGTATGTCATTCTGATCACACCGGCTTTATGCATTGCAATACTTTAGTAGACAAACTGAGATGGCCGTACTTTCACGATTAGAATTAATGCATGCAGGGAAAGTACAAATCAAATAGTTTTCTGCAGCCAGAAAATTTACTGGTATTGCTTAGGATGTGTTTTTTTTGCAGTTAGGATGCTGATCAAAAAGATAACAAGATAACATTAAGTCGGACAGGGATGCCTACACTCTACTTAACCAGTCGAGCACAGAAAACATAAAAATATACAAGGCACAATGCCCAACACCCAGCCGAGCGAGAAAAATGATCCGCCCAAATCCCAGCTGTCAAAATTCTGAATGAAACAGTTTCAGCAATCCAAAGGCTGAATGCCCACTCTGAATGACCTAGTTTCAAATGTAAAACGGCGGAAAGATACAATAATAAATAAACACCGAAAGCCCCGGCCGGATGACTTAGTTTCAACAAGCAACCAGCCTTAGTCGAGTGTCACCAAGAATGACCTAGCTAGCTCCAATAAGCTGAACACCCCAAGCTGAATGACCCAATTTAAACAACCCAATCTAAACAATTAGTATGCCAAAGTGAGCAACCACGCTACATGACCATTCCGGTGTATGTTTAAATTTATTGGTCAGAATAATAAGCCAAATAATCAGAAATGTGTAATATCGAATACTACGATAGGGGCGTAGCCAGACTTGAATTGACTCATAAGCCTTGAAGTTGGTGGTTATGGTTGGGGGTCCTCACGATTCGTGAAAATTTGAGACTTATATTTATATTTAATGTTACGCACGTGCGTACATCAGTATCGCTGGCTACACACCTGACTGATTAATCTAACATAACTGTCTATATATAATAGTTTATACAGAATATTTATTATTATTTGAAAATAAAGAGTTTGGTTGGACGTTTTGATTAATTATACCCAGCTGCTGAAACTTATTTTTTAAACCAGCTAATAGTTTGACAATGCTTTTTTCGTACGACGGACGTGCTACAACTGTTCATCTTAAGGCTTTCGCGCGTCAATTGTTATGACCTGCGACCATCGCAAGACCATCGTACGTCCGTCTGACGCGTGGCGGACGCACGATAGTTCCCAGAAATGCATCGTTGAGCTGTTGCACCCTTTCCAGGCGCAAATTGGTACATTTCCATGTAGATCCATAAGCCTTGTGAGACGAAAACATTCCTACGACAATTGTGAAAGGGGTTTTAGTCATGGTTCCTATATATTTTGAAATTACGCATGTTTATCCGGTAATGTCGATAAGGTGAATATGAATTGGAATAAGTAGATCATAACTTTGTCGATGCAGTCTTCAAATTTCACTTTTCATGGCAGACATTTTGGTGGAACAGTTGTCGAGTCATAAGCGCTCTCAACTACCGATCCAGAGGTTCCTGGTTTGAATCTCTGCCGGAGCACGGGAACTTCAAAAACACTTTAAGGGTAGTGGGAAATTCCTACCAAACTAAAGAGGCCTCAATCGGCACTGATGACGAAGCCCGCCTCACCAACCTCCACTTCTGAAAACCACGCACAAAACAATTGTGGTTTTGACAATGTTATTGTGAAAGCATACACACATCATGTTGGTTAGACTATAGGCAAGATGCTAACAGAGCGAACCCTTTACCAACTAGCTATCCAGGCATTAGTCAAACTTATTGGACGCGTACAGTATACACTGTAGCGGCTCAGTTGAAAAATTAAAAACTGGTCAAGCTGGCCAAATACATTTCTCCCCTATCAGTAATTTAATCCTGTACACAATTATCTCATAAACATTGCTATCCAAAGCACAATACACATGATACAGACGGAACATTGTCATAGTCATTTTACATTTTGTTTTGGTACAAAGTAATGAAACTTGGACGAATAATTTCGGTCCTAGGTACGAATAGGAACGGGTACGACAGGAATTTGTAGAAAGTTGTACTTACCAAACCTTTAATAACAACATACGTCATCGGATGTTGATTAAATTGTATAAGTATTCTAATTGCGAGTATTAAAGACGATTTTCCTTGCTTAACAAGTACTTACATCGTGTAATCGATGGTCGGCTTCTCAGACGAATGCAATCACGCAGAATGTTGAGTTACTTCCCCTGTTACCTGGCTATCGCTCCAGACCCGGGATTATTTATTTATTTTGTAAAGCGTAATTTGAAATCTACAGATGTTCAGAAAACCTAAAAAATAAAGAAGTACAGCTACGAATTGTCAGTATTCAACTAATTTGAGATTACAATAATGGTTGAATCCTCGTACCAATCATAACTACTCTCGTACGTCACTGCGGCTCTTCGATGAGACCGGAAGACTGTCTTGAGTCCCGTCGTACTATAGCGTTCTATAGAAGCGTATGGAAACCAACCAAAAAACCGGAAATCCATACCTTTTCAGCTATTAGTGGGGCGAAACTTCGGCCGATGACGGAAAGACCCGAGTAGTTACGATTGCCGGGAAGACAATCGGCACGGCCTCTACGACCTTTATAGGCTGCTGATTTAGGAAAAAAGCCAAACTCTCAAAAAATCTCCTATTAATGTGTATGCATATTTATTAGATGAACTGTTGCTAATAGAATGATGAATGTATTGATAATAGAAAGTAAGCTAGCTTGCCCAAGTGCTTACTACAATTATACTATATCATAAGTTATGGAGTGTTTGTTGTTTAATGTAGTAGATCAATGGTATAGATCTGTGAAGATCACAGGAAATATATGACGTGAAATAACAGTACCGACTTGAAAACTACGCCATATTTCGGTAAATATCATAGCTTGAAAATATACAGTATTAGAAACTAGGAGAAAAGTCTAAAGGACCTTTATAATAATGGAACGGGCATCGGGAGCGAAGTCTGTCAGAAGAACACTTACATATCGTTAGTAAAAAATGTGTTGTGACGGAAAATAAATACTGTAGCGCACAGACAATCCAAAGCCACACAGAAACGACGGCAGCACCTAGCCATCCACGCAAGAGTCAGACATAGAACGAACCAACCACATCCCCCCAAAAATGTATATTTCAAGCAAGCCTATATACCCACTTCGCAATGAATGACACACTGGACTTCGAATTACGAGGGATGATCCATATATAACGAGAAAATGCTTATATTTTTGTTATTATCCGTTAGATTTTACTTAAACTTCATGTGGTAGTAATAACATACATTAGCAATGTTTCCCTGAATATTCATGATTATAGCGACATCTTGCTAAAATCTGTGGTTGCTAAGGTAACCAATAATACGCCGAGACGGGGCATTTTTCGGATTTTTCACCATTTTTTCGCAAATTCAAACCCTCATATTTTTCATGTAAGCAATAGCAATGTGATGAAAATTGGTACTTTGGATCACCTAATATTCGCCTTACTGATGGTGACGTCATACACGGGTTGTGTTGTCATTCGTTACCTCACGCACGTGTTATCGTTCCGTGATAGCAAAAATTGCGGACGACACAAGATTTTCAATAAACTATTTAGTTTTGAAGCAAACTAGTTATAATAAAATTGTGCACGATATTCAGTAATCATTTCGTGATCATGCCATGTCAAAAGCTTCGATTTGTGAACATAATAACATATTAAAAATGAGTTGGAAAAAGGCTAGTGATCTAACGCAAAGTTGGCGTAACGTGACGTCGACGTCATAACTACGCACGACAATGTTGATGCTTTGAATGAAATTCCTTAGGATAACGATCGTGAGTCTTTTTGCAACTTGGTATGGCATTGGCGAAGACGTATAAATGTTGAAGGATGATAATCTGAAAAGTTTTTAAAAAATAATCCAGTAGGGCCTTAGAAATGTGATCGTCAAATTGATCATAGTTAAATTCTAAATAACGTTGAAATGTGCAAAAGTGACGTTGCCCCGCCTACCCGTTTCATAGGTCGGCAGAAATGTTCCATACATTTTATTTTTCTATGTATTTGAAATCTATTTCGTACATTTCCTCGTAATATATGTATTAACCACGGCATAAAATATTTTTAGAAAATAACATGTAATAGCAAAGTTATTAGCATTTTCTCGTTATATATGGATCATCCCTCGTATGTGCATAATTAGCCATAAAGGGAGGTAATTATAAAGGATAACTACACTGAAGTGAAGTACGGGGAGACTTTTTACAGCCGCCACACAGCACTTAACACCGGCTGTAGTGATAGATAAATACTGTAGCGCACAGACATATACTTTAGTATATCAAACAGAGCCCCAAAACGCATTAGATGAGTGATCGAATTTTGAGCGTCACTCGCAAAGTAGGACATCATACACGGGAGCCTTCTTTAGAATTAGAATGTTAGAAGAATTATTTAACATATTCTTGATATATAATTGTAACTGAAATGTTTTTATACAAACGAACACTTTTTCTTGCTAAGTACCGAATACGTGGTAAATTTATCCATTATGTATAGAGGCATGAGCGATTTATTGGAGCATAGGGTGCGTTCGAATAGTTAACCGTTTACGTCATCGACGTCAATTGTAAGCGGTGAGTCGCTGTACCCAATGTTGCTAAACCGCTGATATCTCTACAAATGATAAATGCATATTTATGAAACCCCGTAGACGGAGAGAGGATATATTTTGTAATAGATATACAACTTTTCTTATTTGTATCAGTTTGCATTGTCATTTTACAGCGTTTTTCTCATTTCTTTTTGATCACCCTACGTATATCTTTTACAGGAACGAAATGTAAGAATACCGGTAGTTTGAAACTTGGACAGATATTATGAATCACATTGTACGATTGTGTATACCAATCGACCGAGTAATAACGACTATTCGTAGTAGTATGTTAAGTTTATGTATTACAAAATACTTTCAATGATGTTCCCGTTTCGAGCCATTGAATCGAAATAAGCCTATTTTATGGACTAAAATATGGGTTGATGTATTACAAGTTACGTTAAACCAGAGGAGTTTGAAATTGTAGCCATAACATATCACAGCAGTCGATCCATTCAAAATCGCTCTATACATTTAAATTAAGCACGTACATCTTTAAAGCCTTTATACAGTGTAGCAATACCACGTGGCTTTTGACTACAGTTACAAGTAGAAATTTGTAAACATTGGAACACAAATATAGCCATAAGTATTTTATTTCTTCATCGATTTCTATAAAATATACGCCACGCTAAGGGGAAAAACATTTGCTTTCCATGAAATATAAGACCTTTTTCAGGAGTATTACCGATTTTTCCATTACCCTGTGAAACCTACACGTTCCACGGTTTCACAAGGTAATGGACAAAACGGCACATCCGCTGAAAAAGATTTTATATTTCATGGAAAGCAAATAATGTTCCCCTTAGCGTGGCGTAGATTTCATAGAAATCGATGAAGAAACAAAATACTTATGGCTACATTTGTGTTTCAATGTTTACAAATTTCCACTTGGAACTGTAGTCAAAAACCACGTGGTATTGCTACACTGTATTCGTACTAGTATGTTAAGTTTATGTATTACAAAATACCTTCAATGATGTTCCCGTTTCGAGCCATTGAATCGAAATAACCCTATTTTATGGACTAAAATATGGGTTGATGTATTACAAGTTACGTTAAACCAGAGGAGTTTGAAATTGTAGCCATAACATATCACAGCAGTCGATCCATTCAAAATCGCTCTATACATTTAAATTAAGCACGTACATCTTTAAAGCCTTTATACTAACACCCTCACTATCTTTATTATTATATAGTCTCTACGTTGTACTCAATGCATGCAATTAAAATTTTTAAATTAAAACAAAAACATGTCGGCAAAATTACAATTTAAAATTACAATTGTCTGAAACATCAAATAACCAAATGGGATGCGTGACTGAGAGTTGCTTATTTGAGCAGTGTTGTTTGTAAACCTTTAATGTAAATACATTTTGTGACTTTATTTTGCTACAAACGTATTTTATAATTATGTATAACGACTGTGTGTATGTTGTTTTTATAGAATTTTCTAGAAATGTATATATGTTGAATGTTGATTTTCCCTATATATATGCATCTTGTATTTTCATGTCATGTCATGTCGTACGATATCTAAACTGACTATGCCTATTTCTACCCTGAGCACTCTCGCTCCGCATGCCCTGTTTCTTTCTTTTCTGCGGATTTAGTTAGACTCGCTGATGTTCTATATAACGTTGCTATGCATAATTCGATTGTCATTTTTTTGTATGCATATATAAACCCAAGTTTCGATGATAAGCCATCCCACTCTCTAACCACTCATCTTTTTCTCTTGTTTATTTATTTACTCCATTGTCACATTGTGGTCTGTACACACTCACTCGTTATGTTATGTGTTGGGAATTTTGTCATGACTGATTTTTCTGTGCTCGACTGTTTCAGTTAAGTCCTATACATTCCCTGTCAGATTTTTCATAATTTTTCTACAGTTATATGATTATTTACAGTTAGTGTTAATATGGTCGCCAATACATGTTTTCGAAATACTTAGCTTTATTTGCATTATCCACAAATATGACACACTTGGTTTAAAAGTATGTTAAATTGACAATTTAAACGTAAGTTAAGAAAACTGAATGTAAGTGAAGTAAATACTATGGATACATATTGGAAAGGAGTGTGAAACGAGCACACCTTTTTCAATGTATTCAGACATATTGTATGTTGATAAATGTTCATCAATGTTCGCTTGTTATGCACTGGTGATCAATTATAACCATTTCTTATATGATTTGCGATGTGTATCACCAAAATACAGAATGAAGGTTATCATTGAGATTATATATACATTAGTACTGTAAAATCATAGTTTTCGAGAGAGTTGAATTTTCGTTGAATTCATTGTTGAACTCAAAATACATAACATGGTTATACCCGTCCATGTTGTGCAATCCATGAATTTACGACCCAACGAACATTGATTTTTATGAAATTATACGAAATTTAATACCCACGAAAATATTTGATATTACAGTTAAATGATATCGAATACAATACCTATTGACATGGGTAAGTTTCCATACTTGTTAAGTTGATTAGTGTACCACTTCACCGCTTCTATCAACATAACAGAGTCTACATTAATATCCGTAGTACAAGTCCCATCCTTAGAGTCCCGTACGGCGAACAATCCGACTAACGTAACATTTCCTGGTATCACAACTTCCGGTATCTCCCGACACATTCCACTAATAAAACACGTACAGACAATTAAAAAGTTCAGCCTCATTTTAGAGGTTATCGTAGATTTAGAATACTTCTTCTAATTATCTGATGTTATTTAAGAGAGTGTCGTAGTCTGTATGATATGCCTGATATGACTATAGCGTGACGTGGATATTCTCGTGTCTCTCATTTCATCAAGGAAGACATATAACAAGTTTACAAGTTTAATATACACTAAAATTACAAATCCGCATTAGTAGTATGTATTGGTCGACCTTCTTAATTCAGGTATATCGTTTTAAGCTAATTCGACCGTATATGCCTACACAGTTTTATTACTGTTGTCATTGACGATGTTTTGTTTAAATCTTGTACACTGATAGACTTAATTAAATACTTATGTGTATAATAATAATAATGATAATAATAATAACAATAAAGACTGTATTTATAGAGTGAACATATTTGACATAATCGTCAATCTGCCGTACTTAGCCGTGCTTTGCAATTTGTCTACAATCACGGTTTCTTAGCACTCAAAAAGCAATGAGATAATGAACAGTAAAACATTGAAATAACAGAAACATGATATCAATAAATCTGATAACAAATGCCAAAAATATCAAGCGTATGGATATATATGAAATTATAAGTATGTCATATAGTTTGTTTAAGATGGTAGACATGACAGTTGTTTAGGTTAATTAACCTACATAGCATGTATTGGAAATAAACCTCATTTAAACTATAAACGAGTCACCTTCCGGTTATACACTTTGAATTGAATTGTCTACAAATTAGCCGTACAGTGATCGGACATTGCAGGTGCTTTTGGCCACAATATGTCATACAAGTTGAATCGTAAATTATCACAATTAGTCATACAGTAACGAGAAATGCATAAAAATATACACTTTCCCGTCACATAACTTACTGACACGTTTATGTATCTTTATCCCTTTGGTGCCAGACCACAGTTTTTAACAAAATCAAAGTCGTGAAACTGACCACAATACTTCGAACACCGACAGAAAGGCTTTAACAACAAACCTGAATAGAAAACATGTTATGGTTACATAGATGTTAAGTCAAGAATACTTTATAACAACTGTATTTCAGATACCGCCTACTATAATTCACTCTTTTTTGTTCACAACTTCCAGCCAAATCATAAAATTTACTGCCCGGCCGAGGCCAAACAAGCGTTGTTCGACCAGCATTCACATACTAATGGTCAATGATGGAAGTCTAACAGCTGCTGATTTTTACATATCTAGAC
The DNA here is from genome assembly GCA_947247005.1 of Spisula solida. Taxonomy (NCBI): domain Eukaryota; kingdom Metazoa; phylum Mollusca; class Bivalvia; order Venerida; family Mactridae; genus Spisula; species Spisula solida. Next base: position 3,833,897 of record OX365960.1, on the reverse strand, counting down.
TAGAAATCTACAAAAATAACCTCCACAACCCTTTTCATCCCTATCGTTTTTTCCCACAAAATTCCGTTGAAATGGTACCATCCAATTTCTCTCTAAAACAGTTAAGCTGATCAGTAAACGAATGCTTTCAAGATCCAAGCTTCCAGAAGACAAACAAAAGCTGTCCACGAACAGCGCGCTCCACTATTCGCAGTGCCATGCTAGGATAGTACGATCATTATATTTTCAAAACAAAATGCTTCGTAACAGCAGCATTACCCTCTGTTGTGTAGAGGTTGGGGCTTCTAAGTCAAACTATAGAGATAATTTGGACAAAATGCAGGACCGTTACCTACTCATGTGTAGGTCTTCTGGGTCATAAAGGTGAACAAACAAGCATTTCTAAGTCCAAAAGGGGCCATAATTTCAACAACATGCTAAAAAGTTATCTTCTCATGTGTAGGAGTATGCAAAGTATCAAAGCAATATATCAATGCATTTTGATGATATTAGAGGTTAAAAATCCTGAACCTTAACTTTAACATTTGCTTTTCCAAGTCCAAAAGGGGGGATAGTTTCACCAAAATGCTTGATAAAGTAATCTTCTCCTGTTTAAGGGTTAGGTGCATGGTGGTGAACAAGTATGCAAAGAATCAAAGCAATATATCAATGCAATTTGAAGATATTAGAGGTTAAAAAACTTGTACCTTAACTTTAACATTTGCATTTCCAAGTCCAAAAGGGAGCACAATTTAAACAAACTGATTGATTGTGTAGGGGTTTTGGTCGTGATGGAGAACAAATATGCATAGCAATATTTGAGTGTACTTTGAAAATATTAGAGGTGAAAAACTTGTACCTAATCTTTAACATTTCACTAAGTTGAAAAAGGGGCACAATTTTACCAAACTGTTTGATAGAGTTACCTACCACTGTGCAGGGGTTATGGTCATGGGGTCATGATAATGAACACGTATGCAAAGTATCAAAGCAATATGTCAATGCACTATGAAGATATTTGAGGTTAAAAAACCTGTACCTAAACATTTGCAATAAGTAGAAAAATTTCAACAAAATGCCTGAAAGAGTTACCTCTTGCATATGGATTGGAGTCATGATGGCGAACAAGTATATAAAGTATAAAAGCAATATCCCAAAGGACTTTGAATATATAAGCGGTTAAAAACCCTGTACATAAACATTAACATTCAGCATTACGCCGACGTCAACGCAAACGCCGACGCTCGGGTGACTGCAATAGCTCCCCTTATTCTACGAATAGTGGAGCTAAAAATGTAAACACATTAAATTCGAATTCACCATCAAGTAGCATTATGGTCACTGCCAGGGATGAAAACCCCAAAACAGCAATGACATATTCTCTAAATATCAACAGCCCTGTATGGAGTTTTGAAAACTGTGGCCTGGTACCTTTACCACTGTCGTGTAACGGGATAGAGAGTAAATACTGTAGCGCACAGACAGTCCAAAGCCACACAGAAACGACGGCAGCGCCTAGCCATCCACGCAAGAGTCAGACATAGAACGAACCATCCACATCCCCAAAACAATGGTTTCGTTTATTTGCTTTTATTTTTCCTCGCCACCGGATAATCCATATGGGCGAGGCCCCCAGAAGAGGTTAGTCACTTTAGTGTTTGGGGGATAGTGCATGATACAGAAAATGCTCCAGTTCCAGAAGCATCCCTGGTTCTTTCACATGCCGATGTAAAGCATCATACTCGGGACCTCGCTTAACGTCTCGTCTGAAAGACTGTTAGTAAGTTTTAGTTATGTTAGGTGGGATACACTGAAAAGCATTTCTGTTTTTGACCGTCTGAAGTAGGGATCGAACCCACAACCTTCAGATCAGCAGTCAGTAGCCCTTACCACTAGACCACTTGTCCACCTACCAAAAAGAAAATGAATATTTCAAGCAAGCCTATATACTCACTCCGCAATGAATGACACACTGTGGACTTCGAATTCTGTGCATTATTAGCCATAAAGGGAGGTACATTTTTGTAATTATAAATGATAACTACACTGAAGTGACTCATATAAAATAACTCATAATTCTCTCATAAAAGTACGTGTATGTACGATGATCATATGTCAGAGTAAAAGTGGATATCTCGGTTTAAGCCAGATTAGGCCTCAAACGGCTATTTTCAAAAAGCAAAAACTTGGTAAACTATTTGAAGAGCCATGTATATTGAGCACTTTAACTGAGCCCGGAAGGTGGACAGCACAATAAGATTGAAGAAAACGAAATACAACCTCCAGTTGGTTTGTTTACAAAATAATGAATTGTACACACAAATGCACAATTCATAATCTAAGGGTAGCAACTCTTGCAAAATTAGTATTTTGTCATCCTACTTTTGTCATTTTACTTAAGGATGCTGGATCGGTTTAATGCGCATGCGTCATTTGTCATAGTACGTTATGTGCCTTATAAATGTAAAAATGTGTAAAAATAATCTAAAATAAATCAAATTGAACAGTTTGGATAAGTATTATGCATTAAAATTAGAAAATAATAATTGAAATGACGGTTTCCATTCTGAGAAAAATATTACATAACAAAATAGGTGGGTGGGGTAAAAAAATTAAAATATTGCTATTTATGCCAAATTACTTTTTTGGGAGTCAGGTTCGTTTGGTAATGTTTGTTTATTTTGTGTTGATGTGTTTTCGCGATATTTACATGTTCAATAAATTTTATTTTAAGCATTTTCATTGATTTTCTCAGCATTTTAGCCATATTTAACCAAAATTGCGAAAAAGGTACCTCCGTGACATCTATTTTTTATTGCATAATTTTGAAGATCTATGACACTAGACTTATTTAACAAAATATAAAAAAAAGTTTAAGGTGGGAAAAAAAGTTATTAAAATTTTACATGGGTGCTATTTTGCTGCAATAAATATGAAGTGGGTGGGGTAAAAGAGCAATATATATTAGACCAAAATTAAATATACCCTTTTTGGTATCTTGATCATGTATAACAATGTGTACCCAAACTATATTGAAAAATATTTTATTATTTAGATAACAGAAATCAAATAAAAATGTCAAATTTGAACACCAGCACCACCAATTTACCAATTTCCATGGAATTATAAAAATAATTCATACACACTTCAATCAGGGGTGATTACCCGAAAAACGAGTTCCGTGACCTATTGTTTTTTCATGATATTTTGTGTCAGGATAGATTTCTTTACTTCCTGGCAAAATTTGAGCAAATTCTGAAGGTAGGGTCCTAAGCGCTCCAACATCCTTAAATTTGATTTTTAGCATAGTAATTCGACAGATACATTTAACATTCTGACGTCAATTATTGATCATTTGTGAATATATGCTAATTCCTTTTAAGGTTTATGCTAACCTTCGAAATGCTTGAAAAACACAAAAGTCATGTGAAAAAGGCTATTTCAAACAACATATACCATTTGCTTTTATTATATATGATATAAAATCATTGTAGCACTTGCATGTGATATAAAATGTGCAATATAGATGCCTAATACAAATGCTAACACTAAAATAAATGCGATTTTCGAATTAAAAAATTCATCATTTTTTCAAAATGTCAAACGTTATCATTATTGCTTTTTATAATACGAACTCATTGGGTATACTTTATAACCAATTGTCGCAAGGGCATGCCAGGCTTGAAATTAGAAGTTGGTGTTTTGTTTACGAGAAAAACACCTTCATGTCGTTGTGTAATTTCGACAAGGAAGTCGCCATGTTTGTTCCCTCCTGTCACCGCAGTAAACGTACAGCAACATGTTGTTCAAACATAGCAATCACCATAATCGGTTGCTAGATCGAATAATGAACTTAATTGCGTTCATAATACATCAAATTTGCAAACGATCATACGATAATAGCAAAGAAATCTAATTATTGATTACAGTTGTCATCTCGTTTGTTTACGAATTTCGCGCAGTGTAGACAATTTATATTCATGTGCCGAAGATGAATTTAAGTAGTGCGACAGTTTATCGACGAAACCATTATGATGCGGTGTTCATGTGATCCAATCACAGCATTTCATCAACAAATCTAAAAGTGAACTGGTCGCCAAGAACTACGTCAACTGAATCCTCACAGCGTAAGGAGAGCACTTTTTAGTACGGTCTCAGTACGATCACGTGCCAATCGATTTGTTATACTGTACCAGTACCAGTACCAGCGTTTATCGAAGCATTGTGTCAGGTATGTTACTGTCGTACCTATGCCGTACCTGTTATTCGTTAAACGTTATGTAACAGAAAACATGTTCGTCACGTGAGCGAAGTTCGGCTACCCATATCCGGAAGTGGTGTGTCTAAATTGGTAAATCTTAACAAAATGGCGGACAGAGGCAAACAAAAGAATGTGAATAGTAAAAACCGGGCACCCGTACATATTTCAAACTGAGGACGGAAAAAAACGGGGATTTATGATTTCGAATGGTTTACAGCTTACGCAGCGTACAACAAAGGACTATAGCGACAAAACCCCGTGATTTTAACATGTTTGTAGGTAACTTTCTTTGAACGCAGGGCAGATGTCATAGTAGATGCTTGATAGTTCATTTCACGGGCATTTCATGAAGTAATGTAAGTGAACCACGTTAATCAATTACCTTCAAAGGTAAACCCCTATACATGTATTACCAAGAATTGCGATTTCACCCAGTAATGGTACTTTCAGTACTTTGAATTATGTGTGTATACAGAACTGAAACAATTGCGTGCAATTATTTTGTAACGTGATAGTTACCCTGAGCTGAGCTTATCATGATGAAAATGGATACATTACCATTTTTTTACCCTCTTGTCACTAAATGTATGGAGACATTGTTGCACAGAATTAGAGCACGTTCTATCTGGTGCAATTAATCATACCCAAGTTTTAATCCCATCACTGCATTTACAGTAGTTTTACAGCATTTTTGCATCAGCTGTCGATAGGCGGTTATACCATTAATGTTACAGTATATGTCTGGGTGTTTTATTGTTATCTTGGTCATCAGCACAGCGTGACGCGTTGATTGACTGATAAGATTGTGCAGCCTATAAAGATCGATAAAATACATCTAAGCGCAAACATATTTAGGGATTCGTGAAAATTATATAGAGGCCTGGTATTTGTTGAAAGATCTAATTTAAAGTTGTAATATTTGTAATCCAATTTGATAGATAAATCTCATAAGGATTATGATTTTAAAAAACGTGATTATATAATTCCTTTATAAATTAAGTCATGCTGACTGTATTCTATCACTTTGCAACACTGGACTCTTAAAACAGACGGTTGTCTAAAAGAGCTAACATTACACTTTGACACAACATTATTTATTATTTAGAGATTAATAACTGGGCGCGCTGTGGCATCGAATGATAATATGCCCGGCACGACGCTAATGGCTCGAGGGCGCTAGCCCGAGTGCCATTATCAAGCGCCGGGGATATTATCATTCAATGCCACAGCGCGCCCATTTATTGAACTGTTTAATATACATGTTCCAGCGAAGGAAAGATATGAATGCACACAATGTCAACATCTTACATAACAGTATCGAATAAAGGTTACACGTCTTCATTCGTCAATTGATACGAATGAACCTTCAAAAGAACGAGAAAAAACACAGGCCTAGCCTTCAAGCGTACGTTTCGACGTGTACGTACAATAGGAGCCGTACGTTTAACGTAAATTCCGCGTAAATAACGTCGCGTCGCGCGTGCGCACGATCGCAGGGCGATTATTGATCACGTGATCAATAATATCCCTGGGGATATTATCAGTTTTCAACATTTTGATGATAATATCCCCGGTGGGGCGATAATAGAGATTTTGTCAACGCAAAAATGTTACTATATAAAGTAACAGGTGTATTAATATCACACGTTTGACGTCGCGGTAGCGTAATAAAGCCATTATTTATTTCAGATAATACACTAGTGTAATAAAGCTTTGACGTCATTCAAAGTATAGGCGACGTCGTCATAGTTGCGCGTTTATTTTAGTGAAAATAGGTAGCTATTTTATGTTTCGGCCGAAAAAGGCTAACATGTGATAAAAAGAACATAACATTTGTGACTTTCCACTTTTACTTTATTAAACTCGTTGAATAAAATCGATTTATTATTTTATTCAACTCGTTTAATAAATTCAATATGAAAAGACTAGCATGTAATATCCTCTATGTATACTTTCAACAGCTGCTATGACTAACACCAACAAATGTAATTTATTTATCGATTTCCTGAGCGAGTACTAAGAGACGTCCTTTTATAAAAATAAACATAATATTTGTAATATGTAATAAAGTCAGCATAAATATCATCGAACTTTGATCAATATCTCACAAACAAGGCATATGTCGCGGTTTTATAAATAATCAAGGTCCATGATAAGCAATACAAAACCTGGAGCGAAGATGACGACTACGTGCTGGGAATGCACAGTGGGGTACCGTAATAAAATAAGTTACAGAGATATTACGTAATCTGTATCGGTAAACAATGGGAACAAAAATGGTATTTTTTTCAAAAAACGTCAAAAAAAGACCAAAATATTTTAATTATTATTTTTTACAAATTACATCATTGGAAAGATCATTTATTTTCCTAAACGAATTCGTTCGCACAGGGATGATGTCGTTTATTAAAATAGTAAACGACCTGACAGTGTAACGACTATTTCCCATTTATTCTTTATTCTATATGAATGAAGGGGACTATAAAAAAAATTAACAAGGACCAAAATGGTTTTATTAAGACTGTTAGAAAGATGAATAATTAAACTAAATCACCCCGTTTGCACACGGTTATTAATTTATAAGCGTTTTTCTAAATCTCCCCTCTATAACATATATATCTGAGCGTCTTATCGATCGCTCTTCATATGACACAAAAATGGACACGAATATGATCTTGGTTAAAATAATATACATAAATCATACAACTATGAACAAATTTACAAATCAAAAGTATGACTGAAATACGAAAAGGAGATTTCGCAAGAAAAGGAGATTTCTCAATTACTGACAATGACACCACTGGTGTTTAATCACAGTTATTCTAGTTTAGTCACGTGATAAAGCGTCTACGAGAGTTAATTCCAGGTACAATTTCATCACCATGGTGTTCTAAGTACGAATGTTGTAGTCAAGGTGATCACAAAAAGGAGTACAGATTTGTTAAAAGAAAATTGGCCTTTTCGACTAGGATGTTTGGTGAAGCCTGGTTCCCGTCCACACAATTACAGCACTACTACAGTAATACAAATGTAAAATTAGAACGGGAACTAGATTGTAACCTGCCCCACGAAACAGCCCAGTCGAAAAGGCCTAATGTTCTGATGGGCATTGTATATCTTTAAAATGTCAAATATACCATATTGTTCATGATACCGTTGTTCTGTATAGATGTATTGTAGACATTATCAACTTCACTGACGTATTGTACGTTTGTATACCAAAGGTATATTTCAATACTAGCTGTGTTGGTTTTCCGTAGGGAAATGTATCGAAACTTTTAATATTAAATATGTGAAATTTACTTCGAGTATGTTTTAATATTTTACTGATATGAGAGCAATGACAAGGTAGTTTTGCATTTGCCATTGACTTTTGAACGCGTGCTATGCTATGCCGCACCCATATAACCACCTTAAACATATCATCCTCTGATTCACATGCGCCATGCTCGCCCATTGATTATGATAACAAACAGGAAGTTAAGTATAATAGTACACTCGATATAAAATGAAACGTTTCTGCACCGCTGTTCAATAGTTGTGTTAATAGTATACACATGTGGGTTAGAAGCTAATTATTGAACAAAATGCTATAACTATGCAGAAGCAGCAGTAACATGTAGCGTGAACCGCAAAAACTATGTATAGCTCTTAAAAGTTCGTGTAATTACAGAAATATGTGAATATAATGTGATTCAGCTATGAGCAATATCATATTCACAGGCTTCGTACAGATCTTGGTAGACTGAATTTGTTTCGTATTCTAATGTGTTTAATATATAAAATGATAATGACCATGAGGACCGCATCTGCAACATTCTTATTGGTGTTTAGTACAGTAACAACTATAGCATAATATTATTATACATATGCATTAGGCCATACCAAATATTTCGTTTAGCGTCCATCCTAAGTTCAAAAACCTATCGAGCTATCCTGAGAGAAAAAACAAGGCCCTAAAAACAAGTCATTCAGACTTCTATCCTCATCATTATATGGCTTTCAAATATAGCATTTATGCATTGACATAATCATAATAACTTACTACAATAACTGAAAACATTTTTGTGTGAAATATAACCAGTAATGAGCTTATATTTAGAATCAATATTCGATATTTTACATTATCTTCACTAATCTCATTGATAAAGAGCGAAGGATAATTATGTTAAAATAATAAATTTTTAAAACTCAACAATTGATGTTTTTCCTTCTCAAGACGCCCAAAGCTCTCAGTCCGTAGACGCTAAACGAAGAAACAATTTGGTATGGCCTTATTTTATCCATAAAACGGATTGTGAAACCGAAACTGATATTTATAGCGTACACCTCGTACGCGTGTCCCAATTGATATTGCAGGTAGTTTCATTAAAATGCAAAACAATTGCGCATTGATAATAAAGTCGCGTGTTGGCCCTTGATGACTTCAGAGGAGACCAGACATTCCAAGGATACACAAGTAGTATAGCTGCATAATTGTTTAAATGTAAGTTCTTTTTTATGTTTTACAGACGCATGGTGCCATTTGTCCACTTGGTTTTGTTCGTTTAAATGTATACATTTTTTAGAAGTTGCATTTGGCCAGGAAACTGACCAGTAAAACGCCGGGATGCATTATTATATGTCATAATTTACGGCGAATCCGTGGATTAATACACCAGTTATGGTCACCGTAGTAACTGAGCAGAAACACAATTTGGCATTTAAGGCTTGTGGTCACACTTGGAGTTCAAAGGTCTAAAGTAGCCAAAATTGAGTTTATCCGGAGCATAACTAATTCATTTATTGTGGGATTTAAAAATAATTTAGCACAAATGTTCACTACTATCAGACGGTGTGTCATGCGAAACAATTATTTCAATATCTCAAAGGTCAAGGTCACACTTGGAATTTAAAGGTAAAAAATAGCCATAATTGAGCTTGTCCGGCGCATAACGAAGTCATTTATTTTTGGATTTGATAATAATTACACTAGCGAGTGAGCCAAAATTAATATTTAGTACCTATTTTACATTATTACAACTTTTTGATCTCAAAAGGTGTCCTTATGAACCTCAAAAGAGTGATTTTCAATATTTGAGTGCTGAGTGTAAGTTGTAAATCCGGGCACAGATCGTTTTAGTATTTCAATATTTCTTCTGATGTTTGACCATCAGAATTGTTGACGATTCCTGTATGATGCACTACTACGAGGGTCGTATATCGTGTAATGCAGCTTTCGTTCCATTTTCTTCATACAGATGTATTTCGTCCATCACATTTTCTATTGAAGCTCAATGATGAATTGTATTTGTACTTTGGATGATGACATATTTTATGTATTCAGGTATTTTGTAACTGAGTCACCAACGATTTTATAGCATTATTTTTTTGTTATATTCTCATGCCGTTTAGTAGAAGTAGTGGTGGCTGATTTACTGTGGCTGATGCTCCTGGTGTTGTTTCTGCTATTGTTGCTGTTGATGGTGGTAGTGTAGTCGGCGTTATTGTTGTTGCTGCTGGTTTTATAGCAGGTGTAGCTGCTGATGACAGTGTTGCTTGATTTGCATAGTCTTCAGCGACTGCATCAGCATTTGATCGTAAATGTTCTGTACATTTTTGTGTGGTAAAGTACATAAACAAAACATTGGACGATGCCATTACTAGTGGCTAAGTCCTTGATAAAACACATAATTTATTTTAATTTCAAGATTTTCGATTACATCAATATATTGTTAGTTTGTTGATAAAATCTGTTCATGTCCGTGATATAACGGCTTGCATAAAAATAAAGATTTAAAAACTTCAAATTATCTGAATAAACCCACAGTAGTATGCACCCAATAATTCTGATGATTATTCGTTACACGAGTTGATCTGGTTTGACACATTAGAAAAAAAAATTAGCAAGTATAATGAGCAGGAAATGCTCGACGAAGGGAGCCACCGGTGTCACAAGCGTTTTAGTCACATTGTACAAAATGAACGTCCATAGTCACGACAGTGCGATGGGGCAGGATTGTTTTCTCTCACATGAAATTATTGATGACATTATTTATGATCATGATCGTTCGTGCTATGAATACAAAATTGAATACAGTTCTGATAAAACCGAAAAGATATTTCCAAGTAGAGCATTTGACCATCACGGTAAACAAATCTGGGTCCGTATTCACATAACGTCGAATTTAATCAATACAAGTTTGTCGAATTTATTCTCCAAGGCCAAATAAAACATCTAATCATTTTCATCAAGGTTGCGCTGGCATTTTGTAAAAGCTTCTATAGCTGCACAGTCAATTTTGTATTAACAAAACAGTCACGCCTCTAATCGGACTTATTATCGTAACTACTCGGCTATCGCAAAATTATACAATTGTGTCTGTACGTATGCTCATGCAATGCTTTGATTTTACAACTCGGGTAAGCAGTATTACCAGAGACTACAGAGACTATACATAACATGTATATACTCTGTTATTTATAGTTTCTGGTATTACATATGTTTTATAGTGACATTCCAGTAGGCGTGCACCTCTCGTCATGAAAACGAAATAAATAAAATATGTAATATTTCAACCTTATAATAAAGCACACTTATCTCTGTAGGGTATCAAGTTACATGTATAGTACACTCTGTGGACGTTCTCTCTCTGATACCAGTTTATCATATGTACTCGTGGCTTTTTTTCTTATCCCCTTCGTGCCCACTGGCTCCCTCCACTGACGTCTGTCCTTTGCAATCTTCTCAACTTTCCCATACTTTTGATTTCACTGGTGATTGTCCGTCTCCATGTCTCTTTTGGCCTTCCTCGGTTTCTTTTGACATCTGATGGTGTCCACTTTTGAGCAATTCTTGTAATGTTATTGTTATGTTATGTATTGTCATGGCTTACTGTTGTAATATTTAGGCTGTACATTAAAGCGATACAAACTCTGCTGTTCTTCCAAGTTCCAAGATATTACAAATGTGATCCCGATAACACCAAAATTAAGATAGTGTTTGTTTCCTCTTCCCTACCTACCGGAACAAAAAGTACCCTACCCAAAATAAAAGAAGTTGGTTTCAAGAACACAAAAACAAAACATATTGACATAAAATATTTTTCAAAAAAAAATTGGCCAGGGTCGCAAAGGGGAAACAAACACTGTTTTATTTTTGGTCTCATTTAGCTATTTGACACACATATATTATAAAAAATCGTCACAAACGTTGTCTTGTTGTTGACATGTATATTATATTCTGATGAAGGCGGAAGCCGAAACGTACATAATGAGATGGGACCGAATATTCGGAAACCGAACGAATATTCGAATCCAATTGAATATTCGAATATTCGAAAAAAATCAGTTTTTTTTGTCATTTTCAATAAAAAAATGTCAACATTTAATTATTCTCGTACGCTGTTAATGGCCATATAATACCTATAATATAATCTGCCCTTAATGGGCCTTATCAACATTTTGTTGCTACGTTTATCGATTTATTGATACAATCGTATAATCTGAATAAACAGCATGACACTTCTCCAAAATACTCTCGAAAACGATTGCATTTTAGACACCCGAAACGCTTGCATTTCGTCTGTATTCAAGCGTCCTGATAACCCGGACACAGGCTAAAACATTTACTGACAAGTGTGTGGGATTGTTTTAATTGACCAACAAAAGATAACAATTAGCCTAGGGGATCTACTGCAGGATTAGCATTTTGCATAGATGTATAATGTTGTTGTTGTTGTGGTATCGGTAAATGTGTTGATAAGACGCTTGTCTACAAAATGTATAGCAGTTTGAATAAGGTGTGATGGGTCTATTGTTCAGCTTAATTGGCCTGGTGCGGGCTGGATGGGGCCACATAAAAACCTTCTTATTAATTTTATTTACTTAATGATCCAACATTAATGACCAAGGAGAACACATTTCATTAATTTTATAATTCTTTGCATATCTACGAACAGTGCGAAACACACGTTGTACGATGACAACGATATTCGAAATTCTAGTCGTTCATACTTATACCATTTCTGCTAGAAATAACAACACAACAACAGCATATTAAAAATTTATTCACAAGCTGTCCAGGATTAAGAAACAAGAGGGTTTATATTGCAAACAATATTTTTATTACTGCATCAACATCGTTTAGTGTATGCATACCAACGGTTTAGAAAACAATATCAAAATTCTGTAACTTCGGCAGTTCAGTTCATTACAGTACGGGGGTGGGGGTATACAAATGTGAACGAATAAACGTACATAGGTAATCGAATATTCGAATATATTCGAATATGAATTTCGAATATTCGAATACTGATTTTTGGTATTCGGTCCCACCTCTAAATTATTAAAATACAAAATTAATACGTGTTATTATCGAATTATGTTCATCTTTATTATATTACACATAGCGGAATGATTGTTTTGTTCATTGGTAAAAAAACCGCATCCAAATCAGTGAAATAATAAGCGATGTATTGTTTTTTGTACCTTGTACATTTGCACTGAGAAATGAGATTGCAAGCATGTTGCAGTGAGAATTTATTATATTAGTTCCTCAAACCTTTAGAAGTGGTTGTGAAATACAAAAATGTAGTACACATTTCGATGCTTATCTGCAGTTCATTACATTTAAGTTGTATGGTTTAACCTATCAATTTGCTTACGTAATTATGAATATGTACCTGTGTTTAATCGTAGATTTTTACACAATACGCAATTATACCTATATACACATAGAGCAAACCAAGGTGTGCATGAAATATCATTAAAACACACCTACGCCAAATAACTTAGGCCTAATGGCCTTTCGAGGAAGAAAATAGTGCAGCGATTACTACGCATGGTCATAATTTCAAGATTGTCTTTACTGGGTTTTGGTGTGAACTAAATGTTGGAGTGGGTCGATAGTCAGTGCATGCCTGTTTAAACCATTCATCGCCAAACACAAATATTTAAGTTCGAAATGCTTGCGCAGACTTAACTAGACACAAGCGACCTATAATTTGTTGGTGCGATTATTGTTGACTAAAGACGTCACTCTCTTCTAACCACTGAAAGTTTTCGAAGTCTCTAGAACTATGGCGACCTTGGTAAGAGCTAAAACCAGCCTTAATCCATTCAAATCCAGTGTCTTCTCCGGCCACGTCTGGTGAATGAATCATGCCCATAAAATGCCAGTTCATCCGGGTAAACAACACTCCGGGCTGTGGCTGCCATGTGCTTTTTACTAACTCTGAAATGTGCAGTGAAATAGCTAGTTAGTATTTAAGAGCATATCGGTTGATGTGGGATGTTCTATTAATACACCAACTTGCGAAATAATTTATGTACGAATCGTCCCATGTTTTATAATTATTACAAGATATTTGCTTCCATCATTCTGATCACCTCAGCCTTTATACATTGCAAGCTTATGTAATGGAAAAAACGGACATAGCCGATTGTTCGCGGTTTGGTTTCGGTAAATGTTCTTTTCGTTGGTATACCGTTAAGTAGCCACCTTCCAATCATATGTCCTGTCCCACTATAGCATAATATATAATGATGTAGAAGGGATCTAGCAGATTATATGCCAAATACAGAGCTAGAATGAGCATGTCAACACTCCCTATCTATAAAAGTAAAACGTCACGATATGAGAGCCCAGTAATTTATGTAACGGACACATTCTGTAATAAAGTATATATAATATATCTAGTATGTTTTTTAATTGCAAACCATTTAACAGGAAATCAAACAGCAAAGGCAGCACTTAACCCAAACATTCGAGGAAAGAAAACACATTACAACTTTTATGCAAATTTAATTATTTTCTTTAATTACTTTGTGGGATTCGAACCCATACTGTACATATCGCACGATCGTCAGAAGCATTGAGTAATACAACAGTATTATACCAGTGGGTACAACCTCTGTCTAGAAACACTCTTAGGAGCTGCATATATAAACTGTTGTTAAGAGGTTATTGCTATACAGAGGTGTTGATACAGTTGTTATGTAGAGGTTGTTACTCTACCGAGTGCCGCTCTGGAGAGGTTGTACTTACTGTGTAAAATGGAGAGCGTTCGTTTGTTTTGAAAATAAATACACATGACTGTGCATAGACAAAACGATAATAGAATACCGTATTCGGAAGGCAGCACTCAACGTTACCAGCCGATTTCAGAAAACCTAAAACATCACATACCACAATTGCTGTAAACCAATTTACTTTCGCAAATACTAACTTTCGCGTTCTGCCGATCATGGCCATATTCGCGACTACAAATTTTCGCGTTTTTAAGTTTCCTGCAGTGTCCATATTAACGTTTTTTTAGCACTTTCGTGAAATTCTACCATTAACGAACTCCGCGAAACTAAATCACGCGAAATAATTCATAGGTTTACAGTACACGGCAAAATGTCCGTAACATAACAACGAAAATAAAGCAAAAATAATAAAGTATTTACCCTCTTCTGTACAAGTAAAGGAATGCTGGTAGAAGTGACAGGACCAGTGATATAACGACAATTGTAACCACAGCATACCAATGTGTAGTCGCCCAGTGAGGCTGTAATATATTACAACAAACACATGTTATTACACTCAATACATACTTACTTCAATCATATGTAACATGTTAAGAGAGACTACCTAACAGCAAAAATAACCGTTTGTTGTTGCCAAGGATGGCCTAATTGCCCCGTGAGGCTGTTACTTAAACACACCGATTAAAAGGCCCTGTTAATCTGTTAAAGAATGACTATCTAACAGCAAATTCATATTTTGTTCAAGCTGAGTGTAGTCGCCCAGTAAGTCTTTAATTCATAAATACTTATTTTAATGGTGTGTAACCTATTGAAACAGAGACTATCTAACAACAAAAACACATTTCGATGGTGTCATGGGTGGCCATAACAAATTAGTTTTAGAGTAGTCCAATGATGACAAATATTTAAAGCCAGACAAACTAGTCTGTCAATGTTTAATTTACATGTTTTTGTATCAGACTTGACATTAATGTGGTGACTTCTTGCCCTTGGTTGACACTTGAAAACAAAAAAGACAAACGTGCAAAAAGTACCATAATTATTGAATACCAAATAAGTACCTAGTGAAATTAAACCGCGCGATCAATTTGAATCTGCACCAGTAACAACGATATGCAGACCCATGCACACTGTTACGCATAAAGATAATTTTTATTCATGGGTAAATTGGTGTCAATACGTCAAATCGAAAAATAAATAACTTTAAGACCATTAAATGAGTTTGCCACCGTGTGAAATATAGTCAATGACAATAATAAATGTTTCATGCGATATATTTTTGTATGACTTAAGTGACGCAAAAAATACATACACGTTCATTCATTCAAACCAAAGGTCATGTAAAACTGTGCTACAGCCAATATAACTGATAGAATTGCCAATAATTGAATGAAGGAACTGAATGGTACGGAAACATGTTAGTGTCATGTCGATTGTCGTCCGTTGTCCCCAAAACGTGACGTACGGCAACGCTAAACGACGTCGACAATGCGACAACACCACGCGACAATGCAATACAACAATGCGACAACGCGATACGACATTGCAATAATGCGATACAACAATGCGACAACGCAATACATAATTGCGACAATACGATGCGACATTGCGACATATTGTATCAAAAATTGGCACGACATCGACTTTTGACATCGCAACATTTTGACCAATAACATGACGCATTGTCGTCAGTCGTGTCGCGTTGTCGCGCATCGTATGGAATTTTCGCAATGTCGTGTATCCCGTTTTTGCCTTGTCGTATCAAGTAACATTTAATTCTGGGATACAGTCATGAACCACAGAATACGCAGTAATAAAACTCCGCCACATTAACCCGCTATACCGTATTACAAATTACAATTGCACGCACCTTATCTATATACCGCATCATTTCTTCGCACATTTTGCCAGCAAAGCCATCAGTACAATCACAGCTGAAAGAACCGTAGGTATTCACACATGTACCATTCAAACAGGGTCGTTTTATACATTCGTCAATATCAGTCTCGCATAGACTACCCTGAAATCCTGCATCACAGTAGCAATTATACGAACCTGGAATATTTCTGCATGTTGCGTTATTAAAACACGGTTTCGATTCACATTCATTGACATCATTTTGGCAGTTATACCCACCGAAACCTGTTTTACACAGGCACGTGTATGATCCTAAGGCGTTCTTGCACGTACCGGTAACTCCACAAGGCGCCTCTAAGCATTCGTCTATGTCTAGTTCACACAAAGAACCATGGTAGCCTTGACTACATTCACATCTAAAGGAACCAAACTTATTATAACATCTGCCTCCGTGATCACAAGGCATTAAGCTACATTCATTTACATCATCTTCACATAGCTGTCCACTGAACGAATCAGTACATTCACATTTAAACGATCCAATCGTGTTATAACACCTGCCACCGTTTTCACATTCAGGCTCTGAGCATTCATCTAAATCGTCCGTACAATTTTTCCCAACAAAACCATCTTTACACATGCACCAATATGTACCAGGTTTGTTTACACATGTACCATTATTTTCACAAGGTTTATCAATGCATTCGTCGTGTTCTGAATTACATAGTGTACCGTAAAAGCCATTGGCACAGTGGCATTTAAATGAACCATAGGTGTTTTCACATGTTCCAAAATCGCCACAAGGATAAACTTCGCATTCATTAAAATCAGTAGCACATCTTTCATCGTCAAATCCATTTTCACATTTGCAAACAAATGAGCCGACCGAATTGATGCACATTGCTTGATTCTTACACAATGATGGTGTTTTCAAACATTCATCTATATCCCTATCACATTCTACGCCTTGCCACCCATCATGACATTCACACACGTAGGACCCAACGATATTATAACACTCAGCCCCGTTGTAACATGGATCATTTAAACACTCGTCCAAGTCATCTCCACATGTTACGCCAGTATAGCCTTCCTTACAAAAACATTCATAGGAGCCATGTGTATTTCTACAGTCCGCAGCATGTTCACATATATCGTATTGACATTCATCAACATCTTCAGAACACACAGGGCCATTAAAACCTTCCGGACAGAAACATGTAAAAGCACCATTAATATTAAGACATGTACCTTTGTTACTACAAACATCTCTTTCACATTCATCTACGTCATCTTTACACACTAGCCCAGTCCATTGGTCAGTACAAACGCATTCAAACGAGCCAACTAAGTTTTTACACGTTCCATTGTTTCTGCACGGGTTTCCCGTACATTCATTAACGTCAGTTTCACAGTGTTTCCCTTGCCATCCTTCCACACAATCACACATGTATGATCCTTCATTATTGATACACGTTGCGCCATTAATACAAGGGTTTATCAAACATTCATCAATCTCACCACTGCATGTTAACCCAGCGTACCCATCAATGCATTTACAATCAAACGAACCGTACGTGTTGGTACAAGTTCCATCATTTTCACAGATACCATAGCTACACTCGTCCACATCATCTGAACAAACCGCACCTTTAAATCCTTCGAAACAAAAACAACTAAAAGAGCCATCCGTGTTAAGACATGTTGCCTCATTATGACATTCGTCCATATCACATTCGTTTACATCTAATTCACAAACAGAACCAGTCCAACCAAGAAGACATTCACATTCAAACGACCCAACCAAATTTCTGCAAAACCCACCATTTTCACAAGGGTGTGCTTTACATTCGTTTACGTCAATTTCACAGAATTGACCTTGCCAACCATCCACGCATTCACAATTATAGGAACCGAAACTGTTCTCACAAGTGGCTCCATTACCACAAGGGCCCATAAGACACTCGTCATCATCCAGTCTACAACTTTGTCCAGTAAACCCTACTTCACACCGACAGTCAAATGAACCGTAAGTGTTGGTGCATGTCCCATTATTTTCACAAATGTCATATTCGCATTCATTGAAGTCAATATCACAAATGTTGCCTTGGAAACCTTCAAAACAAAAACAATCAAAGGAACCTTCGGTGTTTAAACAAGTTGCACCGTTTTCACATGTTTCTATGTCACATTCATTAATGTCCTCGTCACACAAAGCGCCTGTCCAACCTGGAGTACACTCACATTCAAACGAACCAATACGTTCCGTACACGTGGCGCCATTCTTACAAGGTGCTTCCAGGCATTCATTAACGTCTTCTTCACACACCTTTCCACTGAAGTATTTGGTACATTCACAATACCATGAACCGTAAGCATTGACGCACGTTCCTCCATTGTGGCACTCGATACTTTCACATTCGTTCGTATCCATTGAACAGTTCTTGCCCCAGAAGCCATCTTTACATAAGCAGGAGTACGACCCAGGCACGTTATCGCATATTGCCTTATTCTGACATGGATTCTCTATACATTCATCAAGGTCCGTGTTACAGAGCTTGCCATAGAAGCCAGCATCACACTTACATGTAAAGGAACCGTGTGTATTTTCACAAGTACCAAAATATCCGCAAGGAGATGTATCGCATTCATCAATGTCAGCTGTACAGTGTTGCTCCTGAAATCCTGGAGCACATTGACAAGCGTAACTGCCGGAATAATTGATACATTCAGCATTATTTTTACAAGGTGACTTAATGCATTCATCTATGTCTATCTCGCAATGAAACCCTTCCCATCCTGTTGCACATAAGCATGTATATGATCCAAACGAGTTATGGCAAGAAGCACCATTATTGCAAGGAGTTTTCGAACATTCGTCTATATCTTCACCACAGACATGTCCAGCAAACCCTGGTTTACATCTACAAGTAAACGATCCGTAAGTATTAGTACAAGTGCCATGGTTTTCGCACACGCTGAATGAACATTCATTGATATCCACGGCACAAATATCACCTTGGAAACCAACAAAACATTTACATGTGAACGAACCTGGTGTGTTCTTGCACGTCGCCTTGTTCTGACAGGTGTCGAACTGACATTCATTTACGTCGATTTCGCATAAAGCACCGACCCAGCCTGGTTTACATTCACATTCAAACAGACCTATCAGATCTCTACATTTCCCGCCATTTTTACACGGTGATGACACGCACTCGTGAATATCCTCTTCACATAATGAACCTGTAAAGTTCTTCATACAGATACAAATAAAGGAGCCTGCTGTATTCACACATGTTCCACCATTGTTACACTTCGTGGTTTCACATTCGTTGATGTCGTACGAGCAATGTTTATCGGTAAACCCAACCATACATTGACAATAATAGGAACCGGGTACATTTTTGCAGGTCGCACCATTATCACATGGTTCATTTGAACATTCATCAATGTCAAGGTTACACAGTGCTCCATAAAACCCGTCGGTACATTCACAGCTGTATGAACCATGAGAGTTTTCACATTTGCCGAATCCCCCACAAGGTGTACGTTCACATTCGTTTACATCATTTAGACACAGTGCGCCCAAAAAACCGTCGTCACATTTGCACGTAAAAGTTCCTAAATAGTTAGTGCATGTGCCATAGTTACGACACGGTGTACCAGTACATTCGTCAATGTCCACGTCACAATGAAACCCCTGCCATCCTGTCACACACTCGCATTCATACGAACCAATGGTATTTGTACACACTCCGTCATTTAGACACATGTCTGGTTCTAAACATTCATCGACGTCTTCCGCACATATTGGTCCCTTGTACCCCACGCATTGACACTCAAATCGACCTATGATGTCATGGCACGCGGCACCGTTCTCACAAGGGTTTGGGTCGCATTCGTTTATCTCAATTTCGCAAGCTTGACCAAGGAACCCTCTAATACACGAACAGGAATATTTTCCATGACCGACGTCTTCGCATGTTCCTCCATTTTGACAAGGAGCATTTTTGCAAGACTCGAAATACTGTTCGCAGTAAAATCCTGCAATGAAACATGACATACGCATGAGGACCACAGTATACTAGTACGTCACAGAATATATTCGAAGGCCAGTTGGTGTGATAGCACCGATAATTTGATATGATCCTGAACCTAATGCATGAGTATATTACAAGGTTCTTGCGTTGAATATATAAATTTCCGCGAGCAAATCGTGCAATATCGGTCCTTTAAATTGGTGTTGGTATTACACATCGAGCTTGTTTGTCGTACTCTCCGCTTATGAAAACATACAACCGGGGATATAAATATAGATAATATATCAGCTGTGTCATTATGCTAATTTAAACTTAACGTTGAACTTATGTTGGTTTTATTGTTGTTTGCCGATGATATGGTTATCTTAGGGAAGAGCGTCAGAGATTTACAACAACGACTTTACTTACTTAATATTTATTGCGATCGATGGGGTTTACAAGTGAATACTGATAAAACCAAAATTGTTGTTTTTAGGAAACAAGGTAATATACGTAATGATGAAAGTTGGACTTACATGAATTCTGCTATAGAGATCGTCGACAACTTTAATTATTTAGGTACAGTTTTCAATTATACGGGTAATTTTGCACTTAATGTAGAAAATCTTGTAGGCAAAGGTCTTAAAGCTTTGAACGTTTTAATGAATAATTTAAATAAATATCCTATAAAAAATAGTACTAAATGTCAATTGTTTGATGCATTTGTAGGCTCTATTTTAAATTATTCCAGTGAGGTCTGGGGTTTTAAGAAATACAATTCTATAGAACGTATTTATCTTCAATTTTGCAAACGAATTTTATGTGTCAGACAGTCAACAACTACAAATGGGGTGTACGGGGAACTGGGAAGATATCCACTATATATTAATAGTTATACGAAAGTGATTAAATATTGGTGTCGAGTTGTTCAGTCTAATAATATTATAATTAAATATCTGTATACCGACATGGAAACTAGTTGCATTCGAGGAATAAAAAATTGGTTATATAAAGTTAAGACCTTACTTGACCAGTATGGCTTTTCATTTGTGTTTCTCAACCCATGTAGTGTAGATATTGATACATTCCATTTTCAATTTAAGTCGCGTGTATAGTTCAATTTTGAACTCTGAGCCATGACCTATCGGACTAGTCCATTTTGGCGGGTAGACCATGGTTTATTACGTTCGCAGGTCATTATTTAATTATATTATTCTTACATATATCTGTTTGTTATTGGATTACAGTTTAGTGCAGTCGGCAACGTTCAGGATTTCTAACCCGAACTTCGGTGGTTCAAATTCCCAATTCGCTCATATTTTTAATTCATTATTTTATGTTATTTAAAGAGTATATAAACTAAAGTTTCTTTTTTTTAATTAATCCATGAAAATGTGTTGATACATTTTATTTTTCATTTTCACTTATAGCCATTCTACAATACACATGCAAGATCTAAAAATATTTTGAAGCATGTAACAAATATGACTTGTCACATACTGTTATAACACGGATATTGCAAGTTATGTGCATTTATAAATTAAAAAATGTGTAAATATAAATTAAAAAAAGAAAAATATATTTTTTTTGGTGAGATTCGAACTTGCCCTGGTCAGGCAAAAGTTATTTTACAATGTATCAAGCGCTATACCGTCAGGACTATTCAGACACACGGAATAGATGGCCTTAATTATATTACTTATATTTTCCATTAAACCTATACCAACCTTTATCGATTAATGGTTAAAACTTTAAAAGTGCAGTCACGGCTCAATGCTCGAAATCGAACTATAATAGTCAATCATTATTGCTTTACAAATCATTTAAGCTTTCATTTGACTTTGAATATTACCTCAATGCTATGCCACGCAAATTATGTATTGCTCTGTCGCGTTTTAGACTTGGTTCACACGATCTTCGTATTGTTACCGGAAGATATGCAGCAAATAGAATTGATAGACACGAGCGGGTGTGTACATTATGTAATGGAAGAGATTTAGAAGACGAATACCATTTCTAAATTATCTGTCCAGTTTATCTTGAATTACGTAAGAAATATTTAAAAAGTTATTTTTACAATAGGCCAAGTGTGTTCAAGTTCTTAGATCTAATGCAATCTACAAATAAGCCTATCTTAAATAATATAGGACACTATATTTTGGAAGCGTTTGCTATTAGAAAAAATTTAGCTAGCAACATTGCTTATACATAGTATTGAAAATTGCGTTTTTGAAGTATAAGTTTGTTGTTGTTTTTGTGCGTGTGCGTGTGCGTGTGTGCGTGCGTGCGTGCGTGTTTGTTTATTTCGGGTTCAACCTCCAAATCTATATATTTCACAAAAATGAAGTTGAAGTAGTTTGTATACATGCTATGAATATTTATAACATATTCTCCTGTTTTTCACTGATACTTGTAATTGTTTAATATTAATCTTTTCCGTTTCTTTATTCTAAATTTCATATTCACTTCACCTGTCACGTCTATTTATGTATGTATTTATTATGTATGATGATGAGCTGTACAGCACAAGTCTGAAAATAAAATGTTCTGTTCTGTTCTGTTCTGTTCTGTTCTGTTCTGTTCTGCTAATTTAAAGGTCGAGAGTCGTGTCAAATTCTCTGGACTATACTGGAACACCAAACATTGTGATTATGCTCCTTTACAACACAAACAGACTAAGTCTCGATATAGACCAACTTTTAGATGCAGGACGATAATACTACGTCGGTACGATACATTGTGCTTGTAGCTATACGATGAGTCGAAAAACATTCAATTTAATTTAAACTCATTGCGTTCAAGAAGCAAGGATTAGTACCAATGACTACGTTGAATGTAAATAACCAGTAATAACGCCTGTTTCAACAAGTGTAATCTAAACGCTCGACCTTGCGCTCATCCATTCGTTAAATATATGATTAACTAAACTATTATGTGACCACCATTATGATTTTATTTGGTATTATCCTCTTGTTCCCACCTTAAGGAGGACAGCAGGGTACTGTTTTATCAAAGCACTTACGAAAATCTTAAAGTTACGTTCAAATTTCAATTCTTTATCATTCTTTTGCAACTGCAAATTGGAGCCAGATATGGTTTGTAGGACTTCATTAACTGAATCATTGTTAATAGTGCAGCTCTATTTACCACCCTATATAACTGTAAACAAAATATAAAAACTTTAAATTTGATCGTAAGTTTACGATTTCTGTAAGTGCCTTGATAAAACAGTACCCAGATGTGTACCTTGGTACTGACATACGAAGTGGGCACTAACAGTATAACCACATTGCTTAGCATCCAGCGAAATACACTTCAAGAGCAGCCTGACTGCTTTGGTCATGATTATGATTATTAAAATTGGTAGTCTCTACATGATTGAAATACAATGAAACGTCGTAGGATGAAAATAGTACGTACTAACCTTTATATTTTGGAGGACATACGCATGTGTAGGTACCATCTCCGTCCACACAAGTTCCACCGTTCGTACATTTGTGTCCAGAACAGTCGTTTAAACTTAACTTGCAGTCATCACCTCTCCAACCTATAACGTTTAATGTAAACATTTCTGATCGGTGATGCAGTGTAGCAATATTGCGTGACTTTTGGCTACAGGTCCAAGACGATATTTGGTCAATATTAGAAAACAAAGGGGAAAAGTATTTGCTTTGCATGAAATACAGGATCTTTTCAGCATGAAGTATGATCGTTTCTCCAGCACCCTGTGAAACATGTATTTTTCACGGTTTCGCTGGGTGCTGGACAAAACAGCACAGCTGCTGAAACATGTACATAGTATGGAGGTGCTGCACAGAATATGTTTAGTCTCTCAACAAAAAGTAAAAGTTTGATAAAAGGTAACAATAAATTGAAAAAAAGGTAAAGCAGCATTCAGTAGAACGAAAAGGCACAATCACACAAAAGAACTAAAAGGTACCAAGAAACACACACTGACAATAAGCGCAAGCAAAGAGGACACACAACCCTGCTCCGACAGCTTGCCGTCTCTGCAGAGTTTTACCATTCATTGTTATTCTTAAACTTTTTATTACTTTTGACAGCTAAAACTAGGTCTTTCCTACTTTCTCATAGCTTAAACTAGGTCATTTAGCTTTTTATAGCCGAGACTAGGTCATTCAGTTATCTTTAGTTGAAACTAGGTATTTAAATTATTCAAACATAGACATAATCGTTTAGTAAACTTCTATGGGTCTATGACGAACTTTCATCCTTTCGAACGACGTTCTATTAGCGTTGCTAGGCAACTGCGCACATACACTCTATACTGCATGGCCGCGGCCTATTAATTCCCATGCACGGGCTCGTAAATCAGGAAGTCGAATCCCCAGGTTACTGTCGTCTCATTTCCGAGTGGACTAAATGATATGACAGTCAACAACGATTCACAATGACGACCACGTCTTAATGTGAGAGCAAGCCATCTACCTGAAATGCAGACTTTCATCCCTGTATCCTCGTCACACGTGTAGTGACCATAAACGTCATCATGTGGCTCGCAAAAAACGATACAGTCTGGTCCATGATACAGTGGATCGCAATAAACTTTTGTAGATAACTCCAATCTGAAACACATAATGCACATTAGATTATCCCCCTATCTACTTTTTACAGTCACATTCTTATGATCATCGCTTTTCTAGTATGGACATACCACGTGGTATGTGACGTATTATTTTGCTACGAACACAAGTAAAAATCTGTCAACAAAAAGTTAAAACAACCTTAAGTATTTCATTCTTTGACCGATTTTAGCCTAGAAGAAGACTTATTAGTACCATCCATACAACGTAATAATGTATGCAACAAGTCACAGGTTTTGCCCGAAACCGACTTAACAGCTATTTTCGTAAGTAAGTTCGTGTTTTTATCAAGTCTCCTATACCATTAAAACACTATGCAAGCAGTCCCAATAATGATCAAACTCCAGGATATAACAGAAATACCAAAATCACACGCTGTTTTTACTGTAAATCACACATTGAGTGGTCCAATGCTTTCGTACTTCGCATGACTAGGCGATGGTGCCGTACATTATGGGTTCGAATCCAACTATAATTGTAAGCTACCAATGTTAAAGAGGATTGTCCTGTAATATCAATGCAACTAGAGTGAGGCAACATTGAGCGGGCACTGATTTATCGTCGGACAGTACGGTAAATCGTGTTGTGTGTTGTCGTTATTG
This sequence comes from Spisula solida, assembly GCA_947247005.1. Classification (NCBI taxonomy): domain Eukaryota; kingdom Metazoa; phylum Mollusca; class Bivalvia; order Venerida; family Mactridae; genus Spisula; species Spisula solida. The sequence goes on along the minus strand of OX365960.1, from coordinate 3,808,561 downwards.
CTATGTTTACCTTAACACAATAACAAACCTGATGGTATAACTCGATTATTCAGTTCAGTCATTGGTTTACATAACATTGTGTACATAAACAACGTAATGTTTCTTATTAATTTCCTGATTTAATATATATCATATAAGGTGTGTGTAGGTAGTTTAGTGAATAAGGTATTGGTTTTCAATGTCTTTTTTCCCAAATAAAAATGTTTAAAACAATACAAATACAATGTTATGATATTGCAATGTTTGTATACAAGTGACAGACCTGAATAAACGTACTATACAACGGATAAACACGAAATATACACGCGTACCAGCTCTAAGTTGTAAAAGTTTACTAAGACAGTCACTTACATGGTTCTTTTCTTGAGTGTTTCGTTCGCTGTCTTTGCGAGTTCACGAGATTTAGATGGTGGTCCTTCCATATAAGCACGGAACAGCTCAATGAAATCATTCTTGCTAGGGTCCCTGTCCTCTACTCGCACTTTAAGCTTCATTGAACCCTGCAAAAAATGGCGGAAAATGTTCACGTCCTTCTGGTTTTAGGACTTAGACTCGTGTGTGGGCTGGTAGAAAAGTATCAGTGTTTTATACATGAAGGTTATGTTAATATTTTAAGTTTAAGTCACTTCTTACCGGATACCGTAAACGGACAGCCAACAGACAGCCAACGAATAACCACTAAAACTGCAATACCGCACTTGAAAGAGTGCAATAACTGCAGTACTACACTGGAAAATAAGTTTAATACTATAGAATTGCACTGGAAAAAAGTGCGATAACTGTAATACTGCACTGATTGGGTCTTGTTTATATCACAACCTCCATGCCCTCAGTTAAACAATGATATACCGGTCTTAGAGAATTAAAACACGACGTTATCGTGTTTCATCTTTGGCCACGCCCTCGAATAAATACGATCACTTCGTGTTTCAGTCATCTATCCATAATCAATATATTTTTTTCATGAATGGTATCAAGACAGGTTGTACTCTACTAACCGAGAATCGACTCACGAGATTATCTTAATCACTCACTCACTCACTCACTCACTCACTCACTCACTCACTCACTCACTCACTCACTCACTCACTCACTCACTCACTCACTCACTCACTCACTCACTCACTCACTCACTCACTCACTCACTCACTCACTCACTCACTCACTCACTCACTCACTCAATCAATCAATCAATCAATCAATCAATCAATCAAATTAATAATTCAATCAAACGCCCTCGATTAAATAAGATAACCTCGTGTTTCAATTTTCTACCAATAATCAAGACAGTTTGTACTCTACTTACCGGCCACCTGTCAAATGGAAATATAACAGGATTTTCTTTACCACCCACCGTCTCATTAAATGTGATGGAATTAGAATCTTCATAATGTGCGGTAGCCACCCTGCCGTATGGACATGCCCATGTGCTTGTAGGTCTGTAATATTCACACGTTTGTCAGAATTACTATCTCATTTTAAATTACGCAAATTATAATCTTTCTTAAATGAATTGTTTTAGATAGATATTCCCACTATGTAACTTCACTGTCTGTTTTCAAAATGTAATGAAAGTGAATGTTGAATCAAGAACAAAAACACTAAAAATCATTTGTTCAAACATATCATAAGTTAATGAGGCACTGTTTCGTGATACCTAGAAACAGTGCTAAAGTATGCCTATATATCGCGAAATTTCGCGAAAGGTTGCTGAATTATTGCGATACATTATTGCAAATTGCGAAACAATACTGAAATATAGCAATAAGGCATATCGGGGTCTTGCAAATCAATGCTGAAGTATAATGATATATCGCAGTATATTGCAAAACAGTAATGGTGTATATTTAGCAATACTTGTGTGCGTGTATCGCGATATAGGAACAGTGTAAACGTTCAATTTAAAATTGAATAACACTTTTGTTCTAAGTCAGTAGTTAGACATTGATTTAAAGGAATGAATGTTAGGCCATTAAATCTTAAGGATCGGCCGTGAGACCGTCTAACAATTTTTAAAATGCTTTACACGAAACTATTGTGCTATTGGCAAAATGCGCATATACGTGTCTCTGTCTCGACCATATTTTATTAAATATAGCGAGTGTACGGATACAGGTTTTAAATATGGCGTTGTTGACTCGGAATATCAGATATATAATAATTGTTTACCCGTTTTTCTGGTCCAGACACAGTATAAACATGTGGTCACATTCGCCCATACACTGTCGATCCTTACCGGGATCGCAACATCGACCATAAGATGTCTTTCCTTCTAAGTTTTGAAAACGTATCATATGTACCTCGACTTGACCACCACCATCAACGATTTGAATCTAAAATTAAAATGGTAAGAGCAAAAATACAACATTATTCATCTACTATTTTGTCAACGTATAAATGAAGTAGCGCACCGTTCCCTTATTATTTCCAGCTAGATGGCAGTGGTCTAGTGATTAAAAGCGCTCAACTTGGAAAAAAAGAGATTCTTAGTTCGATCACAGGCCTCGAAATAACAAAGTTGCACAAGACTTAGTGTAGTTTAGTCATTTGTGATGCCGAATGATCCATGTTTAGAACATCCGCCTGAAGAAGGGCTGCTTGGATGTACAAGCCTAGTCTACAAGATATAAAATGCAGATTAAAAGAATAAGTTGTATATGAATTAAAAGTGATTATGCACGAGCCCAAACTTAAATGGGCCTATTTTTCAGTTTTATTTGTAAACAATTGCTAATGGTATCATCGGCGCGCTATAAATAAATGGACTTCGCCAGTAAATCGTTGGGAGAGCGTTATGTAAACCTGGTAATCTTATAAGCAAGGGCCTAAGTATCAGTGATGTGAAATACTCAGTGCGAAGCCCTTTACTTGTAAACGTATTAATAAAAATGATTCAAGAAGTCATTTTCGGACTTCAATACTTAAATATATTGTAATTTGTATTTATATACTCACCAAAAACAGGACGGTTAAATACGTCATACATATGGTCACTATACTCACACATGTTGCTGTACAGAACATATTGATAACATTAATCCGTTTAGTTTGATTTAAACTTTGTCCTTCTTCTGTTCTACTGAAATACATAAAACACCGTATCAGAAACACGAGGCGGAGAGTTCGGACACCGTCACAGAAACACGAGGCGGAGAGTTCGGACACCGTCACAGAAACACGAGGTAGAGAGTTCGGACACCGTCACAGAAACACGAGGCAGAGAGTTCGGACACCGTCACAGAAACACGAGGCAGAGAGTTCGGACACCGTCACAGAAACACGAGGCGGAGAGTTCGGACACCGTCACAGAAACACGAGGCAGAGAGTTCGGACACCGTCACAGAAACACGAGGCGAAGAGTTTGATCTAAAGTTTCGACATAGTAACCAAAGTCGTTATGACGCCACATGCTACAGACAGTGCCGTTGTCTGCTGCTCAGCGAATCATTGAAGTCTTGTAGATGGTCCAAATATGCGAAGTAACCATATACACAGTATATAATGTATATATTTATATTACTTTGCCTTTCCTGTAACTTTTAATTTGTGAATGTACATATATTATGTAAATGTTATATGACGCTCACAGGAAATACTTGGTATACCTAACTGTGTTACTTCTTTGAATAAAGAATTTATTATATTACAATACCCATATATATTTAGAGCCTTATATATTCCATATAATATGTTGCTTGGTCCTGGCCACCACTGGCAAAAAATGCCATGCAACTCATTTTTTTAAAACAAAAGTTGTTGGTATGGTTGGAAAGCGCTTTTCAAGATCTATATATTGAGACTTAGACTTAGAACATTGTGATTTAAAGATAAACAATCAATTTACTGTGCAGTTGTTTCTATCTCTAGTGAGAGGGAGAGGTCATAATCTTTAAAGTCGATTTTCTCAAAATGAACGTTTGTAGACTTAGAACATTCAGGAATGAGGTGATGATAGGGATCTGTTTCGACTTACATGTCTCTCATTTACTATATGTAATTATATCTAATGAATGCGAGCCTGGTGGTGAGTCCATACACAGACACCCATGCTCTTTGGCAGTCCTAGTGGTATTGGTCCAATATGTAAGTTCACTGTCAAAGCACATGTATGACTTTAGATTAAATAACGTGCTCTTACATAAATACATAAAGTTTATCATACTGACCGATTGTAAATTGCAGTATATATTAAATAATGAATAACAATACCTGTACTAAATATATATTTCCGCTGTCATCGACGCAATATAATAAAGGCCAATGCCAAAGTCCAAGTATGTTTCAGTTCTTTAATAATTTCGTCCCACAAAACTAATCAACAAAGCTTACGGCTTTGAAAACTTACCGACAATGCGCAATTGCATTTTGCATACGTACGTATGTCCAGTATTGGTACGATTGCACTCGGGTTATGTTTCACGACAAAAACAGAACGTTTGACAATTCAAGGTTACTTAACTGACTTGCTGAAGTGTGTTTTGCGCCAGTAAAATATTCATGACAGATGTCTGGTATAAAATCTGTTCGATATATTGTTATATTGTTTGCGATATATTGTCTATTGTTTGCGATATATTGTTCTATTGCATTGCGATATATTGTTCTATTGCATTGCGATATATTGTCTATTGTTTGCGATATATTGTTCAATTGCATTGCGATAAATTGTCTATTGTTTGCGATATATTATTCTATTGCATTGAGATATATTGTTCTATTGTTTGCGATATATTGTTCTATTGTTTGCGATTTATTGTTCTATTGTGTTGCTATATATTGTTCTATTGTATTGACTGTTGGTATAAAACAGTTCATGTCTTAAGATTCTTACATAGACTGGATCATTGAAGACCAGCAGATTTCGGAAGGGTACCAGTGAGTTTTTACTTCAAGGACGTGAAATGGGGGTTTAATATATGAACTCTACTGATAAAAATACAGAAACATGCATCACCTAGATATTAACCTATATATATCCACATGTAAATAATAAACATGATAATTTGGTTAAGCAAAATATGCCGAGCAGAGCCTTTAATTGCCAGTCAGCTTTCTGCTGAAATATGGCAGGTATATGAGTGCCTCCATCCGTATTTGAACCCGGGTCGCCAGATTAGACGACAAGCGCACTAACCATTGAGCTACGGAGGCAGACAAGATGCAAAGCTAAGATGCTAAGGACAAGTATCATACTTATCATGAAGCATAAAATTATAATGAATGTCAATACATCGATGGCAAGATGAAGTATGTGTTGTTGCCTCCGACTGTTTTTTGCTGCTCGCTGTTACTGGTGATATATACATGTATGTATATTTGTGTATATATGTCATGGGCATATTGCCTTATTTTTTCGAACTTTAACTATCTATCTATGTTTGAGAGATTGGGATCTCAGCACCCTGTACATTTAGAATATAACGTACATATTGAGCCTATGTTATCATTAAAATTGTACTCTTAACAGACGTGACGTCATATCTTGGTGCTATATTCCAACAGCCAATCAAAATGCTGGCTGTTACATTATAAGAAAGTTAGAACATATTGAGTATTTTTTTAATGACTAAAACTGACTATCTTAGCTTCGCTCGCTCCGCCCCTTTTCAATAATTTAAAATACACTTAATACGTTCTAACTATACATAAATTATCATTTATGTTAAATTTGATTTCATAAATGATTCGCTAAAGATAACAAACAGTCTATAGAAGTGGTGTCTAGTCATTTAGTATAAAAAGGGATGCCGAAAATGTTCTAAAAGGAATGTTCAAAATGTAAAAGCAATATTCGAACAGTAAATTGCTTTGTTGTGGGTTGTTCGTGAGTACGGCTATTTTGTGTCTAGGTGTCGTGTCAACTAACGCATTCGATCATGTTATAAGTGGATAGACATAGTTTTCATTTTGCAAACAATAAATTTGTCCTTCAACGAGATCGTGCGAAATTAGATTATTTTTAAAGTGTTGGAATTAATAACAAGGTAAGTTTGAAATACATGTTATTCAGGTAACATTGGTAGCAAGTTATGTTTGTCAATTTTAGGGAGGCAATTTCCTCGAACTCGGAGGCCATTGACCAATCTGGCAGTGATAAAACCGAATAGTCATTCACTATGACTTTCTCAGCCGAACGCAAATAGTCCGGACATTTCAGTTGTGCAATTTCTGTAAGTTTCTTATTTATTCAATGATTACAAGTTGAAAGGAACAACATTGACTTTTGAGTACATTAAATTCATTATTATGTACAATGGATTTTAACACTCAATGAAAGGTGCGAAAACTATTGTTCGACCAATCTACAGGTAAATCATAGCAAGGGACCGTCAAGTCAGGTCGAGTGTTTGACCTAGATACTGTTCGAGTCATCTCGTTACTGTTTTTCGATATGAATAAAGAAGGAATTTTGCCGGGACCGAAGAATCAGTTCGAGGCATATAGTGTGTTCGAGGCATTGAGTACTGTTCGAGGCATATAGTGTGTTCGAGGCATTGAGTACTGTTCGATGCATCGAAGTTCTACTGTATAGTGAACTAAAGGTCAATTACAATATTACATCTAAACTTTAGACTGACAAGTAGTTTACAACTCCTTGGGATTTTCTATGCAAGAGAACCACACGGTCACGAGGCAACCTTATGGGATTCGAACCCGGCCCTCCAGGACAATGTAGCGATTTAGAGACTGCGCTAACCGGATAGAATACTTGTGCAGTGCATGTGTGTGCGTAACATATTTTAAATAGCTACGCCGGTGGTAATTATGACATCGTAAAAACTTGACATATTTTAACGTCAATATTAAAACTATTATTTACATTCAGGCAAATCATCATTTTATGTAAAAACCGACACATTGTGATCTGCGTGTGTGTCATTTCATGTTTTACAACATTTTATAAGCTTAGTGGTTAAGAAAGCGAGGTGACAATACTGTAAATTGAATTTGTCCTATAAAGATCTCCATCAAAAAGATTAAAAACGCTAGTTAACGTTTCCACACGCAACGTCCGCGAGCCGGTCATGTCCTCCACATGTGGAGAAGGAGTCTGTGGAATGCATGTCAGTAAGGATTTCGATTGTAAACGTTTAAACCAGTACGTCAAGTGCCGTTCATAAAAAGTTGTCGAATCATGGTGAACAATGAACGACAACTCAATCAGACGACCACTCGATTAACGTCGCAGTTGTATACCTTTCCATTCCCAGAAAAACTTTCATGGATAATATAAACAAATGCACTGCATCCAGTAGGGGATTACCCATCAGGTCTTTGGATAATCTGGCAGAGGAAACAATGACCAAGGAATTTGTTCGCTCCCATTGAGACTATAGTCTATGGCCCCCAGACAGAACCATATAGAAGGCATAGCGAAAACTGCTTAGTCATTTATCATGCTTGTTCAGGCTTCGCGAAAACTTTAAAAGCCTGTCAGTCATTCGGACTGACAGAAACAAAGATGCTGCCAGTCCGAACAAAGATCTAAATGTGTTTAGATCTTTGGTCCGAATGAACGTTTGTCCGCCCGATCGAAATGAAAATTGATCTGTGGATAATGCACTGTTTTAATTTGTTTAATTCTAGGTTTACTTAATTCAGGGGTAACTAATTTAAAGATGCATTATAAGATATAAACACAGTTAACAAGTGATTTCAAATAGGCCTAATCTGATACTTTACATTTTCATAATGGGTTTGCATATGCATATCAGACAGTATTTTCATTCAAGAGAAAGGCTATTTTCATTTCAATTAATCATATTACCATTAAATATCAAATCATATCTTTAATATTAATCACATTTTCATGTTTAATTAACCCTGTTGTAAATCGTCAAAACATATGGACGAACATCGAGAAATTCCGGGATTTAGTGTATCCAATAACAACAACAACATGTAATGAGTTTTCACGACCTTCATTCGGTGAATATTTTTAAACAGTAAGTTAATCAATAAATCTCAATTGGTTAGTTTTATAATAAGTATGCATGTATTAAACAAACCTTTAGGCATGAACCACCTCTTGACTGACTGTTACGGAAAGTGTTCGAAACAAATAAACAACTCAGCAGCCATATTTTGGCATCCAACTAAGGACCACCCACATTCTCTATTACTAGGTTATCGAGGCGGTTCGCGTTTCATTTACACTGAATTAGTATTTGGATAAAACTGTTTATGTAAAACCTCCTTCCTGAATCTAAATGAATTGTAGGATACATGGAAACATCGTCGTCAACAATCAAAAACGGCAACTTTTCAGGGGAGGTAAAACCCGTATGATTTTTTGATAGGAGGTTCTTTTGATAGATTTGAATATCAACAAATGAAGATGTTAATACTGCTTAATCTACATGTATGTTAATCTTTTCAGTGTCAAGTTATGAGACCTACGATATTTCGTCATCAGTATTCACCATCAATATGCAAATATATTTGGAGCTACGATATTTATCCATGGACGAAATATCGTTGTTGCAAGAAATCAACATATTTATGACCAAAATGACAAGACGAAATGTAGTAGCTGTAGCCAAAATGACATGGCAAAATGACGTAGCTTCGAAAATTCATAGTAGCTACGACTTTTTGATTGAGAAAATGTGCGACCAATGGAACTACTTCCTTTCGTCACGTGCTAATTTAAGTGCTTCTGATTGGCGTAGAGCTACGAGATATAGACCAAATATTGCGCCAAATCGTACAGATTCGGAAAAGGCGAAGCTATGATTTTTTTAAAATTTGGAGCTACGACGTGTAGGTTAGTTGATGACGATATATATCATTTCACCAACCAGCAATCTGGAATAAACTGCTAGACGAAACAGTTAACTGCTACAGTAATATACAACTCAAATATCGATAAGGGTGTCAAGAAATCATCCATGTCCGTCTTACTGTTACCACAGAAACTTGAAATTGTATCCATAAAATATCATAGCAGTCGATCTAATCAAGATCGCTATATATACACACTTATTATACTGTCCAGTAACATATATACCCATATTGCCATGAATCACAATAGTAGCAAGAATAACCTTGAGACCGTTGTTCCTTTTTTATTTTCGTATAGTGTAAGACCCAAATTATCAAATTACGGACCACATTCTGTTATCAGTAATGGGCTTATAAGCACTTTGACATAAGATTTTGAAAAAAAAGTTCATTTACCGTGAATATTGCAAATATTACATTTTATCATATGTTTGACGTCGCGGCAGCGTAATAAAGCCATTATTTATTTTTGATAATACACTAGTGTAATAAAGCTTTGACGTGACGTCACTCAAAGTATAGGCGACGTCGTCAAAGTTGCGCGTTTATTATAGTGAAAATAAGTAGCTATTTTTATGTTTCGGCTAGAAATAGCTAACATTTGATAAAAAGAACATTACATTTGTGACTTTCCACATTGGATTTATTAAACTCGTTGAATAAAATCGATAAAATGCTCGGCAGAGCCTCGCATTTTATTATTTTATTCAACTCGTTTAATAAATTCAATATGAAAAGACACTCATGTAATATCCTCTATATATTTCTTAAAGTTCCACTAGTCTATCTTACTCCATGTGCAAAGTATTCAAAAAGAAGACTTGTTGACTTTTATTATTAGTTTGAGTTGTATACAAAACATAATTATGCGAGTACAGTAAAACCTCTGTAGAGCAACAGCTTTTGTAAGCTGCAAGTATTGGTCATTGTTTAGACTGAGGTAAATAGTGACTTAGGACAAATGTGAAGGTGTTGTTACACAGGTTTGTTGCTCTACTGAGAGCGGCTCTGGAGAAGTAATACTGTACACCAGCCAAACTAGTGCAAGCCTATAGCGTTATGATAGTCTAACATCGACAACTAGTATGTCTGTACAGAAAAGTCAAGGTAATTATATGAATACTTTCAGTGTTTACGGTATGGTAATAGAATCAGTCTGGTGAACACATTGACCTCTACATGTCGATTGTTGGACTGTAAGACCATTATGTTTCGAGGGGTGGAGTAGTTTTCGTTGATTTCGAGGATGAATTCGACCACGAAATATACTCCCCGCAATTCATCGATCTTTTCCATGTTTTGTAATCCTCATTTTAGGGCCCCTCGTAGTTGCATTTTGAACGAACGAACGAACGAACGAACGAACGAACGAACGAACGAAACGAACGAACGAACGAACGAACGAACGAACGAACGAACGAACGAACGAACGAACGAACGAACGAACGAACGAACGAACGAACGAACGAACGAACGAACGAACGAAACGAACGAATTTAATCATTATTATTATTATAGATGATAGTATGTCTGGTGTTATTTCAATTATAAACGTCAACGTTTATACATTGGTACACGTTATAATTGATGTTTCTTGTTTCGTGTTGTTAATATATTTACTTTTTTTAATTATTGAAGGCCTTGTTGTAAATAAGATATTATTATGTCTTAACATGCTACATTCAGACAATAAAGATTTTATTATTATATTATAAGTTCAATGCCCTCGAAAATAAAAAAAAATAGATGTTACAGTATTTTTGTCGAAGAGAAACCTGCCCGAGGTGTAAGCAGAACTCTATATTCTAGATAAGAGCGGAGCGAGGAACGTGGTTTCTTTGTGCTACATTTTCTGTCATATTGTTATCTTTAGAACACATGTGTTTGATGAAGCAGTAACCTTGTATTGGTATGTACTTCCTTGTCCAGGGGTAGTATTTACAAAGAACCCTAAGGGAAAACTTAAATATTTTGAATTAAGGATGTTGGAGCGGTTTGGATCCCTCATTAAAATTTAGTTAAAATTTTGCCAGGAAGTAGAGAAATATATTCTGACAAAAATCATTATGAAAAAAACGCTATGTCACGAAACTCGTTTTCCGATTATTCAGCCCTGTGTATGAATTATTTTCATAAGTGCACTGAAATTGGTAAATTGGTGGTGGTGGTGTTCAATTTTGACATTTATTTGATGTATGTGATCTAAATAATAAAATAGTTTTCAATATAGTTTGGGTACACATTTGTGTTCATGGGCAAGATACCAAAAGTGATGTATTTAATTTTGGTCTAATATATATTGCTCTTTTACCCCACCCACTTCATACATAGGCCTAATGCAACAAAATAGCACCCAGGTAAAATTCTTTTTTTTCCCATAATAAACTTTTTAAATATTTTGTTAAAAAGGTCTAGTGATATAGATCTTCAAACTTAGGCAATAAAAATATTGTTTTTATTTTGGTGAATTGTGACTACTATGCTGAGAAAATCAACGCAAACGCTTAAAATAAAATTTATTGAACATGTAAATATCACGAAAACACATAACATAAACACACAACACACAAACATTACCAAAAGAACCTGACTCACCCAAAAGTCATTTGGCATAATTAACAATAGTTTTATATTTTTACCCTACTCACCTATTGTGTACGTAATCTTTTTTTCAGAATACCAACAGTTACTGTCATTATGATTAGTATTTTCTAATTTTATTGCATAATACTTGCGCACTAAACCGAGCCAGCATCCTTAATTTAAAAAAATTAAGTGCACATACATGTATTTTCTAAGAAACGAAGAATAACCCATGTTTTCTTTATGATTATTGTCGCTTTTTTACATAGTGTTTCTAATCTATGTAAAAAATGATAATCTTGTTTTTCCCGATTAGTTGATACACTCAAGGAAATGTTAAGAATTTTAGTGTTTCCTTATCACTGCGGTATACCGTACATCCGATATTGCTATTAAGGTGAGTAACTGTTATCCATTTTCGCGACCTTCAAGTGTACACCTGGATGAGTTAAGAGGCGCTGTTTTGTCATTTTGAGTGTGTTTAATGTTAATTGTATACAAAGGTATCTATTTCGATAACTTTCCTAGTCCCTGAAAGCCGTCGTACGACCAGGAATTACTTAAAAGGGTAATAAAAAGACCCAACTCGTATCGTTACTCACGCAAAACGCAAGCGCGATCTGTCAAATATAAATATGGTTTTGTTTATATTCTTCGTTAAACTAAACAACTTGAATCGAGCAAAATGACACACCAAGTTTATGTTGTTAATGCTTTACCAGGAAAGGAATCATAAGTGACGGTGCATTTTGAGGATAAATATAAATGTTAGTGTACAGAGTATTGCTTTATTGATGCTCACTGGTATACGAAGTATTGCTGTACAGTGTACGGAGTATTGCTTTATTGATGCTCACTGGTGTACGAAGTATTGCTGTACAGTGTACGGAGTATTGCTTTATTGATGCTCACTGGTGTACGAAGTATTGCTGTACATTGTACGGAGTATTGCTTTATTGATGCTCACTGGTGTACGAAGTATTGCTGTACAGTGTACGGAGTATTGCTTTATTGATGCTCACTGGTGTACGAAGTATTGCTGTACAGTGTACGGAGTATTGCTTTATTGATGCTCACTGGTGTACGAAGTATTGCTGTACAGTGTACGGAGTATTGCTTTATTGATGCTCACTGGTGTACGAAGTATTGCTGTACAGTGTACGGAGTATTGCTTTATTGATGCTCACTGGTGTACGAAGTATTGCTGTACAGTGTACGGAGTATTGCTTTAAGGTTGCTCACTGGTGTACGAAGTATTGCTGTACAGTGTACGGAGTATTGTTTTAGGGTTGCTCACTGGTGTACGAAGTATTGCTGTACAGTGTACGGAGTATTGCTCACGGAAATTAGAAGTGGATTCGAGATATAACCAGTGTTATTTGGTATTATTACTTACATTGTCCGATCTATATCTGTTGAAAAATTGGAGAGTGTAAGAACTACATTAAAACATGCTGGAATGTACGAATCCTGAGGTGGGTCCCAGCATCCTACGAAATTTTAAATGCAATAATGTTTATGCACACAAGTTTGACAGGGTTTAGAGTATGATTAGTATATATGTATCGTACATATTTAGTTAACTACTCCATTGTCTTAAACATAGGTCTTTCCTAACGTGCGTTCAAATACTTAACTGACTCACCCAGCGTGCTGGAATCATACACCTTCACACATCAGCCTCGCTAACCAATGGTCATGTTGTTATCATATTTAGTGACATCACGTGGCAACCAAACTATATCATGTTACCAACTGATCACCATAACTGTCATAGGTTAAAGGTTGTTCAATGAACATAACATTTGCTGACTAAAGTCTTGGATATACCCATCAGTTCACATATTTTTATAAGAACAATAGGTTCTTGAACCCACTTTGCTGGTCTGACCCCTTCCTAAGAAAAATAATTAGCTGGATCCACTTGAGAAAATTTCTGTATCCAGGCATTACCATGTTTGATAGAAATGCTCTGTCACACACACACACACGCGCACGCGCACGCGCACGCGCACGCACGCGCGCGCGCACACATACACACACACAACTTATTCTTGAAAAAGCTTTTATGACAGGAAAATACAAAACTATTATACAAATAGAGCTGATACATTCCTTTTTATTTAACAGCACATTATTTATAAGTTGATATATACTCTATCTTAGAGCTATAAAACATTACATAGTTATTCTTATTAAGTAGAATGGGTGGTGGGTAAGTCACATATTAAGATATATGTAAGGTAATCTATACATTCAGTTAAAAGTTCGGTTCTGTTCTGTTTAGTTTGTGTTTAGAAAATTTATTATCTTAACTATGATATGGTTTACAACCAATACTTACACTCTTATATTCAAATTCACTCTTTTGAGGTTCAAAGCAAAGAGTATCTTTGAAGGCTAAATGTAGTTAAAATGTTAAATTGGTACTTAGTATCATTTTTGGCTAATTTCCTAGTTTAATTTAGTGTATTTGGAAGCGGGAGCAAACGTGCAATACTCTGTACAGTAAACATCAATATTCCGTACAGTTGTACGCATTTCTATCTATTTTGGTGTGTATCTTTGCTGTACTTTGATCTATTTTCCTGAAATTTGACGTATTATTAAGTAATAAAAATATCCGAAGACGTTATAACCTACATGTAGTTGGGATGATGTAAGTAGACAGTAGTTTGGCAAATATCGTCTCTGAACTTACCCTGGTATACACGAGTGGGTCGCGAAAATTGATTATATTAATTACCTTTACTAGCAATATCCGGTGTACGGTATACCGCAGTGCTTATGATGCTTTGTGAATATCACCCCAGGTGTCATTGAGAGGTGGTCTATCTTTGCAGCTTATATATAAGTAGTCTGATAGGAGGTAAATTGGTGGTTTTTAGAGGTATGTGTTCATAAGGCGGTCTTTTTTCGACAGAGGTCTTTAAGACAAGTTAAACTTTGTCTCGAGCTGGTTGATATTATTCACCAAGTTGATAAACGTTAATATCGCTGGCTTAAAATAAGAACGTCACAAGTACAAAATCAATTTTAAGAAAAACAGGAAACACTGTCTGCAAACTACTCTTTACTTATGAAAAAACAAGCTTTTTAAACTTCAGTTTGGGCAACATGACCTGTTCCGATTGTCATGAAAATAGGCTCATAGGAAGCACCTTGAGATGCAGATTTCGAATATGCATGAGTCTTATAAGGTAGTAAGTAGTACTAACGACCTTCTAGTTTTAAGTCAGTGATATGCACGCTGTAGCAACGTTAAATGTCGCATCGACGCTAAATGTCGCACCTGACGTTAATTGTCGCAAGGCTGACGCTAAATGTCGCAACCGACGCTAAATGTCGCAATCCCCCCTGACGCTAAATGTCGCATCTGTGACGTTAAATGTCGCAACAAACTGGCCTGACGTTAAATGTCGCAACTTTAACGCTAAATGTCGCAATCCTTTATAAACACTCTTTTATAGTATTACTGTTCTAGTTTTAGTCCAGACGTATCGACAGTTATTAGGGGTTTACCCAAAGGGGTTCGACACATAATTCTGTAGTGATTAAAAACTGTTTTCAAAAAAAATATTTTTTTCTTTCTTCTAAGTACATGTATGTTGTATAAAATATACACAGTAGAAATAAAAAATATTTTTTTGAAAACAGTTTTTAATCACTGAAAGTTTATGTGTCGAACCCCTTTAGGTTTAACGGGATGAGCCGAATCTTACTCGGTATACCCGGTTCAGTGAACCGTCGTACAACCGTAACAACGCTGGATCGGCAAGACGAACTATGTTGAACCGTGATACTCTTATCAAACTGGCAAAAGAGACTGTTACGTAGTCCTTATGATTTGGTAAAGACAGTAACGCTCGTGTTCGTATAGTGGTTTTATTAGTTTGTTACACAGTTCATAAACATAGTATAGTACTTCTCAGGTTCACAGCATAAGTCAACTTTTCATACTCATAAACATACTGTCCATGCTTATGGCCCAAGCTACTCGCTTGTTGACGGCCCGCACCAACTGGTCTCTCTCGACTCTACTTCTCAACTCTCTAACTTAACTCCGACTGACTGACTGACCGAACTCCCCACTAACATGGTATATGATATATTTGACCAACCTAGACACTTCCGCAATTCACTGACAAGTGTCTGCCCTAGGCTGTCTGTTTTTAGTGTATGGACATCGAAATATATTGAGATATATAACATAGTACGAATCTATATTTATGCACGTTGATAGGAGAGTGCATTGAAATTAATATGAGATAATTAGCTATCCTTTGATCATTACATTACAATTCCCTCCCTCTGTTTGAAAACAAAATTTTATCTTAAGTAAAATTTTAACATATTTAACCCAAACCTTTTTTTTAATGGTATGTTACCATAACGTAGAATCACACAATGATAATCATAGTCAAATAATGAACATAAAACCTGTAAAATAATAACACATAAAGAAACAATAATATCTGCAACATAAACACATTTATACACACAATAAAATGTCATCACTACAAATGTAGCTTCATTTTCAGCGTATTCAGCTGGTTTAATTCATGTCCACATAGCTATAAATGAAATAACTATATCACTTGATTGTCAAAATGTTTGTCACGATGAATTGTATGTAGACTTATCCGTATGTGGCATCTGGAGTCCTCACATCTGACGAATATCCACACAGTCAATAACGGGTTGAAATGATGATCATATGGATATACAAATGATTATCTCCGATTGGAGATCTACGAATGATTATCTCCAAATTGGTCGGTTGATAAATTTCCAATGTAAATTGTTTTGTTGTGGTAGGCATCTGTTGGTAGTCCATCGTATATGTATACGAATGTTTATCTCTAATCCAATGATATAGATCTACGAATGGTTATCTCCAAATTGAACGTTGGAGAATTTCCAATGTAAATTGTTTATTGTGGTAGGCATCTGTTGGTAGTACATCGTATATGTATACGAATGTTTATCTCTATTCGAATGATAGAGATCTGCGAATGATTATCTCCAAATTGAACGTTGGAGAAATTCCCATACAATAGTTGATTCATCATCATCGGTTGAAGTATTATTTTGGAATACTGGATTTGGTGTTCTCGAAAGTCTGCCATGGTTCGTAGTAACGTGTTAGTTAGCTGATAGTCTCTACAGTTCGGAGTAACATGTTCTATTTGCTGATAGTCCGCCATGGTTCGGAGTGACTCGTTCGATCCCCGGTATATTGACTGAAACACTTATTATTGGCAGATCTAATGCAGTGTGTATTTGTAAACCCCTTATAAATAAAATATATTTCCCTACAGTGATCACGAAATAATAGCAAGAACAACGTAGTACCAGCCTCATTAATTATTACATATTACATTAACTTGTTTTATCTTAGATTAATCAACAATAAAATAAATGATAGGCCTACATAATATTATTTTTATATAGACGACAACGATATATCAAGCATTCGTTCTATAATTACTTCCCTTTGAATAGATACTCTCTACAAAGGATAATTTCAAATTTGCCGGAAATGAGATTTTCTACACAAAAATCTTACAGTTTTCCTAAGAATACATGTTTACACCTTGATAACAACCTGAAGTTAATTTAATTCATTTCCTACCATGCAACCCTAATATCAAAACCCAAATTAAATAATTAAAACGTATCATGTACGCGTGTACGCTTCCCGTATTTCTTAACGCG
The DNA here is from genome assembly GCA_947247005.1 of Spisula solida. Lineage (NCBI taxonomy): Eukaryota > Metazoa > Mollusca > Bivalvia > Venerida > Mactridae > Spisula > Spisula solida. The sequence goes on along the minus strand of OX365960.1, from coordinate 3,791,476 downwards.
ATAAACTAATACGGCTTGACACTATTAATGTAGTCGTTAATCACGTAAACATTAATTAGTAACAAAACAATACTATGTTTTAACGCAAAAATAAATGTGATGTCCATAAAAACAAAACTTTATTTAATAATAGTATCTACCTGGAATGATAACACAACGCCATGTGCTACACTTTCTAAACGCAAAAGTATTACCTGACTCTGTCTGAAGGTATAATGAAGCCGCTAATCACAATAACATCAATTTGTTACATAGAAATATGCATCAACTGCGTTTAATCAACACAAAACTGACATTGACCATTACAATTGCTAGCCTCAATTTTTTTAACATTACATAACCCTAGTACAGGTATACTGACTGCAGTTGTCACAATTATAACGTAATAATCATAAATCACAATGAACAAGACGCCTAATTACATGCATGTAGTACTTGACTTTAGTCTTCTAACGCGAAACTAGTACTGCATAATCTATTAATGCTATCGTTAATCACAATATCAATTAGTAACTAATTGAATGTACTATTACGTTTCCCAACGCGCTAAATCACATACTGATTAAATACATCAGCAGATTCCCAATATTACAACACATACTACACAAACTGTAACTCGGTGTATATTCACGTCTATATAATTATCTCGCATTTACTAATCAACATGAACATTCTAAATCGAACCTATACGCGATGTGTTTATGTCGCTTCATCTCGAAAGTCGACATAACTTCGCTAAAATTTCATAACGCAAAAATAAGGTAACTTACTGTATGCTTTCCGGAGCATGATAATGTCAAATATCTGTATACTACGTTGCTATTTACAAGACACCATAATGCCCTTAAACTACATGTATTTTATATACATGTTATTGGTATTTTTCTATTTTTCGCTTTTTAACTGTAATTTTTTTACCGCGCTATCCGCTTGTATTTATCGTTATTTAAACCATCAATTTCCTGTCCTATTCTGTAAATTCCCAAAAATGAAATACCCCATTAATTCGAGTACTTGTTCATGTATCATTTTAATACCAAATATCTGGCTTTACAGAAATATATACGCTCTAATTCTCGTAATCCAAGATAGAAACAAAGTTCAACAGAGCTATTTACTGTAAAATATCAACATATCTAAGACATAACACAAATTACTTCCCACATCTTAAATGTCTGGTTTAAACAACCATTTATCAACATTTACAAAAACACCATTACTTTTTAATGACTCAATATAATTCCTGTCTGTCTATGTTGCCCATTTTACTACACACATTTTTACATGATACATGAACTTGAACTACCCTTAATATTTTTAATGAATATCTATGATAACATCCCTTCTAGTTAAATGTATTCCCAAACAATTATTTCCAAACATCATGACCGCGTTTACATCCTTAAAAATACACATCTCGTTCCTATTTCATTACGTTTGCCGTCTGTCTTCTACTAGATTAACAAATGATTTTCCTACTTTTAAACAGCCTAAATCAAAATAAATCCTCACATCATGGTGTTTTAACCTATCGCGTCCTAATATAATATTCTTATTTATATTTTCAACAACATAAAATTGGTGACTCATTTCAGTATTCCCAATTTTAAATGCTTGGTTTACACAACCATCCACATTTAATGAACCACCATTTACTGATTGAAGATAAATCCTATCATCTTTAATTTCTGCCTTTTGCCTGAAGGTTCTAAATATCCTTCTACTTATCAATGAAACTTCAGCGCCTGAATCTACTAATGCTCTGTATTTATTATTTTGCATATTTAGTATACATGAATCTGGGTTTCCCGCAATTGCTATATTGAATGTTCGTGAATTAAACGATTTCTTATTACTAACATGATTAAATCTTTTCTTGTGTGAAAATCTATTGAAATTTTGTCTACTACGAAGATTATACATCTTACCGTAATTTGAATATTCCCTATTTTGATAATACATTGGTTTATGTGGATTTTGAACTACCGCGTTTATGTATTTATCTCTATTTTGAAATTCATGATTGACCGGTTTAAAATTTCTTAACCTAAGTCTAGCCCTAATATTTTGTTCTTCTATTGCAATATTTACTGCTTGATCTAATGTCTGAGGATTTTGCCTAAGTAATTGAATTTTAATAGACTCATTTAACAATCCATCGGTGAAAAAATCAATTAGCTGTCTAATTACTAATCTAGGATATTGGCTTAAATCTTGACCATCATATGCAGTTTTTGCTAAATCAATTAATTTTTGATAATAAATTTGTACACTTTCATTTGGTCTTTGTTTAAATTCACTTAACAAGCGCAATGCATGATGAGAATCTGTTATTTCCGAAAATCTAACTTTTAATTCACCAAATAATTCTGCCCATGTACACTGCGGATCACCATTTAAATAACCCTGAATAAAATTTGATACAATCCCTCTAGAAGTATGGAAACAAATCTTTTTCTTGCCATCATCATTTAAATTGTTTATAAAAGCATATTTCTCTACTGAATTTATCCAAAATTTAAATTCTCTATTATTTTCCCCATCAAATTCTGGTACTATTTTGTTAAATTTATTACCTAGCGATGCACAATAATTTCCCAATTGATCTGATAAATTTTTAATATTTCTACATATGTTTTGATCTGCCATTTTTAAGCGTACAGAAAATAACCAAGACACTCACGTGTACTCCGAGGTTCCAATCTTTCGTCAGGATATACGGCTACCAAGTGCTGTCCAGTACGTTTCCTGCTGCCTTTTCTGCAATTTTCCCGTTGAACTTAATACTCAAATCTCTGGTCACGACTCCATTAATTGTTACGTAGTCCTTATGATTTGGTAAAGACAGTAACGCTCGTGTTCGTATAGTGGTTTTATTAGTTTGTTACACAGTTCATAAACATAGTATAGTACTTCTCAGGTTCACAGCATAAGTCAACTTTTCATACTCATAAACATACTGTCCATGCTTATGGCCCAAGCTACTCGCTTGTTGACGGCCCGCACCAACTGGTCTCTCTCGACTCTACTTCTCAACTCTCTAACTTAACTCCGACTGACTGACTGACCGAACTCCCCACTAACATGGTATATGATATATTTGACCAACCTAGACACTTCCGCAATTCACTGACAAGTGTCTGCCCTAGGCTGTCTGTTTTTAGTGTATGGACATCGAAATATATTGAGATATATAACATAGTACGAATCTATATTTATGCACGTTGATAGGAGAGTGCATTGAAATTAATATGAGATAATTAGCTATCCTTTGATCATTACATTACAAGACCCGATTGTTTTAAAATGTTTAAAGCCTCATGTAGTCATCAGGAGCTACCGGGAGGAATGGTCAAGATTTCAACAGAATCGAAATACGGAGTCAAAACTGGATTACAACCGTTGCTACACATTAGCTCTACCGCGATGTTGCATCCCGGTCTCAGTACGGATTATCCCGCTGTATCCACAGTGTATCCCGGTTCTTAGCTGACTGCAGACCTTGTGCCGGTTTGGCACCCCCGGTTTGTCCCGTTGTATGAACCTTAGAGACATCGTGAAGTTCTTAGTCGATTCGGGCTAACTGTGACGAGCCGTGTTGCTACGACCGTATGACGTCGTACAGTATGGGTTCGATATCCACTATAGGTGCAAACCTATTCTGGTATTTTATTTATTTACAAACCGTGGTATACCGGCATTATTTGGACTGCGCTGAAACCTGGCTCTACACCGGTTGAGTCCCAGTAAAGTGCGTTTCATACCGATGGAGGCAGGGAAGAACATAGCATATACCCGAATTATGGTTATATACGGTATGCCAGTAAGAAACCCGTTTCGTTACGGATTATACTTAATTATACTGGTTTCATCATGACCAAGGTCTGTGTAGTTCCAGTTACCGAGTATTTGTAGAACAATGTAAAATACACTAAATAAATAATTATGTAAATCATAATTGAAATTCTGTTGACATCAATTTATTTGTGTTTACGAAAAGTAGCATTCAAACCAGCACGATGAGTTACTTAGAGGATAATGCACGGCTATGTAGGACGGGGTCTAGATAATCGGCCCGCAGGAAGCATAATCGCCCGAGTGGCTTAGCCCGAGGGTGATTATTAATCCGAAAGGTCCGTACGGCATTTTTACGAGTTCGACACAGTCATGAACCTGCAGTGATTATCTTTTTTTTCAAAAAAAATATTTTTTTATTTCTACTGTGTAAATTTCATACAATATACATTTACATAGTAGAAGTAAAAAAAAATATTTTTTTTGAAAACAGTTTTTTATCACTAAATGCTTATGTGTCGTACCCCTTTGGGTAAACCCCTACGAACTGTGAATACGTCTGGACTTAAACTAGAACAGTAATACTACAAATGAGTGTTTATAAAGGATTGCGACATTTAGCGTTAATGTTGCGACATTTAACGTCAGGCCAGTTTGTTGCGACATTTAACGTAACAGATGCGACATTTAGCGTCAGGGTGGATTGCGACATTTAGCGTCGGTTGCGACATTTAGCGTCAGCCTTGCGACATTTAACGTCAGGTGCGACATTTAGCGTCGATGCGACATTTAACGTTGCTTCACACGCATCAAGTTCAATCAGTTGGTACATTTATATTACATAATCAATGTCAACACATTACATGCATATAATGGCAACGTTTAATGCAAACGAACACACATAATCAAACGGAACAATAAACGTCATCAAAGTATATCTGTGTTTACGACATTCACTGGGCAGCGCATACTGTTCTGTCACTGTGTTCCATTATACGTGACATACGCGACATGCATTTGAACACCTTCCACTGAAGCACCCGTCCATTTTGTATGCGTTTTCTATCAATGCATACATTCGCATCTAACGCATGCGTGTCGCAAAACCGAACATTCTCTAGCGAACTATTTTCTTTCGTACACGCGCCATACTTTATGGGAGGTATCCATCATATTCTGGATGAGGTTCCGTCCATAACTGTATGACGTTGGCCTATTATTAGGGGTGAACGAATGTATTTATGACGTAATGTACAATGCACCGCATTAAACACGAGTAAAGACACTTCTCTCTTCCTCTAATAGAGTTACACCACTTTTCAGGGGTATAGCGAGTCGACGTTGATGTTGTTGCACTAGACAAAGTATTGATACACGAATGTAAATAAATTCTCACGGAATGGATTATGTTGATAAAGGGTAGTTGTCTCCCCTGTGTCGATCTGGAGATGTGGTAGCGAACTGCGCATGTGCACTAGTAACTAAACACATTCACTAGACTTTTCAACAACTGAGATCACCAAAGAATTAAAAGTCCTATTTCCAAAAGCACTATTCGCTATAACGTTTTCATAGTTGGTATTCCGTTCGGTAGCTGCTTAACGACGCCATGTTTGAAAAAGTTTTGGAAACTTCCGGTTACACGCCTGCCATATACCGTTGTTTTATACAATAAATGATCAAAAATCAGCATATCTTGCGTACTCATACGATGAAAACTCACGCTTAACTGACTGCAGCATTCCGAACCCTGAAAATAAAAGAAGTTATATTTCCTGTAAGTATTCGTCTACTTCCGTAAGAATCAGTCTTCTTCCGTGAAACTTCGAAAACATTCGTAAATATTTGTCGGGTAGCATGAGGCTGTGGGTAGTCTGCCTCCTCTACGTCTATACAGACTCTATGTTAATTAAAGAAGACAACTCTTCAGTCTACTCTTTTTTCATGAAATTATTTCCCTTTGCACCCTCAAATATACATGCGATAGAGCGATCGTCTGTCAAGCTACTACAACAACTGTTAAGAATGACAAAAATTGTAAATTTAAGTAAAAAAGAACCTTACAACAGGCGATTTTAATTTTATCTTAAAATAACGAAATATATATCATTTAAATGGTAATTTTAATATCTGTATGGATCCATTCTCACCTAAGGGTTGAGTTAAGTTATTTAAAATCTAGGTTAAATGTACCCATGTTTTGTCATACGCTCAGATTGTATATAGAATCTAGACAAAGAAGGAACAACTCACTAGCAATGTGGTATAAAATAGCTTACAAAATAGGCGATCTAGATATTTATTAAGATACATGAAATTAATATCACATAATGTGTAAGACATTAAAGATTACAAATCTTTCCGCACATAAGAGTTTGCTTGTTTTTTTCGTTATTAAGAAAACCCCATATTGCCCCTTCTTATTTCTATTTAGAAAAAATGAGCGCTATCGATTAACCGATTGAGGAGAATTCTTCCACATGGGTATCAATCCCAAAATAAAATCTAGCTAAAATTGAAAATAAAGCTATGAATTGATTGATAAAATATTATCGGGTAGCCGGACTAGACTGGGTTTACACATGAATAATGGGACTGGGTAAAAACTTCAGTGCGTTCATCAAAACAGTATGTGCTATGAGTGATGCAATAGTAAAGAGTAATCACATCGAAATGTTGCATATGTTACAGAAGTACTCAAACACCGATATCAACTCTTTAAGTACAGTTACCATATACAGTCCGCATCGTGGCTTCAAATTGTAACACTAGTAGAACTTCGTTAGTACACATTTTGAGATTAGTATTGAGAACTACCAAACTGGGCTCTAATTACACTGTAAAATCTAATATTTTCCTGGGTATTTAATTTCGTGGATTTTGATAAAAATGCATTTTCGCGGGGTCGTAAATTCGTGGATAACAGAAGATGAAAGAGTAAGCTCATGTCTGAATTTGAGAGGTCGATCAATTGTGGGGATTAGATTTCATGGTCGAGTTCAACAACGAAATCAACGAAATTTCAACTTCCTTGTAAAATAATGATTTCACAGTAAGAGGTATCAATTAGTCACGAACTATTATGACATTCTTCTATCTTTGTGACTATACCATAAGTATCTACAAGATAAGACAAGTATAGAGAACATATCTATTGTATGATAACTAACGTTGTATTTATGGCATTAAGTTGTTTTGTACACAATTATCACATTTTATAACCGATTTGTGAACTAATTTTGTATTTCCAAGTACCATACAATGCATGACAATGTGTGATACTAAGCTCTTATAAGCTTTTATAAAATAGAATATAGCGTCACATACAATTTGACCACATTATTTTGAGGCATAATTATTTGTACAGCATTTTTCATGACATTGCAATACGAGCGACCATCAAGTACATACATGTAGCCTTTGTCATGTCATTGCTAGGTATCTATGGCAGTGCGATCAATGGGGAATCAGCGAATAACTAAAACATATGCATACTTTTTTATGGGCTTGGAGGGTATTTTATTATATGAAACATGTGACATCTCATTGTGAGTTACTATAAAATATGGAACATTTGTCATGTCATTGTGAGATACTATACTATACTGAACATTTGTCATGTAATTGTGGGGTACTATACAATATGGAACATTTGTCATGTCATTGTGAGATACTATACAATATGGAACATTTGTCATGTCATTGTGAGATACTATACAATATGGAACATTTGTCATGTCATTGTGAGATACTATACAATATGGAACATTTGTCATGTCATTGTGAGATACTATACAATATGGAACATTTGTCATGTCATTGTGAGATACTATACAATATGGAACATTTGTCATGTCATTGTGAGATACTATACAATATGGAACATATGTCATCTCATTGTGAGATACTATACAATATGGAACATTTGTCATGTCATTGTGAGATACTATACAATATGGAACATTTGTCATGTCATTGTGAGATACTATACAATATGGAACATTTGTCATGTCATTGTGAGATACTATACAATATGGAACATTTGTCATGTCATTGTGAGATACTATACAATATGGAACATTTGTCATGTCATTGTGAGATACTATACAATATGGAACATTTGTCATGTAATTGTGGGGTACTATACAATATGGAACATTTGTCATGTCATTGTGAGATACTATACAATATGGAACATTTGTCCTGTCATTGTGTGGTACTATACTACATGTATATGGAACATTTGTCATGTCATTGTGAGATACTATACAATATGGAACATTTGTCATGTCATTGTGAGATACTATACAATATGGAACATTTGTCACGTCATTGTGAGATACTATACAATATGGAACATTTGTCATGTCATTGTGAGATACTATACTACAATATGAAACATTTGTCATGTAGTTGTGGGGTACTATACAATATGGAACATTTGTCATGTCATTGTGAGGTACTATACAATATGGAACATTTGTCATGTAATGGTGGGGTACTATACAATATGTAACATTTGTCAAGTCATTGTGAGATACTTTAATCCTAATTAGATGTATGTGTTTTAAACTCATAAGGTCAAAGATCATCATAATAGGACATTTTATGCATGCTTGGGATATTGTAGAATACGAGTATGTGGTATATGTCGGACACTGGCTATACAGTACAGGGCTGGTATTTATAAAGCATCTTAATGGAAAACTGAAGTCAAAAATTTGCGATGCACATATGTCCCACACATTGAAGAACAGCCCATTGTTTCTTAGTGAGTATAGTAGCTCTCTAAATAATGCTTAGTATCTATGTAAAGAATTAATAATCTGGATGGTATTATTTAGCAAAAACACCTAAGGAAATTTTAAGATTTTCTACTAAGATGCTTTATAAATACCGGCCCTAATTTACTTTAAATCAATTTGTAAGTAAGTTCTACCACTTAGAATAATTGCTCTCAAATCCTAATTCCTGATTTTATCGAACGCTATGACGGGAGCTAGTATGGTACCTTAAGAGAAGCAAGTTAAAGAAGCCCCTTTGTATGCTTTAGCTTAAGCGTTATGAAAACTCTGGTACCGATATTGCTAGTCTTTTATATGAAACGGCTACGGACCAAACATAAACCTGCCGCTTTCGTGGAGGGTAATTTTTTCTCGTGACATTCATGCAAATCGTAGTTTCTAATGCAACATCAACAAACTTCAACAACCTTGATGGTCTATAACGTATTGACCAATATAGTAAAGCCCCATTACGCCTTAAACGGCTATTTTCTAAAGCAATAGCTTGGTAACCTATCTGCAGAATGATGCATTTTGAGCACTTTAGTTCAGTCCCAAATTTGGAAAACACCATAAGATGGAAGAAAACGAAATGCGTCATCCAGTTCGTTTGTTAACAAATTAACGATTTGTAAACAATAAATGCATAGTTTATAGTCTAAGGGAAGCAACTCATGCAAAATTAGTTTTTGGTATTCCATATATTTTAACTAAATGCGATTTTTGGCATACTTTATGCATTGCGATACATATACAAATGTAGTTAACATAATGTTGTTCTTGATTGATCATTTGCGAAAAACATCTTAATTGCTTGTAGTGACTGGATAATCGGAAAAGTTTTGGGAGAGATAATGAGGCTTTAATAAATGCAGTGTCAGCAAAAACCCACTAGCCAGCAGACTTTATATTCTGATAAGCAAAACATTCAAAGTGTACATGTATATAGGTCAGTGTAATCAAGTGCACATATATTGTAGTTTTTGACAATGGTTTGCAACATTTATTTTAATTAGTGCCACAACATGTAATCAGTACATGTAACATTGTACCGTTTAAACTCTCTTAGTCTTAAGACGTGCTTTTGGGCAGATTTGAACAATCAGAAATTTAATATATCATATGAAAAAGACATAGCTGTAAAAAGTGTACCGTATAAACTCTCTGTTTGTGTTGACATTGAATTCAGGAGCATCGCAACTAAAATGGACCATATCAAAGAGACGCAACTTTTAAAATTGAAGTGTACCGTTTAATCTATTTGTTAACAGTCAGACCTGTATTTACGGCTTCCGAAAATATCAGAAAATGTTTTTAAAACGGCGTGATGTTTTACATATTATGTTTATCATTTCAACTCTCTGTTGATCTAATTTACTAAAAAATTGTTCACTACAAGATTTAGGAACTATTTTCTGATTTTTCACCGATGTTTTACACATAGTCCTTATCTGATTAAGGTATATATAGATTTGGTAGTGCATTGATGTAATTTTCTCTACGGTATTTATATTTAAGTATACACACAGGTCATGTAAAAGTTAAAACTCGTTATATATCCAGCCCAGACATGGTTGTCCACGCATAGTCTCAGATTTTCAAAATATTTTGCCACTTTGTTAGTATTCACCTACATAAATGATTTCTGGGGTCAAAACTTTATTTTCACTACCGTTGCTATGGCAACCGAGGACATTCAATTTTTCGCTATTTTTCACTTTTTTCATGCCATTTTTAAGCTTTTTTAAGATGAAATCGCGATAAAAATTGTCATGATGCACCCTTACATGTCACTAATTATGTTACATAAACTATTATAGAACTATTTCTGTACAAAACATATGCTTCAAGTGATTTGAGATTTTCGTTATACTAATTCTCTTGGGACCCCCTTTCTCAAATTCGTGGTTTACTAGAAAAATGAAAAAGTGTGGTGTTTCAAAATGTATTTAAATGAGAATTGGAGCGGATCCAGATATCACATCCATATATTTGAAAACAGTTAATGTAGGTGTTTATTGTCTGAAAGGTTTCGCCATGGTGCAAACAAGATATTTTTTGTAAGATAATGCCAAATAATGGCTTTTTTCATTTTTACAAAAATAGTATTTTTTTATAGATTCCACAATAATCGAAATATATGGTTGAAATTTTCATAATTTAGCATCGGCAAAGCATAAAAACAAAGCAACTGACACAATTAAGTGTTTAACGGTAAATTTATGATAAATGATCACAAGATATTTGAAAAAAACAATGTTTAAAACGAACCCCACCCACTTTTTTAACACTACGCAGGACTTCTTGTGAACACTATTTCGTGTATAAATCGAAAAAAAGTAGTTTATTTGTGTGATTCTTCCTTGCATATGTCCGATAGAAACTCATGTTAAGTTTGTTAAAAATAAATGAATAATTACTTTTCCGTTACCATGGTTACCAAGCAAACGGTGCAGAAAAAGGATGTAGGTGAAAAATGTTCAAATGAATGTTAACAACTTACAATTCGTGACTCCTGTAATTTTGTTGTATACATTATATAACATTGTTTCAGAAAAGATAGTGCTTCCATTATGGCTGATCTGTGGCTTAGTTAATCTGGTAGTTACCATGGTAACCAAGGATGAAAGAAGGAAAAGGGCACTTTTTGACCGTATTTTCACAACTTTCACCAATCATGCTGCATACTTGCAGATATATGTTCTATATATATCGTGTTGATCATCCTAATAGAATAGTGCTCCATTTCTTACTGGTGTATGACCATATTATTATGGTAGTTACCATGGTAACCTTGCAAGAAGAAAGGCGAAAATCAGCTTAATTACTGTATGCTTTCAATTATCACAAATAATGCTCAATACCAGTAGATATTTATTATTGATATAGTATGTTAATCATTCTTATTGATAAGTGCTTTACATCAAACCGATGAATAACCATGTTATTAAGGAAGTTACCATGGTAACCAAGCAAGAAAGGAGGAAAACTCCACATTTTGACCATATTTTCACATTTTTCATCAAGAGTGCTGCATGCAAGCAGCTATTTGTTATTGATTTAGTTTGGTAATCATCCAAATTTAAGTATGCTCCATTTCTAACTGAGGCACAACTATCTTATTATGGTAGTTGCCATGGTTACCTAGCAAGAAAGGAGGAAAACTCCACATTTTGACCATTATTTCACATTTTTCATCAAGAGTGCTGCATACAAGCATTTATTTGTTATTGATTTAGTTTGGTAATAATCCAAATTGAAGTATGCTCCATTTCTAAGTGAGGCATAACTATCTTATTATGGTAGTTGCCATGGTTACCTAGCAAAAAAGAAGGAAAATCCACATTTTTACCATATTTTCTTTAAGATTTCTGCGTACGAGCATTTATATGTTATTGATATAGTTTGGTTATCATCTCTATTGATATGATCTCCATTTATAACTGAGGCATGACCATGTAATTATGGAAGTTACCATGGTAACCAAGCAAGAAGGGAAGAAAAATCCGCCCTTAAACTGCAATTTCACCATTTTCAGCAAGAATGCTGCATACAAGCAGATAGATGTTCATAATATAGTTTGATAATCATCCCAATTATAGAATGCTCCATTTTTAACTGAGTCATTACCATGTTAATATGGTAGTTACCATGGTAACCAAGCAAATATGCCACATTTTGTCATTTTTTCATAATTTTCATCAAGAATGTTGCATACAAGCAGATATATGTTCATACTCTAGTTTGGTAATCATCCTTATTGAAGAATGCTCCATTTCTAACTGAGGCATAACTATCTTATTATGGTAGTTGCCATGGTTACCTAGCAAGAAAGAAGTAAGATCCCCATTTTGACCATATTTTCACTATTTTCTTTAAGATTTCTGCATGCGAGCATTTATATGTTATTGATATAGTTTGGTAATCATCTCTATTGATATGAGCTCCATTTGTAACTGAGGCATGACCATGTAATTATAGAAGTTACCATGGTAACCAAGCAAGAAAGGAGGAAAAATCCTACCTTAAACTGCAATTTCACTATTTTCAGCAAGAATGCTGTATACAAGCAGATATGTGTTCATAATATAGTTTGGTAATCATCCTAATTAAAGAATGCTCCATTTTAACTGAGTCATTACCATGTTAATATGGTAGTTACCATGGTAACCAAGCCAATATGCCACCTTTTGTCCTTTTTTCACAGTTTTCATCAAGAATGCTGCATACAAGCAGATATATGTTCATACTATAGTTTGGTAATCATCCTCATTGGAGAATGCTCCATTTTTAACTGAGGCAGGACCACGTTATTATGGTAGTTACCATGGTCACTCCGTTTTTTTCCACTATATAAGACAGATTGGTAAATGTTATTGTATGACAATTGTATGAAAGTTATGGCCCTGACCAGCTTCAGTTTGACCTTCTCCTGTGAAATTGACTTTGAGATACGACCCTGGGAGTTGGGCATGACACTCCGCCTTATTGAGGTTAACATGCATGCTTAATAAAAGAACGATTGGTCCATGTATGACAAAGTTATGGTCCGTACAAGCTTCAATTAGACCTCCAACTGTGACCTTGACATTTGGGATAGGAGCCTTGTGGTTGGGCATGGCACTCTTCCTCGTGGAAATGAACATTCATGCCAAATATAAGCAAGATTAGTCAAAGTTATGGTCCGGGCAATATCGGACGTACGGACACTTGCCCACGCATGCCCATACACCAAAAGTGTTAAATTGCTGCTTTTGATTGAAAATGTGGCTGCTTGTGTCAAGGCCATTGTTACTAAAATAGAAAAAAAGATTTCCACTGATTATCTTTTGTTTGAATTGAGATATATTGTTAAACACTGCTGTGTGGGTAACTTGTGTGAAGACGCCGTTAGTGATTGAAAGTCGGCCAGGTGAGGTCAAGGTCACTTTTACAAAACAGCATTGACAAAATACTGCTTGGCTGACATGAAAATCTGTTTTTCGTTTAACTTCATAGAGCGCTAACCTAGAACGCATGCCATTTATTCATAAACTACAAACCAATGATGTATTCCCTTCATCATATACATACTTAGTCCTAACCCTAAACACCCTATTTAAAATATTCCCATAGAAATGTATACTATTCACTTGGACACCAGATATGTATCAACACAAAGGCACCATCAGACACTAGATTACTTATCATTGAGGATGATTTACTAACTATTTAAAGAACAATTGAAGCAATTGTAAAAATATATATCATATATCTGCTTGTATGCAGCATTGTTGATGAAAATTGTGCAAATATGATCAAACAGTAGATTGTTCAATGTATCTTGCTACGTTACCATGGTAACGCCCATTTTAACATGACCATGTCTCAGTTAAAAATGGAGCACATATCAATAAAGATGATTACCAAACTATATCAATAACATATATCTGCTTGTATGCAGCATTGTTGATGAAAATTGCGAAAATTCGGTCAAACGGTAGATTTTTTGTTGTTTCTTGCTAGGTTACCATGGTAGCTTCCATTATAACATGGCCATGCCTCAGTTAGAAATGGAGCACATATCAATAAAGATGATTACCAAACTATATCAATAACATATATCTGCTTGTATGCAGCGTTATTGTTGAAAATTGTGAAAATACGATCAAAAGATGGATTTTTCTTCCTTTCTTGCTTGGTTACCATGGCAACTTCCATTATAACATGGTTATTCATCAATTAGAAATAAAGCACTTATCAAATAGGATGATTAAATAACTAGATCAATAATAAGTATATACTAGTATGGAGCATTATTGGTGATAATTGAAGGCATACTGTAATTAAGAGGATTTTCGCCTTCCTTCTTGCTTAGTCACCATGGCAACTACCATAATAAATGGTCATACATCAGTACGAAATGGATCACTGTTGTATTAGGATGTTTAACAAACTAAATCAATTACATATATTGGCTTGATTGCAGCATTTTTAATGAAAATTGTAAAAATAAGGTCAAAAAGTGCCCTTTTCCTTCTTTCATCCTCGGTTACCATGGTAACTTCCATAATAACATTGGCTTTCCTCAGTTAGAAATGGAGCACATATCAATACATATGATTGCCAAACTGTATCAATAACATATATCTGCTTGTATGCAGCATTATTGATGAAAATTGTGAAAATACAATCAAAATGTGGATTTTTATTCCTTTTTTGCTTGGTTACCATGGTAACTTTCATAATAACATGGTTCTACACCAGTTTTATATAAATCACTTATCAATTAGGATGATTAACAATTTAGATCAATACTAAATATCTACTGGTATGGAGCATTATTTTAGATAATTGAAAGCATACAGTAATTAAGCTGATTTTCGCCTTCCTTCTTGCAAGGTTACCATGGTAACTACCATAATAATATGGTCATACACCAGTAAGAAATGGAGCCCTATTCTATTAGGATGATCAACACGATATATAAAGAACATATATCTGCAAGTATGCAGCATGATTGGTGAAAGTTGTGAAAATACGGCCAAAAAGTGCCTTTTTCCTTCTTTCATCCTTGGTTACCATGGTAACTACCAGATTAACTAAGCCACACATCAGCCATAATGGAAGCACTATCTTTTCTGAAACAATGCTATATAATATATACAACAAAATTACAGGAGTCACGAATTGTAAGTTGTTAACATTCATTTGAACATTTTTCACCTACATCCTTTTTCTGCACCGTTTGCTTGGTAACCATGGTAACGGAAAAGTAATTATTCATTTATTTTTTAACAAACTTAACATGAGTTTTTATCGGACATATGCAAGGAAGAATCACACAAATAAACTACTTTTTTTCGATTTATACACGAAATAGTGTTCACAAGAAGTCCTGCGTAGTGTTAAAAAAGTGGGTGGGGTTCGTTTTAAACATTGTTTTTTGCAAATATCTTGTGATCATTTAACATAAATTTACCGTTAAACACTTAATTGTGTCAGTTGCTTTGTTTTTATGCTTTGCCGATGCTAAATTATGAAAATTTCAACCATATATTTCGATTATTGTGAAATCTATAAAAAAAAATACTATTTTTGTAAAAATGAAAAAAGCCATTTTTTGGCATTATTTTACTAAAAATATCTTGTTTGCACCATGGCGAAACCTTTCAGACAATAAACACCTACATTAACCGTTTTCAAATATATGGATGTGATATCTGGATCCGCTCCAATTCTCATTTAAATACATTTTGAAACACCACACTTTTTCATTTTTCTAGTAAACCACGAATTTGAGAAAGGGGGTCCCAAGAGAATTAGTATAACGAAAATCTCAAATCACTTGAAGCATATGTTTTGTACAGAAATAGTTCTATAATAGTTTATGTAACATAATTAGTGACATGTAAGGGTGCATCATGACAATTTTTTATCGCGATTTCATCTTTAAAAAGCTTAAAAATTGCAAAATTAATTTTTATAAAAAGTGAAAAATAGCGAAAAATTGAATTTCCTCGGTTGCCATAGCAACGGTAGTGAAAATAAAGTTTTGACCCCAGAAATCATTTATGTAGGTGAATACTAAAAAAGGGGCAAAATATTTTGAAAATCTGAGACTATGCGTGGACAACCATGTCTGATATTGCCTGGTTCAAATGTAGAACTTCAATTAATCGGTCGTAAGCGTGTTTCTAGGTTCTACTATTCTCATTTTCCGTATAGTTTGAGTAGCTGTGGCCTAATACTGTGGCCCAATATTTCGTTAGGGACAATTTTGTCGATTTTCCTTGTTAATTACCGACGCAATCAATGGTCTTTGTAACTTTATTTTTCATAAAATGAATCCCGATAGTTTTACTACCCTAGGAACGTTTTGCACAATGACCTGGTCTGAATTCTAATGGCTACGAATACGTGATACTTTACAGCGTAGACCAGGTACTAAATTTCCACGATATTTACGTATAGAACTAAATGTTTAACTTCTAAGGGAGGCCATGTGCCAAATATCTCTACAAACGAATGTAAATTGTTGTATTTGTAAAGCAGAATGCACCTGTTAATATTATATTGGCATAGCGCCTCAAGGTTTCTTAGAAAATTGTGGAATTCGATTGAAAACAAACAGAATGCCGATCAGATACGCATTTTAACTGAACAACATCAAATATGAATGCAATATATTGAAATATTTTGTCTCAAGGATAATGCGTATGCATTTGTTAAAATTGTAATCATCGGGGCTTGCGCTATGTTTTAGCAATTGGTCGGGAAGTTGGATTTAACCAGTTTTTTGGGAATAAATAACCAACCAGTAATAACTTGATCTACCAATTTTTAACATGTGAACAATATCACGGGAGAACACTCGGTACTTGTCGAACCACAATTTAAAAGTTTCATTACGTTCCAGTGAGTTCGTCTCTAAACGACAAACATACACCGTATAGTACTGCCACTGTCACTCGAACAGACAAACATACACCGTACTGCAACTGGCACTCGAACAGACAAACATACACCGTACTGCCACTGACACTCTAACAGACAAACATACACCGTACTGCCACTGACACTCGAACAGACAAACATACACCGTACTGCCACTGACACTCTAACAGACAAACATACACCGTACTGCCACTGACACTCGAACAGACAAACATACACCGTACTGCCACTGTCACTCGAACAGACAAACATACACCGTACTGCCACTGGCACTCGAACAGACAAACATACACCGTACTGCCACTGGCACTCGAACAGACAAACATACATCGTACTGCCACTGACACTCGAACAGACAAACATACACCGTACTGCCACTGGCACTCGAACAGACAAACATACACCGTACTGCCACTGACACTCGAACAGACAAACATACACCGTACTGCCACTGACACTCGAACAGACAAACATACACCGTACTGCCACTGACACTCGAACAGACAAACATACACCGTACTGCCACTGACACTCGAACAGACAAACATACACCGTACTGCCACTGTCACTCGAACAAACAAACATACACCGTACTGCCACTGTCACTCTAACAGACAAACATACACCGTACTGCCACTGACACTCTAACAGACAAACATACACCGTACTGCCACTGACACTCTAACAGACAAACATACACCGTACTGCCACTGACACTCGAACAGACAAACATACACCGTACTGCCACTGACACTCTAACAGACAAACATACACCGTACTGCCACTGACACTCGAACAGACAAACATACACCGTACTGCCACTGACACTCGAACAGACAAACATACACCGTACTGCCACTGACACTCTAACAGACAAACATACACCGTACTGCCACTGACACTCGAACAGACAAACATACACCGTACTGCCACTGACACTCTAACAGACAAACATACACCGTACTGCCACTGACACTCTAACAGACAAACATACACCGTACTGCCACTGACACTCGAACAGACAAACATACACCGTACTGCCACTGACACTCGAACAGACAAACATACACCGTACTGCCACTGACACTCTAACAGACAAACATACACCGTACTGCCACTGACACTCGAACAGACAAACATACACCGTACTGCCACTGTCACTCGAACAAACAAACATACACCGTACTGCCACTGCCACTGCCACTCAAACAGACAAACCATTCTATAGATAGCTGTGACTTGTATTATATATTTATAAAATGTTTTCTGACCGAGTGCCAGTGCGTACGGGAGTGGTTAATATGACAATTTAAGCATACATACCCCCTTTGGTTTGTTCCTGGAGTAATAGTACAACCATTGTGGTGGGGGTCCTGGGATATAATCATGTATCTTATCCGGGTGGAAAGTCTCTCGTTCAAACTGATCAAGGGAACTTATTATATGTACCCCTGCTTTTAACGCACAGCGTCCAACTTCTAGATCCTCAAAACTTCCCCTTTCTTGACATGTCCCCTTTTTCTTCAGACCGTTTTCAACTAACAGCTTGAGCCCGGCACTATTAAACACATACCCTGCTCCACCACTCATATATGCTGAGTCATACCACGTGGGTTCAAGCTGGTACCCGAGGTAGGTAGGTTTGTTAACGTCTAAACCTTTTAAAAGATATCTCAAGTTCTCCATCACCATATAAGTATCATCGTCTGCTTTTAAAAACCACGCATAATTATTAAGTTCAGATAAATATAAATATTCGATAACTTCGCGCGACTTTTCAGTCAAATTGTGATAACCTTCCGGTGTGTCTATAAATAGAACATCACCCATTGTTATTGTCGCAAAAGTGTTACCATTTGAGGCAGTGAACTCTTGCCGTTTTCCGGCACTGAGGTCAAACTCTATTTTAGGCCCCGGCGTTGGTGTTGCCATGCCTGGATAAGGTGGTAGAGTTGTTTCTTCACCGAACGCCGAAGCAAAGAAGACATGCTTGTTGCATCTAGGTGCCCATGTAAAGTTGACACCGGCAGCTTTTGTCACGACACCAGTTTTTGTGGTGAGTATCCAACAATAAATTTGCACTTCGTCGAACAGTTGCTTAGCAACTGAATCATCAACATAAACTGAAAAATATGAAAAGAAAAAAATTGATTTTGAGAATGTCGTAGATACATGTATAATTACATTGCAACAGCATTACAATACAAGATAGAAAATAATTCGAACAATATACGAACTTTACGTTGTAGCCTAGTTAGTTTTGTATTGACACATTTTCAAGTCTGAAACTATAGCATAATTTAACACAAACTTGCTTTCTGATTGGCTGTTCAGACGGAGCTTTCCGCCATATTTCACAATTGTGTGCGTATATCAACCAAATTTCCGCATAATGGGGAGACAATCCAAAAACAGCAATGAGAATACATCATAATTTATATAGGGAGATTACAGAAAAAGCTGCACACATTAAAATACGAAAATGTCTAAGTAAACAGAAATATGATAAAAGCTCTTACTGTCGCCATCGTTTAAAGGGACTTCGTTGTGTTCAAATACAGCACTTAAAGTTAACGTTGGTGTCAAACCTGTAAGTATAAACATTACACAGTGAATAAACACAATGGAATATTGTCTCTCTCAGCGTATGTTAGATAACATACATATACAGTGTAGCAATAACACGTGACTTTTGGCCGAATTCTATCAACATTGGAAAATAAAATATCCGTAAGTATCTTATTTCTTCATCGATTTCTATGAAATAGCAATACGAAGAACAAACATATTCGACCACTTGGCTTTCGCAACTAATACCCAACTAGGTTGGGCAAATAGCCAATATCAATGTGAACACAACAAACCACACTTGTGCATGTAATAAAGAACACGAATATTGCTATAGAACCTGTAATATAGAACTCATATTGTTATAATGTTTGTAATAGAGAACACACGTTTTGTTATAGAACATGTAATATAGAACTCATGTTTGTTATAATGTTTGTAATAGAGAACACACGTTTTGTTATAGAACCTGTAATATAGAACTCATGTTTGTTATAATGTTTGTAATAGAGAACACACGTTTTGTTATAGAACATGTAATATAGAACTCATGTTTGTTATAATGTTTGTAATAGAGAACACACGTTTTGTTATACAACATGTAATATAGATCTCATGTTTGTTATAATGTTTGTAATAGAGAAAACACGTATTTTTATAGAACATGTAATATAGAACTCATGTTTGTTATAATGTTTGTAATAGAGAACACACGTTTTGTTATAGAACCTGTAATATAGATATCATGTTTGTTATAATGTTTGTAATAGAGAACACACGTATTGTTATAGCACCTGTACTATAGAAATCATGTTTGTTATAGTGCATGTAATAGAGAACACAATGCATTGTTATAGAACATGTAATATAGAAATCATGTTTGTTATAGTGCATGTAATAGAGAACACAGTGCATTGCTATATAACTCATGTTTGATATAGTGTATGTAATAGAGAACACAATACATTGCTATAGAACATGAAATATAGAAATCATGTTTGTTATAGTGCATGTAAAAGAGAACACAATGCATTGCTATAGAACATGTAATATAGAAATCATGTTTGTTATAGTGCATGTAATAGAGAACACAATGCATTGTTATAGAACATGTAATATAGAAATCATGTTTGTTATAGTGCATGTAAAAGAGAACACAATGCATTGCTATAGAACATGTAATATAAAAATCATGTTTGTTATAGTGCATGTAATAGAGAACACAGTGCATTGCTATAGAACATGAAATATAGAAATCATGTTTGTTATAGTGCATGTAAAAGAGAACACAATGCATTGCTATAGAACATGTAATATAGAAATCATGTTTGTTATAGTGCATGTAATAGAGAACACAGTGCATTGCTATATAACTCATGTTTAATATAGTGTATGTAATAGAGAACACAATACATTGCTATAGAACATGTTATATAGAAATCATGTTTGTTATAGTGCATGTAATAGAGAACACAGTGCATTGCTATAGAACATGAAATATAGAAATCATGTTTGTTATAGTGCATGTAAAAGAGAACACAGTGCATTGCTATAGAACATGTAATATAGAACTGACGTTTGTTAGAGGGTGTGTAATACAGAACACGGTGCATTGCTATAGAACATGTAATATAAAACTCTTGTTTGTTATGGTTTATGTAATAGAGAACACAGTATATTGCTATAGAGCAAGTAATATAGAACTCATGTTTGATATTGAACATGTTATATAGAACTCATGTTTGATAAAGTGTATGTAATAGAAAACATGCGTATAGCTATAGAACATGTAAGATAGAACTCATTTTTGTTATTGTGAATGTAATAGAAAACACAATACATTGCTGAAGAACATGTAATATAGAACTTATATTTGTTAAATTGTATGTAATAGGGAACACATGCATTGCTATAGAACATGTAATAAAGAACTCATGTTTGTTTTAGAACATGCGGTATAGAACATTTTTTGATATAGTGTATGTAATTATGTAATAGAGAATACAATACATTGCTATAGAACATGTAATATATAACTCATGTTTGTTATAGTGCATGCAATAGAGAACACAGAACATTGCTATAAAACATGTAAAAGAGAATACACGTATTGCTATAGAACCAGTAATATAGAACTCATGTTTGTTAAAGTGTATGTAATATAGAGCACGCGTATTGCTATAGAAAATGTAATATAGAACTCATGTTTTTTTAGTGTATGTAATAGAGAACACATGCATTGCTATAGAACATGTAATATAGATCTCATGTTTGTTATAGAACATGCTGTATAGAATTTATGTTTGATATAGTGTATGTAATAGAGAACACATGCATTGCTATAGAACATGTAATAAAGAACTCATGTTTGTTATAGAACATGCTGTATAGAACTCATGTTTGTTATAGAACATGCTGTAAAGAGCACATGTTTTGCTTTAGAACATCTAGTGTAGAACTCATTTTTGTTATTGTGTATGTAATAGAGAACACGCGTATTGCAATAGAACACGTAATAAAGAACTCATGTTTGTTATAGTTTATATAATAGAGAACACACGTATTGCTTTAGAACAAGTTTATGTAGTGTATGTAGTATAGAACATGCGTATTTTTGTAGAACCTGTTTATGTAGTAGAGAACACAACCCATTGTTATAGAACATGTAGTATAGAACTTATTTTAGTTTTAGTACAAAAAATGTATATGTAATAGAGAGCACAGTGCATTTCTATAGAACCTGCAATGGAGAACACACGTATTTCTATAGAACATGTTATATAGAACACACGTATTGCTACAGAACATGTAATATATAACTCATGTTTGTTATAGAACATGTAATATAGAACTCACGTATTGCTATAGCACATCTAATAGAGAACACACGTATTGCTATAGAACATGTAATATAGAACACGCGTATTACTATAGAACATATAATATAGAACTCACGTTTGTAGCTGACCGAGAAGAATACTGTCGTACACACTACAAATATTAACACTACAGCTCCTGTGATGTATTTAGAAAGTCGTGTCCGTCCATATTGAAACATTGTGCTGATCTTAGACCGGTTCAACTGTAATTATAGATTCCTGTTAGACACTAACTTGTAACAAATAAACATCATCACGCGCATCAGTACTAAAAACTGCACTTCGTTCTTAGAAACATAAGTTGCATGCAAGTCACTTTTTCACACCGAGAAGAACATAACATGTATAATATATATATCTACAAAGTCCAACTTTTAATATTCCTGCTATTTTACTTTTAAAGATTAGCCTATAAACAAACACTATAGGTTTGACATAGAAATAAACTTAATTTTGGAATGATAAAAACTCCTTTGTTCAGACGGAGTTCAATTTGATATGACTATGACAGAATTGTTATATACTACTCAAATTGTGATAAGGGTCAACATATTTCCCTTGTAAATATTTTGCAAAATTGAATAAGATTGACTGATGGAATTTTCAGACCCACATTGTTTAATCGGCAACACTGTAATCGAATGAAAATTGCTTCCAGATGTGATGTCTTTAAGTGCTTATAAGCTCAGCCTCCCTAAAGTGTTGGGGGCATTCAAGCCTCAGTGATAGCTGGATGCGACATTTTTTGCATTTTTGGTCTAACACAATAGGAGAATAGAAAAGAGGCAAAAAAGTTCCGTTTAATCTTGCAACTTTGGTTTCTGCAATTAGGGCTTATCAGTTACCTAGAAAAAGACTACATTATGTCAATGAATCTCAAATGCATCACATGAATTGTTCGTCATTTAGCAGATTAGATGACATTTCAATATTGGCGCAACGTATTCTTAATCAGTTTTGTTTATTTAACGTAAGACGGACATACATATTGATGTCTTGACCCTTAGCAAAGTTTAAGTAGTATAGTTCACAATCGTTGACGTCAGAATACGGACAGGCCTTGACGTACAAGCAGAGATAACTGCTTAAGGAAACAACCCAATCTTGATTTACACACAACAAGGAACTTCCTAGTGTATTTTATTGTTTGTGTCCTATTATCATAACTTTTTGCAAAAAACCTATCGCATTTTTAGATCGTATAGTAATAAATTACGTAGCAGGCTTCAAGGTGCATTAGCAAACGGGAAATTATATGCTTTTGGCAAGTTTACAACGAAATATTAATCGTATATGACATCTGTTTTCTCATTGTTAGTTACGTCGTATATGACATCTAAAGCCTTGGTCCCACTGAGCCTATTTTGCCTCGGCGAAATTAATTAACTGTCAGGACATCGGGAACAGGTTCCTCGTGGTCTATAGGGGAAGCTTCGGTGAAGTCATGAGACAGTGTGTGATATCGGAAGGAATTGTGACGAATCGGATGAAATCGGGAGAACATCGCCGATGTGGAATTCCTCAGTGGGACATAGGCTTAATTACGTCAAAGATATGTATTGTAACACCCATGTGTTATTTTTGAATAATGCACCTTTGAGTACAATTGAAGTTCCATACGAAAGTCAATTCTGCTGATGACTTAGTCTTTTACATTGGTTACAAACGACTACATACATTCGTGATAACTTTTATTGACGCTTCGTCAAAGCGTACCATAATTTATCCATGCAACATAAGCTTTGACTTGAACATGCATAACGAACATCTTGGTCTTTTATGGACCATGTTATGGCTTCTATAAAGCACTTCGAATTGAAATGAAGTCACATACATGTATGGTTTGCAGGTACGTGGACTGATGGGGTCGTGGGTCTTAATTTCCAATTAAAGAAGTGCAAGACTTTCCGTGCAGTCAATTAATATCACGTACTGCTGTGATTGCATTCTTGGTTGTTCAATCCAAAATGGCCAAAACCTCGATGAAATTGTGTCTGTATGGTCAGCTTGTTGCATAGTCAGAATATGACGATGTTAATATAGTTTACACGCCTTGGCATATTAAAAATAATTAGTACCTAAGTCATTCAAGTAAGACCTGTATAGCTACAGTTCATAGCAAAAGGCTAGATTCTTGGTTTTGTTGTAAGTGTAATGTTGGTTGCTTTCTAGATGGTTCCTAACATGCCAAATGCTGATAATAATAATAAATTCTAGCCTAGTTTTAAACAAAAATGAGAACTAACGCACTTGCAATAGTACTTTCGTGACCGATTTTCAATGTCAATACATTCTCCAAATGACTAAAGCATACTGTGAATTTAGGTTAATGTGGGAGTGACGTTTTATTCTATGTGTACACAAATATTACGACCAATTGTCTGAACAGGTAACTAGAATATAGTATTTTAGTTCAGCAGTAGACAGCATTAAACTTATAGATGTCTAGGTAAGCTTTTATAATTGGTTTTACACCGTAATAGTGGAATCAACCACTGCGTCACTTTATTATTATCCTAACTTAATGACAGTAATGTGAAGGACATTAAAAATGTTAAAACAAAAACACAAGTACCTCATTCTTAGCGTCCATGGTGTGTCAATTACAAATACATGTACAGTGTTCCAAACTTGTAGCACCAAATATAGTCCGTTCATACAGTTGGTCAACCAATGAAAATAATGTTTACAAGCGATTGACCAATAGCTAACCAGAACACATTATCCTCAACACAATTTTGAATTGATCGTAAATTACGTTTTTAGAAATTCTTCTGTAAGCCAATGAAAACTTGTATAAATAAATGATTGACCAATCAAATCAAGTATACAGCAAATAATTTCGATGCAGTCCTACATTATTGCAAGAGACACACTTCCGTCACTTTGTGTGGCATTGTTGGAACATGTGTAGTGTGGGCGTTGTCATCGAGGAACGGTCTGGTTTATTTATAAATAAAGGGATCCGGTTTGGCAAGACGATCCCCGTTCTCTCTAGATAATTATGCTTAAACAAGTAACCGTCTTCTAGCACAGTCGAAGGCGAATGTTTATGTATTATCTACAAACCATTCAAGGGCGGATTAAGAGGGGTCGGAAGAGGGCGTACGCCCCCTAAAATCATCAGCATGGGTATTTTGTCTTTTGGTATAGGTGAAAACAACCTAAAATATTCATTTTTGCCCAAACCACCTACCACCTGGTTGCTGATTTTTTTCTAGTGTCTTTCGCTCGCCCAAATTTGGTAAAAAATGAGTATAGGCAAGTAAAGAACGAGTCTATAGCCATCATAATTTTCGGACAAACAATGATTTCTTTCGTATGATGTATGTTATATTTACGCCCCCAAACACCAAAGCATGTATCCGCCCTAGCCATTTCCATTTTCTTACACCTTATTTATATTTATTATACCATACTTTTGTGACGAGGGATATTCTTGATTTATGTCTGTTACAACATGGTCACTGAGGTCATGTGCACTGTAGAACCTTTTATCTAAGCAAAGATAAAACTGGAAAATAGTTGCCTTACAAGATGTCCAGATGTCAAGGTCACAGGCACCAACAGGTGTTGGTGTTGACACCGGCGTTTGACAGCATTGTGCATTTGTATCGTGTAAGACAACTATTTTAATAAACAAACTTACAAACTAAACAAACAAAATACACCAAAATTGTTGGGAGTGCATGTGCAGATTGAAGATTCAACGACCTTGAACAAAGTACTGGCGTATAGTCAGGTTTCGTCTATTTATCAAACTATGACTTTAACTACATTGGTGGGAAAACAACATAGTTGTTTGCATTAGTTCCTGGATAGTATGCATAACACAACAACATTGCTAATATTTAAAATATTTCATGCGTTTAAACACAACACGTTTGTACCAACATAATTTATACATACATTATATACATATCGTACATAATTTATGAATACTATAGAAATAGTATATTTGTGTAAGGAAGCTATTTCAGTGCATTCCATTTGGTATGTCTTGTCTTAGGATGTAACACACAACACCTCGTTCCCGTACGCTCCAACCGATCCAACCCGCGCCAACCAGATCCCGTACGCTCCAACCGATCCAACCCGCATCAACCCGCTCCCGTACGCTCAAACAGATCCAACCCGCACCATCCCGCTCCCGTACGCTCAAACAGATCCAACCCGCACCAACCCGCTTCCGTTCGCTCCAACAGGTCCAATCCGCACCACCCCGCTACCGTACGCTCCAACAGATCCAACCCGCACCATCCCGCTCCCGTACGCTCAAACAGATCCAACCCGCACCAACCCGCTTCCGTTCGCTCCAACAGGTCCAACCCGCACCACCCCGCTTCCGTACGCTCCAACAGATCCAACCCGCACCACCCCGCTTCCGTACGCTCCAACAGATCTAACCCGCACCACCCCGCTCCCGTACGCTCAAACAGATCCAACCCGCACCAACCCGCTTCCGTACGCTCCAACAGATCTAACCCGCACCACCCCGCTACCGTACGCTCCAACCGATCCAACCCGCATCAACCCGCTCCCGTACGCTCCAACAGATCAAACCCGCACCACCCCGCTCCCGTACGCTCAAACAGATCAAACCCGCACCATCCCGCTTCCGTACGCTCCAACAGATCTAACCCGCACCACCCCGCTACCGTACGCTCCAACAGATCTAACCCGCACCATCCCGCTTCCGTACGCTCAAACAGATCCAACCCGCACCACCCCGCTACCGTACGCTCAAACAGATCAAACCAGCACCACCCCGCTACCGTACGCTCCAAGAGATCTAACCCGCACCATCCCGCTTCCGTACGCTCAAACAGATCCAACCCGCACCAACCCGCTTCCGTACGCTCCAACAGATCTAACCTGCACCATCACGCTCCCGTACGCACCAACAGATCAAACCCGCACCATCCCGCTCCCGTACGCTCAAACAGATCCAACCCGCACCATCCCGCTTCCGTACGCTCAAACAGATCCAACCCGCACCACCCCGCTACCGTACGCTCCAACAGATCTAACCTGCACCATCACGCTCCCGTACGCACCAACAGATCAAACCCGCACCATCCCGCTCCCGTACGCTCAAACATATCCAACCCGCATCACCTTGCTCCCGTACGCTCCAACATATCCAATCCGCACGATCCCGCTCCCGGACGCTCCGACAGATCCAACCCGCATCATCCCGCTCCCGTACGCTCAAACATATCCAACCCGCATCACCTTGCTCCTGTACGCTTTAACAGATCCAACCCGCACCATCCCGCTCCCGTACGCTCCAACAGATCCAACCCGCACCATCCCGCTCCCGTACGCTCCAACCAATCCCACCCGGACCACCCCGCTCCCATATGCTCCAACAGATCCAACCCGCACCAACCAGTTTCCGTACTCCCCAACCAATCCAACCCGGACCACCCCGCTCCCGTACGCTCCAACAGATCCAACCCACACAAACCAGTTTCCGTTAGCTCCAACACCACTCATTTCCCGTACTCCCCAACCGACGACCGAACCAGTAACCCCAAACTCATGTAAGCTCTAAAAACCGATCCAACACGTAACCGTGTTACAGTTCATTTTATCCATTCTATTAGTAAAGATACCACATACTGGGACCAGTCTACAGCAACAGTTGAACACCGACGTCAGCAAGCATATCGATTCGATTAGGAAATTGAACTTCAGCATCACATCATATCTATAATTGATCGCATGGTTGGGATCACGTATCAATATCTTTGCGTAAAAGCAATTATTCTAATATGGAGACGAATCGCTGAGATGACCCCCTGTCTAATATCATATCGACTTGGAATAATGCATTATATTACGTAGAAAGTATTGCTATGACAACATCGGATTCATATTGCGCATGTAAATATTTGGCTGCATAGAGAGGTTGGTGTCTGTACAGTGAGAGACGAAATAAGAATTGTAGAGGTTTGTGCTCGACTATACTGCATGTACCTGGGAAATGTCGATGATTTAACCAAATTGCCGAGAGTTCTTGCCTAGTAACATGAATTGAATATGATTGTGCCGAAAAGATAAAAATCGTTTACTCACATTGCAGTGGATGTTACTTCGTAGGAGAATTATGAGGGTTGAAAACATTCAGTTTCAATGTATAAAGTTAACATATACCCGTCAAAATGAGGCCCCGCCTACTCCACTGATCACGTGACCAAAACCTCTAAAATCAACCCTTTCAGGAATTCAATTCCTTCGACGTTGATGTAAATTTCGAGTAGCAGTCGTGGCTGAACATTGTCTGAAGTAGCAGAGTTTATATCTAAAACAAATATTATGTCCTAAACAGGTGAAAATGTATGTGTCACCGTTACTTGGACAGAAAATGCAAAATCCAAAAATGCGTCAGGCAATTTGTAGCATTACCACTTGCGGTCATTGACGGGCAAGACAATTTTACTTTATGCAGTCTAGTAATGTCATGCCAACCATAGGCATTTGGTTTCAACTAGCCGTAAATTAATGATTAGTTCTAGTCACTGATCGGCCCGGATACTGAAGAGAGTAGAAGGTTGGGAAGCGGCCATGTTTAGCCGCAACGGATATGACGTTACAAAAGCTGGTACCCAGTTTTTCTACAGTTGTCATAGCAAACCCGGATGCAAGTTCCTCTGACGTCATATCCGTTGCGGCTAAACATGACCGCTTCCCAACCTTCTACTCTTTTCAGTACCCGGGTCGATCAGTGACTACGACAAATCATTAATTTACGGCTAGTTGAAACCAAATGCCTATGATGCCAACACAGGCATCCGTCATGTTATGCCCGTTGTGCACTTTGATAACTCGTTGCCAAAAACAGGGATACTTATGTGTGCTTATGTGCATACCATATGAAAGAATAATCATTTGTGTGGCAAACAAGAACAGGTGTGTGGTGCTCGGGTGTAAATTGTGTACCAATCGCTTTCTTTGTAATTGTTTTCATGAATATAAAGGTTGAGGACCATGTTCATTAGTTCGGACTATACAACCGATGTAGAATATTAATGTTCTTTATAACACGAAGCGGATATATGCCCAACGGGTGAACACCGTGCCGAGTGGTTAACGCTCTCGACTACCAATCGTCCCTTGTTCGAATTTTGGCTTGGGTACTGGAAATTTAAGAAACGCTTTTCAGTGTTTCTCATCTTACTTGAGATGAACTCGTTGATAACCCAGATGTAGACTCGCGTGTATCGGTGCTACAGGGTGATCCATTAATTCCGCACATTACTAAATGCTTATAACTTCAACATCTTTAAAGCTATCATATTAAAGAAAACATGTAATTGCAGAGTATATGTGAAAGTTTTGTTCTGATATAAAATGGATCTTCAACAATAGAATCCTTATCTAAAGCAGACGTTCAATGTGACCACCCATTTTCTCTGAAATTTGTTTTAAATGTCGTTTTAACGTCTGTACATGACGTTGTTGCATGCAGCTAGGTAACCAGTCTATTTTCCCGACGAATCAAATGTTTCATTTCATTTGGACAGACCCAACAATATTCCTTCTTGAAGGCACATGTGTATTTGGACACACTTTTCAAAATTTCTTTTCACTTAAATCGCAGATTTTCCCAATTCATAATAAAGTTTTATGCTTCGAATTTGGAAATACTCAAATTTATGACGTCATCGATTACGTCAAAACGTCTCTTTGACGACACACTGCCAAATACCTTTTTCATTTCAGCAGAAAATTTTATTTATTACTTTTCCAACAATACCAAATTTATTTGTGTAAGTAAAGAAATAGTGAAGTTATAAGCTTTTACTAATGTGCGGAATTAATGGATCACCCTGTATACACCGGGAACGTTAAAGAACCAAGGAGTCTGTTCGGAAACAGCTAGAACATGCCACCCTTGACCGATATGTCTAAATAATTACACATACACATATACTTATCGACCCCGCTACAATATTGAGGGTGAGGTCCAGATTAATGTGTTCGGACTAAACAACTGATGTAGAATAACAAAGTTCTAACTCACGAAAAGCGGATGTATGATTATCGGCAGCACTTCACGGTCGGATGTTATAATGTTATAATGAAGTGTATAGTCCTTACGTAACGAGCTTTGTGGCACGAACGCTTGTTGATACTTTTCCATGAGCGTTGTACCAAAACAACTCACTTGGCCTTTTTGTCGCGTGGGTGTGTACAAACGTTCCCTTATGAGTATTTATTTTTTCAAAAAGCACTTACCGCGGCATGTGAAACAAAGGGGCGTTTAATATAAAGGTACAGTCAACAAGTAAACAAATACGTGTTTTTTGAAGATTGTTTTAAGTCAAACAACTTATCAGTATTTTAGTTAAAGGTGCTGCCTTACAGATCAGGCTTAACTTTTTGTATGATGTAACTTTCCTTCCTAACCAACTGTTTATGTAATAGAAAGCCACTGACGGTTGATTTATGAAATATTTATGACAAATATAAGCTATTTAAACCACTCTTGATATCGCGCACTCGGAAAGTTTCCTTTTAAAAATAGCATAGAGTTTCCTTCCATCATGCTTTGTGAATTATGTAATTCACACGTGATCGAACTGTAACATCAACAAACTACGACGTAAACATCAGTGAGGTATTCGGTTCGTTTTCCAATTCGTTTTCATCAAATGCAAACAGGTTTCAGGCAATTTTAGTGATACATGTGGTAGTGTTAATTATATAGGGTATTATCTCACGTGTTACTAAATATAGTAACAAAATTGCGCTGTATTGTAACTGATATGACTGTCTAGTGTGCCAAATATAGATATATGACCCTCTTCCGGTGTGCCAAAACTCCGTATCGAGGCTATATCCGGTCATTTCGGAAGCGACGCGCGTACACAAACATGTGACGTCATTAACGTGCTGAAATACATAAATTATTGACGATTCTGACTGCTTCGCAGTTTTAAAAAGCTCTTGAAAAGTTAGATCTGAGCTTGTTTTGTTATTTTATGTTTAGAAAAAATCAGTGGAGTTTAACATATGCGATGAAAAGGTGATAAAACAGGGCCGTTGTGCATTAAGTCGATATTGGCATACTAGACCGGCTGAAGCCCTCGAGCCAATACAAAACCTAGAATGCCGAATATCGACTTAGTGCCCGTCGTCCCTGTGTAATAATCCATACTTAATACCATATAGAACTTTTGATGTAAAAATACTAAACTACAAAATGCCGATGTTTCGCAAGTTATTTTAAATTCCAGTGTTGTTGTTTATAGCATATACATGTAACTATACCAAAATTACGCAAATATTGGATCATTTTATTTTATTTTGCAATGTACCGATACACGAGGCAGCATATTTATAGTGGACAGCCCAGTCACAATATCCTAACACAGAATATAGCAACATATACTTGGAGCTAACTTTGTTTTGCACCAAGCAAGTGAGATATACCATTATCATGTTACAACGCCTTAGTTGCCATGTTGCAGCCTGGGATCAAATCTGAAACCACTTGCGCTCGAAGCGGAAACAAGTGAAGCCATGATGGGTGGGGTGATATAAACACAAAAAGGGCAGTATATCGTATTTGGTATAACGCGACCTGGGTTCCAACCCTAGCTCTCTTGGACATAAAGCCGACGCTTTACCACTGAGCTTAAAACTAAAGATTTCCCGTTCTGTTCACCAGTTCTCAATATTTAAAAGCATACAATGTTGATGTTGGAATAATTTTCGTGGTTCGATGGTCCGATTCTAGATTCTTGTCAATATACGCCAAATTACAAGCAGTCATGATGATTTTGCGTTTGTGCTTGTATTGCATATTATAACCCTGGTCTGTACAGCATTTCAATCCGTCTCATATCTAGCGGTAGAATAACGCTGATCATATTCACCAAATTTCACATCCTAATACAAGAAATCGATCAGCAAGCCTGAACATCGTATATAAATAAGTCTATGAATATAAATTTTCGTTAAACGAATGTCCAAAATCCAGGCCCGTCTTACATTGATTTCAGAAGTGCTATTGGTTTAAGGTAGGTTGACCTCCTAGGCCCGTCTTAAATTTGATCTCAGAAGTGATGTTGGTTTAAGGTAGGTTGTCTTCCTAGGCCCATCTTACATTGATCTCAGAAGTGTTACTGGTTTAAGGTAGGTTGTCCTCCTAGGCCCGTCTTACATTGATCTCAGAAGTGTTACTGGTTTAAGGTAGGTTTTCCTCCTAGGCCCGTCTTAAATTTGATCTCAGAAGTGATGTTGGTTCAAGATAGGTTGTCCTCCTAGGCCCGTCTTAAGTTTGATCTCAGAAGTAATGTTGGTTTAAGGTATGTTGTCCTCCTAGGCCCGTATTACATTTGATCCCAGTAGTGTTATTGGTTTAAGGTATGTTGTCCTCCTAGGCCCGTATTACATTTGATCCCAGTAGTGTTATTGGTTTAAGGTATGTTGTCCTCCTAGGCCCGTATTACATTTGATCCCAGTAGTGTTATTGGTTTAAGGTATGTTGTCCTCCTAGGCCCGTATTACATTTGATCCCAGTAGTGTTATTGGTTTAAGGTAGGTTGCCACTTTTAAAGCAGCCACAATGGCTTCTACACAGCAACAACTTCATAGCCTTATGATAAACGAATACTAGTACTAAAAGTTGATTCGGTATCAGTCTCTTTTCTACCACACTAATCCTATACTCCATATATACGACATTATATCGATTAATGCCCTAATACCATGTCCAACACTCATTTCTTTTAAAATAATGAGTAGCATGGGTATAAATGTATATAATATAAAGAGAGATAGTTAACAAAACACCTTATCTAGGACTGATATCATTTTTTTTATATTTCTCCAAAAAGCTACATGAAAGATCTGTAGGCACCCTACACATTGTTTAGTTAATTTCTCGGAATAGTGTATAGTGCATGGAAGGATGGGCTCAGATAATGCGGCATTGAGACTTGTAGAAAAGGGTTTACTAAATACCATTTATTTTTATTTATTACGGAAACAAACCCTCTGTATACAAAAATAACTCACTGCGTATTCGCCTACCTTAAACACTGGGATGTATAAATACAGAGGGTGATATTTCAGAACCATTGGATAGTTGAACTCTGCTGTAGAATATTGTGGATACTTTGTACGATTGGAGATATTGCGGTTATTCTAAACGGAGGTTTACATAAGTTACAAGTGAGTTCTGTGTTTTCTTCTAAATGTTTATTGATAAAACAGTATTACGGTAGATGAGACTTGTTTGACTAACGGAGACGTAGACTTTCAGTGTTGGATATCGTGATTTTGCAGTTACGTTGGGCATTGTCTGTGCGTTTTTTTTGTCATAAAGTCGTCTTTCTGTAGTTGTCGTTTCCATGTGTTCTGATATTTTTGAATGTTGACACGGCTTATTCGTGGTGCTTTGTTCGTTGACAAGAAACAAAAAGACATGCACTGGTATCCAGCAATTTATAGTCAGATGTGATACAGTGTGTTACATAATATATGTGACAGTTTCGTAGGTTATTAAAATTCTTATTTAAAGTAATATGTAAAAACCGAAACACATTTGAAAGAGGACATTTCAAATTGTTTGTCCATTTATAACATGTCTGCCTAGTTTTAAAAATGTGTCTGTAATATGCATCTTTATAATACGTCTTGTTTATATGTGACGTCAATTGTGGTAAGTATCGACGTTGTCAGGTTTTTTAAGTTATCTACAATTACTGTGCACAAATATGTTGCTACATAAATTTTAGGAACTCACAAGCCAGCTTAATTTTAAACCTATCCTAATACTATGTAGTATACCCCCATATACCATACGTATAATAGATTTAGGTTAGGTACGATTGGGTGTAAATTCAGAAAACGTGACAACGTCATTATTTATCAAAATTGACGTCATATCTAAATATAACATTTTCATAAAGATGCCTACAACAGACACATTTTTCAAATTGAATGATACATGTATATGGACTTAAAATTTGACATGACCTCTTTTAACCGTGTGTTTCGTTCTTGATACACATGTAAGAGTACATGTATTTATTTATCACAAAACTTACATTTTGAAGAAGTTTTGGAATAAATGTATACGTGTAGCAATGTTGCGGCTATTTGCAAAGGGGTAACACATTTTATGATACGCGTGATGTATATTTTGTAGTGGTAATGACATCCTATTCTATGGTGGTTTTGGTTATGCTAGATAGATTTATAACGACCATACTAATGTTCATATAGGAACTGCGGATACTGCTAATCATTTTGCGTGTTGTTATTGATATGTGTGGTTGTCATCGTGGTTTGTTGTCGTTTAACTGACTTGTGCAACATGTCGTTGAAGGGTCGACTGACTAACGTAGTTTGCTATCAGAGTGTCAGTTGACTGATGTTGCATGTTGTCGGAGTGTCGACTGACTGATGTGACATGTTGTCGGAGTGTCGACTGACTGATGTGGCATGTTGTCGGAGTGTCGACTGACTGATGTGGCATGTTGTCAGAGTGTCGACTGACTGATGTGGCATGTTGTCAGAGTGTCGACTGATTGATGTGGCATACTGTCGGAATGTCAACTGACTGATGCCGCGTACTGTTCGATGGTCGACTTATTGATCTGGCATACTGCTGGAGCGTTGACTGATTGATGCGTCATACTGTCGGAGTGTTGATTGACTGATGCCGCGTACTGTCGGATGGTTGACTGACTTATATGGCACACTGTTGGAGTGTTGACTGATTGATGCGTCATACTGTCGGAGTGTTGACTGACTGATGCCGCGTACTGTCGGCTGGTTGACTGACTTATATGGCACACTGTTGGAGTGTTGACTGATTGATGCGTCATACTGGCGGAGTGTTGATTGACCGATGCCGCGTACTGTCGGATGGTTGACTGACTTATATGGCATACTGCTGGAGCGTTGACTGATTGATGCGTCATACTGTCGGAGTGTTGATTGACTGATGCCGCGTACTGTCGGATGGTTGACTGACTTATATGGCACACTGTTGGAGTGTTGACTGATTGATGCGTCATACTGTCGGAGTGTTGCCCCCGACCCCACTAAAACAATAGTGAATCCACATGATTATAGGCTAGCTACGCGCCTGGCGTGGGCCGTACGGGAGAGATTTTACCATATCTTCTCATCGTTATGGTCTAGTAGATTACTCATTATAATGTGAATTTAATTATACATTTTGTCTTTCAGGTACAATATGGATCGAGTGGCTGTCACGTGTGTTCTAGTATGCATTTTGATTGGTCTACAATTCAGTGACGTCATGGCAGGGCGACGGGGGTTTCGGCCACGCCAACGGCTACGTAAATGTCAGGAGAATGGGTCAGGAGAATGTGTGAATACAGAGACAATACGTCCAGGAGTGAACCTGAGGGTTAGATGTGAAGGTGCACGTAGCTGTCAACATATTGGGGCGAGATGTATTTGCTCCTCCAGTAGTAATGGATTTCTAGCCCAAGGTACGCCAAATAATTGAGAACAGTGCAATGAAAACGCACAACACGGACGTCACACTTAATGATAATGCAAAACTGTATTATTTGCGACATTTTGTTTGTACAAAGAAAACAAGCTAAATAGTGACGTCATCAGTTGTTCTGTATAATGTCTGAAACTTACTTTGTAAGGAGGGCATGTTTCCATCGACATTTTGAAGCATTGATGAAACATCTGCTTAGAGTTATTTATGTATAATGATCTAGGAAGTGTCACTTTTATTGTTATTTCTTAGTGAAATATAAGTGTAAATTCATGTTTATTTCTTTGCTTTGATTTACCAGCAATAAATCGCTATCTCGTGCTTCTCATCAGAGTTGGTTGACAAAATCAAAATATTTTTTCCCGTGAATAAGAAATAGAAAATACATGGAGTTTACAAGAGCGTTGGATAATGTCATCGGGGTTTTACCGTGGCGTTTATTCTGTGTTCAACGGACTTCGTTAAATATTGTACGTAATGTAAACATGTGAATACACAAACAGCAACAAAATACCACACTGATTTTTATTGAGAAATGCACGCATCTAGAAACAACAAGAACAAACAAGGTCATGATATGTGGAAATTAAGCGTTACCAATTCATATAAATGTACACTCATCGCGCTGTATTGGATTACGACGCTCAATAGTGGAACCATGCATCCTAGAACGCGGGAAAACATTATATCCGTTCTGTATTCGTAAATAGTTTTACTTATTTTCTTCAATATGTTAAAGCACGAATCCTCTACGTGTTACTGGTAGCTAATGCAAAATTAATGTACCAGAATGTTTGCATGTAGTTATTGGCAACCCATTTATCTGTTTTATACAAATGTATCGTCTATTAAACTCTAGAATCAAGCGTTCTTACTTTTATTTTTTATTTTGCCTGTGTTTAATACTTCCATGCAGTTATCAATATTTGTTAGTGCCCTCAACCCCCCTTTATATTTATCACAACTTGCATTGTCCATAATGTTATGTCAAACGTATTGTCAGCATCATTCGGTTACGGGATCCATTAGATACAGTGACATGGTGAAACGGTGGCCGAGTGGTCAACGCTCTCGACTAACAATCCGGTCCTGATTCGAATCTCAACCGGGACACTGAATTTAAGAAACGCTTTTCAGTTTTTTTCACTCAACAGAGATGAACTGGTTTAAAACCCAGAGGTAGCATTGCGTTTATCGGTGCTATACACCAGGAACGTTAAAAAACCACGGAGTCCATTCGGAAAGAGCTGGGGCAGCGCGCCTGGATTCCTTGTATCACACAAACTTTTAGTCTCCTCCCTCGATGCCGGGAGTCATTTTTGTAAAACCGAAGGCACTACGATTGAGCAAAACATATATAATCACAAAAAATCGGAAATATTACCCGAAATCTATTAAAATCGCATGGCCGTTTGTTATGATATTGAACGTGTTCAATATATGTATAGCTCGCCGGAGATAACTCTAGGCTCAATTAATAAACATGCATAATACCTGTATAATTACTGATCGGTCGACTGACCGCTTGGTAGATTTTAAGAGTATATTATTTCAAGAGTATATGCAAGATTTAACAAAACAAACATTGAAAATAAATTTAATTTCATTTTATTTGTAAACAAAGGCTAGTGCTATCATCGGCAATGTTGACCCGCGAGTCATGAAATTGCATTATTTATATACACAATGTTGTAAACAGATGACAGTCAAGGACCCGATCTCCCAGAGAATCTCAAGAAGAAATCTCAGCTCAAATTGAGATTTTGCTCAAATCAGAATCTGAATTTAAGATAAATCTCAAGCTTGAGTTCCGGAACATTTGCAGAAATTAACTTAGAAGCGTTTCAGTTTTGTTTTGTTTTGTTTTGACAGTTTGGAGTCCAGTAGCCCGTTGAAATAAACATTCAGTTACATGACAATTAAGGAGATGAAATTTGGCTCAGCTTGAGATGCTTGCTGAGATAGGTGCCTGGCCCCGATCTCCCAAAGCATCTCAAATGGAAATCTCAACTCAATTAAGATACAAATGTAAATGTGCAAGTGCAAGCTCTTGAATTTTTACTGTAAGAAACTCTGAATAATGTGTCTGTGTTGTGGTGCTAATTTTGAGTCAGGCCTCCCATGGAAATTTGCTATAGGGCTCATGCCAATATTTGAGATGATATTTGATTCAGATTGAGATGCTTCCGGAGGTCCGGGCCAGATTACAGTCCAGTTAGGATATTGTGAGAGTGACGTTGCCGTTTATGTGTGCACAAAATATTACAACCATTGCCTTAACAGGT
Source organism: Spisula solida (assembly GCA_947247005.1). Lineage (NCBI taxonomy): Eukaryota > Metazoa > Mollusca > Bivalvia > Venerida > Mactridae > Spisula > Spisula solida. The sequence continues at coordinate 3,753,225 of OX365960.1, read as the reverse complement.
AGAGCGAATATAGTATGTTAGTTAAGCATTGACATTATAACTGTCTGTATAAGCCTGTATAATTGGTCGTCGACCACTGCATCCTCTATTCTTAACCTGACTGGACTATAACTGAATATATCGTTTATCAAGGTTTTTGAAGGTTTTTACCCTAGTCTGGATTACCTGCCCCTTACATTACTATAGAGAACGTCGGGAACCAGACTAGCTTTTACCCGAGCTGAAATTTATAAAATCCTTGTAAGCCACCAGACGAATTGAAAGCGTCTAATTACCATGATGATAAAATTCAAATTGCCACGGAAAAGAAAGGCAACATAGTTCATGTATTCATAAAATCCAGAAACCAAAACAGTGTTTACACAGAAATGCTGTCTCAGCAACACTATAATTACACATTGTTACTGTCTGATATTGTCCATGTTGTCATAACATCACAATTGTCTCTGCATCATCAAAACTAGCAAACTGTTATACGTAGTATGTCTCGTGCACTCACATAATTATCGTATTTTCTCACAAGGCCTGGCAATATTATGCTCGAAGGGGGATCACATCATTAAGTTTGTTGTACCACGCATGTTAATTATTTAATTAACATGCGTGGTTGTACAGTCAAGGCATATTTACGCACACGACAACATAAACCTACAATAAAATTGACACTTGAACACATATATCGGTACAAGATATAAACAAAACAAATTGTAATATTCAACAATAACGACCAATGACACCATCTAGATGAAACATTCATTTGATAAATTCACTGTTTACATAATTATTTACTGTCAAATAGACCAGACGATATAATCACCGCATTACAGACCGTATGACCGCGCACCACACTTTAAAAAGGGGAGTAACTGCTGCATGTTTCAGAATCCGTCACATACCCCGGAAGTGAAAGGAGATTTCAAAGATAAAGACTGCTGTCTATATTTGTATGACTTATCTATAAGCAAAGGGTGTCTTACACATAAGGACTGGCGCCAGTCCTTAAGGACTGGCGCTAGGGATAAGGACTGGCACTATAACTCAATAAACAAGCACAAATATGATGTTTTTATATTTTAAAATGATAAATAATAGTATTTCGGGTTAATTGTGTGAATTTGAGTCCAATTGGATCAATAAAACATAAGTTATGACCAATTTTGGGATAAAATACATGTATTACCTCCCTTTCATTAAGAACTGGCGCTCGACAAACGATAGATTCGAAGAGAACTGGCGCTATAACTCAATAAAAATGCATACTTAAGACGTTTAAACGGTTTTAAATGATAAATAATAGTATTTCGGGTTTATTGTGTGAACTTGAGTCCAATTTGATCAATAAAACATAAGTTATGACCAATTTTGGGATAAAATACATGTATTACCTCCCTTTCATTAAGAACTGGCGCTTAACAATCGATAGATTCGAAGAGAACTGGCGCTATAACTCAATAAAAATGCATACTTAAGACGTTTAAACGGTTTTAAATGATAAATAATAGTATTATGATCATAATTGGCTAATTTCAATATTATATGATTGTTAAAACATGAGTTAAAGCGGATTTAGTCTAATTTTCGAAGGATAATATAGCCGAGTCTTGACTTTACATGAAGTGACGTACACAATGGTGAGAACAGAGAGCGTTTCGTTGCATAAGGATGACAGCAGCCAAGCCAAACACAAACGTATTGGACAGCTTGTTAATCAATAAGTTAATGAGTAGACAAGTGTCCATAATAAGACTCAATGAAATAAGATTAAATAAGGACTATGAGAGAGACTAGCTGCGTACATTTTAATGAAAATGGGACACGAAAGTTTTTTCATGCCGTTAGAAAATGTTTGTAAATTGAAATAAAAATTTAAACATAATTATTGTGTTATTGTTATATTTATACTCATACGCCACTCATAATAAATAAATCAATTCGCACGTGCATTATACACACACAAAAATTAAACAGAACGAATCTATGGTCTTATTGTTGAGGTGGTCGTTATTTGCGGTTTTACTGCACATTATATTTGCCCCCAACATCCAACTTAACATAATAAATAAATCAATTCGCACGTGCATTATACACACACAAAAATTAAACAGAACGAATCTATGGTCTTATTGTTGAGGTGGTCGTTATTTGCGGTTTTACTGCACATTATATTTGCCCCCAACATACAACTTAACATAATAAATAAATCAATTCGCACGTGCATTATACACACACAAAAATTAAACAGAACGAATATATGGTCTTATTGTTGAGGTGGTCGTTATTTGCGGTTTTACTGCACATTATATTTGCCCCCAACATACAACTTAACATAATAAATAAATCAATTCGCACGTGCATTATACACACACCAAACGAATCTATGGTCTAATTATGATCCACGAAACATATTATTTTATTAAGTGCAAATAAAGCATTTCGAGCATTTCAGATATGGTATACATAACCAGTATTGTTTATAGATGAACATTTATACAAATCTACCGTCTGTACAAAACATTTATGACATGTAATATATATACAATAAACTCGTACTATCAGTGAAATTGGCAGTATACTGTGCCTGAGGGAATATGACACTATTATACAGGGACAATAAAGGTGCGAATGATGAATGCAATTAAGTGTGCCCAAGAAAACGGTCAATTAACAGCCATACCATATACATGTATAGTAATATTTCTTACCTGCACAAAGCTGCTTTGTAGTTGTAATCCTCATTATCCAAGGCACATTTAGCACACACAAATTTGAGACTTGGTACTGACCAAGAGTCAAAATCTACTTCTGTCAACTTACAACATGTACGATGCACCCAACTTTTGCACGGTGTGCACCAAATTGTTTGACTCGCACAGTCCTTAGTACAAATTGAACAAGGATATTTTGTCTCCTTCATTTTGAAAACATATACACAAAAAATGCAGAATTTGTAAATAAGTCCCAAATAATTGCAACAGACACTTAAATTAATTAAATTTCTCAACAAATAATTAATTTAAAACAGTTACTGTAAAACTAGACTTACAGTAAATGTATAATTGCAATGAAGATCCTAATTTCATAAATGAAGAGCTGAATACTGATATCACATTAAAGGAAATAGAAAACGCAGTAAAACTGTTAAAAACAGGTAAAGCCTGTGGTGTCGATGAAATATTAAATGAACATATTAAAAATACATTTCCTTTAATGAAGCATGTTTATGTAAAACTTTTCAATATAGTATTTAACCATGGTATTATACCGGATAACTGGACCATTGGCGTCATCAACCCGATATTTAAAAATAAAGGAAGCTCTCTTGACCCCTCAAACTATCGACCTATTACCTTACTAAGCTGCCTCGGAAAACTATTTACGGCTGTTCTAAACAACCGTTTACAAAATTACGCCTCCAAACATGAACTAATAAACGAACACCAAGCAGGTTTTCGTGCAGGCTATTCTACAACAGACAATATGTTTATTTTGCAAACTCTGATAAATATTCTAAAAAATAGTAAAAAGAAACTTTTCTGTGCTTTCATTGATCTAAAACAAGCCTTCGATACGGTTTGGAGATCAGGTTTATGGTCAAAACTCATAAATTATAATGTAAATGGAAAGTTTCTGAACGTTATTAAAAGTATGTACAATCAAGCAAAATCTTGCGTATCAAAAGATGGACAAAAATCAAGCTATTTTAAATGTAATATCGGCGTACGCCAAGGAGAAAATCTTTCACCAATTTTATTTTCATTTTACTTAAATGACCTTCATGACTTTTTTGCTGACAGTAGACTAGTAAACGGTATAAATTGTGCTAAACATGTTTCAGATGACTGTTTAACAAAGTATCTTAAATTATTTATGCTGTTGTATGCCGATGATACCGTGATAGTTTCTGAAACTGAGCAAGATTTACAACAAGCGTTGAATTTGTATGAACAGTATTGTGATTTATGGAAATTGTCCTTAAACACGTCTAAAACAAAAATACTGGTGTTTTCGAAAGGTCGACAGAAACAGTATAATTTCTTTTTTAAAACCGATCGTCTGGAAGTTGTAAACGAATACAAATATTTAGGAATTCTATTTAGCCGATCTGGTTCTTTTAATAATGCCAAAAAACATATTGCAAAACAAGGCACCAAAGCTATGTATTGTCTCATTAAAAAGGCTAAAGAGCTATGTTTACCTATCGACATGCAATTGGAACTATTTTCAAAAACCGTCAAACCTATTCTTTTATATGGCTGTGAAATTTGGGGATACGGAAATATAGATGTTATTGAAAGGGTACAATTGAAATTCATTAAGCACATATTACATCTTAAAAGTTGTACCTCAAATTGTATGGTTTACGGAGAAACTGGAACAAAACCACTATCAATCGATATTGAAACAAGAATTGTATCATTTTGGGCAAAACTTGTCAATCCTATGAATGTGAAACTTTCCAGTAAAATATATGCTATTCTGTTAAGCCAATTTAATCACACACAATCGATAAATTTCCCATGGATTGCTAATGTCAAGCACATACTTACCTCTTGTGGACTGATAAATGTCTGGGAAATGCATGAATTTCCAAACATTAAGTGGTTAACCGCAACTATAAAACAAAAACTATCGGATTTATTTATCAACCAATGGTATTCATTATTAGAAAACTCTAGTAATTGTGTGAACTATAAGCTTTTTAAACGCACATTTGGGTTTGAGCAATACCTCGTTAAAACCCCACCTGTATTACTACGATACATGATTAAATTTAGAAACAGAAATCATAAATTACCTGTTGAAACTGGAAATTGGAATAAGATACCACTAAACCTTAGAATTTGTACAATATGTAATTTAAACATTGGCGACGAATTCCATTATTTATTTGAATGCCCGGCCATTGCAAATGAAAGAAAAAGATACATTAGACCAAAGTTTTTTAAATTTCCAAATATTTTGCTTTTTGACTCTATAATGAACATAAATACCAATACCGTAGAATACAGAAAATTGTGTATATTTGTTAAACATATCATTACAAAATTTACATAGCTATTGTACATGACATTGTATGTGCCGAACTGTGTCTTTATTTATTCGAAGGTAATTACATGTACTTTATATGAATAACTGTAACTCTCCCTCTTAAATGAGGTCTTCTTTCTTTTTTTGTTCTACTATACTATCTTCTCCTATTTATCTATATTCTGTCATTGTGTTAACCTGTTATATTATGTATATATATATGATTGTTCCTCATTATGTCATGTTATTCATGAAATGAGTGTAAATAAATTTGAATTGAAATTGAATTGCAACAGACAATTAATTTTTGCAACAAATGATTAATTACAAACCGTAAAACAAATAATGCAGACTCGACTAACAAATTATTAAGTTAATCGATATACAGACAATTTTAATGTTAAAAAATAATGAAGAAGCAGACAAATTATTCCAATTAACACAAATAATTGAACAATAATTTTGAACATTGAAACTTCTCATAGCATACGTATATACTATCATACTGATTTGATTAAGGGAATATACAGTTCACAAATAAAGAACTTTGGTAATTAGTTTGTTTTGTCTTTATAATTATATATAATTATGTCTTTGTCTGATTGTGTTTGTAATAGAAAATATTTGTTTTTCTGTTTTGATATCGATAATCATATGCCGTGCCTGATAGATCACACCGCTAGTTGAGTATGAAATGTCAGCGACTTGATTGTTATTTTGGAAATGTGATAAAACCAATTAACAAATAAAATATGCATTAACACTAGTATATAATTGGTGTTTGTCACAGTTGGATGTAACTAATTTCGCCGAACGACAATCATTAACTATATCTGAAAGAATTTGTGACAAACGAATTACGATTGTTAGTCGCATTCCATTCCGAATGTTCCATACAATATGTTTTAATTGTATTAGCTATCATAATTATAGGACGCAAATGGTATCATGTATGTAATTCAAGTAATAATACAAGAACAACATTTATTATAACATAATTCGACTTTAATTTATATATACGACATATCCTAACATATGTGATGTTCATAATTACTATATAGTATCATTAATAATCATTACAACATGTTACTTAATTCGTTCGTATTTCTGTTCAATTACACTCTCAGCGCCAGTTCTTAATGAAAGGGAGGTAATACATGTATTTTATCCCAAACTTGGTCATAACTTATGTTTTATCATTCCAATTGTACTGAAATTCACATAATAAACCCGAAATACTATTATTTATCATTTAAAAACGTTTAAACGTCTTAGGTATGCATTTTTATTGAGTTATAGCGCCAGTTCTCTTCGAATCTATCGATTGTCGATCGCCAGTCCTTAATGAAAGGGAGGTAATACATGTATTTTATCCCAAAATTGGTCATAACTTATGTTTTATTGATCCAATTGGACTCAAATTCACACAATAAACCCGAAATACTATTATTTATCATTTTAAAATATAAAAACATCATATTTGTGCTTGTTTATTGAGTTATAGTGCCAGTCCTTATCCCTAGCGCCAGTCCTTAAGGACTGGCGCCAGTCCTTATGTGTAAGACACCGATAATAATATTTCTGGAATTTATTATTAAGATGTTGATGTGGTTACAGTGAATGATCGGCAATATGAATAATCAGTTATATGTAGGACTGTTTCACAATCCAGGTAATTATAAGTATTGACTTTTAACAGCAGTTACTTCCCCTGGGATCATGTTGTAAACTCGTACCCTTGCCATTTCGTACCTAACCGCGTACCATATTTCGAACGTGTTCATATAATGTATTTGTAGCTCAACTGTCAGAAAGTAACAGTGTAAGCTGTTGCGATGACTCTTTGTCCGTCCGTCGTCCGTCCGTCCGTGAACAATTCGCTAGTGTAGACTCTAGAAGTCTTAATTTTTGCCTGATCTTTATGAAACTTAGTGACAATGATCATCTCAACGAAATCTAGACCAAGTTCGCTTTTGGATCATCTTGAGTCAAGGACTAGGTCACTAGTTAAAATCATAGAACACCTAGTGTATTCCCCACAGATCACTGTTTTGACCGAATCCTTATGGAACTTGGTCACAATGATCATCACAAGAAAATCTAGGTCAAGTTCGCTATTGTGTCATCAGGGGTCAAAAACGAGGTCACTATGTCTAGTCATAGAAAATCATTGTGTAGTCACATGTTCCATTCTGTCTTATATCGCAATAGAATACAGGTCTGACTTTGCCGGTATTGTCAATGTGCAATATTACACAATACACGACGTAACCTGATACATGAAATATGTATCTAATCTAAATCTAATCTATCTGCTGTAAAGCACTATTTAATAAACGCGTATCATTGAAACAGTTACTGTTACATGAAGAAACATCATTTTCCTCATACATATTAAGCTTACTAGCGTATTCAAACTGCACATCAATTAGCACTGCATTGATCGCCGAGAATTTTCGAGTCTTTGTGGCATGAATGGGCTAGATCTGGAAGGTGTATGCTTGAAACTTCCGAAACATATCAAGTTGATGTCAAGATGGGTTGATTCAGCCTGTGTGTAAGAAAGTTTATAGATATTGTTAACATATTTCTAGATATTTTGTCTTATTATTCTAAGAATTTAGTGGCTGCCCTTAACTTGACGTAAACAGTTGGCGTCATTAATTTAACAATTTGGGTAGCGACAAGGATTTACAAAATGCTTATAAATATCTGCCAAAGGGAAGTTCTAACAAACGTCAAACTTTCTGTGAATGTCACAAATGCTGTCAGACAACAAACATGTTTGTGGAGTCGTGCTGTTTGATTATTATGAATCTTCATCCTTAACACTTTTTTTCAGAAAAATAAGTGAATTGTACATACATACGTATTACTGCATGACTGGATTGTATACTGCTACTCAATGTTGTCTAGTATGATGTTTTTGGCATTCATGAATGATTTCATCAAAGACATTGGGTCTCCTACCTTTATAAGAGCCTTGTTGACAATGGCAGGTGTGGAATCCAATCCAGGTCCCACAGGTAGGTACTAGTAGGCTTAAAAGAAATAATATAATTTAGTGTTAGACCCCTACCGATCCCAAACAAGAGGGGTCTATAAATCCATCGTACATAAGTCTGGCTGTGGACCAAATTTCTTGCTGTGAGAGCTGCTGATCGGAAGGATGTGGAATCGATCCCGCCTCCAGTCGGATAAAAAACTGTTTGTTGTTTCCCACCTAACCGAGGTCCCGTGTTTGATGCTTTACAGCTGGCAAAAGAACCAAGGAGGCTTCTGGAACTGCGCCATCTTCTGTATCACACACTATTCCCAAAAGATTACAATAAATTGCCTCTTTCGGGGGCCGTCGCCCATATGGGTCCCCCGATGGCGAGGATAGATAAAAACATACACATCTAAAAGTTGTCATATTGTCCAAAATGGTTTGTATGCCTGTAACTTTGTCTCCTGTCGTGGGATTGACAAGTAGGTGTGCATTTTTCACAGAGCAAAGGGTAGCATACCTATTACCATAAGTTGTCGTCCCTTCTCTTGTAACGTGTAAACTATTTCAATATCTAAAATATATATTGTTTTACGTGTAACGATGATTCAGATAAAACAGTAGGAGCAATTGCCTTTAGAATTAATACCTTGAAAGAGCCATACAGTGCATTGCAGGTAATTTAGCAATCTCAGGGTGTAGATAGTGTCAGTCTTTTAAATTTTAATGGTCATGTAAACATTATTTGCAAAAAAGCAGCTCAACGGGTGAATATTCTCAAACGTATAGGATCAAATATCACCAGAAAAAAAACAGACTTACAATTGTCCATACCTTTGTGCTATCAAATTGTTACTCTTGTTCCTTACCCCGGCATTTCTGTCCATCAGAAAATACTAAAGACGATGGAAAATGTCCAAGACAGGGCAATAAGGTTTGTGTATGAGGATTATGAGTCAAGCTTGTCTCGATTAGAAGTTAAACAACATTTCCACATGATATTTTCAATATGCCATTAAAATGGAACCAGTCAATAAGATTCTAAAAAGGTAATGAGGTTATTCCCAACTCTTGGATCTAGCCTTACAAGAGATAACACGTTTAATATTTATGAAGAACATCGTCATGATGATAATTGTAGTAAAATATGTCAGTTTTGCTCAGCTCCACATTCGAAGAATGAGTTCATCATTTGTTGGTAGGGATACACTGAAAATCAGTTCATAATTGAGGAAGTGTCCCTGCCTAGATTAGAACCAGTGACCTCCCGATCAGTAGTCAATAGCGTTATCCACTCGACCACTCTGTCACTGACTCTATTAAAAGTTTTAAAACGTTATTATTGAACTATTTTTGAAATCCGCGAAGTTTTCACAATTCGAGAATTATATAATATACAAATCAGTTTTTGGAAAATAAAACCTCATATGTTGAAGGTTTTAAGTGCGGTTTTGTAGCGGATTCACTTTCGAACTGATCAACTAAATCCTTGATTGACAAAGGCAATCATTAAATTGCTAGTATTTTATAACCAAAACATTCGTAATACTTTAGTTTACGAAAACAAAAATCTTAATGTTATACTGGTACAGTTTAAAAGATTTAGATTGTTTCAGTAATATTATGCTGAATGAAATGAATTATTTTCTTTTTCAGACAAATTAATATTTCGCTATCAATATTTGTTGATGGAGATTGGTACTGAAGTGCTTCGAAAGTTGTTTGACAAATTGGTGGGCAATGACTTCATGCAGTACTTGAACACAAACAAATCTCAGTACAGACAACTCTTGTTTCTAATCAACAAAGATATTATAACTGATGAACAGAAGCAGGTACTCCCTACCATTGATATGCAACCAACTTCAGCTAACTTTGACATCACCCTGCTTGCATGCCTTCTGAGGAATGTGTGTGGTCTACGTAGCCAGAAAGATCCAGTGTGGAAGTCACCTGCACCATGTGACATATCAGTCGAGGCTGATATCACAAGATTGCGAGAAAGTAGAAACCATGTATGTACAAAACGAGGGTCATTTAATAAATTCGTAGGCTGTATTCATCATTTTAATACCCAAATGGCAGAGAAATACAAACTGTATAACATTAAACTAAAGCCTTTCTCACACAAGTACTGAACATATTGCACGAAACAACGCGTTTTACAAGAAAATAAAAATACCACCTCACCCCGCGACTACCACACACCGCTATTTATATTATGACGTAAGCAACGTTATTGGCGTTTTCTTGTTTCTATGGTTAGCCCGGGATGAAATTATGTCATCAATTTGGAAATAAACATAAACACTCCATTTTTATACGCCCGTTGAAAACGGGACGTTTTATGTGAACACCCTTGGCGGGCGTGTGGGCGGCGGCGTCCAGTTATTTGTCTGTACTCTAGCGCAAACAGTTTTCATCCGATCATCTTCAAACTTGCTGACAATGCTTATGGGCATAATATCTAGGCCAAGTTCGATTATAGGCCAAATCGGCCTAGGCCTTATTAGGTTATGGTCCTTTAATAACCAAATAAGTATGAAATTGGCCTTGTCTGTACTCTTACGCTAACAGGTTTCATTCGATCATCTTTAAACTTGCTGACAATTCTGATAGGCATAATATCTAGGCCAAGTTTGATTATAGGCCAAATCGGCTTAGGCCTTATTGGGTTATGGTCCTTTAATAACCAAATAAGTATGAAATTGGCCTTGTCTGTACTCTTACGCTAACAGTTTTCATCCGATCATCTTCAAACTTGCTGACAATGCTTATAGGCATAATATCTAGGCCAAGTTCGATTATAGGCCAAATCGGCTTAGGACTTATTGGGTTATGGTCCTTTAATAACCAAATAAGTATGAATTTGGCCTTGTCTGTACTCTTACGCTAACAGTTTTCATCTGATCATCTTCAAACTTGCTGACAATGCTTATGGGCATAATATCTAGGCCAAGTTTGATTAAAGGCCAAATCGACCCAGGCCTTATTGGGTTATGGTCCTTTAATTACCAAATAAGTATGAAATTGGCTTTGTCTGTACTCTTACGCTAACAGTTTTCATGCGATCATCTTCAAACTTGCTGACAATGCTTATGGGCATAATATCTAGGCCAAGGTCGATTTAAGGCCACATTGGCTTAGGCCTTATTGGGTTATGGTCCTATAATTACCAAAATAAATGTGAAATTTACCTTGTCTGTTCTTTAGTGCAACAGTTTTCATCTGATCATCTTCAAACTTTGTGACAATGCTTATGGGAATAATATCTAGGCCAAGTTAGATCATAGGCCAAGTCGGCTTAGGCCTTATTGGGTTATGGGCCTTTAATTACCAAATAAGTATGAAATTTGCCTTGTCTGTACTTTAACGCAAATAGTTTTCATCCGATCATCTTCAAACTTTGTGACAATGCTTATGGGCATAATATCTAGGCCAAGTTTGATTATAGGCCAAATTGGCCTAGGCGTCATTTGGTTATGGGCCTAAATTAATTACCAAATAAGTATGAAATTGGCCTTGTCTGTGCTCTACCGCAAACAGTTTTCATGCGATCGTCTTCAAACTTTGTGACAATGCTTATGGGCATAATATCTAGGCCAAGGTTGATTATAGGCCAAATTGGCCTAGGCCTTATTTGGTTATTATCCTATAATTACCAAAATAAATGTGAAATTTACCTTGTCTGTTCTCTAGTGCAAAGAGTTTTCATCTGAGTATCTTCAAACTTGGTGACAATGTTAACGGATATTATAAAATATCTAAGACAAGTTTAATTGTAGGCCAAATCAGCCTAGGCCTTCTTGGGTTATGGTCCTTTAATTAAAAAAAATGTTGGATTGTTTGTTTTTTTCATTCACCATGCCCTGAGACTCACCATGCCCCAAGACGGGCGTATTTTGTGACATTTTGGCACTCTTGTTTCATGATTAAATAAATCTACCACTATAGTATAAGTTAAGGATTAAAGCTAGACACAATTGCTTTTATATTATATTGAAAACATCTTGCACGTTTAGACTGACGTTACAAAAGCGTCCTACGGTCGCCTATCTCCCCAGCCCTGTTTCAATTTCATTACCATACTGTCTTTAGAAATTTGCTTTTTCCACTTAACCACAAGGCCACTGTATGCTGTATGTTCTCCTTTCGCTCTCTGTAGCATCTCTTGTGTGTATGCTGCATTTTTCCAGACCCATGCGCAATTTAATAGTTAAATGAATTTCCTTGGGTAAAGTCAGTCATGTTGACGTTAATGAAAACATGACTCGTCTTGATATCAAATATCTTCATAATTTGACGAAATGTCATGATCTTATTTCGCAATAATCTGGCAGAAATATAGGAATGTACATTGACTTATGTGGAATTGATGACTAGTTGAACAAATGAGAAAGGCACTTTGTGTCTGTCGGGGTTGGAAGCACGTTACTATGCTGATGATATGCTGCTGGTTTGGATTATATTGTTTATAACTTTGTATTGACCGTAGGAAATCGGTTAATGGTGGTAATGAAACAATACATTATTTTTTAAAATCAATTACGTGATGTACATGATTGTATAATCCAATGAGAACGATTGTCTACGAATATGTTGAATGACCCTTGTAGAAATGTTTTGGAGGATGTAACACTTCGTTAAAACGTTTATCTTTAAAAAGGATTGCAGCTTACACACCCTTACAATTTGATAAGTATTTCAAACTTGTAGAAAAAGCATCTAGCCAGACACTGGTCTTCATGTTTGTTACCATACTTTATAGACATTGAGATATTGTTTTATCAGGAATGCTGTAATATTTAAGTTTGAAATTATTCATGCCAGTTATGAAAAGTTGCTGGATAGACAAACATTCATACAATAAGACACTTATAATTATGTCAAGGCCTCATGGTACCTTTCAAAACCACCAAAAGTACACAAAGCTTTGCAAATGATATCCGGAGGTTTGTTTTGAAAATAAAGTGTGTACCCTACTTATCCCCGACCCACACTGAGAAATATACATAATAATTGTATTACTAATTACCATCCCTATAATTATTATAGGGATGGTAATTAGTAATACAATTATTATGGCTTAATATAGCTATCGGATAACAGTTATAACTTACTGAAAACGTCTTACCCGGTACAGTCCACTCAAAACGAAAGTAGCACATGGAACAGTGAAGGCAGCATTCAACAAAAAGAGCAGGGCACGAATGTCCGAAAATAACTGAGTAAATATTGCAACGTATTTATGCTTTCTGTGCTCGGCTGTTTTTGTTGTATGCTGCCTTCTTTGTCCTATGTTTCATCATCCTTTCGTTTATTTCAGCTTCTGCATAGCAGAACTGTGTTAATATCAGAGACAGTTTTCACAGATAAGTGGAATGACTTATGTTTGGTATGTGTTTTTCATTCATGTAGTTCATTCATTCAAAGTATTTACTAGATTTTATTGCGATAACAAACAAGCAGATTTAAAGATTATTGTCGACATTCAACATAACTTTCAAAATTGTCCGTTTTATTATTAGCTCACCTGTCACATAGTGACAAGGTGACTTATTGTGATCACTCTTCGTCCGTCGTCGGTACGTGCAACCGTCCGTGCGTCAACAATTCATTCAAACGACTTCTTCTCCTAAACCATCTGACCAATTACAACCAAACGTCACAGGAATGTTCCTTGTGTGGTCCTTTCTAAAAATAGCTAAAAGAATTGTAATCTATAGATAAGTCTGGTTGCCATAGCAACTGATAGGAAAATCTTTTAAAAAATCATAAAAAATCAACCGCTGGCCAGATTTCAAAATAATTTTACAGAAATAGTTGTTGGGTGACCCTCTTATATAAATGACATTTTTGTCTTGATTTGACAAAAAACATGGCCGCCAGTGGGTGGGGCGCTGTTTTTCCCTATGTATCTATAGTAAAATCTTTAAAAATCTTCTTCTCTAAAAGTACTGGTAGGATTTCACTATTAATTGGTAACATTTTCCTTGGGTAGTCCTTTCTTAAAAAAGCTAAAAGAATTACATTCAATGCATAACTCTGGTTGCCATGGCAACCAATAGGGAAATCCTAAAAAGATCATAAAAAATTAACCGCTGGCCAGTTTCAAAATAATTTTACAGAAATAGTTGTTGGGTGACCCTCTTATAAAATGGACATTTTTGTCATGATTCGTCAAAAACATGGCCACCAGTGGGCGGGGCACTGTTTTCCCTATTTATCTATATTGAAATATTTACAAATCTTCTTCTCTAAAAGTACTGGTTGGATTTCATGTTAAATGGGTAACAATGCTCCTTGGGTTATCCTTTCTAAAAATGGCTAAAATAATTATAATCCATGCACAACTCTGGTTGCCATGAGAACTGATTGGAAAAACTTTTTAAAAAAACCGCTAAAAATTAGGTACTACTTGATCAATGTTCACAGGTGAGCGACCTAGGGCCCTGTGGGCCCTCTTGTTAGTTGTATGAATAATATTTGATTTCTACGTGTGTGTGCAATTCGTTTGATATGTTTCATGTGGAAACAATATACAACATAATGTCATATTTATCTGCACTCAAACTTCAAGACAGAACAACACTTGCTTTTATCATTTATAGGAAAATATTCATACCGTACTTGTAACAATATTGTGTTTAAATAAATAGTGAGAAATGACTATGCATGATGGCAACTAACTGGCTTATACCGATGGCATTCCTGTCAGTCAGTATAGCAGACGAATATAACGTAACCAGCATGTGCTGTGTTGGTCCATATCAAAGTACTGGTTAAAATATTTATAATGTAGGGTTACTGCAGGTCTGTGAAGTTAGAAGTTAGTTGTTAGTTTTTCATTCAGAAGTGAAGTCAAATTTATGAACAGCTGACCGCAGTGAACTCTGAAATGAAATCAAAATTGAAAATATGAATAGCTGACGGATGTTACCCCAGAAGTTAACTCGGAAGCGAAGTAAAAATTAAGTTCACATCTGACAGAATGTTCATATGTTTTATTTCACTTCTAAATGAACAACTAACTACTAACTTCCAACTTGACATACATAGTTACTACATGGTTTATCGTTTTATATTAGCTGCAGAGTCTTTGGATTGTATATGGGGCAGGTCTTGTCAAAACAGCTTGTATTCATTTTTGCCTGATTAAGCTTAGCTGGCGTGAAAATCTGGTTGTCGTGGAATTTCCACGTCTTGTTGTAAAGTGTGTTGATGTTAATTTTTGACATTTTTGAGAGAATTTTTTACTTTAGGAACAAAATGATATTTAATGCGGACGCAAATGTATTATGAAGAGTTATATTTAGTTCTAATTCTTTGTTGTTGATTTCTCGCACAGGTTCTTACTAGACTTAGTACAGTTGTTGGCATGACAAACATATCTACACTGATCAATGTTGCTGAAAGTATGGATTTGGATGACGAGTTAAAGAAACGCTATGATGAATCACTAAATGCATGGGATAAAGCTGAACAGTTATTTGATCGTGGAATCGAGGGATTGAAACTTGGCCAATCTGAATTAAAAGATGGTCAGTCGGAAATTCAACATGACCTATCCAAATTGGGAGACAGTCAATCTCAATTACAAACAAACCTGTCACTCATGAAGACAAATATGGTAAAACTTGAAAGAGGTCAACGAGATCAAGGGAAACTTATGCAGGCCATCAGGAAAAATCAAACGACTTCTAAACGCCATCTTGAGTCCATTGAAAATTCTCTCCGGGAACAAAAACGTTGTAAAACGGATACTGATGCAGGTAAATCTTGAACATTTGACAATTATTTCAAAAAGTCTGCCAATGATGAACACCTGTTATTGAATTCATCAATCTACTGTAAAGCAACAAACGCCTACGATCATTGCCTTGTTAGAACCTTTTAAAATAATGCGAACATTTATATGCTTGATATTGTAAAAAATGATAAACTCCTTGGAGTACAAGTCGATCAAAACTTAACCTGGAAAAATCAAGTTGAAAAAACACTAAAAAAGTGCAACTCCCTACTTTATCTTCTAGTAAGAATAAAATGCTATCTTGACTTGCATGCTCGCAAACTATTTTTTAATGCTTATATTTTACCTCACTTGGATTATTGTAACACAATATGGGGGAACTGCTGCACAAAAGTACTAGATGATTTGATAAAATTTCAAAAGAGAGCAGTCAGAATAATTTTAGATAAACCATATGATGCACCATCCAGTGATCTTTTTAAGCAACTAAAATGGATGACATTTCCACAACGTGTCGAATACAAAAAAGCCATGACAATTTACAAATCTCTAGATATTAAAAACCCAAAATGTCCTGAATATATCTCAAATAAATTTGAATATGTTAAAGAATCAGGCCTTAGGTCTTCAAGTCAAAAATTACTTCATAAACCAAAACCAAAAAAGGAATTCTTTCGAAAGTCATTAAGCTACACTGGACCAATACTTTGGGAAAAGATACCTTTTTATATAAGAACTGCTAGCTCTCTCGAACGATTCAAAAGAATGTATTTAAAATGGAAGTTTCCCGACTGGGACTACCAATAAAATAAGTATGTTCTATAATCGTTGTAAATATTATGTCTCTTAACTTGTTTATATTATGTCTTTGTATCATAGTGAGTATTTGAATAGCACAGTCGTGTTTATACAAACTTTTCATTATTCATCTTAGTTAATATGTTTTATCTACATGTGTACTTTCATTCAATTGTTATGTTTGCTTACTTTCATTTCAGTTGTTAAGTTTACTCTGTTTGCAACTATCATGTTAAATGTATGTATTATATGTTGAGGTCCGCATGGACGATTGTGTTTATATGCAAATGTGTTAACCTCGTAAAATAAAGTCATTATTATTATTATTACAGTAGTTCAGAACACATAAGGTAACTGCATATTGACTGCATGTCAATATGGCTTTTTGGCAGAAAGAACTATGTTTTGCTTTGCCATGAGTATGTTTAAGGCTCATCCTCACTAACTAGTATAAAGATCGACTGACGGCTATTTTTTTCGAGTGCACATGTTTGTATGTACGTACAATTGGTTTGCACTGTGTTACACAAACAGACACGATAACGTTATTTTGTGGGATGGATACCCTGATACCCGGTACATTATAAATTTGTTTCAAATTACCTAAATTTCAGATCTTCGGGAAATAGTGAAGAAGAGTTATCTGAAATACTGCAGTAAAATTAAATTGTTTCCGCTGTGTGGGGAAGATGAAGATATGATAGAGATGTTAACGATCTACCAACCACCCGAACTGTTCCATCTACCTTATCATAGAAACAGACAACAAGAGGGAAACTATCCAATTTCATCGTTCAAGGAAATATTTTGCAAGGTTGATAACTGTTTCAAAAATATATACATTACCGGTGATGCTGGGGTTGGTAAAACTACATTTTGTCAGCACATGTGTCTGCTGTGGTGCAAGTCAATATCAGGTGAAAAAAGTGGCAACAATGTTCTACAAAGAGATATTGATTTCATGGCGAAATTTGACTTCGTTTTTTGTATATCTTTGACTGATAATGTGCACGAAGATATGACAGATATGATAATTGATAACTTCTTTTACACCAGATCTAGCGATAATAGGGAGGAAATGATCAAATCTATTGAAAGTGTTCTTCAACAAAAAAATTGTTTAGTAATTTTTGATGGACTCGATGAGTGGAAACCAACCGGTAACGCAATACGTGGTAGAAAATGTCCTTTGCCAAGAGGAATATCATCAGAGAAATGTACGTACCTGACGACTTGCCGACCTTACAAACTGGAACAAGCACGTTTGTCTAGCAATGATGTTGATCATCAAGTCCAGATGACGGGTATAAACGAACAATCAGCTGTGTGTTATGTGACAGAGATTGTGAATCGTGTTAATCACGTTGATCGTAACACTAGAAATATTGATGATTTCTTGAAAGAAGTAAGTGACTGTGAACTAACCGACCTGATAAGGATACCAATGATTGCTTCTCAGATTGTGATGCTGTGGTACAGGCAAACATTAACAAACATGTCTAGAGCACTTATATACGGTTACATAGTAGATATGCTGTTTGAAAGGGCTGAAATGAAGGCAAAAATAGAATTGCCTGTTACCTCTGTTTCTAGAGTTAAACTTCTAGACTCCTTTTCAGAACTACCATATCTTAATAGATATGTTTCATTATTAGAAAAAGTATGCACTCTGTCATTTAGATCTTTGCTTCAACAAAGTGACACAGATCTTGTATTTACTACTCATCAGTTAATGTCAAAGCCATTCAACATTTCCTCTGAAGAAATGCAGTTTTTGTGCAAGATCGGGATATTGTCAAAAAACAAAGTTATTGGACATTTTGGAAAACAAGAACACAAATTGTCCTTCTTGCACAAAAGCTATCTTGAATTTCTTGCAGCCATGTATGTTACTGTATTTGACTGCAATAACATGTTTGATTCTGTAATGAAGACTTGGACAACTGTTGATAATGTTGTGCAATATGAAAGTTTTTTTCTCCTGCTCGCTGGTTTTGTGTGTCATAAATTTGACCATATATTGCAAACTGTGTTCAGAACAATATCAGATGATTTAGGTACATGCAGAAGGAACTCTATATTTCACTATGACTGTGATTTTTACAGAAATCCTTTCAGGTCGCAATTGGAATCGCTACAGAATATTGTGCTCAATTGTTATAATGAAATACTTAAATCGCATGATACCAGTTTGTTTTTGAAACTTGAAGACTTTACAATTGTAGATGATTCTAGTTTTGATATTTTGGAAGGACTTTTGTTGGTGAACACGTCATGTTTAAAATCAATAAATTCTGTTCAAGGAAAGTATTACCGGTCTTTCGATAGGATCGACTGTCTGCAATGTTTAAATATTGGTCAGGTGGTGTCTACTGACTTTGAGAAGTTTACGAATTGCATGTTGCGTAACAAGTCTACGCTAAACACTCTTTGTGTCAATGGCTGTTACCAGCCTCCAACAATACCCGAGTTACCTATGAGAAGTCTCCGTCATCTGACAGCATTGTCTCTCTCTGATATTCAAATGTCCCATAAAGGATTACACGACATGGTGAAATTTCTTTCCGACAATGTTTGCTTTGAAAATATTAAACTGTATGACGTGTCTTGCCATGAACACCGAAATGACCATAGTGACTGCGTATTTACGCTCAATCTTTTAAATCATTCCAAGCTCCTTACGTTATGTCTGTGGGGTGTGGACATACTATGTAATATGGTCAATGATAATTGTTTACAGTACCTCACATTGTGGCCATTATCGAAATATGCTGCTAGTGGTTACATTGGTATATTGGATTGTCTTGGTCATTCGCAACTTGAACACCTTTATATCAGTGATCATGGCGTGTTAGATCATCAAACAACAAAAGCATCGATTGCTACACTGAAGACTCTACCGCGTTTGAAATCATTAACACTCTGGGAGATGAACCTAGAAAATGATACTCTATTGCAGCTACACCCTGGGGTAAAGCAAATGCAGATAGGATTCAGGCATGTCATTATGAGCCTGAAGTGTTTTAATAGTTTTATTGAAAATATAGTAAGGAATGAGTCCATGCTGAAAGTTGAGTTACGTGATACTAAGCTTACATCATTTGACGGAGAAACTCTCCGGGAACTGTCTGTGAAAGAGTCAGTAGAGTATATGAATAGGTTCCTGAATAAAATCCCTACTGTAAACATTGTACATAAACTTGACAATATGTTACAAGTCCTTAATACAGCTTGTATTTGTTTCCTGAGAAATGTTATGATTATAAATGAGTTGAAAGCTCAAATCAATGTGAATGAAACCAAACGAAAATACTGTTTTTTTATCATAATAAGTAACATTTTACACGTAGACGGATCACGGGATGGTGTAAATTAACCAAGCAGAGCCGGCGTGTTGAATCTGGAATTGAGAAAAAAAAACACGCTAAACTACAATGCAAAGGACACGTTCAGAAGAACTTTACAATCAAGATCAACACAAGATCTAAAATCAAGATCTAAACTGTTTTGGACACAATCAGGCAGGTCAAAATGACATTGGTATAATACGCCTGGTAATGGGTGGTATATGATAATACCGCTAATCACATGTGACAGTATCGTAACGCACCCACCACAACTCGAGAAAAGGGGAGAGAATATCATATGGAATTGACCGAGACTTCATGGAGGTTGCGATACAAGTACCTGTGAGTGTAGCTACCCGTACAAGTATAAGTTGCAATTAAAGTTTGCATGCGATTCATAACACAGGTAAATGTATCATTGATGAAGAATAGTTTGATACAGTTACCTGTGATTCATAACACGTGCGTGTAAAATCACTTGACAATTGAAACATGATTTCTTCATTAAACGAAATGAGTGCTTATATAAACTCAATGAGTCCATGGGTTACAAAGTTTTGAGTTTTATGCGCAAAAGAAGGACCCACGTAGTCGTTCAAGTTAAGTGCTCAATTTCAGAACATTGCAAATGTAAGAACTTACACAGGACGTTCACACACGTAGTAGAGATCGTAATTGTTCGACAAACAACTGTAATCGCTCCAGTGAGAGTTATATTTACCAACCATGGCCACCCAACGTGGTCCCGCTGAAAACAAACACGTATACATTAAATGTATGTATTTCTTCTACGAAAGACCGGTGAAGAAATTTCAAGGCTCAAAAATACAAGATTCCAAATCGCGAAATCACGAAATCGTGAACTATTTTAATGAAATTTAGTACCATACAATGGGCATGCACACATCTGTATTAAGACTTTTAGGATCGAGTCCTCGAGGACTGGTGCAAATGAACATTTAACGCTTACGTATACACTTATACCCACGAATGTCTCAAAATAGTGCCGATTTGTTCGGACAAAATTGATGATATTTAGCCTAGGTCCCACGGAGGAATTTTACATCGGTGATGTTCTCCCGATTTCTTCCGGTACCACCCGATTCATATCAAATCGTTCCGATATCACAAACTGTCTCATGAAGCCTGCCCTAGACCACGAGGCACCTGTTCCCAATGTCCTGAAAGCGCATTAATTTCAATCGGAAGTATATTGCCGAGGCAAAAAAATGTTCGATGGAACATAGGTTTTATACACTTATGTCCACAAATACGAGTATCTCAAAATATTGCCGATTCGTCCGGGCAAAATTGATGGTATTATGCACTGTATTTGCTACGACGAGCAAAATATTTTGAGAGACAAACAGTGCGAAACCTTATTGTATATGTGTATATCTACCAAATCTCGTAGCAAAGAGAAAGGGAAATCAGAGATAAACAGTATGTTAGTGACTAACTTCTGAGCCTTTTACAAAGGTGAACGATACTGATAATAATGTAATGTAAGAGATAACATAGTGTCATCGGTGAAGGATTCAATAAAAGTATTTTATAATCTTATTTCATTGAAGAATACGGATAGCCAAGCATATCGTCTGTTACTCATCAAGAGTTTTATATGGTGTGTTCTGATTGGTTGTCCTTATCCTTAAGTCAAGTAAGATCAATATTGAATACCACCACAGAACATTCATACATACTGTGTATGGGGTATTTAGGTTGCCAGTAGGTATAAGATATGGGTGTCCTAGTGCCTGTTGACGTGTTCTCCCAAACCCAGCCATGACTTGCGCAGTCGTCCACCGGTCCATACAGCTGACGAATGAGCACCACCCTTGTCTGTGTCTGTTTAAAATACCTTAAGATGCTTGATTATTACAAATACCGGTAGCAAATCCGCGTAAAGTCAATAAAACGACACAATTTGACACATAGGTTACTGATTTCTGGTCCCGATCTCTCGAAGCATCTCAATATGAGAAAAATCTCAGCTGAAATATTGTCACATGTCGTTTTATAGTGAGTTTCCAAGTGAGACTAGACTCAAAATTGGTATCACAAAATATAAACATTATTTTTAGTTTATTACAGTGCATTTGTCAAGAACTCCAACTTCAGATTTGTCTGTAACTCAGACTCTAATTTGAGCAAAATCTATTTGAAATGAGATTTCTACTTGAGATGCTGCGGGAGATCGGGGCCAGTTTTCGTCATAGGCAAATGTAAAGAACAGCTATGGTAACAGCTAAATGTGGTCTTCGTTGACTAGTGGGAGCTCGAAACAGGTTCAATGTCATTATAAATTGCCTAACGGAAACTAAAAGTGGGTATTTGCAGGTTCTGGAAAAGTGTTCCTTGTCCGACGGTGGTCTTAACAATACAACACAGGTTTACGTGTACTACTTACAGTATTTGGTCTCTCGTAACAAGATAAATATCTAAACCTAGACAAGTATTGAGTATGATGACAACACATCATATAACAAACAGCAAGGTCAAACTATATATCGTTGAATTGGTCTAGAACATTGCTGTTAAATTCTATTGTAGGTAGTATTATCCCTATGGTATGCTATAGACTAGAAGAAGAATAACGCTACAAGTGGCAGCAAAGTTCCTCTCATCAAAGTTCGACCTGCCATCCCTAGTATAACAGTTTCATACACCTGCTTTCAAGAGCTACATGCCCAAGCTGATTGATCTAGATTCAACAGTAAAACGGCTGAAATACCTAGTTTTAGCTGTCTGAAACACAGACACATATTACATCGATCCTAACAGAGACAACATTCTATATGTGACAACATAGCAATACACGGCAACCGTTGCACTACTTTCTGCATCGGAACGCTTATACGTTATTTGCGTTAGCTGTGTTTTAACGGTCATTTATACACGTCTCGGTTTCCTCTATGTGTTTATAGGTACAAATTTAATTGCCTGGTGCGTTAGAACTGATAATAAGATGGTTGCTATATAAGAAATGTAATATAAACACTAACTGAACACCGGATATTGATTCAGGAACCCAGCGAGTGCTTGTTGCTCCTGTTTTGATTCGATAAAAACCAGATGCGAGTTTTTCTGTACACATTGATTCTGAAAGTATAAATAATGTTTGCAGAACATCCACTTCAGCTATGCCACCTGTACGAAATCCAGTTTGGCTAGACCCAAAAGCTTTAGAAAACAATCTCGATGGCAATAATAAGGATCTCAAAGGGCTGCTTCATAATCAGTATGAATTTTTAAAAACAAAGTCCAGTTAACTTGCGAGTATAAGAAGTTCGAATCACGTATGACGTCATATTTATGTATAACAAGGGAAGTAACTGCGATAACATATCCAAACAACCGTAACATTTCGGGTATTTCCGCCAATGCCGAATATGTTGTTACACGTTACGTCAGTAATATCCGAGGGGTCCCAATTGATATCATTCGAGTTAATCATGTACTTGCTTTATTTGTTACCACATGCATTTACAAAATGTGTCAGTGCTGGTATTTTTTGGGGGGGTTACTTATATCACAGATCGGCATATACTTAACACTAACAACTCAAATTGTTAATAACGGTATGGACACATATGGCCAGTAGTATACTTGACTTACACTGGCATCCATAAAACTTCTTGTCTCATTAAGCATGATAAGATAACACGATGTATGAAACCGCACCCAACCATTTAAACAATGTACTGAAATACAAAGCATAAACTACATTAACTACTGGGGTATAATTGTTTATTTTGTCTGCGCATTTGTTGCTCCATTCGGCTCTATTTACGTACATCTGTAGTATTCGGGTACCATTTTTAAAGAGTATCTTATTAGAAAACTTATAATTTGATGTCGACTTAATACAGGGTAGCAATACCACGCGGGTTTTGGCTACAGTTACAAGTAGAAATTTGCAAACATTGGAACACAAACAGTGTAGCCATCAGAATTTTATTTCGTCATCGATTTCTTTAAAATATACGCCACGCTAAGGGGAAAAGTATTTGCTTTCCGTGAAATATACACTTACACGTTCCACGATTTCACAAGGTAATGGACAAAACGGCACAGCCGCTGAAAAAGATGGAAAGCAAATAATTGTCCCCTTAGCGTGGCGTATATTTCATAGGAATCGATGAAGAAGAAAAATACTAACGGCTATTTTATTTTCCAATGTTTACAAAATTTCTTCTTGTAACTGTAGTCAAAAGTCACGTGGTATTGCTACACTGTAATAGCATAGTATTAAAGATGTTAACTTCGAAATCAGATACCATCATTAGTTTTGCACGTGTTAACTTTACTGATTGCGCATGCGCACTGACGAAATTCACTAGTCTGATGAATTTCACGTTATATTGACACGTACCTGTAGGGTTGTCGTCCTTGAGAAAGATTGTATTGCACCAGAAATAGTTGTTGGTACTTCCGAGCGTCTAAGTTACAAATAAAACAGTTATACGTTGTGATTTATATTTATCTGAAAAGTATAAATCCTATCGACATGGGTGTCACGGAAGAACAGTTGCTTAGATTAAAAACAAGTTAAATAAAAAATATTGTGCGTGACAGGGACGGCACTGTCGAGCATGGTAGGCTTCTAACAAGCTCAAATGACTTGCTTCGGTTAAAAACATTGGAAGTAAACTCTTTTTTGAAAGGTCTGTTTCCAATGATCTTTTTCAATTATGATATAAACATCTTCGCTGTGGTGATGGAAACATAAGCTCAGCCTCTGGGTTCCACACATTCTCAACACAATTACTTTTTTAGGATTGGAATTAACGGCAGGGTGTGGGGAACGGTTATGTGTTGGGCATTGTGCCTAGTAATTGTGGTATGTTATGTTTTCTGTGCTCGGCTGGTTAAGTTGGGTGCTGCCTTCTCTAACTTTGTAATTTTTTTTTAAAACAATATTGTTTTAGAGAATATTCTTACGCTTGTTTTTCACAGATAAACATGCCAGCAGCCACTGTCTACACATCTAAAATCTCGCCATGTATACCCTTCACTACCAATCATTGCTAAACATGTCTCCGTATTATCAGAACCTATCAATATATTGAGTACATTGAATAATCAAAACTTCGTTCAATATTGTACATAGAATATACATTTTGTACTAAAACATAACAGGGACAATGGCTTATGAGTTATAAACTTAACATTACAAACGTTAATATTGTTATTTTTGCAGATGCACAAATGATTTAAAAGTATATTTATATATTTCCACCCACTTTGAAGTTTTCGAGCAAAGTTATTTTCCGAGCTCTCCTGTAATTCAGGCAAGTTTATACGTGGGTAATGTTTTATCAAAGCACTTAAAGTTATATTAAAGTTACGTTTAGATTTGATTTTACAATTAATTACAACTACACATTAAGGTATAGGAATCTACAGTGCATTTGTATTAACAAATAATGAGATATAATTTATGTCCATAATAAATTGAGCTAATCGCCCGGCATCATAGATGGATGTCTGAGTGTTTACGACATATTTATATAAAACCATATAAATATAATTATAATAGATAAAGTCCACAGATTTCATAAACAATTTACACGTCCAGTTTATATATTTATTTCCACAAAGTTTTACACTGATTTCAGTAATCAAATACATATAGTGTCCACACAATGCTATCACAAAATATCATCCATTAATTGATCGTGTGTAAATAATGATTTCTCTTCTTTATCGAAGGCCGTTTTCTAGTTTCTGTCTGTGCAGGGTTATGTCGTCAAACCGGGTTTTACGCATTTTGTGAACATTCTATGCTCGACACAGGCGACATTGTGTACGTGTATTGATAAAAGTTGTATTTTTTATGTATAATATTATATTGTCTTGAAGTGTGCAGTACAAATTAAATGATTGTATTCGGCTTGTTTAAAATATTGGACATAATGTTGAGTTGGGTATATGAGGGACAGTCATAAAGAAAGACCCCTGTCTTATGTATTCTTAGAATATAACCTACATTATGAGCCAATGAAAACGCCGCATTTTGGCGGTTAACCGAAAATTTAATCATTAAAATTTTCTCTTCACAGACTTTACGTCATGCGTTGGCGCTACTTTCTATCGGCCAATCAGAATGCAGAATGTTATATTCTAAGTTAGTTAGAACATATTAAGTAAATTTTAATGACTAAAAAGGACTCGCTTCGCTTCGCTCGCTCCGCCCTTTTTAATCATTAAAATTTACTTAATATGTTCTAACTATAACATAGTATAGATGTGAAAGATATTTTATCGGGTCGAATCCCTTTGTACAGACCCTATGTTAGATTAAAGAAGATGTAACTCATCAGTCTACTATTTTTCATGACATTTTTCCCAAAATAAAACCTAACTTAAATTGAAAAAAAGTTATGATAATTAATTGACAAAATATTGTAACATGAAACGTTACCCAAGTCTAAGTCTCCTTGACCTCAAACTGGTCCGTTTTATATGTCCATTTGATGTGCATTATTAAATGAACAATATCCATGCAAATATGTGGCAATATATATAAAAAAAACTTCACACCAGAACATAGGCTATATCGGGTGTGTTTGTAAATATGTTCGGAAGCAAGAGTTGTTGCCCCTTTCAAAACATCTACACCACTTTCAGACCTGGCATCCACATTTTCCCAAAGCCTGGATGTCTATATTATTCGAAAATAACATCAAACTTTTTCTACCAGATGAGGTAAATGAAAATCCATTTTAAGGCCCTTTTGAAATCTGTCTCCTTGACTATTCAATATTTGTAACGCTTTGACATGCTGCTTTGTGTTTCACTTGAAGTTTTCATTGAGTGGTCCACATCTCACCTAACTTCTGAAGTAGAAATCTTAGCTCAAAATGAGGTTTTGCTCAAATCGTAGTCTAAATTTAAGACAAAACTCAAGTTGGCGCTCTTAAAAATTTAGACAAAAGTTTCTGTTTTGTAATACCAAATTTGAGTATTGTTTCGCACGGAAATAAACTCAAAGATAATTAAGTGGCACTATTTGAGCTGCGACTAAGTTGATATTGAGTGAACCTTTGCATATTGAGGTTAAATACTAAACAAAGCAGTGCAAATGTTCGAATGAATGCCAATTTGCGGTGTTCGCATTATTGAGGCTACCATTATGTGAGATTTTAATCTAAAATTCAAAATTTATTTCGGTACAATCTTACGGTATACTTTGTCTGCGTTTAGATGATGTGTAATCATGCGTTGTTCATCTGCCGAGTTAATGGTAACCAAATGTGAGTGTTACTTGTGACAATACCGCTGAAACATGAAACATACATTTGATTAACCTCTACACGGTACTGGTACAGTATTTAAATACATTGTACTTTAATGATAACTAATATAATGGTAATTCCGCCAGAAGATTATTGTTTAATAAAGTTTGTTCCTTTATAAGAGTTCAATTATCAGCAACTGACCAAGTGTTGAGCTTTTTGTATGCATTGTTATACATTACCAAAATGCTTTTCTAATCGTCACACTGTATCATGTTACTAGTAAATAAAGTTAGACTTATACATGGATATGAAAATAACACAATGAAATCATCCTGTCTTTCTGGTGCGCCCATCATACTTACACGAGCATCTAAATGACTTTTCCTATTATTTAAATGGAAGGCGTAACAGCTTGCTTCAAATAACACCCATCCGTCGGGACATGTTGCTGAAATTATAAAATAATAAGCCAAATACCGCCATTGAATAACCAACATTCTAACACGATCTGCGGATTAATCCATTAAATATAGAGCCGACCTGGTCATGTACTATTACCCCCATAAAACATGGTATCAAATTGGCTGTTACTATTTACGCCCCGTATCACGTGACATATTGATGAAAGAATTAACGTAAAATTTATAGTAAACCTTCAACGAAACGCGATGACAAGGCAAGATGCACGGGTAGCCAGTGTTACAGCTATGACGCATCGAATTTTAGAAACTCCAATATAATCATTAAATCATAAAAACTTCTGATAATCAATTCATTTATATTTTTGATTTCATTAAATAGCTACCCTATACTCGTGTTATTAAAATTGTTTCAATGTTTAAAATGTGTTATTTCCTTCAGAAAATTACGAAGGTCGTTTTCATTAACGAGGGAGGTAATTGTACCAGCTAATAAGCCACTCAATTTCAGCGTGGAAATGTCAAATGGGTGAAAATGGAATGCACGCAGTTAAATAGTGCGGTATATTATCGTATATAGAATCGAAATAAAAACCCTGTTCTTGTATTTTGTCGGTGAACAAAACACGGGCACTCGTTCGGATGCGGAAAATTAAATCACTCGTGCTACGCGCTCGTGATTTAATTTTTCCGCATCCGAACTCCTGTCCATGTTTTATTCACCAACAAAATACGCGAACAGATTTTTATTTTTTAAATATTAGACATACTGCAAACATTTTACTTTAGCCCCCATAATATAATATAAGATGTTTTCTTGTCATCAAAAAGCATAACGAAATGATTTTTCTTGCTAGTTCGTTTCGCCAACCAACATGCCAATATCATTTCAAATGGTAGAAATATTTCCTACAAATCAAGTAATTCAGGGTTTGACTGGAACGTTTGGGTAATGATACTAGTGTATACATGCCAAAATACATTGTATTGTACATAGACATGTTACAGAGTTACGGTAAAAAGAACATACGCATGTGCCTTGGTTCTGTTGTCGTTTTATGCATTGTCGTCGGATTAGGTGTACTCGTTTTTGTGGTCGCTGGATTTGGAATAGTCTTTGTTTTCGTTGGTTGTTTTGATGCCGTCAATTTCGTCGACGGATTGGGTGTACTCGTTTTAGTCGACGTTGGATTTGGAGTATTTGCTGTTGTCGTCGGTTTTTCCGATGCCGTTGTTATCGTCGGATTGGGTGTAGCCATTTTTATGGTTGTTGATCTGATCGTCGGATTTTGTGTAGTTGTTGATCTGATCGTCGGATTTGATGTAGTTGTTGATCTGGTCGTCGCATTTGGTGTAGTTGTTGATCTGGTCGTCGGCTTTTGTGTAGTTGTTAATCTGATCGTCGGATTTGGTGTAGGTGTTGATCTGGTCGTCGGAGTTGGTAAAGTTGTTGATGTGGTCGTCGGGTTTGGTGTAGTTGTTGATCTGGTCGTCAGATTTGGTATAGTTGTTGACCTGGTCGTCGGATTCGGTGTAGTTGTTGATATGGTCGTCGGATTTGGTATAGTTCTTGATCTGGTCGTCGGATTTGTCGAAGTTGTTTATCTAATCGTCGGATTTGGTATAGTTGTTGATATGGTCGTCGGATTTGGTGTAGATGTTGATGTAGCCGTTGGTTGTGAAGTTTTGATAAACAAAGCCGTCGGTGTTGTAAATGGTGTTGTATTTGGTATCGACAATGTCGTACGCTGACGAAGACATTGTTCCACCAAGCACTATGTAATTTGTAAACAACTTAGAGATAGAATAGAATACTTATATTATCGAAAAAACTCACTTCGTTACTAAAATCTGTACATTTTCCTAAGAAGATCCAACGTTTTAAGGATTAGATTCGAAAGTAAATTTGTACATTTGTATTGGCTTAGTTAATGTAAGAATGCAAACACATGATATTAAATTATAAATGCTAGCTCTGATCAAATACTTTATTTGCTTCCTCAGAATGTGTTAAAAGGTGCCTAACTTCATATGATGATAAAACCCCAGCGTCTTATTTTCTATATTTCTGTTATTACTTACTTACCTCCGTCTGTTGACGAGATTTGACCTTCACATTCCTCGATCGCCAGGGCACTAGGTGTATTGATGATATAACCAACCTAAGAGGCAAATAGAATACACGTGACGACAATACACACTCTAAATACTCATTTCGTGGCAATTCAAAGGAATATTCCCCCCATTCATCTACTATTCCCATACGTTTTCAATAGGTGCTATGTCTGGTGACAAAACGGACCATTCCATCACATTAACATTTTTTTGTTGAAGGAAATGACAATAGGCTGTATAACATCCTCGAGCATTAACATTCTTCTCAGGGAAAGCCAACTCTTTTGTGTGGAATCTAGTAATTCCGATCCAAACATGAACGCTTCGTAGAGACCCACGAGTGATAAGCGGCATTTGACCATGTGGTTGCTATGGGTAATTTCCGTTTTAAAAACATGTAACAAGTCAAATAGTTTCCTGCGGGTGATTACCTGCGGCCTTGTAATTTAGTTGTATTGTTTAGGATGTGGTTTTTGTGTGGCGTAAACGCCACACAATGATATTACCACTTTTCAGCTTACGACCAATTTAACGCATTAGGCCTCGGCAAATAAATAGTTCTATGATTTGAACAATATTACAAGCATGCAACACAGGTTACACGTATCATTGGACCTGATTTGTTTACATTACCAACATTTACTTATATTAAGACCAACAATTTTATCAGACTTTTATTTTTAGAGGATTTTTATAGCAAATCATTCCGCAACGGACTATATTTTTACTACCAACGAATGTTCTCACTGGTGGCGGGAATCTAATAGTTCCCACGGTTTTCAATCGTATACTGTAACGTATGTAAATCACTCCGCCGCTGCACATTGCAGACGATGACCTAATTATGTTGTATACAAACATTGATGCTATATATAGCTGGTGGGGGGAACTGAAATAGTTCTACGTACATATCGATCGGCCGATTAACGATGTTGTCGCGGTAAGCGTTAAACGCACTAGTCAATTTCTACCGTGCTTTATATAGAACCTCATAATTTTCGTATCTATTATCCGATTTTGAATATTTAAAGCTTGTAATGAAGCAGAGATATATGTCTCTCTTTTAGACAACATTCAACACGATACCCTAATTAGTTAATCCACGGCGACGAGTAAGAATCCGTTCCGCGTAAAAGTAAGTTTAAAATATCCCGTTTTATACCAAATAAACGGTCGAAAATCATCAATTATTAATTTAATATTCGATCGATTTTGTTCGTTAAAGCTTGTTTTAAAAGCTAATACTTAAAGGTTTTATAAAATGTAAAACTTGTTTTTAAAGCATTAATCGGCCGATCGATATGTGGGAGCGACGCCATGTTTACCCCTTTTACATACGTTAATATAGCGTGTCATTTAATTAACATGCGTGGTCATACGGAGAATAAACAGTCAGTTATCTTGACACTGGTCGAATTATCCAAGTCGTTAAAAATGGTATTTGTAAATATCCCTTCATTGATGCTCAGCAGTTACTTAAGTACGTTCCAGGTAACTGCTGGTTCTCTTGGTGTCTTTAGCAGCACAAATGTTTGAGTAAGGGTGGGCTTATCAGAACTGTGACATAAAATTATGATACAACCTGGATTCGATATTGGATTTAATGGCATCAGTACGCCACACAGTAGTACCTTCAGTGCTTTGATTGCAGTTTGGGTGCAATTCGAATTTATTCCTGTGTAAGTTTAAATTAATGTTTCTGTCAAAATAATTCCAATACATGTAAAATCGGACAATACCGATTATCCTCCAATTATTTGGTTGTGTTAAATGTATGTGCCAAACGAATGAACAAATTCAAAAGAATTAGAAAAAAAAATTATCATGTATCAATACCATGCTTCTGTTAATCAAAGCGATGTGTTCTCTACGTGATGTAGTGCATTGCGCATTGCATTTATTACTGACCGGAAATCTAATGCAGCTGCAGACACCTGCTGTTTAGATTCGTGGTCTCGCGTTCAAAGTGAAATTTCGGAATAGTTTTGCTTTCTTTGGTAAATAAACTATTGTAATGCGATAAAGACCGATGTTATCCGCATGGAATAATGGAATTAGTCATGTTCACGGCATTCTTACAAAATGCATCTTTTTTTGGATTTTTTTTTTGAAATCGTAAACCATCGAGAATAGGTCACGTGCCCCTCCATGGACAAAAAACTAGACCGACAGACAGACCGACGGACCGACCGACCGACGGACCGACCGACCGACGGACCGACCGACCGACCGACCGACCGACCGACGGACCGACCGACCGACGGACGGACGGACAGATCGACAGACAGACAGACAGACAGACAGACAGACAGACAGACAGACAGACAGACAGACAGACAGACAGACAGACAGACAGACAGACAGACAGACAGACAGACAGACAGACAGACAGACAGACAGACAGACAGACAGACAGACAGACAGACAGACAGACAGACAGACAGACAGACAGACAGACAGACAGACAGACAGACAGACAGACAGACAGACAGACAGACAGACAGACAGACAGACAGACAGACAGACAGACAGACAGACAGACAGACAGACAGACAGACAGACAGACAGACAGACAGACAGACCGACCGACCGACCGACCGACCGACCGACCGACGGACCGACGGACCGACCGACCGACCGACCGACCGACGGACCGACCGACCGACCGACCGACCGACGGACGGACGGACAGATCGACAGACAGACAGACAGACAGACAGACAGACAGACAGACAGACAGACAGACAGACAGACAGACAGACAGACAGACAGACAGACAGACAGACAGACAGACAGACAGACAGACAGACAGACAGACAGACAGACAGACAGACAGACAGACAGACAGACAGACAGACAGACAGACAGACAGACAGACAGACAGACAGACAGACAGACAGACAGACAGACAGACAGACAGACAGACAGACAGACAGACAGACAGACAGACAGACAGACAGACAGACAGACAGACAGACAGACAGACAGACAGACAGACAGACAGACAGACAGACAGACAGACAGACAGACAGACAGACAGACAGACAGACAGACAGACAGACAGACAGACAGACAGACAGACAGACAGACAGACAGACAGACAGACAGACAGACAGACAGACAGACAGACAGACAGACAGACAGACAGACAGACAGACAGACAGACAGACAGACAGACAGACAGACAGACAGACAGACAGACAGACAGACAGACAGACAGACAGACAGACAGACAGACAGACAGACAGACAGACAGACAGACAGACAGACAGACAGACAGACAGACAGACAGACAGACAGACAGACAGACAGACAGACAGACAGACAGACAGACAGACAGACAGACAGACAGACAGACAGACAGACAGACAGACAGACAGACAGACAGACAGACAGACAGACAGACAGACAGACAGACAGACAGACAGACAGACAGACAGACAGACCGACCGACCGACCGACCGACCGACCGACCGACCGACCGACCGACCGACCGACCGACCGACCGACATGTGCAAAGTATATACCCCCTCATCAAAAATGGGGCCTAAATATTGGCGTATCACTCCTTTTTATTTGCAGAATTATAGTTTGTAGAACAGATTGTTGTTGCAGACTATTCCATGCACATAGATACATTTCAAATGATTTTCTAGATGCAGTATAAATCTATAGCAAGTTAAACAATTTATTTGTGCAACACTGGATTTTTGCATTCGACAGTCGTAGTGCGTGGGCATTGGGTTTTACCCCTGTCTAATTGGCCAATGACCTTGAGAGAAATATATGTTTGTGTGATACAAGGAAACTGTGTGCGCTACCATAGCTTTTTTTTATGTTTCCCAGTGAATAGCACCGATACATGCGAGAATATCTCTGGGTTACCAACCAGTTTATCTCTAGTAACTGTTGGATGGCGTACACTGAAAAGCGTTTCGGAAACTCCTGTGCCCCGGAAGAGATTCGAACGAGGGACCATCGGATTGGTAGTCGAGAACGCTCACCACACGGTTATCGTGCCAACCACAACGATGGTAGAACCGCAGCAAATAACGACGCCTTCATTTAAATAGAATATTTATTATTATTATTTCAAACAATGTTACCCGCATTGGATATTCAATAATATAGTTTACTGTACAATAATTGTCTTATAAAGCTTAGTATCTACATGAAAATGTCAAAATAATTTTGAGTATTTAGAACACAACTCTCGGAATTCCCCTTCCGTCTCTCCCGGTCCAATGATAGTTGATATGTTAAAATGACCACAAGACTATTAACACAATATTCGGTTTTCATCGTCTGTTTTCGCTTATAATCGGTAAACACCGTTCGTTTCCGTTCTAGCACTCGGTCCTAATATAGTTCATAACGAACAGATTCAAGTGAACACAATGCCTCAATATTGTTAACACAATATTCGGAATTCATCGTCTGTGTTCGCATATAATCGGTAAACACCGTTCGTTTCCGTTCTAGCACTCGGTCCAAATATAGGTCACAACGAACAGAATATATAAACATGTACATCAAGAATTTTAACACAATGTTCGGATTCTCCGTCTGTTCCCGCCTATAATCGGTTAACACCGTTCGTTTCCGTTGTAGGAGTCGGTCCAGATATTGTTCGTAGCATTTGAGATGAATTATCGTAAACGAGTGGCAGATCATATGTTTGGCTGATATTTTGTCTTCCCAGACATGATACATACTTTATCTGAAAAAAAAACAAAAACACAAACTAGCAACAAACATTTAACAACAGATCAGTTATATCTACATTCAAGTAGATCTAACAAGGCATACATCATGTAAGTACAGTTTTCAAAATGTAATTATTCGAGTTAAAGAACTTCGCAAGTGCTTAATGGAAACATAATTATGTTGGTAATGAATTTGGGCATCTTGAGAATCTCCGCATGAGATCGGAAATATTCTACAAATGTATATGTATGATTAAAGTTAAAGTCTAAATTATCGGGATACCAAACATTTCGACAATTTCCGTAAGTTAATGAGTCGGCTACTCTCCTATTGTTGTTGTCTCCAAAATAAGTACATGTAGATCATAAGACTGGGCTTGTAATGTTTTATAAATTATGTTGTTTTTATGCTCGAATCTCCTCAGTGCTCGACCATGTTATAAGAAGCTTTAAGTTTACCCCGGTTTACTTCGAGTGCCTACCATTGAAGAGAGAGGGGCGAACTGATTGGTCAGCAAGGGAGATCACTGTGTAGTCGCTTTGGGCTTAGATTATATAATATACAACACTTTAAAATAGCTCTACGTTTGTATTCAGAAACACCTTTACTAAATAACTTATGATGGTGTGCATTTATTCAATCGTAATGTAAATAGAATACATGCTTTTACACTGTAAATGTGTAAACTTACTAGTATATATGACGTCACCAATCCTAAAATAGCGCCGCCAATGACGTCACCAACGTGATGTTTGTTGTCATTCACGCGGGAAATACAGACGTAGATGGCAACAAACAGAATTCCGACTTGCAGCGATGGTAGAAGGGTTCGTATATGCTTCGTCCAAATAAATTGTTTTTGCAAATATATCTGAAAAAGAAAATGGTGGTGTTTCAAAATATATACAGTAAAAAGGCCTGTGAAGAGCAGTGAATACATATGTTTAAATATAAAATAAAAGGCCCCTAATTGGAATTTAATAGTATCTTCGTGGTCGCTTAATTGAGGTGAACACTAACACCGGGTTTGCACTATGAGAAAAACGTTTACTTCAATAATTCGCTGGCTTAGAATGAGAAAGTCGTAAATGCTTATAAGACTCGTATATATTTGAAATATGCTCCACAAGGCGCTTCGTGTCACCATATTTTCATGAAAATCCGAACAGGCCATGTTGGCCAAATTGAAAAAGCTTGTTTTTCCATAAGTAAAGAGTAGTTTTCAGACGGTTTTTACTTGTTTTCTCAAAACAGCGTTTTTGTATTTACGACCTTATCATTCTAGGTCCAGCGAATGAATGAATGAATGAATGAATGAATGAATGAATGAATGAATGAATGAATGAATGAATGAATGAATGAATGAATGAATGAATGAATGTTAAACAACTTACCACCATATAGATAGCACCAAACACAGCTAATGAGGCATGACCTGACGGAAACGATTTCCTTAAATTGTTAATGTACAATCAAAAATAATATCCTAGTAATCGTGCATGTTTATTACTTTAGTGTGACATGAATCCTGTTGCCAACATTAAGATAAAATGGAAGATTCCAAAATAATAATAATATATTTCTAATAATAAATAGAGGCATAAACCAAATTGTGCTGCTCCATGGTGGTTTAAAAAGAAGTCCGTTTGAATGGATTATCAACAGTGAAATTATCGGATTATAATTCACTGATATTCCGCGATAAACCACTCGTAATCATTAAATAATAAAGACTTTATTTATAGAGGGAACATACTTGATATAAGTGTTAATCAGCCGTAAGGCCCTCAACAGTAAAACATTGAAACAACAGAAACATGGCATCAATGAATCTAATGACTCAGTACAAACTATCAAAACAACCACAGGTTTATATAACCCTTTACTCTATAGACACGAGTACTTTAATTAAGGGTATTAGGAAAACTTACGTTTAACATAATTCTGCCAAAATATATGAAGAAAGACTCTCATATCATCTTTTTGACGATGCTTAGTTGACAATTACATGCTTCTATGCATTCGAAATGAGGTATTCCCAGAGTTGACTAACGGTTACAATCAAATTACAAGAGCACCGCCTTCGAGTGCTGGACGCCCGACTTTCTTGTATTAGATAGAACCCTTGCTCATTTGTTAGTGAAAATTCTAAGATTAACAAGGGCGGATATCTCATAAATATATTATAGGTCATAGGGTTACCAGTCTTGTCAATATGGACTCCCCTTGTAATGGTGAATAACTATGTTGTGTTTCAAGTGGATACCTATTATATGAAAGTCTGAGAAATTGACATTTTTATGTCAGAAAAGGGGAATAACTCTTTTAAAATTCAGGATAAATTTCTTCCCTTGTGTCAGTAGATGAAGGTCATCACATAGCACACTTGTATTTACTTTCAAGTTGAAAACTTTGATAGTGTTCGAGAAATTAAGTTTATAAATGTGTAAAATGTGTCACTATTTGTATGTAATAAGTCCAAACAAGGGCGGATGAATCCATAAATATAGGTCACAGGGTTACTAGCCTTGTCAATATGGACTCCCCCTGTGATGGTGAATCACTATGTTGAGTTTAAAGTAGATACCTTTGATAGTCTTTGAGAAAATGACTTTGACAATAAACTTTACCAACGCAGACACACACGCCCACGCACGCACACACGAATACGCACACGATCCCTCACGACAATATCTCGATTTTTTTCTTCGCAAAGTCGAGCTAAAAACATAAAGACACCATAAATACCTGGCATCTATGAGTTGTTTTTCTTCAGCATTAGATGAACACTGAACGTCTGTGATGAATAAATATCCCTGTGAACAGTTCAGTGCCGCCATGTTTGGTTTACACAGAGACACAAAGTTTGGACGTAATCTACCACATAATAACTTCATTGTCTCCGTCAGGAACATTGTACACATTGCGGCAAACAGGAAGGCTCCGTTAGTTCTGATCAAATAACAACACCATTATTGGTAATTCCATTTCTGCGCAGTTATACTCTTAGTCTAGTATTATGCAAATATGTAATGCATTGGCCCCGTTCTAAGATCTTGAGCCGCAACTGTCGGGTTCGAATACCGGTCGCAGCAGGTCAACCTGACAACCTATTCCCTAAACATTATTACAACACTGTCGATGTTGGTCCACATGTGAAGACGTTGTCGGTGCCCTATGGAAGGGTAAGTTAGGGTCATTCTATATAACTGAAATGTTGTTGAGAGACGGCGTTAACCCAAAACAAAAATGAGCATCAGTTCTATCAAACACTATGATCTACCGGTATTGTATCGTAAATCATCAGGTATGTAGATCTGACCCCAGAATCACGAAATGACTTAAGTTATTTCGTGATTCTGGGGCCTGGATTGAATTTTATTATTATTGTTCACTTATTTAGTGGAATGATAGTATTTAGTAGAAGTATAGTCCTGTCAGGGTAAAAATAGAGTGACGCAGTGGTCGAATTCACTACAACCAATTATACGGGCTTAAACTAACAGCTATAATTTCATTGCTTTAACTAACATACTATATTCGATCTACCTGTTCAGACAATGGTAGTAATCTTTTGTGTACACGTAAACGACTACGTCACTATCACAATATCCTAATTGGACTGTAGTATCCCCTAAAGCCCTCAAATAAATGTTCGCGATTTTACTGACGTTTACAGTATGCCTTTATTTATCATTCTTACCTGTATAAGTTGATGCTGAGCTTATGACAGGTATGTTTTCCTTCCTTTGAATCCCGGTCCTTTGATCTAACTACATGTATAATCTCAATAAGGCTCATCTGTAAGAATTAATAGTTATACCATATTTATATAGCACTTTTATCATGTAATTACCCGTTCAAAAGTGTTGATAATGTTCCTATTCAAGCCTAGGTCCCACTGAGCATTTTTTTGCCTCAGCGATGTACTTCCGATTGAAAATAATGAGTTATCAGAACATCGGGAACAGGTTCCTCGCGGTCTAGGGGAAGTCATGAGACAGTTTGTGATACCGGAAGAAATTGTGATGAATCGGGTGGTATCGGAAGAAATCGTGAGAACATCGATGTTGAATTCCTCAGCGCGACCTAGGTTTTAACACTACACGCTATGCCGAATTATGTTTTGCTATATTCGCGTACAGTTTGTACAAGTATATAAATACGCAAACAACATACGTCATAACTAGAGCAACGGTAGTTTATATCACAGAAAGTAATTTTTCTTAAGTTTAGACTCTTGATTCGCAAACATTTAAACCTGCGAACTATTTTAGAATAACAAAATCGCGAATTATCTGTTTCGCGAAACTATATGATTTAATAGTACTTAACACTCGAATTGCGATTATCTTCATAATAATATTGCGAAGGAAAATTTTGATTCAATCGTAAGTAAACACTTACTATCACAATACCGAAGTAGAAATACTTACGATCACAATACCGGAAGTAGAAAATACTAACGATCACAATACCGGAAGTAGAAGATACTTACGATCACTATACCGGAAGTAGAAGATTACAACCGGAAGTAGAAATACTTACGATCACAATACCGGAAGTAGAATATACTTACGATCACAATATCGGAAGTAGAAAATGCATACGATCACTATACTGGAAATTGAAATACTTACGATCACAATCGGAAGAAGAATAAATAGAATGGCGACCAGTGTATCACTAACAGTGTCATCTTTATACATGTGACGTATAGTCTGATCGTCACATAGGAAGCCCCGTCTTACAGGACCTAACCCAATCATGTTGTAGGACAGGAGTAACGTCACTGTAGACACTGAAAAACAATTGTAAACATTCAACTGCAGCTGGTACAATATACACAATCCTAAACTACTCAGTAATAGTAACCTTGAACTGTATTGTATTATATGAGAGTGCCAGTGTTGTCATCCATATCAACCGATTACTGGTTTGATTACTGGTTTGATGTGATATCGTCAAATTAATACTTGTTTTTTAGGTAGCGGCCATGTTTAGTCGCAACGGATAAGGCGTCACAATAACTTACATCCATGTTTGCTGTGACAACTGTAGAGAAACTAGGTACCAGCTTTCGTAACGTCATATCCGTTGCGGCAAAACATGGCCGCAGCACAACCTTTTTTCTATATAGGGTACACTCAGATGATCTGTAGCCGAGTGATATAATACGTTTGTACTTCACATTGCTAGGCGATGGTGTCGTTCAGTAGACTGTGTAATGCTGCTATAAGTGCAAACTGCATACAATGCATGTATCGAGTACTGCAGGAATAATATTTGGTATATCAACATTATTCAGTTGTATCGATGCAGTCGGAAAGTACGCGGGTGCTTCAATCATACCGTACAAACCGTTGTGACAGAAGGCAGTGGAAAACAAGGTTTGTGTGACTCCCGTAGGAAACGTTTGCGCTATTTTTTTATGTGTTTGTCATTGATTTTGACAACATGTACTGTTGAAGCGATGTATAAATAAGACATAAACTCAAGGACTTTAAAAACACCTCGCCTGATTCAATGTCCAATATCATTGAAAGTATTTATGTTATTGCAAAATCATTTTACATGTGTATCAATTAATCTTTCCTACGTGTCACTCCGTTTAGTTTTGATATCATAAATACTTTAAGCGATATTGGGCATTGAATCAGGTGAGGCGTTTTTAAAGTCATTGAGTATATGTACAATTTGTATGCTCATTAGTACCATACCAAAAAAAATATTTATACTTACTCCCTAACCAAAGCAATATTTCCACTACAACGGTCAATATTTTGGTGGGTCTGCATGACGTCATTTTGTCCACCTCTTCCGACCCTTCGGCACCCCTGAAATCAATAAAAACACTTAGATAACTAAATGCATGAACACTCGAAGCTTAAGCAGTATTTAAAAAAAAGATCGGACAGGGAAGGCAGCATTTAACAAAAACAGCAGAACACAAAGGCTCCAGCAGAACACAGAGAAAGAAAAATCACAGATCACATGTACAAATCGTCAGGGCAGCTACACTGCTAATATAAGGTTAGAGGGGTAAATCAACTTGTCAGGGCAATATGATACTACATCTATGGATCGGATCGGGTTATAAAATCGATCAATATAGTAAGTAATGCCCTCTATATCGGAACACTTACATCTGTTGACATTTGAAAATTAAATCTCAATTGAAATGTTTTTAACAAAGGAAAATAAATATTTTGTCTATCGAATAGAATCAATTGAAAATGTTATAGACCGTTTCACGATATGTGTTATAGATAGTTTTCAGTGATCGTACCGATAATACCGTCCAATGGTTGGGTTCCTGTTATTATATCTATCTACTCACACATCGTATACACTTAATTACTGTATGACTTATTGGGAGGCTATGAAACTCAACTAATTTTCTTTTTCGGCACTTTTTCTGTTAAGAATTTCTGACAGCTAAACCTAGGCATTGTAGTCGTTTTACTGTGGGAACTGGGTCATTCAGCTAGGGTATTCAGTTTTTTTATTGCTGAAACTAATACATTCTACTTTACACTTGCATTTGGGCGGAGCTTTACTTGTTTAGTTGGGCATTGTGCCTAGTATGTGTTTTATGTTTTCTGTACTCGGCTGGTTCAGTTGGGCATTGTGCCCCTGGTTAAAAGTATATGAAATTTCCTGTCACTGTATGACTTTTTGTGAGAATATACAATTTAAAACGACTTATGCGATAACCGAAAGTTGACTGGTTTATACACGGTGATGACTGTGTACCTGTTATCATATTATTTACTCAGTGCACCCTGTGTTATTCGGATTGCAGGTGAGCTATATAATTATATAGAATATGTACACATCTCACAACAAGTATCCTTGAGTGGTAAATATCACGAATGATCTATTTTTTGGGGTGTCCTTTCAAGTCAATGTTTTGTTACACAAAATTGCAAACTCTTCATACTGTAAGTAAAATTCTAGGTTATGCATATTGTTCTACGTTTAACTGTGCACTAATCCGATTAGAGGTATACTAAATAAGCACGTTGATTTTTACAGTTGTGATAGATAACCAGCATGAAAGCATGCCTCACCTTTTCAGAAGACCAGTCCGTGTTTGGATTACCAAAGTTAAAAAATATACATATATAGTTAGGTATTATTTCGCTAGATTTACAGCATGCTTTAGTCACAAATTAATGACGACTGCAACTCAGAATTAGGCTAAAATTCGCACACAATTTTACTTTTCAGTATTTCTTAGCCATTTAACGTAATAGCATAGTACATTATCATTTGCTGCTACCCCACCTCTTTCAATACAGTTATCGGAATAAAAAGATCATTTAACATTTTAACAGTTTTAGGTCTAAGTCGGAGAGTCAGTATTAAAGTGTTAAGTGTATTTATTTCTCTGTGTTTATGTAACTGCACTTAAGTCTGAGTTCCCGGAGTTTCAAAATGTTAGTGGATTTATAACTCCTTATCTAGGTATCGTTACTTAAGTCTGAGTTTCACTCCTTATTTAGGCATCTGAACTTAAGTCTTAATTTCAGTTTTACAATGTTAGTGGATTCATAGTTCCTTGTTTGGGTATCAGTAAGTGAGTCTTAGTTTTAAATTGTTAGTTGATTCATAGCTCTATGCTCATGTATCAGTTGATTGCGCTGTAACACTGTCATGTGGCCGGTGGGTTGTGGGCAAACGGAAGAGCTTCCAAGGCTTAATAAAGTGAGGTCTAGCTATTCATCGATGGGACCTCTTCTGATAATAAAAGCTAACTCGTCTATTGTGTTCGAGATTTAGAAGGCATCTGAAGAAACAAAAGAAGACAGGGTTTGTCCCCATTGTCGGCCGATTCTGTTCGCTTCAGAACATATTCCTCTCTTTTCCGGACACAGGTATGATCACTGTATAAAACTGATTATTGATAATAAAGAACATTGTAAGAATAGTTTACCTTCTTGCGAATAGTGATCACTTCAAAAATAGTTGCTGATATAACTATCCTATAGACTCACGTCTAAAACATTACTTGTACACATAACTTTTACAAAAATAGGAGAAATAACAATATCCTAACGATGCCTTGTACAGTCACTTATATTTCACTTTTAATATCCACATGTGTTTATATGTTTATTGTTTATTTAACGAATCCATGTTAAACACCTGCATGAATAATGAAACATGCCCGTAAGCAAAGTATATCCGATATATAATCAATGACAATCATGTATTAATAATATTATCACCCGTGTGTATATGATATAAAGATAAACATAGTATGAAGTGTAGTAAGTACCCTAACATGTACATATGTATAAGCGTAAACCAACAAAAATCAAAATTCAAAATTAGAATATCGTAATATGAAATTTACCCTTGCGTATCCGATATTTGAATTAATAAAATAGTGTATTAGATAGTTCTCGTGTTATAGGTTTACGGTATATTGACTATACAAATCAGTCCTACTGGTAATGGTGTTATGAGAGTGCAATATGGTTTATTAAAAACTATAAATAGAATTAAATGAGCACAGCGTATAAACCAAATCACTGTATGACTTATTGTGACACTATATAATTCAACTTGTATGACTTATTGTGACACTATATAATTCAACTTGTATGACTTATTGTGAGCAAAACGTATGTGATTTCTGATCACTGTTTGACTTATTGGAAGACAATACAATTCAACGTATATGCCTTATTGCGATAACCGGAAGTTGACTCGTTCATACACTGTAATGAGAGTGTGTGCCTACAGTTTGATACGACTCTATACTGAACATAACATTGGAACAGGTCGGTCATTAACTTGATATGAGCCGCTCTCTAGGAAAACCAGGCTTAATGACACAATTATTAAACGCATGATCATGTGATCATGCACACAGGTAACTGTTTCATTGATAAAGAGTTAAAAAAAAGTTTTTGATAAAATTTATGTTATCTTTATTATTTTACTCCTTATCAATTATACTGTTACCTGTGACCATACACCGTTAGACAGACAAGTATTAAGAACAGTTTCTGAAAATTTGAGCAAATTAAAACATCCCGGACATTCATAGCGTTACCTTTGAAAGTTGAAACCAACTACCAACGTCTTCCATTTTTGTGTGACGACTTGCAAACGTTATATTCAAACAATATTTTATTTGACATTAACGTTAACAAGCGTTCACAAATTCAGTATTTGATAAATTCCTGACATAAACGTTTGAAAATTGTATCACATTTGACGAATTTAATAAATCATATTTAAAAAAACCATTCAATTATATCCGATATAATTGTACTTTCTGATGAAGGCATAGTATAATGCCGAAACGTTGAAAATACAAGTTTAATTATATTCAAACCGTGTTGTTGTTGATATTTATCTTTAATAAACTTTGTGACATTAAAATCGTAAATGTTTTCTTTGAGAAAAAGTAGCTACTGTTTTATACACTATTCCCTCGTTGTTTTCAATACGGGTACGTTTCAGAAATTGGACACATTAGCAACGACAGAAGTTATTTTAACATGCTTCACGAGGAGATTACTAAGAGATAGTAATATATGATTCTAATTACTTATCCTTAACATTGTTCTCGCTTAAGAACATTTTCAAAAGCTTTTATATATTTGTACAATTCTTCATATTTTGATTAAACCCTATTTTCCTGGAAAATGGCTCATGTATATTTGATTGACGTGTTTAGTTTGACATGCGCTTGACGCAAATATGGATTTGAAATGCATAAATAACTTTAGCAGTATCCCTATTATTCCGGAGCATAAAATACAACCATGTTATTTTACTAATAGCATAAAGCACCCCGAAATGATTTTGAAACTTTGCATTTTTTACAGAAGTTCGAAAATCATATCAAAAGTATTTCTACATAAACGTTTGAACAATGATTAGCACATGCCGAGCATAGCCTTTATTCTGCTGAAATATAGCAGACATATAAGTATTTCCATTCGTATTTGAACCCGGGTCGCCAGATTAGATAGTAAGCGCGCTATTGAGCTACGGAGGAAAATAATAAGTTTGTAAAGACACAGCGATATTGTCATCTTTAAGCCCTATAGCCCATCAATATGTCTATGAATTTTAAAAATCAAGTACAAACACATCAAGGAGTCAGAC
Organism: Spisula solida; assembly: GCA_947247005.1. Taxonomy (NCBI): domain Eukaryota; kingdom Metazoa; phylum Mollusca; class Bivalvia; order Venerida; family Mactridae; genus Spisula; species Spisula solida. Next base: position 3,708,697 of record OX365960.1, on the reverse strand, counting down.
CCTTATTATAACCCTTAATAGTAAGAATACAAAACTTACAGAAAGGATTCAATATCATCCGTATTATCCATAGTTCTACGTTAGCCGAGATGCTCTCACTACAATGGCATGTTTTTTTTCCTTTGTTGCATTATGCTACTAGTAACAATAAAACGTCTTTGTTAAACCAAGTGAAATAAGTAACATTATTAAGTAAATATAAAATATATGATACATTGATATATCTTATATGGGCCGTTCAATTTGTCATAAAATAAGTACGTCAAAAGGGCTTGTGAACTGGGTCTGTGAGTCAAGAGATCATTATGCTAGTTAGATGACGCAGTGCATGGCCGTATCCAGAGACAAAAAGCACCCGGGCAAATAATTTCTAGGGTATGTTTTGGGATGATTTTTTTATCTCAAATTGTGTATCCAACTGTTGTCCGTATGTAACACAGCGACGTCCGTATTTAACCCAGCGTCGTCCGTGTGTAACCAAGCGTCGTCCGCGTGTAACCCAGCGTCGTCCGTGTGTAACACAGCGTCGTCCGTGTGTAACCCAGCGTCGTCCGTATGTAACCCAGCTTCGTCCGTATGTAACCCAGCTTCGTTCGTATGTAACCCAGCGTCGTCCGTGTGTGACCCAGCGTCGTCTGTATGTAAACTAGCGCCGTCTGTGTGTAGCCCAGCGTCGTCCGTGTTATGTGTAACCCAGCGTCGTCCGTTTGGAAGTGAGCGTCATTCGTGTAGTGAATCCAACTGTCGTTCGCATGTAAACTAGCGTTATTTGTGAATAAATCAGTGTTAATCAACGACATCCGTGTTTAAGCGTTGTCCAGGCGTAATAAATATCCTCAATGATGACAGTCATCATAATTATCACGGACAGTCGGGATGTCGAACCCAACACATCACCCGACGACTAACTAGTGTACTTTCTTGCTGTTTAATTTTGATTTTATAAATAACTAGTATTCAACATTATTTTCATAAAAATATATAACCCATGACACTTTGTAACGACCCTCTTTAACGTATTGTATTTCAGCACTCTGATTTCCTTACCGAACTAATAATGGTTGAACCAATATATAAAAAACATCATTACGCCGTTTTATTGTTTAGTCTGGTACCCAGTTTAATATTGTTTAAAGATGCTGTACTACCATAAAATACCGGGAACCGGCCTAAGTCTAGTTATTGTATTCAGTTATAAAATAATAATGTACGGAATGTCATATCAACAATGGTGTACATAATCTCATATTGTGCACATGTCATCCTTGTTACTTATATTCAAAATGCGTAAATAATATACCGGTGTATGAAAGATGTTTATAATAGATAATATCTAAATTATCACTTGTATAACAATGTAGACTACCCAAGTTCATAACGGAGTCTTAAGGTACACATTAAACTACACTACTCGACACATACAAATAAAATAGTTTATATTTGCTGGCCCCTTGCCCCCCTATCTTTCATGAGGGGGTATATTGTTTTGCACATGCTTTTCGGTCGGTCTGTATGTTGGTCAATAGACCAAATGGTTTCTGTACAATAACTCAAGAACGCATCAAACTTTACATGAAAGTTTGTCATCAACAGTAGAGTTACAGGTCTCTGTGACCTTATCATTTCTGACTGTTTGGCTGCCATGGGGCATATGTGTTTTACAAACATCTCTTGTTTCATATGTATTGTGGTTACTTTTGACTAAATCATAATTTAATGAGTATAGAATGAGGAAACAGATAAAACAGCACTGAGTACAGGAGACCGTTGCCTAACTAAATCGCTAGCGTTATTGCTTCACAAAAGCGCTACGTAGCGAACGAAGTGAATAGTTTATATGCACAGACACTTGGGGTCTGGACCCCCCCCCCCCCCCAGCTGAGCACCTGGATATATTTTTATCATCAACATTGTATATCCAGACCCATACATTAATCACACAAATATTATTCAACGCATCCGGGACAAATAAAACATATTCGTAAATGCCTCTCTAGCTCATGCGTTATTTAAGAAGTAAAGGAATTACGTAGATTTTTGTATTAATATCGAATACATCCAACAAATGTTTGTGTGATAACTGAATGGGTCTGGATCACGGATATACACTAGAATGTATTCTTTGGTCTTGATATATAATAAATAAAATAAAAAATTCCAGGCGCGTAGCGGGAGGGGGGGTTGGCGTGGTCCAGACACCAAGTGCCTGTGTGTATATGCTGCCGAAAGCAAACCGTTGCTACAATGCAATATGTAACATTACTGTCTATGTAATTTGTGCTTACTTATACATAAAAGCTTCTACTATTATATAATAACATTTTTATCAGACATGATAAGGTGAATGTAAATATCAACGCTGCGTATAATGTCGTTATTCTAAATCTGTTTTCTGTATCTAGTATTTCGTTTCCGAAAAGGTCACTTTACAACATATGTTAGATACATAACTACATTTTCTTTTGCTAGCCTATAATATTATATCCTATATCCATGTAATTGTTGATGCATGTCTTGTTATGCTACTGTAAATATGTTTTACTCTCCAAACATGGAGGATAATAAAGGATCTATATATCTATAGCAAAGCGCTATCGGGCGCTACCGAAGCGGTCCGCTGCACAAGAAAACGCTCGGCCGCGCCAAGCAACGTTTAAGAAACGGGTATGCTATATGCGAGCAATGCTCGCTGGTAGCATGTCGTTGCATAGACAAAGGAAAGCGCTCGATAGCGGCTTGGTTAGGCAACGGACTTCAGATCTAAATCGCACATCTGAGATAATTTTTCAATCTAATATAACTCCCTTGTTGTACAACAAGCAATATCTATATAAAGAGAAAGTAAACATTTGTCAACAGTGTCGATTTTTCTTCACATGTGGTGAAGTTGCTGGTTCGTTGTGGAAGGGTAAGTTAGTACAGGTTAGGATATAGTCCAGGAAAACTGGATAAGTGAATCTGCAGTCGTATATAGGAAAACATATAATAAAAAATTAAAAAGTGAAGGCAGCACTCAACTTAAACAGCCGAGCACAGAAAACATATTGTGCAACATACCGCGATGCGGTCGGTTGGTGAGCCGCCAGCTAGTTAAAGAATGGTTACTGTATGCCTATCTCTGCCAGGCGTCCGGCAATACGACAAGGAATGCAGGAGGTATTGTGCGCACGAAATACAGGTGTTTCATAAGTCAAATTGGCTGGCAGTTTCAATAGGGGTGACACTATAATGAACAAAACCTTTACCTTTTTTATTACTGAACATTTGAGAAACGGCGTTCATCCCAAATAAACATAAACATAATTTCTTTGAGTTTATTCAGGTTTAACGTTGTTTCTTATTTTTTCAGTTGTATACAATGACAGGTTCATCTTTCACCTAATAATGTACCTCTGAACATAACTTAAAATAAGTTTTGATTCAACAATGACGGCGTTTAAAAACGGGAGACTACTTTGGTCAAGAATGAATATAATCCTGCTTAGGTTGTGCCCCTTGATCTTACTTAGCAAAAGCACTTGATTAAAAAATTTGCAATGTTTATACGCAGATCTACACCCATGTTTGTATATAAACGAATGACCTAAATAAACGTGTTATAAATTAGTGCTTGTTCACCTTTAGTATTGCAATACATACTGTAAGAATGGTTTATCGACTGGATAAGCAATGTGTTAAGTCAAATACTGACAAAAAGTTCAATCCTCCAAAGAAGAAAATGGTGTTTTGATATTCTGAAGAAATTATCAATAGGTAAATATTACCTCTGTATTCAGTTCTTACAAAATGTTAATTATAAATATTCAGACGTCAATAATCATGCCAGGAAAGACAAGAAGTCAATGTTGCTCATGTGTACAAAGGATATGGTGACATGTGCACTTAAAAGGGAAGCATAGAACCCAATCTCCTAATCCAACTATGGCCAGAATGGTCCAGGGCTTTTATTGTAACAAGTCTGGAGTGTCAGCCCTTGACAATAAGTGATGAAGAGCCGTACTAAAATCAAAGTTGCAACAAACTCCCCAGAGCGATTACATCACATGTGGCTACGTAGAGACAAGGGAGACCACTGTGTAGGTTTTCATGTTGCCAAAGTAGAGTTGTAAAATTTTTATGTCAACATTTACCTAATTGTATAAAGTGGCATTCACATTGATGGTTGAAATGACTAATAGTTTCAAACAAATGTTCACCAATCGAAAGCAAGCATAATGCTAGTTTTAATACATCAAAACACATTAGCACCTAACTTTTTGTGTTAAGATTATTATATTCTATCAAATAATATCAGTTCCTTTATTTAGTGTAAATTTATTTATAAACATTTGATTGGTTTTTAGTTTAGTTTAAAGTAGGTCAACATTCAAGCTATACAGCTAACGCTGAAAGAACGACCAGTCTGCTGATAGGGATATTTTCGTGGCCTCCACTGAAGTGGAGGCTACTATTGGAATGCTTTTTCTTTTTTGCCATGGAGCTTCTTTTTCTGTTCAGTTAAAAGCCGGTCATACCGTCACAGCAGTTAGTCGTTGAAAAAAGTAGTGCGTCGTTTGTTTAACATTAACATTTTTAATAGATGAAACCATGTCATGATAATTGTTCACTAAAACTCATTTTTATAAACATTTTAAAAAGTAATAACGACAACTAGTTTAAATCAATAATTACGTATTTATTATATTTCATAGACAGATTAAATTTTCCTCTTAGACCGACGTATGTTTCATAGAAATCAGTATAGAAATAAAATAGTTTCGTTTTCCAATGTTTGATTTTTGTAGTGTTGGGCATTGTTCCGTGTAATCGTGATATGTGGCGTTTTTATATTTCCTGTGCTCGACTGTTTAAGTTGAGAGCTGCCTTGCCTGTCCGATTATCTATTATCTTCTTATAGAATAAAAATCCTTCGTGTTATATATATATATATATATATATATATATATATTTATACAAGTGTTATGTATGTTTTGCAGCGTAGCGTCACCTAATCCATTATATTTATAAATATGAATGACTCGTGAGCTGCAATAGTTAATGGACTTTAAGCGTATCATACATAATAAGTTCCATATAAACGAGGGCTTGTGATAGAATAAAAATATCATAAAACTTATACAACACATTACGTTTCTTTAAGTATTAAACAAATACATGTGATTTTGTCAGGTAAGAATAAGACAACATTTTAGTTAACATAGGCTTGGTTTATACGTACAACATAGTGTTTAACTGTTACATGCATGTTAATACTATCAAACTAGTAATATTCTAGGGAAGAAGTCAACTAAGATATTTGATGTATTAACATAACAAATACATGTATAATAATGACGTCTATAATGTACTCAGTTAAGGATAAATATCAACAACAACGTGCATTGAAATTAATTAATCTAGTATTCTCAATACAAAAAAAATGTTTTTCTAAAATATGTATTTAGGACAGACATGCCAAACAAGAATTACCTAATCCGTATGTAATTATCGATGAACTGGACATTTGGTTAAAATAAAAGAATAAGAGATATGCTATACCTTTCTAACCATTTTCATTTATATTTATTGAATCCCTTTATGTGTACACATTGGCTAAAGCATCCCGGCGTAATTTGAACCATCAATGTGAACATAGTTCTCTATGTCGCATTATTGCTCGTCAAAACATCAAAAATTCAAGAGCAAATACATTATTGTGCTAATTTTGTAATTTAAGTACAAAATAGATATTTTCTGCTGCATGTTCTTCACAACGGTTCTGATTCCTGATGTTTCAGCCATTGGCTCTTGATGAAATCATTTTCTCTCGAGTCACGTATGCTGACAAGATGGCTGTCGTAGATTTTGCAGAAGCTCTGAAACAATGTACACGTATAATTACGATCACGTGACTAGAAACATCGGAATTTATAAACTTCGATAGCATTTCATATAATATGTTTACCCTGACGAAGACTTGGTAAAAGCCGAAACGTTGGTCAATAATAAAATTCTTTAAACCTAACCTGCTTTGATTGTGTAGCTACATTTACACTTTCGTCGTTTAATTGATACGTATAATTATTGTAGAAATATCACAAAGTTCGATATAATTACGTTTATTATGTATTAAAGTGTTGGCCATTTTTAATAACTGTTAATTTGTAATGTTGATTTGAACATAATCTCAGGTTAGAATAATAAAATGCAAATTTAGAATGATGAAATTAGATTTTTCAGATTTCCGAACTAGTTGATGAGTTGTCTGTCCTTGAAACGAGCGTTTATCGTCATGTTAGTGTATTAAAGGACATATAACACTAAACAAGGACTGTGACCGATGCCTCATTTTGTATTTGTGACTAATGTAATAATAAGATACACGTAGTCAGGTTTGTAGATTCTTTTTGTGAAACGCTTTTCTTCTTTATCGATCAGGTTGAATTGGACTTTTTTTCAATATTTTGTTCAATTTTTCAATTATTTTATTTTTAATTTATCTACAGTACAATAATCACACAGTTATAAAATATATTCAATGCAACATAAAAATATCATTTGTAGCAGTAGTATAGTATAAGACTTTATAACATGGATACATGAAATAAAAAAATAGAGCAAATTGTGGGGATCGAACCTACAACTCAGAATAAAATTAAAGCTTGTAGGAAGTCTGCGCTTATCCACTTCACTACAGCGCCATGATGCGTCGAACGTGCTGTGGACACAATTTGATATCAAACCCTTTAAAGTTTACCTAATGGACGAGTTTATGTTTATAACGATTCTCATTTGACTTTGAGCGCACTATATAGCTGTCTTATTAGCGGCGGGACTATATAGTTAAAGTATTTTACCTCCGCAGGCTCAAATTCCACATTTATTGTTGCAAACAGATAACAAGATGATTGAAATCCAATCCATCCATCATCGCATGATTTACGCACTGAAAGCAGAAATCAACGTTGTCAGTTTGGAGGCCACTAATTGAGATACCAGTACATCACTTAATTCTGCCGGACTGACATATAGAAGTACTCCTTCTTCCCCTCCTCAAACAGATAATAGTAAGTCAGACAGGGAATGCAACACTCAACTAAACCAGCCGAGCACAGAAAACATAAAAAAACAAGGCACAATACCCACCGTAACCAGTCGAGCACAGAAAACATAAACAAACATTCAAGACAAGATGCCCAACTGAACTAGTTATGTCCCGCTCATGTCCAAGCTGTCGACAAACTAAATGAACCAGTTTTAGCTATAAAAAACTGAAAGCCAGTGCTGAATGACCTAGTTCCAACAGTAAAATGGCTGAAATACCTAGTTTTAGTTGTCAGAAGTCCGAAAAAGTAGAAAAACAGTACGGGTCTGGGCTCTCTATATTAGACGAACATTATGGTGTTATCGTTTATGAGTCTCTGTATAACGTTTGTTTGCCTCATAGTCACTATGTACATAGTTATCAGTACGTCGATCCTCCAGAGAAAGAGAGTCATGCACTTGAACCGGAAGAAGAATAAGGGGACAGAACCAGCAGTGCGTGCATTAAATGTGCGGACTACAAACATACTGAACATGTATACACACATTTTGATTATCATACTTATTTTTGCAAGTTTGTTTAATTGATGAAATGTAAATGCTTAAGAAAAAAATATGCTACGAGTTTTAATTCCATTGACACAATAGATGAATACATGCATTGTATTAATAGACGAACTCAAATATGTTACCTGGATTGTGTCCGAGATCTGCTAATCTATTCTCCAACTCTTCTAGGCGTATTTCCATTCTTATCTGCTTTGATAAGATCTGCTGCTCGTAATGATACTTTAAACATTGTGTTTCGTCCTCTGCATCGGCGTTGTTCGTTGCACAAATAAACAGCAACATAAGAATAAATTGCTTCATTGTTTCAAAGTGTCGTTCGTATCTACGCTTTGAGATATTGTAATAATTAACGAATCTCAGGTGTTTATTATTGCTCTCTTCAAAGAAATCCTTTTTTTCGTAGAAAGCATATTTTCTCCTTAGACTGGCGTAAGTGTCCTAGAAATGGATGAACAATGAAATACGGTTATTTTTGTTTTCTTAGCGGAGCTAATATTGACATATTTCGTTCTGGGTGTGATGCATTTAGTGATGTCAGAGTAACGGGGTATTGCTACACTTGATCTAGACTCGACCGACCGACCGAGCGACCGTGTACATGTAAGCGAATTCCTGTATCAGACCACATATAGCTGGCTTAGAAGGTGAAGGTCGTAAGTACAAAAACGCTATTTTGAGGAAAAAACAAAAACTGTCTGAAAACTACTCTTTACTTATGGAAAAACAAGCTTTTTAAACATCAATTGGTCAACATTTATTATGAAAACAGGGCTAATAAGAACCACCTTGTGATGCAGAATTCAAATATGTATGGATCTGATAGCACGAGCATCTCTTTCTAAGCCTGCGATATACCGCCTGGTATATTAGAGAGGATATTTGTTTGTTTGATTGAATATGGTTTATATCTCATCGTATAGTGATAAAATCCAATATTTTCAACAGCGCGTAGCGCGAGTGAAAATATCAAAATTTTATCACTACAAGATAAGATATTAACCATACTCAATCAAAACAAACAAATATTCTATTTATTTAATGCGTATCTGGTGTTAAAGCTGGTACTATTTATGACAAATTACCACTGTGGTTAGGCTACGTATGAATATATTATTCCATTCATAGTTTTCAATTCAAAATCCGCCATCTTTAATTTTGGTAAATATGAGAAAACATCTTTTTGACAATTTTGCATTAAATCATACATCAACTTGTAGGAAATGGTCTAACTAAGAATATGAACGCCCACATGACATGTTTCCGTTCAGAAAAAAAATACCGGCAGTTTAGTGTTGAGTTTTGGATAAAATTAAAGTAGTAGCATTAAATAAAGATCTATATATCTTTTATTAATGTAAAATGATTAGCTCATTTAATGCGTGTATATGTCGTGGCTATAATGTTATATTTATAAACTTGAAACCTTCACGGTTATTCATTTAGCGTGTCACTCTTCAGTTACTGTCAAAACCTAATTGTATTAGAAGGAACAATAGGTAAATATTAAAACAAATACATGTACGAGGGATGATCACTACATAACGTGAAAATGCTTATAACTTTTACACAGGGGAGAATCTCGTGGTCGCGAAAGTACATTACGTGTACAAAATTGCGGCTTGAATCATCGACTGCAGCGAAAAAATGCAGGCATGTGCATGGTAACAGGTTAAATCAGAAATACATAATCGGCGCAGAGTACCCGCATATCAAACCGATTAACTTTGATGAATTTCGTTTGTCTGAAATGTGCTTCGTTTAGGCCTGAAACGCGACACATTTTTAGCGTTTTAGTACATTTAATAAACAAGACACTTATACGACCATACACGTTGATTTCGTACACGTAATGTATTCTTTCATGACAAAACTAGTTACTTTTAAAATAGTTTACAGAACTATCGAAGGCAGATAAAATGCTGGAAAAGTTAAGATTAATATAACGCAAAAAAATCTCAAATACTGATGACATCAGTATACATATTTTGTAATGTTTAAACGGTAATATAATGGACAGTATAGTCGCAGATTTGTCCACAAAATGTTAAAATTAATACACCTGTACATTTTATCATTTAATTATAATGTTTTCTTGGCTATACCTAAGGCCGTGTAGCAATACCAAGTTACCTTTCGCTACATGTAAAGAATCGGCTTGAACCAGGCTTCAGTGTGCTGGAAAAAACGACGAGGTGCTGAAAAAGAACTCATAATTCATGGAAAGCAAATAATTTTCCCCTTAGCGTGGCGTATATTTCATAGAAATCGATAAGTAAAAAAAATACTTTTGGTTATTTTTGTTTTCGTAAAGAAACAAATTTCGTCTTGAACCTGTAGCCAAACGTCACTTGGTATTGCTACAATAGTGTAACCCAAAGAATTACGTAGGAAGAAAAATACCTAAAGCAGGAATTTATATATGTAATGCTTTTATTCTCCCGTGAACATAATCACTGGTACAATTGTGCCGGGGTTTTGTTTAGTTTCTAAAGGTTTTAAAACTTGATATTGTTTACCATATTTTCCACTGAGTAACAACATTCTTTACGCCTGTTTCAAATACAAATGTAATACTAATTCTAAAAAGGTAGGATGCATCCATTCATGTGAATATCAAATAACAATGCCAGTTTATTAGTCATCATTGCAACAAGGAAAATATTTTGTTTGTATAACATTGACAAACCTTGACTGAAAATATGTAGCCTGGTTTCTATCGTGTGAATGAAACGAATCAATATATGAGGGTTTTCAAGAGGTTTAAATTAATGCTGAATGCTGAAGGTACTGATCACAACGAGCATAATTATTTTATTACAAATCAAAAGCTTTTATAATACGCAATGTAGTGGTTAATTCGGGGTCAACGAGTAAAAGATGTCCTTTTAATGCGTACTAACATCATAATATCACTAAACAACTGCATTCAATATTCGTAAAACTGAAAAAAGAATAATAACAAATCGGACTGGTAAGGCAGCACTCAAAAGACACATCAAAGCACGAAAGCACACATTCCAACGTCTGCATGAACGAGGCCCCGGACAAATGACGATTACTATTTGGCGTTGAACAGATATCCAACCTCAGAATCATATGTGAAATGTACCTTCAGCACCAACAAGATCTCTAATATATATTAATGACTTTAATAAATCATTTGATGGGGTGTGGCATGCAGCTCTATGGGCAACTACGGGGTCATACAACATTAATGACAACGTTATAAAGATCCTATATGACAATTAAAGCTACTAGGCTCAGCACAGTTTTCCACAGAGGGATCATTGGAGACTGTATCAAGACATTATTTGGAGTGAGACAATGTTGTCTTCTTTCGCCCTTTTCTTGTTTGTTCAACATGTTTCGGGAGAGAACTAGAAGATCATCAAGGCCCAGTAAATATTGGAGGCAGGGTAGTGACCAGCTTTGCCGACGACACTGATGGCCTCGCAGGAAGTGAGAACGAATTGAAAGTGCTAGCTCAAAGACTTGACAAATCTTCCCCATACACAGATTGGTGGACTAACAACATTTAATACTTACTCAATATAAAGAGACTGAACCGAATATAAAATTCGCTCTTGACATAAGACACACACGGCGTTCCATAACGTACAACTTTAATTTCCTTCTCAAATTATTGTATATAAGTACGTGTTTACCCGAGCGCACAGTTACATTCCAGATATCATATAGAGAGCAATAATAAACATCGAATTCGTTAATTATTTCATTATCTCAAAGCGTCGATACCAACGGCACTTTAAAACAATGAAGATAGTTATTGTTATGCTGTTGTTTATTTGTGCAACGAGCAACGCCGAGACACAGGACGAACCACAATGTTTAAGGTATCATTACGAGCAGCAGATCTTATCTAACCAGATTAGAATGGAAATACGCCTAGAAAACTTGGAGGCTAGATTAGCAAATATTGGACATAATGAAGGTAACATCTTTGATTTAGCATTTTAGTACATTTGTAACGGTCGCTCAATGCATAAAGGGAGCTAGCTTTTCACTGACGGGATTTGTTGGTGTCTGTCCGTCCGGCACGTTGCACATTTACACATTGCATGTATTTATTCATGGTGTCAAATTTGTAATAAAAATCTTAAGCACTTATATTACATCAATGAAACAAGCTTTCAAAATAATTATGATAATTAAAATATGTGTTTACATGTTCATTATGTTTGTTGTCCGCACATTTAATGCACGTACTGCTGGTTCTGTTGTCTTATTCTTCCTCCGGTTCAAGTGCATGACTCTCTTTCTCTGGAGCATCGACGTACTGGTAACTAAATAGTCCAAACATCCGTACACACTGTGTGGTGCTTCAACATAACACTTAAATATCTATGAAGTATAAACTATCTCAACAATGACATCCTGTCACTTCAAGTGTCCCTGGCAAATTGCACTGGACAAATCACATGCCCGCCAGAGTATTAATTTTCATGAGAAACAACCAATCCAAAGCTTTCAGTGGTCAATCAGTCTGTAGTCCTGTCCTGTTAGGTCAAACACATATAAAAAGGTACCACACACATAAATTATTTATTCAATTATCTGCCTTAGCTACATTACATATTAACGTCTCAAAACCTACCCCGTCACATGAACATAGTGACTATGGGGCGAAAAACGTTATACAGAGACTCATAAACGATAACACCATAATGTTCGTCTAATAAAGAGAGCCCAGACCCGTACTGTTTTTCTAATTTGTCAGACTTCTGACAACTAAAACTTGGCATTTCAGCTATTTTACTGTTGAAACTAGGTCAATCAGCATGGACATTCAGTTTTTTATAGCTAAAACTGGTTCATTTAGTTTGTCAACAGCTTGGACAACATGAGCGGGACATAACTAGTTCAGTTGGGCATCGTGTCCTGTATGTTTGTTTATGTTTTCTGTGCTCGACTTGTTACGGTGGGCATTGTGCCTTGTTTGTTTTTTATGTTTTCTGTGCTCGGCTGGTTAAGTTGATTGTCTGACTTACTATTATCTTTTTGAGGAGGGAAAAATGGAGTACTTGTATATGTCAGTCCGGCAGAATTTAGTGATGTACTGGTTTCTCAATTAGCGGCCTCCAAACTGTCAATTTTGATATCTTCTTTCAGTGCGTAAATCATGCGATGATGGATGGATTGGATTTCAATCATCTTGTTATCTGTTTGCAACAATAAATGTGGAATTTGAGCCCGCGGAGGTAAAATACTTTAACTATATAGTCCCGCTAATAATATTATAGTCCAGAGAATTTTCACGACTCTCGAACTTCCGTCAGGTTAGACATGCAGAACATGAAGTCCAAATGTGAGTAACATGAAGACAAGTGCAACGAGAAACAAATTCCACCATGTTATTCCACAAAACCGACCAACCAACACCAAACTAAGTCTTGCATACCTGAAACCTCGAACATATATTTGCAACCTCAATATGGACATCTCAACAACACAACTTTAAACCAAAATGAGTTGCCGAGAAAATATGTGCATGGAAATAAATCGGGAAATTTTCGGATAGCCGCACACCCCGCGGGTCACCCGGGCCCATTCTTCAGAGACGCCATGGACACCGACCATGTGGACCACCGCATCCAGCAATGATGTGGGGCATTCCAAAACCCTTTGCAATGATGTATCCACCACTCCCACCACATCGATACTAAATCCTGGAAACATCTCATCAAACAACAGTGCAGTCTCCCTCAACATCATGGATAGCATGGACAGTGGCTCTTCAATTAATGACACTAAGTATTCAAGAATAGCTATTGAAGACACATTATTTGATAATACTGGACTAAATTTTATTCATTTAATTGTGCATTATTTATATCAAAAACTACATGAAATCAAATTTTTAATGGATAAAATTCCAGACATAAATATATTAGATCTAGGGGAAACCTTTCTTAATGAAAACTACTCAAATTCCGAAATTGAACTTAAAAATTACCAACTATTTCGTCGAGATAGAGGATCGTGTGGAGGAGGCATTGTTTTATATGTGAAATTAAACATTATGTGCGAACAAAGAACTGATCTTGAATCTAGTGAGACTGAGGCTATCTGGCTTGAAATAAAGCCAGAGAAGCAGAAATCATTCATAGTTGGATATCTTTATAGACCACCATCAGCTCTTACAGCATGGATAGATAATTTAGAAAATACTTTGGAAAAAAATTACATTGAAAACAAAGAAACGATACTTTTGGCGATTTCAATTTTAACTTCATTGACAAATCTTCAGTTAATGCTAAATGAAACAAACTGACAAACTCACTAAACTTATCACAGATTATAACAAAACCCACAAGAGTAACACAATCAACATCAACTATCATTGACCATGCATACACCAACCATCCTCACAATATAACATACACTGAAGTCCCGGTGCTATCTTTCAGTGATCACTACCCTATATGTTTCACCAGAAAAACAACTATGAAGTTTAAGAAAGGTCCCATGCATTTAACTATAAAATACAGGTATTTGAAGTATTTTGATGCTGACAAATTCTTAACAGACTTATCAAACCAACTATGGTCACTCATGGACATCTATGATGACACAGATGATGCCCTTGATACGTTTTGTAAACTATTTTTACAAGTTCTAGATGAACATGCACCTTATAAACAAAAGCGTGTGAAGCGTATGATTCAAAATGATTGGTTCAATGACGAAATAGCAAATGCCATCCGAAAAAGAGACTATGCTAAAAAACACAACGACACAGATTCTCTTAAACATTGGAAAAACAAAGTCAAAGACCTCACATACAATGCTAACAGAGACTTCTTTAACCAAGAAATCAACTCTAATAGTAAAAATCCTAAACAAATGTGGAAAAATCTGAAAAAATTGTCCGGAAAATCTGAAAATCACCAAACCAATTATATTACAAGGCACCAGAAAACCAGGCTTATTGAGTTTTTTGGCCAAAATGAGATTTTTGCATTGCTAGATACTTATGACAAAGATAAATAAAATCACCAAGTATTAAAGTTCTACGTCTTTTATTCTTGGAGTTACAGCCCTCTTTGTATGCTTAGTATATCAATGCATTTTCATATTTTCAACCAAATATGAAAATTAATTATTAAAACATATACATCTTTTTCATTTCAAATAACACAACATTTAGAAAATGTACATGAATGAAAATGTTGTAAATAGCCATCTTCACACGTCATCACTACATGTGCATATTAAGCTTTTTACGAAAATCAATTAAACTTGCACATTTTTACAGCACAAAAAAGTCACCCTTAATACTACATGTACATATGTATTACATGTACTTAAATAATTATAGAGAAAAATGACTAGAAGCACAAAATGTCAATATTTGCACAATGTCCAATTCCTGTTAAAACATCACATGTAGCACAAAAAAGAAACAGTTTTAAAGAAATTTAGTGGAATGGTTTCCATGGTAACAAATGGAATTTTAGCCTTAATATTGGAAAAAAACATTTTTTATTTTTCAAAATTATAGAACAAAATGTTTTGTGTCATAATAATACATGTTTATAAGAATTGAAACTCATTGTTTTTTACATTTTTTTTAATTTGGTAGTCATGGAAACATTTTTGAAACATGACAAAACATATAAATTCCATGTCTGAACTCCAAAAACAGCTTTTCCTAGGAGAAGGTTTTACTGAAATTTTAATCACAAGTCATTCTTTAAGATTTAACTGAAATGCCTTTTAAAACTTTTTATTAATAAACTGTTACCATGGTAACACAATGCTTCTTTTTCAAAGTTATTGAACAAAAATGGCTATGTACAAAGTAATACTAATAAACAGAGTGATACTTATATACATATCACTAATAATATACATAGTAATGCTAATCATTTACAGACTAATACTAAATATACAAAGTAATACTAATAATATACAGAGTAATACTAATATAAACAAGCCTAGGCCGCTCACCTGTCGAACTTGACCTAGATTTTGTTGAGGTGATCATTGTGACCATGTTTCATAAAGATTAGGCCAAAATTGTGACCCCTAGTGACTACACAAGGTTTTTCTATGATTTGACCTTGTGACCTAGTTTTTGACCTCATACAATCCAATATCGAACTTGACCTAGATTTTGCTGAGATGACCATTGTCACAAAGTTTTATAAAGATCAAGAAATTGTGACCTCTGGCGACTACACAAGGTTTTCCCATTATTTGACCGTGTGACCTAGTTTTTGACCCCGGATGACCCAATATCGAACTTGACAAAGATTTTGTTAAGATAATCATTGTCACTGAGTTTCATAAAGATTAGGTCAAAATTGTGACCTCTAGTGACTACACAAGTTTTTCTATGATTTGACCCTGTGACCTAGTTTTTTACCCCGGATGACCCAATATCGAACTTGACCTAGATTTTGTTGAGATGATCATTGTGACCATGTTTCATAAAGATTAGGCCAAAATTGTGACCTCTAGTGACTACACAAGGTTTTTCCATGATTTGACCTTGTCACCTAGTTTTTGACCCCGGATGGCCCAATATCGAACTTGACCTAGATTTTGTTGAGGTGATCATTGTGACCATGTTTCATAAAGATTAGGCCAAAATTGTGACCCCTAGTGACTACACAAGGTTTTTCCATGATTTGACCTTGTGACCTAGTTTTTGACCCCAGATGACCCAAAATCGAACTTGACCTTGATTTTGTTGCGATGATCATTGTGACTAAGTTTCATAAAGATAAGCACAAAATTGTGACCCCTAGTGTCTACACAAGCAAATTGTTGACGGACGGACGACGGACGAAGAGTGATCACAAAAGCTCACCCTGTCACTTTGTGACAGGTGAGCTAAAAAGTAATACTAATAATATGCAGTAATAATAATACTAATATATAGAGTCTGTTATACAGAGTAATACATTTTGGAAAATAGAACATGAACATTAAGAGACCGATTCAGTAGGCTTCTTTGGACACTTTCTCTTCTCAGGATCAATTTTAATACTGGGTTTTACACATGTTGGCTTTGGACATGACTGAAGGTTATCTGAAGTGTCTCTACAAAATGGCCTTATCTCATCATACAGGTACCACTGCCTAGCAGCATCAAGGCCTTTTGGTGAAATTGATGTTGGAAGTGTATTGTTATCAAACATATGAATGTCTCTCTTCAAAATACAAATCACTTTCTCTTCTGAGCTACAATATTCTTTAACAGTCACAACACCAGGGTTATTAGCACACATTTTAAAATGATGGTATTTTGATATGGATGGTAATTTCTTGAAGAATGTTTCAAAGTAAGAAGACCAGTTATAGAATATGACAGGTGTCTCAGGATCATTGACAAGCTGTGGTATGTTGTGACCATTCCTTGAAGACATTCTTACAGATTCTGCTACATCAGTCATGGTTTCAGCTGTGAAATTCCTCCACTTTAACTTCCACAAGCCAAAATGCCAATCGGGACTGAATTTTGTATGCCCAGCTTCCATTAAAGAAAACTTCAACCTGCGATGACGGCCGGTCATTGTTCTCCACAAACCATACCTGTCATAAAAAATAAGTTTTATTGAAAGATTGTTATGTACAGTGTTACCCCCTTATAACAACAACTTTGAGGAGATGGACATTTTTTTTGTTGTGCAAATATTGTTTGCTGCATAAAAAATAAATAAATGTTAAGTAAACTTTTGCTACATTGCCAATGTATGACATTGTTGTAGAAAGGTGGTCGCTCAAAAAAGAGGCTCACTCTACAGAGGTTTCTCTGAAAATGAAATGTAGTCATTTAATTGGAAGTGTTGCTTTGTAGGGCATGTAACATAAAATGGATAGAATAGGAAAGTTTTAAAATTAATTGTTATCAAATCAGGCAAACCTGTTTTAGAGACCACCAGTATTGGACACAAAGGCCACAATTACAAAAACTGTTGCTAGGACCACCAATTTCTACTCTCATCAAACTATAATTTCTTTAAGATTGTAGTATTTAACAGGTTAATGAGAGACTGAGTACATATGGCTTTTTTATTAGATGTCATTTGAAAAAGAGAAGTGTGACATAGCTGTTTCTTTATCTCTCTCACAATGAGAAGTGTTGCCCTGTCAACAATAGGGTACTAGTATCAGCCTCTGTTTATATGCAGCTAGTATAAATTTGTAAGTGGTTTTAAGCAAGTAATGCCACTTCATACATGTAAGTATATATAAAAAGGTACCTTATCATTGCATTGTTCTTATTTTGCCCAGCACAATTGTCCATCTGCAGAACAACATCTTTTTCACCATACCCCCAGTTTTCAAAATAATGGTGTACTAGGCTGATTACAGTATTTGCTCCTTTTCCAACCTCTTCAGCCTCATCTATCAGATAAAATCTTTGCTCTCCTGTCGAATAATTATATTCATAAATTAAATAGTGAGTACAAACTTTAAATTCTGAGATAAAGGAAACTATGTATACTTATATTTTCCACAAAAAGGCTGTACAGAGACACCATTTCAGACAACCTTCATGATAACTTATTATAAGACCACCTCAATTTCACTGTTTCACTCATTATTTAACCACAATAATAGGAAGATATCAATGAGACCAATGGTGGTCTTAAACTTGAGGTTTTACGGTACAAGATATGTAAAAATAAAACATGAGAAGTTCACACATTAATGTATCAAAAGTAAAACAGAAATTCAAATATACCAGTAGCTATGTAACAATAGTTTGGGAATTCAAATACTGATTGGAAACAATTTCATGGTGAATATTGTGAAAATGTTCTGAAATTGTTATGATGGTGAATTATATATAGTTAAAAGGTTACATGTACCTGCACCTTCAGCACATACACCAAACGCCTGACACTTTCTAGGGGTCTTGAAGAAGAGTGGTCCTACCGCTTGGGCGTGATGCGGGTAATGGACTTGTTGGGCAAAGTCGAAACTGTAAGTTTGTGAGACATCCGCTATACCAACTTGACCTGTATAAACATAAGGTGGTAAATTAATATTATTATTGATATATAATTACTGCTATTGCTCAGTTGACAATAATTTAAACACAATGATAAGTTCAACTAATCATAAAACTCATGTTTACAGAGTTTATAATATTAAAAATGAAAATTATTTAACAGGATATCATAATTAAAGCAATGAGTTATAATTCATGGTTCATACAAAATTCTCGCACCCAAATTCAAGGACTTTTTAAGGTAAAATAGGTATTTTCAAGGCATTTTGCCAATCATTTACTGAGGTTAATTATTCGAAAATGCCATAATGAGCTACCATTTTATGCACTATTTCTAGTGACGTCATACACAAAAATACCCGATTGTGCTCAATTCATTAAATACCAGTAACATTTATGAACTTTTAATTTTTGAGAAAAGAGTATTTCTGTTTATTTTTTACACAGATATTGAAAGTGCCATATTGACAACATCCATACACTTAATGATATTCTAGGATTTTTTCCTGAATTCAAGGATTTTCAGTGAAATTCAAGTACCATATTGGCTTTCTTTCCAAGGCAGCACTTAATTCAAGTACTTTTCAAGGTTGAAACCAAATTCAAGGACTTTTCAAGGTTGAAACCAAATTCAAGGACTTTTCAAGGCCTGTGCTGTTCCTTGTATATGAAGTTAGCTGTGATATCCTAGAACTCAGTTATAAAATACAATAATGAACTGTTTACATACCTCTTTCTACTTGATCCAAGTTATGTACAGTAAACAAATATTTAGACTGCAGACAATTGTCCCTATAAAAGTCTCTCTGACTCTTAGTCTTGTCTAGATGGCAAGTATATTCATCAAGGATAGCCTTCTTTTCATCTTCAGTAAGGTTACCCGCATTACTGATGTTATGGACAAATCTTTGGCATTTGAAACAGAGATCAGTAGCTGGCTTCATGATGAGAATGTTGGGACTTTGTTCCAACCAAATCTTCTTAAATTCAGATAAGCTGACTTCTCTGTAATAAATAAACAGAATGTACCATCACGAATTATAATTGCATTGCAATTCACCCTACAATTCACCCTACCATTCAACATAAACAATGCACTTTAGAATATTATGTTTTTGAAAATAATGCATGTACATGTACTATTCAGATCAATTAAATATCAATACTCAACATATGTAGCAGTGTGTATAGGATTTAATTACTTATAGGGGAGAAACTTGTGTGGGCACTGGGCAGCCGGCTAGCTCAATCGGTAGAGAATTCATCGTGTTAGCTAGGGGTCCTGGGTTCGAGTCCCGGTGTGGTTTAGAAGAAACACTAGGTCATTTACTATCCACTATTTCGAGGTCTAATCATTGTAATCAAAACCAATTTGACTTATAGTTGTAAATATTGCAATGACAAATTAAACTTACCAGTAGGTCTTGTTATTGCAAGGAATCAAGTTATATTTCATCTACGAAAATACTGAGTAGAATTATAATAACAATACTATCATAACAAATGTAAATTTACAACAAATCAACAAACTTACCTATAATTTTGTGTTCGTGCTGCTTGATTATAAAGGTCCCATATGTCCGACTTGCTTCTATCCGAGGGGAGTAACAGAAGAACTTTATTGGTGCCTTGAGTCAGATTGAAATTTGGATGTCTACCGGGTAAGGGAAGTCCGTTTTTTACAGTGTACTCTTCGAGAAACTGACAAACATGTTTTACATCTGATACACTAAGTGCGTGTTTGGGCAGTTTACCAGTATTTCCATGAATTCTTGGTTTCAGACCATGTTTATCAAATGATGATGCAATATTGTTCAATTTAAATTTTCCAATACCATGGCAAAACATAAAAGATTCTCTACAAACTTGCTGACCAGCAAAGAAATATTTTTGAGCAACCCTTTCCCTATCCTTTGTCTTCTGTTTTTTGCTCAAAGACTGGGGCCAATATGAACTGGATTTTCTGTGCGCAGCAAGTTGCACTTTGACAGTCAGATCCAATTCGTCACTGGACATTTCCTGACACTGTTGTCTGTAGTCAAGTATCTGGTCAAAATCAAAGTTTACACTAGACAGATAAGCTGTCTGCCAGCGGCTGCTTTAAATTCTGACGGCCCAGCCACTACAGACAGACACTAACTAGACCTAAACACGGTCGGAGATTGCGCACATTTCTTTAGCGCACTTTCAGCTCTTAAAAAATATATGAAAACGTCAAACCACTATGAAATATATAGCATGTATACGAAGAATGAACCTTTATCTCGCGATAGACACCGATAACATTTTAAAAAATGCACAGCAACGTGTCCATCCCATAACTTGAACACGACTATATCGCAATTATGACCTCAATTTCAGCCATCGTTCTTATTGTTATTGTTTGCGTCAAACGTCATTCGCTTATCGACCAATCAGAATACTCAGAAATTGGCGCGCTCGATTTCTAACAAACGGACACAGCAAAAAAATTAATCGAGTCGAACCTTAAAATGAGCTCGATTAAAGCTCAAACACAGAAAATTAACGAACATTTGTAGTGGAATTAAGATGATTTTGTTAGAAAACGACACACAAACAAAAAACACCATGAGTGATAGCTTTTTAGGCTCGTTTTAACGATTCGAATAATGTTCCGGTCGAATCCGGTCAGTACGGATAACGGTCTTTAAACTTGCGCTGTTTACATGAGATTTACGGACACGGTGCGCGCTGGTTTATTTTTTGTTTTTCTGATTATAACGGCCAATTATACTAGGTATTCGGCGGGTTTCGTGTTCTTTTATTGTATTTAACATGTACAGAGCCGAAAAATGACAGAATTTGGCTTAAAATGCTAATTTCATGAAAATTTAAAATGCACCGGATTTTGGGCACTTATGGTTTCGACGCTTATACGGGCATCCCTGTATAGATTGCGTCGAAATGGTTTGACTAAGTTTACACTACACGGTGAACCATACAGCTTAGTACATTTACACGTCTTAGATCGGAATTCTTCAACACAATTTTTATCACTTATATCAACATTTCTGTGTTCTATGAAGTCTGTGTCTGTGACACCATCTGAAATTTCACCGTCACTGATCTCATCTTCGGATGTTGTGAACGGAACAAAGTCCGGTTGATTATTAAAATACAAGTCATTCACACTCGAAATCTCGTCAATAAAATGCTCATCTTGGTTAAAAATGATTTCACTTGGTACTTCACTAACATTACTACACTGACTCATGGTTAATTACCTTCAATTGACATTTAAATGGTACTAGTCGAAATACGGTCGTCTGCTGACCGCCATATTTGTTTACCCCGGATTCTACTTTCGGTTTAATCAACGATCGACAACTCTACTCCAGTTGATTTTATGGAAACGTCCCCAGTCGAACTCGTACGTAAACATTCTAGTTGAATTCGAGTAAACTTTTTGACATTCTTGGGTCTAAGTTGTGTAAATAATAATGAGTGTAGTGACTGTGTGTGTATAATTTCAGCGTGGTTTACGACGTCGCGTTTAGCGCCGTTTTCTGCGTTATGACGTCAAACTCAACAAGCCTGGTTTTGTCGTGGCGGGCCACATATAAATGATGAAAATAGAACTCCCATTTCAGACCCAAAGTCAACAGCAGAAACATTCAATACTTTCTTCTCAAGATCATTTTCAAAAATACAGAAATGGTGTCAAAACTGAGTTTTGAATCTAAACATTCTCTAGAAGGAAACCATGCATCGAAAATTGCACCTGACAAAGTTAAATTTGAAATCCCTTTAATAGATGAAAACAGAGTTAAAAAGAAATTAGACTCTCTAGATGTTGCAAAGTCAAGAGGCCTTGATGATGTTAGCACATAATTTCTAAAAACAGCATCACCTGTTATATACAAACCCATGTGCAAAATAATTAACCTAAGTATCAAGACAAATAAGTTTCCATCTGCATTAAAACATTCCAAAGTCACACCAATTTACAAAAAAGGACAAAAATCAGACAAGAACAATTACAGACCAATATCAATACATGTACTACCAATTTTAGAAAAAATATTTGAAAAACATGTGACTGATCACCTGAAGAATTTTCTTGAAATTAACAATCTAATATTTCACACACAATCAGGATTCCGACCTAAGCACTCATGCGAGACTGCTCTAACAAACATAATAGATAATTGGATTGATGCAATAAATGAACAGAAACTTGTTGGAACAATATTTCTTGATTTGTCAAAGGCTTTTGACTTAGTAAATCATTATCTACTGATTTAAAAACTGTCATTCTATCACATCTCATCACAAACTATAAACTGGCTTACATCATACCTTTCACACAAGTCACAGAAAGTATGTGTCTCTGGACATCTGTCAAATGCAGCTGACATCCTATCTGGGGTACCCCAAGGTTCAGTCCTTGGACCTCTTCTCTTTCTCATTTACATAAATGATCTACCAGTGACAGTACAATTCTCATCAACAGACATGTTTGCTGATGACACAACACTCACTGCCTCTGGCGATACAGTAGATGAAGTATTCACTGATCTCCAAACTGACCTCGCCAATGTAAATACTTGGTGCTCACAACATTCCATGATGCTCAATGCAAAGAAAAGAAAAGCAATGTTTATATACACAAACAACGTAAACCCAATTACACCAACAACTCCCCGTCTACAACTACAAAATCAAGAAATCTCATATTCTGAAAATGAAAAATTATTAGGCGTCACTGTTGACAATAGACTTAAATGAAAAACACAAGTTGAACAAACTATCAAAAAATGCAATTCACAATTACATCTTCTTCTCAGAATAATAATACTTGAACATACATACACGGAAAATATTTTTCAATGCATATGTATTACCACACATTGATTACTGTAGTACAATCTGGGGAAACTGTGACTCTGGCTTATCAAAAGATATAATTAAAGTTCAAAAACGGGCAGCAGGGATAATTCTCGACACAGATTATGACACACCTTCAGATACACTCTTTAAGGAGTTAAACTGGATGTAATTTGATGAAAGAGTCAACTATAAAAATTCACTCATGGTATACAAAAGTGTGAATGATAAATCATTTCCAAAATATATGACCGAAAAAGTTCAATTCAAATTGCAAAAGCATTCACTGAACCTCATATCTGTTGACAACTCTGAGCTCTATGTACCAAAGCCAAATTTCGAATCTTACAGGAAATCACTGGCTTACTCGGAAGCAGGTCTATGGAACAAAATCCCGCTAAACATAAGAAAATCTGAAACACTTTCAAAATTTCAAACATCCTGTCTCAAATGGAACAAGCATTAAGTTCTAGAATATCTTAAATCTCTATTACTTATAATTACCTATTTTACCTATTTTATGTTGTAGATAGTGTATTAAGAAACTTATATTTGAATATTATAGTAAAAAGTTTTCAGATAAATATTACATTGACTTATTTAAATATTCATTTCAATGTTGTTGTAGATTGACCTTGTGTGAAATGTGCGGTTCTTATTGTCTCGTCACCTGGCACTCGTTCCGTTTTAGTTTGACTGACTGAGGCGGCAGACTTTCGGGACGGGATGCCCTGTTTTTGTAGTTGCCATATTTTTACCTTGGACTTTTTGTTTCAATGAAAAACTTGTAATGCTTAGTTCCATGCATTCTATGTCGTTTTTCACCACGTCAGTTTAATTTAAATGTTTATTGTTCGTACTTATGATTTTGTAATCCTAATATGTGTCTATTATGTTGTTAACAGATGTTTATAAATATCATGTTTGTATGTAAATGTATATATGTTGAGGCCCACATGGAAGATTGGGAAACCAAATGTGTAGCCTCGTTTAAATAAAGTCTTTACTTACTTACTTACTAAGACGCTCGAGGTGTAATACCAGCACACATCTAAAGAACAAAATGCGTAAACCCCGGTTTGACGACACAGAACTGCACAGACAGAAACTAGAAAACGGCCTTTGATAAAGAAGAGAAATCATGAATTACGCACGATCTCAGGATATAAGTACGACGATTTGATAGCGGGACATATTTTTTGCAACTGCACCGCTTTTACCCAGCCTTCCGAAGGGCACAACTATGATATAAATGCCGTCGAAGTTAAAAAGCTCCGGTGTATTTTGTCACGTTTACAATTGTAATTATACATTGTTTCAGAGCTTCTGCAAAATCTACGACAGCCATCTTGTCAGCATTCGAAACTCGAAAGAAAATGATTTCATCAAGAGCCATATTGGCCAGTTAAAAGGTAAGATTCTAACATATTTCACATATAGTAAAAGAAACCAATATGCAACACCATCAACAATGAGTAGTAGAATTGAATATCTATGTCAACTATTTGCTTATTGAATAATATAATAATTGGGTTAAGACACCTTGTATGATTGGAAAATGAAGGATGCTTTATGATAAAATAATACTCTGCTTTGCTATCGGCCGCTTATCTTAGTCATCCACTCGTTCAGAATCTGCTATTGTAACGGCTTAGTGAACACCAAAGCTTACAAAAGTTTCACAATGATAAAGTACAGGGTGTTAAAAAAGTTCGTTTTCAAAATTTAAATTCATATAAAGTTTAATTTGAGCTATGTACGCAGTAAACCATGTTCATTTCATATTCCAATAACCTCAAATAATGCCAGAGAGATTGAAACAATGATAGAACCCTCTGAATTTCAACCTGAAAAATTTACAGTCTTCTGAGGTCAGAAAAATGAAACATTGAAACTCAAACATTGAGAACGAACTTTTTTAACACCCTGTACATTCCCTATGACGTTACTTATATACTAGTAACTATATGTATACATTGTCGTTGGGACCGTGATGATGTCTGCTCTGAATAATACTATACATTTCTGGCGATGGACCAAAACGTTTGACGCGTGGCGTCTATTCTCTGTGTAAAGCTAGACTATTGTGTATAGAATATGATAGCTCTCTAGTAATAAACCTCCAACAGTTATCGTTAATAATACATGTCTCCTTCAGTGTGTTAAAATTATCATGTATATCTTGTATTTAAGCATGTTACAACATACTGTATTTTAGCTGAGGAGTTTTGGATTGGAATGACCGATGATTACGCTGAAGGCTCTTGGATATGGATTGACAGAAACGATGATGTTCAGTTCCGTGACTTGGGGAACCAGCAGCCAAACGGTGGTAGGGGTGCTAATTGTGGTGCGATTTGGCACAGCTTTAGCAACAGGTTTGTGGACGAACCATGTACAGACCGCCAATTCAGACCTATTTGTAAGAAGGATATGGCATAGGAGAACATTGCATTGTTACACAATTCTATTTGTTTGACAATACAATCTATATTCAAGTTGTTCACTGAATTCATTAAACTCTTCTAGACGCCACAACGATGCCATTTAATGAAATATTATGCCCGTCAGAACATGTGTTGGAATAATGTAATCCCTTTTAGTGATCGCATTTGCTACAACACCAGTAATCAGAACCGTTGTGAGGAAATTGCAGCAGAATATCTTTTTTTGTACTAAAACCACAAAATTAGCAAAACAATGTATTTGCTACTGTTTTTTAAGTTTTGACGAGCAATAATTCGATATAGAGAACTATGTTCACATTGATGATTCAAATCACGCCGGGATGTTTTAGCCAATGTGCGCACATAAAGGGGTTCAATAAATATAAATGTAAATGGTTAGAATGATATAGCTTATCTTTTATTCTTTTATTTCAACCGAATGTCGAGTTCATCAATAATTACATACGGATTAGATAATTCTTGTTTGGCATGTCTGCTGTCCTAAATACATATTTTAGAAAAAAAATTTGAATTGAGAATACAAGATTAATTAATTTCAATGCATGGTGTTGTTGTAGTTTATCCTTGTCTGAATACAACTAGACGTCATTATTATATTAATTTTGTTATGTTAATACTTTAAAAACATCTAATATCTTTTTTGATTTCTTCCCTAGAATATTAATTGTTTCATTGTATTATAGCACGGCGAATTTGACATGACCCTGACCTTTATGCATGAGTATATAACAAGGTTCTTGCGTAGAATAGATAGATATATATATATGTATATATGAAAACATACAGCCGAGTTATAAATATAGACATTATATCAGCTGTTAAATTATGCTAATGAAAGGTCGAGAGTTGTCTCACATTCTCTGGACAATAACATGCATGTAGTACTATGTTATACGCATTCACCAAGCCTCTGTTAACTAAAATCTTGTCTTAATCTTACCTGTCAACATCACATGTATTTTATTAATACCTAAATAAACGTAATGTATTGTATAAGTTTTATGGTAATTTTATTCTATCACAAGCTTTCGTTTATATGGAACTTATTATGTTTAGATACGCTTAAAATCCACTTAATCCAGTAACTATTGCAGATCACGAGTCATTCATATTTACAAATAAATATAATGGATTCGGTGACGGTACGCTACAAAGCATACACCTACGGAAGGAAAAATCACACTTGTATAAATATCTGTATTTATAACACGAAGCACTTTTATTCTATAAGAAGATAATAGATACCGGTAATCGGACAGGGTAGGCAGCTCTCAACTTAAAGTCCCATTATGCCTTAAATGGCTATTTTCAAAAAGCAATAACTTGGCAACCTATCTACAAAATGATGCATTTTGAGCACTTTAGTTGAGTCCCAACTATGGAAACCACAATAAGATGAAAGAAAACGAAATAACGAAATGTAAACAATAAATGCTTAATTTAAAGTCTAAGGGGAGCAACTCGTGCAAAATTAGTATTTTGTCATCCGTACATTTTACTTAATGCGATTTTTGGCGTACTATTTCGACTGATGTAGCGGACATCCTGTCGTCATTTATAGGTCATGTGTGAAAAACATATCAATTCTTTATATTTAGTCTATTTACTGGATAATCGAGAATAATGTTTTTGGGAGAGAAAAAGTGATTTTAAACAGTCGAGCACAGGAAATATAAAAACGCCACATATCACAATTACACGGAACAATGCCCAACACTATAAAAATCAAATATTGGAAAACTAAACTATTTTATTTCTATACCGATTTCTATGTAACATACGTCGGTCTAAGGGGAACATATAACCTTTCCATGAAATAAAAGATCCCTATTAGCAGATTGGTCGTTTTTGTCAGGTTTTCTGTGAAACCTTGGAGAAGATAACGGCTTGAAACTGTAGTCCGCTCGCGTACAGGCAATCAATCCACTGCGAAGGTTTCACAGGATGTTGAAAAAACTGCGCAGCTGCTGAAAGAGATCCTATATTTCGTGAAAAGCATATATTTTCTCCTTTAACTGGCGTAAGTTTAATAGAAATGGATGAAAAATGAAATACGGTTATATTTGTTTCCTTAGAGGAGCAAATGTTGACAAATTTCGTTCTGGATGTGATGCCTTAAGTGATGTCAGCGTAACGTTGAATTGATACACTTGATCTAGTCTCGACCGACCGACCGACCGTGTACATGTAAGCGCAATCTAGTATCAGACCACATATCGCTGGCTTAGAAGTTTAAGGTCGTAAGTACAAAAACGCTATTCTGAGGAAACAACAAAAACTGTCTGAAAACTACTCTTTAATTATTGAAAAACAAGCTTTTTCAACATCAATTGGTCAACATTTCATGAAAACAGGGCTCATAAGAAGCGGTTGGTGATGCAGATTTCAAATATCGATCTGAAAGCACTTCCGAACTTTTCATTTTAAGCTTGCGAATACAGCTGGTATAGATCTAAAAATCTTTTATTAACGTAAAATGTAAAGCTCATTCCATGCCTGTATATGTGGAGGCTATAATGTTATTATTTATACACTTGAATCTTTCACGGTTATTCATTTAGCGTGTCACTCTTCAGTTACTGTCAATCCCTAATTGTATTAGAAGGAACAACGGTTAAATATTAAAACAAAAACATGTACGAGGGATGCTCACTACATAACGTGAAAATGCTTATAACTTTTACCCAGGGGAGAATCAAGTGGTCGCGATGGTACATTACGTGTACAAAATGGCGACTGGAATCGTCGACTCCAGCGAAAAAATGCAGTCATGTGCAAAGTTACAGGTTAAATCGGAAATACATAATAGGCGCAGAGTACCCGCATATCAAATCGATTAACTTTGATGAATTTCGTTTGCCTGAAATGTGCTTTGTTTAGGCCTTAAACTCGACACAGTTTTTTAGCGTTTTAGTACATTTAATAAACAATACACTTATACCACCATACACGTTGATGTCGTACACGTAATGGACCATCGCGACCACTTGATTCTCTACTTTGTTTTATTATTTCATGATCTTATCGATTTCAAAAACTTAAACTTTACCTCGCCACAACAAAGCGAAAATGCGAAAATGTAACAATGCAAAAAGGTCGACTTTGTCGTACCTTTCACATTGTTCCATTTTCGCATTGTTGTGACGAAAAAGCGAAAGTACGACAGATCAAGGGCAATACTGCGACACCAATAATCGTCGTTTCTTTGCTTACATTTTCACATTTTCGCTTGGTTGTGGCGAAAAAGCGAAATTACGACATGACTGTCATAAATCAACCGCCATAATTAGCTGCTTTACTCCCCGAAACACACATTTGCACAATTGCACAGTTTTTACCAATAAATCATTAATAACAGTCTACCCATAACTTGATTTAAAGCAGCGATTAGTATCATTTTAAATATTCAATGAAACATGTGCCAGTCTAACTAACACTAATTAGCAGGCAGGACGCCAGCCAAGTCATTAATTATTTGTTCTTAATTATGCAACGCCATGCGTTGTTGGGGAATGAATAATATGAAAGCGAATACACGAATTACAGAAAATACGATATCCATTTTTAATAATTTCTATGAAACACCAAACATTAACACACAAAATAAAAAAAACTGAAATAAATTTATTCAAACATCAACACAAACAAAGTCTAAATGCCGAGCATAGCCGTTATTTGTCAGTCAGCTTTATACTGAAATATGGCAGGCATGTATGTGTGCCCCAACCCGTATTTGAACCCGGGTCACCAGATTTGACGACAAGCGCACTAACCATTGAGCTACGGAGGCCACCAACAAACTCAAATAATAGAAGTACACAACATGAACGGCAGTTTTTCAGTGACATATGAAACATTCGACGGTGTTGGGGTGCCGCAACGAGTTCAAATATTTGGAGACAGTTTATTTTAAATGTTTCAATGCCATTTTCATCCGTCTTAACAATTGCGATTAGATAGTTCGTTATGGGAGACGTCACAAGGGTCATGACTAGAATCCGAACTAGAGCTCCTCATGAACTCGACGTAACTGCTTAAAATAGCAGAACCATGTCATTAAATATTTTATCTTAACTAAACAACTTCAATTTAACCTGTACATGCGTTGTTGTGGGAGTGTTTTAATGAAAGCGAATATATGTATTACATAAATAACGATATCTATTGTTAATCATTTCTATGAAACACCAAACATAAACACATAGATGTGATCCATTAAGACCAAATACGTTACACAATAGGACAAAAATGTATTCAAACATCAACGCAGATAAAGGTTAAACAAAATGTATAACAGTGTATCAATACCACGTGACTTTTACTACAGTTACAAGAAGAAATTTGTAAACATTGGAAAATAAAATAGTCATAAATATTTCATTTTTTATCGATTTCTATGAAATATTCACCACGCTATGGAGACAATTATTTGCTTTCCATGAAATATAAATTCTTTTTCAGCGGCTGTGCCGTTTTGTCCATTACCTTGTGAGACGGCATGAAACGTATAAGTTTCACAGGGTAATGGAACAATCGGTAATACTCCTAAAAAAGATATTATATTTCACGGAAAGCAAATTCTTTTCCCCTTAGCGTGACGTATATGTTTTAGAAATCGATGAAGAAATAAAACACTTATGGCTATATTTGTGTTCCAATGTTTACAAATTTCTACTTGTAACTGTAGTCAAGAGCCACGTGGTATTGCTACCCTGTATAATAGAAGTACTGTATACGTGCAACACGAGCGTCGGTTTGCCAAACTTCTAAATATGCAAAACATGTGACGGTGTTGAAGTAAAGTGTCGAGTTCAAATATTTTGGGAATTTTTTTTTTAAATCTTCGTTTATTTGTTTATTTCCATGTTCATCCGACTATTGAGACCAGGCCCCGATCTCCCGAAGCACCTCAAGCAGAAATCTCAACTCAAATTGAGATTTTGCTAAAATCAGAGTCAGAATTAGAGAGAATTCTGAAGCTCCAGCTCTTGACATTTACTATAATAAACTCAGAATAACATTTCTGTTTAGTAATGGTAATTTTGAGTCCAGCCTCACAAGGAAATTGACATAAAGACACATGCCAATATTTGAGATGAGATTTTGCTCAGATTGAGATGCTTAGGGAGATCGGGGCCAGATAACGTATTATAGGAGACAATCAAAGTATAAAATTACCATATAAACCATGTCTGTAAAAGTTTTAAAATAACGTTAATACGAGAGGTGCCCAACTTATATTTGAACACCGTTAAATATCCGATATTTTTATGCTCACCTGATGGAATGAAACAACTCTTTTGCACCGCTTAAAATAATGTGTCAGGTAAAATATGCACTCACTGTTTGATCTGTTTGCAATATGATTCGAGCCGAAATCAGCTATTCGGTAGAGGGTGTGGCGTTTGTCTTTTTGAAGACCGAAAACCCTCATTGATGGTGTAAACGTTGATCGAGTGTATTCACTGCTGCTTTATCGATAAGAATGCAGGATTGTTAAACGTCGGTATTTACTATTCTGGTGTAATATACTCGGAATTCGTGTTCTTAAGTAATCGAATGGTGTGATTGTGGTGGGGTATGTAGCTGAGTCTTGACCAAAACGCCATGTTCAAGACATTGACGTCAGAAACTAGATGTGGCAAGATTATTGTCCAAAAACGGTTTTAAACGTTAGGAGCACAGTACCGGGCGCTAAGTTTTCCCTTTTAGGATAAATATGAGCTCTATTTGATTAGTTTCACAAAAACAGCACAAATCAAGCAACCGGTGCGAACTAATGTAGCTTAACGAAACTTAACATTTTGGTAGTCTCGTAGACATTTCTTAAATAGCAATCTGTTATTTTACCGTAAATATCTCAATGATGAAGCATTATCTCATCAGAGGTGACAAAGTTATCGAAATTACCGTTCCATTGTAGCATATACCGGGGTTTAAGACGATTGTCTCCTTTTTTGATAAATCACTGGTGAAAACCAATTGTTTTTCAGAGTTTGGCTTCCATCATTGTCGAAATTACTTAATTGGTAGTGCTGAAGGATACTCCTACCTTCATTAAAATCCCCATTTTGGTTATTGGAGTTATCCTATTTATCATCAAACCAATGGGTACGATTATTGAAGGAATCGTCACTTTCTGGCATCTTTTTATATTTTGTGCCATTTCATTTATTAGAGTAACAGAACGTAAAACATCTTTCTGGTGACGAAAAATACTGATATTCTTCCGCAGAAACGGTATATCCATCATCTATTAACACCTTTTTGGTGCTTCTTAAGGAGTATTTGACCTTTAAAAAGCCAAACACCACACCCTGTACTGAATTGCTGAATGTGGCTGGAATCATATTGCAAACAGACCAAACAGTGAGTTTATATGTTACCGTATATAAATTTATATTAATTTACGCCGTTCAAACGAGTTATTTCATTTATATCGGGTGAGCATGAAAATAACGGATATTCAACGGTGTTCAAATATATGTTGGGCACAGCTCGTACTTATATAAATATGCTGAAACCCCAACACCGGAAATTTGCATACAACAACATAACGTTCGGTGATGGTAAAACACATATATTATACACGTGCCATAAGTTGTCAAGTAAAATTTTCAAAAGCCGTAGAATACCTTGTGTTTAACAAAGTTTGTCGTTCTGACGCTTTGGTATTATCCACCAAGGCCAACTGCCTCCGTGGTTATTTCCTACGCATCAGAACCCCAAACCGTTGTATAATAGCCTGTATACTACCATTTTTCATAATTTATTTCTTAATTCTACAAGTACACTGTAGACGACATTTCTTAATAATATGTTTATATCATTTGATTACTTCTTGGTTAGCTCAGTACGCAGAGCATACACCATGTAAGCGAAAGGTCATTGGCTGCGAAACTTCCTTGGCTGCGAAACTTCCTGACCCTCTTACAATATGTATATGTCCAATAAACGCATCCGATTGGGTGT
Organism: Spisula solida; assembly: GCA_947247005.1. Lineage (NCBI taxonomy): Eukaryota > Metazoa > Mollusca > Bivalvia > Venerida > Mactridae > Spisula > Spisula solida. The sequence goes on along the minus strand of OX365960.1, from coordinate 3,675,829 downwards.
TGAATTCTACATTGATCAGCGTGTTGTAAACAATAACGAAAGCACGAGCGCATTATGTGCACCAGGTACCTAATTATATACCAGATCATGTGGGTTATGATTTCAGACTGATAAAATATAAAATATCAGACTGATAAATACAAAATACAGTGAAGTTCCGCTAAGACCAATCAAAAAGGTGGTCTTAATACCGAATCGGTCTTATTAGCGGACCTTTTTTGTTCTAAATTTAATACTTTGGGACCTTAAACAGGCAAAAATCTGCATGATTTCAAAACTATCAAAGTGGTCTTATTAGCGGAACTTTACTGTATCAGACTGGTAAAATACAAAATTTCAGACTGATCAAATACAAAATATCAGACTGCTGAAATACAAAATATCTAATTATGAATAATCAAACGAAAATCCAAAGATGACACCACTAACACCTGCTACATTGGAGTTAACAAAGCCACCACAACCACCCATATGTATCTCATATGTATCGTAGAAGAATGTGTCTGGTATGTTATGTGTAGGATTGACAGCTGCCCCACACGATCGCCATGATGACATTATGTACGATGATTGGCAGCAACCTCCCTTTGATATTGAACCATCCAGATTTTGATAGAAGATGAAATTATTGTTTGGATTACCATCACAGTTGGTAAATGTATAGTCGCGTCCGTTACAAGCGTATCCTTGAGTAACTCGAGAGTGATTACCAAAACTGATTGGAACAAATCCAATGTGCAGATAAGGTTTATGCGAATCTTCCTCTGGTGGGTTAAAGTCTGGATATTCACTAAGAAATAGAGAAACATTGGGATATTGATCCCGATGTGTTGATAAAACTGCCATCTTCGACGAGTATTGTGCATTTACGTCTGTCCCGTAGTGACGTATGCTCACGTGATCCAATCGATTGTAATGATTGGATAAAGACGACACGTGATGCAAGGTAGTTTTAGAGAGAAATGTGTAGCCAATGTTACTTCCTAGATCGTAGTCGCAAAATATGTCAACTATTTTCCCACTTCCGGTGTCATAACTTTTATATGCGCCTTTGACCTTGAAGGGTGATTCTGCGATCTTCATGCAAGTCACTGAAATATACATTACATCCGTTGAAAGCATACTTTTATGTGTTCACACTTTTTAGTCTTAATTTATTTATTAGAGGTGCATTTTAATGTATTGCTACGTACATCTTAAATGCTGTACGCTTTGATTGTAGTCATCGTTTGGTTGCGTTGGTCTTGTTAATTGATGTTTTAGTTCAAAGTCTTAACATCATTTTGCAAATGCGTTTTCTGTATGTGTTAACTGCTCTTAGAATATGTGTTTTAACAACTTTAAACTACAATCCACTATTAGAACCATTTCCACGGAATTACGTTTGTTTTACTGCAACGACCATCAACTAAAGTGTATGTTTGATCATATGGTATGGTAGAATGACGCTTCCGACGGAACCTACATTGAAAACAAATGTATTGTTCCTCTTGATATTAAACATGGTTTTACCTGTTGAACTGTGGTACCCGTTTGTATATAACCACGTGTATTGTTATATTTATATTGGATTGCTCATAAATAAGCGTGAGATATACAAACATCGAATATATTCAACAAAACATAATTCACAGCGTGTGTAGTCAACTTCGGCGGAAAAAAGTTTAAAAATTGTACCTGGGATGATTTTGTATACAAAGGGGTCTAACTGTTCCCCGGGGTAAACGATGAATAAACAATATATATACAACACCTACTCATGTTCTATCCTATACGTTGTACAAGATACATATAGTGCAGATAATTTGACACGACTCTCTACCTTGTATTAGCATAATTCAACAGCTGATATTTAATCAACCATAATGCACGATTTGCTCGCGGAAATGTATATATTCAACGCAACAACCTTGTAATATATTCATGCATAAAGGTCGGATCAGGTCGAATTCTTTAATGTATGCGATATAAATACTGTACCTGGAAAGCAGTATGTCGGAGTGAATGTCCCATCCGTAGTACATTCTGATACTACAGCTACACTAGGTCCACTTGTTGTCATAAAACCTTCATTGCAGTCCACACGTACTCTACTGCCTACAGTTAACATATTTCCAGTTACTGTGCCATGTTCAACCGTGTGAGGAATACATTCTGTGAAATACAATAATATTTTGTTGTCAAATAGCCCTAATAGGGATCCCAATATTGCTTGTTGATAAACCACTATTAATTACTCAATATTTCAACCTAAAATATCTCCGTCTGGAGAATGTAACACTTCAAATTATTTACATTATTGTGTTGTATTGGTAACATTATTTTGTTGTATTTATAACTTTATTCTGTTGTATTGGTAACATTATTTTGTTGTATTTATAACTTTATTGTGTTGAATTGGTAACATTATTTTGTTGTATTTATAACTTTATTATGTTGTATTGGTAGCATTATTTTGTTGTATTTATAACTTTATTCTGTTGTATTGGTAACATTATTTTGTTGTATCGGTAACAAGAATTTAAAGTGTTACATTCTCTTGACTCACTTAGGTCACTCAATGGTGATTTTGAAACAGTCATTGAAATTATCATACTAATCATTTGCCCGTGCAGTTCCAAAGTAAAATAACGAAAAGTATGAAATTGTACTAAACTAAATTACCTTTCACTCCACATGTGTCCGTCTGGGTATTGACCGATTTGCTACATTGCTGAAATTGAAAAGGAAAACAACACTAGACTGTCTAAATTACAGAAATGGTATGCCTTGCCTTTAAGTTTGCCCTTTTCTTGTAATTCATAAGCAAACAGGTCAATGATAAAACAACAAATACCATTTTGAAAAATCACAAACAGCAAATATTTCGAAGAATGTTTAAAGGTGCTGCCTCCGACGACAGTTCAGGCTAAAATTTTTGTATGACGTAATTTGCCTACCTAAGTATGTATGTACTATAAAGCCGCTGACGGTTGCTTTAAGAAAGATTTATGGCAAATAAGCAATTCAAACCACTCTTGATATCGCACACTCGGTATTTTTCCTTTTAAAAATACCACAAATGCTAAAGTGAATTATGTAATTCACACGTGATCGAACTGTAACATCACCAAACTACAGCGTAAACATCAGTAAGTTATTCGGTTATTTTGAAATTCGTTTCCATCGAATGCAAATTCATTTCAGGCAATTTAAGTGATAGCAGTGTTAATTTTATATCTAGCATTCATTAAAACCCATTATAATTTTGGATGTAAAATACTTAATAACTACAAAGTGCCGATGTTTCGCAATACAAGTTATTTTAAATGTCAGCGTGGTTGTATTTGGCATATACAGGCAACTATAACAAAACTACGCGATATAGCACCTTTAGATATTGAAGTCGGAATGAATTATAGTCCAGAGAATTTGACACGACTCTCAACCTTCTATTAGCACAATTTAACAATTGATTTATAACCCAGTTGTATGTGTTCCTAATCGAAAGTATCACGAAGACGCTCGAGTTGATAGACAAACACCAATCCATTGGACCGATATTGCACGATTTGCTCGCGGAAATTTATATGGTCAACGCAATAACCCTGTAATATATTTATGCATAAAGGTCAGGATTGTCTGAATGATTGGTCTAGACGTTCACATTTGTTTACATTTGTTAGTGCGTGTATGGTTTTACGCCAACTAGTAACTGTCATACGGAGACACCTAACGCTAATGTAAAAATAGTAAAAATAATAGTTTCTAACTTTTTCTCCTGAAAGCTACTGTCCCCTGTGTGCTCTATGTGCTGGGCATGACAGCAATCAGTGACATGTGTAAACCAGTCCATACAGTGGTGGTGCCGGATCATTCAAATAACAGTATACTGCTTGCGTAATATAATTTCAGAGCAGAATAAAAGTAAATCTCTATAAAACTATGTTGAACATTTGCTCATATATCAAGTCTACTCTTTGATTTTGGTCAATATGTCAAAAACAAAATAGTATTGTGGTCTAGTAACCCTACCTATCTATGATTCTCCTATTGTTTGGCCTCTACCTTAAAGATGGTATTGACATTATGCTGGAAAACACTACTGATGTTCCCTACCATAAAATCAATAAAATAATTTTTAAACTACCTGCATGCCTACCTGTTTTATTCAGCATTTTACCAGGATTAAATTACTGAATTGTTTTGGCCGTAATCAATCCCGCCGTCAAGTACAAAACCGGAAACCCAATTAGAATCGAATATAAATTAAGAGTTTGTCAGTGTTTCAAATAAAATAGGCAACGAATTTCATTATATTGTTATGTTAACTTATACATATTTCTATGAATCTCAGAAAAAGTAACCTGTCTATTATCGGCGTTCGTAAATTGATTTAGGATATAATAAATATTTACTTGAGTTTTATCGTACAATAAGTATGGTCACTAGCTCCGATGCGTAATAATAAAGTTACGAGTCCGAAGCATACTTTATTATAGATAAAATACGGTTGCTATTTAGTATAATAATAATAAATTTATCGACAGCATGCGTTGCACTTAAGTTTATCACAGAAATGTTATATGCTCTGCATCGAGGAAAATCTAGGATAAAGGCCACAAGTAACGCTGTCTGGCAAATAAAGATGGTCTTTCCGGGAAGCACAAGAACTGTGTCTTCTCAGAAACTGGCGTTTAATACCGCAAGTGGGCTCGACAAAAACCGTCACAACGCAGCGACAGCGAGCTTGTAAACCTTAGCAACCGCCAATTTTTACAAATCAATATTTCGCGATCGATTCATTCATTCGCTTAGTTAGCTTCCGTAGACGCTATTTTCATAAAAATAATTATTTGTTATTTAATTGTACCCATTGAATATTACAGGATGCATTTAGATGCATTTCCGATTGCACACTTTTCTTGTTTCTAGGGATTTGTGTCCCGCGATTGTGGTCTGTTATTTCTGTTTTCTGTGCTGAGAGCTGCTTCCCCTGTCCAATTTTTATGATCTTTTTAAACGTGTGGTTTTCTATGTTCGTACGCCAATCATTTTAACATGAACAATTTTCCACGGGCTTGGGCACCAACCGTCCCTCGGGACTCTGCAGATGTTATAGCACGAAAAAGCATGCGTTAACCCTACATTATTACGTCTCTTGAATCTAAAAATAATACCATAATTATGGAAAAAATATTCACATAAAAAATAAAAGACACACTTGAATATAAACACACACAATGCAAATCTAATGAGAATAGAAACAATCATTTACTGCAATCTTACATGGTTAACTAATTGCTCGCACGCATAATGAACGAACACCTGCAGGCTTGGCCACATGCATCGTGAATGACTAGTTGCAGGTTTGCTCGCACGCATCGTGAACGACTACTTGCAGGTTTGCTCGCACGCATCGTGAACGGCTACTTGCAGGTTTGCTCGCACGCATCCGGAACGACTACTTGCAGGTTTGGTCACATAACTCGGCATACCAAAGTTGTAACACTAAATGATCCTAATATACATTGCATATTTTAGCTGCCTTGCATGACGCCAATCGCAAATGTACAAGGTCAGACCCAGGTATGGTTCGCTTAAAATGTCACAATAATGGGTTAATAGTTAGTCTCAATTCACCAGAAGGTCTTAACGACAAATGGAACAAGTTTAGACTTTCCACTTTGTTGACAGTTTAAATTTGGTCTTTCCAGTTCATTTTCTCGTTCAGTCGTGTGTTCGGAATTGTACCAAGTAATTGTAGTATGTGATGTTTTTTATGTTTTCTCTGCTCGGCTATTTAAGTAAAGTGTTGCCTCCTCTGTACGATGTTCTATTATCTTTCTTATAACGAAGGTACTATACCCACGTATTGAGTTAAAAAGATAATGTGACAAATGACATATTGTTGATTGAACTACAATCCTACATAAACAACACAACCGCACCCTAACTGAATGGGTAGAACAGTGAATACATATCGAGGGGTTAGAGCTAAATCCTGCTATGTGCTATTTCCTAAGTTTTCAGCAGAGCATTTTTTAATAACCATTTGTTAAGATATAGTTATTGTTAAAGTTAAACTATTAAATTGGATTGACAGTTGAATACTTTAAACCCTAGTATAAAATATTTTTGAACATTGTAAGTAAAAATGTGATTTAAATGACAAAATATTTTTGATTTTGAAAGCCTCACTCAATGATACAATTTGACATTTGCCAGATCCAAATGTAATACGATATATATATGTGGCAAGCAGCTGATGATAAAATAATGGGAAACCTGTCCACACTATACCACGCTTATTTACACTAGACCGGTAGGCAAATCCACTTTTCTCCTGATATCAAAACATTTAAAATGTCAAACTATATTATTGTCATGTATATGTATATGGAGTTTACGATAAACGTCCATGTGATGAAAATGTTAGAAACTTTTTATCATATTCAGTGATGAAAATTTCTGGTATCATATAAGTTGATGTTTGTGGACTAACACAAAACATCAAGAAAAGATTATATGGTACATGCTCTGATTATGCTTAAATGTCAATGTAAATCAGAATATCATTCAATGCTCAAATTGCTTCCGTCACAGATGTAGCATTTTGGCATAACACAATGTAAAGGAAATGTGACTTGAAAACATAAAAATTATGCAATTGCGATTGTAAATATATGTTGAAGGTTGATGATCAATACGGTTATGTTCTATAATTGCAGTTCATTATGGCCACAAGCTAAGAAATCTTTAACATTAATTACAAAATTCAGTGTTCACTGTGACATTCATCACTGTATCCATGAACAATTAGTATTACATGCCGTAATTAATAGTTTTTAATAAATTTATAAATTTCATGTCGTAATTTATAAAGTTTTTCATAAATTTATAAATTCATTAACACCTTTAATAATTACGGCTTGTAAATTAAAAATTAAAATGTGTTTGTATGTTTGAATTACAAGCAGGTATGAACATTTAAAATACTAACTGGGTAATAAGATACAGAATATGTTTAAAATGAAAAAATATTTTAGATTGGCACAGCAACTTAAATATGTACTACAGAAATTTGAAAACTTCAATATCTTTGAAATGTATGATTTATCTTTTGTCTGCTTTCGACAGACAGTTGTAGTGCGGTTTTATCTCTGCCTAATTGGCAAATGACCTGAGGGAGAAGAGATAGATTGATGCTTGTGTGATACAAGGAGTTCAGGCGGGCTGTCCTAGTCCAGTCATTCTGACTAGAAAGGAGTTCAGGCGGGCTGTCCTAGTCCAGTCATTCTGACTAGACTTCCTGTGTCAAGACCGAGATTCAAATCAGGGACTTCCGGATTTGTAGTCGAGTAAGCTAACCACTCGACCACCGTTCCACTCTGATATATATATCACTTGCAACACTGTATCAACTGGGCCATGTATCATTCCGTGTGTTGATTTTTACTGAGATAATACAAAAAGCTATAACAATATTTTGCTTATACAGTAGTGTTGGAAGATATTGTCATAAGAGATGTATATTTTCCTGATACACATATTTGTCTAAGTGTATAAATGAATCAACTTCCAGTTTTCGCAATAAGTCATACACTTTGAATTGTGTAGTCTGTCAATGAATCACACAGTGACCGGAAATCACAGGTGCTTTTACTCACAATAAGGCACATACTTTGTATCGTATAGTATCCCAATAAGTCATACAGTGATTAGGTTTGTACGCTGTGGTTGTGGTCATTTCTGTTTTACCTTAGGAAAGTTAATTTATAACGCTTGAGCATTACTTAATACCAAGTTAATGCATACTAGCACCTTCCTTAAGTTTGCTTTCGTAGAGGCTAAACAGTCTTTTAACTGAATGTCTTAATACATATTCAAGTGTTTAAAAAATTTCTCTCTGTTTTTCATGTATTACAATTCTTACTTTATACACCTTTATAATCAAACATTACACAGCTATGTTAATATCCGTCTCGGCGAATTAAAAGCATTAATTGATTCGTAATAAAAAGTTTATTCGTTTAAATAAATGCATGCACCATTCCAAACAATAATTCATACGTCTAGCTGTTACAAAATTAACAAATTCAAGCACATACATTTTTACTACTAGTAATTAAGTAAGTTATACTAACTGTTATAGTTAAGAATTAGCTAGTGTTATGTTCTTTATTTAAGATCATTAGAAGAGCTTCTCATTTACAAAAAAGATTAAATAAATCAAAGCAATTTAGTGTGTTTCTCAACGCACAACATTTAAATTCATAAGGAATACTAGTAGTCAGAATAATTTTCGACAAAACAACATTTTTCTCTCTGTATAAGGTATTCCTGATTCAATCACACATAGTTAAATGTATACAATCCATTTTAGTCACACTTTGACATCGTATTCGAGTGAAGCTGCTATTATTATACAGCAATATAAACAACAACTGTGATTTGACATTTAACTTACAGCGATGAAATTGTATGTACTACAGACCAGCACCCGGTGCCTTGTTGTTGACTTATATAAATTGACAAATCAAGGCTGATGTCATTTAACCAAAATGTCATTGTTTTATATGGAACAGTTGAGCGGGCCAAATATTATATTAAGACACACAAATGTTATTGGTAGAGATTGATATCCAGATTTGATTCATTCTAACAGATGTAAATGTTACATCTACGAAATTATTAAGAGGCCATTGATATAAAACTGGTTTTGCCTCCAATGAATTCTGTAGATACACGATAGCTCAAAATGACTATTATCAATATTTATTTAATTAAGTTCGATATTTTGAAATAATTTTGAGAATAAATAACAATGATGATACGGAACTCATTTAACTAAAAAGGTCAATTTGGACAAGTTTATCAGATAGAAGGTTCTGGCTGTAACCCCTCGATATTGATGGCTTAGAATTAGAAGGTCATAATACTACTTACGACCTTATTAGACTTGTGCATATTTGAAATGCATCTCAATGCGCTTCAACAAAAGTTGGAAGTGGTCAGATTGACCAAACTGAAATTTAAAAAACTTGTTTTCCACAAGTATAGAATAGTTTACAGACTGTTTTTCTTGTTTACTCAAAAATCGACATATTGATTTTGTACTTACGATTTTCTAATTCATGCTCAGCCAGCGAAATGACGTATATAGTTATCTCTTAATTATTTAATTTGACTGGGAAGTTCCCTTAAAAATGGTTTTCCGTCGGTTGAAATTCAACCCTACAATAATTTATAGCAACAAAACTTCGTCTACAAAGGAAAAGAGCGGTGAATGTATCTCTCGATTACTTTCGGTCAATGATTTGGAAGTCTAAACTCGTAGATATTCGAATCGCACAATCTTAAAAACCTTCAAACGTAAGTATATTTTTTATTGGTAAGCATTGCTGAGTAGGTTTTTAGTTTTATATTGTTTATTGGTGAAATACTGCCCTAATTGTTTTTATATTGATATCCTTTTTCGCATAGCATATACTATTTGATATCACCTCGTTTATTGTGTTGACGTAATTTATTTAATTGCGATGTAAAACTTTTTTATTTCACAAGAAGTTCCCATGGGAGATTGGACACTTGTAAGTAAATAAGTAAGTAACGCCTTTTTAAACGAGGCTGACACATTCGGTTTCCCGATCTTCCATTTCGGCCTCAACATTTGCAAATTACATAAGAATATACAGTAAAATATATAAGACATATATACACAAAGATCATAGTAATAAAGATCAGATGCATGATGAGAATCTGTAATTTAATACTTAGCGATGGACAATAGTTTCCCAAAAAATGGAAAAAATTTTGAACTGGGGGAAACATTATGCCTTATACCTCCTAGAGTCATGTTTAAATGAACATCCCACGCTTTTGTATCACCCTCAACGAATTTTGCAAGTATGTTGTTTAAATCTCTGTGCATTCTTTCCCGTTTGAAGATGGGTGGTAATCCGTATATGTTACATTGTGTATATTTAATTCTTTCAGGACCTCACTGAATGCCTGAGAAGTAAATTCTGAACCCGCATCATGGATTATTTGAATTGGATTAGCATGTCGAGGGTAAATCTCATATAATAATAGACATATAACGCTGTTTGATGTTTTATCTGGACTTGCAAACGCTTCTGGGTATCCAGAATACTACATATCAACAAAACAAATAATGTACCTTTTTCCATTATCGGTGGTCTTATAAGGGCCACAAATGTCTATTGATCTATTGCAAACGAATACGGAGCAGTGTTTGTCTCTTTCATTGGAGCTCTAATTTTCTTAAAGCTCCTAGTCTGACATGGTACCATGTAGACACATATGCATATAAATCTTTAAACAAAGATGGCCAATAATATTTTGTCTTTACTGTAGCAAACATTCTTTGTGTGCCTGGATGGCAATTTTCAGTATGATACTGTTTTATAACCAAGCTCTTCGAGTGTTTTGGTACATAAAGGCGAGGTGTCGGTTCCTCATCTGGACTTGAAATGTAATATATTATCTGATCCATTTCTAAAAACTTATCCTTATCTGAAGGTTGACCATGCCTTAACTTCATTTTAATCTGCAAGATCTCTGGATCGTTATCTTGTTCTGCGACCATGTCTAAGTATGGTTTTGGGTCAATTGTGTTAAATTGATTGCATTTACTGACAAAACATTATTTGAATTTATGTTGATTTGAGACTGGATCTTGTATGTATTGTCATGTATGTCTGGCTCATGTTCTGATTCATTTTCAATTGTGCTATAACGTGTTTGTGTGTCACTGAGTTTGTGAGACAAAAAATAGATAGGTCGTTCAATTTCTCTGTGTTTCGACATACTGTAACCGTTTGAACTAAAGATGCACCTATATGCGAATTACTAGCATCTGTATACAACACATATGGTTTACTTGTGCCTGGATATGCTAACATGGGAATCTGTTAAAAGTGTCAAAACTATTCTGACAGCTGTCCGTCCATTTAAATGGAACATTTTTACGTGTTAAATTTATTAATGGTTTGACAATTTTTAAAAATGATGGCACAAATCGCCTTTAAAATTAAGTGGCTCCTATAAAAGATCTTACATCACGCACACATTTTGGCTCTGTCGGTGACCTCATGGCTTTAACTTTGTCTGGGTTTGGTCTAATCCCGTCTTTATCTATAACAAAACCTAAATAACTAGTTTGATGCTGCAAAGAGTGAAATTTTCTTAACTTGAATTTGAGATTATGATCTCGCATACGTTGAAATACAATCTCTAAGTGTCGTTTGTGTTCTTCTAATGTTCTTGAGAACACTAGTATATCGTCTAAATATGCTACCGTAAATGATCCTTAACCATCTAGAACTCTAGCCATTAAATCTTGGAACACCCCCGGGACATTAACTAACCCCAATGGCGTGCGATTGAACTTAAATAAACCCCTAAATGTTGTGATTGCCGTTTTCTCCCGATCATTCTCATCTATAGGTATTTGCCAATAACCTTGTCTCATATCTAAACTTGTGAAATATTTTGAATGTCCCAAATTTGCTAGTATATCATAAATATGGGGTAATGGATATGATGTAGGAATTATGACTTTAGTTAACTTACGGAAATCTACACAAAATCTTTTACTAGTGTCATTCCTTTTGTCAACAAGGACCACAGGGCTGGCGTACGGACTATGTGATGGCCTACTAACCTTATCTTTTAACATTCCATCAATGGCTTCATTCGTTTTATCCCTGTCATTTAAGTGAACTATATATGGTCTCAGTCGGACAGGCTGATGCTCTACAGTAGGGATTTTCATAGTCATTGTACTGGTTTCAGTGAGCTCAGAGTCATTATTTGCCAACACGTCGCGATGCATGTGCAACAGGTCTTTCACATAAGGGAAATGTTCTGATGGGGTAATAATGTCAGACTCATCAATGGGAGTGAAAGTCTCTGGCTGTGATTTTGATTGATTTCTGTTACTCACAAAAGCTATGTAAAAGCTATGATCCTATGTACCTATTTTCCACAGTTTAAGCTCATAAGTTTTAAAGATTTGTATACCCGGGTTCTGTTTTAATTTGCCATTACAATAATTTACAGTTTGAGGTTTAAGGATGATATCCTTTTGAAGCCTTACAAAGAAGCTACCTGTCTGTCTTCTACTAGATTTACAAATGATTTTCCTACTTTTAAACAGCCTAAATCAAAATAAATCCTTACATCATGGTGTTTTAACCAATCGCGTCATAATATAATATTCCTATTTATATTTTCAACAACATAAAATGGGTGACTCATTTCAGTATTCCAAATCTTAAATGCTAGGTTTACACAACCATCAACATTTAATGAACCACCATTTACTGATTGGAGATATATCTTATCATCTTTAATTTCTGCCTTTTGTCTTAAGGTTCTAAATATCCTTTCTTTATCAATGAAACTTCAGCGCCTGAATCTACTAATGCTCTGTATTTATTATTTTGCAGATTTATTAAACATGAATCTGGGTTTCCCGCAATTGCTATATTGACTGTTCGTGATTTAAACATTTTCTGATTACTAGCATGATTAAATTTCTTCTTATGTGAAAATCTATTGAAATTTTGTCTACTACAAAGATTATCCATCTTACAGTAACTTGAATATTCCCTATTTTGATAATACGTTCGTTTATGTGGATTTTGCACTACTGCGTTTATGTATTTATCTCTATTTTGAAATTTATGATTGACCGGTTTAAAATTTTGTTACCTTAAGATAGCCCTAATTTTTGTTCTTTTATTGCTATATTTACTGCTTGATCTAATGTCTGAGGATTTTGCCTAAGTAATTGAATTTTAATCGACTCATTTAACAATCCGTCGGTGAAAAAATCATTAGCTGTCTAATTACTAATGTAGGATATTGGCTTATATCTTGACCATCATATGCAGTTTTTGTTAAATCAATTAAATTTTGATAATAAATGTGTACACTTTTATTTGGCCTTTGTTTAAATTCTCCTAACAAGCGCAATGTATGATGAGAATCTGTTATTTCCGAAAATCTAACTTTTAATTCATCCAATAATTCTGCCCATGTACACTGCGGATCATCATTTAAATATCCCTGAATAAAATTTGATACAATCCCTCTAGAAGTATGGAAACAAATCATTTTCTTGCCATCATCATTTATATTGTTAAGAAAAGCATATTTTTCCAATGAATTTATCCAAAATTTAAATTCTCTATTACCGGTATTTTCCCCATTAAATTCCCGTACTATTTTGTTCAATTTATTACTTAGCGATGCACAATAGTTTCCCAATAAAATGGCGAAAAGTTTGAACTGGAGGAAACATTATGCCTAATACCTGCTAGAGTCATGTTTAAATGAACATCCCACGCTTTTGTATCACCCTCAACGAATTTTGCAAGTACATGTATGTTGTTTAAATCTCTGTGCATTCTTTCTTGTTTCCCGTTTCAAGATGGATGGTAAGCTGTACATGTTACATTGTGTATGTTTAATTCTTTCAGGACCTCACTGAATGCCTGAGAAGTAAATTTTGATCCTATAGCTGCACACTGTACTTTCCTTGAAACTTGATCGTAATCTTTACAACCTGTGTAAATGTATCTGTGGTTTCTAAGCTTTCTCTTTTAATAGTTGGTGTTCTACTAGTCCTTCTATGCATACCCTATGTTAATTAAAAGAGACAACTCAACAGTCTACTCTTTTTTCCTGAATTTTAATTCCCTTTGCACCCTCAAACATACGAGATAATCAAGCCCAAAATAAAATATGAATTTATGATAATTAATTGAAAAAAATATATTATCTAGTCAGGTAGCCAGACTTGTGTTCTACCACAATGAGAATTTTGTGATCAGCATTCAGGGCTGATTGTGAACTTTCATAGACGTCTACATGTACAAAATTCTATGAAATATATAATTGTTCAGGAAGGGATATAATTACATAAGGACAATAATGGTCTATAGAAATATGTTTACATAAATGAATTAATTAATATTCAATTAGAAATATTGTATGTAATATTCATAATGTTCTCATTGGCAAAACAGTTTCTATTGTATTCAGTCACGTTCTCTCTGTTAAAATAACATTCATCAAGTGTAACAAATGATATCCTCCAACTGAACAGCCCAACTAGTAAAAGGACAGCTAATTAATGCATTTTAAGAGTGCTGAAAGGGAATTTGCCAATGACCTGCTGACAATAGGACAGCTTTGATTGAATTGTTTGGGACGTCGACCGGTCTAAATACATGACAGTGACCGGGCTAGAATCGGTGTGCTGTCAGTATGGAGTAAGGGTGTTTGACGATTTATATGAAAATTACCACTTTCGACTTATAAGCATTTTGTTTAAGTTTCAATTCAAAATCACCCATGGTTAATGGCACACTAATAGTGACAATTATGCACCTACATATCTCCATACAAAATCACTATCTAGTTACGGCACTTGACTTATTAAATGGTCGGGAAAAGAATGACTTGTGTAACATGCGAGTTCCACTATCCCCTAATATACATTTGGCAGTCTTCGAATTTAATAGTAGGTGCCCTTGCCCGGAAGTATATATTATTATGAGACAAATGCCTATGCTAGGGAAACCTATGTCCAATATTTTCATGAAATACAGAGGCTACTGATGTTCATGACAACTATGGTGGGGATGTATGGGAGATCAGCTACAGGGTTAGAAGCGGGTAGCCCATGCTCAGATTTTTGTAGTTTAGCAAAAATGAGCTGTAAAAATGATCAATATTCAAAGAAGATCACTACACAACAATAACAACACATAAACATGGTATACAATGAGGTTTTAGGTGGAAACATTAAGATAACACGATGTATCATAATGGGCCGCTTAGCGGGAGAAAATAAAAAATAAAAAAAAATAAAAAAACGACTTACTTACTTAGTAAATTTTGGCAATGTTACCAGAACCACAACATTTTATTTTGCCTTATCTGAACGGAGGATGTGCCAATTATTTTCCTTATGCGCTTGACGGTCGGCCCAATTACTTTGCTTATCTGAACGACGGTCGTGCCAATTAGTTTCCTTATAAATGCGCTTTACGGTCGTCCCTATTACTTTGCTTATCTGAACGACGGTCGTGCCAATTAGTTTCCTTATAAATGCGCTTTACGGTCGTCCCTATTACTTTGCTTATCTGAACGACGGTCGTGCCAATTAGTTTCCTTATAAATGCGCTTTACGGTCGTCCCTATTACTTTGCTTATCTGAACGACAGTCCTACCTATTTTTCCTATGCGCTTGACGGTCATGCCAATTATTTTCCTTATCGGATTAGTCATGCCAATTATTTTCCTTATCAGATTATTTTCCTTATCCAATTAATTTTCTCATCTGTTTGACAGGCGTGCCAATTATTTTCCTGATGTGTAGATGATCGTGCCAATTATATATAAACTATTTAATTATTATATCTGCACGATGGTGACTAGACAGATAAGCTGTCTCCAATTGGCTGCTTTTAAATTCTGATGATCCAGTCACAGAGACAGAGCCAAAAGTGACCAAAGTGACGGTCAGAAATTGCGCAGAGTACCTTAGTGAAACTTTCAGCACTTAAAATATATGAAAACGTCTTACCACCATGAAATATATAGCATGTCCACGAAGAATGAACCTTTTTCTCGCGATATGCACCAATAGTAGTCATAAAATACCCAGTGACATGTTCATCCAACTTCTCCAGACGGTCAAAAACAGAAATGCTTTTAGTGTTTCCCACCTAACATAACTAAAATTACTAACAGTCTTTGGGCGAGACGTAAAGCGAGGTCCCGTGTATGATGCTTTACATCGGCACCTAAAAGAACCAGGGATGCTTCTGGAATTTGGGCATCTTCTGTTTCACGCACTATCCCCCCAAAACTAAAGTGACTAACCTCTTCTGGGAGCCTCGCCCATATGAAATTCCGGTGGCGAGGATAGATAAAAGCAAATAAACCAATCATCCAACTACTTAAACACGGCTACGTCGCCGTATGACCTTAATTGCAGCCATTGTTGTTGTTGTCGTCGTCAATATGTCATTCGCTCATCGACCAATCAGAATAATCGGGCATAGGATGCTCGTGCCGATTATTTTCCTTATCCACATGACGGTCATGCTAAATATTTTCCTTATGCCAATGACGGAGTCGACAGACGTGCATATTCTTTTCTTTTATCCGCACGACAGTCGTGCCAATTATTTTCCTTATCTGCACGACAAGGTTAATATATTTATTCGTTACTCAATTCATATATCTTTTGTGATCACTCTTCGTCCATCCGTCATCCGTCCGTCCGTCAGCAATTCGCTTATGTAGACACTGAAGGGAACAATTTTGGTGACAATGATCATCTCAACATAATCTAGGTCAAGCAAGATATCAATTGGAGTGTTTGGGGTCAAAAACTAGGTCACAAGGTCAAATCATAGAAAAATCTTGTGTAGTCACTAGATGTAACAATTTTGACCTAATCTTTATGAAAGTTGACCACAATGATCATCTCAACACAATCTAGGTCAAGTCGATATTGGGTCACATGGGGTCAAAAACTATGTCACAAGGTCAAATCATAGAAAAACCTTGTGTAGTCACTAGAGGTCACCATTTTGACCCAATATTTATGAAACATTGTCGCACTGGTCATCTCAACAAAATCTAGGCCAAGTTTGATATTGGGTCATCTTGTGTCAAAAACTAGGTAACAAGGTCAAATCATAGATAAACCTTGTATGGTCACTTAAGATCAATTGGTCAAATGAAGTTGACTGGAGTTTCAAATGCAAGTAAGCCTTATTTCTAGTCCTTTAATATAAATATTGCCAAGCAAAATTCACAATACAAATTTATTTTGGGTCTCAGGAAAAAATCAGAAGGCGAAATTATGTATTCTCCTTTATGCTATTTTCTATTTCAAAATCTTATCTCCATAAAAATTCACTTTCAAAATATCATTTACTTGGTGTATCTGCAAATAGTTCTGAGCTTTAAATTTATTCAATATCTAACATTGAATCCCCTAGTAGGCTTTGCCTTAGTTTCTATTATTAGTTATACGTATTATACTTAAGAAATAAAAATCTGTTCGCGTTTTTTGTCGGTGAATAAAAAACGGGCAGGAGTTCGGATGCGGAAAAATTAAATCACGAACGAGTGCCCATGTTTTATTCACCGACAAAATACAAACCAGAGTTTTATTTCGATTCTAAACACGATAACATCCCGCAATCCATTTTCACCCATTTGCCACTGAACACGATTCCACGCTGAAATTGAATGGCTTATTAGCTGGTACAATTACCTCCCTCGTTAGTGAAAACGACCTTCGTAATTTTCTGAAGGAAATAACACATTTTAAACATTGAAACAATTTTAAAAACACGAGTATAGGGTATCTATTTCATATATTGAAAAAAATAAATGAATTGATTATCAAAAGTTTTATGAAACTTAGTTTTGAGATTATATTGGAGTTTCTAAAAATAGATGCGTCATAGCTGTAACACTGGATACACGTGCAACTTGCCTTATCATCACGTCTCGTTTAAGGTTTTACTATAAAGTTTACGTTCATTCATTCATTAATATGTCACGTGATACGGGGCGTAAATAGTAACAGCCAATGTGATGGGTATGTTTATGGGGGTAATAATACATGTCCTAGGCTACTCTATGTTTATATAGATTAATCCACATATCGTGTTAGAATAGTGTATTATATATAGTTACCTCTTCATTGCTATTATGGTAATATACCCATCCTTTTGTTCTTGTTAATGTAACACTCGAAACTTCATCAACATTCTCAGAATTGATTTCACACCGATGAACGTTTCTTTGATAGTTGACAGATTTACAAAATCTCCTTTCTTTACAGGCTTTCCAACATGCAGCCACTGACAGACCAGACAAAGATGACAAGACATGTCCCTCTAATCGCGAACTGAATTTCAAGTTCCTGGTCTCAAGTTTTGCCGAAAGCGCAGTTAATGAAAGAAATAATGTTAGTAAAGTGTATATTACACAAAGTTTATCCATATTATTGTTTCGATATTAACAAATTCAATTTCACTGACACTCTTTTAGAAATATTTTCAGGTTATATTGTAAAACATAATATGAGCAAAAATATCAAATATTATAATATTCTTTAGGCAGAGTTATTTTTTCTAGTTCATTGTTCATTGTTGAAGATCTAATAGAAGACTGTTACATATTGTCAAATAAGTGTCCTCGTAAAATAAAGTCTTTATTATTATTATTATTATTGTTAATTATTATTATTATAAAACACAATTTATCCAATCCACAAGTTGTTATAAAAGCAAACTCTGCTGTCATATATGCTTTTAATTTGCAAATAAACCACACGTGCAATAAGTAACTTTGAAACCTTCATACAGCTCTGCTCAACATCAACGCTGAAATTGACTACTAAATACTTCCATAGAACGGCATGGACTAACTCCTGAATCGTAGCATGTTTTAAACACTGAAAGAAATATCTCAATATTGCGGCGTATTCATTTTCGTTGGTTTCGCGGATGGACTAAATTGTGAAATCAATCACCTCAAATAATGTATATCAAAATATACTCTGTACACACCTTTATTTAGATCAACTCCATAAGGATAATACTAGTATATGATATATAAAACTTTGTTTTCATATTGATATACATATTGGACAACCAACTATTGATTGTCACTTACATGAAACTATACTGCACAGTTTTGTTAAACATACAAATCAAGTCGTTCATCCAAAACGTTTCATAAAAAATACATATTAGTGATCTGTTTTAAAACATCACATCCTTTACTTCGAAATACAAACAAATCGTATATAGACCACTGTCCTACCTATGTGGAGATCTCATTTTGAAACTAAATGTCGGACCCTACCGGCCTTACTGCTCCTGATCTTTTTTATCCTTCTGTAACTTTCTCTTTCTTTTTGTCCTCATATGGTCACATATACAACTAGATCTTCTCACCGAAACATGATTTTACTTCTGGCATCATCTGATGAGTACAGACTTACACAGTTACAGGGTGAGAGTTGGTCATTTTGCCTCATTACAAATGTCATTTAAAGGACTAGCATGTTTTACAACATTTGAACTTATCACATGGTTGTCAATGCGTCTTCTGAGAGCTGGAGACAAACATAAAAACCCTGGACCAAATACCATCACATCAGATTCTCCTGACAGTACTTTATCTGATTCTAACATGTTTGAAGATTTCAGAAATTCTTTGTCCTTTGTCCATTATAACGTGCAAAGCTTTTTCCATAAGAGGGATATTCTACAGGCTGAACTTAAGCACTTCGACGTTCTTTCTTTTTCTGAAACTTGGCTTAGTGATCAGATCGATTCTTCTTCTCTCATATTCGAAAGTTTTGCCCCACCATTCCGAAAGATCGAAATGGTGATAACCACGGTGGTGTAATCATGTATATCATAAGTTTATTACCTGCCATAAGGCGAACTGACTTAGAACTGGATGGCACTGAGTGTATATGGTTAGCGATACAAATCAAACACAGAAAAGTTCTATTTGGTACTTTCTATCGACCGCCAAACTCACCTGCTGTAGTTCGTACACAAATAGAAAATTTCATTGGTCTTGCTTATGATCTGACATTATCGTCACAGGTGATTTCAATCTTGACATCAACAAACCGGCAACCCGTTCCAAAATCCAAGACCTAATAATACCCTTTACTATGAAACAAGTAATCGATGAATCAACCCACTTTACAGAACACTCAAACTTTTTAATTGATCTTTTTTTACTGTCTTCAACCTGTCTGATAAAAACCTCTGGTGTTGGCGAAACCTTTCTTGACCAAAATATCAGATATCATTGCCCTGTCTTCTGCTGCCTTGATATTGCAAAACCAAAGTCAATGTCGTTCAAACGAAGAGTCTGGAAATTTGATGAAGGGGACTACCAGAGTCTACGCCGAGCAGCATCAATATTCGATTGGCAGTCACTCTTTGATAATAATATTGACACATATACAAGCAATATTACCAATGAAATAATGACAATGTCTAACAAATATATCCCAAACAAAGTAGTCACAATACGACAAACGGAACCTCCTTGGATTCACAACGATATACGTAAACATATCAGAATCGAAAACGTCCATACGACAAAGCCAAACGATCTCAAAATCCTATACATTGGCAAGCATACAAACAACTTAGAAATAAAACAACCGACATGGTCAGACATGCCAAACATCATCTATCCCAAAAGATTTCAGATAAACTAAAACAGCCAGATCTCAAAATAACAGACTATTGGAAAATACTCAAACAATTCATATCACCCACTAAAAAATCAAGCATATACTACACGATAATGGAAACATAATCACAGACAACACAGACAAAGCCAACCTCTGAACAACTTCTTACAAACGCAACTAAACGATCAAGGTAAATTACTCCCTTCTCTACAAATAAACCGAGATGCAAATGTCCTATGTAACATCCAGATCACAGGAGAAGAGGTAAAGAGTACACTCCAATCACTTAGTACATGCAAAGCATCAGGTCCAGACAACATTAACAGTAGGATACTCAAAGAACTTTCACATGAATTAGCAAGTCCTCTCTCTGCACTTTTCAACAGATCTCTGTATATGGCCAAGGTACCATCCAATTGGAAACTAGCAAATGTCTGCACTATCCATAAAAAATCGATCCACATACAGTGTCAAATTACAGACCTATTTCTTTATTTAGCACTATCAGTAAAACACTGGAAAAAATAATTCAAAAGCACGCATACAACTTCTTCAAGTCCAACAACATTATTACCCCCTTCAGTCAGGTTTCGTTCCCGATGATTCAACTTCCAACCAACTTGTCTCTATATATAACTCTTTCTGTAAAGCCTTAGATAAGGGCAAGGAGGTTGGGGCTGTTTTCTGTGATATATCGAAAGCATTTGACCGGGTTTGGCATCGGAGTCTTCTACATAATCTGGAAACAAATGGGATTTCCGGTCAGCTTCTCTTATGGTTCAAAGATTATCTTTCTGGTAGAAGGCAAAGGGTCGTTCTTTGTGGTTCCTCCTCTGAAACTGTACGTATAACTGCTGGTGTTCAACAAGGTTCCATTCTTCATCCCCTCTTGTTTATCCTTTATATCAACGACATCGTTACTGACATCGGTTCTAACATCCGTCTCTTCGCCGATGACACAAACCTCTATATAACGGTTGATGATCCAATCAATTCAGCAACTGCTCTCAATACAGACCTCAATACTATCTCAAACTGGGCCGAATAATGGCTGGTCGATTTCAATCCAAATAAAACAACTGCCTTGCTTATTTCTTGAAAACACAACAGGACATTTCATCCCCCTCTCTCTATGAATAATACAATTATATCAGAAGTTAATTCTCACAAACATCTAGGAGTTACATTATCTCATGACGGAACTTGGCATGAGCACATCGACACAATGAGAGGAAAAGCATGGCAACGTATCAGTATCATGCGCTCACTCAAATTCACCCTTGATAGAAAGTCATTAGAAACTATATACTCGTCTTTCATTCGACCTCTATTGGAGTATTCAGACGTTGTTTGGGACAATCTTTCTCTCCATAATCAAAACGAGTTGGAGAAAATGCAACATGAGGCTTGTAGAAGCATATGTGGAGCTACGAAACTTATCTCCATTGAGAATCTTCATAAGGAAACCTGCTTTGAAACTCTCAAAAAAAAGGAGGGAAAAACACAAACTAACACTCTTTTATAAAATGACAAACAACTTATCTCCTCAGTATCTCAATTCTCTAGTACCGGAAATCGTAGGCGATACAACAACGTACAATCTACGAAACGCCAACAACACGAGAGGCATCCCATGTCACACTCAGCTCTATGCAAACTCATTTCTACCATCAGCTGTTCATGCATGGCATCAACTTCCTTTGAACCATCGCAACTGCCCATCACTCAATGCTTTCAAAACCCAACTCAATGTAAATAAACACAAGGTCCCTTTTCATTACTACTCTGGCGACCGCAAACAGCAAATTCTAAACACTCGTCTTAGAACCCACTGCAGCAACTTAAACGAACACTTTTTTTCTAAAAACATGATACCGAGCCCTCTCTGTGAATGTGGCTTCATCGAAAATACTCACCATTACTTCCTTGGGTGTCACTTGTACCAGCAGCAACGCAATGAACTCTTCGAGCTCATTCAACACCTTACTACACCTTCGCTATCTACCTTTTTATATGGTGATCCAGTTCTCTCGGATGACTCTAACAGCGACATTTTCGCACATGTCCAAAACTACATTAGAACAACAAATCGTTTTAATGCATAACATTCTTCTTTATTAATGCTATACATGCAACTGAAAGAATTTCTAATTATTGGCACAATGTATCAATCCACAAAAACGTTTAGGCATGCTCATATTTTAGAACCAATCACACGTCCCGTTGGTATATGTGATCATACCTCTATATATCTATATCTCTCCATCTTTTATATCTCTATCAATCTGTCAAACACTCCCTTCCATTCTTTTCCCTCCCAAAATCATCATTTATGTACATAATTTCCACTGTTTACAACTTCATAAAGTTACCAATTATTCCCTGCTATTCATAAGGAACGAGTTTATAAATAAGCTTAGCTTTCTGCTCAATCCTTAATATGTGTAAATGAATGTTATCATATTATATGTTTATAAAGAAATAAATATTGTTTAAACCAAATAATTGACATGGAAATTACGTGACAAGTTAGTTTTTCAATATTTTGAAATCCATGTAAACTCGAAATCACCATGTTATCATATTTTCCCACTAAACGCGAAAATAAACACCGCGAAGATTATTTGTTTGAAAGTATCATAATTAATGACGTCATAAGTTATGAATTATGTGATGAATGGTATTATGTCACGGCTTTATGGTAGGGTACCCTGGAAGGAAGAGTTCAGCTCCTATGCAATAATTCACGACGTAAAACTTATTGGTATCGATAAATGTATATAATTGTGCTTTGTAATCTCGTTCTTTATGCATAACAGGAAATAGTTGGTAACTATATGAAGTTGTTAACAGTGGCAAATATGTCCCTAATTGATGTTTATGGACTGTTTGAAAGTGTATATAACTCCCTTAGGGTCATGACACCGTATGTTTACAAAGTGTACAAAGTGTGCTATATATGAATTAAAAAAACATACGAGGCATTATCCATATATAACGAGAAAAATCTCTTAACTTTGCTGTTATATGTTTTTTTATAAAAAATATTTGATGTGGTGGTAAATAAATATATTAGAAGAAAACAATCGAAATAGTTTTAAAATATATCACTGACCTATGAAATCGGTAGGCGGGGCAATGTCAATTTTGAACTTTTTAACGTCGTTCAGAATTTAACTATGATCTATTTAACGATCACATTACTTAGGTCCTACTGTATTATTTTTGTCAGATTATCCTCCTTCAATATTATACGTCTTCGCCAATGCGATACCAAGTTGAGAAGACGCACGATAGAATTCCTTTGGCGTTTCGTTCAGAAGTTCTCACGTCGACGTCACGTTGCACCTACTTTGCGTTAGATCACTAGCCGTTTTCAAATCAATTTTTAGTGTGTTATTATGTACATAACTCAATGCTTTTGACATGTCATGAACACGAAATGATTACTGAATATCATGCACACTTTCATTATTATTTGTTTTCTTCAAAACTAAATAGTTTAATGATAATCGTTTGTCCTCCGTTATTTTTGCTATCACGGAACGATAACACATGCGTAATGTAACGAATGGCAACACAAACTGTGTATGACGTCACCATCAATACGGCGAGTCTTAAGTGACCAATTTTAATCACATTGCTTTTGCCTACATGAAAACTGTGACGGCTTGAATTTACGCGAAAACGGTGAAAAATCCACAAAATGCCCCGACTAGGCGTCTTGAGGGTTACCTTAGCAACCATAGATTTTGGCATGGTGTCGCTGTGATCATTGAAATTTAGGGAAATATTGCTAATGTATGTTATTTCTTCCAGCTTAATTTAGAGTATAATCTAAAGTACCATAAGAAAATGATATGCCTTTTCTCGTTATATATGGATCATCCCTCGTACTTGTATTGCGGAACATGTCTTTTATAATACTGTTTTAAATGCATAATAAATGTTAGTTATATCGAACACACGTTGTTTTATATTCTTTCGTTTAAACATATTTATTCAGACTTCTTCATCTTTATATTTATTTAATGTTATTTGATTACAGATCTTATTTAAATAGTAGTTTGGTAGTCCGTCAGTAGATCTATAAAACACAAATTGTAACTAAATGTTGGAATTGTATCCATGTATACCATATATTATGTACACGGAGCGTCGCAAAAAGATTATATTAAGTCAGACTGGGAAGGCAGCACTCAACTTAACCAGTCGAGCACAGAAAACACTAAAAACACACAAAGCACTGAAACCACGGCATCCCGTCCCGAAAGTTTGCCGCCTCGTACACAGGTCTGTGAAGTTGGCGCGTAGGTCGTACATCGACAGTCCGATGTTTACTCATTTTTATTTGAAATGAATAAACAGCTATTAGCTCGTTACTCGTAGCACGTAGGTCGCAGCTCTTAGGTCGTTGGTCGCAGCTCTTAACTCGTTGGTCGCAACTCTTAGGTCGTTGGTCGCAGCTCTTAGCTCGTAGATGTGTACTCGTTCGTCGCAACTCTAAGCTCGTAGATGTGTACTCGTTCGTCGCAACTCTTAGGCCGTTGGTCGCAGCTGTTAGCTCGTAGATGTGTACTCGTTGGTCGCAGCTCTTAGGTCGTTAGTCGCAGCTCTTAGGTCGTTAGTCCCAGCTCTTAGCTCGTAGATGTGTATTCGTTGGTCACAACTCTTAAGTCGTTAGTCGCAGCTCTTAGGTCGTTGGTCTCAGCTCTTAGCCCGTAGATGTGTGAAACTCGTTGGTCGCAGCTCTTAGGTCGTAAGTCGCAGCTCTTAAGTCGTTAGTTTTAGCTCCTAGCTCTTCGTCCCAGCTCTTAGCTCGTTGGTCCCAGCTCTTAGCTCGTAGATGTGTACTCGTTGGTCGCAGCTCTTAGGTCGTTAGTCGCAGCTCTTATGTCGTTGGTCGCAGCTCTTAGCTCGTAGATGTGTACTCGTTCAATACAGCTCCTATGTCGTTGGTCGCAGCTGTTAGCGCGTAGATGTGTACTCGTTGTTTGCAGCTCTTAGGTCGTTGGTCGCCGCTCTTAGCTCGTAGATGTGTGAAACTCGTTGGTCGCAGCTCTTAGGTCGTTAGTCGCAGCTCTTAGCTCGTTGGTCCCAGCTCTTAGCTCGTTGGTCGCAGCTGTTAGCTCGTAGATGTGTACTCGTTGGTCGCAGCTCTTAGGTCGTTGGTCCCAGCTCTTAGCTCGTTGGTCCCAGCTCTTAGCTCGAAGATGTGTACTCGTTGGTCGCAGCTCTTAGATCGTAGATGTGTACTCGTTGGTCGCAGCTCTTAGGTCGTTAGTCGCAGCTCTTAGGTCGTTAGTCGCAGCTCATAGATTTGTCCTCGTTGGTCGCAGATCGTAGGTCGTTGGTCCCAGCTCATAGCTCGTAGATGTGTACTCGTTGGTCGCAGCTCTTAGGTCGTTAGTCGCAGATCTTAGCTTGTTGGTCCCAGCTCTTAGCTCGTAGATGTGTACCCCTACCAATTGGTTTTTTTTCCTATGGACACCTAAACCCCAAGCATGTAGGTTTTTCACATGACAACCTATCATTTAGGTTTTTGCAACGGACACCTAATCCCCGACCATTAGGTTTTAACATGTAAACCTAGTCCCTTACCTTTTAGATCATCTCATGGTCACCTAGTCCCATACCATTCAGGTTTTTCACATGGATACCTAGTCCCCAACCATTTTGGTTTTTCACATGGCAACCTATTCCCCTACAATTCAGATTTTTCACATTGACACCTAGACCCCTACAATTTTGGTTTTTCACTTGGACACCTAGTCCCCAACCATGTAGGTTTTTCACATACCAACCTTTCATTAAGGTTGTTGCTACGGACACCTAATCCCCTACCATTAGGTTTTTCCTATGGACACCTAGTCCCCTACCCTTTAGGTTTTTCACATTGCAACCTATTCCCCTACAATTCAGATTTTTCACATTGACACCTAGACACCTACCATTTTGGTTTTTCACTTGGACACCTTGTCCCCAAGCATGCAGGTTTTTCACATGACAACCTATCATTGAGGTTTTTGCAACCGAAACCTAATCCCCTACCATTAGTTTTTTACATCGACACCTAGTCCCCAACCATGTAGGTTTTTCAAAAGAAATCCTATCATTTAGGTTTTTCCTGCTGACACTAGGTGTCCCCTACCAAGTAGGTTTTTGGTACGGACTCCTAGTACACTACCTTTTAGGTATTTCACATGGACACCTAGTCCCCTACCATTTAGGTTTTCCCCATGGACACCTAGTCCCCTACAATTTTGGTTTTTCCTATGGACACCTAGTCCCCAAGCATGTAGGCTTTTCACATGACAACCTATCATTTAGGTTTTTGCAACGGACACCTGGTCCCCTACCATTTAGGTTTTTCCTATGGACACCTAGTCCCCAAGCATGTAGGTTTTTCACATGAAAACCTATCATTTAGGTTTTTGCAACGAACACCTAATCCCCTATCATTAGGTTTTAACATGGAAACCTAGTCCCCTACCTTTTAGATCATCTGATGATCACCTAGTCCCATACCATTCAGGTTTTTCACATCGACACCTAGTCCCCAACCATGTAGGTTTTTCAAAAAAAATCCTATCATTTAGGTTTTTCCTACGGACACCTGGTCCCCTACCATTCAGGTTTTTCCTATGGACCCCTAGTCCCCTACCATTTAGGTTTTTCACATGGAAACCTATTCCCCTAACATTCAGATTTTTCACATGACCACCAAGACCCCTATCATTTTGGTTTGTTCACATGGAATCTAGTCCCAAACCATGTAGGTTTTTCACATAAAATCCTATCATTTAGGTTTTCCCTACGGACAATAATTCCCTCTATTTAGGTTTTCCACAAGGCAAGCTAGTCCTCTACCATTCAGGTTTTTCACATAGACACCTAGTTCCCCGACATTAGGGTTTTTCACATGAACACCTAACGTTCAGGTTTTTTCGTCAAGTCCAATAACGAACTGGTTGGGAATACGAGTACACATATACGAGCTGAGAGCTGCGACCAACGAGCTAAGAGCTGCGACCAACGGGTACACATCAACGAGCTATGAGCTGGGACCTAGGACCTAAGAGCTGTGACTAACGACATAAGAGCTGCGATCAACGAGTACACATCTACGAGCTTAGAGCTGCGAACAACGACTTAAGAGCTGCGAATAACGACATAAGAGCTGCGACCAACGAATACACATCTACGAGCTAAGAGCTGCCACTATCGAGTACACATCTATAAGCTAAGAGCTGCGACTAATGACCTAAGACCTGCGACTTACGACCTAAGAGCTGCGACCAACGAGTACACATCTACGAGCTAAGAGCGGGACCAACGAGCTAAGTGCTGCGACCAACGACCTAAGAGCTGCGACCAACGAGTACACATCGTCGAGCTAAAAGCTGACACCAACGAGCTAAGAGCTGGGACGAACGACCTTGGTGCTGCGACCAACGAGTACACATCTACGAGCTAAGAGCTGCGAACAACGACTTAAGAGCTGCGATTAACGACATAAGAGCTGCGACCAACGGATACACATCTACGAGCTAAGAGCTGCGACTAACGAGTACACATCTACGAGCTAAGAGCTGCGACTAATTACCTAAGAGCTGCGACCAACGAGTACACATATATAAGCTAAGAGCTGCTACTAATGACCTTAGAGCTGCGACTAACGACCTAAGAGCTGCGACCAACGAGGACACATCTACGAGCTAAGAGCGGGACCAACGAGCTAAGTGCTGCGACCAACGACCTAAGAGCTGCGACCAACGAGTACACATCTACCAGCTAAGAGCTGGGACCAACGAGCTAAGAGCTGTGACTAACGACCTAAGTGCTGCGACCAACGAGTACACATCTACGAGCTAAGAGCTGCGACCAACGACTTAAGAGCTGAAACTAACGACATAAGAGCTGCGACTAACGAGTACACATCTACAAGCTAAGAGCTGGGACCAACGAGCTAAGAGCTGGGACTAACGACCTTAGTGCTGCGACCAACGAGTACACATCTACGAGCTAAGAGCTGCGAACAACGACTTAAGAGCTGCGACTTACGACATAAGAGCTGCGACCAACGGATACCCATCTACGAGCTAAGAGCTGCGACTAACGAGTACACATCTACGAGCTAAGAGCTGCGACTAACGACCTAAGAGTTGCGACCAACGAGTTCACATCTACAAGCTAAGAGCTGCGACTAACGACCTAAGAGCTGTGGCCAACGAGTGCACATCTACGAGCTAAGAGCTGGGACCAACGACCTAAGAGCTGCGACCAACGACCTAAGAGCTGTGACCAACGAGTACACATCTACGAGCTAAGAGCTGTGACCAACGACCTAAGAGCTGCGACCAACGACCTTAGAGCTGTGACCAACGAGTACACATCTACGATCTAAGAGCTGCGACCAACGACCTAAGAACTGCGACTAACGAGTAACGAGCTAATAGCTGTTTATTCATTTCAAATAAAAATGTGTAAACATCTGGCTGTCGATGTACGACCTAGCGCCAGCTTCACAGACTTCTAATACACGGGCTTAGAAGGGGAAACTTCAATTTGGTCAAAATAACCTTTTCTGTTTTCATGTTATTAGGCTCATAAGAAGCTCATCGTGATGCATATGTCGAATATGGATTAGTTTTACAAGATCGGTTGTAAGTAGCACTTGCGACTTTCACATTCTAAGCTTGCGAAGTGTGTGAGTTTGTTCAAATTTAGATTTGTCAGTAGCATACGTGCAATATTTCGCGCAAAAATATTAATATATAAATAAAAATGTTACATATCGTTAAAGAAATGTTTAGTGTATTGTGATTTTTTCAATTGAATGGTTGTGTAAAATGGATTAACGCATTTCTTAATTTTGATAATTGTTATGTATTTATATTGATTAAATATCACTGCATGCATGTATAGTTCTATCAACATTAATAAGTTTGCGATTCCAATCAAATAGACTAAACAATACGCAGGTACTGCTCGACTTTTGACGCTCAGTATAATTTTATATTTGTATAAGGCGAAATATCCTTTTTATGGGGAATATGGATGGTTTGTTCTATGTTTGACACTTGCGTGGGTTGCTAGGTGCTGCAGTCGTTTATTTGTAGATTTGGCTTGTTTGTGCTCTACAGTATTTAAATGGTGGCGTATTGGCCCAATGTTTGTACATGTGTTTATCGTGTCAGCTATGTAATATGCATAATTAATTAATTTCTTACATTGTGTGCTGAACATTCACAAAAGAACGAAATATGTGAATAAAATTTAGTACATTATCTATGCACGTTATGGAGTCAGTAACCAGGAAACTAGAAAAGAGAAATCAATAACCAAATGTAAATGTTCCAAAAAAGGATATTATGCTATAATATTTGTTAAACGCAGTTTCTAAAGGTTTGCTGGTTCTGTATGGGGAATGCTATCATATATTCATAAGAGTGACAAAAGAACTTGACGTTCAATACTGCATAATTTATTACCTCATGCATTGCTATGGACAATCAATTGCACAAAAGGGTAATAGAAAATCGGGCAGAGAAAGAAGCACTCAACTTACACAGCCGAGCACAGAAAATAACAAGAGTGCCCAAAGGGTCCTATGTCGCCAACATGTCTTAGTAGTTCATGCAGGCCTCTTATTGGTAATCAAGTTAAAGCCTCTATTACATTTACAAGGATTATATCACATAAACCCATATTCAAGTTTAAGCCAAGTTTTGTCTATATTTTGACCTAATGACATAGTTTCAAACTTCAACTGGATTTTGTTGCGATGATCATTGCGACCAATCGCCAACATTGAGACCTCTGGGGACTACACGAGGTTTTTCTATGATTTGACCTAATGACATAGTTTTGATCCCGGATGGCCATATATCAAACTTGACCTAGAATTTGTTGAGATGATTATTGTGACCAAGTTTCATAAAGATTATGTCAAAATTGTGATCTCTAGTGACTACACAATATTGTTCTATGAGTTGATCTTGTGACATAGTTTGTTACCGCGGACAACCCAAATGTCAACTTGGCCTAGATCTTGTTCAGATAATTATTATATATGAGTTGCATAAATATAAGGGAAACATTGTGACCGCCAGTGACAACACAAAGTTTTCCTATGATAGTAATAAACCTAACGCTTTTATATGTGATGAATTAGTTACACTATCCGTAATGATTATCCTTTGACTGACGAGCGGGTGCTTAAATTTGATGTCCCAGCCTAACATGATTTTCCCGCGCACTTTACAAAAAAAAATATGCATTGTATCATTTCTATTGTTTCGCCAAATTCATCACAATTTTGCCATAGTATTAGTGGGAAGTGACGTTATATATCTTGAAGTCGTAACGTATGGCATTTTCCGGATAGATTGTCCCATTTGATATTTACATCAGAAAAAAAGTCGACTTGTTGCGCAAGAAGTTATTTCAGAAAGAAATCAATGCAGAGAAAGATAACATATTTGGTACCTAATGAAATCTGATTTGATAACGATTACGTAAGTATCACATTCAAAAGAAATATACACGTTAAGCATTGTGATATATTTACTCTTGTATGAATTTCATCGGTATCTTTAAATGTGTGTATTTCAAAAGCATATAAAATACAATTCCGATGTACGTATGAAACTGATATCCAAACAATGTGTGACTCGTTTACCAGATTTACTTTTGCACAAATTTTCATTATGATACCCGTACATGCAAAACTGTAAAATTTATAGTTATTGAGCTAGGTCTAGCCACGGCGCGAACCTGACTCAAACGCGATACTTGGCGTTGTAATGCGAACATGCGTTTTAGGAATTCGTAGCAATATGATGTTACAAATCTAGTTACTTTTAAAATAGTTTACAGAACTATCGAAGGCAGAGAAAATGCTGGAATACCGTTACAAATTAAAGAAAGGATAATAAAACGTAATGAATGTCATAAAAGTTAAGATTAATATAACGCAAAAAATCTCAAATACTGTTTACACCAGTATACATATTTTGTAATGTTTAAACGGTAATATAATGGACAGTATAGTCGCAAATTTGTCCACGAAATGTTAAAATTAATACACCTGTACGTTTTATCATTCAATTATAATGTTTTCTAGGCTATACCTAAGGCCGTGAAGCAATACCAAGTTACTTTTCGCTACATGTGAAGAATCGGCTTGAAACAGGCTTCAGTGTGCTGGAAAAAACGACGAGGTGCTGAAAAAGAACTCATAATTCATGGAAAGTAAATAATTTGCCCTTAGCGTGGCGTGTATTTCATATAAATTGATGAGGAAATAAAATACTTTTGGCTATTTTTGATTTCGTAAAGAAGCAAGTTTCGTCTTGAACCTGTAGCCAAACGTCACTTGGTATTGCTACAATAGTGTAACTCAAAGAATCACGTAGGAAGAAAAATACCTAAAGCAGGAATTTATATATGTAATGCTTTTATTCTCCCGAGAACATAATCACTGGTACAATTGTACCGGGGTTTTGTTTAGTTTCTAAAGGTTTTCAAACTTATATTTTATATTGTTTACAATATTTTCCACTGAGTAACAGCATTCTATTTGCCTGTTTCAAATAATATTAATTCTAAAAAGGTAGGACGCATCCTTCCACGTGAATATCAAATAATGCCAGTTTATTAGTCATCATGGCAACAAGGAAAATATTTTGTTTGTATAACATTGACAAACCTTGACGTAAACTTACAATATGTAGCCTGATTTCTATCGTGTGAATGAAACGAATCAATATATAAATTAATGCTGAAGGCTAAAGGTACTGATCACAACGAGCATAATTATTTTATTACAAATCAAAAGCTTTTATAATACGCATTTTAGTGGTTAATTCGGGGTCAACGAGTAAAATGTGTCCTTTTAATGCGTACTAACATCATAAAATCACTAAACAAATGCATGTAATATTCGTAAAACTGAATAGGATAATAACAAATCCGACCGTTCAGGCAGCCCTCAAAAGACACAACAAAGCACGAAGGCACACATT
This sequence comes from Spisula solida, assembly GCA_947247005.1. Lineage (NCBI taxonomy): Eukaryota > Metazoa > Mollusca > Bivalvia > Venerida > Mactridae > Spisula > Spisula solida. The sequence goes on along the minus strand of OX365960.1, from coordinate 3,643,525 downwards.
CCAACGTCTGCATGAAAGAGGCCCCGGACAAATGACGATTACTATTTGACGACTCTTGATTGATTGTCAATACAAATATTAATTAACGTGGAGCCAGTATGTTAGAGCTTTAGGAGATGTTGGAGGTCCATTGCGCTTATCCTTCCAAGCCGACAGGATGTCAAAGGTGTGAACCTCTCAACAGAGCCCCCTTTACCACTAGTGGGTGGCCTACATCTTGGACTCAAACACTTATAATCACCCTCCCAAAGAAAGGCAATTTACAACTGTGTAACAACTACAGAACAATCGGCCTTGGTAGTCACCCAAGCAAAGTCGTACTGAAAATTCTCTTTACACAGACTCAAACTCAAAGCTGAAAAAATAATTGCAGAGGAACAAGCCGGTTTCAGAGCCGACCACAGTACTGTTGAACAACTATTCAACCTCAGAATCATATGATAAAGTAAATTTATTCTAAGTATTTTAAGTATCTATAGGCCAAAGGCCTGTCAGCTATACACACATTACTACAAAATATATATAGCAAACATGGCAATATGTGAAAAGTACCTTCAACACCAACACGACATCTACTAAATATTAATGACTTTTAGAATAAAGCATTTGATGGGATGTGGTATGCAGCTCTATTGGAAACTACGGGGTCATACAACATTAATGCCAACATTATAAAGATCCTATATGACAATTAAAGCTACTAGGCTCAGCGCAGTTTTCCACAGAGGGTTCATTGGAGACTGTATGAAGACAACATTTGAAGTGAGACAATTTTGTCTTCTTTCGCCCTTTTCTTCTTGGTTCAACATATTTCGTGAGAGAACTAATAGATCATCAAGGCACAGTAAATATTGGAGGCAGGGTAGTGACCAACTTACGCTTTGCCGACGACATTGATGGCCTGGCAGGAAGTGAGAGCGAATTGAAAGTACTAGCTCAAAGACTTGACAAATCTTCCCTATACACAGATTGGTGTACTAACAGCACTTAATACTCAATCAACATTAAGAGACGGAACCGAATGAAAAAATAGCTTTTGACATAAAACACACACGGCGTTCCATAACGTACAACTTCCTCCTAGAATTACTTATTTCCTTCTCAAATTATTGTACATAAGTGTTAACCCGAGCGCACAGATAAATTCCAGATATCATATAGAGAGCAATAATAAACATCGAATTCGTTAATTATTTCATTATCGCAAAGCGTGGATATCAACAATGAAGAAAGTTATATTTATGCTGTTGTTTATTTGTGCAACGAGCAACGCCGAGACACAGGACGAACCACAATGTTTAAGGTATCATTACGAGCAGCAGATCTTATCTAACCAGATTAGAATGGAAATACGCCTAGAAAACTTGGAGGCTAGATTAGCAAATTTTGGACATGATGAAGGTAACATCTTTGATTTCGTATTTTAGTACATTTGTAACGGTCGCTCAATGTATAAATGGAGCTAGCTTTTCATTGACGGGATTTGTTGGTGTTTGTCCGTCCGGCACGATGCACATTTACACATTGCATGTATTCATTCATGGTGTCAAATTTGTAAAAAAAATCTTAAGCATTTATATTTCATCAATGAAACAAGCTTTCAAAAATAATTATGATAATTAAAATATGTGTTTACATGTACAGTATGTTTGCAGTCTGCCCATTTAATGCACGTACTGCTGGTTCTGTCGTCTTATTGTTCTTCCGGTTCAAGTGCATGACTCTCTTTCTCTGGAGCATCGACTTACTTGTAACTAAATAGTCCACCCATCCGTTCACACTGTGTGGTGCTTCAACATAACGCTTAAATATCTATGAAGTATAAACTATCTCAACAATGACATCCTGTCACTTCAAGTGCCCCTGGCAAATTGCACTGGACAAATCACATTCCCGCCAGAGTATTAATTTTCATGAGAAACAACCAATCAAATGCTTTCAGTGGTCGATCAGTCTGTAGTCCTGTCCTGTTAGGTCAAACACATATAAAAAGGTACCGCACACATAAATTATTTACTCAATTATCTGCCTTAGCTACATTACATATAAACGTCTCAAAACCTACCCCGTCACATGAACATAGTGACTATGAGGCGAAAAACGTTATACAGAGACTCATAAACGATAACACCATAATGTTCGTCTAATATAGAGAGCCCAGACCCGTACTGTTTTTCTAATTTTTCGGACTTCTGACAACTAAAACTTGGCATTTTAGGTATTTTACTGTTGAAACTAGGTCATGCAGCATGGATATTCAGTTTTTTATTGCTAAAACAGGTTCATTTAGTTTTTCGACAGCTTGGACATGGGCGGGTTGTAACTTGTTCAGTTAGGCTTTGGGCGTTGTATGATTTCTGTGCTCGACTGGTTACGGTGGGCATTGTGCCTTGTTTGGTTTTTATGTGTTCTGTGCTCGGAAGGTTATGTTGAGTGTTGCATTCCCTGTCTGACTTGATATTATCTTTTTGAGGAGGGGAAGAAGGAGTACTTGTATATGTCAGTTCTGCAGAATTGAGTGATGTACTGGTTTCTCAATTAGCGGCCTCCAAACTGACAACGTTGATTTCTTCTTTCAGTGCGTAAATCATGCGATGATGGATGGATTGGATTTCAATCATCTTGTTATCTGTTTGCAACAATAAATGTGGAATTTGAGCCCGCGGAGGTAAAATACTTTAACTATATAGTCCCGCTAATAATATTATAGTCCAGAGAATATTATACGACTCTCGAACTTCCGTTAGCATAATTTAACAGCTGACGCATTGTCTCTATTTATAATCGCGGTTGTTTGATTCATAAGCGGAAAGTATCACGAAGACTCTCGATGTGTAATACCAGCACACATCTAAAGAACAAAATGCGTAAAACCCGGTTTGACGACACAGAACTGCACAGAACTGCACAGACATATACTAGAAAACGGCCTTCGATAAAGAAGAAAAATCATGATTTACGCACGATCTCGGGATATTAGTACGACGATTTGATTGCGGGACATATTTTTTGCAACTGCACCGCTTTTACCCAGCCTTCATCAGGGCACAAATATGATATAAATGCCGTTGAAGTTAAAAAACTCTGGTGTATTTTGTCACGTTTACAATTGTAATTATACTTGTCCATTGTTTCAGAGCTTCTGCAAAATCTACGACAGCCATCTTGTCAGTATTCGAAACTCGAAAGAAAATGATTTCATCAAGAGCCATGTTGGCGAATTGAAAGGTAAGATTCTAACATGTATCACACATAGTAAAAGAAACCAATATGCAACACCATCAACAATCACTAGTAGAGTTGAATATCTATGTCAACTTTTTGCTTATTGGATAACATAATAAATGGGTTAAGACAGCTTGTATGATTGAAAAATGAAGGATGTTTTATGACAAATAATACTATGCTTTGCTATCGGCCGCATATTTTAGACCTCCAATCATTCAGAATCTGCTTAGAAAACACCAAAGCTTACAGAAGTTTCAAAATGATAAAGTACAGGGTGTTAAAAAGTTTCCAAATTTAAATTCATATAATGTTTTATCTGAGCTATGTACGCAGTAAACCATGTTAATTTCATAGGGATTCTAAAGATAAAGTCGGTTAGCTTTTTAGACTGTCCCTCGTAAACGGAAGTTATTTTATTCGTCTGTCATCTTCGCTTCGGTCAAGTAAGTACAGCCCACAATCGTTAAAATAACTGCTTACACGATAAAAGTACTTGTTTTAAACAAGGAAAACTGTCTTTTATATACAAAATTAGCGTAGTTAAACAAAGAAATCAACTTTCGATGCTAATTTGCATCATAAAGTTTGATAAACAAAGCGTATCCAAATTGGTTCGTACCTAAATTGTCAACAACAAACATCAACCAACCATTTATTGTGAATTAATAATCAACAATCATTCTGTGTTAGATGACCATGTTAATTGATCTTATAATGTAGGACAACTGTCTACTGCTGGTTTGTCAATACAGATCTCCGTGAAAAAATATGAGAATTGACCAAAATACAATGTAACTTTTTATGAGTGCTTTTATGATTATTTATAAGAAAGTTTTTATGGGAAAAAAGCTAAAAATATAACAAAGAACGTGAATTCCTCGGTGCTTTTTGTCTGTGGATAGTATAAACACAACAAGACCGAAGAAGTGACAGTTGTCCCAAGACCCTTCAAAGAACCCTCAGATCCAGTTAAGGTCTGTGATGGTTGACCCACATTTAACAAAGTTTCTGTCGTGTTGATCGGTGTTCATCTGTCGCTCTGCTGTGACTGTTCATGACAGTATGTAGCTGCCGTGTGACCACCGGTGTGATGCTATCATAAGAGCTGTCATTGACCTAAGCGGTATCAACACAATTTTTAACCAATCGATTATCGATTCACATTTTAAAATATTCACCATATCGACATTACTGGTTAAAACCCGGAATTACGGAATTAATTGAGCGACAATGTGCGAGATATTCCAAATGTACGTCAGGGGGGGGGGAACTGATATAGCGTATAGAGCAACTAGGTACAAAAATCGCGATTATTTTAGCCAAAAGATAAGAATTTGAATAAAGTCTTACTTGAACACATTGACAACATTATTTTACAACCTCGCTGACAATATTTTTGCCTCAATAATATGTTTAACTTGAAAAATGCGTATATTTTCTCACCATCGGTATCGAGCTTCGGAAGCAACAGTGTAGAATAAAATGCAATATTTCAAATATTGAATATTTTTTCGGATAATTCTTGCTAAAGTTTAAAAACGAAGATGTTTAATGATAATGTGCAATAATTGTTTTATATGTTTTTCATGTTTAAACGTTGAAAAAAGAAAAAAATATACACTCCCGCTATACCGCTTATTGCTCGCTAACCCCCTGACCGTGAAATTCCGGTTCCGGAAAAATGGGTTTTACCGAGTAATGTCGATATCGAGAACCGATACCTTGGTAAATGAATGGAACCACCAAAAATCCTCCTTTTCCTGCACAAAACAGTCCCTCTGTTAAAATGTTAGTTCACAAATTGTAAAAATGGGTCAAGTCTAAACTCTAACCAAAGGTGCTATCTCAAAGCTGAATATATACCCAACATGTACAGTGAAGAATGGCTAAAAAGGGATCATTGACTGAAAGGCCTGTTTCTTGTTCGTCTATATGTGTAACTGTATAACGATGTATCCTTTGTAATTAGCTGGTAGAATTTCATGTAACTTAAAATGAATATGAACACACATTCTGTGTGTCAAGTTTATTTGAGTTGTTGCCCTTGATTTATTGAAGAATTACCTCCGGCCGTCCATTCGCAGTCATTTCTTTGTAACTTGCCGGTGAAATTACATGAAACTTAAAATGCATATGAATGCTCATACTAAGATGATGCCAGTCAAGTTTTGTTATTGGACTATTTTCTTTAAAGTTATTGCCCTTGATTTAATGAAGAATTCACTCTGCCCGTCCATTCACATTCATTTCTTTGTAAATAGCTGGTAGAATTTCTTGAAACTTAAAACCAGGGGTGTCAATTTTCCGGATTAATCCGGAATTCCGGATTTGTCTATCCTTGAAGAGCTATGCTTTCTGACCAAAATAAAAGTTATTTGATGAAAATATCTCAAGAAATGGCAAAGTTATGGTCAATTATTTCTGCTCTGAAGGATTTTCTTCAATAAAAAGTTTGAAAAAACTGAGTTATATATGGTTGACGGCCTCTAGTTTGTCAAAAATGGTTAGCCGCATATGATTTTCAGGATTTTTAATTTAGTTTTGTTGACACCCCTGTAAAATGAATAGGACGCTCATACTGTGATGATGTCCGTCAAGTTTTTAGCTCACCTGAGCACTCGTAAACATGTTTTACCTAATCTGTATGAAACTTGGTCACAATGTTTGTCGCTTTGCAATCTAGGTAAAGTGCGTAACTGGGTCATCTGGGGTCAAAAACTAGGTCACATCAAATTAAAACCTTGTTTACGCTCTAGAAGTCACATTTTTTATGTTATATCAATGACAAATGGCCACAAAGTGTAGCTTAATAAATTTTAGGTCTAGTTCGTAACTGGGTCATCTGGGGTCAAAAACTAGGTCACTGCTGGTCATCTGGTGAGTGCTTTAGAGCCAATGGTCCTCTTGTTGTATCAGTCATTTTTCCTTAGAGTTCTTGCCCTTGAGTTATTAAAAATTCTATCTGGATTTCATGAAATGTAAAATAAATACAAAATGTATGAACAACCATACTGTGAAGATGCCCCTCACTAATAACTTTAATGAGTTATTTTGATCTATTATCAATGGATGATTGAATCCCCTTTAGGCAATGCCTTAGTTCATATTATTCTAATAACCTCATTTAATGCCAGGGAGATTGAAACAATGATAGAACCCTCTGAATTTCAACCTGAAAAATTTACAGTCTTCTGAGGTCAGAAAAATTAAATATTGAAACTCAAACATTGAGAACGACCTTTTTTAACACCCTGTACATTCCCTATGACGTTACTTATATACTAGTAACTATTATATATGTATACATTGTCGTTGGGACCGTGATGATGTCTGCCTGAAGAATACTATACATTTCTGGCGATGGACCAAAACGTTTGACGCGTGGCGTCTATTCTCTGTGTAAAGCTAGACTATTGTGTATAGAATATGATAGCTTTCTAGTAATAAACCTCCAACAGTTATCGTTAATAATACATGTCTCCTTAGGCACCCGTTCAGTGTGTTAAAATTATCATGTATATCTTGTATTTAAGCATGTTACAACATACTGTATTTTAGCTGAGGAGTTTTGGATTGGAATGACCGATGATTACGCTGAAGGCTCCTGGATATGGATTGACAGAAACGATGATGTTCAGTTCCGTGACTGGGGGAACCAGCAGCCAAACGGTGGTAGGGGTGCTAATTGTGCTGCACTTTTTCACAGCTTTAGCAACAGGTTTGTGGACGAACCATGTACAGACCGCCAATTCAGACCTATTTGTAAGAAGGATATGGCATAGGAGAACATTGCATCGTTACACAATTCTAACTGTTTGACAATATAAACTAAATTCAGGTTGTTTATTGAATTCATTGAATTCTTCTAGTCGCCACAACGATCCCATTTAAACACATACAGAGTATTAGAAATGTTTACTCTCAAAACTTAATTCATACTATATGTTATCTGAGCTATATGTGCAGTGTATAATTTTTATTTCCAACTCTTAGAGCTTCATTCAATGCTCAAAAGACTAGAACAATGGTAGAATCCCTTGGAATTTAGCTTGAAAATGTTACATTCTTCTTTTAACCTCAGAAAAAAAACTATTCCAACTTAAACATTGAGAACTAACTTTTTTAACAATCTGCATTATGCCAATCAGAACATGTTTTTGTATTATGTAATCCCGTTTAGTGATAAAATTTGCTAATACATCAGTAATTAGAACCATTGTGCAGAAGAACATATGTCTTTTGTACCTAAACTACAAAATTAGCAAAATATTGTATTTGCTACCGATTTTTAGCTCCACTATTCGTAGAATAAGGGGAGCTATTGCAGTCACCCAGGCGTCGGCGTAACACTTTTGTTAAAGTTTAGGTACAGGTTTTTTAACCTCTTATATCCTCTTATATTCTCTAAGTCCTTTGAGATATTGCTTTCATACTTTGCATACTTGTTCGCCATCATGACCCCAACCAATATGCAGGAGTAGGAAACTCTATCAGGCATTTTGTTGAAATTATGCCTTCTTTTTTACTTAGTGCAAATAGTGCAAATGTTAAAGTTTAGGTACAGGTTTTTTAACCTCTAATATCTTCAAAGTGCATTGATGTATTGCTTTGATACTTTGCATACTTGTTCACCATCATGACCCCAACCCCTATACAGGAGAAGATAACTATTTAGCATTTTGTTGAAATTATGCCCCGTTTTGGACTAAGAAATGCTTATTTGTTTACCATCATGACCTAGAGGACATACACATGAGTAGGTAACGGTCCTGCATAATGTGTCCAAATTACCCCCATTTTTTACTTAGAAGCCCCAACCTCTACACAGCAGACGGTAATGCTGCTGGTATGAAGCATTCTGTTTTGAATATATAATGATTGTACTATCCTAGCATGGCGAATAGTGGAGCGCGCTGTTTGTGGACAGCTCTTATTTATGTTTTGACGAGCAATAATTCGACTTAGAATATAACCTACATTATGAGCCATTGAAAACGCAGAATTTTGAGGTCTGCGAAGTTGGCAGTTAGCTGTTAGAAGTTAACTCAGAAGTTAACTCAAAAAATAATTTTCGAGTTAACTTGGCAGAAGTTAACTCAGAAGTTAACTCAAAAAATAATTTTCGAGTTAACTTCTGCCAGAACTTAACTCAGAAGTTAACTCAAGAAATAATTTTGAGTTAACTTCTCGCAGAAGTTAACTCAGAAGTCAACTCAAAAAGTAATTTTCGAGTTAACTTCTGCCAGAAGTTAACTCAAAGGTTAACTCAGAAGTTAACTCAGAAGTTAACTCAAAAAGTAATTTCCGAGTTAACTTCTGAGTTAACTTCTGGCCTGCAAGTTAACTCAAAAAATTATTTTCGAGTTAACTCGAAAATTACTTTTTGAGTTAACTTCTGAGTTAACTTCTGCGAGAAGTTAACTCAAAAATTATTTCTTGAGTTAACTTCTGAGTTAACTTCTGGCGAAAATTATTTTTTAGTTAACTTCTGAGTAAAATTCTGGCAGAAGTTAACTCGAAAATTATTTCTTGAGTTAACTTCTGAGTTAAGTTCTGGCAGAAGTTAACTCGAAAATTATATTTTGAGTTAACTTCTGAGTTAACATCTAACAGCTAACTGCCAACTTCACAGACCTAGAATTATGGCGGTTAAATGGAAATTTAATCACTAAAATTTTCTCTTAACAGACTTGACGTTATGCGTTGGCCCTTATTTCTATCGGCAAAATCAGAATGCAGAATGTTATATTCTAAGTTAGTGAGACAATATTAAGTAAATTTTAATGACTAAAAAGGATTCGCTTCGCTTCACTCGTTCCGCCCTTTTTAATCATTAAAGTTTACTTAATACATGTACGTGGGCTGTCCCAGAATAGCGTATAATCACGTTATATCATGAGAACTATCAAGTATTGTATGTCGATATTATAATAAACCTTTGGAGAATATATGTCTTGACTAACTAGCAAAATTTCATTACAAATTATCTAAAAACCTACAAGTTATGTACATTTTACGAACGCCAGGTGAAGCCAGTCGCATCACTGAACGTCAACGTCAACACTCGCCTACGACGTCATGATATCACAGTTTTCCAAAGTACTTCCCTTCGCGAGCTATATACTTTTAATATTATATGCCGATGTTGTAATAAACCATTTGATAATTTATTTCTTTACATACTATCAAATTTTCATTAATCGCTTTTTAAAATGGACAACTTGAGTTGACGTTTTGTGCGGCAAGTGTCGGACACAATGTGACGTAAGTTTTAGCTCACGCCCGTCGGTCTGCTCTACTTCGTTCCCCTGTCCTCATGTGCCAAATAAAACGACTGTGTCAATTAAAAACAGCTGCCTAATTACGCTGCTGTATTATGCAGTTGATACTACCTCATTAATCGTCTGTCCTGGTGTTATACTACGCTACTCACGGTATAGCGCAATGTTTAGTAAACGACGATCGCTCAAAAACGTCGTCTGACGTCGTAATTTTTTATACTCTAATCATAACAACGTTGTTATATTACGTCATAAACCCGCCATACAGGACGTCATTACCATGAAACGTCACACAGCAACTAGCCAAGACATGCCAATTACGCTTATTTGTTTTTTGTCTGGATGTGGCAAATAGTACTTTAGTATTATTGCCGTTAAATATCAGCATTCATTTCTGAAAGACACACTTCTTTTGCTGACGCACATACCGTTACCATGGGTTACAAATTCTTCCAGTTATCATATGCAACGTATGCTGATATAAAATAAATTCCTCAAATATACGTGGAATAGTTGTAGAAATGCACATGCAAAATTTCAAAACTGTGCTATCATGCTGGACTGAATAAAGCAAGAACTATACGCTATTCATAGAGAACTTTGATAGTTCAAATCACACCGGGATGCTTTAGCTAATGTGTGCACATACATTTAAAGGGATTCAATAGATACAAATGTAAATGGTTAGAATGGTATAGCTAATCTCTTACTCTTTTATTTCAACCAAATGTCGAGTTCATCAATTATTGCATACGGATTAGGTAATTCTTGTTTGGCATGTCTGCTGTCCAAAATACATATTTTAGAAAAACAACATTTTTTGTATTGAGGATGCAAGATTAATTAATTTCAATGCATGTTGTTGTTGTTAGTTATCCTTATCTGAATACGTATAGACGTCATTATTATATTAATTTTGTTATGTTATTACTTTAAATACATCTAATATCTTTTTTGATTTCTTCCCTAGAATATTTATTGTTTGATAGTATTATAGCACGGCGAATTTGACATGATCCTGACCTTTATGCATTTTAGTATATTACAAGGTTCTTGCGTTGAATGTATAAATTTCCGCGATCAAATCGTGCAATATCGGTCCTTTAGATTTGTGTTGGTATAACACCTCGAGCGTCTTCGTGATACTTCCCGCTTATGAAAACATACAGCCGGGTTATAAATATAGACATTATATCAGCTGTTAAATTATGCTAATTAAAGGTCGAGAGGCGTGTCAAATTCTCTGGACAATAACATGCATGCAGCACTATGTTGTACGTATTCACCAAGCCTCTGTTACCTATAATGTTGTCTTAATCTTACCTGTCAACATCACATGTATTTGTTTAATACCTAAATAAACGTAATGTATTGTATAAGTTTTATGGTAATTTTATTCTATCACAAGCTTTCGTTTATATGGAACTTATTATGTTTAGATACGCTTAAAATCTACTTAATCCAGTAACTATTGCAGATCACAAGTCATTCATATTTACAAATAAATATAATGGATTCGGTGACGGTACGCTACAAAGCATACAACTACGGAAGGAAAAATCACACTTGTATAAATATCTGTATTTATAACACGGAGCACTTTTATTCTATAAGAAGATAATAGATACCGGTAATCGGACAGGGTAGGCAGCTCTCAACTTAAAGTCCCATTATGCCTTAAATGGCTATTTTCAAAAAGCAATAACTTGGCAACCTATCTACAAAATGATGCATTTTGAGCACTTTAGTTGAGTCCCGAAGATGGAAAACACCATAAGATGAAAGAAAACGAAATAACGAAATGTAAACAATAAATGCTTAATTTAAAGTCTAAGGGGAGCAACTCGTGCAAAATTAGTATTTTGTCATCCGTACATTTTACTAAATGCGATTTTTGGCGTACTATTTCGACAGATCTAGCGGACATCCTGTCGTCATTTATAGGTCATGTGTGAAAAACATATCAATTCTTTATATTTAGTCTATTTACTGGATAATCGAGAATAATGTTTTTGGGAGAGAAAAAGTGATTTTAAACAGTCGAGCACAGGAAATATAAAAACGCCACATATCACAATTACACGGAACAATGCCCAACACTATAAAAATCAAATATTGGAAAACTAAACTATTTTATTTCTATACCGATTTCTATGTAACATACGACGGTCTAAGGGGAACATATAACCTTTCCATGAAATAAAAGATCCCTATCAGCAGATTGGTCGTTTTTTTCAAGTTTTCTGTGAAACCTTGGAGAAGATAACGGCTTGAAACTGTAGTCCGCTCGCGTACAGGCAATCAATCCACTGCGAAGGTTTCACAGGATGTTGAAAAAAACTGCTCGGCTGCTGAAAGAGATCCTATATTTCGTGGAGAGCATATATTTTGATAGAAATAGATGAAAAATGAAATATGGTTATATTTGTTTTCTTAGAGGAGCAAATGTTGACAAATTTCGCTCTGGATGTGATGCCTTAAGTGATGTCAGCGTAACGTTGTATTGATACACTTGATCTAGTCTCGACCGACCGACCGACCGTGTACATGTAAGCGCAATCTAGTATCAGACCACATATCGCTGGCTTAGAAGTTTAAGGTCGTAAGTACAAAAACGCTATTTTGAGGAAACAACAAAAACTGTCTAAAAACTACTCTTTAATTATTGAAAAACAAGCTTTTTCAACATCAATTGGTCAACATTTCATGAAAACAGGGCTCATAAGAAGCGGCTTGTGATGCAGATTTCAAATATGGATCTGATAGCACTTCCGAACTTTTCATTTTAAGCTTGCGAATACAGCTGGTATAGATCTAATAATCTTTTATTAACGTAAAATGTTAAGCTCATTCCATGCCTGTATATGTGGAGGCTATAATGTTATTTTTTTATACACTTGAATCTTTCACGGTTATTCATTTAGCGTGTCACTCTTCAGTTACTGTCAATCCCTAATTGTATTAGAAGGAACAACGGTTAAATATTAAAACAAAAACATGTACGAGGGATGCTCACTACATAACGTGAAAATGCTTATAACTTTTACCCAGGGGAGAATCAAGTGGTCGCGATGGTACATTACGTGTACAAAATGGCGACTGGAATCGTCGACTTCAGCGAAAAAATGCAGTCATGTGCAAAGTTACATGTTAAATCGGAAATACACAATAGGCGCAGAGTACCCGCATATCAAATCGATTAACTTTGATGAATTTCGTTTGCCTGAAATAAGCTTCGTTTAGGCCTTAAACTCGACACAGTTTTTTAGCGTTTTAGTACATTTAATAAACAATACACTTATACCACCATACACGTTGATGTCGTACACGTAATGGACCATCGCGACCACTTGATTTTCTACTTTGTTTTATTTTTTCATGATCTTATAGATTTCAAAAACTTAAACTTTACCTCGCCACAACAAAGCGAAAATGCGAAAATGTAACAATGCAAAAAGGTCGACTTTTTCGTACCTTTCACATTGTTCCATTTTCGCATTGTTGTGACGAAAAAAAGCGAAAGTACGACAGATCAAGGGCAATATTGCGACACCAATAATCGTCGTTTCTTTGCTTACATTTTCACATTTTCGCTTGGTTGTGGCGAAAAAGCGAAATTACGACATGACTGTCATAAATCAACCGCCATAATTAGCTGCTTTACTCCCCGAAACACAAATTTGCACAATTGCACAGTTTTTACCAATAAAACAGTCTACCCATAACTTGATTTAAAGCAGCGATTAGTATCATTTAAATATTCAATGAAACATGTGCCAGTCTAACTAACACTCATTAGCAGGCAGGACGCCAGCCAAGTCATTAATTATTTGTTCTTAATTATGCAACGCCATGCGTTGTTGGGGAATGAATAATATGAAATTACAGAAAAACGATATCCATTATTAATCAATTCTATGAAACACCAAACATTAACACACATATGTGAAATAAATTTATTCAAACATCAACACAAACAAAGTCTAAATGCCGAGCATAGCCGTTATTTGTCAGTCAGCTTTATACTGAAATATGACAGGCATGTATGTGTGCCTCAATCCGTATTTGAACCCGGGTCACCAGATTAGACGACAAGCGCAATAACCATTGAGCTACGGAGGCCACCAACAAACTCAAATAATAGAAGTAAACAACATGAACGGCAGTTTTTCAGTGACATATGAAACATTCGACGGTGTTGGGGTGCCGCATCGAGTTCAAATATTTGGAGAAAAGTTATTTTAAATGTTTCAATGCCATTTTCATCCGTCCTAACTATTGCGATCAGATAGTTCATTATGGGAGACGTCATAAGGGTCATAACTAGAATCCTAACTAGAGCTCCTCATGAACTCGACGTAACTGCTTAAAATAGCAGAACCATGTCATTAAATATTTTATCTTAACTAAACAACTTCAATTTAATCTGTACATGCGTTGTAGTGGGAGTGTTTGAATGAAAGCGAATAGATGTATTTCAGAAATTACAATATCTATTGTTAATCATTTCTGAGAAACACCGAACACAAACACATAGATGTGATCCATTAAGACTAAAAACGTTACACAATAGGATAGAAGTGTATTCAAACATCAACGCAGATAAAGGTTAAACAAAATGTATAACAGTGTATCAATACCACGTGACTTTTGACTACAGTTACAAGAAGAAATTTGTAAACATTGGAAAATAAAATAGTTATAAATAGTTCATTTTTTCATCGATTCCTATGAAATATTCACCACGCTATGGAGACAATTATTTGCTTTCCATGAAATGTAAAATCTTTTTCAGCGACTGTGCCGTTTTGTCCATTACCTTGTGAAACGGCATAAAACGTATAAGTTTCACAGGGTAATCGAACAATCGGTAATACTCCTGAAAAAAGATATTATATTTCACGGAAAGCAAATGCTTTTCCCCTTAGCGTGACGTATATGTTATAGAAATCGATGAAGAAATAAAATACTTATGGCTATATTTGTGTTCCAATGTTTACAAATTTCTACTTGTAACTGTAGTCAAGAGTCACGTGGTATTGCTACCCTGTATATTAGAAGTACTGTATCCGTGCAACACGAGCGTCGGTATGCCAAACTTCTAAATATGCAAAACATTTGACGGTGTTGAAGTGAAGTGTCGAGTTCAAATATTTTGGGAAATTTAATTTTAAATCATCGTTTATTTGTTTATTTCCTGGTTCATCCGACTATTGAGACCAGGCCCCGATCACCCGAAGCACTTAAGGCAGAAATCTCAACTCAAATTAAGATTTTGCTAAAATCAGAGTCAGAATTAGAGAGAATTCTGAAGCTCCTGCACTTGACATTTTACTATAATAAACTCAGAATAACATTTCTGTTTAGTGATGCTAATTTTGAGTCCAGCATCCCATGGAAATTGACATTAAGACACATGCCAATATTTGAGATGAGATTTTGCTCAGATTGAGATGCTTAGGGAGATCGGGGCTAGATAACTTATTATAGGAGACAATCAAAGTATCAAATTACCATATAAACCATGTCTGTAAAAGTTTTAAAATAACGTTAATACGAGAGGTGCCCAACTTATATTTGAACACCGTTAAATATCCGATATTTTTATGCTCACCTGATGGAATGAAACAACTCTTTTGCACCGCTTAAAATAATGTGTCAGGTAAAATATGCACTCACTGTTTGATCTGTTTGCAATATGATTCGAGCAGAAATCAGCTATTCGGTAGAGGGTGTGGCGTTTGTCTTTTTGAAGACCGAAAACCCTCTTTGATGGTGTAAACGTTGATCGAGTGTTTTCACTGCTGCTTTATCGGTAAGAATGCAGGATTGTTAAACGTCGGTATTTACTATTCTGGTGTAATATACTCGGAATTCGTGTTCTTAAGTAATCGAATGGTGTGATTGTGGTGGGGTTACACTCCTTACAGCGCTTTGATTTCACTATATCGTTCTATTCGAAACGATGTAGTTTCGGGCGATGCAATTGGAGAGTATGGTGGGGTATGTAGCTGAGTCTTGACCAAAACGCCATGTTCAAGACATTGACGTCAGAAACTAGATGTGGCAAGATTATTGTCCAAAAACGGTTTTAAACGTTAGGAGCACAGTACCGGGCGCTAAGTTTTCCCTTTTAGGATAAATATGAGCTCTATTTGATTAGTTTCACAAAAAACAGCACAAATCAAGCAACCGGTGCGAACTAATGTAGCTTAACTTAACATTTTGGTAGTCTCGTAGACATTTCTTAAATAGCAATCTGTTATTTTACCGTAAATATCTCAATGATGAAGCATTATCTTATCAGAGGTGACAAAGTTATCGAAATTACAGTTCCATTGTAGCATATTCCGGGGTTTAAGACGATTGTCTCCTTTTTTGATAAATCACTGGTGAAAACAAATTGTTTTTCAGAGTTTGGCTTTCATCATTGTCGAAATTACTTAATTGGTAGTGCTGAAGGATACTCCTACCTTCATTGAAATCCCCATTTTGGTTATTGGAGTTATCCTATTTATCATCAAACCAATGGGTACGATTATTGAAGGAATCGTCACTTTCTGGCATCTTTTTATATTTTGTGCCATTTCATTTATTAGAGTAACAGAACGTAAAACATCTTTCTAGTGACGAATAATACTGATATTCTTCGCAGAAACGGTATATCCATGTTCTATAAACACCTTTTTGGTGCTTCTTAAGGAGTATTTGACCTTTAAAAAGCCAAACACCACACCCTGTACTGAATTGCTGAATGTGGCTGGAATCATATTGCAAACAGACCAAACAGTGAGTTTATATGTTACCTTATATAAATTTATATTAATTTACGCGGTTCAAACGAGTTATTTCATTTATATCGGGTGAACAAGAAAATAACGGATATTCAACGGTGTTCAAATATAAGATGGGCAGAGCTCGTACTTATATAAATATGCTGAAACCCCAACACCGAAAATTGGCATACAACAACATAACGTTCGGTGATGGTAAAACACATATATTATACACGTGCCATAAGTTGTCAAGTAAAATTTTCAAAAGCCGTAGAATACCTTGTGTTTAACAAAGTTTGTCGTTCTGACGCTTTGGTATTATCCACTAAGGCCAACTGCCTCCGTGGTTATTTCCTACGCATCAGAACCCCAAACCGTTGTATAATAGCCTGTATACTACCATTTTTCATATTTTATTTCTTAATTCTACAAGAACACTGTAGACGACATTTCTTATGTTTATATCATTTGATAACTTCTTTGTTGGCTCAGTACGCACCTAGCATACACCATGTAAGCGAAAGGTCAATGGCTGCGAAACTTTCTTGGCTGCAAAACTTCTTGACCATCTTACAATATGTATATGTCCAATAAACGCATCCGATTGGGTGTTGAATTCTACATTGAACAGCGTGTTGCAAACAATAAGGAAAGCACGAGCGCATTATTTGCGCCAGGTATCTAATTTCATACCAGATCATGTTCAACACGTGGGTTATGATTTCAGACTGATAAAATACAAATTATCAGACTGGTCAAATATAAAATATCAGACTGATCTAATATAAAATATTAGACTGATAAAATACAAAATACAGTGAAGTTCCGCTAAGACTGGTCAAAAATGTGGTCTTAATACCGAATCGGTCTTACTAGCGGACCTTTTTGTTCTAAATTTAATACTTTGGGACCTTAAACAGGCAATAATCTGCATGATTTCACAACTATCAAAGTGGTCTTATTAGCGGAACTTTACTGTATCAAACTGATAAAATACAAAATTTCAGACTTATCAAATACAAAATATCAGACTGCTGAAATACAAAATATCTAATTATGAATAATCAAACAAAAATCCAAAGATGACACCACTAACATCTGCTACATTGGAGTTAACAAAGCCACCACAACCACCCATATGTATCTCATATGTATCGTAGAAGAATGTGTCTGGTATGTTATGTGTAGGATTGACAGCTGCCCCACACGATCGCCATGATGACATTATGTACGATGATTGGCAGCAACCTCCCTTTGATATTGAACCATCCCGATTTTGATAGAAGATGAAATTATTGTTTGGATTACCATCACAGTTGTTAAATGTATAGTCGTGTCCGTTACAAGCGTATCCTTGAGCAACTAGAGAGTGATCACCAAAACTGCTTGGAACAAATCCAATGTGCAGATAAGGTTTATGCGAATCTTCCTTTGGTGGGTTAAAGTCTGGATATTCACTAAGAAATAGAGAAACATTGGGATATTGATCCCGATGTGTTGATAAAACTGCCATCTTCGACGAGTATTGTGCATTTACGTCTGTCCCGTAGTGACGTATGCTCACGTGATCCAATCGATTGTAATGATTGGATAAAGACGACACGTGATGCAAGGTAGTTTTAGAGAGAAATGTGTAGCCAATGTTACTTCCTAGATCGTAGTCGCAAAATATGTCAACTATTTTCCCACTTCCGGTGTCATAACTTTTATATGCGCCTTTGACCTTGAAGGGTGATTCTGCGATCTTCATGCAAGTCACTGAAATATACATTACATCCGGTGAAAGCATACTTTTATGTGTTCACACTTTTTAGTCTTAATTTATTTATTAGAGGTGCACTTTAATGTATTGCTACGTACATCTTAAATGCTGTAGGCTTTGCTTGTAGTCATCGTTTGGTTGCGTTGGTCTTGTTAATTGATGTTTTAGTTCAAAGTCTTAACATCATTTTGCAAATGCGTTTTCTGTATGTGTAAACTGCTCTTAAGATATGTGTTTTAACAACTTTAAACTACAATCCACTATTAGAACCATTTCCACGGAATTACGTTTGTTTTACTGCAACGACCATCAACTAAAGTGTATGTTTGATCATATGGTATGGTAGTATGACACTTCCGACGGAACCTACATTGAAAACAAATGTATTGTTCCTCTTGAAATTAAACATAGTTTTACCTGTTAAATTGTGGTACCCGTTTGTATATAACCACGTGTATTATTGTATTTGTATTGGATTGCTCATAAATAAGCGTGAGATATACAAACATCGAATATATTCAACAAAAAAACATAATTCACATCGTGTGTAGTCAACTTAAAGACAAAAAGTATACCTGGGATGATTTGTTATACAAAGGGGTCTAAATGTTCCCCGGGGTAAACGATGAATAAGCAATATGTTGTACAAGATACATATAGTGCAGATAATTTGACACGACTCTCTACCTTGTATTAGCATAATTCAACAGCTGATCATTAACCAACCCATATTGCAAGATTTGCTCGCGGAAATGTATATATTCAACGCAATATAATATATTCATGCATAAAGGTCGGATCAGGTCGAATCCTTTAATGTATGCGATATAAATACTGTACCTGGAAAGCAGTATGTCGGGGTGAATGTCCCACTCGTAGTACATTCTGATACTACAGCTACACTAGGTCCACTTGTTGTCATAAAACCTTCATTGCAGTCCACACGTACTCTACTGCCTACAGTTAACATATTACCAGTAACTGTGCCATGTTCAACCGTGTGAGGAATACATTCTGTGAAATACAATAATATTTTGTTGTAAAATATCCCTTATAGGGATCACAATATTGCTTGTTGATAGACCACTATTGATTACTCAATATTTCAACCTAAAATATCTTCGTTTGGAGAATGTAACACTTCAAATTATTTACACTATTGACGTGTTACATTGGTAGCATTATATTGTTGTATTGGTAACAAGAATTTTAAGTGTTCCATCTCTTGACTCACTTATGTCACTCAATGGTGATTTTGAAACAGTCATTGAAATTATCATATTTATCATTTGCCCGTGCAGGGGTTGGATAATATTTAAGAATTGAATACACATTTTCTGCAGTTCATCGGTGTATGAACTGTCGGGAAAATCATGCATAAATTAAATAAACGCCGTAGGCATTTATGTAAAAAATTATGTAAAAAATTAGACGTGGTTTTCCCGACAGTTCATATACCGATGAACAGCAGAAAATGTGTATTCAATTCTTATAATTACAATAAAAAATATAAAGAATTGTTAATTTCCATAGGGACTCCCATCGTTCAAATCGTGTTATGTTTCGTCGTGGCGTAGGAATCCGTTGTCCCCGGAGATGAACGAAGCTAAATTTAGTAACAAAACCAATCAGCGCGGGGGCAGCAACGCTCCCGAGGGACTCTGCAGATGTCAAACTACGGAAAACATGCGTTAACGCTATTTAGAATATTACTTACATTATAACTTCCGTAAATGCGTTTGTATTTCAAACTAATTACATTTTGGCGGGAATTGTAAGGTGACGTTGCGTACGTTACGTCGCGAAAAACAAACGTTACGTCATACAAGTTTTTGTTATGAGCGTCGACTTCCGGGATGGGCTAATACCACGAAAACATGGATAATGCGGGTTTATTTTAATTTATCATTTAAATCGTATTGAAAATTATTGAGTTGTTACGAATAAAATTGGTATTACAGTTCATTTGACGCTGAAGTACATTAACATGCTAGATTTAGAATGAATGAAAAAGAAGTCCGTCGATTGATTTGCATACGGAGCTGCTTCATCAGGATATGAAGGACAGGTCACATGACCGTTTTGTCCAATCAGAATGCAGCATTTATGTGAAAATACACAAAGTTGTAATTATTCCATAGCAAAAAAAAACGAAAAGTATGAAATTGTACTAAATTACCTTTCACCCTACATGTGCCCGTCTGGGTATTAACCGATTTGCTACATTGCTGAAAATGAAATGGAAAATTACACCATCTTCTAGACTGTCTAAATAACAGAAATGGTATGTCTTGTCTTTGCCTTTTTCTTGTAAGTCATAAGCAAACAGGTCAATGATAAAACAATAAACACCATTTTAAAAAATCACAAACACCAGTCGACCATTTTCAAAATATTTCGAAGAATGTTTAAAGGTGCTGCCTCACAGTTCGGGCTAAAAATTTTGTATGACGTAATTTTCTTACCTAATCAAGTATGTACGTAATAGAAAGCCACTGACGGTTGCTTTATGAAAGATTTATGGCAATTAAAACAACTCTTGATATTGCGCATTCGTTATTTTTCCTTTTAAAAATAGCGCAAATGCTTTGTGAATTATGTAATTCACACGTGATCGACCTGTAACATCACCAAACTACATCAGTAAGTTTTCATCGAATGCATATACATGTACATTTCAGGCAATTTAAGTGATATTAGTGTTAATTTTATAGAGTATTAATACCCTATAGAATTTTGGATGTAAAATACTCAAAATGGAAGTCCGATGAACATTTTTAGATTTCAAAATGATAGAATGACCGCACTAGCGCTTGTGTTACTTTATAGAGGTGGTATTATGATTATAGTTTTAAATGTTATACGCTCACCTAATAGAAACAGGAAGATATGAGGGTTTATCGGTTGAAAACCGTAGATGTCCATTCTGTTCTGAACTTGTTGAAACGAAAACACATGTTTTATTTCAATGTCCCAAATATAGCTTAATTAGGCAAGAATTGATACAGAAGGCTAGTGAAATTTTAAACGGGTTCTCAACTATGACTGTTATGCTAGGGTCACAAAGCTCGTACGGTATCCGTACGAATTTACCAACTCGTACGAGTCCACAACGTTTGAAATCCTAACGGTATTTTTACATTCGTAGGGTCTGGTCACAGCTCGTACGGACCACGTACGATTTATAGAGATGCAATCGTACGATATCCGTACGGACATCGTAATATCCTTACGGACACCGTACGGGGCTCGCAACGAGCCCGGCCGTACATCGCACGGTGCTCGTAGATCAATCAGAGCTCGCAGATAACTCGTACGGTGTCCGTACGGTGACCACACGATGACCGTACGGTGTCCGTGCGACAATAATGGATATATTCAGCGAATTTTAATTATCTATTTTAAGACCCTGGTCACATTGATCGTACGAGCTCCGTGCGAGTCGAATTTTAGCAAGTTCGTACGGAGTCCGTACGGACATCGTAAACTTGTTAGGGCATCGTACGGATTTTTGTAACTCGTAGAGGACTCGGGAGCTCGGTGAAAATGTTTCACCGATCTCCGAGTTGTCTGCGAGCTCGTAGAGATTTTTGAAGTAGAAAGCTCACAAGGAAGCTGTCCTCACCGATTTTATGTATTATTATATTATGTAAGATGATTATGGAATGGTTGATATCTCATGTCATGTTTATATATGCAAGGAAAAATGCATAATTGTCCCTCGACAGACTCTGAAATTCAGCTAATTTCGCCATAACGTTTTGAATAGTACAATGGGTATATATGTGTCTCATGTGTACCAAAATAATTAAATGAATGCAGTAGAAATCCAATGATATACATTGTGTAGATGCATAGACTATGGTTTAATGTGTACTCATAAGTTCTGTGCACGAGAATCACGGAAATAACAGTCACCATACACTGAGCGTGTGTGGCTCCAGATGGGGTGGGCCTGGACCCTGGAATTGTGGTGAATTGTGGTCATCTAATACAATGAGAGGACTACGTCTTGGGTGGGAGTCTACTGGGTACCAACTTGGATAAAATATAGCTGGTCGGACCCCTCTCTAGCAAAATAGCCCGAATCCATTCTCATACATGTATTGCCGGGTGCCTGGCAGTTGGGCCTACAGTTACCATTCGTGAACTAGCTGGTGTCTTACCAAACGACTGCTTCAGTTATAACCTAACTTTCTTTGGGGTTCGAACTTTCGATCTCCCGCTTCCTATACGGACGCCAAAAGCACCCAGCCACGGTCGCGGTAATATGTCATGGATCAAAGTTTGGTGCGTACCTACTTGGAGAAAGGTTGCTGGTCGGATAATACGATGATGATAATACGAGAATACGATAGTATGATGATGATGATAGTAGAATACGATAATCATAATACAATAATAAGATGATGATAATACGAGAATACGATGAGGATAATACAATAATAAGATGATGATAATACGATAATACGATAGTATGATGATGATAATACTAGAATACGATAACGCTAATACAATGATAAGATAATGATAATACGGGAATACGATGATGATAATACGAGAATAAGATGATGATAATACGATGTAACGACGATGATAATACAATATTAGGATGATGATAATACGAGAATACGATAATGATAATACAATAATAAGATGGTGATAATACGATAATACGATAATGATAATACAATGATAAGATGGTGATAATACGATAATGATAATACAATAATAAGATAATGATAATACGAGAATACGATGATGATAATGCGATAGATCGATGATGATAATTACGAGAAAACGATAATAATAACACGATAGCTCGATGATGATATTACGAGAATACGATTATGGTGACACAAGAATACGATAATGGTAATATAAGAATACCATAATGATGATATAAAAATACGATATCGTTTTCATAAATGAATCAATGTTGTGTTTTTGCTGTTGGCAGAGTCTTTCTACCGGAACTTGGATACATGATACAGTAACTGTTGCAGTATCAACATAATAGCAGTGACTGTTATAGTGTGTACAACAATGTCATAGTGTGTACAACAGTGTCATGTGTTATTACATGTACATTCGAAATAAAGATATTAAAAGTCCGTGTACAAATGTTGTTATGCTCGCACAGTCTGTCTGTCTGTCTTCCAAAATTTTAATGTTTCTATATTTCAATATACACCTTACTCATAACAATTCATTGTCACAAGTAAAGCAGTTGATATAATGTTAACTATCTACATCCTAATGGCGTCCCATGCGATGCAAAACCATGCAAAGTCCCATATCCGTAAGGATATCGTACGATACTCGCACGAGTAGTTCGTAGCTCGTGCGGTGTCCGCACGAGCCTCGTGCGAGATAATACAGACTTGAAAAATATCTACGAGCTCGTAGACAACTCAGGAGCTCGGTGAAACATTTTCACCAAGTCGCCGAGTCCTCTACGAGTCACGAAAATCCGTACGATGCTCGTACGAGTTTCGATATCTGTACGGGCTCCCTTATATTTATTTTGTTTTGCGCTGATAAACACCGATTTTTTTTCGGAGTTTGGCCTTTACCAGTTTCAAAATTACTTTATTTATAGTTCAGATAGATACCCTTACCTTCATTTACATTCTCCTTTTGGTAATTGGATGTTTCCTAGTTATCATATAACCAATGGGTACAATTATTGAAGGAATCGTCACTTTTTGGCATTTTTTATTATATTGTGTCATTTCACTTATGAGAGTACCAGAACATTAAAAACCCTTCCAGTGACGAAACATACTGATAGTCTTCACAGGTAACTGTATCATTAATAAACAGTACCTAAAAAAATATTTTTTTTTTGTTAAATTTATAATTCTTATACAAGGTGTATTTCCATGAATTGACCAGGTATCAAAAACAAGAATTGGCTTTCGATATCTTCATAAAGTAATTATATCCGTAAAAAACATGACTATAACTACTTTCATGCGAAATCCCATCGAAATTGGTCAAGTAGTTAAACAGTTATGCCATAAATACGTAATACGGTATCCACCCGATCACTGGGGTGGACTAAATAAAAACAAAAAAACGGAAATATTGAGGAAATCACCACCATATGTCGAATTTACCGTTGTGTAGAAACATAATAATGCGGTAAAATTAAAGAACGAAAAAGTTGGAACAGATTTACCTGGTTGACACATGTTCACTTCAGTGAATGTATACGTGTAAGCCGAAAAACGAATCGTTTGCATATTTAAATGTCAAAATGACTCCATGTTTGTGCGAACGTTCCGAATGATGCGCGTGATTTCCTTTTTGTAACAACGATTTTCATTGGTTGATTTCATTGGGGTTTCCCAGGACTTGGTTACCAGCGTACAAACGATGTATACTACGCCAATGAAAACGACCGTTATAAAATACGTTCGAAATACCCGTCAGACACACTACAAACCACTACAGCCGTTCCTACAGCGTTTATCGCCCTCGAAAAAAATAAAATCAAAGTTTAAACAATGAATTATATCGTACGAAGGTAAATTTAAGCATGTTTTCGAATGCTTTCGATTCACAAAGATGTTTTTGATCACCCACAGCTTTAAATAGATGATTAATGCCGTAAATGCTTTAAATTATGAAAAAAAACAAAATACACCCAGTGACTGTACGATCACTTCTCCGGGAAATATACCTTGTATAAGAATTATAAATTTAACAAAAAAAAAATTTTTTTTTAGGTACTGTTTATTAATGATACAGTTACCTGTGATAGTCTTCACAGAAAAAGCATATCTATGCTCTATCAACACTTTCTAGTTGATTGCGCCATACCGCATCTCACTCGACCTTGCGGTCTCGCGAGATACGGCATTCTACATGTCACTCGAGGTATACGGCCCAACGGATCAACACACTGCAGTGATATTCCGTATCAAACGTTTATAAAATTAGTTCGCTATACCCGGTAGTATGCTTGCGTTTGAAATTAATTCATGCATGGACAACTTATTTATTATGCCAAAGCTTTTAAAACGAACCCTAGGTAAGTTTTCATCCGATACCATCTCTGTTAATGGTTTGGTGCTAATTGACAGGTTAAAGGTGCTGCCTCACAGATCGGGCTAAAATTTTTGTATGACGTAATTTTCCTACCTAACCAAGTATTTATGTAATAGAAAGTCACTGGTGGTTGCTTTATGAAAGACTTATAGCATATAAGCAATTTAAATCAGTCTTGATATTTGGCACTCAGTATTGTTCTGTATATATAAATACCCTATAGAATTTTGGGTGTAAACATGCTAAATTACTACAAAATGCCGATGTTTCCCAAGTTATTGTTTATGCCAATGTGGTTTTTTATGGCATATACAGGAAACTATACCAAAATTACATGAATATTTGATAATTTAATTTAATTTTTGCAATACACCAATACGTGAGGCAGTCCCTTTAATCTAGTTCGCTCACTTACCTAATGTCTGAATGATTGGTCTAGACGTTCACATTTGTTAATTTGTCTGTGGTTTTACGACAACTATTTACTGTCATACACATAGCGCTGTTGTAAAAATAATAGTTTCAAACTTTTTCTACTGAAAGCTACTGTACCATGTGTGCCCTATGTGCTCGGCATGACCGTAAACAGTGCCATGGGTCAACCAGTCCATACAGTGGTGGAGCCGGATCATTCAAATGACAGTATACTGCTTGCGTAATATAATTTTAGAGCAGAATAAATGTAAATCTCTATAACATTATGTAGAGCATTTGCTTATATATCAAGTCTACTCTTCGATTTGGGTCAATAAGACCAAAACAATATAATATTGCGGTCTAGTAACCCTACCTATCTATGATTCCTATTGTTGGGCCTCTACCTGCTGGACAATTTTGCTGGAAAACACCGATGATTGTTGATTTCTCCTTTGCATCAAATCAAATAGTATTTACTATAATATGTTTTTTTAAAAATGAATGCTTTCCTACTTACATACCCTATTCTTTTTCAGCATTTACCTGGATTGAAATATTAAACTGTTTTGGCTTAAATCTCCGCCTACCAGTACAAACCGGAAATTGGCTTAGAAACCAATATAATTTAAGAGTTTGTCACTGTTTCAGATTATAGGCAACGAATTTCATTATATTTTTATGTTACCTTATACATATTTCTATGAATCTCCGGAAAGGATTCATCAAGCTTAAGTAACCTGTCTAATATCGGTGTTCGTAAATGGGTCTATGATGTGATATGTACTTGTATTTTGTATTGAAATATGGTCATGTGCTCCGAAGCATACTTTGTTATAGATAAAAAACGGTTACATACATGCATTTAGTATATCGATTGTAATACAAAATGTATAACCAATTCTTATTATTTGCTTTCAATGGATTATGGAGATTTTTCAGTGAAATAAACAGTGAAAATAACAGTGAAATTACCACTTTGTTATTTTCACTGTTTTTGAAGCTGGTTCCAGTATCATGCAGAAAAAGAAACGTAACATCAACGGCGCCGGGCTTTAAAATATGCGTTACGTCATCATGACGTCATAATTATCACGTCGTGACATTCTAATTTCGACGTGATTTTTCCAATTAAGCCAATTACGGCACATATTTAAGAGGAATTGAGGCATATAATAAACAGAAAATTTGTTGATTTTTGGTTTAAGATCAATTTTATTTCACTCGTGATCACAGAAAATTACATTTTCACTCGTGGCTACGCCACTCGTGAAAATATTTAGTTTCTGTGATTACTCGGTGAAATAAAATTCGATCTTACACCAAAATCAACAAATATCCTCTATATCATCTGCATTCGACAGCATGCCTTGCACTAGAGTCTTTCACAGACATGTTAGAGTTTCTGCCTTATAAGATGACGTCAAACCATGACGTTATCAATCGGTTGTCCTTTAGGTGAAAAAAACACTATGATAAAATTCAAGACCCATATCCAAATTTGGTATCAATATATCTTAATTACTCCGTACGTATTCCCATAACGTTACTGTGACGTCGTGAAGTTGCCATGGACAAAGCGTGTTCGTACAAAAATATTAAGTATGATTAGGACTTATTAGGAATGATCGTCATGTGTATACAGAAATCGACATAGATGTCATATTTTCATGGAAGGGTATAACATACCGCGACCGAAAATCAAACCCGGATCGCCCGTACTACCGTAAGCGGCTTTTGTACTTTATATTGCATCATTATATCGCTGGCTTAGAAAAAAGAAGCTCGTAAGTGCTACTTACGACTTTATAACAACCATACATGATTACAATCTGCATCACAAGGCGCTTCTTATGGAACTATTTTCATTTACATGGAACAGGTTATGTTGAGCAAGTTAAAAAAGCTTGTTTTTCCTTTTTCAAACAGTTTTTTCTTCACAGTTTTCTAAAAATAGCGTTCTTGTACTTACGACTTTCTTTTTCTAAGCCAGCGAAATATTGAATTCAATTATTTTATTCACGTTTCTATACACGCGAAAATTTGATTGACCATGTTAACTACATAATAGATCTCATGAGTGAACGAAGTGTAATTAATTATTTGGCGGAAATGTTATATCGATGGTGGGAGATTAAAATTGTTTTGATATTCATAAAACAGATGTTATTTAGAAATCATGCAGTGCCACCATTATGTTTTCTTCTTCTGTTTAATGAGTTTGGATTCTGATACATGCAGATCGCAAGTAGATCAATGACATGTATGACCGTAGCGAATATTAATAAGAAAACAATAATTTTGCATGCAAATCACACGGTATCGAACCAGGATTTGTGAGCTAACTGAGCTAAGTGGACAATTTCATTATTATCCGAGGGGTGATCAAATTGAAATTCAACTAAGCCCATAAAAATGTATTATTGATAGATTTTAATGAAAAATATGTTGATCCCCTTGAAATATTCACCTCCATCAGATATGCGACGTTTCAGTCAAATAATCCACTTTTAAAACACTATTGGGGCACTGTGCAAAACCGAGTTGTTAACGTACGTGATAATGTTTTAGGACAATGTATTTTAAGAATCTAGGAAAATCTAGGATAAAGGTCACAAGGAATGCTGTCTGGCAAATGAAGATGGTCTTCCAGGGAAGAACAAGAACTGTATTTTCTCAGAAACTGGCGTTTAATACCGCAAGTGGACTCGACAAAAACTGTCACAACGCAGCGAAAGCGAGCTTATAAACCATAGCAACCGCTAAATTTTGCAAATCAATATTTCGCAATCGAATCATTCATTTGCTAAGTTAGCTTCCGTAGACGACATTTTCATTAAATATAAGTATTTGTTATTTAATTGCACGCATTTAATATTTACAGGATGCATTTAGATGCATTTCCGATTGCACACTTCCAGTTACGATAATTATGAACTATGTTTGTGTTAAATGATTGATTATGATAAATTAGGTTCTTATTAAAAGCTTTTCAGCCAATGTCAAAGTATAAAATAAATATGACAGCCTTAGTGTTTTTGTTATAACGTAATTTTCTCGTTCAGTTATTTCTAGGGATTTTTGTCCCGCGAATGTGGTCTGTGTAATTTCTGTTTGCTATGTTGAGTGCTGTTTCCCCTGTCCGATTTTTATTATCTTTTAAACAATGTGGTTTTCTATTGTTGTACGCCAATTATTTTAACGTGAACATTTTTCCAATGTAGGCGAATATTAGAATATATCTACAAGGTATACTATGCCCAGCTCAAACATTTTGTAAAACAATATATAAACCGTTTTCGTGATCACATAGACTAAAATATCCGTAAAGAGGACAATTGTTATGTGGATGAAACGGTGACCGAGTGGTTAGAGCTCTCGACTACAAATCCGGAGTACCTGGTTCGAATCTCATCCGGGACACTGGACATTTCCGAAACGCTTTTCAGATAGATAGTTTATGTACATCTCATCAACACATTACAAAATGTACATATACACAAAATGTGACAATAAAACATAGTTATAATGTTGTCACTAGTCTAATCTAAATGTGAGTTATAAGAGATGATAAAAAAATGACTTCAGGCTTTTCTTGAAATAACCTGACTTGCAGACATTGCGCCAACTGAACCCGTAGAACAAGGTTCATTCCAAAAGCATGTTGGGACACAAATAGATGCTGTACAGCGATACAATCAGTCATTACTATTTGAAACATATATATGACAAACTTATGACATATTAATGTTTTAGCACTAAAACCTTATAAGATACCTTGATAGTTTTTATGAATTATTAATGTACAGCAAAAAAAAAGTTCAGTGTTTCCTACCCAACTAGAGATGTCAGTGTAGCAATACCACGTGACCTTTTATTGAAAAATATCTTCTATTTCATGAATCGCTAATAAGGTTTCACTTAGCGTGGCGTATATTTCATAGAAATCGATGAAGAAATAAGATACTTATGGCTATTTTGGTTTTCTAATGTTGACAAAGTCACTTGGTATTGCTACAGCGGATGTCCTGGATGATAAGCTAGAGATAGTCTCGCGTGTATCGGTGTTATACACCGGTGACGTTAAAGAACCAAGGAGTCTATTCGAAAAGAGTTAGGGCAGCGTGCGCAGATTCCTTGTAAGCCAAACAAAATTATACATTTTCGACGAGGAAAGCATTTTCAGTTTGTTGAAATAAGAATAATAAATTATATTGGGCGAGACATATTGCGTCCAAAGTGTATAATAAAAGTAATTGGTCATTACATGTATTACGACTCTTGAATCTATTAATAATAGCATAATTATGGAAAAAAATATTCACATTAAAATAAACGACACACTTGAATGCAAAATCTAATGAGGATAGAAACAATCATTTACTGCAATTTTACATGGTTAACTAATTGCTCGCACGCATCATGAACCAACAGTTGCAGGTTTGCTCGCACGCATCATGAACGAACAGTTGCAGGTTTGCTCGCACGCACCATGAACGAACAGTTGCAGGTTTGCTCGCACGCATCGTGAACGAACGCTTGCAGGTTTGCCCGCACGCATCATGAACGAACAGTTGCAGGTTAGGTCACATGCATCGTGAACGAACGCTTGCATGTTTGGTCACATGCATCATGAACGAACGCTTGTAGGTTTGGTCACATGCATCGTGAACGAATGCTTGCAGGTTTGCTCGCACGCAACTCGGCATACCAAAGTTGTTACACTAAATGGTCCTAACATACAATGTACATTGTAGCTGCCTTGCACGACGCCAATCGCACATGTACAAGGTTAGATCCAGGTACGGTTTGCTTAAAATGTCACAATAATGGGTATATAGTTAGTCTCAAGTCACCATAAAGTCTTAGCGACAACTGGGACTGAGACTGTTTACGTTTGACAGCTTCAAAAACTTGGTCTTTCATGTTCATTTTCCCGTCCAGTTATGTTTTTGGCAGTGTATCGTGTAATTGTGGTATGCGATGTTTTAATGTTTTCTGTGCTCGGCCGTTTTAGTTGAGTGCTGTCCCCCTGTCCGATGTTCTATTATCTTCATTTATAATGATGGTCGTATACCCATGTATTGTGTTAAAAAGATAATGTGGCAAATGACATATTGTTAATGGAACTACAATCCTACATAACCAACAAACCCACACCATATCTGAATGGGTGGAACAGTGAATACTCATTGATGGCTTAGAATTAGAAGGTCGTAAATACTACTTACGACCCTATTAGACTCGTGCATATTTAAAATGCATCTCAGTGCGCTTCTTATAAGCCTATTTTCACGAAAGTTGGAGGTGGTCGGGTTGACCAAACTAAAATTTAAAAAGCTTGTTTTCCACAAGTATAGAGTAGTGTTCAGACATTGTTTCTTGTTTAATCAAAAATCAAAATATTGATATGGTACTTACGATTTTCTTATTCAGGCTAAGCCAGCGATATGACATGATATATAGTTACCACTTAATTATTTAATTTGACAGGGAAGTTCCATTATAAATGGTTTTCCGTCGGTTGAAATTCAACCCTACAATAATTTACAGCAACGAAATTTCGTCTATTATATGTAAAAATGTATATATTCGAATCGCATAATCTTAAATACCTTAAGACGTAAGTAAATTTTCTTAATGGTAAACATTGCTGAATCGGTGTTTAGTTTTATTTTGTTTATTTATATGCTATTTGATATCACCTCGTTTATTGTATTGACGTTATTTATTTAATTGCGATTTACAACTTCTTTAAATGTTTATTTCACAAGAAGTTCCCATGGAAGATCGGACACATGTAAGTAAATAAGTAAGTAACGCCTTTATTTAACGAGGCTGACACATTCGGTTTCCCGATCTTCCATTTGGGCCCCAACATTTGCAAATTACATAAGAATATACAGTAAAATATATTAGACATATATACACAAACATCATAGTAATAAAGATCAGATGTGTTCAAGAAAGTAATTTTAGATCATGAATGGTTTTATCATGAAGCGATATTTAGTTCTTGACAAAACAATATGCAAAAGAAACAATATATGACTTGTCTAACTGTGTTGCCACTATAGATAAAGTCTTTATTATTATTAGTTATAATTATTATACTAGTGTATTATATATAGTTACCTCTTCATTGCTGTTATGGTAATATACCCATCCTTTTGTCCTTGTTAATGTAACACTCGAAACTTCATCAACAGTCTCAGCATTCATTTCACATCGATGAAAGTTTCTTTGATAGTTGACAGATTTACAAAATCTCCTTTCTTTACAGGCTTTCCAACATGCAGCCATTGACAATCCAGACAAAGATGACAAGACATGTCCATCTAATCGCGAACTAAATTTCCAGTTCTTGCTATCAAGTTTTGCCGAAAGCGCAGTTGATGAAAGAAAAGATGTTAGTAAAGTGTATATTAAACAAAATATATCCATATTATTGTTTCGATATTAACAAATTCAATTTCACTAACACTCTTTCATAAATATTTTCAAGTAATATTGCGACACACCATATGAGCAAAAATATCAAATATTATACTATTCTTCATGCAGAGTTATGTTTCTACTTCATTGTTCATTGTTGAAGAACTTATAGAAGACTGTTGCATATAGTCAAATAAGTTTCCTCGTAAAATAAAGTCTTTATTATTATTATTAATTATTATTATTATTATTTGCCACTGTTTACGACTTCATAAAGTTAGCAACTATTCCCTGTTATGCATAAAGAACGAGATTACAAATAAGCTTTGCTTTCTACTCAGTCCTTGATATGCGTAAAGAATTTTTTATTCTACGTCTATGAAAATAAATATTCTTTAAACCAAACGCACTGAGGTAGATTATGGATAAAGCACAACTATATACATTTATCGATACCAATAAGTTTTACGTCGTGAATTATTGCATAGGAGCTGAACTCTTCCTTCCGGGGTACCCTACCATAAAGCCATGACATAATACCATTTATCACATAATTCATAACTAATGTCGTCATTAATTATGATACTATCAAACAAATAATTTTCGCGAGTATTTATTTTCGCGTTTATGGGGAAGGAAAAATATGATAAAATGGTGGTTTCGAGTTTACATGGATTTTAAAATATTGAAAAAATAACTTGTCACGTAACTTCCATGTCCATTATTTGAGGTGATTGATTTCACAATTTAGTCCATCCGCGAAACCAACGAAAAGAATCCACCGCAACATTGAGATATTTCTTTCAATGTTTAAAACATGCTACGATTCAGGAGTTAGTCCATGCTGTTGTATTTAGTTGTCGATTTCAGCGTTGATGCTAAGCAGAGGTGTATGAACTTTTCAAAGTTACTTATTGCACGTTTGCACGTATGGTATATTGGCAAATGAAAAGCATATATGACAGCAGAGTTTACTTTTATAACAACTTGTGGATTAAATAAATTGTGTTTTATATTTAGGGACCGTTTGAAAGTGTATATAGCTCCCTATAGGCTCATGCCACCGTATGTTTACAAAGGGTACAAAGTGTGCTATATAATTTAAAGATATTATACATGTATTGCGAAACATGTCTTTTATGATACTGTTTTTAATGCATGATAAATGTTAGTTATATCGAACACACGTTGTTTTAAAGTCTTTAGTTTAAACATATTTATTCAGACTTCTTCATCTTTATATTTACTTAATGTTCTTTGATACAGATATTATTTAAATAGTAGTTTGGTAGTCCGTCTGAGTAGATCTACAAACAAAAACTGCAACTAAATGCTGGAATTTTATCCATGCATACCATATGTACACTGAGCGTCAAAAGTTTCGCAACTAAATTGAAAATTCCAAAATTTTGAATTGCTAACTTGAAAGACTTGTTAACGTATACGGATTGATAGGCTTACCGTTGTTGTTTATGTTTAATCCATTGTGGTGATTTTCCGTCAAGCTTGAATGATCACACTGATGATACATCGTCTTTTTACGCGCGTGAAATCGGGTATTTTACTTTTCACTTAATTTAAGAAATAAACATCTGTTCGCGTATTTTGCCAGTGAATAAAACATGGGCAGGAGTTCTGATGCGGAAAAATTAAATCACGAGTGCGTAGCATTAAACTGCGCGTATTCCATTTTCACCCATTTGATATTGCACATAATTTCACGCTGAAATTGAGTGGAGCCACCAATAGACCCCCTCCCCCCCTCAATATTTTAGTGATTGTGACAGCCATGTTGATGGTCATTGTACACAATAGACACACCTTTTGTTCATTTAAATGTTGAAATACATTTTGGGAATATGCCCTTACTTGTATTCACAATTGCAATTAAAATCAGCAAGGCACGATGTGTTATAGCAAAGTTATGTGAATACATCGTTACCATTTGTACAACATTTAAAAGGAGGGGGAGATAATCTTATGTTTACATTCCCTGCTAAATGCCTCAATGTCTGACGTGCAGACATTGGGAAAAGTATTGGCAGGTCAAAGCCTTTCATAATAACCAAATAAAATGACCAATAACACTGTATTCTGCCATTGTAGTGTACTGATTCTCAAAATTCGCACTTTTTCATGTATTTTTTCATGTATTTCATAACTAACCGAAGCGAAATATAACCTCGCTGTCCGGTGCTCAGAATTCATAAGGAAACTTGCTTCTCTTCTCTCATAATCGTGTTGTTATATGGGCTTTATTATATGTTATAATTATGATCACATCACATGACACTTACTTGGTTTAACAGTATTTATTTTCATAAAACATATAACAAACATTTTCAAACAATAATTATCGAGTGGAAAGCTAAGCTTATTAAGAAACTGGTTCCTTATAAATATAGTGAGAAGGAAAAGGAGACGAGACGGTTGAGAATTTGATAGATTGGCATAATGATTGACAGAATAAAGATATAGGAACACTTATTTCAACTGGAATTGTTCTCTCGATTAATATGGCATCTGTGGGCTCATCAATTGTATTTACTAATTGTGTATTCATCGCTGTAACGATATCTGTAATAAAAGCAACGAAAAACGCATACAAAAAAACAAATTTAATAGGTAAATAGTAGTATTTTTATTTTTCTAAACCTTTAAATCGGATGAAAAGGCTATGGAAACAAACATCATATCCACGAAAACGCATAATCATCCATACAATTTTTGGTTTTAAACAATAGAAATTGCAATGCTTATAATATGCGCGTATGCCTGACCTGAAAAATATACCGTGTATATAATGTATGAAGTAAATGATTATGTTCCATAAATGTGTTTTTCTTAATACAAACAGCATAATTGATGGATAAGATCCAACTTGACTCGTCCTACACCCACTAGAGACCATTTAATACGTATTTTATTCAGATATTACTCATGTATTGCTTTTAAGGAGTTGAAACGTAGAAGATAAAATTAAATACCACGAAGAAAAACAAACACTTTGTGGCTTTGTAATTACTATGTCATTCATGTTTTCTGTGCTCGGTTGGTTCAGTAGGGCATAGTGCCTTGTATGTTTTTAATGTTTTCTGTGCTCGGCTGGTTAAGTTGAAAGCTGCCTTCCCTGTCTGTCCAAGTATAATCTTTTTACACGGTTTGCAAATCTCAATCATGGAACTAATAACCGGCATAACCGACGTATATTTTAATTTGAGCCCGCGAAGTAACTCCGAGGACCAGTTTGATAGACAAATCCTATGAAAGATTTGATTCTTTGTATATGTTATGACATTAAGTACATTCACACAAAGTTATGTGAACCAGAATGACATTTTGATTTAACAAAAATGTATGGATTCAACTTATATGCTCGCAATAGGCTATGAAAAAGGCGATTTTAGCTACGATATGTCTATGAAACCGGCCACTGGTTGCCAAAAGGATAGTAAACCTGACATGGAAGGCAGCACTTAATTTAAACAGCCGAGCACAGAAAACATAAAAACACCAAATACCACAATTACACATCACAATGCCTCACTGGGCAAGAAAACTAACTTAACCGCTGAAATATCAAAGCTAAAGCTTGCGCTTAAGAAATCTCTCCACTAAGGCTGCTTTCTGTCGCGTGGAACCGACATGTCTCAACTATAATTAGACTTTGGCATCGGCTCCAACAAACATATCGTGTATATGACGCACCACGTTATGACAAAAATATATATGGACAATAATTAGAATTATGGGATAGGCAACTTGAGTTTGTTACAACTAATTTCATTGGCTTGCATGTTTCAATATGGCCGCCCGCTGCGAATAGTGTGTTTAACGGCAAATGTACGACCTGCGCCGGTAAACTGTTACCATAGTTGCTAAAATGCAGATGCTGCTCACATAAAAAATCGAAGTCATTTTGTTTTCCTACATTCTTGTTGATCATTTCATTTGCTTTCCATCCGTATAAATCTATTATAAGTTAACTTTTACTCAGCTGGTTGACACACCTTGTACATTATGTATACTGCTTAGCTATAGCCTAGTAATGTGACACGAAGTAACTTGTCACAAATGGTTCCCCGGACCGACCAATTACACGTTTAAATTGAAAGATGTGTGTTAATATTTTAAGCGGTGCCGTTGAAGCAATATCGAGGGTGTCTCAAAACATGAATAGAACCATCCTTAGGGAAATCATCTTACGTCATATTCCATTTGATCTGGGTATAAATCGATATGCTAAACAGACTATTTCACATTAACAAGGGTTTCTATTAGTGTGTTTTGTTTTCATTTTAGTGCAAAAGAAAGTGAATAACATATCAAATTTGTGTCTCGCGGTTGCTGAATGTTTGTTTTAAATTGCAGCACAAAATGAAACCGTATAACTAACACTTTCTCTTTTATTGTGTCAACTTGGCCTAACAAAAGCACAGACGAATGTCACCGTAACACCGTAACCACACGTAAAACCCCTTTTCGGTGTCAACAGAACAAACGAATCGGACAGGGGAGGAATAAGCGCGAGAGGCAGCACGTAAACAAAACTGTCAACTCCACACGAAAGCGGCCCCAGTCAAAAAGATAGATAATGAAACATGATGACGTTAAATTATGGTCGACGATCTCGGAGCCAAAACCTACAGGCCACATCCCGATGTTCCACTATTGTATCATAGATAAATCACAAGAAAATACAAACTCACCCAATGTGTAACATTTTTTTCATGGAACTAACATAATATTAATAGCAGGAAATACTTTTCAGTTTCCAATAAGTCGGTTATGCCGGGTATTAGTTCCATGCTTGAGATATGCAAACAGTGTAAATATATTATATTTAGACAGACAGGGAAGGTAGCACTCAACTTAACCAGCTGAGGACAGAAAACATTAAAACATACAATGTCCAACTTAACAAGTAAATGATCCACCCAAGTCCAAGCTGTCGGAAGGCTGAATGAACTAGTTTCAGCAACCAAAAACCTGAATGGCCAATCTGAATGACCCAGTTCCAGCAGTAAAACGGCTGAATTACCTAGTTTTAGCTGTCTGAAGTTTTAGAAAGTTGAAAAAACACGGCGGAACTAAAAGGCGGCGTATCGGAATAACTGTTATACCTTAAGATAATAAAACTTAAGTAATCCGATATTACATAAGTCAACATTCATGGTTATTGCTTAAGAATAACCACATTTTTAGCGAGATCTGTGTGATTGTAATAGGTCCTTCTTAACTCATTTCTAATTGAACGTCTTGAGTCCGTCTGATCCGGTCACTACAGAACTTTATCTCATTCGATGACGTCACTTGGTTTTTCCTGTGCGAATCTCCAAGGGCAAAGTTTACAAAAATGAAAGGCCAAGCGTATCTGATTTAATCGAGGAAATCCTGCTTTACGAAGTTGATATGATAGGTATAAAACGCTACTCGAAGGGTTGATGATCATACTTGCGAGATGTACAGGGCTATTTCGTTGTGAATACGATGATGTTGACAAAAGTTAAGATGCGCTAGAGATTTGTTTTAAGCAGACTACAAAATCGGGTACTCATGTTTTATTTCAAGCTCTATTGGTTGATTTAGATATTTATAGTATATAAAGGTTGTGTGTATATATGTGGCTATTGTTGTTGCCTACTGTAGGCAATGACTGTTCCGACATTCTGAATCAAAGCACTGTAAGCAGTGACTGTTTGCTCGACATCCTGAATCAAAGCACTGTAAACAGGGGCTGTTTGCTCGACATTATGAATCAAAGCACTGAAAGCAGTAGCTGGTATCTTGACACAGACCAAGCAGGGTTTGAACTTAAACAGCACAGACACAGCTGTTTATGGTCATATTGATACTTTGCTAATTATTTCCAATTGCATATCGACCACTTCAAATTGCAAACAGACTCGCATAATTCTGAATCAAAGCACTGTAAGCATTATCTTAATAATGTACACACGGCAAGTTTATACAGACATCTTAGTCTCTACTGTCAATCATGTTTTGTTGTCGTCTTGCATGCTGTGTATGCTCAGTACGACCCCTATTATTGTATATATTGAACTAGTAAAATGCCCTGGCCAGATTTATATTCGGCTATGGTTGGTATGTAGTGTCATTATAATATACGCTTTATATATGATAGTACAGTCAGGTTGTTATATTGAAATTGCCCGGCTTTAGTCGGTAGATTTGTCGTTTATTGCATCGTTAATTTATCGGTTCGGCTGAACTGTACTCTAGCCTTTCGCATTATGGAACCAGATTGAGAACTGCCCATAAGCTACTATACTGTATTTGGTACAAATACATAGGAGGTGCTCATTGTTTGCACTACGATATTGCACAAGATAATTAGGGTTAGCTATCTTTTCTTTAGTGTCGTTATGTGGCACTTGGCAGATATTACGAGGGTTTTTCAAATTGGCATGCAAGTGAAGCTATATCTTACTGTATCAATGATTTTTTAAACATAGTGAGCTGTATATCAAAGATCATTGTATTAGCTTTAAATTGATACCTCACATTTTAACACCCGTTCCGTGTAGCTGTAACAATACGTCAATTGACACTGTTTACTCGTGTATACTATTGTTTTAGTAATTGGGAAAATGTCACTTGTTTTTTACCAAATTCGGTCCCATTTAAGAATCGTTGTTTTCTTAATGCGGGAGCAAATACAATATTCAAAATAGCTTGTATGGTGAAATGGTGTCATGTAATGTCTTATTCATCAACTATTCGATAGTTTAAGAAATTTACAAGTGGTTTAGTTTTATTTGGAAATGGTCCCCATGCACACCATCCAAATACCGCAACATACTAGAAAATGGTTGAGTAAATCAATTATGTTTTGGAAACTGGTGGATTATTTACAATTGGCAAGTAGCTCAATGTGTTGGCACATCTTTAGGATATTACAAAAATTAGGACAATAAGTATAGTTTGGGTACCCCTATCTGCTTTGAGACGCCAGCACATATGCCCTTGCAAACTGTCCAAAAACCAGGTTCTAAATAAAAAAGTCGACCGTTTTCAATGTAATTACCACAAACGAGACACGGTTTTTTGTCACCCATGTGATAGATCCATAAACAAATATGGGCCAGCAAAGACAGAACAAAAGTATGCATTGCAAAACGCACCATGGACGCCAGTAGAAATGCACACCCTTTTCCATTAAAACCGATTTTCTACTGTTAAATTTGATTTATAAAATGGACAATGGGTGAATGCCAAGCTTAACAAAGATAATTTCCTTCAACAAAGAAAGAAATACTCCGACAATCGCTACCAAGCAAAATATTTGAAGGATGGCATGCTATTGCAGAGAGTCATGCCAAGACGCATGCATGGCAGTTCGTCTTTTGTAGCGGCAAAATACCTTTAAAACACTTAATTGACTCTTCGTTACTTTCTTAGATGAACGCGAGTGTGTTTGTGATATGATGAAACATATGGTATATCACAATAGGACAATCATGACTTTAATAGCTTAGAGATCTAACTGTAGTCATTTAGGGTATCTCGGTAGATCTGCATTTTATTGTTCTTTGTGCGATCTGACTGCAGCCGCATAGTACCCCAGCAGATCTTGCTTATTGAAATTTATTATTAGATTATCGAAACATGAAATCGGGTTGTTTTCTTTTTGTATAGTTTTTCATGAGCGAGTCTTAAAATTATCATAATTATAGTTTATCCTACTTCTTTGTCCAATCCAAAGCCAGGGATTTTTCAATATTTGGACCTCTAATCCATTTATTTTTGCAATGGGCAGAATGAACGCGGTTTCCTATGGCAACATCACTCGACGTTAAGCGGCCAAATTTTAATATTTTTCAACGTTGAACGTAGCAACCGATGACGTATCATTCGTGCATTTGTAATATTGTAATTTTCTATAGGGTGGGTTATGAATATGTAACGCTATAACATTACATTCATGATTTCAAAAACAAGTTTAAGTGTCAAAATTCCGTTTAAGAACTATTTGCTTCAAAGTCGTTGTCAGAAAATGAGTGCAATACAGAAATCCGCGATGAAAAGTGTTGTTGTGAATAAAATGTCATAACATACTAATGACAATAGTGCACAAAGCAACGACTTTTATGTAATAGCATACAAAACAGGTTTCTGTTTGGTATTGCGTAGACAGAATGGTCTTCAGACGTCCAGCGTCTTCTTTCTCCCTTCTTTAGGAGGAGGGACTTCGCTCTTATAGTGGTTTATCGTGGTTTTTGGGAGGCGTTAGCCTCTCTATACTACCATTGCCCATTCCCAATACTGCTACGTATGTTTCACCCAATTATTAAACTGATTTAATTCAATCAGCAGCATTTGTTTATTCTTAGATCAACAATTATTGACAAACTGTTCGTTAAATCAATATTTTTGCAGATAATCACTCCGCCTGGGCGATATTGAACTTGTTCCGTAATATGAAAATGACGGCAGTAAGAAAGCAAACATTAAACGTATAAAGTCGGTTTAAGCTTAGTAGCAGCAACCAGATCGCCTCCCATCAGCACTCTCAGTGCTTTGATTAGTGCGAGTGTTGAGAAAGCGTAGTGCACCAGTAGCGGTTGTCTCCCTTTATCCGAATCCTGTAAAAAGGATAGCGTAATTCTTATACTTCGACACGCCCATTGATACAATTCAAAAAGTTACTCAGAAAACAATTTCCATAAATGCTCAATAAGACGAAAACAGTTAAATAAACAACATAACAACCGATTGCCTAAAACCTAAAAGATGGAGCTAGAAATATGTAAAAACACACAACATTGATTTATATGTCTGCATTACTGTTAAACATCAAGTTTGTGGCGTTAAATTTTAATCAATTTCTTGTTTGAACTAACCTTTTAAAACCATGTCCTCATGATTTATCTACACTCAAACAGTTATACAACAATGTCTTATTCTTTTGTCACCACGTAACTGGGAGATAAATTCATCTAAATTCAACAGCATTAATTATCAGTAGCAATTGAGGCAAAACTAAGAAACATTTATAATGCATGAAACATATATGTGCAACTTGTCAGTCAATTGCAAGAAACCTGAATTATATACATCGTTTAAATAGTGGATATGTTTTTTCATGACCATTGGTGATGCCATTAAGCATCACTTCAATGCAACATTGCATTGTAGTTATATATCAATAGAAATATAAACCAAATGCATTGTCTAAACATTCACAAAAATAGTTAAGATTTACACTACCCTAAAGTTCTAAACCGCCACCATGATACTGCATGTACTCTCGTGAAATTGTGCATTCCAATACTTGAATCATACCTGGGACGATACTTGCATTTAGTTATTCATTCATTCGAGTGAGTTGAAATTTCGTTGATTTCGTTGTTGACCTCGACCACGAAATCTAATCCCCCACGATTAATCGACCTCTCAAACTAAGATATGGGTTTCTCCTTTCATGTGCTGTAATCTACGAAATCACGACCTCACGAAAATATGTGATTTTTACGTATCAAAATCTACGAAATTTAATACCCACGAAAATATGGGATTTTACAGTAAGCGACCATGTTACTAAAGCAACACAAGCGACTACAACACATGATATAATGTTACAAAGCATGACATGGTGTGAATAACAGTTACATATTTTAGTTTTACTTATACATATGAAGGGGGAGGGAGGGGGTAAATGGTACTAAATGCCCAACTAGTTTAACGGATACGTCTTTTATTATATTCTGAAATAGGTTATATGTATGTACCTGTGGGGCACCCATGTGACCAGATGCTAATGTTCGAAGCCAATTTAGTCAACAAACCGCCTCGATTCAGGTAACATTTTTGTTTGTAACTTTCTTAATAATTCCAATAGTTCCAACAGTTAAACGGCTTCAATACCTACGATCCTAAAAAGTAGAATTAATCGGGTTTCTAGCATGCTAGGTAGAGAACTGCTGGGAGAAAGTTATTGTACTATAGTAACGGTTATCTCCCTTGGTAAATAACGTTATTTCAATAATGTGATACATTTGTATATACATGTATGAGGCATGTTAACTTATTAATAGACAGTGTTGTTGTTGTTGTTCAAATTTGTATGACGTCATCAATAACGTAAGTTCCTCCGCGTGCATATTGAACAATTTCCGCCATCTTTGTTCAATATACACGCAGGAGGAACTTACGTTATTGATGACGTCATACAAATTTGAACAACAACAACACTGTCTATTAAGAAGTTCACATGCCTCGTTGACAGGTTATCATATCGTTTTAACACTATAGCATGGCATGTAGACATTTTCAAATGATATTTTAACAATTTACCACTGTTGTTAAACAATATAACACGTTATATAAAGAAGTTCACATGGTTATTGGACATGATAAGAAGCTATTTTAACAATTTAACATGTCATGTAGACATCTTCAAATGATATTTTAACAATTTACCACTGTTGTTTAACAATATAACACGTTCTGTTGAGAAGTTCACATAGTTATTGGACATGATAAGAAGCTATTTTGACAATTTAACATGGCTTATAGACATCTTCAAATGATTTTTAACAATTAATCACTGTCGTTTAAGAGTATTACACGTTCTGTTGAGAAGTTCACATGCCCAATGAACATGATAAGAAGCTATTTTAACAATTTAATATGGCATATAGACATGTTCACCAGATGCTTGGACAGTTTAACAGTGTGTCTTGAGAAGTGCACATGCCCTATCGACAATTCAAGACGTTGTTGTAACAATTTAACATGTCGTATAGACATGTTCAAATGATATTATAACAATTTAACATGACAAGCATCAACAAAAGACAGCTATGGCGTTCCATACGTTAACGTCACCTGCGTGTCCGCTTGACAAGGTCACTATTGACTTCTTCTCATGTGAAAAGTAATTGTGGTCGGACTGTGATGTATTACAATAACCAGCATTTTTCCTAGAATACATTCCTATGAAACAATTGTGGGAAGTCCTTGATCGCCGTTTACGTCAGTTTTAACGTCAGTTACGAAACGTTCAGGCTTTACACACTGTGAGTACGCTATCTCAATGTGCTGTTTAGCTTGTGTGGATCAACTTGGCGAAAATTGTCAGC
Source organism: Spisula solida (assembly GCA_947247005.1). Taxonomy (NCBI): domain Eukaryota; kingdom Metazoa; phylum Mollusca; class Bivalvia; order Venerida; family Mactridae; genus Spisula; species Spisula solida. Next base: position 3,600,468 of record OX365960.1, on the reverse strand, counting down.
AGTTGTTGCAGGACATGGAGGGCATACGCGATACTGACTTCTTGGGTAGGGTAACGTTTTCGGATCGCAATTTTGAACATCTTAAAGGCTTTGAGAAGAAATTATATTGTTACTATCCTAACGTATGAAATATCCGAACATATAGGTAGGTGTACCGTTCCTTTTTGACGTCAGTTTATATATATATGGTTAAAAAGGTCTTCAATAGGTACGACTGAGCTCTCTCGAAACTGCCTATACTTCCATTTTCTCCAGTTTACAGTAAATTGCTAACGAGTGATTAGCAAGTCGATATTAATAACCACGGGCGTATATTCCCGATGCACTCGCGATGACACTAAATGTATCAATACTTCCCGAAGCTTACCCGAAACATCGGGGGGGAGGGGGTAGCTTCCCTCACACACCGGTGTGTTTCTTCAGTATAACATTTGTGTTATGTCATATGACAATTACGGTAGCATAGAGGGAACACAGGACACATTTTATTGTCCACGTGCGCACGTGTAATTACCACGTGGACACGTATTAGCTATCACGTGCACATGTGTTACTCTCACGTGAACCATTATGAAACAGGAAATATTTTATTTATCACGTGCGCATGTTATACTTACACGTGCACAGGGAATAACTTACAAAATTTAAATTTGATAAAAGTTATCTAAGCATCTGCTCATATCTCAAGTATATTCATAATCGCTAAAGTAGACAATATATACACCCGTGGTTATATCAAAAGACAGGCCACTCAAGCGTTTTCTATAGTACAGAGAGTAAGTTGACTCTACTCGAGAAACCCGTGCGCTTCATGGTAAGATTTAATGCGTCGTGGTTTGATGTCCACTGTAAACTGATGAAAATTGGAGACTGCACAATTTTCGAGACAATTCATTCGAATATTTAGTCGTTTCACTTACATAGCGAATAATGGTGATTGTTTCTGTAATTCCGAGCATTGAGGGCAACTCCTTTCTGAACGTGATACACGGGTACTACTGAACTGTGATCTTTATTGTACAATGTAGTTACTGATAAAATAAATAGTTACGGTTGGGTACTACTTTACAATACTGTTCATTTTGTTAATATGTTGAGAAAATCCCTCTTACATTTACTCAAACTTCACAGTTCATTTTCAAATTCAAACCTCGACCGCACAACTCTAAATTAGCAACCTAACAACCACAAACAGTAAACTATCCACGACCATTAAGAAACACTTTATCGACATGTTTAAAGTATATACGAATAAATCGATCATGCATGAGGGTCACTTTGAACGTATTAATCAGTGGGCGATAACTCAATATCAATACATCTGGGTGTACAAGAAGTGTACAGGGTGTGAAAAAACTGTTCTCAAAATTTGAATTCATACTTAATTTTATCTGAATGTTGTACGCAGTGTACACTTTTAATTTCTTACACAAATTACTTCAATTAATGCTCGAAAGATTAGAGCAATTGTAGAACCGTCTGGAATTTAACCTGAAAACGGTATATTCTTCTGACGTCAAAAAAATCAACTATTGAAACTAAAAATTTGAGAACGAACTTTTTTAACACCCTGTACATACTTTAAAGATGACTATTTTATTGAGACATACTAGCTAAATGTTCACTCTGAACATGAACATTTTTAGCTCCACTATTCGTAGACTATTGAAGTCACCCGAGCGTCGGCGTCGGCGTTGGCGTCGGCGTAACACTTTTGTTAAAGTTTAGGTACAGGTCTTTTAACCTCCTATATTTTCTAAGTCCTTTGAGATATTGCTTTCATACTTTGAATACTTGTTTGCCACCATGACCCCAACCAATATGCAGGAGTAGGTAACTTAGGGTGTTTCATTTTTTGAACTTTTTCTCTGATCACTTAGATAATTAAACCAACTGTTCTCCAGTATAAACAATATTCCTAGACCAAATTTCAGCTCAATCCAACAATGTCTTGATCCCCCCCTACCGAGTTGAAATTTTGACCCAAAGACCGCATGTAGGCATTTTTCACTCCAAAAAGGTTTCTTTTATAGCCAATTCCACCAACATTCTTTTGTTGTATTTGTGTAAGATGACTGATTTGAGGTTGTTTGAACCCATTTATGTCCATATTTTATAATATAAGGATCCGAATTATATACTGGACCAGTTCATTTCATAGCAAAAAGGAGTGTTTTTCTGAAAATTAGAGAAAATTTGAAATTATCGATTATTCTCAATTTACAAACTTTAAGGGCCCAAATTGAGAACTGCTATGTTTTAAACACTTTATAATGTACTAATGTGATTTTACATGACTCTATAATTAAACAAAATTAACTATATACATGTACCGTAAATAATCGGCCATAAGCCGTAGAATGACTTTTGGCAAAAAAGTCGAGATTTTTGTACTGTACCCTTTCATAAGTCGCCGGAAGACTTTCAATTTTTGTGAAAGCTGAATGTCTGTCCCCAGGATCAATGTGCATTATTTAAACATAAATAATTACTAGTAACTGAGATAAATAATTGAATCCAATTCATAAACATTTTTGTTATATTTACAAGTTATGTCCGAATAGTAATAGCATGCAACAGATTGTTTTGTCTCAATGTTGGAACTTCAAGACGATTTATACTGTTTATCAATCACTCCCCGTTCAGCAACAAACAAGAAGAGGAATATCACGGTCGTCTTAGAAGGAAAGTTATGCGTGCGATTGGAGCATCAACGGGCGTGTAGCCATCAGGTCCCATAACTCGAAGCCAAGTCATGGTGGAATTGCATACATACTGGCTTGAAGGAACCATGTCCATCGAAAGAGAAATTTATTGCATTCTTTCTAGTAAGGTGTGAGAAGGCTCATGATTGGGCAGCATAGCAAGCTTCAATAACAACTGATCGAGTGTAACACACTAGGAGCTTTAATTACAAATGCATCTCAAAGGGCCACAGACCGGTATCTTAAGCAATCAGGGACTTGTTTTAAAATAAGTTCACATAGTTATCGGTGGTTGGTGGTTTCAACATCAATTTGAGGTAGATGGTGCGCTAAAATGTCACTTGTATCTAGGCTCTTGCTGGTGAGAGGGGAAGAAACATTCAGGCATATTCTTATGGGTGAACATGTACCTGAGAGAACCTTTTTTTAAATTGCTCAGACTCTGATGGACATGTTAAGCATAGATACTATACAATGATTTTCTCAAATCACACCTTATATATAATCGATTTGTGAATGGGTCAGTAACTCTAGATGTCTCATTGACAGTTTTACAAATATCAAATATACAAGTTGTGGACCAATATAATCAGAATGTCTAAATTGACTGACTTGAAATGGAAAATACAGAGTTCCCCAAATGAAACACTCAGCCCAAATGCATGCTTTGTCGCTACAGAGCATGGAACCAACGATGACCTAAATATTGAAATATGGGGAGTTTATCATAAATATTTCTTGGAAAACCAAGGAAATGTGAAGATTCGGGTCCCTGAAGGTTGTATGAGAAACATGTTTTAATTCATTGAATGCACTAGCTTGACGCTTGGGTCAATTTTTCTGTAAGCACTGGCTTTGGGATTTTCTCTTTGGTCGCACCCTGCCCATATATGTAGGTGGTACTGTCAGAATGATGTATGAATAGAAACTGACATTTATGTGCCTGTCACTCAACTCATCACTCAATCTATCCCCCCTGTCCATTTTTTATTATCATTTATAACAGTATTATGTATACTGTTATAGAAAGCATGGGTGCATCATTGCCGTCCAAGTTTTAAGAAACATTCTAAGATATGGTTAATTTTGTATAATACATTGATTATACCTGTAAAATCAAATTAGTTCATCATAAAGTATTAAAGCATGACAGTTCTGACCAAAATTAGATTAGACTTTTATAAGAGCATGGTGATTTGGACCTGTGATGTTAGCAAAGGGAAAAACTTCGAAAATTTCAAAATTTTCTCTAATTTCAGAAAATCACCATTTTTTGCTATAAAATGAACTGATCCAGTGTATAATTTGGACCATTCTTTTGTAAAATATTGACATAAATGGGTTTAAACAATCTCAATCCATTCATCTTACACAAATACAACAAAAGAATATTGTTGGAATTAGCTATAAAAGAAACCTTGTTGGAGAGAAAAATGTCTACTTGCAGTCTTCTGGTCAAAATTTCACCTTGGTAGGGGGGGATCAAGACATTGATATATTGAGCTGAAATTTGGTCTGGGAATATTGTTTATACTAGAGAACAGTTGGTTTAATTATCTAGGCAATCAAAGAAAAAGTTCAAAAAATGAAACACCCTAAGGTAACTCTATCAGGCATTTTGTTGAAATCATGCCCCCTTTTTCTACTTAGTGCAAATAGTGCAAAGTTTAGGTACAGGTTTTTAACCTCTAATATCTTCATAGTACATGGACATATTGCTTTGCATACTTGTTCACCATCATGACCCCAACCCATACACAGGGGTAGGTAACTCTATTTATCATTTTGGTGAAATTATGCCCCTTTTTCAACTTAGTGCAAATGTTAAAGTTTAGGTACAGGTTTTTTCACCTCTAATATTTTCAAAGTGCATTCACATATTGCTTTACATACTTGTTCACCATCATGACTCCAACCCATACACAGGGATAGGTAACTCTATCAAGCATTTTGTTGAAATTATGCCCCCTTTTGGACTTAGAAATGCACAGCAGAGGGTAATGAAGCATTTTGTTTTGAATATATAATGATTGTACAATCCCAGCATGGCGCTGCGAATAGTGGAGCGCGCTGTTCGTGGACAGCTCTTGATCTTTAATATAATGTTGCGAGCGCTATCCAGAATTAACCGGACAGTGTCGATTACTACAAAACTATTTGTTGCAAAGTATAGACTAAACATTCCGTGTGATTTGCTCAAATAGGAGTGACATTATACATAATACTCCACAACATGCGATCGCTGAATGGGGCCACTAAGGATGATATCGTTTCAAGACGTTTGCAAAATTAATAGCGGATAATTGATCCGCTTAATGGTAACACCTGTCACGTGATTTGGTCAGAGTTCGAATTCACTAATGGATTTGGAAATGTGTGTTACAATTCCGCACTGAAAGAATGATACTGAAAAACGGCTGCCAATAGAATAACAAAAGTTGTTTAAAATACGATATTCGGCAGCTCATAAATTGTCTTTTATTTTTTAATGATGTTTAAAAATATTCCGAAAACTAGAGTAGGCCCCTATCTAAAAAGCATTAAAAAAGATAATGATTATCAAGGCAGTATGGGAGGTAAGAACTCTGTTGCTTAGTAACAGAGGTATTACCTCCCCTGGTTTTAACTTTGACCGCCATCTCTTGGAAAACACAGCGGCGAAAATCACAGAACGTGGCAGGCTGCCTATATCAGTTAAATTAACTGTTTAAACCATGAAAGTACTTGTTTTAAACAAGGAAAGTCGTATTTTATACACATAATCAACGTAGTTATACAATGAACTTTAAAGCGATAGCAGGTTCGTATCGTCCTTCGTTACTTCGTATACCCAATATTTCGTATCAAACCGCTATCGGGCGCTTTCTTGTGCAACGGATCGCTTCGGTAGCACTCGCCTAGCAAAGTGTTAAGAAACGGTATGCTAGCAGCGAGCACTGCTCGCTCGTAGCGTGTCGTTGCATAGACGTAGGAAAGCGCTCGGTAGCGCCTTTTGGAAACGGCTTGGTTAGGTAACGGGCTCCAGGTTCGTAACTTCGTAACCAAACAATTTATTGTAAAGTTATGCAACATCAAAATAATCCTGTTCTAGGTGAGCATGTTACAAATAATGTGGGACAACTGACATAGTCCGCTAAAAAAGGCAGAGCCTTAGTTCATATTACTTACACATTAATACTTCACAGTGTCTCCATCTTTGATGCTCAATGTTTTATGCGACATACTCTGAACACCTAGAAATCTTTTTGTAAAGACATAACAAACATCAAGTCAAATGTGAAGTTTTTTAGTCAAATCGTCTTTGCAGTTTCGTACCTCACACTTACCAGGCCAAATGATTCCCTGGTGTTGATGCTTGTGGTTCACAGCGTTCCTGGCCGACGAGATCAACGTTGAATCAAATGAAATATTACGGCATCGTCTTGGAACGTCTTCCAGTGGCTCAGCACTTCATTAAACCGCTGATTTTACGTGCATACATGTCTGAGACACAGGTAATAGTATCATTAATAAAGAGTTAACAAGTTTTTTTTATAAAATTTATAATATCTTAGAAAGGTTTATAAATCGGAAATTGACCACACAGTCACTGAGTTGCAGTTTGTTTTTAATAAACATTCCATTTATACTGGTGTTATATCAAATATTATTACATATTTAGAAACTATAATAGGGTTTCATCTTTAATTTTATATCAATATTTAAAAAATCTGTCCATGAATAAGAAAATAAACCCATAGGGCGTGAAATCACTTTCTTTTTTCTTGTTTAGAACAGCATTGTCGTTTCTATTGAATCGTCTCAGTAATTGACTGGACACCGTGGTATACATTTCATGGTATAACTTTTTAACTAGTTTCTCAATGTCGACTGGATTGTGCATGGAGGTAGGCCTAACGATGTTGTCTATGACTGTAATTACTTTATTAAGATATCGAAAGCCAATTCTGTGTTTTGATAGCATGAAAATCAGACCACTTTAGTACAAGTGCACCTTTCTAAGATAACCTAAATTTTATAGAATTTTTTTTTCAGTTGATGCGTGTTGATTCATTTTATACATAGTAGTTGGTGAAACTTTGATAATAATAAATACTTTATAGAGGCGACACAGTCTGGCATGCCCTGGCTTCCACGCAAGACTTTCAAATAAACTAATTACAAAACACAGTATACATGGGTACAACAATTTAATAATAGCTTAACGATAATAACATACAATGGGGAATCCCGTGGTTTGAATGATAGGCCCTACTAGCTAAATGGACACCCCGACCAGCACACAATGACTTCTCCGCTGAATATTTTGGTACCTTGTTTTCCATGATTGATTGCGTGGTTTCCTGAAACACTTCAAAATTGTTCCGTAAAAACAAAATAGTAGCTGGGTAGGGAGCACGACTAAGACCATTTTATGACTTTTCACCCTTAAATCATGCATATTCTCTCGTTTCAAGTGTGTGAATATTTCGAACACACAATTGAATACAACGAACATCAGAATTTGATATTAAGTGCGTTTCAGAACAAAGTAACAGGCAATTTGCATGGAAGATAGGGCCTACGGGTATATTTTTTCATTGAAACAGGATAGGGCGCACGATTCATTGCGGCCAGCATAATTTTCACCATTGTTATCGATCTAAATATTTGTAGTTGGTCCTATCCTTCAAACTACGTGATTCCCCACTGTGTTACAACAAACTTCACACATTTTAGAAGTACCATAGTTTTTAAGGGTGCTTGCTTTCGTTTGACTGGAATACTAGCCAACCTGATCAAAATTCTCAAAAATAACGACATTGATGTACAAAATAATGAATCAGTAGCTGTTCTAAGACATAACGTACCAACTTATGAGGCCATCCGAAGACTCCAGCAAGGAAACGCAGGAAAAGATGGTGTTCTTGATTCAGCTTGTAGCAATACCTAGAGCGATGTTGAGAATTTTGATCAGTTTGGCAAGTATTCCAGTCAAACTAAAGCAGACAGGAACATAATTATACTTGGTTGTCGGGGATATGCATTGATGTAATGACTTGCAACATACAAAATATGTTTCACAAAATACTAACGACGATTTTTCTTCGTTGACTCGATTGTTTGTTGTTGATTTTCTTTCTAGACGCTATACCCAAATGTGACGTCATAGACCAGGTGATTGTGCGCCTAGTGTGTTCTATTCTGTGAGGCTTTTACGTTAACATCATTAAGTGGAGGCAATGTTTTGGCTTTCAGAGCTTCAGCATGATTGTACTTAGCGTTGACACAGTTGTCGGATATCGCAATGACCTGCACTTTTGTTTACATCATGTTGACACGGTCCGAAAAAATATGAAGTTCTATGGATCAAAGAGTCTGCAATGGCATGCACATTATATACGTTTAACTATATGGTTTGTTCTCGTACTTGTTGTTTATTATTAACACGCATTGGCATGAACTAAGTAACAGTCACAATTCTTTGTAGATGTAAACTCAGTTTGAAGGCGTATTTCCAGAAGGAAAGTATAGAGCCAACATTTTAACATTCCATTTGAGATGTAAATATCTAAAGTAGGCTCATAAGAAGCGCATTGGGATGCAGATTTCAAATATGCATGAGTTTTAAAAGGTTCTAAGTAGTATTAACGAGCTTCTAATTCTAAGCCAGCGATATATTGTGTTGATTTGTAAACCTTTTAAAATAAGTGGTGCATATTTTATTGAACTGTGTACTAGGTATACGAGAGAAGGAAAGGTATGTGTTGTTTTGTATAAACATGTACATGTGTGCAAATTTAAGCGGCAAAATAAAAACATATCCATATAAATCGTTCGTTCAATCTTTTTAGGTCAAGACTTTAACAGAATTTCAAATGCGAATGGTTCATTGATGTCACGGTCATCAAACGCTCTCGTTTCCTCCAAAATATAAGAGGACAAGTATTCCTATGGAAAGCACATAAATAAACGTTGGTAAACAAGGGATGGGTGTTGTGTTTATTTCGTTCCTTTTCTACTTGCCATCACAGGTAACTGTTGCATTGATAAAGAGTGAAATTTAATGTTTTTTATAAAATTGATGTCATCTTAGATATAATCATAACATGTGAAATGGACCAGACAGTCTCACTGAGGTGCATTTGGTTTTAATAAAAGGATAGTGTCATTAGTGATTTTATTTGATAAAAAACACCAGAGTGCGTGCATATTATTATGCTGTTTAAGATATCAAAATATCTAAAGCCAAACTATTGGACAAAATGAGATATTTCGGGGGAAAAACATTACGAAATATAAACAAAAATTGTGAATTTTGGGAATCGGTCGACTTCACTGTCATTAATAATTTAATTTGATATTTAACAACTGTGACATGTTTGTAGTAAGATTTATTTGGATGTATTACTATATTCTGCTTTATGTGAAATCAGTATGGGAATGTTTTTCTCCAAAATACGTTTTTAAAAAAGAATTTTGTTACTATGTAACATTTCATGTCGTCATAAATACAAGTATGGATCGCCGTTGTACTGGGATTAAAATACGCATTTTCCTAAATTCTTACTTCATCAAAGCAAGAAAACGGCTAGGTCTATCAATTGGAAAATATTTTTTGCAATTTTGTCTAGGTTAGAGGTTAAAACCTAGAATGACCGAACTATTCATCATAATCGTTGTTATGTCCTGATCGATGAGTTTTTTTCCATTATCTATTCTTTATTATTGCGGATAATACCGTTTTTGTCATTCAGAGATTTTGACACGACTCTCGACTTCTATTAGCATAATTTAGCAGCTGATTTGTTGTCTTTATTTATAACCCCGGTTGTATGTTTTCATAACCGGAGATTATCGCGAAGACGCTCGAGGTGTAACACCGTCCGACACAAATCTAAAAGACCAATGTTGCACGATTTTCTCGCGGAAATTTATATATTCAACACAAGAACCTTGTAATATATTCATGTACACAGGTAAGGATCACGTCAAATTCTCTGAGCTATTCTTATCAACACCGATGAAATGCATCCATTGAATTAGTGATTATTTGCAATATCATGAGATTGTTCGTTTTCATTTAGAGTTGTCCGCTCATTGGACTCAGGTAATGTGTTATATACGATATTAACACAAAACCCCTTTGTATTTTAACATAAGCCACCAACTAAATAAGATATGGCGATCATCTAACACAAGTGAAAGAACCAAAATGAAAATCTACGAGAGCAACGTCTTTTCGGTCTGGATGTTTATAGCAGAAAGAGTCACTATTAAAGACAGCCAACCGTTATCTGGATTTCACACAAAATGACTCTGCAAACTTGCCCAAGTAAATTTCAAATAACATTCTGTACAAAACTACTGGACAAACAAAAGATAGTAAATATGTAATAGTAATCTGACAGGGAAGGCATCACTCAACTGAAAAAGCAGAGAACAGAGTTGTAACTTAGTTTCACTAATTTATATTCTCATAAGCATGCTTGGAATTGTAATACAATTCGTTCCTTCTCTCACTTGTGTACCTTTCGAAGTTTTGAGTTCAATATAGGTGCAATAGTTTCAATATTTTGCAACGGCAATTATTTCTTAGTGTTAGTTATTGTTATTTTATCACATAAAATACGCTCTGGGAGTTTAATAAACCCATTACATAAAAACCATAATATACACGTGTAATGAACATGCAAATGAGGTATATACAAGGGCGAGTCACTTTATTTATATATTCATACACGTTGTCAAAGAAGTACAAGAATACATTTTTAGAATAAAATAATTTTTTATCCAATTATGAGCGCTCTCGCACATATATAATCACACAATAACAGATTTACAAGAACGTAAGAGATATAACCGTAGGTAAACATAACGGTGAGACCGTTAACCGTGGGTACGAATAAGATCGGGACGAAATGTACTTACAAAACCTCTGACAACTACACACACACACACGGCATCTGATGTTGATTTCATTGTATAAATACGTTAATTTTGAACATTAAAGAAGATTTTCCTTGCTTACCAAGTACTTGCATCGTTTTGTTATCAGTAATTTGTTTGCCAACTGACTTCCGGTACGAAGATAAACAAACATGTTTACAGGTATCTTACTAAACTTCCTGTTGTAGTAATTTGTTATTAATTTCGGTCCGGCACCAAAATATGTTCCAGAAAATTACCTATCTGTGTATTCTTCCAATTTTACTTAGAATCATATGTCAACAAAGCCCCTATGTTGTGCATCTACAATATCGCAAATTATGAGAGCGCGGTTCAAATTTCGTCGATCCTTTCCGGTAGAAATCCATAAGAATAAAGCAGTTTTTAATCTTGCTATCCTTTTGTTGTTCATGTCTATTGATATTGAGACCAACCAGGACCTATTTATTGTTGCGGTTCAGGAGACGAAGAAATTCATGATATAGATCCAGCAGTAGAGTGTGATAAATGTGCTCAGTGGTACCATATTTCTTGTCAAAACTTTGATGCAGATTGGTATCAACAGTTAGTTGATAACGATACGTCTTATGCTTAGACATGTAGCTCTTGTGATAATCTTAACCTATCCAACATCTCTAGCAGTAGTATTCTGTCAGTTTCCTCTCAGAATAGTTTCAGTTCATTGAGTGATGAATGAACATATTCCCAAAATGCAAATACTGTTCCCAAACCTGTGGGCTTCATTAACAAGTTTAAGATTATATGTGTTAACTGTCAATTAATAATTAACAAGAAATTAGAATTTCAGATCTTAATAGAAATGAGAAACCAGACATAATTGCTGGTACTGAGTTGTGGTTAAAAAAGATCATTATGATAATGAATTTTTTCCACCAGATATGGGATATTCCGTATACCACAATGATAGAACAAAAGGTAAAGGTGGAGGAGTATTTTTACTCATTAGAATATAACCTACATTATGAGCCAATGAAAACGCCACATTTTCGCGGTTAAATGAAAATTTAATCATTAAAATTTTCTCTTAACAGACTTGACGTCATGCGTTGGCGCTAATTTCTATCGGCCAATCAGAATGCAGAATGTTATATTCTAAGTTAGTTAGAACATATTAAGTAAATTTTAATGACTAAAAAGGACTCGCTTCGCTTCGCTCGCTCCGCCCTTTTTAATCATTAAAATTTACTTAATATGTTCTAACTATAACTTAAGTCCAATCTTAGACTGTGAGATTATTTGGGTCAAAATTGACATAAAGGGTTGTAAGCCTGTATTTGTGGCCTCTTATTACAGACCTGCAGAATCAGACATGAACAGTATTCTAGAATTAGAACAATCACTTGGTCTTGTTCAAAAACTTAAAGGTAACAAGTTAATATTGGGTGATTTTAACCTTCTCAAGTTCAAATGGGACACTGATCACACGCCATATGTGAAACAAGGATCAAATATCCAACCAGTTTACGATAAATTTATTGATGTTTTGGATGACAACATTTTGACTCAAATGGTTACTGAAAATTTACTCTTGTCAACTCTACTAAGGTCATTCCAGGTATAAGTGATCATGACATTGTATCTACAACAGTAAATATCAGACCTAACATCTCTAAACAGAAACCCAGAAACATACCAATATTTAGAAAGACAAACTGACCCGAGCTCTAGTCTTTTATGCTCAAAGCAAAATAACCTATACTAGAGGATGTAGATTCTGCCTCCGTTGATGATATTTGGAACAAATTCAAAAATGCTATTGAATGTGGTATCTCCAAATATGTTCCCCTTAAGAAAATTGAAAATAAAAGATCCTTGCCATGGAAAAATAAAAGTATTAAAAAATGATTAAAAAGGGGAGTGAAAAACTGTACAAAAAAGTAAAAGGAAATCAATATAATGCTCAGCTTAAAAAACAAATTTAAAACTCTGAAATTACTAATTAGAAAAGAAATTCAGAAATCCCATGTTACATACTTAAAAAGTATCCTCAACATAGCCAACAAGAGCTGTCCACGAACAGCGCGCTCGACTATTCGCAACGCCATGCTGGGAGAGTACAATCAATATATATTCAAAACAAAATGCTTCATAACAGCAGCATTTACATGTACCTCTGCTGTGTTCTAAGTCAAAAAAGGGGGATAATTTGGACAAATTATGCAGGACCATTACCTACTTATGTGTAGGTCCTCTTTGTAATGACGATTAACAAATAAGCATTTCTTAGTCATAAAGGGGGCATACTTTCAACAAAATGCTAAATAGTTATCTTCTCCTGTGTATGGGTTGGGGTCATGATGGTGAACAAGTATGCAGAGTATCAAAGCAATATACCAATGCACTTTGAACATAATTTAATTAGAGGTGCAAACACCTGTACCTAAACTTTAACATTTGCATTTCTAAGTCCAAATAGGGGGCATAATTTCAACAAAATGCTTAAAAAAGTTACCCACCCCTGTGTATTGGGGTTGGGGTCATAATGGAGAACAAGTATGCATAGCATTATGTGAATGCACATTAAAAGTATTAGAGGTGAAAAAACCTGTACCTAAACTTTAACATTTGCACTAAGTTGAAAAAGGGGGCATAATTTCACCAAAATATTTGATAGAGTCACCTGCCCCTGTGTATGGGTTAGAGTCATGATGGTGAACAAGTATGCAAAGTATCAAAGCAATATGTCAATGCACTTTGAAGATATTAGAGGTTAAAAACCCCGTACCTTAACCTTAACATTTGCATTTCCAAGTCCACCAGGGGGCATAATTTCAACAAAATGCTTGATAGAGTTACCCACCCCTGTGTAGGGGTTGAGGTCATGAGCAAGGGGGCATAATTTCACCAAAATGCTTTATAGAGTTACCTACCCCTATGTATGGCTTAGGGTCATAATGGTGAACAAGTATGCAAAGTATCAAAGCAATATGTCAATGCACTTTGAAGATATTAGAGGTTAAAAACCCCGTACCTTAACCTTAACATTTGCATTTCCAAGTCCACCAGGGGGCATAATTTCAACAAAATGCTTGATAGAGTTACCCACCCCTGTGTAGGGGTTGAGGTCATGAGCAAGGGGGCATAATTTCACCAAAATGCTTTATAGAGTTACCTACCCCTATGTACGGCTTAGGGTCATAATGGTGAACAAGTATGCAAAGTATCAAAGCAATATGTCAATGCACTTTGAAGATATTAGAGGTTAAAAACCCCGTACCTTAACATTTGCATTTCCAAGTCCACCAGGGGGCATAATTTCAACAAAATGCTTGATAGAGTTACCCACCCCTGTGTAGGGGTTGAGGTCATGAGAAAGGGGGCATAATTTCACCAAAATGCTTTATAGAGTTACCTACCCCTATGTATGGCTTAGGGTCATAATGGTGAACAAGTATGGAAAGTATCAAAGCCATATGTCAATGCACTATGAAGATATTAGAGGTTAAAAAACCTGTACCTAAACTTTAACATTTGCACTATTTGCACTAAGTAGACAAAGGGGGCATAATTTCAACAAAATGCTTGATAGAGTTACCTACTCATGCATATGTGTTGAGGTCATGGTGGCAAACAAGTATGCAAAGTATGAAAGCATTATCTCAAAGGACTGAGAGAATATAAGAGGTTAAAAAACCTGTACCTAAACTTTAACAAAAGTGTTACGCCGACGCCAACGCTCGGGTGACTGCAATAGCTCCTCTTATTCTACGAATAGTAGAGCTTATAAAAATGAACGTTTGGGGAAAAATAAATTTGCAACAAAGAAACTTTACTCACTGTTGAAAAATTCAAAACAGGATTCTCAAAAGGTCTCACCTCTCAAAGACCAAGTGACAGGTAGCTTAAAAACTGACAATTGTGAGAAAGCAAATATATTAAACGAACAATTTCAGTCAGTATTTTCTGACAGGTCACCTCTCAAAGGTATCCTGCCTTCACAGTATTGTAATAACCCCATAATGGATGATGTATCAATCAACAATTAGCACAGTTAAAGCCAGGAAAAGCAACAGGTCAAGATTATATAAGTTCAAAATTCAAGAAGTCATTGTTTATCTGTTTGAAAAATCCATTTCCTCAGGGACCATCCCAGATGACTGGAAAAAGGCATTTGTCTGTCCAATCTTCAAAAAAGGGGTAAAAGGAACCCTGCAAATTATCGCCCGATATCTTTATTATTATTATTATTATTATAACATGCATACTATGTAAAACACTTGAACATATTGTAGCCTCCAATATTTCCTCTCATCTTACTGAAAATAACTTACTATATGGCCTCCAGCATGTATTCCGGGGAAAGAGATCATGTGAAACCCAACGCATACAATTAACTGATGAATCGATAAATAATGATGTTAATCGTAAACAGACAGACTTAATATTATTAGATTTCAGTAAGGCATTTGATAAAGTAAATCACTCCAAACTTTTACTAAAACTTCAGGACTATGGTATATCAATTCAAGTTCTGAAATGGTCAGAAGCATTTCTCTTAAATAGATCTCAAACTGTCATACTGGAAGGTGAAAAATCTGAAGAAGTTCCGGTAACTTCGGGCGTCCCTCAGGGGTCAGTCCTCGGTCCACTGTTATTTCTAGTTTACATTAATGATCTACCAACATCCTTAAAATCACAAGTACGTCTATTTGCTGATGATACTGCTGTTAATCTCACTATCAACTCCCCAAATGACAACAATATCTTACAAAATTACCTTAATCAATTGGAACAATGGGAAAGTAATTGGGACATGAATTTAATCCAAGCAAGTGTCAAGTCATTCATCTTTCTAAAAGTAAAAAAGGGTTAAATTTAAATACTTCCTCCATGGACAAGTTCTGCAATCTGTTGAAAGTGCAAAATACCTGGGTCTGACATCACATCTGAATTAAATTGGAATACACACATCAAAAGAATTACAACAAATGCAAATAAAACTCTGGGTTTGTAAGACGAAACATTAATACTTCAAATGCTAATTCAAGGAACACAGAACGGACAGAATAAGCTATCTTTTCGGACCTAGATTTATATATTCATATTTTTGTAAAGCGTAATTTTTTATCTGCAGATTTTTAGATATCCTTAAAATATTATTTTCAAAAGCAGAAAAATTAACATATTGGAGTATGCACTGTTGCACTATTTTCTTAGCTCATTCAAGGAACCGCTTTACTACTGGAGTGTGTTTCCTAAAGGGGAAGTGTGTGCGATATTGACACAATTTTACTTTGTATTTAGTTTATGTGATAAAAAGAATCTTACATTCGTGTCATTCCACATTGTATTTATTAAACTCGTTGAATGAAATGATAAAATGCTCGGCAGAGCCTAGCATTTTATTATTTTATTCAACTTGATTAATAATTCAATATGGAAAGACACTCATGTAAGATCCTCTATTTAAACATGACGCTGGCTAAGAACGAGAAGGTCGCAAGTATATGAAATCTATATCACAAGGCGCTTCAAATGAGCATATTTTCATGAAAATGAAATCGGAACAGGTTATGTTGACCAAACTGAAGTTGACAAAGTTTGATTTTCCCAAGTAAAGAGTAGTTTTCAGACATTTCCTTTTTGTTTTTTCAAAATATCAATTTTGTAACGTTACTCATTTTAAGCCAGCGATCTGTTTACATAACATATTTTAATGTATCCACTTTTATTAAAGTATTTCCAGTTGCACATTTTCTACAAACAGTGTAAGATCGAATTCTATTTCACCGAACGATTAGTATTCATAAACCTGTTTTGTGTTTGCATATCCTGGACACTGCAATTCATTTATATCATCATAAAAACAAACACCATGTTGGATGAAAGTGTCCAGCCCAAAATGGGTTTATTTCCAGTTCCACATTTTCGTCCTATTTCGTCCGCTTTTATCAAGCTAGTGTGTATTCACACAAACAATGCAATTCATAATCACACGTCTTCGAACGCCAATCTTGCTGTTCCAAATAGGTACGTGCACAAAGATTTATATCATCAGTCGGTTCATTAGTATGCCAGTTGGTGTATTCAAATTTTTCTCCATTAGCCCAGATCCACTGGGTGGTTTCATTCTCGTCTAAGAGATTCCTTGCACCTAGCCATGTAGATTTTCTTCCTCTTAAACTATTAATGAAATCAGATTCCTCTTGAGATGTCACGGTGACAAGATAGGCACCATACGTGCCACACTTGTTTACGCAATCGGTCCAGTTCGACCGCAAACGAACATTTTTCAACAAGTAACAGGAGTCGGAAAATTCGATCCATCCGGCAGCACAAACCTAGAAATAATATTAAGTGACAGGCTATATGCTTTCACAATGATAATAAAAATCTTACAGGGAGGTCAGCACTAAACATAAATATTCGAGAACGCAAGACACAAAAAGAAACGCAAACAAAAGAAAAGTAACAACAAAGATAACAAGAATACGTCACAATGCCCACAACGAGAAAATGAAACGAAACAATTGCAAGTATATCTATAAGGTATCAAAAAGGTCAAAACAAGATCAAGAATCGCTGTTAGTGGCACAACACTGTATGATTTTCTATTCTCAAGTTTGAGGTACAGCGTTTCACGAAAATGATAATACGTCAATAACTCTTTGGACAGGGAAAGGTAAGCCTCATTGTGTACGTAGTTTAATATTAGATGAGCATTGTTTATAACACGAGAATGATTCAATAAATTCGTAGACGGAGTTCATCATTTTAATACCCAATTGCACAGAGAAATATAAACGACATCACATTAAACTACAGTCTTTCGGGCACAACAATTTGCTGTTTTCTCTAATTGTAAGCCAGGAATGAAATTAGGTCAATAGTATAGAAATAAACATCAGCATTCAAATTGTATAAGATTAAATCTTCCTTCCACAATTTCTTATACAGTCTGATTTCAGGGTTATAGCTAGAAGTAATCAGTTTCATTGGGTAGTTTATGCGCATCCTTTCTGCGCATACATGTATAACTTATGCGGGGATAGAGGTCGCGTTTTTGCACTGGGTCGTCATGAAAATTGGGCAAAATGTTTTCATGGTATCAACTCGGTTTAGTGTTAATAGTTGTATTTGTGGTAAAACATAAGTCACTGAGTGACGTGTCGAAAGCTGTTACCCAAATGTTCAAAGGGTGTCACAGCAAACACGGATACTTATTCATGTAACGTTATATCTGTTGCAGCTAAAAATGGCCGCTGCCCAACTTTCTCTCTATATAGGCTACACACATATAATTTGAAATCATGTGCCTATGATTTAAATCTATGGAAATGTTTTGAGGGAGGCCCGAGTTACCTATTAAGCATGCGAAATTTCAAAATTGTATTAGATAAGAACAAACATGAAATTTAGTTCCATTTATTGCATATTAATGTTAATTAATAACAATAAACATAATACTAGTGCGCAAAATCCTTTGTTTTCCTTTTTATTTTTTTGAATGTATAAAATGTGGGTGGGGAATTGCACGATTGTAAAGTATATGGGTGTGCAATAAGTCACTATAATTGTTCAAATCTATTATGCAAATGTATTCAGAATTAGCACTTTTGGTGAATAGTTCCAAAAAGGTTGGTAAACCCTAATTATTAGTTGACTAAACTGGTGTTCTATATGATTCCCAACTTACATGCTTTTTTTAATTATGTTCCATCGATAGATATTTTTGACATTTATTTGAATTATTTCAGATGAATTTATTTAAGTACATTTTCATTATATATATAGCTTTAAGTACTTGTCCGCATAAAGTTTCGAAAAGCTTTGAAAAGATCCATTTGTGATAAATACAAACCAAAAGAATGTAAATTGGTGAACGATTTCAACAACATTATTCTTATATGTGAAATGTTGATGATTTTGAGAACGACTTCTACCCTATTGAATTATCATTATTTTAGTTTTATTAACATTTACAATAAGCTTCCATTTATCGCAATAATCGGATAAAATAGCTAAACCTCTTGTAGTCCTTCGTGACTATCTGAGAAAATCACAATATCATCCGGGTAGAGTAATAAAAGTAATTTTAACAAACCAGTGTCTACAACTTAAAATCCATTCAATGATAAATAATCTTATAGGTCATGCACGTACATTAAAATAGGAACGGGCATAGACAGCCACTTTGCCGTACACCTTAAAAGCAGTCAAATGAATTACTAATTTCGTTATTTAATTTAACTGTAGATTTCTCTGACTAAATAATCGAATGCCTTAGTAAAGTCTATAAAACACGAGTATTTTTTTCATAAATAATATGATTAATTAAGCCATCTAATACAAATAAATTATCTACAATACTCATATTTTTTCTTACTTTTCTTTATTCCCGCTTGTGCTTCTACATATATATATATATGAGCCAGTCTCCAGGAAAACCTGCTATTTTGACAAAAATATTGATTTTGCGATTTTCAATTGTCTTAAAGGGTAATGTTAATGAAGCAAAGTGCAAAATAAATTTTGTTAATATCTTGAGTTTTAAGGAAGTTACAGCTGTTTTTGTAGAGTCCCTATTTGGCGCTTTTTTGTGTGACGTCGCAAACGTCGTTGAAACGTTATTCGACGTTACTGTAACACATATTTCATAATTACACAATTTGGGTCAATTCTGGACATAAATTATTCAAAATAGTGTCATGTTTTAGAATTATGTTTTACATCTTAAAATATATATTAAAATCAAATGTGTTTACATTCAGAGTAATGCTACAACTGTTTTAAACAACTAACTCCTCGTTTTTCTCAATCGGAGTACTTTTCCGGCATTGGTCACCATAGCAACGAAGTATGTGATTTCGATATAATTCATGAGAAATTTTAAAGCTAAGATATGGTACTATATGAGGAAATGACTTAAAGTAGAATCAATGGATATGTATTTTTTCTTACTTAAGTTATAGTTAGAACATATTAAGTAAATTTTAATGATTAAAAAGGGCGGAGCGAGCGAAGCGAGGCCTTTTTAGTCATTAAAATTTACTTAATATGTTCTAACTAACTTAGAATATAACATTCTGCATTCTGATTGGCCGATAGAAATTAGCGCCAACGCAAGACGTCAAGTCTGTTAAGAGAAAATTTTAATGATTAAATTTTCATTTAACCGCGAAAATGCAGCGTTTTCATTGGCTCATAATGTAGGTTATATTCTAAGAGCTTTTTATAAACCTTGTTACATAATAATTTATTGAGTCGATTATTTAAGACGTGAGTGAACAATTTGCCAAAAGTGCTTAATAATGTAATCCCCTTGTAGTTTTCCCGTTGGTTGATTTCGCCTTTCTTAAATAGCGGTACATATATCCCTTTGACCATGCTGAAGGAAAATAACCTAATTTAAATATTTTATTGAAAATTTCTACTAGAAAATACTGATAATTTTCGTTTAAAATATAATTCGAGCCTCCAGATCTGTTATTATTTAGCTCTTTGCTGGCAATTAAATTTCCCGCTGATTAAATGGTAAGTTCAATTCTTCGAACATAATTTGTATATTTTATTTTGTAATATAACGTTTTTAAAAATATAATATTTTCATCTAGTTTAAAAAATGTCGATTCCTGGTCATTCATTGCTTTAAAATAGTCTACAAAATTCAGATTTAACGTAAGAAAATTTCAATTACTTCCAGCATTCTTTAGGGTTCTTAAACCTTATCGATTCTAATTGTTTTGTGTTACACCCTTCAAATTATAATTTCTTTTTTCGTGTCATATTTTAATACACTGACCTAGATTGACAAAATTGTGTTCTATTTTCATCACTTTTGCATTATCTAAAACATTTTAAACATTCATAAAAACACACCCTGATGTTTACACAATCCTCGTCAAACCAAGCAGGATTTGGTTTATTATGGTTAAAATAACTCGATTTACCCGTGTTTGTTTTACAAACAGGACACAAATATCACCAAACGTACTGAATAAATTCGACAAAGGAGTAGAGCCACGAAGGGTAAAAAATGGCCTCATGTCCAAATCCTGTGAAAATGATAAAGTTTTACCACCAGCTTAAGTATTTTACAAAAACGGCATTTTTTAAGAAATGTTGTTGAAACTGTTACCATGGTAACGGGTATAATATTTTGCCAAAAACTGGAAAAAAGCTTCTATTTCCAAAATAGTGAATCGAGATGTAAGTGTGCATCCATAGAGTGATATTAAGAATTGAAACTTATGTTTATTTCGAATTTTCAATTTGGTTGCCATGGTAACAGTTTTCAAAAATGCCCAAAATGCACATTTATGACTCCACATTACAAAAACTGTTTGTATGGAACATTTTCAATTGAATATCGTTCGAAATACATCATAATACTTTCCTCTGAGTTTTTAGCATTAAAGCTGTTCATTGAAACTGTAACCATAGCAACGAAAATAAAATTTTGCCGAAATATTAAAAATAATTGAAACCAATTAGATCTATTTTTTTAGTTATTGAAGAAATATGTTTGCATCATCAGAATGTTAATACATAGTAAAACAAGAGCATTCACAATTATTTTGATTTGGTTACCATGGCAACAGATTTGAAAAAAATACCAAAAAAACTCATTAAAGCCTCAACTTCGAATACAACGTCGCTACGGAACAGTTTAAGAAATAAATCACATGAATTTCTTATGTGCTTTACAATTTAAGTTTTACGTCGGAACTGCTAGTCTGTTTCCATGGAAACAAAAGAAGGTTTTGATAATATATGTTAAAAGAAATATTGTTTTCAAATTATTGAACAAAATGGTTTTTGGCGTCACTTTTCTAAAAATAGACGTCTGGCCTGATTTCTGCAGTTTTAACGATTTTTTTTTGCTTTTTGAATCTAGCGGCATTGAAGAATGTCAATGATATTTATGTATTTGGTTGCTTTTGCTGATAAAAAGCAGTGGTAAAAAATTAGTAACCGTTCTCGGATGCCACCAAGGTGAAAATGGTGCTAAAATTTGTAAATTTTGTCAAAAAATGACGTTTTTGTTAAATGTGTCCATATGACACGGGTGCCATTATAGCACATATCATTTCAAATGGAGGAGAGGGGAATAGCGGTTTGAGGTAACATAATTATTCAATTTCGTAGCCTTATGGACTCTAATTCTATTAAAAAATATCAAAGGTCCATCATATTGTAAAAGTAACAAAGGTCATAATTCTGGTAAAAATTGACACAACAAAAATTCCATCCTATAAGGTCATCTACACATTGAGATTGTTAATCTGTGAAAGTTCAATCTAACGGTTTGTGAGTTCAACACACAATATTTTTCACTAGGGTATAAAGAAAAGTAACAAAGGGCCATAAATCTGGTAAATTTGACGCATCCTTTACGGTCACCTATACATAAAGGTTGCTCATCTGTGAAAGTTTGAAGAAATTCCACCCAGTATTTGATGAGGAATTCAACACACAATATTTGCGTTACGTACGGACGGACCGACAGCACCAATGCTGTACGGACGGATGCACGGACGGACAGACAGCACCAATGCTATATGCCCCCACTTATAAATAAGGGAGTGGGCACAACAAACAAAGGACTATACTGCCAATATGCAATTGGACATGTCATAACGGTGATTCTTTGAAGATTTAGTCAAAATCCCTAGATAAATGTAGGAGAAGTTGCACACAAAGTGGTTTCTACAGATACAGGTAACAATTCTTATACACGTGTTTTACCGTATAACATTTTATTTATAAATATTTCTGCACGGTATTTTGTGTGTATGATATTGACTACTACGAGATTGGATTAATAAAGTTTCACTTTCGCTTTGTTCATAAAAATGTCAAAATAATACGTTTCGGCTTCTATTGATTTCTTTTTATAAATAAAATATTTGCAATTGGTACACTTGATGCAATAGATACAAAAAGATAATATTAAGTCAGACAGAGAATGCAGCACTCAACTGAACCAGACGAACACAGACAAAAAATATACGAGGTACAATGCCCAACTGAACCAACCGAGCACAGAAACATAAAACACATACAAGACACAATGCCCAACTATACAAGTAAAAGATCCGCACAAGTCCAAGATGTCGAAAAGTAGCATGAATTGGTTTCGGCATTCAATAAGCTGAATGCCCTAGCTGAATGACACAGTTCCAACAGTATAACGGCTTCAATGCCTAGTTTTTGCTGGCAGAAGTCCTAAAAAGTAGACAATTAACCAAGCTGTCGAAAAGTAGAATGAATTAATTTCAATTCGAAATCACTATGTACAAAAGCATGATTTATAAGGTAATCATTAAAATAGATGTCTTTAATGTTAAAGAGTATTCATGTTACAATTTGATTTCAAAAGAAAGATAACTTACTTGCTTCACTCTGTACTGTTGCGTGTCAGTTTCTTCTGAAGTTTCCGTCACATACTTCAAGACAACACACGTCGACGTTTCTTCTTGCAGTTCAACAGCAACGCATTCGTTAAAATACGAACACCTTCGTGCACATTGAAGTACACTTTCTGCAGTTTTTTCTTCAAGGATGTCATTTACCGAATATGTGAAATTGTCTTTTTCCATGAAGTAAGAAGCCCCTTTGGCATATTGCAGATAAATGTAAAATACAGCCAAATTAAGGGTGAAACAAACCATTTCCGCGAATGTTTATGTCGAATTACAAGTAAATCGTGTTTGCAATAGCTCGAGAAACAGTGAAGTGAACGGATACAAGCACTAGTGCGCTTATTGATTTCGTACCGTAATAATACCGCTAATCTCTCTATGACAACTTTGTTTTACACTTAGCATAGTACAACATTAGTTTAAAACCGATCAAAATAACGTTATCGTACTTTAGTTAATTCATATGTTCGTTTTCGTTTAATCCTTTCTAAAAGTTGAATGATGATATAATTTTAATGGTTACTTATTGTTTATTTCGCGCTGTTGTCATATGTAAGCACAAAAACTAATCAACATATGTATAACTAAGATACGCTGCAGTGAGTAGCAAGCAGACTACTACACAGTACCGTCCATGTCTCATTGTCGGGGACGTAAAAGACTGTAGAATGTCACCTCACTATTGTTCGACAAGCTCTTATGTATAGTACCATAAGTTTACAGACCCAAGTTACACACCACAATAAATGTTTATATCCTCGACTGGACCGGTCGCTCGCTATCGCTGGTGTAACCTGTTCACGAAAATGATGTGCAAGGCACAATAGACCTGACGGATAACAGTTAGAACGTTAATTTTTAATGGTGTAAGCGACATGTGTTTTTCTTTCACCAATTATATATATACAAATATAACAAACTAGAAGTCTGTTTATAGACAGACATTGCTGTAATAACATTGGAACATATATAGTGTTGTATACTATACAAGAAAGCATTTTGGAATACAGTTTTTGTGTCAAAAATGGATATCTCCAAAAGTGCATACAATTCGGATACATCGGATATAATCCAAGATGGCGGTCCCCCGCTTGCATTTTTTAAGGAAAGCGAACTGTTTCGAGGTAGGGCACCTGAACGATCAGAATGGTTGACCCATCACGTACTGTATAAAGCGATAGGCACGCACATTAAATTGTCACATATTACGGGATTGCAAAGGGTTCGTTCTATGTGGCGAATTTACCTTGATAATTTAACAGATAAAGTTATTTTATTGACTGAGGGGATACCATTAAGGGGACGTGTAGTCCCGGTTCTAAATACCAATCCTGATCGTCTAGACGGAGAAATAACCACTCGGATTTGTATAAAAAATATTCCCCTTTCTGTTGATGATGGGTGTATTGTACGAACATTAACATTGCGTGGACTAGATTTTATTTCCAATATGAGAGAAAAGTTGAGGATAAACGGTAAACTAACAAACTGTGCAACTGGAGAAAGAATTGTAATTGTTAAAACGTCTACCCTTAAAGAACCTCTTCCTCGTACCATAAGTTTCGGCCAGTTTGTAGGGCGTGTCCTACATAATGGTCAAAACGCGAATCCCGCGAAGCAGGTGCGGTGCGCGAAGTGTCTCGAAGGTGGACACAAATTCCAACAATGTCCCAATGACTGGGTGAGTATTTTTGTAAAAAAAGTGGACACAAATAATCTGAATGCGAAGAACTAACTGAAAACGGTATAAATGAACGCAACACTGACGACAACATGAACCATCCAGAATTAGGTCAGTTAGTACCTCGAGAACCACGGAGCGTGATGGTCAACAGTCGATACTTCGTTTCATTGACAATAATAGTGGACAATACACACCAAATAAAGGTAGACAACCCAACGCTCCGGACAGATCTCCACCTACACCAGTCGACGAGTTATATCGTCGGACTCAACGGTTCAGATGCAAAAGTATGCGATGGTTGCATTACGAGCGAAGAAGCAAAACTAGCGGTTTCCGAAATGAAAACAAATAAAAGTCCAGGAAGTGACGGTCTAACTTTAGAATTTTATAGAGAATTTTGGAACGATATTGAAGAACTCGTAGTCAAAAGTTTAAATGACGCATTTGTAAAAAAAGAACTTTCGCACACACAAAAATGGGTATTATCACATTATTATTTAAGAAAGGCGACTTAGAAAACTTAGAAAACTGGCGTCCAATCTCATTACTTAATACAGATTATAAGATATTACCACGCGTACTAGCTAAAAGAATGCAAAAAGTACTTCCATCTATTATTTAACTCGATCAAAAAAGATATATTAAAAATCGTTTTATAGGATTTAACATTAGACAAATACAATATATAATAGACTATACAGACAAATTAAATATTCCAGATGCTGTATTATTCCTAGATTTTAGACAAGCTTTTGACGCAATAAATAGAAATTATTTGTTTGCCACAATTAAACACTTTGGCTTTGGTAATTCATTTTATAGATGGATAGAAACGGTTTATAATAACATACAATCGTGTATTTTCAACAATGGATGGAAATCAGAAAGTTTTGAACTATTAACCGGAGTAAGACAAGGCTGCCATTGTCTTCACTATTATTTATACTAATAGCTGAGACTCTAGCAATACAAATAAGAGACAACAATGACATAAAAGGTATACCAATCAATTACAAAAACGACACACAATACCTAAAAATAAGCCAACTGGCAGATGATACCACACTGTACACGACATTGAATGCGCGCTTAATCTAATACACAACTTCGGAAAATACTCAGGTTTATATTTAAACATAAATAAAACGGAAGCAATATGGATTGGAAAAAATAAAAATAAAATAGAAAATATTTATGGATTAAAATGGGCCAAAGAAATGAAAGCACTTGGTGTCTACTTCAGTGCAGATAGAAACATTTCAAATACTAAAACTTGGGAATCAAAACTAGAACAATGTAACTCTCTTATCAAACTGTGGAGTAAAAGGTATCTTACCTTTTATGGAAAAATAACCGTCATAAAGAGTATCCTTTTACCTAAATTTACATATATGATGCAAACATGTGAGGTTCCTCAAAATATTATACAAACTATTAAAAAGTTATTCTTCAGCTTCTTGTGGAGCAATAAAAATGAGAAAATTAAAAGAACAACACTAATAAATTCATGGGATAAAGGAGGATTACAAATGATCGATTTAGATTCATACGTTAAAATGTTGAAAGTCAAATGGAATAAATTATTAATGACTGATGACAATGCGAATTGGAAACTTATACCTAAATATTTTTTCGAAAAATATGGGGAAAATTTCATGATATTTTTATATGGATATTCCATCCATAAAATCTCTACCGGTTTCAATTAAACAATTCCAATCGTTTACATTGACATATTGAAAGTTTGGATTACGTACAAACAATTATACGACGTCTGTCCTTAATCGTTTATTGAGATTCGCAAACAGTTAATATAGGGGAATAAATACATACAATCAAATGGCAAATGCTTAATATTTAAAAGATGGATTGACTCTGAAATTATGTTTATTAACGATATAATAGATAAAAACGGCAAGTCGATAGAAACGTAATTTTAACCAAACTCAAATCAAAACAAAACTGGATTGCAGAATACCATATTCTAAAAGGTGCAATTCCTAACAGTTGGCTGAATATATTAGAAACAGAAACCTCGACACATACCACTGTAAGAACTAGTTTAAACCAATAATGTCCAAAAAAACACTGTAGCTTTATTACACAAACAAATAAATTTATATACAAAAACTTCACGGCCAAAGTAGCCACAAAACCAATCACTCTTTCTTATTGGGAAAAACAATTGAACAGAAATATCAATTGGAACCGACTGTTGTTTGAATGCCATAAGTTCCATGACAACAGATACAAGCAATACAAATACAAGCTAATCCACAGTATACTTCCAACGCAATATAACCTTTTTCAATGGAAAGTATCAGATAGTCCAATCTGTCATATATGCGATGCAATTGGTGATTATGAACATTTCTTTATCAATTGTAGACAATTAAGTCAGTTTTAGAATGGAATTATTAATGCCTTTAAAAAATGTAGTATATCGAACAATGTAAAAAAATTACATAATATAGTAATACATTATAAAGAAGATTATGAAGAAATAAACTGCATATTCTTTACTATAGGATTTTGTATCTACAAATCCTATATATTAAGCAAAAACCGGACTATTAACGTCGACACTACGTCATTACTAAAAAAAGGAACTTAGTAATAGTAAAATACTCAAAATCCAAATTAAAAAAATACAAACTGATTGACAAATTTTTGAACCATATTTAAGACAACAGAACTACAAGTACTACACGAATCGGTATTAAATATGTTTCTATTAATACTGTTTCGCTTTTATTTTGTTATATGTATATGTATTATATGTAAAAAATGAGTTGAAATAAAATATAAAAAGAGAAAAAACGTTAATAAGTCGATGACGACGTGGGGTGGTCTGTTTAGATATAATATAACACTGAATGACAAACAGGACACGGGTAGTAAACCTGGGCTGGTATTCACAAAGCTTCTTAGCAGAAAACTAAGAAATTTCTTAAATATTTGATTTTTTCTTAAGTGTATCAGCTAAGCAAGAAAATCAAGATGCTCAATATTTTACATAGTTTTGAAGTATTAGGTAAACAGCTACTATAATCACTAAGAAAACATAGATTATTTTTTAAATTGCGGGACAAATGAGGTGCACAAATTATTGACTTAAGTCAAAATATTTAAGTTTTTACTTAAGATGCTTTGTGAATACCAGCCCTGGTTTTTATATGACCACTTTAGTGGAGTATTTTGTACTAACACAAAACTTAAAATACAAGCTTAATTAATGAATTTTAATTGTCAAACAACCATAACCAAAGTTAATATTGCTCTAACTGTACTGGACACTTTATAAAATAAATGCAATTTCCAGATTAATTATGAGAATTAACCGATTAGTACAATTAAACTAAGCAGCAATTATTAAAATGAGTATAATCTCAACAAGCGCACACCTTTAGCAAAACAGCTATTATTAAACTTAACATCAAGCCCGGAATACTGAAGGCGTCGTTTAGGGAAACGCCCCCAAACCACCGGACGCTTTCGACATCCTAACCCAGGCTGTCCTGAGATGTCTTTCATCTTTCTTGTTTAGTTGTGTGTTTGGCATTGTGGCGTGTGGTTATGGGTCAGTGATTTTCCTTATGAGTATGTCTCATGTATATGTTTCGTGCTCGGTAGTTTATGTTGCATGCTGCCTTCCCTGTATGATTTGTTTCGTCTTTTTATAGAGGAAAGATGTATCTACCGCCTGTTGGATAGTTTGACAGAGTATTGACATTTACAGCTGTTGAATCTTCATGCTAATTATGCAAAATACGTTTTTTATATCTCCTACAATGGAATACATGTACAGTACATATCGATTTAATATACACAACGAGTAGTCTTGCCTGAATGAATTTTATAAACAGTTCTAATTGTGATATAAAAGGACTACCCACTGAACACTTCACATTTTCAAGTCTACGCTTTCAACTTTGATGTCGTCAATATTCCTGTTATCACCTCGCTTGAATAAAACATAATCTGCTCCAGATTTATAAAAATGAACGTTTCCAGTCATTTCGAGAAGTTGTTTGCGTAATTTGGCTATGGCGACTGTTTCCTGTAGAAGAATATAAAACAACCTGAGTACAATTGTAGCTTTGATAGACGTAAAGATCTTGTTGGTAGGTCTATATTATGATCCAAGTCAAATACATGTATTACAGTTAAAGATGGGTATGATATACTAATAATGTTCAAACATAAATGTCAATCATATAGATTCGACCACTGAAAGTCCGGAACTACATTAAAAGTACCGTATGGCGGCTGTACAATGTCCCCCGTAGTTCGCTTCAATGTGGTTATTATTCATAATTACCCCCCCCCCCCCCTTAATTATGTCATTCATACGGGGTGAGTATTATATGCTTGCTTGAAGTTTCCTTTTTAGTGATATTTAGGGTTCGTTCTATGTCTGACTTTTCTGTGGGTGGCTAGGCGCTGCCGCCGTTATTTGTGTGGCTTTGGATTCTATCTGCGCTACAGTAATTTCAATGGAAGGAAAGCATTATCAAATATAATGCGCGATATCAAATACTATCCGAAAGAAGTCGACTAAAACAGCTCTTCTTTTATCTATCTATGACAATCATTTAAATTTTTGAACGAATTTTTTAAATACCGTGTACTCACATTTGCCATTTTCATTCTCAAATCTATATTCTCCTTCTGTAACTCATCATTTGGAGACGTCTTGTTGGGATTGTTGTCCGTACTCCCTGGAACAATAACACCAAATGTATTCTACTAAAACACATGCATGGATTTATATCGGGATACAGTCGTATCCCAGTGGTTAGTTTGCTGGATTTGCAATCCGGATAGTCATACCATTCAATGAAAATCTGACGATTATGTCAATTTTCTCTACATGTGTAGAAGTTGCAGGTCAGTACTGGTTAAAAATCAGTCTCTGGAAACTTGTTCGGTGAATCAGCCGCAGTACATCACTATCAATTGTCAACTTCATAATAAATGTATGAACTGGCTTAAATAAATGTATACCAAAATTATAATTATACAGTATGTCCATATGAATGTATTCATTATTTTATGGACATAACTTACACATGAAGTTCACTATATCTGCTTGGAACATGACATTGAACGATTCATTTTTCTCAATGGACTGACTCTAAGAATAGTCATACATGGACCAAAGACGAAATAAAAATGGTACCAGAAATTCCCTTGCTTGACGCTCAGCATAAACGGGAAACTGGCTTCTCTTCTCTCACACACACGTGGTGGTATGGATAACATCAGGAATGAGGTGTCGAGAGTGATTAATATAAATTGGTAAAAAACTTGTTTCAACCTTGAATAAATTAGTATAGACTAAGAATCATTTGAAAACGATGGCAATGGCAAGCTCAGTATCTTTAATGAGTAGATCAAAGATTTACTCTTACCTGCGGTGGCTGAGTCTGTGCCTTTAGTGTTAGAAGTATTTGGTTTGGCCAAGCTCACTTTGTCAAATACTTTGTTACGTCCTTGAATCTAATGCAATTGAATCGAAAACAATATATATAAATATACGTAAACATTATACCTTGTAGCAAAGACCTATACGTTACAAAGAAATGAAAAACTTCTGTAAGACCCTGTACAAAATGCTATTTTGGCACGCGGCAGATCATTAAATTTTGCAAACTCCCATAAATGTGTGAAAATAATGGATTTAAGCCATTTCATAGAATCGTTATTTCTCTAATGAAAGAACATATTTTCGATATGATTTAAGAAATTTCTTTGAAATTATTTCATACATTCAAATGGTATAGTGAAAATATGACAAAATGTACGTAATGTGGATCATGCAGGAATTTAGCATTCAACTTTAATCAACAATGTATCATTTTTAGGGAATGCCTTGCTCTTAGCAATTAGCAAACGTAATTTTGCGAGATCGTGTGGCGCGTGTCGTTGTGAGATTTAGCTCACTAGCCAATCTGTGTAATGTATAGGTATTTAGCAATACATTACATACAATCGCTTTCCATGACCGATAGCTACAGGAATACTAAATGGCGTCTACTTCTACACTAATAAGAAGTTATATAAACCCACTGCGTATCTGCTATTTCGATGCCATTTGACTTAAAACATGTAAATACTGAATTTATTTTTTTATAAATGATATGTTAATCACATCTGTAGAAATTTTATTTGAAATACATGTATACTAGTATAGTATACTAGTATAGTGTCGCATTTGTAATAACTCGGAAATTACTGTTTATTTGATATTAGCTAACATTTCGTCAAAACAATGTCTAAATTTGTAATCATAACTTTACGGGATCTACATTTTGGGTTCAATTTGATTAAAATGACCAATAAACGCTTCGCATGGGGAACTGGGTGGTATTCACAGAGCTTCTTAAGGACAAACTTCTTAAAATCTTGCATCTAAACAGGTAAGCAAAGATTATCAATTGTTCACATTGTTTAGAAGCATTATGTAAACAGCTACAATAATCAAAAATAAAACATGGGTTATTCTCTGACAGTCGTTGACGGGCAGTCATTAACTGAGCTAAATTAGATAAAATGGGAAAGCATATAATATTATATTGTTGATCATTTGTTTCAGTACTTAGTCATTAGATGCAAATCGTCCGAATGTACCAGTATGTATAGAGTTACTTACCCTTGGAATGAAGATCACACACTGACATATGGTCGTGCAGAATGTTAATAGAAATGATTCCAGCGTGTATGCCAGGGTCACTTGTTCTACAGGTAGATAATGGACGAGCGGTACCCCAAACAGACAGACCATCACTACGTTATATATACACGCTCCGATATATTTGGAATCATTGAGTTCAGGTATGCTAACATTCCGAGTCTCCCAGGTTAAGAAGGTTCCGAAGGCCAGTAACAAGCCCTTGTATATATAGATGGCTCCTAACCAGTAGTCTTGATGTCCGCTACGACAGAACATATATACAACATCGTAGATCACGTTATTGTCGTGTGTATCCTGCAATCGCAATTACAGTAAAACTTCGTTATGTCGAGCATTGATGTTACGAGCACCCTGTCTATCTCGATCAAGTTGCGAAGTTCCAGCGAATTTGCTCTTTATTGTAAATTGATTAACACCTCTATGACAAACATCATTATCACGAGCACCCGATTTATCTCGAGCATTTTATTTGTCCCACCGACCACTCCTCGAGATAACGAAGTTTTATTGTATATAAATACAAATCGGACAGGGAATGCAGCAAGTCAACAGAAGCAGGCACAAAAATAACAGTGTGTGAATTGGCGGGAAACTTTTGTAAATACTTCCTGTTCTTAAAGGTTGTCTGTGTGGTGTGATGTTTGGTGTACTGTAAGACCTTTGCCCCTCCCCCAGTGACATTTATTACTGTCCATACCACGGCGGTAGCCCTTTAGTCAGCCTAACTCTATGTACGTATGTATTGTCTACTTCAAAACAGAAAATTACAAAAACGTATTTGACCACTGTGCAGTTTTTTTGGGAAAATGTAGAATTTTACGGTAACCTATAAATTATGTTTTACGTCCTACCTGTGAAGAAACAATCAACTCTAGTTTTCTGTAGGGGTAGAAGATTGACCATGGTACCAATATAACAACATCGATAATCAACATCACACTGACCATACCGAACAAGTGAATGTCTGTGATAAACTGTTTGAAAATACAGATAAAACATTATACATATGTTACTACATGTATAAATAATTCTATATTTACTATAAAAAGTAACAAATTTACAATAACAAAGAAACAAATTATCTATAAATAGTAACCTATTTACTATAAATAGTAACAAATTTACAATAACAAAGAAACAAATTATCTATAAATAGTAACCAATTTACTATAAATAGTAACAAATTTACAATAAATAGTAACAGTTTTACTACTGTATAAATAATACCAGGCAAGGATCCTAACATGCGTGTACATGTTATGATATAATACTACATGACACAATGGTTTAATCCGCATACAGAATTATATGGTGTCCCTAAAGTGAATACAACCGTACATTGAATTATATGGTGACCCATATTGTGAATAAAACACCATATTGAATTATATGGTGTCCCTAAAGTGAATACAACCGTACATTGAATTATATGGTGACCCATATTGTGAATAC
Organism: Spisula solida; assembly: GCA_947247005.1. Taxonomy (NCBI): domain Eukaryota; kingdom Metazoa; phylum Mollusca; class Bivalvia; order Venerida; family Mactridae; genus Spisula; species Spisula solida. The sequence continues at coordinate 3,567,615 of OX365960.1, read as the reverse complement.
AACACCATATTGAATTATATGGTATCCCTAAAGTGAATACAACCGTACATTGAATTATATGGTGACCCATATTGTGAATACAACACCATATTGAATTATATGGTATCCCTAAAGTGAATACAACCGTACATTGAATTACATGGTGACCCATATTGTGAATACAACACCATATTGAATTATATGGTATCCCTAAAGTGAATACAACCGTACATTGAATTACATGGTGACCCATATTGTGAATACAACACAATATTGAATTATATGGTATCCCTAAAGTGAATACAACCGTACATTGAATTACATGGTGACCCATATTGTGAATACAACACAATATTGAATTATATGGTATCCCTACAGTGTATACAACCGTACATTGAATTACATGGTGTCCCATATTGTGAATACAACACAATATTGAATTATATGGTATCCCTAAAGTGAATACAACCGTACATTGAATTATATGGTGTCCCATATTGTGAATACAACACCATATTGAATTACAAATGTATATGGTGTCCCCTGTAGAGTGAATATAACTCCACATTGGATTATATGATGCCCTTACAGTGAATACAACATTACATTGGATTATATAGTGTCCCTTACAGTGAAGACAACATCATATTGGATTATATAGTGTCCCTTACAGTGAAGACAACCGTACATTGGATTATATGATGCCCTTACAGTGAAGACAACCGTACATTGGATTATATGATGCCCTTACAGTGAAGACAACATCACATTGGATTATATAGTGTCCCTTACAGTGAAGACAACATCATATTGGATTATATAGTGTCCCTTACAGTGAAGACAACCGTACATTGGATTATATGATGCCCCTTACAATGAATACAACATCACATTGAATTATATAGTGTCCCTTACAGTGAAGACAACATCATATTGGATTATATAGTGTCCCTTACAGTGAAGACAACCGTACATTGGATTATATGATGCCCTTACAGTGAAGACAACCGTACATTGGATTATATGATGCCCCTTACAGTGAAGACAACATCATATTGGATTATATAGTGTCCCTTACAGTGAAGACAACCGTACATTGGATTATATGATGTCCCTACAGTGAAGACAACCGTACATTGGATTATATGATGCCCTTACAGTGAAGACAACATCACATTGGATTATATAGTGTCCCTTACAGTGAAGACAACCGCACATTGGATTATATGATGCCCCTTACAATGAATACAACATCACATTGGATTATATAGTGTCCCTTACAGTGAAGACAACATCATATTGGATTATATAGTGTCCCTTACAGTGAAGACAACCGTACATTGGATTATATGATGCCCCTTACAATGAATACATATCACATTGGATTATATAGTGTCCCTTACAGTGAAGACAACATCATATTGGATTATATAGTGTCCCTTACAGTGAAGACAACCGTACATTGGATGATATGATGCCCTTACAGTGATGACAACCGAACATTGGATTATAAGATGCCCTTACAGTGATGACAACCGTACATTGGATTATATGATGCCCCTACAGTGAAGACAACATCACATTGGATTATATGATGCCCCTACAGTAAAGACAACATCATATTGGATTATATGATGCCCTTACAATGAAGACAACATCACATTGGATTATAAGGTACACAGTGAAAAGCATTTTATTGCGCTTGAGCCAAATAATGTTTCGTAAAACCCAAAACGTTTAAGCGTGTTTAGTCAATGTCTGACCTTCTGAAGTAAAACTCAATATTACCTTTTGTGCGCGTTTGGTCTCACGAAATATTTTGTATACTCTGTATGTTTTTGCAAATAATGAACCAAATAATGACGTGAAACCCAGGGAAATCAGCCAGACTCGTACCTGAAACACAAACATGTAATAGATAATCAATTCGCTGGCATAGAATGAGAAGGTCGTAAGTACAAAATCAATATTTTTAGAAAACAAGAACAATCTGTCTGAAACTACTCTTGACTTATGAAAAGAACAAGCCTTTTAAACAGTTTGGTCAACATGACCAGATCCGATTTCCATGAATTAGGCTCACAAGAAACGCCTTTGATGCGGATTTCAGATATGCATGCGTCTTATAAGCACTTGCGACCTTCTAATTATAAGCCAGCGAATTATACCAGTATGAGATAATTATTCATTTAAGTTGTCCAGTGATAGAAGCATTGGCCGTGGGAGCTGAAGGTCAACTGTTCAAGTTTTGTACACGATTTTATATGCATGTTAAATAAAAACGTTGTACAAAAATATACACACTTGACAACATAGAAATACTTGTTGTGTTTGAAAAGAAACGCATGTAATACCATGGTATACGCCACTATCTGTCCACTTTAGACAAACACATAACAGGTTCGGGATCGGTCATGCAGCCACCAGTCAGTATGTATTTATAACCAGTCTTTTTCTAGAACTATTTAAGGAATGATAAAAATGTACCGGTGTTTTATCGTAGAATAAAACACGGTGACGAGCTCGGACGCGTAGTAAGTAAACCAAGGCTGTGTAGCAAAGAGTGATTTAATATACGCATTCGGACAAGTGACCGTGCTTCATTACAGATAAAATACAGGTATGTAATTATTCATTATTTAGATTCTAACATTTTTTCTAATACAAATGTATTGTTTTCCTCGGAACGCTATTAAGTTATTTGCCGTAGCTGCGTTTTAACGGTAATTCTAACATAGCACGTGAGTTTTGCCATCTTTGTGTACATTGAGCCTATCATATTTTATTACCGCGATAAAATATAGCTGATCGATGACGTCACGTTTGACGTCATATACTATGACAAATGACGTAACGGTGGCGGTAACGTTCCTAGGAAAGAAAGTAGTTTGACGTAAACCTGTTTTGTTGTGCTATAAATGGCAGAGCATTGGCGATGTTAGAATCGAAATAATAAATAGTTTTGCTTTGTTGTCTTATAAAATATAGGCACTCGTTTGAACGCGTACATTAAATCACTCGTGTTACGCACTCGTGATTTAATTACTACGCATCCAAACACGTGCCTATATTTTATTACGCAACAAAACATAGCTACGTATTCATTATTTCTTAATTCATGCACATCTTGGTTTTCTCTATATGTACTGCTGGTTGAGTTAGAATTATTTATCAGTACTAAAGAGAAACCATGTTTTGTAACTGACAGTTGTAACATAATTGTCTATGACTTACGAAGCTGACCATTGAACTGCTGTCGATAAATCCTCAGCTTCTAGTGGTAAGTTGCCTTATTGTAATTTATAGGAAACAAATACTCCAATGTTCAAAAGAATACCTTTAAAAGAATTTAAGATTAATTGACTTGGCAATAATCATAGGTTTTAGCTTACACATTTGTTTTACTTTTAAGACTGAGTGGTGAACGTAATAACTGGCCCTAATTCCACGAAAAACAGTTATTGCTCAGCTTGCTATTTTGAATTTATTATATGACTAAAATTTTAGTCTTTTGATGTCGATTGCTACCAGAAAATGTATTTATTGCTGAATAATGATTTAGTAGGTGGGGTTTGTATGAAATGCTCATGGAAATCCAACAGTAATGAGCAATAAAGCACTTCGAGCTCGTTATAACAGAGTTAAGGTTTTGCTTTGGATGTTTATAACTTTAAAGCACTATTTCCTGTAAAAATCGGAATGATTATATATTGCACTTTGAAATTGACATCTAACTGTGAAGAAACAATGTATTCAAATATACATTTGAGTCATTTAACCCCGAAATAGGTTTTTTAAAATAACAGTCTCAGCTGAGCAATAACTTTACCCGTTTAGGTGTACACAGAAGATTACAATCATTGTCTGAATAGGTAGTGCGAATATAGTTGGTTAGTTTAGCATTGAAATCATGGCTGTCTGTTTAAGCCTTTATAAAATTTAATTGGTTTTACACCATAATAGTAGACCCGACCACTGCGTCACTGTATTCGTACACTGACTGGACTATAACTGCACACAGGGTGTACACAGGGTGTGCACTGTATACATAAATCTTCTCTAGAAAGGCGAGTATTACTGATTTATAGTGTATAGCCACCATGTAATTATGTTGACTTTGACAGGTAAAAAAACTCCATAATATATAAACAAAAATGTATAATATAAGCACTCCTTGGTCAACTGGTCACCGTTATCATTGTAAATTGATAGAGTATAAGATTTAAAAGCGATTATAAAGGTACGAGATCGCACACAGGTAACTGTATCATTTAAAAAGAAAATGAAAATGAATAAAAAATTGTAAAATTTATGTTTATCTATATCTAATAGACTATGTATCCGTTTCTGTAAAACAATCTTCATCAATGAATTATGACAAATGTACCTGTGACTGTACGTACATACATAATATGTTTGATAAATATGTTTTCTAGTATAAACAACGTTGCTGGTGTATCCGGCAAAGGTCGAAACAAACTTAGAACATATTTTACTTTCAAGCATTGTTATGAAGTCGAGAATTATTGTAACATATTATTGCCTGTAAAACACAGATCCACTTTTTGTAAATTTAGATGTGGAGTTGCTCCAATACGCTTGGAGACTGGCCGATATGAAGGCTTATCCTTAGAAAACATGTTAGTCAGTACCGCCAAGTTTTAGTAGATAAAGCATATGTTCTTTTAAATTGTAATTTGTACACAAATTTAAGTAATATCCTGTTTGAACAGGTCGCAACTGTTTGTCTTTATGATATTAATAAACTAAGGGTTGTTTTTACAGACAAGAATGTTTAAAGAATTTGTGCCAACACCTGTTATATGATTTTGCAAAAACAACAATTTTATTTTTGTATCTTTTTTATTTATTCTTGCAGCTTTAGTGACATCTAAGAGACTGTTGTTAACCAGTACATCTACGGTCTGACCGGGTGATAAATGAATTATTAAAATGTTTTTATTAGCACATTAGTGCTCCAACTTACAAATCTCAGTTTCTTACATAATGATCAATTTAGCAGTTTTTGATACAACGCATTGACGACAGTCTCTTAGTTTAACATATGTATATATTGTTTATAAAGAATGTAATCGTTATTTGTGAATAACTAGATATGGAATTATGATAATCGGATTATTATCGAACCATGACACGACAAAAAAGATGTACGAGTAATTGATTGGTTGATGGAAAAAATAATCGTCAACTGGAATTTTCCATCGATTGACAAATTAAAGAAAACAACACAATTTGAACGGTTTTCCACCCAGCAAAATGGACGTCATTAGCACTTTTTGATGGTTACCTCACATTTCTATTATAGGTGTAATGTTAGGTTATGCATGTATATACTTTAATCATGAAGAAATTCCTGGCTTGTTAGACATGTAGAGAGGATATAACAATTGTGTAGCACTTTTCATACTTTGACCTTGAAATGACCTTGAACCTGGCCACAAAGTGGTCAGTGAAGTATATCGATAGTGTGTACATTATCAAATAAGTACTTTGCGTTTAACCATTTAACATCACAAATGTGTAAGAATCTGCCATATTTGAACACACATATAGAATATATGGGCAAAGAATGGTGGCCATCTTGGACGCCATCTTGGATTTCTTGGTATGTACATAGAATGGACAGTTTAAGCCAACGAGTTTATATACCACAGACATAGACACCCATATTTGAATATAAAATTGCTTGTTAAACATGTGTTACCACCTTCTTTTGAGTTGATTGTCACGGAACATGAATACCAACTGCTTTTAGAAATGCTGTATAACATGGTGGGTGGGGTAAATTAACACAATATGCATTTTTCCACACTTTTTTCATAAATAAGAAGGTAATAAGCTTAAGTCAAATTGAAAATATCTTTTCGTTATATATTACAAAACACTAGTTCTATACATCTATATAAATCTGCAAATATTATGCGATTTTGACAAATACCGCTTGGAATATAGGTTTGTTCGAAACAATATGTACTGACTGAACTGTGGTTGACCACAATTTCAGATTATTATAGGCATGAAATATACACTTATTTGGTAAGGAATTAAAGAAAATGAATAGAAGATTATGAAACAGTGCCTTTTAATACATATTTATACATTGTTCGTTAAGCCAGGAAAAGTGTAAGTTACATAAACAGTAAATTTTGGATATTTTTTATACTTTGACCTTGAAACGACCTTGATCTTGACATTTGGGACCCAAAATATGGACATCAATTAATAGCTTGTTTACTAAGGTATAATATAAGAACAAACATTATGCAATAACAAGTATTTTTATAATGTTATTTTGAGACCAAATACAGTATCGTCTACATCATATTTTGCTTATCAGTATGACCTTGACCTTGAATTATTCCAACTTTGCTCCCAAGGTCGGCAACTTTAGTTCACTGTTTGATAAACTTCAAAGTCTTCCGAACATTTTGGTATATGACTCAGCTTGTGTCTTTTTATTGCAATGTTACTCCTTAAATAAGCCACTTTTCAGGGTTTTGCTGCTCTACTACAATGACATGTTCTGTAATCCACTAATTTACGACCCCACGAAATTGCATTTTTATCAAAATCCACGACATTTAATACCCACGAAAATATGTGATTTTACAGTAACATCTAGCGTAACTAATATAGTTTAATATTAAGGAAGGTTGGTTTTCGCCTATATGATTAAACCCTTTTCAAAATTGTCGTAGGAATTTCTCGGCTCTACGATGCATATTAGGGAACAATCGTACGTCCGTCGCACGACACAACCATTGACACAAGACAGCCTTACGATGAACAGTTGTCGCACGTCCGTCGTACGATCGACGTACTCCGTCGTACGATACTAGCATTTTCGAACTATTAGCTGGTTTAAAAAATAAGGTTCAGCAGCTGGATATAATTAATCAAAACGTATTACCAAACTCTTAATTTTCGAATAATAATATTTTTGCACTTGCTAAATACTAGTATTAGACTGATCTACATGTATGCATAATCAATAGAATAATAAGAATGCATTTTGTGGTCCGCTTGTGGCAAACGCGGCATATTTTAGGCTTTGTTTGTTTCGAGATATTTTGGATGCCACATGTTATAAAAGAGAGAACAGTTAATTCCTAATTCATAAAATGTTGGAAATATTTATGAATTAATAAAACATGTTTAGAGTCTTTAGATATACTGGTATATTGTTACTAAGTATACATTTAATATAACTAAATATGGAATAAAAACATACATGATTGTTTATATTGTTATAACCTGCTAAGTGATTAAAGTATGTTGTTGATATGCATGTATGAGAACATTCAGGCAACTTCGAGATCTTAGTTCGTAGCTGAATTCATTTGTCATATGTACATTGCAACCTCTCCAGAGCAGCCCTCCACTGAGAAGCAACCTCTCTTAAGCAACATAAACATGTTGTTCGTGAAGAAACAATACAAATTTACCTCACCAGAACAACAACCTCTGTAATTTTATGTTTCCCAATATGTGTCTCTATAGAGAGGTTATATTGTTTTCAAAGTACACATTTTTCTCTAAGAATATGATTTTATCTTAGAATTGCACTATAGGGTATGATTTTTTGAAAAATTACATATATGTGTACGAGCGTCGTACGAAGATCGAGCGATTGTCGTACGACGGTTGTGCGATTGACTCACGGCTGTCGTAGGTTAGTGAATATACACAAGACTGTCGTGCGACAATCGCACGACCATCGCACGCCCATCGTACGTCCATCGCACGTCCATCGCACGTCCATTGCACGTCCATCGCACGATAGTGGTGTGATTCTAAGTGCCTAGTTGGACCTTATAATCACATCCAAATCGTGCGTCCACCGTGCGTCCATCGTGCGTCCATCGTGCGTCCATCGTGCGTCCGTCGTGCGACGATGTAGGGCATCGCACGACGGACCTACGACAGTCCCCCGCCGTAGAAAATTTTGAACATGTTAAAAACTCTACGACGAGGGTCCACGATTATGTTTTCCGTCGCACGACGGTCGCACGATGCAGAGATTCCTAAGTCCGCCGTGCGACGGACGCACGGTAGTCCTCAAATTTACATCGTAGACCCGTCGCACGTCCGTCGCACGTCCGTCGCACGTCCGTCGCACGACAATTGTGAAAGGGGTTTTATGTCTTCCGTACATGTCAATCTGATGTAGAAATTCCGGTGATAGTAAATGGGATATTGTCATCATTTGTCAGTCATTTATCTCAGAGGTAAAAGATAAAACGATATATATATAGTGATATATATATGTCTACTCAGTATTATGATTTGCGTTACATAAATATAGCACTGGCTACAGGATTCCATTTTGAAAGGTGAAATGCGTTGCATTCCTTCAGTATAATATATATATAGAGAGAGAGCGATTTGGATTAGATCGACTGCTATGATATTTTATGGATACAATTTCAAATTCCTGTGGTATAACCAATCGGCTTTATTATTATGGAGTATCGTCGAGGCGACATTGTGGGAACCAATTATAGAAAGTTTAAATATAGTTACTGTACAAAGTCTGCAGTTGCTGGCTGCATGCAGTATATCCATATACTCGAACGATGCTATAAATACTTCAACGTATATCAACATACAACCAACCAATATAACCTGGTTCATCTGAGGGCTTGACATCTTGACAGCTCTATAAATAAAGTCCATATTGACCACTCTATGAATACAGTACATCTTGACAGCTCTTTTGATATAGTACATTTTAACAGCTCTAAAAATACAGTACAGCTTGACAACTCTATACATATAGTACGTCTTGCCAGCTTAATAAAATACAGTACAGTTCGACTGTACATCTTGACAACTCTATAAATACGCCTTATAAAATACAGTACATTTTGACACCTCTATAAAATATACTATATCTGGTCAGCTCTATAAAACACAATTCATCTTGACAGCTCTATAAAATACAGTACAGCTTAACAGCTTAATCTAATAAGAACGTCTTGCCAGTTCTAATTGATTGAAGCACCTGTGATGCGGATACACTAACTGAAGTACATGTGATTGCGGAAGCAATAATTAAAGTTCCTGTGATTTCAGAAGCAATAATTGGAGAACAAAAACATGTACCTCTTATAGCTGAAGTTCTAAATGAAGCACCTGTGAATGCGGAAGTTCTAATTGAATTACCTGTGATTGCGGAAATTCTAATTTAAGTACCTTTGATTACAAGGGCACTAATCGTACATGTTATTGCGGAGTACCTGTGATTGGGAAAGCACTAATTGAATTACCTGTGATTGCGGAAATTCTAATTTAAGTACCTTTGATTACAAGGGCACTAATTGAAGTACCTGTTATTGCGGAAGTTGATATTGAAGAGTAAGAAACCAGTAGATAGCACAACACCAACAATATCACTGGTAAGGACACATATTGCAGCTATTCTACTCTTCTTTACCGATACTCGCTTGTATACAAATCTGTCTCTAGGTATACGACTATCTGGAATTGAATTAACAAACACGTTAACACTGTTGCTCAGTTACTCTTGAAAATTACCCGTTATGGACCACGTAGGAAAAACCAACGTATGCAACCCAAAAGGGGCTTCCGGTAGTGCACATGTTGTCAACAGTTTAACGAAAAAAGGTGATAATTTTATTTGTTATCGATGTGCGTTAAAATGGCATCGTTCTGTCAGATATTTCGCAGTGCCACCCTGTATACATTTCCAAACATGTACATGTATTTATCTTATATGTGTATGTAGAAAATTACGGAGAAATTTATTCTCCGTCAGGCGGTATGACTAAACATTAGCGACAGTTTGATGAACATGAGAAAATATTCTGTATTTTCACTTCAGTGGCTTAATTCCTGTTGTGGAAACATGGCGTACCCCTAATTCCACACATGTACCAAATTTAACGGCGAACTATTGGCTAGAACCATATTTATTGTCGAAAAACAAAATGGTGTGCACATGTTGTACGTGGTTTGCACATGTTGTGCTGAGAAGGGTTTTAAGTGCCGTATACAAATGTTGAGCTTAAATAGTTGTAAGTCATGCACACCTTCATTTCCTCTATGTGTATACAGGTTAAGCTGCTGGTTTTGTGCGAATTCACATCATAGCTGAATGTAATAGGTGAAGGTCAGTCTACCTAACTCTTGCTCAGAGCCATGTAGCTGTGGCACGGACGGGGATCGAACCCTGGACATATCGGTCTCAAGCACTCGCCATACCCCAGGCCCCCTCCTTCCATGCTAGTATATGTATGTACATTATAGTATAAATGTATTACATGAATATCAACATACATACCTTTCCAGATAGATAACTCAGGTACATGCCAATGAAGAATATCATCAACCATGTCGTACGTTAAAACATACGTTGTTCGACCATCTGTAAAAGTAGTTAAAGACGTAGATTATGGCACTGGTCCAACAACATTTGGTCTAAATTTTCTCAGCATGTAGTCTCGCATGTAACACAGTACTGTATTATACACTCGTATAAAATCCAGTTAGGATCTGGTGACAGTGACGTAGCCGTTTATGTCTACACATACGATTACAACCATTGTCTGAATAGGTAGTGCGAAAATAGATTGTTAGTTTAGCATTGAAATTATGGCTGTATGTTTAAGCCTTTATAATTGGTTTTACATCGTAATAGTGGACCCGAGCGCTGTTTCACTGTATTCTTACCCTCACTGGACTATACAATACGGCCCCACATTTATGTTTGCCATTATCACACAGCCAAATGTTTTGCATTGGACAACACAACAAGACACAGTAGGCGTAACACTTCTTTCTTTCCTCGGGACGTTTTTATGTTATTTGGCTTGGCTGTGCTTTAACATAAATTCACACATTCCTCCGTTTCCTCTATGTGTTTATTATGTAAAACTGCTTATTGTGTTAGAATATATTTTCGTCAACATGTCGTTCGTCAAACCAAACTGGTTAACTGACTATGTACATGTATATGTATTTCAAAAACAAACCATAAAATTGCTCCATGTTGGTGACCCCAACTCTACTCCCGGTTTCATCAAATGATACATGACCCTGTAAGAAATTTAGATTTTAGCAGAATGATGTATGTTCTATTCATGCATGTAAAGTTTTCAAACCATTATTCACACCCTTTCACTATTCTATTGTACATGGTGTACATAAATTAATTCAGGGGTAAGGGGTTACAAATGACTCTTTGTCAAACCACACCTTGGCCGTGCTGAATCAGAACAAAGGAGTCTGTTACGATGTTTTGCTAATGACACCAACATGCTTATTCTATTAAACATGCAGTTATAATAATACAGACCACTTGGAATCTGAAGGTTTTGAAGGTGGTGAATGCCAAACTCGGAAAACAAATTGGTGAATATAAGCGCATTGATACCAAAATAATGTAAGGGTGACAATCGCCTTTAACCCCCGTATATGATACAATGAAACTGTAATTTCGATACCCTTTTCACCTCTGATAAGACAATGCTTTGTCATTGCGATTTTTACGCTAAAAGAACATTTGAGAAATATGAGTTCGCGGCCGGTTACATGACATGTGCTGTTGTTTGTTATAACGCATACAATGGAAATCACATTTATTCTACATAAGGAAAGATTAGCGCACAGTTCTATGCTCCGAACGTTCAAAAAATGTTTTTGGACAAATGTTTGTCACATCTCTTTCCTGACGAAAATGCCTAGAACATGGTGTTTTGGTCAATACTCCGCTTCATATCCCACCACAATTACACCATTTGGTACGAAGTATGATACACCAGAATAGTAAATACCGACGTCTACGATCCTGTATCTGAATATACATTCTGAAATCTTGATGATAAAGCAACCCTAATTACATTCGGTCGATGTTTACACCGTCAATTGGTGTGGTCTTAAAATAGCTCAAAATAATGCTCCTACAAAACTGTTGATTTTGGTCCTAAATAAATAGCAAAATAAAAAACAGTCACTGTTTTTCGACATAATATTTATATACAAGCCTGAATAGAAACATTTCGATTAAAGTGTGTCAGCATGAAAATAACGTATGTTCAATACAGTTCAAATATAAGTGGGGCACCTCTCGTATTGCTGTAGAAAGGAATTGTTTGTTTTTTCTTACCGAAACTCCGTGGAATTTGACACGCTGCATTCCATGTAGAATACACTGTAAATAGTCTGCATTGTTGGTATAGTTATGTAAGGACAAACCTCTTGCTTCAAGAAACCCTTGACTGTTGTTCAATCCTAGTACAAAAATATACATGAACATGCATTTGTCTGTCAATTTGTCAACCTAAATTAAAATCTAAAAACAAATCTAAAAACATTGTTTTATTTTAATTTAAACAAGTCACGCGATACATCAAAATTAATGTGATTGCTTAAAGTAGCTGTCTGTTTTTATTGTTGTTGTTTGAGTTTGACTGGGACTGCCTTAAGTGTGTGGTCATTCAGTCTTATCCCCTGTCTTATTGGCCAATGACCGAAGGATTCGAGGAAAGAGACAGAAAGTTTGTGTGATACAAGGAACCCGGTTGTGCTTCTCTAGCGCAATCGGAATAAACGCCTTGGTTCTTAAACGTTCCCGGTGCAGCACCAATACACACAAGGATACCACTTGGTCTATATCAACCATTACATATCTAGTTTGGTAGGAAACATTGAATTGTTTCTTTACCGTTTCAGAAATGACTGTTCGATACAGTTGCTGATACAAATCAAAATTAAAATCAAAGCAATAACTCACTGACAAACCCTTTGACCGACATGTCGACGGGGGTATACTTACATAGTATGTGTCTAACAAGAATAAATGTCTTAGGTGTCTTACCAAGCGCTAAAGCCCAAACAGTGTCATATACCCAGCCAGAATATCGGGAATATTTAAAAGTTGAATTCTCCGCCATTTCCTTGATGACATCAAGTTGTTCCACAGGTGTCTGTTAACATTGCACAAGACGAATTTTGATTTAAAGTATAACAACCATCACACTTGTAATAATACAGCAAATATTGCATGAATTGAAAAAAGGTTTGTGATTCAAAATGGCGCTTTTGCCAGAAGTTGATGAAATGTACTTCGGGTTTGTAGTTGATAGAAACACTGTTGCCGGCTTCAAAAACAACCTCGATTACAAGATTTAAAATTAATAAGTTTATGTAAAAAGACATATGTATGAAGTTCAAAACAATTTGACATCATTACAGGCTTGTAAATAATGTCTTATTAGTTTTGTTGGGAACAAACTAATAGTTACCTAGAAATCAAATATCACGAACAAATGTTTGTCTAGCCTTGTTTAAAATCAAAGGCATGACCACTTAAAGATCAAATTAATTAAGTGGTGGCCTACATATACGAGCTGCGTTGATCCACGGACGCATAAATTTATGTGTTCCTACGGCAGCATGTTGATGCAATAATATTTTACAAGACTTTGTTGAAAAGTATGTTCATAATGGATACATACGTACAAGTAGATTTAGGGTTATTTTAATACCGATCATGGCTAAAATAAACTTTTTGGAGCAGAAGTCCACGTAAGCCTCGATCATTTCTTGTTCATAGTTTCTGGAAATATTGTACTGTTAGAGCCTTACCTTTCCATCGATGATAGTAGAATTAGGATGTCCAATTTTCTGATGATCCAAGCTGAACATACCATTGGCTGCTAGTTCTATCTGTTCTGTGGTACATCTTTCGTCTTCCGTCACTTTCTCCCTCCAACCATCATGTAATGTAAGGTTAGACAGTATCCATACATACGACGAACCATACAGACCAATATGGTATGCCTGAAATATCAACCATCATGTAATGTAAGATTAGATTGTATCCATACATAAGACGAACCATACAGATCGATATGGTATGCCTGATGCATTTGTCGTCTGTAAACAACGCAGTAACCAAACCTCAGTGGGTGCATGGTCGTTAGATTACGCCATTTACTTTTCTGGCGTAATATACTTCACATTCGTGTTCTTAAGGTAACGAACGGTGTGTTTGTGGTTGGATTTGAAGCTGTGTTTTAACCAAAATACCATTTTGTTGTTTAGTTTCACTTTCTTGTTCCACTTTGTGTTGTGAATTGTGGCGTATGTTGTTCTGTTCAGTGTGTTTTTGTGCTCAGTTGTTTCTGTTGAGGACTGCCTTCCCTGTCCGATTTTTCATTATATTTGTGTATACAAATGTAATATTGATATATTGGTTGTGTGTGGGAAGGCGTTGTGTGAGAGTTTGTGGATACAACATTTATAGCTATTCTGAACTTTCACGTTACAGCTATAATAAAAGTACACGACGTACTGCGTTCTCTGGTCATTAATGCGATCAGGTTATAATATTAATGTCAAGGGAAGCTTTTCGCTCGGTGCATTAGTCTTGTGGACTAATCAAGATTAAACGTTAAAGTACAACTAATTGTTATCATATAAAGCAACAAGTGAATGCATGTGTAATATCGCATGAGATGATTACAATAAAAAGCCTGGTCGTAATTCTGTAGTAGCATTACAACTCTTAACTTAAGACTTATAATTTACATTTTACATAATAATAACACTATTTCTTGAACTGCAACAGTTATGAATGACCGTGAAATGATGGAATGGTGTTAGATCTGTTCAATTAATTGACAGACATTACGCTAGTTGTCAAATGAATATCCTTAAATCAATTTTAACAGCAAGTTAGGATCACATGGTCCAATGGATTAGCTTGAAAGGCATCGCCAACTGTGCACCTTCGACAAATAATCAGGCGGACCTACAGTATTTCTGCTCTGGTGTAATGTCAGTTGGCTCTACTAGTACTTGGCGGATTATTTTGACAATCAGGGCCGGAATTACAACCAATATAGTTCAATTTTGAACCCTGAGTCATGACCTATCCGACTAGTCCATTTTGGCGGGTAGACTATGATTTATTACGTTCGCATGTCATTATTCATTGATATGATTCTTACAGATATCTGTTTGTAATCGAATTACAGTTTTGCGCAGTCCGCAACGTTCAGAATTCCTAACCAAGAATTCGGTGGTTCAAATCCCCAGTTCGCTGGGTTTTTTAAAAAAAATTAATTATAAGTTTAAAGTTTTTCTTTCAATTTATCCATGGAAATGTGTCGATTCAATATCTTTCATTTTCACTAATTTCGATCGTTTGTGTATCCTGAGCTTACTGACAATGTTAATACTAGTTTTATACGGATTTTGCAAGTTGTGTGCATTTAAAAAATATAAAATAAAAATGTTTCGATGGGATTCGAACTCGCCCTGGTCTAAAATAAATAGTTTTACAATCAAGCGCTTTACCGTCACGACCATTCAGATACACGAAATATTTTTCCTTAATTATATTAGTTATCTTACAGGTCAAACCTATACCAACCTATATCGATTAATGGTTGAAACCTTAAAAGTGCAGTCACGGCTCAATGCTCGAAATCGAGCTATAGTTACACTTAGCTCTCAACTATTCTAATTCGTTATTTTGAGGTTCATAGTGATATTGTTTGAGAACAAGAAGTTGTAATCAAATTAAATTCGTAGGAACAGAATTTTATTTTGGCTTTTTTCATAGTGTAATTTAGTGTACTTGTAAGCTATAAATGTAATTTATCAGTCTGAGTGCTGAGTGTGGCACTCATGTTCAATAATTATATCTGTACCTCACAAATAGTACACAATGTCAAAGAAAATGTATCAAATGATATTTTCAAATAACAATTTTATCCATTTTTCTCATTAAGATATGCAATCTAGCACAAATATTAGCTCATTATATGACATTCTTAATATCTGAGTGCGGAGTGTAAGTATTTGTCGTGATTCCAGGTCCATGTCTTCTTACGTGGTTCCACAACAAGTCGTAGACAGTCTAGATACAGTAAGGCATTGTGGCATTCCGAAAAATGTGATAGAAACATGTCACGTGTCGTCTAGAAAATGCACAGGAAGACGTGCGTATTCGTCAGTTGTGTCAAAGCCAGATATTTGGTGTATAATTGGACTACATGACTGTATATATATGTATAAGTCGCTAGCTTAGAAATAGAAGGTCGTTAGTACTACTTTATAAGACTCGTGCATATTTGACATATGCATCTCAAGGCGCTTCTTATGAGCTTATTGTCATAAAAATCGGAAGTTGTCATGTTGACCAAACTGAAGTTTGAAAAGCTTGTTTTCCATAAATAAAGAGTAGTTTTCGAGCGATGTACATGTATTATTGGCTTACCTCACATAATACCTGTCTTGCAATGTCCCCGGGTATAGAGGCGGTTATGATCCTCACGTTAAATTGCTGAAACAATTACACAAGAGAAATGTTTAAATGATGAACGGTCCATTTGTGTTCAAGAAATAAAAAATACCATGTTAATGAATACTTGTATACGGTCAGATTCGATTGTGCACGATTGGCAAACTTATAGCAAAAAGATAATCGGACTGGGAAGGCAGCACTTAACTAAAACAGCAGAACACAGAAAACATAAAAACATCACATACCAAAATTACACTACAAAATGCCAAACACACAACTGAACGAGAAAAAGAACTATCAAAAAGCTGAAAGACATAGTTTCAGCTGTAAAGAAGTTGAATTTGGTACTCTTTCTTGTGGCTACAGGCTGAAATAATGGTTGCACTTTTTTATTACTTTCTTGTAGACCATCAGCGCCTCCTCGATAGCCTTGTGGTTAAGCGTTTGCTTCGAGTCTGGGAGGTCTCGGATTCGGTCCCTGGCCGCGCCATACCAAAGACGAAATGAAAAAATAAAATGGTACCAGAAAGTCCCTTGCTAGACGCTCAGCATAAAAGGGAAACTGGCTTCTCTTCTCTCAAATTTGTAAAATTTATAGATCTATATTCATAAATATATAAATTTACATTTTTTTTAAAATCTTAATCAATGATACAGTTACCTGTGGTTATGAAGGGTTATTAAGACGGAATTAACGTCGGTTACGAAAGGTATTCATAAAATTGTAGTTTTCTTCGTGTAATTAATTAAATGGAAATAAAAGTAAGATGAACCACTGTCTTATTTCTAATAATGATACACTGCATCTCACGATGCTTTCAGATCTCCAAGATAGCATACAATTAGTTTAAACATATTTGTTGTTGCTAGATGAGTACAAACATAACAATATACATTACTGCGGTATACCGTACACCAGCTATTACACGTTAATTTGAGTAATATCATTACTTTTCGCGACATTGGACTGAAAACGAGTGTAAGTTCAGCCACGATATTTACCAAACGACCGATTCTTTCACGCATCCCAGATGATTTTAAGCATCTTCAGATATCTATATAGCCATAGCAGACATCAAACTGTAGTAAGCTTGAATGCCTTGAAATAGGCGGCTACTGAGATCACTCTCAAATGTTTATAGTGATGCTTGAAATGTGTTTGGGATGATACTAATACAAAGGTATAATTGTTATTGAATTGAGCATTCTTTTTGTGATGAACCAAAATATGTTTAATTCAAATTTCAGTAAAAATGACGAAAGTACAAAAAAAGAAACTTACTATAACACATACAAGTAACTGTACAGAGTATTGATTTTTATTCTACCGAGTATTGCCGAGTATCGTGTTTGTGTACGGAGTATTGAACAACATTTTGACTACATTACTTATTTTATCGCCATATCCGGTGTAACGGTATACCACAGTGTACATACATGATTGTATAGTTTCCGATTAAAAATAACATGCTTCGTTTACAAATACCACGTTCCAAATAGTTAGGCACGTTCAACAAATCACGGATGTTCAACCGAAAAATTGGATATGATGCTTAGTTTTGTGAAAAAAAACAGTCTATAGATATTAGAAATATAGAACAGACTTTTAGGAACATGCATTTTAGTTTTTTGATAAAAACACAGGGCCATTTTAAGACTGTCGTGAACCTTGTCCTTAGACATTATAAGGTTAAAAAGCGTAAATAATGAAACAACGTTAAAGGTAGAATACTTCGAATGAAGGGTGTTTTAGACTAGCATCGCTTGTCCCATTTTCCGACATAGTCTACAATATTTTGAGAGTAGGGAGACAATTCCCTGAAATCGTTCATCAATCGTAACTACTCGGGTCTTTCCGTTATGATTTACGGCAGTAATGTCCGAGGTGTCCCGATTGGTCGTTCATTATATAGAGGATCTTGCATGAGTGCTCATTACATACGAGTTTTATTAAACGAGTGGACAAAATGATATGACACGAGGCTTTGCCGAGTGTCATATTGTTTTTGTCGACGAGTTTAATAAAACTCGTATGTAATGAGCACGAATGTAAGATTCTATTTATCACATAACCTTAGAAAACGCTCATTATTGTTCAAAAGTATGATGTACGCCGCATATGTTTCAGCAAAAATTCAGCGGTACATTGAGCGCGACGTCATGGCGACGTTGATATTATTCTGACGTCATTGACGGATCAATGCATGGATTGGCTAACGTCACGTCAAGCTAATTTAAATATTTATTGCACAGTCTGGGAGTGCCGAACGATATTTACGTCACGGCTTTACGGCACTCCTGGACCGCAGGTTATGTGATAAATTATAAACTTACCTTGAATGCTTCTATAACGCTTCTTATACTGCTGGGTTTGGATACAATTGCCGATGTAACCAGAGTCATATTGTTCTCGTACAACTTCTCATGGAATGAGTTCATTTGCTGAAAGTAATACGAGAATTGACCAATGCTAGCTCTCTTAGCACGAAGGTGCGCCAATGTTGGCTAATCAGAGACCTCAAACCAGAAGGTGGGTCAATGTTGGCCAATGAGAGCTCAGAATACAAGACGACGTGTTAATCTTGTCCAATAATAGCTCAGACTGCCAGAAAGTGTATGAATGTTGACCAATGAGAGCTCAGAATGCCAGAAAGTGTGTCAATGTTGACCAATGAGAGCTCAGAATGCCAGAAAGTGTGTCAATGTTGACCAATGAGAGCTCAGAATGACAGAAAATGTGTCCATGTTGACCAATGAAAACACACTGTGCCAGTTGTGTTAATCTTGACTAATGGTAGCTCACTATACCAGAAGGTGTGTCAAATAATGACCATCAGAGCATATAATGTCATGTGCTACCAGTATTCAAGAAGGTGTGCCGATGTTGACCAAAGGGAGCTCACTATATCAAAAGGTATGCCCATAATAATCATCAAAGCAGACATGTACTATGCCAGAAGGCGTATCAATATTGACCAATGAGAGCTCATTATCCCAGAAGGTGTGTCAATAATGACCAGTCAGAGCATACATGTACTATTTCAGAAGGTGTATCAATATTGACCAATGAGAGCACACTATCCCAGAAGGTGTGTCAATAATGACCAGTCAGAGCATACATGTACTATTTCAGAAGGTGTATCAATATTGACCAATGAGAGCTCACTACCCCAGAGGGTATGTCAATAATGACCAGTCAGAGCATACATGTACTATTTCAGAAGGTGTATCAATATTGACCAATGAGAGCTCACTATCCCAGAAGGTGTGTCAATAATGACCAGTCAGAGCATACATGTACTATGTCAGAAGATGTATTAATATTGACCAATGAAAGCACACTATACCAGAAGGTGTGTCAATAATGACCAGTCAGACCATACATGTACTATTTCAGACGGTGTATCAATATTGACCAATGAGAGCACACTATCCCAGAAGGTGTGTCAATATTCGCAAATGAGAGCAAACTGTGGCAGATATGTTAATGTTTTTACTATAAAGAGTTCACTTCACCAGAAGGTAATGTTCTCGACAAGCTTCGTCCCTGGTTAAAATCCGACCCCTCGGGTGAGATATCCTTATTCTACATAGAAGCCCATGGTGGAGTCTTATAATCTCAGAAATTTCTTAGATTTGTTCTTACATTGCAAGTTGTATTTAATCAATAAGCATCTTATCCCAAAATATTCCTTAACTCGATAGGTACCATGGTACTGTTTTATCAAACCACTTACGGAAATCGTTATTTTACGTTCAAACTCAAACATATTCTTTCAAACGTACACATTAGTGACAGATATGGTTTGAACGAGGTGCTTTACTGAAAGGTTATTAATATTGAATAACCGTTTGTCACAATTTTTAGCGGTAAAAGAGCTATAAAGAATTTAATTTTGAACGTAAATTAAAATTCCGTGAGTGCTTTGATAAAACAGTACCCTTATGTTCTATATGTAATATATGTAATAGACATTCAAACACCATTGACACCATTTGATAGCATGTGTCTATCGTCTATCGTCTATTGGTAGATTCCTCCACTACTCTTTGGAGCACCACTCTTCAATGTTAAAGTTGAAGAATGTAGTAGTTGTTGTTGTTGTCGGTGGCTATAAAGCCCAATATCCGTACGTTCTTCTTGATGGGTGTACATACGAAGTGTTTTATCATGTAAGTAGAACTGTTATTGTGTAACATATTTTCATGCACTTTTGTGTAAAATATTGTTCAGAATATTTGAAACTGATACTTGCAGTAGAAATACGAGAAAAAAGGTGTATACGAATCACTTAGACACCCTTCGTACGTGCATAGGTGTATAGCACGGAGAATTTGACTTGATCCTGAACGCTATGCATGAATATATTACAAGGTTCTTGCGTTGAATATATCAATTCCCTCGAGCAAATCGTGCAATATCGGTCCTTTAGAGTTGTGTTGGTATTACACCTCGAGCGTATGAAAACATACAACCGGGGTAATAAATACATGTATAGACAATATATCAGCAATGAAATTATGCTATTAGAAGGTCGAGAGTCGTGTCAAATTCTCCGCACCATACTAAAATATATTCTGTTCTTTTCAAACACCCAGTTTACCACTATCAGTACACTTGTGACAAATCAGTTACCAGCAGTTTGCAAAAGAACAAGTTAATAAGTACCGGTTGATAGTATCTTTAATTGGCAATAGCATCTGGAATTACGCTGTAAATAGGCAGCAATATAATGAAGAAAAAAATGAACTACATTTCAAAAAGATAACAGAAAATCAGACAGGGAAGGCAGCACTTAACTAAAACAGCCGAGCACACGCGTCGATTACGGCCTCCTTTCGACGGGGATCTGCTAACCGTTCGAGAACAGCTTTACGGGAGCCGTATTAGAACGTTCTGTTTTTGAAGCTGTATTCGAAGGGAGCATATTCGGTGCGCCAACAAGTCACACGGTCGACCATGTGCCGGTACCTACATAAACCATTTATCTTGGGTTATGTCCTATTGCGTAGGTTTCCATATTGATGTTTATGCAAATCAAATCAAAAGTGAAAATTGAATCACAGTAAATTATTACTAATCACATTTAATGAAGCTCTAAAAGCAAATTACTTACTCCATATAGTTTATACTTTTATGATATGTTTTGATAATAAAATAAAAACCCATCATTAATTTATATATAACCGACATGAAAGTGTGATAGAAAATGGAACGGAAATTATCCCCATATTAGGTTAGACGCATTAAAGCCTCATTAAATCACTCCCAAAACTCTTTTTCAGATCATCCATTAAACACAAGGAATTAGGATGTTTTTCACAAATGACAAATAATTGACGACAGAATGTTAACTATATCTGTTACGCACATTTCTATTATCAATATACAATGTAGTCGTATTCAGCAAAATACGAGGCCCGTCCAAGCAGGCAACAATATTCTAGAAGTTCGAATATATAATCAACATATCACATGATGTCAAATACGAAAATACAAATTAATATTTTTGTAAATGTTTATGATACTTACGGACATATCGATTTCATGTTGAAAGGCTATCGTGCCGACCCTTGTCCAGCCGAAATGGTTCATCAATTTTATTCTAATATGATTCAGCGTTTCTGAGACTTGGTTTACTTTGAACAATGTAGGGAATAATGATCTATCCAATGTTGTAGCTGTGGTGGCAATACTCGACATCTACACAGAGAAAGTTCAAGTTTCACAAAAATAATTAAATATTTTCATATAATTTATCAACCGCCAAACTTGTAGTGGTTTTTTTGCATTCTAAAGTATGACCCTACGAAATGATATTTTACCAAAATCCACTAAATCTAATCCCCACGAAAATAAGAGATTTTACATCAAATTATTAGTCGTTGAACATTTCATTTTAGCAACTTATGATAAAGTATGCTTTTATAAAAAAGCACATGCGATATGTAAACAATAAGCGGGTGACGGGTGCTTGATTAAGTGGTCGGGGATTGCTACCCAAAGCCAGTATTTATAAAGTATCTAAGTGGAAAACTTTTGCATCCAACAAATGCAAGAATAGCCCATGCTTACATATAATAACTATTGTAGTTTCTCAAATAATGCTTTAGAGGTAAGTTAAACCTTATTTTAACAGAACCGGGGGTTTCAGCTATATAGCCATAGAGGAAACCAATGTGTGAATCGCCGTTAAAACACAGCTACAGAATATAACTTAATAGCTCTCCGAGGAAGAAAATAGTGCAGCAGTTACTTTAGTCTTGTAAGAATCGAAACCTGTGTTTATCATAGTCACTTGTTCGAATGGAACATTAAATCACGAGTGGGTAGTTACTACGCATACGAACTCGTGACTGTGCATTATTCTACGATATCATTCATTGTATCTTAAATGCTCTTGATATTCTTGTTTAGCTGGTACATTTACAAACGTTTTAGACTTTAAGTAAAACGTTGTTTTTTTCTAACTGCTTGATGCTTTATAAATAGGAGCCCAGGATTCTATTTTTTCTGGTATTGTAGATATTAATTACCTCTATAATATTATAGAAAGGAACAATCTGTCCAGTAATGGAGAGCGACTGGGAGAAGTTGGGTCCGATAATCGCCACTTTGGAAGGTGCATCTTCCGCCAGCCGTATGGTTTGTATTGCTGCAAGTCCTGGCTTTCCCTGTCATAGAGCAAACAAGAACATTTTATACAAGTGAGAGCCTTATAGTTTGTATTGCTACAAGCCCTGGCTTTCCCTGTCATAGAGCAAACAAGAACATGTTGTACAAGTGAGAGCCTTATAGTTTGTATTGCTACAAGCCCTGGCTTTCCCAGTCATAGAGCAAACAAGAACATTTTGTACAAGTGAGAGCCTTATAGTTTGTATTGCTACAAGCCCTGGCTTTCCCTGTCATAGAGCAAACAAGAACATTTTGTACAAGTGAGAGCCTTATAGTTTGTATTGCTACAAGCCCTGGCTTTCCCAGTCATAGAGCAAACAAGAACATTTTGTACAAGTGAGAGCCTTATAGTTTGTATTGCTACAAGCCCTGGCTTTCCCTGTCATAGAGCAAACAAGAACATTTTGTACAAGTGAGAGCCTTATAGTTTGTATTGCTACAAGCCCTGGCTTTCCCAGTCATAGAACAAACAAGAACATTTTGTACAAGTGAGAGCCTTATAGTTTGTATTGCTACAAGTCCTGGCTTTCACTGTCACAGAGCAAACAAGAACATGTTGTACAAGTGAGAGCCTTATAGTTTGTATTGCTACAAGCCCTGGCTTTCCCTGTCACAGAGCAAACAAGAACATGTTGTACAAGTGAGAGCCTTATAGTTTGTATTGCTACAAGTCCTGGCTTTCACTGTCACAGAGCAAACAAGAACATGTTGTACAAGTGAGAGCCGTATAGTTTGTATTGCTACAAGTCCTGGCTTTCACTGTCACAGAGCAAACAAGAACATGTTGTACAAGTTACACAATAACATTCAGCTAACGTCGGATTGTTCGGACATGTGGCATGTCGTCTGCTTGGTCGTTAGTAATCAGATCAGTCTATTTTATGTACGGGTAACTTTAAGCTAAGTATATGCGATACAATCTTAGCAATCCCTGACTGCATCAGTGCACGTACCGTAAAATTATAGAAAACATTATTTGAAAGGAATTTACCGTTATACATGCACATGTATAGTCCAGTTAGGATATTGTGACAGTGACGTTGCAGTTTAAGTGTACGCAAAAAATCACAACCATTGTCTAAACAGGTAGAGCGAAGTTTAGTATGTTAGTTTAGCATTGAAATTATGGTTGTTTTTACAGTATAAGCTTTTATAATTGGTTTTACAACGTTATAGTAGACTCGACCGCTGCGTCACTGAATTTTTATCCTGACTGGACTATAATTGTAATAACTATGATATAAGTAAACTTCTAGGTTATGTATATTGTTGTACCTTAAACTGTGGACTACAGTGCGCTCAGGATAATGTGAAAGGCGGGAAAATTTGGTATAGTCCACAAAGGTGGATTAAAATTATGTGCATCATTTGTCAGTGATGTTTTGAGTGCAATACTGATATTATCTGTTTATTTAAGTGATTTGTAAAACCAATTTCGCCACAGTTGACCAAACCGATTCATGTTTGTAAATATCACATTACCCTGGGTGGACTATATAAAAAAGATTATATTAAGTCAGACAGGCCCGGGAAAGCAGCACTCAACTTAACCAGCCGAGCACAGACAACATTAAAAACACACAACGCACAATGCCCAACTGAACCAACCGAGCACAGGAAACATAAAACACATAAAGACACAATGCCCAACTAAACAAGCACAGAACCGCCCAAGTCCAAGTTGTCGAAAAGTATAATAAATTATTACTAGCTGAATGACCCAGTTTCCACAGTAAAAGGACTATGATGCCTAGTTTGATCTGTCATAAATCTTAAAACGAAGAAAGGCCCAACACACTACCGACCAAGAAAATTAAACATCCCTTGTCAACTGTTGAAAAGCTCAATAGAAAAGATTCAGCAAACAAAAGGCGGGACGCCTACGCTGAATGACCTAGTTACAACAGTAAAACTGCTGAACTACATAGTTTTAGCTTCCTAAAAAGTCTAAAAAGTTAAGTAACAATATTAAAACGTTAAAAGGCCCGATTTCAGTAACAAACAAGAGCCGTCACAGACGGGTTATCGTCTCGTGGGGCATTTGTCACAGAAAAAATGCTTTAAAATATGTTATTATTCTTTGCCACTACACTGTAATAATAAGATTTATTTATCTATGAATTTTCAAATTGATATATCCAAAACTGTTTGAGGTATGGCCTGGACAAGATTTAAGTATGAAAAAATACAAAGGGGAGCAACTCTAAAATAGGAATAAAGAGTTGTGGTTCTTGGGCACTGCACATCCTCTCAATGAGATCTATTCAGCTATGAAGTTTCAAATTGATATCTCTTATACTGTTCAAGTTATGGCCCGAACAAGAATTAAGTATGAAAAATTACAAAGAGGAATAAGTAAAAAAATATGCAATAAAGAGTTATGGTTCTTGTACACTTCACTTACAATCAATGAGGTATATTCACCTATGAAGTTTCATATTGATATCTCTAATACTGTTCAAGTTATTGCCCGGACAAAAGTGTGACGGACGGACAGACGGGCGGACGGGCTGACGGAAGGACGGACAAAGCGGCGACTATATGCTCACCCTTCGGGGAGCATAAAAATCTGAAAGCCATAAGCGGATGACTTAGTTTCAATAAGTAGAATGACGTAATTGAACAAATCGAGATATGACGTAATGAACAAGTCATTAAGAATTGCAAGCAATACAGAAGTCCCCTACCGACTTTCAATGTTTATGTTGCCATAGCAACCACAATTCCCGTCAGAACTAAAACTGACGGACTGATGGCAAACCTATAGTCCCCTCCGGTCAAAAACCGGTAGGGGACTTACAACTACGTTAAATAACCTCAGGGGACAGAAAACTACCTCCATAACTCCACAGCTGTACATCAACTAATGAACGAACCAGGTAGGATGCGAATTGCGGGGACGAAATAGTTAGAGGACAACCAGCAAATACGAATAAATAACTCCTAGCTCATGGGCGTAGGAGAAGGGGGGACCGGGGGGCTGCCCCCCCCAATGTTAGGACAGGGGGGGGCCAACATATCGTTCCCCTCCCCCCCCCCCCCCAATAATTCAGACCATATTCATAATTTTCCGCCTATAATAGTCTTGTAGTAGGTAATTTGCCTTTTATCCTTCGTTCAAAGGTATAAAATGTGAGTTTTAATCTATGAAATATGTAATCACGTAACTGTTGAAAAGAGCTAAAAGAACTAAAGAAATACATTGTAAGATAAAGTATGCACCAGTTCCTATATTGCTTTCAAACTTTGTCATTGCTATGTTAAATTCCCTTACTAAACCACTTAACTCTAAGAATTCGGGCATCTGTGCAATAATAAGTAAAAATATTTACAAAATAAGGACTTAATTTTGATTGATCTTGTAACAAAACATGTCTTGTAAAATACCAAAAAATTATCTCAGAACGCACCAGATTGCTCCAATGTTTTAACAAAATTCTCGGGGGAGCATGCCCCGGACCCCCCCCCCCCCCTACTTACAATAATAATAATAATAATAATGTTTATTCAAGTAATTTAGGCCTCCGGCCCATAATACATAGCAATCAATGGCAAACAATTGAAATGAAACCCAAATTATATACAAAATATATACATAATGACTTACATCGCATTTCAATATACATGAATACAACAACTTAATATAATTTCGTGAAATAGTATCATAATGATATGGATGAAGTATCTAGCATAATTATGCCCTATTACATTACTTGTACTAGTGGTGACAAAATTTTCTATATTCACTATCATGCGCGCGCACAATCACACACTCACGCGGATATAACCGCACATACATCTGTACAAACAATCCGCACGCGCGCACATACGCCCGCACGCACGAAACATTCGCATATATAAACATAATAACGTGTATCTCAATTCAACTATGCACCATTCACGCTCTCACGCACACACGCACGTTATATTTCACATAATGTTATGTTATGAGGCATGATAAAACAAGAAAGAAGTTTACAGAGTAATGCAAATAGGGAGTAATTCTCTTCTTGTTTTTTTTTTTTTTTTTTTTTATTGATTGGCTGATTTTTTTAGGAGGAAAAAACTAAGCTTCCAAGAGGGAGTTTCTTTTTTCAAACATTTCGTATGTAAACTTTGCGATATTAATGAGAGTAACTGTAACATCCGTTCCAACTAAATTGTAGAAAACTTCTAAATTGTTTTATTGTTTTCATTGATTATTTCACCTAGATAATGATCACGAATTTTTTGATAGGCAGGACAATTCATAACAACATGAAATTCATCCTCAATTGATTCTGTATCACATAAATGGCATAGCCTGTCTTCGTATGCTATATTGTTATGTCTGCCAGTTTCGATTAGTAAATTATGCTTGGAACATCTTAATTTAGAAAGTGCTACTTTAAATTTTATATGGATATCGAGCGTAAGATACTTTTCAACTTCTAAATGAGTTTTAAAATACTTATAGTAGTGTGCTTTTCTTGAATCGTTAATTTCTGAATGCCAGTTTTGGAGGGCGCAGTCCTTTACACGTTGTTTGAAGTTGTACAGAAATAAATTTTCATTACCAACATCTTGTGCTATCCAGACATAACCAAAACCAAATTAAAACAATAGATGTTTGATTTTACTAGCCCATGTTGTTCCTCCGACTTCGTCTAGATTAAAAAGCATAAGGTAGCATTGTTTAGGATATCTATTGTTATTCATACGTAAAAGACGTAACCAGTATTTGATACATTTACTATAGTAAGTAATATACATAGGATAGCGACCATATTCACCTTTAGCGATAGCATGAGACGTGTTCTGAAACAATTTCAGATATCTAGTGCAAAATTGATTGTGAACATTTTCTATTTGGGCTGAATATTCAAAGCCCCAAATTTCAGAACCATATGTTAGTATTGGTGATACCATAGTGTCAAATAATCTAAATTTTTCTTTATGTTCAAAGTAACCTACCGAGTTTTGAAGTTTGTTAATTGTGATAATTGATTTTTTGCTTTGCAATGCTAGTATGTTCTTCGCCTTTGACCAGCATAGTTTTGGAGTAAAGTACAGACCCATAAACTTATAGAATGACACCGCTTCAAGTTGTTCTCCATTGTAATACCATTTTTCATTACCACGTAAATAGCCCCCATTTCTGAAAACTACAACTTTTGTTTTCTTTAGATTAATATTCATTCCAGTTTTCCTACAAAAGGTTGAGATAACATTAATCTGAGATTGTAACAGTCTTACAGTGTCACTACAATTAGCCATGTCGTCAGCATATAGTATTGCAAAAATATCATCAACATCCTCTGATATATGTATTCCATTTAAGCATTTTAGTTTCAATTCATCAATTAAGTCATTTATGTATAGATTAAATAGAATTGTACTCAGTTTACAGCCTTGCCGGCAACCAATGTTACATTTAAATTCATCGGTATACGTATCACCAACCCTTACACATGATGTTAGGTTGTTGTACATTTTCATCAGTAAAGATAGCAGCTTACCACCCATACCTTTCCGTATAAGGCAAGTGAAGAGATTTACATGATCTATAGTGTCGAAAGCTTTTGAGAAGTCTACAAAGAGACAATAAAATCTACCACGCTTTTTACTTGTATATTTTTGCACCATAGCTTGTAAGGTAAACATGTTGTCAATTGTGGAGAATCCGCTTCTAAATCCAGATTGAACTTGGTCAATTTTATTGTTATTTTCAGCCCAATATGTGATTCTGTTATACATTAAGCCTGTAAGAATTTTATTTAACGTGTCAATAAGTGAAATTCCTCTATAATTGCTAGGATTATGTAGTGATCCTGATTTATGAAATGGACACAGTATGCTCTGTCCCCAAGACGTAGGAAATTCTGAATTGTTCAGCACTTTATTATATAATTCAAGTAATATGTCGGTGGTATAAGGAGATGTGTATTTTATCATCTCTGGTAGAATGCCACTGGGACCTGAAGATTTGCCTGTCTTTAATTGTGAAATACTTTTATTTAATTCCTGCGACGAGAATGGTCTATTGAAAATCTCATCCGTATCCTCATTATTTGGTACAATTTGTTCATTGATAGAGTCATTATTGATGTGTTCATTCTGCAGTAAATGTCTAAAATGGTTATACCAATCTTGTATTGAAATCGAATCTTCATTATTTTTCGAGTTTATATCCTTAAATCTGACCTTTTTGACCGTTTTCCAGAATAGATTGGTATTAGAGCGCGACTGAATTAGTTCTTGTTTATATTTATGTTTTAATTCATTTTCTTGTTGTTTACAGTATCCTTTAAACCTATTTCTGCTCTGAATATATTTGTCCAGGCTGTCACTAGTATTCAAAAATCTAAATTTTCTCAGTTTTCTTAATTTGTCTGATTTTAATCTATTACACTCATCATTCCACCATTTAGGTTGTAATTTTTTAGGTTTGTGATTTCTAAGTTTACTAGCCATATTATCAGCAGCATTATGAAACATATTCACAATTGTGTCAACAGCTTGATTTATGTCAGTAGCCATAGTGCGTATAATGTTATGCATTGCAAGTAGGAGTGTTTGTTTTACATTTTCTACAAAACCATCTTTTTTCTCACTATCCCATTTAAATCGCTTAAATACAGTGTTACCATCCGATAGTCTTTGGTTTACATTGTTGTGCATAGCTATATTGGTTGGAAAAGTAAATTGACATTCCAATGGAAAATGATCAGACTCGTGCCTGTCTCCGATAAATTCGTAATGTAAGAAAACACTTCTGAAGATGCTATATAGTAATCTATCAGGCTAGAGCCATCGTTTGCAGTTGAAGTAAAATTACCCAGATTGTCATTGTCCGTTCTACCATTCACAATATGAATACCAAAGACTTTACAAAGTTCTATAAGCGAATAGCCATAATTATTACATACAACATCTCTAGACTTTCGAGGTATATCAAAAGTGTCATTGTCATATACAACATCGCTGTCGTTAAACACAAACTCAATATCGTCATTATCAATAATGTCTTGCAAAATACCACAACGAGCATTAAAGTCACCTGCTAAACATAAATTATCGTCTGGGAATTCTGAGACAACTTGTACAATATTTTCTTGGAGTAGCTCTATACCACTATCAGTGTTAGCACCGTATAATGACGACCCTTCCGGAGAGATATAAGTAAAATACATAATCACACTTTTAGTAGTATGTAACAAGTCTTTGTCTAGTCTTATGAGAATGCAATTTTCAAGATGATCGAATACTCTTTTTACAAAACCGTTCTCTAACAAGTTAGTTTTAACAAAAACACATACACCACCTGAAAATCGACCTTTATTATTTGTCTTTTTACGATTATTATTGAAACAAGTGTACCCTTGTAAAAAAGTATCAAACTCATCTGCGCATTTCGACCATGTTTCGTTCAATGCACAAATATCAAAGCTATATAGATATGATAAAAAAGACGCATTTTGCACATATTTAGCTAGTCCATGTATATTCCAGCACACTGTATTAAGGACAAACTCTTGATAAGTCCGGTTTGTATCGTGGCCTTGACCGACATCCTATTTGACTACTGGTCTTATGTCCTCAATTTCTGCATCATACTCAAACACTTCGCCGTTTATCACAAGTTTATCATATTTAAGATATGCTCTATTCCCATGCTTCAGTTCTTGTTTTAGGAAGGTCTTTAAATTGTATCTGGCTTTACTAACAATACTAGTTAAAGATAGGGTTCAATTGTGTGACCCGGTAGGTATTATGACATGCAAATAACTTAGTAGATATACCCTACCTTAGTGATTATAAACACAAACATTCACCATAAGTTATTAACACTTAATGTGACCCCCATACATCTAAAAAAAAGTATCGCCCCCTCCCCCTTGAAATTATGACATATTATTGATTATTTAAAATTGAAAAACTCCACTGTAAACGGAATTGGCGTTTAAATCCAGATACAAGCCCATATTATAATACTTAAACAATATACGAAACTACCGGAAGTAGCACCGCCCAACAGAAACAGCGGGACACGCAGGGACACGCGAGAACAAAAAGGCACAGACAATATATAACTTCACTCGAAAAGGCGCGGAACATGCCCAACATAAAACAAACTAGCACAGGAACATGTAATACAAAACCGGGCATCTAATCCCGAAAGTCTGCTGCTTAAGTCGTTCAAACTAAAACGGAACAAGAGCCAGTTGGTAAGAAATTAACAACCGGACAACACACACAACACAAGGACAATCCACAACAGACACGGAGTATATGCAATTTTGATAGATACGAAGCAGCCTTGTGCTGGACAACGAATTTGCAGAATTGCACATACAAAATTAACAAAGTTTAACAAAAAGGCACAGTGGCCAAATATTTTTGTATTTTTTTCTAATTATACCATAAAGTGGACAATACATACACAGAGGAAGGTTGACTTAGGGGTTTCCGCCTTGGTACGGACAGTGACACATGCCACTGGGGGCTTAAACGTTTTACAGTGCACCAAACCTCATACTTACCCAATAGACAACCTTATAGAACAGGACAGTGTAAATAAATGTTTCCCGCCATGTAATGCCCTCTAATAAAAAGGCCACAGTGACCGGTAATAAAGGAATGTAAAACATGAAACATTATATAAAAGACGTCATCGAGTAGCACAGAAAGTACCAAATGACCTATCAGAAGTCAGAGCAACAAGAGAGCAACAGACAGGCATCAATGCCAGACGTCCACAAAGGCTTGAGGTTAGGCATATCATAGAGTCTGTATATTTTCTGGTCATCGCACAATGCAATAAGAAGCATAGTGGTGAGCTGTAAATGGACCCACTGCTAAGCATGCAGTCCGTTGCAAAATTAAAGGGTCATATCCTCTACTCGGGAAACGTTTTATGATCTTGAGAAACACATCAGATAGTCCGGTCTATAAATGGGATATTTAGGTAAGACCCGGTATTGGACTGTATAGTTAATATTTTTTGGTATTCTGTTAGGGAATATGTTATTATTGAAGAATCTGAATGATGCCCAGCTGGCACCATTGAGCATTTTGAAAAATTCAAAATGGCGTCCAAGATGGCCGCTAAAATTCGAAAAAATGCGATGGGTGCATGAAATAAGTTACAAATTGCTATTTTTGAGTGTTGATTGTATTTTAGATGTTAACACATAATTGTTAATATAAATTTATCATTAGTTATTGATTTAGTAAATCTTAGATGGCCCCATGGCAGCTGGAATCCAAATCACGGCTATAATGTCCGCCATAATTGCCAAATTGTACTTAAACTCAATTGTTTTAATTATATGTGTACCAGTAGTGTAATATATGATAAATACTCAAAGAAAACTTCAATTCAAAACAGTCCAAGATGGCCGCCATAATAAAAACAATGTGTTAGTGGATCATTAAGAAGTTACATATTGAAATTTTGCTGATTGATTGTAGTGTAAGTGTCTCAAACATAATTACTTCTGTAATACACTGCATAAATATATCATTTAATAGCATGTAACATAATAGAAATTGTTAATTTTTTATATAAGTACTGCTGTAGGTAATAAATTATCTAATTACAATTGAAAACACTTTATGTTTAGCTTATTCAAGTTGGCTTCCAAGATTGATGTCAAGCATGAAAGTTTAAACCAAGCTAATTTTATATCTTAGAACACTGGTCGATTGGTATACTAGTATATGTATATGGTATTGGAAATACTAGTATAAGAATATATGTTTTATTTACACATTTGTTTATTTTACAAACAACATTTTATATACATTTGCACTTGATTTCATCCACTTCTCCTGCAGTTTGGCAATAGGCATTGTTAACAGCTTTTAATCGTTTTCGGACCTGCATGGGTCGCAATTTATGCCACACAAAACGAAAGCTGCGACAAGAAATGTTCTTCAAGTAATATCTGGTAGGATTATCTGGGCTTTTGGGTTCAATTCCAATTATAGGTGAGTATTTTCAGACTGTTCTCACAATGTTGATGCCATATCACTTCCATGTTCGTTGTTATATGGTTGGGTTGTGTGTTCATGCTTCGTCCTGTGCCAACACGGATGCCATTTTCGTCCGTGCATAGTGTTAGCGTAGGATTTCTGCTTCATCCCCTGTTAAGGCGTACAGTTGTTAATTATGTCTTGGTGGTATATTTTCCCAATTCTACATGGACATTATGGTTGAGGAATACATGCAGAGTCATCATCTGTCTACGTGAAGTCTTCACTATCTGCACAGTAAGGTACCAGGTCTTTGAAATATACAGCTATATTGTCTTTGCATTGAGATGAATAGCTTGATGTCTGATTCGATCAAGTTGTTGCTGGTGTTCCGCTGTGGTTTAAATGTATTGAAAGCATTACAAGGTTTACCGATCATAATCTTCAAATTTAAATTTTCCCCTGTCCGTTCCAACACGTCTCAAAAAGATGAAGGTCTCATTATCAATGTTTTGATGATTCATATGGCATCTTGCATGATTAGAGCATAGCGCATAATGTTGCATCGCAAACCGTTTTGTCTTATTGACATGACCAATGTCTTTGGTTTTGTTGTCAAGACAATGTACATTGTTTAGCACGAGACAAAGCTGTGGGAGATGCCAGCAACCTACATTCAGAATATTGTGCAGTTCACCACATCCAATCTGAAGATATACTAGTCAACAATACACATTAAAAGTCTGTGTGAGACACTAGGCCGATACATTCAGCATATTTCAAATATTTGACTCATTCATTGATGTTGTTATTATAGGTCATATACGTATTATTCTTACAAGTGAAAACTATATTGTATTCCTCTCCAATCCTGGAAGTTACCAATACCACCTTGACCATGATGCATTCCTTTCACTATGCAAGAATTCTTATGTCTCCCATATATCACTCAACAACCTATTATAATTATGCTAAGGTTGGTCTATGAACTTTCAACGCTTGAACTTTGTTAATTACGGAGGCTTTTCTTGCAATCAGCCTAATAATGGGTCGCTAAATAGCATCACTTCTGGTAGGATCAATGTATAGTTCATTTTCTCTCCTTCTGACAAGATCTTTAATGACCAGTGTTAACCTATTATTTTAGTAATCAATTTGCCACAACCCTCATTTTCATTCAGTCGCTTTCTTTACCTTCTTCCCATAGTTCTCTATATTACACTTGGTATTTTAGATATCTGGTCCTTGTTAGCAACAGTCTGTCTGATATTTATCATCTCGTCAGAAAGCCGAGTTTTGTACATCCACTTCTTGAATCCCAATTGATCTTTAGAAATAATTGTATCATTACATTCTATATCTGGCGTGTTGATGTTGCGCCAAGCCTAAGAGAATCCAAGAATGGTCGTTCCTTACTCTAGCAAGTAATTTTATAACTGTCAAATATTTAATCCACAATAGATAAAGAAAGTCGTTATTAATATTATCATTATTACTATTATTATTACCATGTCCGGTCTGCACTGATCATAGTTTTGCCCGTATCTAAACTATTATGTTATGCAGAGATCTTCACCATCCTCTTGAGATCGCTACATAATATTTGGTTTAAAGTGACCATATCAGATTACCTCCATCTGGCCTCGTATATTCTTGGGTGTTGGTATATTTTTCATTCAATAACACATGAGCATCACATGGCATAGAATATACTTCGTTATCAATGATCAGTCTTTACATGTGATGGCATTTGTATCACCAATGAAACTCTTTTTTTCGGGATTTTAAACAAATACGAGTTATAACCTTTTAACTATCTGGATTCGTCTGGGCATTAATTATTACACAACCGTGACTCACTGGAATTTGGACAAAACCCATGTTTTGATGGGGACAGAATACACCTGATTGGTTGAACTTTGAATGCAACCTAACAATTGCACGGGGTCCCGTATATACAGTATGTACATTGATTTTTGTAAAATTGATCAATATAAGCAGTGCTGATAATATTATAATTAGCACTTTTGATTACACTTTTTTTAAATAAAATATGCCAATTCGTCAATTATGACGGCCATTGTAGCCGCCATTTTGATTTCAGCCTTCATGGATGTTTTCGCAAATAGATTCAAACAATAAATAATGATATAAATAAATACGTCAAATACATCTTAAGAATTGTCAATCAGCAAAAATAGCAATTTGTAACTTACTTCTTGCGTCATCAGCATATTTTTACTGGTTTTGGTCGCCATCTTGGATGTCATTTTGAATCAGCTAATGAGTTAATAATTTTGAAATGAAAGAAAGTTTAATTTTGGATAATAATTACATTACAGTACTGATATAAACAAATAAGATTAAAATGTATGATTTTTAATACAATTTACCAATTTGGGCAATTATTGCGGCCAACGTAGCCGCCATTTTGATTTTAGCTGTCCCGGATGCCATCTTATATTACCTGGATCAATGAATAATAATAAATATATATAAATACTTATGATTAAAACATTTGAAGTACAACTGATGAGCAGAAATAGCAATGTGTAACTTATTTCATGCACCCATGGCATTTTTTCTAATTTTAGCGGCCATCTTGGACGCCATCTTGAATTTTTCAAAATGCTCAATGGTACCAGCTGGGCACCATTCAGATTCTTCAATAACAACATATTCCCTAACAGAATACCAAAAAATATTAACTATACAGTCCAATGCCGGGTCTTTTTCATAATTGACCGGACTAAGAATCTTTCGGTAAAGCAAATCACCATAAAATTCCGGCTGAGACAGACCTTGTCGCAGAAGTGTCTTTAAATTAATACCATATTTAGAAATGAGATCTAAATTACGTCTATAGAATTTTGCAAACGTTTTACGAAGTTTATGGAAGCGATATATAAACCGATTTCGATAACATGGATTTCGGGGTTCATCGCATTCAAAGTATTTAGGGGAACATGTTTTGTTATCTATTTAATCGGATTAGAGCACAATTAAGTCCATTTATTGCATTAAATTTGTATATATAGAGGATATTTGTTTGTTTTGATTGAATATGGTATCTCATCGTGTAGTGATAAAATTCAATATTTTCAAGAGCGCGTAGCGCGAGTGAAAATATTAAAATTTTATCACTACAAGATGAGATATTAACCATATTCAATCAAAACAAACAAATATTCTATTTATTTAATGCTTTTATGGTGTCAAAATTGGTACTATTTATGCCAAATTACCACCGTGGTAAGGCTACGTATGGATATGTTATTCCATTCATATTTTTCACTTCAAAATCCGCCATCTTGGATTATAGTGAATAGGTGAAAACTACTTTTTTGAGAATTTTGCATTAAATCATACACCAACTTGTAGGAAATGGTCTAACTAAGAATAAAAACCCCCACATGACATGTTTCCGTTCAGTAATAAAAAAGTTACAGACATTTTAGTGTTGAGATTTTGGTAAATTAAAGTAGTCCCTGTGAGGGGGCGGAGCTTATATCAGTCACATTGTAGATGATAACCAGTGACTGATATAGGTTTTATTTCACTGATAGAACTCCATATCTCACCAGTTAGCATTAAATAAAGCTACGTATTTATTCCGTAGCCTATGTGGTTGAGTGGATACGTCCGTGGACAAATTTTATTTTGGAATCTTTGATTTTTAGTTCAAACCCTACAGAAGTCGTCATTTTTTCTTACTTTGCATTAATATAAAATTGTATTATTTTATTTTTATTCGATGTATGTACATTCCCCAGGGTGGTCGCTTAATACAAGTTAGACTGTATATATAAACTGATTCGTCTGGTACGATGCTTAAACAGTTTGCCTTATTTTTTGGCCTTTTGTTCGTATGTAATTTACATACTTCGTGGAATTTTCGATTTCCTGAATTTACTTTTATCTTTCCATCAATGGGACGGACGGACGGACGGGACAGGGCAATCACTATATTGCATCCAGCTTCAGTAGAAGCCAGGGCATAAAAATAAACTTTTACCAAACACATCGCAGAGATTACATCACTTGTTGCTAGTTCAAAATTGAACACTTGAACTCAGACTTACCCTTTACATGTTTTAAAAATATTCATATTGATTTTGCCCTCAAGATTGTTGAAAATGTATCTAAACAAACCATAAAATTGCAAACGCGTACCATAGCTTTCAACAATTATACATACGAGGGACATTTTGTATGTTCTAGTAAAAGTTTCATATACTTTTTACGTTTGCTAAAACTGAATGAAGTTTTGCAGAGGGCTCAAAAGGACAAGGTTCATTTATGGCTAAATTTGGCCCTGTGTTTTGTCAAAAAAATGCATGTTCCTATAAATATGACATATACTTTAATAACCTAACACTGTTAGCCTATGTCTTTCAAAAAATGAA
This sequence comes from Spisula solida, assembly GCA_947247005.1. Classification (NCBI taxonomy): domain Eukaryota; kingdom Metazoa; phylum Mollusca; class Bivalvia; order Venerida; family Mactridae; genus Spisula; species Spisula solida. The sequence goes on along the minus strand of OX365960.1, from coordinate 3,530,300 downwards.
ACACACATACAGTAAAACCTCGGTAATACGAGCAGCGATTATGCGAGCAACCGGCCTAATTCGAGCAAATTTTACATATAAACACAGTTACACTTAGTCATAACAACAATTCATCATCGACTTCGGATATTTCGAGCACCTGGCTTAACTCGAGCATTTGGCTTGTCCCGATGGGTCCTCGAGATAACGAGGTTTTACTGTATCCCAATTACCCTCTGTCAAACGAAAATCACGATGGCGTTCTTGTCACACTTTCTTATTTTGTAAACATATAAAACGAAGCTGAACACTGAGTATGTAAAATATAAAAATGTAGCAAGACTACAATCGTGTTTAGAAGATTTTATGCCATGCATAGTCGTGAAAATGGCCAAAAAACGACAGTTTTAATTCGAGGGGTGATGGCGAAGTTCGTATAATTCAACTCGATTACTTTGAATAAACGAGCGGAATAAATATCCGCCAACTTATGCGACAGTTAACGGTACCCTTGGCAACGCTACAACACCTGGTTGTTGCACACTAAACATGCTATATTTTTCCTTTTTCTTTTTCCTGAAACAATGTCATTTTTTAAGTTTTTTATATGGCTAAAATTTACGCAAATATAACATATCATACGTCTACGCCATGGGGTCAGTTCCATAAAATATAATATCGCTTACCACATCCGCTATCACATTAGCATTGAATGAAACGGAAACAACGTCATGACGTCAACGGGTGACATTGAATTTAGGAGCGTTATCAGAATGTTGCGAGGAAATACGAAAAACACCGGCTGAAACCAAAGAAATGATAAATATGTGCGAGAATTTCAAATTGTATAGCCCGGCCATTATCTACGACTGGCACAGAGTATTCAAAGTGCACAGACGATCAATTGAAGACAACGAAAGAGAAGGCTGACACTCGTCAGTGATTCCATAGGTACGTGAAAAGTGAGAGGAATCATCCGAAAAGGCAGACGTAAAACTTTTGGACAGATTTCTGCGAGCTCGATATTTATCCTTTAACTATGCATGGGATCTGTACGAAAGAGCTAGGCATGTCGAAAATCAGACATTCGTAGCCTTTTGTGGTGACTACGTGGGGGAAGTGATCCATACAGTGGACCTAAATTGCGTTTGACGTTATGTGACGTCGTTTAGTTATTTGGTGAGCGGCAACTTTGCATAGTGACTGTTTAGAAATCGACGTAACTATGTAACTCTGCATTATTCTCATTTTTATAAGAGGACGTGATAATGCAAAGGAGATTATGACGGTATTATTTATTATTCTTATAAGCAATAAAACACGATTTACAAAATAATTATACGAACTTCCCGATCAACCCTCGTATGCATCAAAGCATAAAAGTTTACAAATGGAAATACATAAAAGTGTACATCTGTTCTTTATTGCCTGTGTGGTGTTAGACAGGGTTATATACACTAAACGGCACTTTTAACGCTACCTTTAATATTTGCCAGTTTTCTTTAAAATTGCTCAATGAATTGTCTTGAAATTTGGCATAGGCAAACAACAATATTTGACCGTAGATTTAACAAAGTTTTATCTAAATCAGACTTTTAAGTATTGTAAGACACGTCTTCCACTAAACAACCCCTAATATTGAAAGTCACAAATTCTGAGGTCACCTGGTTATTATTAGCGCTGAAGATGTCCCTGCTTTTCATAAAACGGGTGATATTATTAAGCATTGAATCGTTCATGTTTGTGATAATCATTTACACTGTACACAAACATACTAGTTAATCAAACAATGTTGTTTCTGCTGCGAAATCCGTTGTTAACCAGTTTACGCCTAAACATATACTTTTGAATTTTGTGACTTTTGAAATTCGGGTAACGTAAATTACGCATTTACCGTTTTTATACCCACCAATTTCTAAATTGACTAGTGTACTAACAGACAGATACATTAAATTCAGTGTGGTGAAGATTTGATAAAGTTATCTTAAATGATTTTGGACATATCAAGGATAATCAAAGGGTAGCGTAAGAAGTGCCGTTAGGAGTACAATGTACATGTATTTAAATAATGTCCACCTTCGACAAATATAATTATCTAGGTATACTTTTTACAAGTATCATTTGACACCGCACGGAAAGTCGAAAACACTTGGTTTGTGAAGCCAAGAAAGCTATGAACTTATTATAAACTAGCATTTACAACTTAAAATTACATTTGGACTTGCAAATTAAGTTCTTCGATCATACCATTGTCCCAATTTTGACTAACATCTGTGAAATATGGGGTTTCGCGTCATCACATATACATGAGGATGATATTGGACATTCGTATACTCATGGATTGTATATGTCTACTTTATATGTTGCATGGTGAACTTGGCCGTCATCCACTTACAATTACAGTCAAAAGTAAAATGCTTGGCTTCTTTAACAGACTATTATTGCCAAATGTTCGTACCTTATATATTCGGCAATTTTGAACATTTCTTTTGGAAATTTTAAGTGGACACACTTTATCCATAGTATCCTCATTTAAATTGGTTGACTGATAGTTGGATAGCGTAGTCCACCATTGCTAGATATTAATTAAACATAATTGTTAAGAAAGTTTAACTGACCAGCAGCACTGGTGTGTCTCGATGCAAAAAAGCATTTTGCTTTGTTTTACCTTTGTATCTTCGACGATCAATTCAAATCTAAAACCTGCAAGAATATCTTCATTTCGGTGTATTTCCTCCATCGCATGACGTATAATGGTCACGAAAAACGGTGTATACTTAGAATACCAGTTATCTGTAAGTTCCATCAAACCACCCACATACAGCACTGTTGGTTCAGTTTGACACCCGTGCTCCATTAACAATATACAAAACGTGAATAAATGTAAAGTTCCCATCCCACCAGATCACTGCCACCAAGTACCGACCAACTTGATGAATATCTGTGCACTGTCCTTGATTCTGGATATGTTCTCCTATAATGCGCTAACGTAAAGTTGGTCTTTTTTCGTGCTAGATAATTATTATATTTACAACAGTGTATAATACCAATGTTATCAGTAGCATTGATAAAAAATAAAAAATAAAGAAAAATACTGACTGAAATGTATCCATATTTAAATACATTTTTAAAAAATGTAAAAAAAATTGTATTTGTTTATTTTGTTTTTATTCTTTTTCACTTTTATAGTTACTTGTGTATAAATTATTGAATGCCAAACCAAAAATACAGAAATTTATCTATATTTGATATACATGTAAAAAATGTAAAAATCGTTTTTGTTTTTTTATTCTTTTTTACTGATAAAGTTACTTGTATATTATAGCTACTGAATGCCAAATCAATCATTATATCTCATTCTATGAATTGAGGAAATGAAATATTTTTGCTTAAATAAATGTAATAAATCATAGTCTTCCAGTCTCACTTAACATTTCCACACTAGCCACGCACACACGGTGATGCTCCTAACACGTGTTTTCAATACAGCGTACCTGTTGTATTCTATCTAATTTTAGTCCGAGTCACAATCATTAAGTGCACTTTTATAACTAATCAAATATCATTACACGTATTAACCACGTTTATTCCTGTATGTCAGAACTGTTTCTTTAATTACATTTTCTGTGATGTCGTCACTGGGAAACTAATGTACCGGAGATAATTTAGAGAAACAGTCCTAGTATATGAAGCTATAAAGCTACTTAATCCATTTGCGTAGCGCGAACATCATGGATTATTATTGGATTTTACCTTGAAACAATAAACAACATATTTAGTTAGAATGTCTTCAAAGATGCCGCGTTAATAATCAAAATTGACGCCAAAAAGATAATAGGACTTGGAAGTCAGTTAACCAGTCGACCACAGACAACATAAAAATATAAAACCATACGAGACACAATGCCCAACACAAACCGAACGAGAAAATGATTCGCCCAAGTCCCAGCTGTCAGAAAGCTGAATAAACTAGTTTCAGCAATCAAATAGCGGATTGCCTAAGCTGAATGACCTAGTTTCAACAGTAAAAGTAGGACATGGAAGTCAGCACTCAACTTAACCAATCGAACACAGAAAATATAAAAAAACATACAAGACACAATACCCAACACAACACCGAACGAAAAATAATTCGCCCAAGTCCCAGCTGTCAGAAAGCCGAATTAACAAGTTTCAGCAAACAAATAGCGGATTGCCCAAGCTGAATGACCTAGTTTCAACAGTAAAACGGCTGAAATGCCTCGATTTAGCTGTCTGAAGACCAAGGGACAACGAGACGTTTAAATGCCACAGTCTTTCAGACTACCGATCCTGGTTCCCGGGCCTATAGCAACGATCTAGTCGGATCCGAGGCTATATAGCAACTGTCTCAAAATTTAGCGACGTACCGTGATGTGTTCTTTATTCTCAACGGTTTTATTGTTTTGAACTACATGTACCTAAATTGCATTTATTTGCATTCAAATGTTACGTATTTATAATTAAATATTCATTTAAATCGTTCAATTTGTTTTGTATATGTTTTTCTATTCTGATCACCTCGGTCTTTATGTCACTATTGAACACACTAATTGGTTTATACCAGTAGGTCTACAATATGCCAACTTAGATAAGTAAAAAAACAATAGCAAAGCGGGCAAATATACAGCCTTCATAAGAAACAACAGATTTATATTTTAAAAAGAACACAAAAATAGAGAAATCACAGATTACTACACAACATAACGATTGGAATCACAACAGTAGATATATTACAGAATACACGACAACATGACCATTTGAACCACAAAAATAGAGAAATCATAGAATAATAGCAGGTATTTGGATATAATTTGTGTCCAAATGTCAAATTATCCACCCAGTTTGCCTGCTGTATATAACTGCACTATTTTGTATCCAAATGTTCAGATATTTTGCTTAGTATATCTATTTATATGGACAAAATGTTATAGTACATGATTCGTATTCATTTCAAACAAAAAACTGGAATAAAACATACAAACATGTCAAAATAACAAGACCTATCGACCTATTATAATTAATATTGTCTTTAAACATATTTCGACAGTCATCTTGACAACCATCTTGACGACCATCTTGGATTCTGGGCGATTGTAAAAGGGGATTATTAAGAAATTGGTTTTCATATATCTTAGATATTCAGCTATCAAGTAATACCAATCATACGTTTAGCATCTTTTTAAAATTCAAATCGACCGTATCTCTTAGATTAATTAATAGATAACATCTATTTTATATATATAAAAAAATATAATTAAACAATAAGCTGTATTTATAACCCGCTTGCATACTTTCGTCCGCTTATCCAAATGTCAATATTGATAGATTAGTGATAATGTTTAAAATAGCATATTGTTGAAATACACATTACCAAGAAGATAATAGATAATCGGACAGTAAACTCAAACAGCCGAGCACAGAGAACATAGAAACATCACATATACAATTACACGACACAATGCATAACACTAGTGACTACAAATAGACTATTTAACAACAAAAAGGCACATACAACGCAACTCCAAAATCACGACATCTCACACCGAACGTCTGTCGCCTGTGTCGTTCAAACTAAATCGGGGTAAACGCTAGGTAACAAACAGACGACACACATCAAAAGACAACCCACAACAGATAGAGTCATTGAAAGATACGAAACAGCCTTACGCTGGACAACAGAATTGCAGAAGGACACATACAAAATGAGCACAGTTACACAAAAAGGCACAATTAAAGGCCAATCCTATCGGTTTAAAACACAGTTGTTATACGTGTGTACACTGATCATTTTTGACAATACATGTATATACGAGGGGTGATCAACAAATACGCGGAAAAAAGCTGTAGTTTCTTTATAAGTCAATGTAACTTTCTAAACATGAAGATAAATTTATTTCAAATTGATTCACTGCTGATCAATAATATTGACCAAAGACGGCATGAACGCGGTTTCCTATGGCAACGTCACTCGACGTCATGCGGCCCAAATTTTCATATTTTCCATCGTTGCACATAGCAAACGATGACGTATCATTCGTGCGTTTTTAATTTTGTAATTTTCTAAATGGTAGAATATGAATGTACAATGATATAACAGTACATTCATCATTTCAAAAAATTGTTTTAACGTAAAAACTCCGTTTTATAGTTATTTGCTTTGAAGTTGTTGTCTGAAAATGAGTGCGGTACCGAAAACAGCGACGAAAAGTTGTGTGGCGAATGAAATGACATAGGATATCAATGTCGATATTGCACAATGCAATTAATATGTAATAGCACACAAAACAGGTTTTGCATATTCTCTCATAAATAGCCATGTGAAAACAATGCCGACACACGCATGGGCTATACAACGTCAATAACGTCAAATTACGTCATCAATATTAATGTTCTCCAGCACCTAATTATTATAATTTACATACAAGTTGCAAAGGAAAAATATTGATTTTCGGTTGACAGGTCTATGAAGTGTATCTGGTCGTACAGCAATTTTTTAAAGAATCATTCAAAGCGTTATACATGATGAATTGTGCCACGAATAAGTATGTATACTGTAATATGTAACGACGTCGCGATGACGTTGGGCCGGTGTAGCTATAGTCACGTTGCGGTTTCTATAATTTTTCGACCAAATATTACCTTGAGTTTAATGTTTTTATTGTTATGTATTTGTTATACGCCAATCTATTATCTGCCCGATTTTCTTCAGTATTGGTCACGTAACAAAGATTTCAGAGCTTTTATCCGCGTATTTGTTGATCACCCCTCGTATATTGTCTCAAAGGCTAATGACCAGTGCGTTTTAGGGTCCGGACCCTAAAAACGCACCGAGAGCCTGTGTATGGTCTCGGGCGTGATCTTTGAAAATGTTGTAGGAAAATAGCTATAAGCTAGAATAGAATAGTATAGAATATAGTTTATTTTCCAAATTCTGGACCCTCTCTGGTATACAATTTTGATATTTACATAAAAGACAATCCAAAGTTTAAAAAAAATACTATTCAAAGTAAAAGACAAAACATATAAACAAACATGTAAATAATACTGATCAGAAAATAACAAAACAAAATAAAATAATCAAACAATAGTGCTTTCATTGACTATCTAGAGCACAAAGTTATTGGAATATCTAGCACATAATTATAAGTGTAATATTAAAAATAATTCAAACAAGATCCAATAACAGCACCGTAGCATGGTATACATATTATAAGACATTATTGTTCAAGTATATTGATCTTCTAAGCATACATTGATGTATAAATTTTCCTGTCATGTTTATTGTTTCGACATTTTCGCTAGACGTTACATATTGGAACTTCTCTGAATCTGTAAGGTTCTTAAAGGCATTAACAATATGTGATCTGTTTGACAGGTATAACAGATTTATAAAGAGAACATTTTAAAAGAAAGTGTTCATCATTTTCAGTCTCATTTAAAGTGCAGCATTTACATAATCGATCCTTAACATTAACTTTTGGTGTTTTATATCTTCCTGTTTCAATTTCCCAAATTGTGAGAACTTATGCGGAATTTAGTTACATCTGATCTTATAGTGGGATCTTTTATTACACTTAAATATGGTTCATACATAAAAGCTTTTTTGAACTTGGCATATGTTCGTAATTTCCCGCTTTGTTCTCACAGCATGAAAAAAACGGATTTAAGTGCAAATAATATTTTATTATATTTACTTTTATTTGGAATTTCACAAAAACGTCAAATTTCAGTGTTTCCCACCTAACATAACTAAAATTACTAACAGTCTTTGGACGAGACGTTAAGCGAGGTCCCGTGTATGATGCTTTACATCGACACGTAAAAGAACCAGGGATGCTTCTGGAACTGGGGCATCTTCTGTATCATGCACTATCCCCCAAAATCTAAACTGACTAGCCTCTTCTGGGGGCCTCGCCCATGTGGATTTCCGGTGGCAAGGATAAATAAAAGCAAATAAACCATATGGTTATACTTTATAAATCGCACAAAGAATTATTTGTATTGCTTACTGCTCTAATACTGAGCGGTTTGTTGTCTTATTTGTACAATATGTGCAGAATAAATTTTATTAAAAACAAAAAAAGATATTTAATCACCTTTAAATGCAACTTAAATTTCAAATTTAAGTTAAACTTTAATCGCATTTAAGTTTGCGTTTATCTTGCATAAACGTGCATTTAATCCCATTTATATTCTATATTTAATCAAAATAATAAAATTATAAAATGCAACTTAAATGTGACTTAAACTTGTAGGAATAATTCGACTTAAATGTAGTATTAAACTTAACTTAAATATGGAATTTAATAGCTCCTTTTTTCTGATTAAATGTATTCAAATTCCGAATATAATTTAATTTAAGTTACGTATAATAGTAAATTAAACGTAATATGTCATGCTGTGTCTCTTTGACAAGTATCTAGAAGTTCTGCCCATTTTGTTTTAAATTCGCTTTTTACTTTGGTCTTAATAAGATTTGTTTTTGTGACAAAGGTGACGTCAATAGACTAGAAATGCTACAGCGGTCAATGTTGAAACACTTTCAAAGTCTTCCAGAACGATAGGCGTATACATCCTGATGGGCGCCGAACCAGCTGAAACCATAATTGACAAGAAGAGGCTGTCTCAGTTTATCAACATCTGCCGACTTCAGGGTTCTTCTGAACACAAAATTCTTTCAAGACAACTAACCATGGCACACTCAGAAAGTCATTCATTGGCAAGCACCTCCATAAAAGCACTTACCAAATACTCATTACCTAATGCCAGAGAACTACTCATTAACCCATCAAACAAGACCGCATGGAAATCTCTTGTGAACACCGCTGTTAACAGTTACTGGCATCGTGAATGGACCCAAGGTATCTCTGAGAAGTCCACACTAAAATATCTTCAGATTCAAGATGAACCTGTACACAGGGCACATAATATATGGAGAGCCGTCAACCCTAGCGTTAACGAAGTCCAGCAGGCAGAAGGCAAGGCCAGACTTATATTGGGCACTTATGTTCAACAATCTAACACATCCAAGTACAACAAGTCTGACGTCAGCCCGACTTGCTTGAATTTAAATGTGTAAAACTGCTGACGAAACACTAGAACACTTTCTTCTCAAATGTCCCAGCTTATCTCTGCCTCGTTCGAGAGGCGTTGACTCTCTCAGAGTACTCTTACAAAAAATACAACCGAACAGCTATGATCTGGTTAACCGGGAAGGGAAGATGCTCCAGATACTTCTTGATTTTACGCATATCAGCCTAGCGGGGATCATCAAGCTATCAAACAGAGACAAGATTCAAGTTGAGCGAGCCACACAAGCCTTCTGTTACCATATGCATAGAACAAGAGTGCAATTGCTCACACCTAGTTCACACAGTTAAAACCCCATATAGACAGACCACTAATGCGTTAAGATAATCAATAAATAAATATAACGCGTTAAAAACTCACGGACATACGTATATATAGTGATAGACTTTAAGCGATACGCCAACAGTAAAATAATATGTTGTAAAGAGGCATGTGCATGTATTGTTTCTCACGATTCTATTGGATCACAGTTTTATTCATGAGGAAAAGTTTATCATCACTACAGTGATTGAATGTCCCAATACAACTGGGAGAAGTTACCTGAAGAAAAGAAAAGATAATGCTGTTCCTGTGTTATATTTAATGTATGTCCCAGATTGTTTCCGATCTTTGTTTACGATGCAAAGTACTATGTATCAAACTTGATGTAAATTCCTTAACTCGGTTTCGGGAAAAGCAACAATTTCGGGTTTTTATTGAACATTTCGTTTATTTTGCCCGTTGCGGTTCTTTCACGTAATTTAGTCTGCCATTTCCGGTCTTTGCGGAAACGAAATTTTACAATGTAGTTTTAGAGAAAATGCTGTTTACAAGCAAAGTGCAATCATGCCAGAGGCAATAACTGTTGCAGAATTCATAGACCAGACATGGGAAGATTTCAAGTCTCCAACAACCTCGACATTCCACAAGCGAATGACAAAATGTCGGAGTGCAGTCTCTCAGATTGAGGAAGTAGGTTCTTTGGATAAATATTTTAAGTGTATTTGTCTATAAACCTCTCTCGTTGTGTATGCAGTTATGTGGATAAACATAGAAATAGCTCTTGATAATTGTCTGACAACATAATTGCCTTGTATTGCTGCTCCATACCTTCCAATCAATGTGACATTCCAAATTTTATGAAATGGTGAATTTGGTGTCCCAGGTGTCCCAACATCAGTGCAGTCGTTTTCGTTAATTCTCTTTGTCAGCTAATTATTTATGCTCACCTTTATTTGCATGACATCATTATCCTTCGGCTCTCTGTTACCCTCATAGCAACGAGGATTATTTTGCACGAAAAATTCTTCCAATCCCAATTTATAGACTAGATAATGGATTGGCTACAGTTTAGTGAAAATAGTCCCAAGCTGGCTTGCATCATTAGGGACTCTCTTTCTGACTTCGGGGAAGGTTTATCACCATTGCATCTGTCAGAGAATTGGAATAATAATGATTAATCGGCTACTTTAAACTTAGTCCCAACAGAGACCAAACGTATCATTTCATTACATTACATGACGTTAGGTCTCACCGGGTCTCGAGTACTTGTATGTAGCACTTTGCGACACGACTCTTTGTCGCTGTTTGGTGACCGATTATGAGCCCTAAAAAGCAAAACAAAGTAAAGGCACACCACACATGGCTTCATTAATGCCTTTTCTATCATTGAAAACGAATGATTGCAAGAACACTAACCTCATTGATACATAAATTACTCCTGTTTCATTTCACTACTGAAATGTCCTTATTTACGCCATTGAAGCCGTGGAACAGAGCTGGTGTATTCCGAAAGTTGTTGTTCTGACATTTGTAAGAATTTTGATTGGACGAAAAGTGGCTATAACTAAAACCCAGTATCCGGACTAAAAATAGGCCTACATTAAAGTTGGTCAAGAACGACTACTCCGTACCTATTAATTATTTCGTCTAAGACGAATTTGTCAAATGTAGGTAACTTTCGTTTTTAAAACAGAAGGGAATCGCGACAGATGTCAGACAAACATTTTATCTAATATTGGTTGTGTAAAGGTGTGTTTAACGCTGTTTTTTGTACTTTATGATCGAAATATGCTTTACTGCGGTCGATTCAACTGTTTAATCCCAAATAAGTCGTTCAATTCGGAAATAAAATTTTGCTAAAGTCTTATTTATGGGACTACTTTAAACTTTACAAATTCCGAAGCTGTCATCCGCGTTGTGTTGGTCGTATGATGGCGTCTCTGAAGGTCCCCTTGTCTCACCAACCCTCTGCAGCTTTGCGTCCAACATTTAGAATAATGCGCAAGGTCATTGGACACTTGTATGTGATAAGCATGTCAAATTGTTTATTGTATATTGTATACCGCATGGGGTCTTACTCCTGTTAATCAGTGTCCTATGATATCCGATGACCTGTCATGTTACTTTCATTTTGTTTACCAGTCAGTCGTATAAAAACTATAATTAACACAGGCGTGAAAATCACTTGTAAACAGTACATTTTCTGAGAACCGGCGATTCATTTAATCAAGCAATTAATTTAAAATTGCCATCTTTTTTATATATTGTGGATCAATGTTAAAGATGCTTTTGATATAATTTGTTTACATAGTCAACTACTACAGAGAATTTTCCAATGGGTATGATTAAACTTATGTGATGGTGTGAAAACGAAAGTTGCTATAAATGACGTCAGATCATCCTTACACTAGTATTCTTAAACCTGATTTTGACATGACTTACAACTTCCAGACTCAGGGTTGATTACCTTGATCAGTAATTATTTTTCAAATCAAGTTTGACTTATCAATATATTCGAATATTTTAGCAAGTATTTGTAATTTTTCATGATTACTGGCCTTGTATATAATCAATTAAATACATTACATGTATTCAGATTTGCAGTATTAATACATTTGATTACTTGCAGGGCTCAAGCTGTGACCCGCCATTATCGCCATTTGGCAATTTTTTTATTCAAATGGCTATAAAAATTCATTTTTGGCGATATGCTGTGGCGATAAATTAATAAAACGGCAAAATACTTTTTTTTTCAAATTTTCAAAAAAATCCATCTATAATTAACGTAAACCAAGTACAGCCATAAATTATGTCATACGCTGAAAATCAGTACACACTGGATGTCCGCATAGGCGCATACCCCCACTATCATTCGCCACAGGCCATAAAATTTAACACCTCTAATCAACAAGCATACACAATTTATCGATCGATCAGCGATAAGCAGCAGATCAAAAGTGAAAAAGTAAAGTCGACACTTGATTTGATACTGTGATTGGTAAAATGCATACATGCAGTCTCCATGCGTTTATGTCCAGAATTTATGACAACATGCGATTTATTACACGTCTGTCACAAAGTGAAATACGATGAAATTGACAAACCAAAAACGGTGTCAACGAAATGTAAATCCATAAGAACTGAATAGATGAATGTCAAAAATGCATTTTTAAACACGTCTCCAGTAATAACGATCCTTAATAATGAATTAGAATTTAATTAATGTGCATGCCGTTAGTCACTGTTAAAAGTGCCTCGGTTTCAAGACCACACGAGCGAAAATCGTCGAGATGAAAGAATCTTTAGCGGACCTTGATCACCGACTGAAAGCAGCAACATCAAAGCATACAGTACCGACGTTACATTGCCGATTGCTTGAAAGTCGCAAACGCTAGTATAAGCGTGACGTAACAATTCCATTTTTGGAAAACAGTACTCTTAATTGAATTCTATTTGACAGCAGGACCTACACTGTACTTTATACGAACGACACACGGGCGTAAACAAATAATATCGACAGTTTACAATGGACTGACGTACAAGTTTCGTGTTGATAAAATATAAACAATACCTTTGTTTTATACGCAAATTATTAAGATTCTTAATATTACTGCAAATAGGTTAAGAAAATAACAAATTTCACATATTTTCGCGATGTTGACGTATCCAATATTTATAAACACTATAAGAATCTTGAGAGACCCTAATGTATATGATGTTCATAGGGGTATGTTTTAAAATTAGTCCCCTTGGAGGACAATAGGTTTGCCGCCCGTAAAACATTTGGATCCTGACATAACTCAAACGTTTTCCAAGCTAGGTTTATGAAACTTGGTATGAGGATAGGGGACAATAAGTGGAAAATATTTTGATTCGGACAAAATTTGTGGTTGCTATGGCGACAGAAAGAGTGAAAATATGTCCAAAATCTAGATCCTGCCATAACTCAAACAGTTTCCAAGCTATGTTTATCCAACTTGGTATGTGAGTAGGTGCCAATAAGGAGATTATGCCCATTTAAATATTTTTTGATTCTGACAAACATTGTGGTGCTATGGTAACAGAAACATTGAAAATAATTTTTAGGACATGGCTTCAAACTGGGAGGGGACTTCTGCATTGCTTGCAATTCTTAGTGACTTGTTTGTTCTTACCTATAAAAATGTATCTATTAATTTAAGTTTTTGAATCATGATTGTGGTGATGAAGTAGCTTAGGTTTGATTGAAAGGGTGACTCTTGAGAAGGCTACTATACTCACTGAGCTGGTGCTGAATATGATGAGTTATGCCCCATTATTATATGCAATAATGAAAAATCAGAAGCATGCGTTAAAAGTGTGCGTTAAGTTTTGCTATTATTTTTTTGGAGAAAAAAAATGTGGCTATTAATTCATAATGGCCAGCACCAGCCCTGACTTGCATTTGAGTAATTAATAACATGTGATTAAAATTACTGTATTTGATTTCCCCAAGTCCGTCAACTTCAGTTTAAAAATGATTATGTTGAGTATAATTTGTAGGACTATACTATTCCATATTTAGTTTATTAACTTAAAAATGTAATGCAAAAATACAATTCAATTAAAATATGTAATTAATAAGTAATTAAACTTAATTAAGTTCATTTCAAGACTACTGTGAATCGATGTCCCCTTTAATGTCTCCCTGAATCTGAAAACTTCTCCCTATTCGCTCTGGAGGGAGAAGTCACTTATTTATCTCCCTAAAATTTGGATCTGTGCCGATCCCTGCATCTTAATAAGCAATCCTTGGTGAACACGATATTAACTAAATCAGTAAATGGTCTTTTATTTGTATACAGTCAAAACTCGATACAACGACGCTGTTCGTTTCCAAGAAAAATGTCGTAACGAATATGTCAGTATACTGAATTGATACAAAGAGCGTTTTAAAACTTTTGTCTCCAAATATGATGTCAGTATAATGAATTTGTCAGTATATCTGATGTCGTTATATTGAGTCCTGACTGTACTGATGTCAGGGGTGTATATGTGACAAATGTATGTCACTGAAATAATTATGTATGCAACACATGATCATGGTACATTAAGTTACAATGTTAAGTTTGAATCATACAGATTACATTCAACAAGGCACCAGATAAGAAATTTCTTTTCTTTGACACTGGGAAAATGGATAATTTTTTTCAGATTGGGAAGAAAAACCTGTTACTAACTGGTACATATGTACTAAACACAAGTAGAAAAAATAACTGTAAAAAGCCTGTGTATGCAAATTGTTAACACTTTAGACAACAATAGAGTAACTTCAATGTTTGCAACTTTTGCAGACAACATTCATAAAATAAAGTAATATGCATGTACTGACTTTTAAATTTCCTATCCATATACATGTATATAAAGTTTCCATATCATTTAGTTTCCTATTTTTTATAAGAACTATTTATATTCCACAGGAACTTGATACTGATCGTAGTGAACTGACAAAACTCAAGAAATCTGTTAGAGCTTTGTACAACTCAACCAACAGTAAGTCCGTACAACTTCATATAGTTCATGCATATCTACATGTATAGCTCCTACAATTTTAACGAAGTATATGGGAGTGAGCTTGCTTGTCTGTCCATCTGTACAGGCAAACAAATGGAATGCCGAATGCCGAGCATAGCCTTTATTTGCCAGTCAGTTTTTATGCTGAAATATGGCAGGCATATATGTGTGCCCCCACCCGGATTTGAACAGGATCGCCAGATTAGACGGCAAGCGCGCTAACCATTGAGCTACGGAGGCCACATGGCAACTTGCTTGGTATGAGTGAACAAAAGAAATACCAAATAAATGTCCATTTGTGAGTTCATTTGATTCAATCTGAGGTCTCATTGGGTACTTTTTGTACCTTGTTTGGTACTTTATAACAAAAGAAATACTCAATAAGTGTTCATCCGTCAACACGTCTGCCCGTTTTTGGTTTCGAGATGATAACTTTAGTTAGGAATGCTTGCTTCATAATTATATAAGTAGCTTATAAAAATATGAATACGTCGAAATCAGGACCAGGAATTACAACCAATACTTACACTCATCACTCAAATATTGAAAATGTAATATCTTGAGCTATTATTTGTCCTTGATTGCAGATCTGTCTTGATCACAGGTAACTGTATCATTGATAAATAGTAAAACATGTCTTTTATAAAATTTATGTTATTTAAAGGTGCATTTGTACTAAAGTGGTCAGATTTTCATGGTATCAAAAACAAGAATTGGCTTTCAATATCTTCATAAAGTCATTACATTCATAGACAACATCAGTAAGGACTACCTCCATGCAAAATCCCTTCGAAATTGATCTACTAGTTAAAAAGCTATACCATGAAATGTATACCACAGTGTCCAGTCAATTACTGAGGTGCATTCAATAGAAACAACAATGCTATTATAAACAAGATAAACAAGAAAAAAAGAAAGTGACTTCACGCCCAATAGGTTTATTTTCCTTATTTATGGACAGATATTTAAAATATTGATATTAAATTAAAGACGAAGCTCTCTTGTTTCTGATATGCAAATATATTAAAAAATAACACCAGTATTAAAGAAGAGTTTATTAAAAACAAACTGCACCTCAGTGACTGTGTGGTCAATTTACTGTGTTATAAACCTTTCTTAGATTTTATGAATTTTATAAAAAAAATTGTATACTCTTTAGTAATGATACAGTTACCTTTGGTCTTGATGAGGAAAATGTATAAATTTGTTTTATGAGTGTTGTCTTGAAAATAACATTTGATACATTGTACTATTTATGAGGTATATATGTAAATTAAATTTTTATTCTGAGTGCCACACTCAACATTCAGACTGATAAATTACATTTATAGCTTACAAATACATTACAGGTGTAGCAGTCAGTTTTTTCCCCCCTCTATTTTTTCCCCGGGGAAAAAATTGACTAGTCAGTTTCTTCCCCGGGGAAAAAATTAACTAGTCAGCTTTTTCCCCGGGGAAAAAATTGACTAGTTATTTTTTTCCCCCCTTAGTCCTTTTTTCCCCCCTATGAAATTGTTCTTTCTAGTGAAGAATAATTGATTTATTAGAGGGGGGAAGAAATTGACTAGTCAGTTCTTTCCCCCAGACTTGTTTTTTACTGA
The DNA here is from genome assembly GCA_947247005.1 of Spisula solida. Taxonomy (NCBI): domain Eukaryota; kingdom Metazoa; phylum Mollusca; class Bivalvia; order Venerida; family Mactridae; genus Spisula; species Spisula solida. Next base: position 3,513,816 of record OX365960.1, on the reverse strand, counting down.
TTGGAAGGAAGAAAAATTGACTTGTCCATTCTATCCCTGTTTTGTTTATGGCTAATATGAGGTTAAATTATTGGTACTTGTCCATTCGTTCACCCCTAGTTAATGAATTATGGGAGGGGTGAAGAAATTGATGAGTCTGTTCTTTCCCCCCACCGACTTCTTCGCCATTTTCTTCCACCTCAGATGAGTCATAAACAAGTTGAATGGGGGAAAAGAAAGGACTAGTATGTTCCTTCCCCCCCCCTCTGTTCGGACGTTTACTACAAGGGTAGGGAAAGAAAGGACTAGTCAGTTCCCCCCCCCCCCCTCTGTTCAGCCATTTACAAGTATGATGGGGGAAAGAAAGGACTAGTCAGTTTCTTCCCCCCTCTGTTCAGAAGTTTACAAGTATGAGGGGGGAAAGAACTGACTAGTCAATTTCTTCCCCCCTCTGTTCAGACATTTACAAGTATGATGGGGGAAAGAATGGACTAGTCAGTTTCTTCCCCCCTCTGTTCAGACATTTACAAGTATGATGGGGGAAAGAAAGGACTAGTCAGTTTCTTCCCCCCTCTGTTCAGAAGTTTACAAGTATGAGGGGGGAAAGAACTGACTAGTCAATTTCTTCCCCCCTCTGTTCAGACATTTACAAGTATGATGGGGGAAAGAATGGACTAGTCAGTTTCTTCCCCCCTCTGTTCAGACATTTACAAGTATGATGGGGGAAAGAATGGACTAGTCAGTTTCTTCCCCCCTCTGTTCAGACATTTACAAGTATGATGGGGGAAAGAACTGACTAGTCAGTTTCTTCCCCCCTCTGTTCAGACATTTACAAGAAGGGATTGGGAAAGAAAGGACTAGTCCCCCTCCCCCTCTGTTCAGCCGTTTACAAGTATGATGGGGGGAAAGAATGGACTAGTCAGTTTCTTCCCCCCCCCCTCTGTTCAGACATTTACAAGTATGATAGGGGAAAGAATGGACTAGTCAGTTTCTTCCCCCTCTGTTCAGAAGTTTACAAGTATGAGGGGGAAAAGAATGGACTAGTCAGTTTCTTCCCCCCTCTGTTCAGACATTTACAAGTATGATGGGGAAAAGAACTGACTAGTCAGTTTCTTCCCCCCTCTGTTCAGACAATTACAAGTATGATGGGGGAAAGAACTGACTAGTCAGTTTCTTCCCCCCTCTGTTCAGACATTTACAAGTATGATGGGGGAAAGAACTGACTAGTCAGTTTCTTCCCCCTCTGTTCAGACATTTACAAGAAGGGTGGGGAAAGAAAGGACTAGTCAATTTCTCCCCCCCCCCACCCCTTCTGTTCAGCCGTTTACAAGTATGATGGGGGAAAGAATGGACTAGTCAGTTTCTTCCCCCCTCAGTTCAGACATTTACAAGTATGATGGGGGTCATAAACAAGTTGGTGGGGGGAAAGAACTGACTAGTCAATTTCTTCTCCCCTCTGTTCAGACTATTACAAGTATGATGGGGGGAAAGAATGGACTAGTCAGTTTCTTACCCCCTCTGTTTAGACGTTTACAAGTATGATTGGGGAAAGAACTGACTAGTCAGTTTCTTCCCCCCTCTGTTCAGACATTTACAAGTATGATGGGGGAAAGAATGGACTAGTCAGTTTCTTCCCCCTCTGTTCAGAAGTTTACAAGTATGAGGGGGAAAAGAATGGACTAGTCAGTTTCTTCCCCCCTCTGTTCAGACATTTACAAGTATGATGGGGGAAAAACTGACTAGTCAGTTTCTTCCCCCCTCTGCTCAGTCATTTACAAGTATGATGGGGAAAGAATAGACTAGTCAGTTTCTTCCTCCTCTGTTCAGACGTTTACAGGTATGATGGGGGAAAGAATGGACTAGTCAGTTTCTTCCCCCCTCTGTTCAGACGTTTACAATAATAATAATTAAATATTAGAGTGTAGAATCTAGGAGATATAAATCAACAAAAAAAGTTTAAAAAAAACTTCCCCATCTCAAAATATTTCATTATAGGGGGGAAAAAACTGACTAGTCAGTTTCTTCTCCGGGGGAAAAAATTGACTAGTTAAGTTTTTTCCCCAATCACAAAAATATAATTGTAGGGGGGAAAAACCTGACTAGGGGGGGAAAAACTGACTAGTCAGTTTCTTCCCCCGGGGAAAAAACTGACTAGTCAATTTTTTCCCCGGGGAAAAAACTGACTGGGGGAAAAACTGGACTGTTACACCGGTAAATTACTCTTTGAAATAAGCCAAAAATGATATTAAGAATCTATTTTAATCTATTCAAAAAAAAAAAGAATCTATTTTACATTATTTCAACTTCTTGTTCTCAAAAAATGTCGTTATGAATCTCAAAAGAGTGAATTTTAATATTTGAGTGCTGAGTGTAAGTATTGGTTGTAATTCCGATCCCTGGCCTTATTGGTCAATCTTTGGAGGTATCTTCATCTGATCCAAATCTCTGCTCAATATTTGCTCATGTATGCAGACCCCGTTGTTAGTACTTGGGATTCCATTCTCATCTTTGTCTCATTTTACATGTTTCCTGCTTGATTAGCCAATGACCTCCAGCTTCGAGGGAAGAGATAAAAAGTTTGTGTGATAAAGGGTATCTGGGTGTGTGCCTCAGCATTGCTAGTCTGGTTACCAACCTGTTTATCTCTAGTTGAGTTGGAAACACTGAAATGCATTTCAGAAATAACCAGGGACCTCTCAATTCCTAGTCTAGTGAGTTACCTGCTGACCCACCGTACCACCTAAGGGTGGAATAAATGAAAGGTATAACAGAGATTTTTTTGCCTCTTTAGGAAACGAAAGGGTCCGGGTCCGTTCAGAGTGGGAATTTTCGCGTCGTGACATCTTGAAATTGGGAATTTTCATGAAGCAGAAAGGCCAAAATCTGAATGTTTACTGGTTTCTTTGAACTTTTATGCTTGACCTATTGTCAAAAATGTTCATAACTTTATCATTCATTTTATGTCCTATTTTGAAAATTATTTTTTTAAATTGTTTATTGGGAATTTCTCCATTCATATTTGGGAAAACTATAGCCTATTTGCAATTGGGAAAGGGTCCGTTTTCCAGACCCTAATAAAGAAGGAAAAAAATCACTGTATAATATAATGTTGGTATATTTGTTTTACAGAACATGCATTGAATGAGAAAGATATTGCTGAGAACTTGGAACGAATCAGTAATGGAACCAGTAACACTTATACTCAGATCAGTAAGTATCCAAATTAAGAACTTGCACAGCTCTATATGAGGCGTAGAAATGAGACGGTAGGTGGCAAAATTCACCAGCTATATGAACATGCTTTCCAGCTACTTTTTGTCATTTTCTTCTTTGTTACTTCAGATTTCAAACCAACTGCCTACTTTAAAAGATTAAATGGCTACTTGAAAACATTTATACACCGGGGCTTTCATGAGTTTCCTTTGACCTTTGAATTGACTTCAACTCCTGAAATAAAAACTTATCATTACATTTTGACCCCCCAGAGAAATGAGTCTTATGACCCTTGAATGGACCTTTTAGCCCACTGGTTTCTGTCTGAATGGTTGGGGTACTTTCAGACAGTGTCACCATTACAAGTTGGTACATATTAATCTCTGTGTTATAGAGTCATAACTCACTCTTGACATGGTTTATGGAAAGGAATTGTCGATCTGTTGAATTGTGAGGCCAAACTTTAAATAATTTGGTTAATAGAAAATTTTGCAAACTATGCTAAAACGAGGGAATGAAAATACTACAAAAGGCCCTTTGGGCCCTAGGTGGTTTTACACAATGGCGGGTGAGCAACCTAGGGTCATTCCCTTCTCCTAACAGCAAACTTTAAACAAAAAATCCTGGAAACTTAAAAATAATTTAAAAAACTTGCTTTGCTGGCTCAAAATAAAACTGATCAAATCTGTCACAATGGGTTATGTTTATGACTGTGTTCATATGATCTGGCCAGCCTTCCTGCTAATAGCTTTAGCTTCAAATAACAGATTATCTCAAAGTCCAGCTTAGTAAGCCGTTATGTTCAAACTTCCTGGAAAGTTCATGTCTCAATTAATTAATTAGGTCCAGCTTAGTTAGCCATTATGTTTAAACTTCCTGGGCAGGCCTTGCATATCAAATGGCTTTTATACCAAGTTAATGTACATTACGTACTCAACAATGACTAAAATAAATGCACTTTCAAGTTTCGTAGTCCTATAATTCTGAAGTAATCCGAAGTCCATTTGCTCACCAGAGTGAATAAAGCACTAGTTTGAATGAAATTTCTTGTACAAAATATAAGTTATTTGACATAAAACATCTCAAGAATTAGATACAGGGCTCTCGCTACACTTTTGGGACTGGGGCCAGAGGCCCTCTGGTAGGGGAATTTCGCGCTGTTTTGAAGAAAAAGGGGAATTTTGTCTTTTATAAATTTATATTACAATACTATTATAAATTTTGGAGGGGATTTTTTTTCAGAAAATAGGGGGAAAATGTATATTCATTTAGGGGGGGGGGGGGAATGGGGCCGATATTCGGCCCCAAAAATGGTCAAATGAGAGCCCTGAGATACATTATAGTCTTTTGAAATTTTAACACTAAAACAATGTAACAGTTCTAATTGCACTGGAAACAGCTTTACATCTTAGTTTATAGAAATCTGGTCATGGTGCAGCTTCCTTGCTTAACACTCAGTTTGTACAGGGCAGGGGCTCTCTGTCTACTTTGGGGGAATGAGGCCGGGTCTGGGGCATTTAGTAGTCTAAAGAGGGGAGTTCACATTGTTTGAAGGCGTAGGGAGCATTGTATATAATAATAATAGTGGTACTGTTTAGTTTTCATTTATACCCAGTTTTAAATGGACATCGTACAGTTTGCATTAATATGTGCATCTAGAAAGGATTTTGAAAAAACCACAGCATTTTTTAGGGGGTTTTTTTTAGTAAACATTCTTTTTGGGTAGGGGCATTTGGCCGAAATTTGTTGTGACGGGATCGTGTGCGTTGGTTAAGTTTATTGTCAGAATCATTTTCTCAAAAACTATCAAAGGTATCAACTTGAAACTCAGTATAGCTATTCACCATTACATGTAACAAGAGGAGTCTATACTGACAAGGCTGATAACTCTTGAGACCTCTGGAGTTATCTGCCCTTGTTTGGACTTAGTACATGGAGATAGTGGTACATTTTAGTTTTTACGCATAAACTGAATTTTCTCAAACACTCTCAACAACTTGAAAGTCAATACACTTGTGGAATGTGATGACCTGAGTTATTCCCCTTTTCTGTCTTCGAATCTTTAGACAAAAATGTCAATTTCTATCAAAAGACTATCGAAGGTATCCACTTGAAACTCAACATACATGTAGTTATTCACCATCACAAGGGGAGTTCAAACAGACAAGGCCGGTAACCCTGTGATCTATATTCACATTTGTATGAGTCATCTGCCCTTGTTACTCTCAGCAATTTGACTCTCAAATGATTAAGGTAACTATCAAATACGAGAAAGTCGAGCGTCCAGCACTCGTAGGCGGTGCTCTTGTTATAGAAAGTCGAGCGTCCAGCACTCGTAGGCGGTGCTCTTGTTATAGAAATATTATTGAATTAATATTTACTCATATTTGTTTCAGACACTGCGTTACATGAGTTTTCCAAAGTCACAAAGACGTTAGGCCTTCTCATTGAAGATTTGGTAAGAATAAGGGACAGTATTGGCCCTTTTAAAAGTTTTGTTAGCTGATTTGGTTCCATGATCCCCACAAAAAAACTGATAGTTTGGTGTGTACTTGGCAGTATATAGAAATTTCAAATTGTTGCCAATGGTAACGGTAAGTTTTTCTTGTCAGTTACATCAATAACAAATGATAACATCATAATGAGAAACTCAATTTAACAATATATCTTGCACTTATCCATGGAACTAACTGGCATGTTATTTTAATCTTTTTGACATTCTTACAATATTATTACTAAAATAAGCTCAGGGGTTCCATTTGGCTCGGGAGTAGGGGTTTTGACCCTTGAAATTTCCAAAAAGCTAGATTCTGACCCTCAAGTTATTGTTTGAACGGTCATTTCCTCTTAAAATGATGGGTATTTTGCCTATAAAATGGTAACATTTAGTCAAAAGTATCAAAATGCCATTTTGGTACCAGACCACAGTTTCCAAGCCTCATATGCGAATTGGCCATGGAGAAAATTTATTCTAGAGGAAATTTGGACTAAATACAGGGCTGTTGCATATTTAGAGAATATTTCATTGCTGTTTATGGGTTTTCATCCCTGACAGTGACCATAATGCTACTTGATGGTGAATTCGAATTTGATGTGTTTACATTTTTTTTCTCCAAGAAGCTTGGATCTTGAAACTAGTATGTAAATGTGGGTCGAGCATGGCTCGTTTGGCCTCGGCTGGGCAGTAAATTTGAGGGGTTGGCTGCTAGTTGTGAGCAAAAAAGAGGGAATTAATTATAGTAGACGGTATCTGAAATACTGTTGTTATAAGTAATCTTGACTTAACATCTATGTGATCATAACATGTTTTCTATTCAGGTTAGTTGCTAAAGCCAATTTGTCAGTGTTCGAAGTATTGTGGTCCGTTTCGCGACTGGGATTTTGTTGAAAATTGTGGTCTGGCACCTTTAGATTCAGAAGCTAGTGAAACCCCTGAAGCTATTGTTAAATGACAAACTTTGTCCCCACCTTACTTTACTTTATGATGTATTGATTAGTTATAACCACATGATACAAATTCATCCACCCTACATTGTATATATTGAGTTGGTATGGATATTTGAGTCGACTGTGTCTTTCATTGTTTCATGTAGCAGCTATATATGACACAGATTTTGCGTTATTTGATACATACGTCATTTGTATCTCATCACTCTTTGTCTCGCTGTATACATACATGTTGTATTGTTTGATAGAGGACAGTAACAGGGGTTCCACTAGCGTCTGAATCTGAAGGGCTATTTTGATACTTTTGACTTCTTTTTAGCTCACCTGTCACAAAGTGACAGAGTGAGCTTTTGTGATCACTCTTCGTCCGTCGTACATCGTCCGTCGTCCGTCCGTCAACAATTGGCTTGTGTAGACACTAGAGGTCACAATTTTAGCCTAGTCTTTATGAAACTTGGTCACAATGATCATCTCAACAAAATCTAGGCCAAGTTCGATATTGGGTCATTTGGGGTCAAAAACTAGGTCACTAGGTCAAATCATAGAAAAACCTTGTGTAGTCACTATAGGTCACAATTTTGACTTAATCTTTATGACACTTGGTCACAATGATCATCTCAACAAAATCTAGGTCAAGTTCGATAATGGGTCATCCTGGGTCAAAAACTAGGTCATTAGGTCAAATCATAGAAAAACCTTGTATAGTCACTAGAGGTCACAATTTTGACTTAATCTTTATGAAATTCAGTCACAATGATCATCTCAACAAAATCTAGGTCAATTTCGATATTGGGTTATCCGGGGTCAAAATCTAGGTCACAAGGTAAAATCATAGAAAAACCTTGTGTAGTCACTAGAGGTCACAATTTTGACTGAATCTTTATGAAACTTGGTCACAATGATCATCTGTACAAAATCTAGGTCAAGTTTGATATTGGGTCATCCGGTGTCAAAAACTAGGTCACAAGGTCTAATCATAGAAAAACCTTGTGTAGTCACTAGAGGTCACGATTTTGACTAAATCTTTATGAAACTCAGTCACAATGATCATCTCGATAAAATCTAGGTCAAGTTGGATATTGGGTCATCCGGGGTCAAAATCTAGGTCACAAGGTAAAATCATAGAAAAACCTTGTGTAGTCACTAGAGGTCACAATTTTGGTCTAATCTTTATGAAACTCAGTCACAATGATCATCTCAACAAAATGTAGGTCAAGATCGATATTGGGTCATCCGTGGTCAAAAACTAGGTCACAAGGTCAAATAATAGAAAAACCTTGTGAAGTCATTAGAGGTCACGATTTTGACTAAATCTTTATGAAACATGGTCACAATGATCATCTCGATAAAATCTAGGTAAAGTTGGATATTGGGTCATCCGGGGTCAAAATCTAGGCCACAAGGTAAAATCATAGAAAAACCTTGTGTAGTCACTAGAGGTCACAATATTGGCCTAATATGTATGAAACTTGGTCACAATGATCATCTCAACAAAATCTAGGTCAAGTTCGATATTGAGTCATCCGGGGTCAAGAACTAGGTCACATGGTCAAATCATAGAAAAACCTTTTGTAGTCACTAGAGGTCACAATTTCGACCTTATCTTTATGAAACTTGGTCACAATGATCATCTCAACAAAATCTAGGTCAAGTTTGATATTGGTTTATTTGGGGATTAAAAACTAGGTCATTAGGTCAAATCATATAAAAACCTTGTGTAGTCACTAGAGGTCACGATATTGGCCTAATCTGTATGAAACTTGGTCACAATGATCATCTGGACAAAATCTAGGTCAAGTTCGACAGGTGAGCGACCTAGGGCCCTTTGGGCCCTCTTGTTTATCCATTTAATAGGCAAAATATCCGTGATTTATAGAATGACACTTCAAACCAAAATGTGGCTTTTTGGAAATTTTTAGAGTCAAATCCCCCTACTCCCGAGTTAAATGGAACTCCTGCATTTATGCATACATTATAAATGTTACAAAGAGGATATTGAATTTGATTTCACCAAGTGGTCACAGAAATCAAAATCTGCCTGAGTAGTCGCATAGAAAAATGCAATTTGCTGTGATCACAAGCAGTGTAGCAATACCATGTGACTTCGGGCTACAGATCCAAGATGAAATTTGCTGCACTTCGAAAATAAAAATAGTATTTTATTTCTATGAAATATACGCCATGCAAATAGGAAAATTATTTGCTTTCTAAGAAACATAAGATCTTTTTCAGCAGCTAGGCCATTTTTCCAGCATTCTGTGAAACCTGTATGCAAACGGACTACAGTATCAAGCCTCTTCTTATTCGAGGTTTTACAGGGTGCTGGAAAAAATGGCCTAACCAAAACTTTCGAAACTCAGATATTCAAATTGAAACTCAAAATCCATCAATGTATTGCTTTCAAACTTGGCATACTTGTTTACTATCAGAAATACCTTACATTTTCAACACTATATAACAGTATCCAACATTTCAACAGAATTATGGCCCCTGATTGACTTAGCTAGATATTATGTACAAGGATTTCACCAGGGCTTAAGCATTAACAGCATGCAGTTTTGTTCTGTATTGTATCCTTGATATTAGATATGAAACAGTGATTTTTTTGTCTCTTCCGTTCAGATTGGGAATTTTCGCGTCGTGAAAACTGGAAATTGGGAATTTCCATGAAGCAGAAAGGCCAAATAAAACAGAAAAAGAGATTACATGTGAATGACATGTGAATGTTTACTGGTTTCTTTGAACTTTTATGCTTGACCTCTTGTTAAAAATGTTCATAACTTGATCATTTTATGTCCGATTTTGAAAATTATTTTTTTAAATTGTTTATTTGGAATTTCTCCATTCAAATTTGGGAAAATTATAGCCTATTTGGAATTGGGAAAGGGTCCCTTTTCCGGACCCAAATAAAGAAGGAAAAAAATCACTGATGTAATTCCTTATTGTAGAAAGTCTTGATTGTGTCATTGTTTACTTTTTCAGTCTAAAAGTTTACACAACAGTTTACAGTTTCCACTGGAATCATTTCTGAAGGGAGATATAAAGGGAGTGAAAGGGGACCTACGGAAACCCTTCGACAAGGCGTGGAAAGACTATGAGTCTAAATTGTGAGTGTGACAAGCTCTATGTTATAGTTCAGAAATATTGACAGGATCATATTAACCTTTATGCATGAATGTATTACAAGGTACTTGCGTTGAATATATAAATTTCCACAAGCACTATGTGCAATATCGGTCCTTTAGATTTGTATTGGTATTACACATCGAGCATCTTCGTGATACTCCCCGCTTATAAAAACACAACCAGGCCCCGATCTCTCGAAGCATCTCAAGGAGAAATCTCAGCTCAAATTGAGATTTGCTCAAAAAAGAATCTGAGTGTAAGACAAATCTCAAGTTTGAGCACTTGAAATATGGCTAATATGATGATCTAGACAATGTTTTCATTTTGGTGATACCAATTTTGAGTCTGATTTGGTATGGATAGTTACTCAAAAGACAATCGACAAAATTTGAGCTGAGAAAACATCTTCAATTGAGATGTTTCAGGAGACCGGGGCCAGGACAAGAAATACCGGCCTACCTCAATTGGATGTAAATCTTGTATTTAATCAATTACACCCACCTTAAGCCACTTTTACTTAAGTTTAATAATTGAGTTTTTAATTTCGATGAAACTTAAGTTCTTTCGTCTGTCGATTAATTTTGTGTCTCTTAAATAACTCCCTTTAGCTTATATTTTCAGTATTTCTTAAAACATTTAAATGAAAAAAAAGGGATGAAATTCTAGCAAACATCTAAATTGACCTAGAATGTGAAGTGAAGTGAATCCATTTTAGTCATTAAAAATTTACTTAATATGTTCTAACTTTAACTTAAATTTGTCATTCTTCAATATTCATTGATAGTGTTGATATTGTTATTATATTGTATAAGTTAATTTTCTAGTTCCAAGCTTGAGAAAGATACGAAGAAGAAAGCCAATGACGCTGGTTTATATAGACCCGAATTATCCGGTGCCGAAGTTGCAGAAGAAATGGAGAAGGAACGCAAGATATTTCAGCTGCAACTTTGTATGGTAAATATTTAGTTCACAGGCCATTCCCCTAAAATTCTTTTAGGTGCTGAGGCAATGGTGCACTTTGTGCTTAAAGAGATCAACAAGAATGTCTTAAAAGATTTTTGTGGAGACAACAACATAGTTAACCACAATATAAAGGCTTACATATACTAATTATGCCCCCCCCCAATCTTTGATGAGGGGGTATATTGCTTTGCACATGTCTGTCGGTCTGTCTGTCGTATAAAATGGTTTCCTTTCAATTACTCTAGAACGCTTTGACCTGGGATCTTCAAACTTTATATGGAGGTTAGTCAGCTACAGTGGATGACCCCTATTGATTTTGCGGCCTGCACCATTTCTGACTATTGGGCTGCCATGGGGGCATATGTGTTTTACAAACATCCCTTGTTTAAGAACATGTTTACATTATACATGCCATAATCACCCAAATAATATAATATAGACAATAAATATACACACCCACAGTGATTAAAAGGGATTAAATGTAATGGAGGAAAGCTGATGCTGGCTTTAAGTTTTTGGGGTACATCGGCGCCTTCGCCTGTAATGATTATATTTCTGTCTATCCTGATCGTACAACATTTAAACTTGCATTCATTTGGTTCTTCCTTCCTTTCAACTTACTTTATACATAAATGCTTATTGATCCCTTACAACATATCTTGATAATTCTACAGAAATGTCTTAGCTGCGGCCTTGGTCCTGCTGTTAGTCCCTTGGATTGGGAACTCTGTGATCTGTGTTTGATTACCAGTTTAACGCCGTGCCTCAAACTCTTTAGTTATATATGGCGGCTGATGACATAACCAGTTATACTAGGACTGTGTCCTAACCAGTTCTAACTTACTCTTTCACAAAGAACCAGCAACTTTTTAACATATGGAGAAAAGTCAACATTGTTGTCAAGTTTTTGTGGAAGGGTATGCCCTTATTTAACCAAGGTCACCAATGCACTGTCTTATCAAAGCACTTGCGTAAACTTACGTTCAGATTTAAATTCTTAATTATTCTTTAAAACTACACAGTCACATTGGAGACAGATATGGTTTGTATGCTCCTTGACTGAATGATAATAATTAGTATTGAACAACCCTTTATCCTGATGGGTAGCTGGTAAAGAGATATAAAGAATTTAAATTTGAACGTAAGTTTACGATGGTTGAAGTGCTTGGATAAAACTGTACCCTTGTGAGGTTTGGAACTTTTTTTTCTAAAATGCTGAGCATAGCCTTTATTTGCTAGTCAGCTTTCTGCTGAAAATATGGCAGGCACATATGTGTGCCTCCACCGGGATTTGAACTCGAGTCGCCAGATAAGACAACAATAGTGCTAACCATTGGAAACTGTTGTGTATGTCATACTAGTACATGTATTGTCCTGTTTATTTCAGTATTTGATCAAAGTTAATGAGATTAAGACGAAGAAAGGTGTACACCTGATTAGTGATCTGATAGAGTATTATAAAGCTGTGAAATTGTAAGTTATAACAAATTAACCTAAACTTTATATCTTTATCTCATAAAGATTGTCTGGTACTGTCTGGTCTGGATAAAACAACGCAAGCCAGCCTGTTTGTTCCCTAGCAAAATGTTGTTGTATCGAAAATGTCTATATACTGAATTGATACAAAGAGCATTTTTGAAACATTTCAAGATTTGTTCCCAAACAATGATGTCATTATATGTCATTATATAAATATGTTGGTATATTAGGTGTCGTTGCATCGAGACCTGACTGTATAACTCTAGTTCAGTGAATACTGCTTCACAGAGTTTGAGTGGTTAGTGCATATCTGTTTTGAGAACCTGAAGGTTGCAGTGTCAATCCTCAGGGTTTGACCATTGGCCCTGGAGTAGTGGTTTTGTCCCTCAGAAATTACCAAAATGCCACATTTTGACCCTCAAGATTTCAGTTGAAAGGTCAAATTTTCAGGTATTTTTCCTTTAAAATGGTAAAACTCGGTCAAAAGTATGAAAATGACATTTGAAAGTCAGAAACTAGTGGAACCCTTGAATCCTAGGCAATGTGGTTAAATAAGGTGCTGGTATAGCCCTCATTCAGCATATATGCAGGGATGTCTATATTCCTGATTAATCCGGATTTTCGAAGGATTCTGAAGGATTGTATTCAATAACAAACTGAGTTGAATATGGAAACAATGTCATTTAAGGCCTCTAGTCTGGCAAAAATGTTCAGAGCATATGATTTTCCTGATTTTTAATTTGGCCCTGTTGACATCCCTATATATGAGAGCAGGATGATGTGACTGAGTAGTCTCCATAAAACAGTATCTAACTAACTGTTCAGTGAAGAAGAATTTTCCGTCTTTGTTTATATTGAAAAGTAGGCTTTAAAACAGGGATTTTAGGCTTGACAATGTTTGCTAATTACCAGGTCTGATTACTGTAGGTTCTTCAACAAAGGACAATCAGCTATAGAAGAACATCATACATTTGTAGAGACACTAGGTCAACAGTTGAAAGATATCAAACAGGCACAGAATCAGGAACGTACAAAGTTACATGAACTACAATCCTCACTGAAGAATTCCATGGCAGGATATAAGGAGGTAAGCGGGATTATCAGAACTTTTGAAAATAACTGACTAATGGGAAAACTCGACTCGTGCAGGTTTTGTAGAACAAGATACTCTGGACTGTCATTGATTGAAATGGTATTGATGTGTCATTATGTATCCATGAATTGATTATTAGTTTTTATTTAAATTTTAAAAAAAGATAATTATAATGAATACTATGATATTATATAGATAGCCAGAGATAATTCTAGCCTAATCAATAAACAAACATACAAAATATAAACACTGCACTGTCAACTGACTGCTTTTTAACAGTGTAGATTGAAAGAGTATATGCATTAAAAGTGAATTTGTGCAAGATTATGCAATTAATTTTTATTTGTGAACAAGGCTAGTGTTATCATTGGCGGACTATACATTCCTGAAAACTATTTTTTTGTAAAACTAGAGTTGTATAATTGTAAATAAATAGATAGTTGTATTTTAACCTACACTATTTTCAGCATGTTACCAGAAACACAATATTAATTTATTTCAGATTAAGTTTATAGTCAGTACTTGATGCACATGACATGTTATGTTTTGATACTAACTATATTGTCTTCTCCATTTCACAGTAAATATGAAAACAACGTAACAATCTTGAACACAAAGACATGCAACTAAATAGTCTGTAAAAATAATAATTTAAAGCCTTGAGAAAAGAGAAGCATTCATATTGTGTCACAATAATACTAATACGATTATTTGTTACATACTGTAAAGTCACATATTTTCGTGGATATCAATTTTCATGGATTATGATAAAAAGTCCATTTTCGTGGGGTCGTAAATTTGTGGATTACAAAACATGGAAGGGTAAAACCATGTTTTGTATTGGGGGATTCCATTTATCATGGGCTTTAGAATTCTTGGTCAAGTTTAACAACAAAATCAATGAAAATTCAACTTCCTAGAAAAATTATGATTTTATGGTACTTACATTGTTTTGAAGCCGTATTTTATAAAATGACATAATATTCTATATTAGCATGCTTCCTTTCGCTGGTCAGGAGGATTATGGGTAATTCTATGTTCAGTATTTTCTTTGTTGTACATATTGCAAGCCTGTATTATCAACATCAGGGGTGTCAAGATTCCTGATTTATCCATCTTAAAAGAGCTATGATTTCTGACAAAAATAAAAACAATTATTTGATGAAAATATCTCAAAAAGGCTAAGTTTTAGTCAATAAAGTCTGCTGAGAAGGACTTCATTCAATACAAACAGAATTAGATATGAAAACAATGTTGTTGAAAGCCCCATGTTTGGCAAAAAAAGGTCAGCTAGTATGATTTTCAGGTTTTTTTTATTTGGCTCTATTGACACCCCTGCAACATGCAGAACTTGTTCAATTCTAGGTCATGCAAGTTATTTTCTTCTGTGACATTTTCTATGATCATTGGTTGCAGAAGAACAAATTATAGTCGGGGGAGATATGAACCTGATACTTTAAATATTAATGCATAAATATATTACATAGATATTATCAATTCCTATGATCAACTTGTGCAATATGGGTTCCTTTAGATTCCTGCTAAGCAAATTTGTTATACTTCATGTGGGGTATACATCAGGGGTCCTGCAATTTCAGAATAATACAGAAATACAGATTTTCTGCACTATAATGTACTATATATCATACAAAATGAAAGTTTTTGATGAAATTATTCAAAGAATGGACTGAGTTCTAATCATTTGAAATTTCATAAGCTGAAAATTAACAAAAGAGCATGTTTGAAACAATGTTTTGGTGTAGCAATGTGTGCTAATGGCACACGAAACAAGACTTGCATCATATTCTCAGGATTGGCCATTAGGCCTCAGTAGGAACCCTGATAAATACTGAAACATGCAGTTGATGATTTATTTAAGAAACTTTACACATTCTGAATTATGCTAATAAAGTTGGACTCGGATCATGTTAATATCTCCATACTGCTCAGTACTGGTTGCAATCTCCAGTGGGCGTGGTCAGCATTTGTATATGTTGTTGTTATTTACTTTGGGTTTTGTATTGTGATTTAACTAGCTATAGATCAAAAACTAGTTTTGATCCGTGACTGCACTTTTAGCTATAGACTTTATAAAGTGGATACCCAAAGGTTACGGCTCAGTGGTCAGATTCTATATTGTCCATTACTTAAATGATCGTGCAGGGAACCCCTGAAACATGTACTGGTGATCAGCTGAATAATGTCAAACTGTCTGTCATGACTCAAGATTTGACCCTTGGAATTTCAAAAAAGCCACAATTTGACCCTCAAGATTTTGGTTTGAAGTGTCATTGTCTCTTAAAATCATAGGTATTTTGCCTATAAAATGGTAAAGTTTAATCAAAAGTTTCAAACAAATGACCCTTCAGATTCAGAAGCTGGTGGAACCCCTGTGTTTATATGTAGTTAAACTGGGTGTCACTGAAAAGTTACCACTTATATATACCTCTGTATTTTGTATACAATATGACCTATCAGTACATCAGTTTTATAGTGTGTGCATTTCAATATTGAACACAGTAAGGTCAAAACATAGTCCTGTTCGGCTTTTAATATAGTGTTACATGAAATTTAAAAATAAGAGTCAATAGGGTGGTAACTTTGAATTGACACAGAGTATATATTCTGATTTCACAGCCAACATCTACGTCAGTCTCACCACCTGGGTACAGCTTACATCAGTTACAGGGAAACAAGAACCACGGTAGTAATAAGGAAGGCTATCTACTCAAGAAAAGTGAAGGAATGCTGAAGAAAATATGGCAGAAAAGAAAATGTTGTATAAAAGATGGAATCATGTCTATAAGTCATTCTGATGTTAGTATTTAACCTACTGATAGACAATTGGGAGACATATTGATTCCAGGGCTCTCATTTGACCATTTTTTTTACCATATCGGCCCCATTCCCCCCCCCCCTAAATGAATATACATTTTTCCCTTATTTTCTGAAAAAAATCCCCACAAAATTTTTTTTTAAGAAAATCAATGAAGAGTCTTTGTAAATGCTGTTCAGCCATTGCTATATCTGTTGTTATAGCTTGAAATTGGCTTTTTGTTCATTTAATATGTTTTACATTTATAATAGTATTGATATTTATAAAAGACAAAATTCCCCCTTTTTCTTCAAAACAACGCGAAATTCCCCTACCTGAGGGCCCCTGGCCCCAGTTCCAAAAGTGTAGCGAGAGCCCTGGATTCCATGCTGGTTGTCGGCATCAATGGTCCTGAATGTCTGTAGCGATGCCACAAAGTTTCTCCTTTACCATTAGTAGGATTTCAATGAAACTTTACATGAATAGCGAATACCAAATCTAGTCGTCCATATTGTCAGGAATTTTAGGTCAGATGAATTAAAATGAGTTAAGGCCCTTGACAGTGGCATATGTTTATGTGAGCTGTCTTTCCTGTAATAGTACTAGACTGAGTAAAGTATTAATGTTACAAATGTGTCAGTTATCAATTTGCATCAATGCCTAATACAGAAAGAAGAAAAGTATGTAGAGTATTATGTCATCAGCGTTTGTAGTTTCTACCACAGGTCCATGAAAAGTGACCTAGCCCACCTATATATACGTATTTAAATAGAAGGTCTGCAACGAAGGATTTCCCAATATATACACGCCACTGACATAAAACATTCACAACTCAATTATTACTGCATCAAATCTCACAGGGTTTTTTGCAGAATGCTCGTAAAACATAAGTTCCGATGATAAAACAAACATTCTGGGTCTCAAACGCATGTTTCTCCGAAAATTTTGCGTCGGACAACGGTCAGAGCGGCCAATTTTCGCCACTTGCTCTAAACCTGTCCCCTCAAATGTGACGATTTGACGTGTTTTTTCACCTGAATTGATGCTTTGTGGCGGCATCAATCAAGTCTGGAATTTAATATTTGCAATGAGTCACAACAAACGATCGTTCTAACTGTACGACGCGAAAGCATGCTCATCAAAACGATGCATCGTACAAGAATCGCTATTTTAATTGAAATATCATAAACAATTTTCGCTTCCGCATTTCGTCATTTTACTGTCCCGCAGTGAATCGCAGAATGGCAGCACGTGTACGTCCCATTGTAACATATATTTTCATTGGACGGACCGATAACGGGGTTAGCCAATCGATAGTTAGTATTTTGGACACACCTTGGAACTTTTGTGCTAAAAATATTGTTGACAGGAGGCCCTAAAAATGATAAGAGTACTGCTACAGCCTTCGACAATCGTCTTGTGGTGTGTGACCTAAATCAACCAGTCTTCACGATAAAATAATTATTATGAGCGCCATATTACGTCATAACAAACTGTGTTAAACCGTGTCAAACTAAAATATTAAGATGTCAACACTGTAAATCCACGTCGATCTGACAATATTTCAAGACGAAGGAGGGTTCATCGGAGGTGTTTGTGTATACAATGGGGATCCTTGAGGTGTTAGAACCACCGTTGAATCGGGTAAGTTAGTAATGTGTGAAATGACAGCTGTAAATTTCGAACTGGTTTGACCCGGAAGTGTCTGAACATTTGTTGATTACTGTACAGTGTATTAGTAACAAAGTTATTCCCACACAATCAATTTGAATTGCATTTCAATAATAATGAAAATAAGAGTAGAACTAGAAATTAATTGGAACATGTGATTTACCTGAACTGGTTTGTTGTATGCACACTATTATTAGTATAAAAGTTCTTAAATCTTCAATCTTGGCAGCATGATTATTATATACATTTGTACTAGACCTGCACTGTATCAACTGTGCTGGGTCAAGTTGAATCACTATTTGTGCAGTTTAAATATTACATTACTGTACATAATTGATTGCATTTAGAAATCCACTTACAACAGTAAAATATAATTTACTGTATATAATAATTTTCTATGTGCCAATCATGTAATTTGTCTCATGAAGAGGTCAGCTATTGTGCTCTTGGAAATCCAACCTGGTTAGACTAAGAGCCCTGGCAGATAACCACATGTTGCCTAAATTCCATGGGGTACAGACCCCCTATGGATCTGTGCATGTCAAATGATATATTGATAAAAACATTATCATACTGAGGATACTACAGAAAAATTAAAGATTTTTTGCAGCATATTATTCATGCTTTTAAAATTCCAGGTAAACAAGAGGCTGTTGCTCTGACTGCTAGTATATAGATGACAGGTCCTACACAGTTCCCTTGTTAGTCCTTGTGGTGATTGAAAGCCTGATGCTGACACTATGTGGTACAATACGAACAATCATCAAAAGGTGGCCACAATGTTGGGTTTAATGAGAAGAATGTTATTTACAGTTTTGTTCTGAAAAATGGAGACTGTTTGCTATCTTTTAAAAAAAATCTAAAACATCTTGTCACACAGCTTGTGCTTTGTTGGTATTTGAAGACATTCAATAATTATAATACAACATTGGTATTATTGTGAAAAATTGCACAGGAGATATATTTTTGGATTGAGACTGTTCTGCTTAAATAACCTTTATAAGCAGGTTTTAAGTACTTGTTAAGTACTTGCAAAATCATAATTACTGTGAATTAGGTCTCAACCAATATCTGATTGCACTTTTGAATTTGTACTATGACTAGAAAATTAGAAAGACATTCTCAATGCAGCTAACTTAATGTTATATTGTAAGACATGCTATTCTAGATTAATAATTTCTCTTATTTTGAGAGAATTTAGCACCATTCAGTGGTAGAAAGTAAAAAAACGACCTGTATATATAATGAGAGATTATCAGTGTATTGTAGTTGGTGAATAACAAGTAGAATGATTGAAGTTTGGCATTGTCTGTGTAGTACTTAGGCAGTTTTTGTCTACTTTTTTCACCATGTGGCTATATAGAAAACTTCAAAAAAAATCTTCTCAGAAACTGATTGTCCTATTTGAATATAATTCCACATGAATGTTCCTTGGTCGACTATCTACCAAATTCTTAAGTTTAATTTTGATTGCCTAAAAAACATGGCCACCAGGGGCGGGGCTAATTTTCACCATGTGGCAATATAGAAAAATTCAAAAATATTCTTCTCAGAAACTGCTTGCCCTATTTAAAAATAATTCCACATGAATGTTCCTTAATTGCACCTCTACCGAATTCCTAAGTTTAATGTTGATTGCTTAAAAAACTTGGCCACCAGGGGCGGGCCTAGTTTTCACTATGTGGCTATATAGAAAACTTCAAAAATATTCTTCTCAGAAACTGCTTGCCCTATTTGAATATAAGTCCACATGAATGTTCCTTTATTGAACCTCTACCAAATTCCTAAGTTTAATGTTGATTGCTTAAAAACATGGCCACCAGGGGCGAGGCTAGTTTTCACTATGTGGCTATATAGAAAACTTCCAAAATATTCTTCTCAGAAACTGCTTGCCCTATTTGAATATAATTCCACATGAATGTTCCTTTATTGAACCTCTACCAAATTCCTAAGTTTAATGTTGATTGCTTAAAAACATGGCCACCAGGGGCGAGGCTAGTTTTCACTATGTGGCTATATAGAAAACTTCCAAAATATTCTTCTCAGAAACTGCTTGCCCTATTTGAATATAATTCCACATGAATGTTCCTTTATTAAACCTCTACCAAATTCCTAAGTTTAATGTTGATTGCTTAAAAACATGGCCACCAGGGGTGAGGCTAGTTTTCACTATGTGGCTATATAGAAAACTTCCAAAATATTCTTCTCAGAAACTGCTTGCCCTATTTGAATATAATTCCACATGAATGTTCCTTTATTAAACCTCTACCAAATTCCTAAGTTTAATGTTGATTGCTTAAAAACATGGCCACCAGGGGCGAGGCTAGTTTTCACTATGTGGCAATATAGAAAAATTCAAAAATATTCTTCTCAGAAACTGCTTGCCCTATTTAAAAATAATTCCACATGAATGTTCCTTTATTGAACCTCTACCAAATTCCTAAGTTTAATGTTGATTGCTTAAAAACATGGCCACCAGGGGTGAGGCTAGTTTTCACTATGTGGCAATATAGAAAAATTCAAAAATATTCTTCTCAGAAACTGCTTGCCCTATTTAAAAATAATTCCACATGAATGTTCCTTTATTGAACCTCTACCAAATTCCTAAGTTTAATGTTGATTGCTTAAGAACATGGCCACCAGGGGCGGGGCTAGTTTTCACTATGTGGCTATATAGAAAACTTCAAAAATATTCTTCTCAGAAACTGCTTGCCCTATTTGAATATAAGTCCACATGAATGTTCCTTTATTGAACCTCTACCAAATTCCTCAGTTGAAAATGAGAGTGTGAGTTTCTTGTTTACAAACTTGTAGTATGTAAAAGTTACAAATGAATGCATACTGTATATCAAAATATGAATGCACATTTAATTCTTGCATTGAAATATATTAGTTGTGAATTTCCATTTGAAAAAAATAAATTATATGAAATATAAAAACTTCTGATTTGTTCTGTTACAGTAGATCTACATTGATTATCAGAGTCAAGCTCAATTCTGTTTTAGTTATTTTTATTTAAATATTTGTTAAGTGATTCCATTCTATTTTCCTTGGCATGTAAAATACCTTAACATGTTCTAGAAAACAGATTGGTTACCTTCAACACATTCATTTTCTTTTAAAAATGGATTTATTGAAGGTTTACTTGAGACTGATCTCAAGCCTTCAGGATCAAAATCTAATACACCAGCTTCAATTTTAAAATTATGAGTGAAAATTATTTGTCTTTGAATTTTAAGGAGACATCAATACTGTTACCTGTGGATAAAAGAAAGTATATTTCTATGAACATAACTTCTGTATTTGAAATAAACAGTTTTGAGCCTGATTCTCAAAAACAAGTATGTGAATACAGGGACTGGGCACTAGATAAGATCCAAGTGATGGTCAGAAAATAGTGTGTTTGTATAACCATGCACATATTTTTTATTGATCATATTTAAAGTGAAAGATCACGACCACAGAGCTCTATGTATAAAATAATAGAGTTTATTGAAGGCAATACTGCCAATGAGCATGTATATATATATATATGTGATACATGCAATCATGAATGTACAAACATAAATATCATAATGCATGCATAAAATAAACTTCCAGAGACATCATGGCCCCTGACCACCTGTTTACAGCTCTAAAAGCTGTTTATTTGTATTATATTGATATTTTTTGTTACATATGAATTGAAAAATGTCAAATGTATCCTAAAAGTGCATTTTGGACAGTCTGGAACTTTGAATAATTTGAGGCGGTTTGCGACTTTTTCTTGATTGCCGCCTTGTCATTTGGGGTCCAATAACATTTAATGTGCATGCATGTGCCTGATATAGGTCAGAATGTGTTATTTGGTGTTAAATGGAATCTGCAGGCTTAATCCTGGTGACATATTTGAGTGAAAATCTTGAAATATGACCTATGTAGTACTTGGAAATGTGATGGTCTGAGCAGAGTTACTTCCCTTGGCTGCATATAATCGCTGCTTTGATGATTTCTGATCCATCCTGAGTCATATTTGTTCATTTGTTTGATAAAATACAGTAGAATAAGGTTTATTGAGCACATTTACACTGCAGAAACACATCCAGAACTACATTTTGGCTTGTATTTTGTGATTTTGGAACAATGGTCACCATTGTTGATTCAACCATTATGCAGTTCAAACATCCAGATTGGACCTTTTTTCCCGGATAAGTGTTCCGAATGCTTTATTTTGTGAAAAACAACTGGGCGTGAGACACCAAAGAATCATTTTTTGCATATTTAATATAATATTTCCCTTAAAATAGGAAAATAAACTAGCTATAGCTCTGGCTAGCCTGTGATGAAGAATTAAATTGAATTGGGCAAAATTGAAGGATTTATATCATAATGCATACATAAAATAAACTTCCAGAGACACCATGTCATGATGTGAACATATAATTATTATAAATATGACCAATGAAGCATACATGTGTACACACGTGTTTGATTTCAGCAGTAAATTACAGACAGGTGGAAGAAACGAAATGATCTAGAAATACACTAGATCTCTGTCTAGACTATAGGGCCTACCTATTATGATATAATACACACAGTTCGTATCACAACATAATATGTCTCTAAATACTTATTTGATTTTGTGTATTGCACCTGTGAAACAAATATATCAATTATTTATGGATCTACAATTAGGCATTTTAGTAGATGTGTATAAAACCCGATCGTTGCACACATACAGTAGATCTACGTTTACAGTTTTAATAGGAGAATAAGAGGACTGAAGTCTGCTTGTGGCCTATATACTTGCTGTCAGATGCTGTACTAACCATGCTAAACAAGGATACAAGACACAAAATCACATTGGCTAAATAGGCCAATTATGTATATAGATATACATTATATGCATTATAGTAGGCATATACAACCCAATTTGATTTTGTGCCTTGCACCTGTGGTGTTAAACTGACGGTCAATACCACATACAAATAATAGGCACTATACATGTACACACACATTCGATCTACATCTACTTTAAATTTATAAAACATCAGATCTACGAGCTGACATACATGAGGGTGAAATCTCCCCTTTCGGTACGCGGGATTCATGACCTTTTCAGGTGGTATTCGGGACGCTAGGGTGTCGTACGCGGTACGCAATAAAAATGCCTATTGGTATTCAGTACGCAAGATTTCAAAAATAAACAAGTCAAATAGTTTCCTGCGGGTGATTACCTGCGGCCTTGTAAATTAGTTGTATCGTTTAGGGTGTGGTTTTTGCAGTTTGGGTGTAATTCGAATTTATTCCGGTGTAAATTAATGTTTCTGTCAAAATAATTCCAATACATGTAAAATCGGACAATACCGATTATCCTCCAATTATTTGGTTGTGTTAAATGTTTGTGCCGAACGAATGAACAAATTTAAAAGAATTAGAATTTTTTTATCATGTATCAATACCATGCTTCTGTAATCAAAGCGATGTGTATTCTACGGGATGTAGTGCATTGCCCACTATATTTATTACTGACTGGAAATCTAATGCAGCTGCAGACACCTGCTGTTTAGATTCGTGGTCTCGCGTTCAAAGTGAAATTTCGGAATAGTTCTGCTTTCTTTGGTAAATAAACTATTGTAATGCGATAAAGACCGATGTTATCCGCATGGAATAATGGAATTAGTCTGGTTCACGACATTCTTACAAAATGCTGCTTTTTTTTGATATTTTTTTTGAAATCGTAAACCATCGAGAACATGTCACGTGCCCCTCCATGGTCATTTTACTTTTGGCAATCCAATATAACCTGCGGCTCAAGGCCGCAGGCTAATAAAGCTTTTTAACTAATTTAGAGGCAGCCATACCTTTTAGATAACGCGAAAACTACTGGCCACATAATACCAGGCCTGCCATAAAAAATCATGCAATTGACTGAGATTCTAGCAAAAATAGAATTAAAGTGCGCGATTTCGGCACCTTCAATGTTCTGCGCTTAACGCACGAACCGCCTAATTCAAGTCGCTTGGCGCACAGACACTTGTGCTGTCTTGACCACGCCCCCATCCCGCAGTCAGTCGGTAGACCAAATGGTTTCGTTTCAATAACATAGCACGCTTGTCCTTGGATCTCTCACTCTCACCATATCCTGTACATCTGTGACCCAAATCATGTATAAATTCCCGAAACTGACGAGATACTTAGTATTGTTAGGTCAAGTACTACCATTGTTAAACACGCTGACAATGCGTTTGTACACTTGAGCCACTTTACCGCGAAGACCAGAAGTTATTAATATGCAACATGTACGAGAGGTGTTCAACTTATATTTGAACATAATTGAACATCCAGTATTTTCATAAATTTCACATCGAACTCGAATTGTGTCTATTCAATAGTGTAAAGAAATGTATCACGAGACATAAACAACAATTGTAGAATGTATATGTACATATGTAATATACTTAGAACAGAATCAACTATTGTATCGAGTGTGTGTTGATTTTGCATTTTTAAGGTCAGGTGCTGATGCTTACTAGTATAATTCGCTTCTCTAATCGATGTTTCAATATTCTCCAGATTTAAATTCTATTGCTAATTCTAAGGAGACTTCGGTATCCACTGTTTGGGTATAATATACCCCCCAGTCTAATTCATAAGGTACTTAATGACTTATTTTGTAGGGTGACAGGAAATTCAGTATTGGGGAAATACCCTGTCTTTGGCATGTTACCAGAAAAAGGGCGTGTCACATTTTTGTCGAAAAAAAACCTTTTAAGCCGTTTGCATAAATAAAATATGCGTTCACTAGTGTCCCCTTTTCAATTATTTTGAGTTCCGGTTTTCCAAAATATCAAACACAAGACCATGTCATGAAAGCGGCCACGAATACACCAAGCTTAACTAACTCCAACTTATGTCTATCACCATGAACCTTTCTAAAATAGCAGACTCTGTATATGTAATATTTTCCTCTAAGATAAAAACATTAACTCCCCAGGGGTGGGGTGTATCAACATTTACGCCCACTACACCAATTTCTGTATCCGTCACTGATTTCTATGATGCCGCTCAGATGAACAATGTATTTTTAAAAATGCTTCGCTCACACAACGACTTTATCATTATCAAGTAGAGAAAGAGTTTGTGTCGCAAATTATAAGATAATCAATGCAATTTTCTGACTCGATTCGCTCGCACAAATACTTATAATACGTATATTATTAACTTGATTAAGAATGGTTTTGTGCAGCATACTGCTTCGTTAGCTCATACAACGCCCTTACTCAAATCCTTCTCGAAATTAAAACATCCTTTGAATTCGTATGCTTCTATTAGATTGGTTTTAAAAGTCAATAAGTATGGACTATACGTAATTAATCAGCATGATTTGGATGATTATATCATGAAAAACCTGTGCTCAGGTGGATTCATTGTTTCCTTTTTGCATATCAATCTGTTCGCCATCCTAACACCTAATCAACCCTGTAATCGCCCCTGAATTATATGGGATGGATACTACATACTAAAGTTGTAAGATTAAATGTGTCTACAGAGCTGTTTTTGTTTCAAAACAGGCTAAAGGTATTCGGGATTCAGCGAAAAAATAAGGTGGTATTCGGGATTCGCTGAAAAATTAAGAAGTATTCGGGATTCATGGGGTGAGGGGGTGACACCCTCATACATGTATACATGTAGGCCTATTGACCGTATATAATGATAGTCTGTTCTATGATTTGTAGATCTAATGTAATCCTTCCTACAGTATGATACAATCAAACACAGACTGGGCATTTATGATTTTTACATAGTCCCTATAGTGATTACTGATATTCCACCGAGTAGATCTATCTATTTTACATTCCGCTCGTTTCGCTTATTACGACACGTAAAGTGATACCCCATTTGGTACCTCTATATAAACTGATGATGTCAAAATTACAATCTAAAAACATGACAAATTGATCGACCTCGTTATTGAACATTTATTTTCACACTCAGTACTCTAATCTCAGAAAACAAGAGTAGAATAAGGACGCAGGATGGTTAGTAGACATATTCTTGGTGATCAACTTAATTGGAAATTCCCCACGAAGGGCCCAAAGTACGAGCTTAATTGACTTGGTTGAAATCTAGTAGACTTTGTCACTCGAGTGTGCTGGATGCGTGAAACTACGCTGATTTTAGATCGATGAAGAATTAAAAACACAAATTACAACTAATATCACCCACAGTACCGGTATCCGATGTATCCTTGACACCTTTGAAAATGTTACCGCTACGAGAACTTGTTTGTTTTGTTATGTACACAAAAACACGTGAGCATGACCATGACGACGCAACTTACAAAACAAAACAACACAAGTTTAAATATTTGTTGTTGACAAACTTGATGCGTGTTTTGTTCAAATCAACATCACTAAAAATATTTATTGTCATAAGCAATATCTGCAACTATTTATCGTTAATTATAAATGTCAATTTACAATTTTCAAGAATTGTATTTTTAACCAATCAGTGAGAGGCTCTCTTTGCCCTTATTACTTACCGAAAAAGCGGAAGTGAGAGGGGACAGGTTTAGAGCAAGTGGCGAAAATTGGCTGCTCTGACCGTTGTCCGACGCTAAAATTTCGGAGAAACATGCGTTTGAGTCCCAGAATGGTTGTTTCATCATCGGCACTTATGTTTTACGAGCATTCTGCAAAAAACCCTGTGAGATTTGATGTAGTAATAATTGAGTTGTGAATGTTTCTGTCAGTGGCGTGTATATATTGGGAAATCGTTCGTTGCAGACCTTCTATTTAAATATGTATATATAGACGGTATTGGACACTTTTTAAGGACCTGTGGTTTCTACGAGTAGAGAACGTGTGGCAGATATAATAAGTCTGTTCGAGACCTGTGCTCTACGTCGTACAGATTTGCCTGGGCACGTCACGACAAGCTTCAGATTATTTGGCCCATGGAAACATATTGTTTTATTCAAACTCAATGTCAATTCATGAGAATTTCTTCAACTGTCACATGATATTTTACACATACCGGTACATGTTTTGTTTCGCAGTTTTAATTGCAGCTTGTATAGGCTGGATACATATACATGTTTTGTTTCACAGTTTAAATTGCAGCTTGTATAGGCTGGATACATATCGAGGGGTTACAGCCAAAACCTTCTATCTAATAAACTTGGCCAAATTGACTTTTTTAGTTAAATGAGTTCCGTATCACCATTGTTATTTATTCTCAAAATGATTTCAAAATATCGAACTTAATTAATTAAATATTGATAATAGTCATTTTGAGCTATCGTGTATCTACAGAACTGACTGGAGGCAAAACCAGTTTTAAATCAATGGCCTCTTTATAATTTCGTAGATGTAACATTAACATCTGTTAGAATGAATCAAATCTGTATATCAATCTCTACCAATAACATTTGTGTGTCTTAATATAATATTTGTCCCGCTCAACTGTTCCATATAAAACAATGACATTTTGGTTAAATGACATCAGCCTTGATTTGTCAATTTATATAAGTCAACAACAAGGCACCGGGTGCTGGTCTGTAGTACATACAATTTCATCGCTGTAAGTTAAATGTCAAACCACAGTTGTTGTTTATATTGCTGTATAATAATAGCAGCTTCACTCGAATAAGATGTCAAAGTGTGACTAAAATGGATTGTATACATTTAGCTATGTGTGATTGAAACAGGAATACCTTATACAGAGAGAAAAATGTAGTTTTGGCGATATTTATTTTGACTACTAGTATTCCTTATGAATTTAAATGTTGTGCGTTTAGAAACACATTAAATTGCTTTCATTTATTTAATCTTTTTGTAAATGAGAAGCTCTTCTAATAATCTTAAATAAAGAACATAAAACTAGCTAATTCTTAATTATAACAGTAAGTATAACTTACTTAGTAAACGTGTATGTGCTTGAATTTGTTAATTTTGTAAGAGTAATATGAATTATTTTTTGGAACGGTGCATGTATTATTTAAACAAATAAAATATTTATTACGAATCAATTAATGATTTTCATTCGTCGAGATGGATATTAACATAGCTGTGTAATGTTTGATTATAAAGGTGTATAAAGTAAGAATTGTAATACATGAAAAACAGAAAAAAACTTTTAAACACTTGAATTTGTATTAAGACATTCAGTTAAAATACTGTTTAGCCACTATGTAAGCAAACTTAAGGAAGGTGCTAGTATGCATTAACTTGGCATCAAGTAGTGGTCAAGCGTTATTAATTAACTTTTCTAAGGTAGAACAGAAATGACCACAATCACAGCGTTCAAACCTAATCACTGTATGACTTATTGGGATATTATACAATGCAAAGTATGTGCCTTATTGTGAGTAAAAGCACTTGTGATTTCCCGTCACTGTGTGATTCATTGGTAGACTATACAATTCAACGTGTATGACTTATTGCGATAACTGGAAGTTGATTCATTTATACTCTTAGACAAATACGTGTATCAGGAAAATATACATCTCTTATGACAATATCTTCCAACACTACTGTATATGCAAAAGATTGTTATAGCTTTATGTATTATCTCAATAAAAAATACCACATTGAATGACACGTGGTCCAGTTGTTGCAAGTGATATATATTATATATCATAGTGGAACGGTGGTCGAGTGCTTAGCTCGCTCAACTACTAATCTGGAATTTCATGGTTTGAATCTCTGTCTGGACACAGGAAGTCTAGTCAGAATGACTGGACTAGGACATCCCGTCTGAATTCCTTGTATCACGCATGCATCAACCTATCTCTTCTCCTTGAGGTCATTTGCCAATTAGGCAGAGATAAAACAGCACTACAACTGTCTGTCGAAAGCAAAAAAGATAAATCATACATTTCAAAGATATTGAAGTTTTCAATTTCTGTAGTACATATCTAAGTTGCTGCGTCAATCCTAAAACATATTTTCATTTTAAACATATTCTGTATTTTATTACCCAGTTAATATTTTAAATGTTCATACCTGCTTGTAATTCAAACATACCAACACATTTTAAATTTTAATTTACAAGCCGTAAATATTAAAGTTTTTAATGAATTTATAAATTTATGAAAAACTGTATTAATTACGACATGACATTTATAAATTCATTAAAAACTATTAATTACGGCATGTAATTCTAATTGTATATGAATACAGTGATGGATATCACAGTGAACACTGACTTTCGTAATTAATTTTAAAGGTTTCGTAGCTTGTGGCCATGGTGAACAGCAATTATAGTACATAACCGTATTGGTCATTATCCTATATACGTGTATTTACAATCGCAATTGCATAATTTTTATGTTTTCAAGTCACATTTCCTTTACATTTTATATGCCAAAATGCTACATCTGTTACGGAAGCAATTTGAGCATTGAATGATATTCTGATTTACACTGACATTTAAGCTTAATCAGACCATGAACCATATAATATTTTCTTGATGTTTTTTGTTAGTCCACAAACATCAATTTATATGATACCAGAGGATTTCATCACTGAATATGATAAAAAGTTTCTAAAATTTTCATCACATGGACGTTTATCGTAAACTCCATATACATATATATGACAATAATATGGTTTGACATTTTAAATGTTTTGGTATCAGGAGGAAAGTGGATTTGCCTACCGGTCTAGTGTAAATAAGCGTGGTATAGTGTGGACAGGTTTCCCATTATTTTATCATCAGCTGCTTGCCACATATATATATCGTATTACATTTGGATCTGGCAAATGTCAAATTGTATCATTGAGTGAGGGTTTGAAAACCCAAAAATATTTTGGCATTTAAATCACATTATTCCTTACAATGTTCACAAATATTTCATATTAGGGTTTAAAGTATTCAACTGTCAACATAATTTAATAGTTTAACTTTAACAATAACCACATCTTAACAAATGGTTATTAAAAACTGCTCTGCTGAAAACATAAGGAAATAGCACATAGCAGGATTTGGCTCTAACCCCTCGATATACATGTTTTCCTCCATATTATACCTTTGAAGAAGTGGAGAATTTGAATTCCACCTTGTTATACACAACCTTTTACTGCTGTATGTTTGTCCCATTTTGTAGTAAGCATGCACTGCAAACAGCTTGGAAAGATTTCTGCGAAAATATTTTTTTTGAATTTTTTCATGAAAACCCTAACAAGTAGCGAACCTGCTATGTGTGAAAAGTATTCATTATATATAGTACAATCTGCCTTCTTTACGTCATTACCTATTCTGTTTTATTACAGGAAACCAAAGACCCTGTACGATTGAATTTATTAACTTGTCAAGTAAAGGTAAGTGTTCGTCACAGGTTATGTTGATGTGTTAAATTATCATTGGTTATGTATAAGTGTATTTCCTGTATAATTTAGGTTCTAGTTAGTACATTTATCCAGTGTGAAATATCATGAAAGTTATTTGATGATAAAGTTCAAAGAATTGACAAAATTATACTCATTTGAAGTTAAAATAATGACATCTGGGGCTTGCAATATAAACAATATTAAAAGTTAGAATAAAATATAGAAATACTCGTAGAGAATATGAATGTTTTATATTTCAGCTTGTGTCTGATGATCCAGGGAAGAAGTGTTTTGATCTTGTCTCTAGTCACGGTTAGTATTATTTCTATCTCAAGTCAATGACTGTTCGGTGTGCGATTCTACTATAGATACTGTACACTGAGTAAATAAAAAAACCGCGTATGTTACATTTTCTCCATAGGGTTCCTTGTTAAACCGGTCATTTTGGTCAGCCTGCCATTTTCTTCCTGTATCAGTCATTTTAGTGTCTACTTGTTCCAAGGTATCACTGCAAAAAATTGAAAATAAAGTGAAGATATTCTTTATCCGAAACACAAAGAAAAACGAACAAGTTTTGTTAAATTCACAGCCAGCCCCTGGCGCAAAACGACAGCAATACTATACTACAGGATACTGTTTTCTCAAAGCAATTACCCTCAAATCTAAACTCTTTATAATTCTTAACAACTGCAAATTGGTGACAGGTATGAGTTGTAGGAGTTCATTGACTGTGAATGATGGATAATTTGGTAGTATTGCAGCACAGTATGATCAGTACAGTAACATACAAGAAGAGGGCATACCTGGTTGGCTCATGCTTTTAAATTCATGGAATTATGCATCCCACATACGGTGGTGAAGACAATTTTTTCTAGGAATCTTGATTATTTTTTATTGTCTGGATGGATGGATGTCACAAAGTTTGTCAGCACTTGCTCACCTTAAACTAAATACCAAGCCTAGTTGTACATGTTGTCAGGAACAAAAGATCTGATGATTATAGCCAGAGTTATGGCCCTTCGTGGGAGATGTAAGTTTTCTTGTCAAAACCTCATTCCAGTTCTCATGTTGGCTTAAAATTATGTTGTTTTATGTTCTTTATTTGTTTATGATCAGCTAAGGTTTTTTCCCTGACAGATAGGCCAATAATGACCTGCAACTTTGAGGGAGTGTTGTTCTATATGCCCATTCTTGTTTTCATGTTGGTTCATAATTATACATGACGTTTGTGTATATTTATGCAGGAAACAGAACTTATCATTTTCAAGCAGACGATGAAAAAGAGATGGGGAAGTAAGTACAGAGAGTATAAAGTGTTTCTTATGTAAAACATGATGAGTCAGTCATACATCTGTGTCTTTCATATTGAATTTATTAGCAAATTTTCAATGTTTCATGGTTTATATGACATTAAAACCCCATTATATTTATCCCAAAACTCCTTCAGATCACCCATTTAGTACAAGGAATTTGGATGTTTTTCACAAATGACCAATAATTGACGACAGAATGTTAACTATATCTCTCAAAATAGTATGCCAAAAGTCACATGTAAGCAAAATGTATGGAAGACAAAATACTAATTTTTCAAGAGTTGCTTCCCTTAGTCTATAAATTGTGCATTTATTGTTAATATTTCGTTGTTTTGTCAACAAACCAATTGGAGGCTGTATTTTGTTCTCTTCCATCTTATGGTGTTTTCCACTTTTTGGACTCAACTAAAGTGCTCAAACTGCATCATTCTGCAGATAGGTTACCGTTTAGAGCTTAATGGCAAGGTAATATCAGAGCAAGAATGTGTAATAGTGTTAAATTGGTTTTGAGAATTATATTGAGGCATTATATATAAATGTAATTGATTTGGTATAAAACCAACATATCCCAAATGTGATGTAAACATTCATATGTGAAATGCCCGCGAGTCATCTATTGCCGAATAAACACTTAAAACTAGCTATTGACCAATAAAATGCTGGTTGTCACTTTGCATATGAATGCCCCGGAGTGTAAAAATATAATTGGTCTATTATGGGGTGTGCCTTTAAAATGAGACATGAACAAGAACTTTATTTACATCATATAGGTGGATATCAGTATTAAGTAATGCCAAGGAGGATGTTTTACTGAAGGCGTTTCAAGACACCGGATCGTCGGCGATGATGAACGAAGGAATGAGGGAACTGACACGTTCTATAATAGATAGTATAGAGAAGTTACCGGGCAATAAAGTATGCTGTGATTGTGGGGCACCAGGTAATTTTTTTATTCAAATGCCAAGCATAACCTTTTATTTGCTAGTATTCTGCTGAAATATGACACTCAATGACATATGAGTGCTTCCACCCGTATGTTAACCTGAGTTGCCAAATTAGATGACAAGCGCACTAACCATTGAGCTACGGAGACTCATTATTGTACGGGTAATAGTTTTTTTATAGGAGATACACTGAACCAAACTAGGGGTCCTACAATTCCCGAATAAACAGAAATCCGGCTTTGCTGCACTAGAAAGAACAAACTTTTCTGTTAAAAATAAAATATTTTTGGTGAAATATTCAAGGAATAGACGAAGTCATTTGAAATTTCATGAGCAGTATTTTAACATGTTAACCAATCCAATGAATATTCAATGTCAAAATACCTGTGACAGGTTGAAAAAAGTTGACTTATAATATTGTTATATTTTGTTGTCATTCTTCTGACTGTTTATTGTTTATGATATACTATTTCTGTTCTCATGTTTTTGCCACAGAGGCTCACAGGGAATACTGGGCTTGTCAACTTTTAAAATAAAGTTGTTATTATTATCATTATTATTTTTATTTCACAGATCCAAAGTGGTTATCTACAAATTTAGGTGTACTTATTTGCCTAGAATGTTGCGGTATCCATAGAAACCTGGGTGTACATATATCTCGTACACAAAGCTTGGAAATTGACCAATTAGGGACAGCTCAGTTACTGGTAAGTTTCTGGATTAAAAAAATGGGGATAATAATCCTTTAAGGAAATCTGAGATTTTGTGGGGCTTGATATATGGGTGCGACTTTTCTCTATATAGTCGACACTGTGGCTAGGGTCCAAGGCATACACCCTAACCTCTAAGCCTTAGAACCCTAACCCCCTACGTCTTACTGGTGTAGTCCTAGTGTTTTCCCTTGATATATCCAGAGTTTTACACTAAATTCTTCCGGATTAATCTTAAACCTGGCCCCGATCTCCCGAAGCATCTCGAGTAGAAATATCTCAAATTGAGATTTTGCTCCAAAAATAATCTGCATTTGAGACTAATCTGAAGCTTGAGCTCTTTAAAATTAAAGCATTAAAATCAAGCTCTGATTTCCCGAAATATTTCTATCTGAGCTAAATCTCATCTCATATATTGCCATGTTTCTTTGAGTTAATAATCATGAGAGGATGGACTAAATATTGGCATTAGAATACTTTATTCAGAGTTTGTTACATAAAAGTTTCAAGAGCTCAAACTACAGGTTTATCTCGAATTTAGACTCTGATTTGAACCAAATCTTAATGTAAGTTGAGCTTTATACTCCAGATGCATTTGGAGATTGAGGCCAGGTTTATATGACAGTTTAAATGCTTGCCACATTCATTGAAAAAGATTAATATGTCAAAATATATTACTATGAAGCAAAAAATTCAACTATTCAATGAAAGTAGCATTTAGCTCTCTATGTACGTATTTTCAGTTGGCTAGAGTGATAGGCAATGATAATTTTAATGAAGTTTTAGAAGCCAGACTTAGTGACCAAAAACCAAAACCTGATAGTCAAATGTGAGTACTATTTATCACTTTATATTCCTGTGTTTTTAATTATTTTGCAGATTCCATCGCTAAACTGTATTTTGTATATTTCTTAATTAATGTCACTATAATTAATGTCACTAGCGCTTTATAAATTGAAGTACTGAACGATGGGTCATTTTATAATATTTGAGATGTTGGGTATTTTTCATACTGATCTGACCCAAATAAATTTTTTAGAGCAAAATTTCACATAATTCTGGATCACCCCTTGTATACATATAAATATATCCCCTCTAAAATTATGTCTCCCATATATAATCGGTGCGAAATAGTGATTTTGTGCTGAGCATCTGTCCTGTATTTCTGGATAAATGCCACTTGGTTTGCGCTTGTTCTCCTTAACCATTGGTAGATTTCTATGATACTTCACATGAGTAGTTGGTACCAAGCCACTGTGCATATTGTCAGGAATTTTTAGTTCGATGAATATAGCCAGAGTTATGGCACTTTGTGGAAGCCATACGTTACTGTGTCTAACCCTTTTCGTTTGTCATACCGATCTTACCCAATTCATACTGATCTTACCATAAATAAACATTTTATAGCAAAATTCCACATAATTCTGAATCAGCCCTCGTATATTATGCCTAGGTCCCACTGAGGAATTCCACATTGGCGATGTTCTCTTGATTTCTTCTGATACCACCAGATTCATCACAATTCCTTCCGATATCACAAACTGTCTCATGACTTCCCATAAGCTTCCCCTAGACCATGATGAACCTGATCTCAATGTTCTTATAGCTAATTAATTTCCATCTGGAGTCATTGCCGAGACAAAAAATGCTCAGTGGGACCTAGGCTTTGAATAGATCACCTTCAAAATAACTGAAAAAAATATTGTATATATATTACACCAGGAAAGAAAGGGAAGACTATATTAAAGCCAAGTATGTTCATCATCAGTTTACTATACAAACATGTGGTGATACGTCCGAGTTACAACAAGAAATGTTTCAAGCCATCCAGACTAGAGATATACAGTCTATCATACAAGTTTATGCAGAAGGATTAGATCTCATGACCGTAT
Source organism: Spisula solida (assembly GCA_947247005.1). Classification (NCBI taxonomy): domain Eukaryota; kingdom Metazoa; phylum Mollusca; class Bivalvia; order Venerida; family Mactridae; genus Spisula; species Spisula solida. The sequence goes on along the minus strand of OX365960.1, from coordinate 3,478,857 downwards.
TCCCCGATTCTGTGAGTATTGTACATGTGGTAAAATTAGCGGGCGTGCTAATAATGGTGAATTTTACAAATTTACACGATTATCTAACTTTCTCTTGGGTAAATCTTATATTTCCATTGGGGGTAAATATTACATTTCTACTCAGGTAAATTTTGGTAAATAAAAACAATAGTCATAGAACTTATCTAAGAAGTAGTAATTATAGCTAATATTTCCACATGCAAAATTGACTAACTTTTTAACCAAAAGAAATATCTACTTTTCATGTTGAGGATCTTGTTAATTTGTATAAAATAATGCACAGAATCAACGATAATCAAATGTCAAAATCAAATGCAGCCCTGAAAACAAGCCCCCCCCCCCTGCACATTTTGGCACTTTCAATTCTTATATCCTCATAGGCTTTTTAGAACTCAGAATAAATGTCCAACTTAGGGACAATAATATTTAACTGTTCACTGTTATTAATATTTTGACTATATCGGCTCTTTCAATATTACAAACTCACAAGGAGTGCATCATTCTTGTATGAAAAAAGTCAGAACTTTCAGGGGTCAATTAGAACTTTCAGGGGTCTATCAGAACTTTCGGGGTTAATCAGAACTTTCAGGGTTAATCAGAACTTTCAGGGGTCAATTACAACTTTCAGGGGTCAATCAAAACTTTCAGGGGTCAATTACAACTTTCAGGGGTCAATCAAAACTTTCAGGGGTCAATTACAACTTTCAGGGGTCAATCAAAACTTTCAGGGGTCAATAAGAACTTTCAGAGGTCAATTAGAACTTTCAGGGGTCCATCAGGACTTTCGGGGTCAATCAGAACTTTCAGGGGTCAAATACAACTTTCTGGGGTCAATAAGAACTTTCATGGGTCAATCAGAACTTTCAGGGGTCAGTTACAACTTTCAGGGGTCAATCAAAACTTTCAGGGGTCAATTACAACTTTCAGGGGTCAATCAAAACTTTCAGGGGTCAATAAGAACTTTCAGAGTTCAATTAGAACTTTCAGGGGTCAATCAGAACTTTCATGGGTCAATTACAACTTTCAGAGGTCAAAGTGTCATTTCAAGGTCAAATAAACTTCCTGATTATGAGACTAGTTAATTGATATGATAATGTTGTCATATTACAGCCTACTGATGAGACTGCCTTACATGTTGCAATCAAACAAGAAGATAGTACCCTCCCTATAGTTGATTTCATTGTACAGAATTCCAATCTGTAAGTATACAGTAAACGCTCAGACGCCTGGGTACTGTTTTATCAAAGCACTAAGGGAAATATTAAAGTTATGTTCAAATTTAAGTTCTTTATGATTCTTTTACAGCTACAAATTGGGGTAAATGGAGTTGCAATACTAATTATGATTCAGTTAATCAACTCCTACAGACTGTATCTGTCCCAAATTTACAGTTGTTAAAGAATTATAAAGAATTTAAATTTGAGCGTAAGTTTACGTCATGTGCTTTGATAAAACAATACCCCAGTGCTTTGAGAAAACAGTACTTTAAAGTCCACCTTAATGATATTTTGTGATCACAAACAAGGGTGCCTCCTCGATAGCCTAGTGGTAGAGCATCAACTTTGAGAAATGGAGGTCCCTTGTATGATTCCCGGCCATGTCGTACCGAAGAAAAAACAAAAATGGTACCATGAATTCCCTTGCTAGATGCTCAGCATAAAAGGGTTAACTCAACTGGCTTCTCTTCTCTTATACCCTCGTGGCGATGGAAAACATCAGGAATGAGGTGTCAAGAGTGATAAATACAAGTTGTAAAATCTTTAAAATCGACTTTAAATGAGTCTTAACTAACAAGGATGGATTAATAAAATGTTCAGATTGGTAGGATAGGACTTCACGATTGAATTATGTCTCTCACCTATAGTAGGTTAGATGTATAGATTTTATGCTGGATGTCTGTCTGTATAGGTGTCACAAAGTTTGTCTGCGCTTGGCCTCCTAAACCATTGGTCAGATTGCAATGAAACTCCACATAAATAATTGGTACCAAGCCTAATATTTTGCACGTTGTTAGGATTTTTAGGTCGGATGAATATTGCAGAGTTATGGCCCTTTGTGGGAAACAAATATTTTTGGGTCAAAAAATATTTATAGTTATTACATGTAAATGATTACATTGCTCTATGTATGTATACCAGTTTTCAATTTCCAAATTGTATAATCTTGATTGATAAAGAAACTTAACAGTTTACCAGATAGACCCTGATTTGACAAAATTCATGCGATAAAACTGTATCGTCATGTCTCCCATCTTCGATGATGGGGTATATTGCTTTGCACACGTCGGTCCGACTAAAATCGGTTTGTTTGTCGGTTGGTCGGTAGACCAAATAGTTTCTGTTCAATAACTCAAAAATGCTTTACCCCAGGAACTTCAAACTTTACATGGAGGTTGGTAATCAACAGTAGATGACCCCTATTTGTTTTGACTGTGACCTATACCATTTCTGACAATTGGGCTGCAATGGGGGCATACATGTTTTACGTTTTACAAACATGTCTTATTTATTTCAGAAATAGCCTGAGTCGACAGACTCAAGATGGCGACACATGTTTACACCTATGTGCAAAGTTGAACAAGTCCGAATGTATGAAATGTCTGCTCCGAATCAAACCAGATATCGCTCATATAAAGAACAAAGATGCACTAACAGCGTTCGACATCGCTCACCAGAACAACTACCAATTGTGTGCAGAATTAGTATGTATTATTATTTCTTTCTGAAAGGAGATATATTGATTTTGTGCTGGACATCTGGATGGATATTTCAGACCTGGTATTTTTCAGGCACATGTCTGATTTCAGGTTTTTGAATCCTGAATTTTCCTTCTTTGTTTATATTAAACAATGGAATTTCAGGCTTCAAATGGGAATTTTCAGGCCCTGATAATGATTGCTAATTACCAGGCCTGATGTATGGATGTCACAAAGTTTGTACAAGCCTAGTTGTGCATTTTGTCAATTTTAGGCTGGAGTTGTGACCTTTTGTGGGAGACATACATTTTTGTGTCAAAAACCCTTCTAGTTTCTTTTCTTAACAAAAAGTTTATTTAAAAACATATCATACATAGCTTATAGTTTTACTCTTAAATAATAATTAACATTGCAAACAGTTTCCAAGCTAGGGCTGTAAAGCTTTGTAATTGGAAAGGAGTCTATAAGGAGATTGTGTACACTTCATTTCTTTCTGATGAAAATTGTGGTTGCTATGGATACAGATATAGTTAAATTACTTCACTTTATCTGGATCTTTGTATAACCCTTTGTATCAATGCTAGTTTGACAATTTATTTATGTGCATAGAGATTAATGTTTGGGTGACACCTATTAATTAATGCTTCCATTTGACAAAAATTGTGGTTGCCATTGACTTTAATTTAAAAAAATCGTGGCTTCAAACCAGTAGGGGACTTTTGTATTGCTTGCAATTCTCAGTGATTTGTTTATTGCGGCTTTAAGTTTGTTGTTAAGGTAATCCACAAAATTAAATCCCCCACAAATATAAATGATTTTACTATAGGTATGATTCATATTGGATGATATTTAGAAATGGCTGTCCTGGTGGCCATGACGACCATTTGTTATAATATATTGCTTATTGTATTTCAGTTGAAAGCAGCTATGGCGGGGAAGAAAGACGTGTTTGAACATATAAACATTGAATGGGACCTAATGATGGTACGATATTACTTGTGTCAGATGTAATCTGCTTTACATAATTCTCATTTATAGGAATACTCCAGTATCCAAACATGAAGGGAATTCCTTTGGACACCCATTCAAAGAATCTAAAGACCCCCCCCATGCATTTAGATTTCAATGATTCAGCTTTTGACAATAGTAGCTTCAGTTTGGATTTAGTCTTGACAAATTTTGACAATTTGTAAACTTTCATTTAACAAAGAAAAATATTTTGTGCAGGAAAAATGAGGAATTTGGGTGATTCCAGCCATTTTCTCATGTATTGATTTTCAAAATGTGAATCGATCGGTCAAAAAATATTGTCGATACATCGTTATCATTTCTATAGATGACAGCTTTACTCTTGACTCATATAAAAGGGTTGAAAGAACACAGCCTTGGTATAACTTAAGTGTGGTGGTTTTACTGTATTGTGATCTTTTTCCATACATTGTTTGAGGACATGAAGATGTTTCTGATTTACAAAGTCTTGACTGGATGTCATCACCAACTCCAACATTGCAAATCAGTTCCTACTTAATGGGGGAATAACCCCTTGATAACATTGTAGTCTGCAAACAAACCTTAAATCATAGGTTCTAATTTGTACAAAGTTCATATAAAAAATGGATAGGCAAGTCTAAAGCAGCCAGGTCACAGAAAATTTGGTATATTTTACAATTGACAGATGAATCGTCTATAAATTATATATACAACAACATTCCAGACACATAATGGACGAATTTCAAATAAAAACCCATCTTCACTAAATTTGACCATAAATTAATCCAAATATCTTGTTGATGAATCAGGTTAAAATGTTGTGAATATTCAAGATGGCGATGACTATCAGCAAAATAGCGTCATCGTGAAAAACAAGTTTACCAATCCTTTAAAAATGATCGTATAGAACCTCAATAAGAACCTCTATAAGAAAATCTGTATGTTTCAGTTCCATTCCGAGTATTCTTTAAATTTGTAGAAGATTATTGAGTGTAACCATGGTAACAATATATTCTCTATTTTACAGGATGAGGGACCAGATTACAGTGATGATGAATTAGAGGTTGGTACTTCTTATTACACATGTGTCATTTTTATGGCCCATGATCTACTGATGCGGGAGGCATATGCGGGAGGCATAAAGTGATTCTTTCGTTCCATTAACCCATTCCCCCACAGACATATAGCCATATATGGTAGTTCATTCATATAGTGTTATCAGTAGATGGCTTATCAGTAACCTATAGATAAACCATCAGTTTAACACACTGTCCTTATATGGGTTTATTGGAAAACTTGATAATCACTATACATACATGGTTTAAACTAGATTTACAGTAAGAAATCATTAATTAATCACTTTTTGACCAATGTGAAGTATGTAGAAAATTAAATTTTCTTTCTAATGGTACCAAATATGTACATATTCTTGATTAAATAAAAATAATTTTGAGTTTTAAACACAACAACACCTGTTTCAGTAATTATCCTTTAGATTTATAACATACTGATAGAAGTCTTACTAATCAGTATAAATAAAAAAAAAATATTGCCATGAAACTACTGGCAAGTAAGGGCCTGGTTTCACAACAAAGTCTTCTCTATCTTCAACTCAATGAAATTTTTGACTCTCCATGAAACCAATAAAGGTTCCAAATATTAATTGCTTACATATTGCCATCTTATTTAGTAAGTAGATTGAAGACACACATTATTATACTCAATGAAAAACTATTTGAGCTAATGATTTTAGTGAATCATTCTAATTTCTTGTAGCTCTAAGTCTGTGTCCATAGATCATTTGACCTATCAATGAACCAGGGGAACATCAACCTCATACACAAATTAAATTTATAGATGTAATTAAAACTGTGAATACAGAAGCTGTCGAAGTTCTCACACAAACTGATTGAAATCTAGCAATTTTTCACAGCGGCCGGGTCGTGGCGTTTTAAGTACGGTATTGTTTTAATTTGTAATGAACAACTTCAATTTCAATTAACAATTACATAATCTTACGTAACATGTCATCACTGTCTGGGTCAGTTTGGTTTTATTACCCCAATCAGGGTGTAAAGATTTTATGGCACAATAAACACAGCGTGAATTAACAATCATTGTTTTGATTGGGAACCTCTTCAAATCAACATGTGTTATATGGGAAAACCCTGTGTGATCAATGAATGCGTGGAATTTCATTGGTTGTTATTTATTCTTCAAACTGACCTTGACTGGTAATTTTCCAGTTCAATGGAGTAAAAACCACAACTTCTCGGACATTATTGATAAATTAGCAACATGTGTGACCTCGAGTTTAGATGTAAATATTATTGAAACAGATGAAGTTTAATCGTATTTTATGACATTTTATAAAGTAGCATACTATTATTTTTTTGGTTAAAATATATTAGAAGTGTTTAAACTTTACATATAAATTAAAATTGTGACCCGATTTTGGGTTTAAATTAATAAATTTATAATTTAACTATTAGGGTCTAAAAAACCCGTATTCATACGGCATTAGCTACAGGCGTAGATTATCGTAATTAGGGAGCCATAGATAGGGGCGTTAAAAGGGGTAATTAGGGAGCCATAGATAGAGGCGTTAAAAGGGGTAATTAGGGGGAAATGGGTTAAGAATGTTTACCAAAATTTTCTTGAAACTCATATTTTCAATGTCCATCAAGGCATCGCTTTCAAACTTGGCGTACTAGGCATAAACATCTTATATTGTCAACACCATGTAATACTATCCAACCTATCAACAAAATTATGGATCCTGATTAATTTAGCTGGTTATTATCAACAAGGCTTCCACCGTGGCATAAGCGTTTACTGATCTCAGTATTGTTATGCTTTTATTTGTCATCATCCCTTAAAGGTGACACCCCCAGAAGAGTGTTAAAGCCGTTTTGGATTATAGTGCATTATAAAAAGATAACAACGTTCCAGAAACGTCTTAATTAGGGTCTTGATTGCGCTGATGTAAAGTATCATACTAATAAATGCCAATCAGGCATTCAATGGATATATAAATATACCAGTATTTAACATACTCCTGCTTTAAAGAAAATAGTAAAAAGTTGGACAGGGAAGGCAGCTTTAAAGAAGCCACATTGGTTGTTTCCCTTGAGGTTCAAAACCGATAAATAAATGTGTTCTTTAACTCAATGTAATGTTACAATAGTCAACCTCAGGTTGCAACATGTTAACAGTCTATGACCAGCTGGAAGACATATATCATTGAAAAGAAGGGGCTTCCAGCTTTAAGAAAATATGAAAAAATCAGGGGGTCACGTATCATATAAAAAAATTTTTGTCAAATGTGATGAACAGATTTTCACAGACGGGCAGACTAATTATGCCCCCCCATCTATGATGAGGGGGTATATTGCTTTGCATATGTATGTCTGTCAGTCAGACTGTCGGTCGTCTAAAATGATTTCCGTTCAATAACTCAAGAACGCTTTGACCTAGGATCTTTAAACTTTACATGGAGATTGGTCATTAGTTGTAGATAACACCTATTAAATTTAGGGTCAGTAGATCAAAGGTCAATGTCACTGTGACATTTACCATTTCTGACTTTTTAAATGGTTTCCGTTCAATAACTCAAGAACGCTTTGACCTAGGATATTCAAACTTTAGATAGAGATTGGTCAACAACAGTAGATGACCCCTATTTTTTTAGGTCAGTAGGTCAAAAGTCAAGGTCACTGCAAACTTCACCGTTTCTGACTGTTGGGCTGCCATGGGGCATACATGTTTTAGAAACATCTCTTGTTCAATCTGGGTTTTACCCTATCCAACGTTCACTTTAGTATCTAGGCCAAAATCTCAAAATATTCAAGATAAAACAGCTTCACTAAATCACACACATGTGTACAAGGTCTATAAACTCAATTAGATAATTCCAGTTCCTTCTTATCAAGGCATCCCACCATTTATGCACACCAACAAGTTTCTGTAAGGACTATTTGAGTGTATCAGATTTTGGTCTGTTTGATATTTAGTGGTTTGTAACCTTGACTGACTACTCGGCGGTCAGGTCATACTGTACGTTAAAATATTGTTTGATGTGTTTATTACAGATGATAGAACCTAGAAAACAGAGGTCACGACCTTCCAGTCTGATAGGTACCGAGTTACCTCACACGTCACCACGTGATCGCACCGAGTCAGACGTCATCCATCGACCAACCAAACCAAAAAGTAAGTTGTCGGAACATGGTCATGCTCCTGTATCTCTATAATATTATACTTGTTGTAAAGTATAGAACTCCCTGAACCATCAGTGTTAGGTTATACAAGTAGTTAAACATTGATTTCTCTCTGTCCTTTGATTAGTGGATAGCCTTATTTATAATTCTTTGACAATATCGATATGTATTCATTTGTTAATGAAATGAGATGTGATTCGCACATGCACAGTCAGTGGATTCGTCGTTTTAGCTCTAGTGAAGACGAATTTTTTTTAAATCATGCCCCTATTAAGGTAACGGATATGATTTTGAACATTATTAAATTATTATAATTATAGGCTGCTTTTTACAACATACAAAGTGTTTGCTATGTACTCACATAGTCTCTGCAGTTTATTTCTGCTTGTAGTATGTTTTTGTGGGTGGTTTTATTGTTTGACATTTATATAACAGTTGGTACATAGTGCTCCCCAATCACCAGGGTACTGTTTTATCAAAGCACTTACGGAAATTGTAAATTTTTGTCCAAATTTAAATTCATGATTATTCTTTAAAACCTACACATTAGTGATAGATATGGTTTGTACAAGTTAGTTGACTGAATGGTGATCAATATTGAACAACCGTATATCACAATCTGTAGCAGTAAAATAGCTCAAAAGAATTTAAATTTGAACGTAAATTTAAGGTTTCCGTAAGTACTTTGATAAAACAGTACCCTGGTGCCTGTATTATATTTATACTGACTGAGCTAATCACATAGGCTTATATTTATTCAGCTTGGTCATCATGAGATAGATGATCTCTATGGAGCAGCTGCTGTTTTGGTTTTATTTGCCTATGTAACATATTATTGTGTGGAAAATTATAATTTTAAACAGTCATACAGAAGAATGAAATACATGTACATGAAAAGAGTCTCTTTACTTGATCACCATCAGGGGTTCCATTTGACTCGGGAGAAGGGGTTTTGACTCTTGTAATATTCAAAAAGACACATTTTGACCCTCAAACTTTTGGTTTGAAGGGTCATTTTCTCTTAAAATCATGGGTGTTTTGCCTATAAAATGGTACAATTTAGTCAAAAGCATCAAAATGACCCTTCAGATTTAGAAGCTAGTGGAACCCCTGACCATGGTGACTAACCTACAAAATCAAAGCCGATGAAATCACCATAAAATCTTGATTTAAATATGCATGTATGTGCGAGCCATGTTTATGATGAGTTTAAGATACTGTTAGAATTTTTATCAACTTTTGTGTTGTTTTGTCCATGTTATTTCCATGATATTTAATTCCTATTTGTTGTCACCAATGTATTTTTTCTGACTGTTGTTTTTAGAACACCATTTAACTCATCCAACAAGGTTTAGAAATAGCCTCAGAAATAGTAAGTGTGTAATTCCCTAACTGTGTACACTCGTGTACTGCATCCATACACATATGTGTACACTCGTGTACCACATCCATACACATATGTGTACTGCATTAATACTGTGTCCATACACTCATCTGTGTACAACATCAATGCACAACTGTGTACCGCATCAATACACATTTGTGTACACTTGTGTACCGTGTCCATACACATTCATGTACTGCATCAATACACATAATTATGTGTACACTCATGAACGGTGTCCATACACTTCTGTGTACTCTATCCAGACATATTTTGTGTACATTTATGTGCTATATGTGTACACTTGTGTAATGTGTTTATACACGGCTAATTGTCCGCATCAGTGTACACATGTATATCCAGCATGTAACATGTCTATACACATTGTCATATTTCATAAGCCCATGTATTTACACTTATATTCATTCACATATTTTAGCACCTCTGCAACAGTCATGAAACATCTAGTACATAATAATGTCTCCCACGTATAGTGGGTGGAGACCTATTGATACTGTGCTGGATGACTGTTAGCCTAAAAGTCTCAAAGTTGGTCTGCGCTTTTTAGCTTACCTGTCACATAGTGACAGGGTGAGCTTTTGTGATCACTGTTCGTCCGCCATGCATCCATTGTCAATCCACAATTGCTTGTGAACACACAAGAGGTTACAGTTATGACACAACCTTCATGGAACTTGATCACAATGTTTGTCTCTATGAAATCTAGGTCAAGTTCAAAACTGGGTCATGTGGGGTCAAAAACTAGGTCACTAGATCAAATCTTAAAAAAAGTTTGTGAACACATTAGAGGACACAATTATGGTCCAATCTTCATGAAACTTGGTCACAATGTTTGTCTCTATGCAATCTAGGTCAGGTTTGAAACTGGGTCATGTAGGGTCAAAAACTAGGTCATTAGGTCAAATCTTAGAAAGAGCTTGTTATGTGCTATTAGAGGCAACAGTTATGGCCCAATCTTCATGAATCTTGGTCAGAATGTTTGTCTCTACAAAATCTAGGTCAAATGCGATATTGGGTCAACTGGGGTCAAAATAGGTCACTAGGTCAAATCAAAGAAAAACTTTGTATAGGCACTATACAAAATGTAGGTCACAATTTGGTCTAATCTATCAATATGGGTTATCTGATGTAAATAACCAGGTCGTTGGTTAGGACTATATGATAACCTTGTACATACAACTGAGGCAGCATTAACTTGATTCTTTGAAGTTGTAAAAGATTTCTTATGTTGCCATGTGGACCTTCATGAACTATAACGACAGGTGAGCGACCTAGGGCCCTTTGGGCTCATTTGTTCTCCATTACCATTCATTGGTCATATTTCAATGAAACTTCCCATGAATAGTTGGTTTACCAAGGCTTATTTATGCATAGTGTCTTGGTCAGATGATTATTGCTGGAGTTATTGCCCTTTGTGGGAGGCATATCCTTCTATGTCAAAAACACATCTTGTCATTTTAGTGCTTTGATTGTGTTGTTACTAGATTTGTACTGGTTACCTTCAGTTAAGTTAAACATGTTACATATGGATTACCTCCCTTGAAAAGCAATCTGAAGTACATCTCTAAGGCTACAGACTCATGTACCCAGTGTTGTATACAGATTTGTATAATATGGACACACCCTGTATAATATGTACACATGTGTATGGACACACCCTGTACACATCAGGAATGATCAATGTCTACAGTTAAACCTCAAATACAATTTCCCCTTATAAACCAGTTTGGTTGTTACACTAGCATGCAGACTGTAGTTTAATATGCAAAAAGTGGACTGGTTTCAAAATTGAAAATGTTTTGTAGATTAAATTAGACTGGTTTCAAAATTGAAAATGTTTTGTTGATTGATATACAGTTTCAAAATTGAAAATGTTTTGTAGATTAAATTAGACTGGTTTCAAAATTGAAAATGTTTTGTTGATTGATATGCAGTTTCAAAATTGAAAATGTTTTGTTGATTAAATTAGACTGGTTTCAAAATTGAAAATGTTTTGTTGATTAAATTAGACTGGTTTCAAAATTGAAAATGTTTTGTAGATTGAATTAGACTGGTTTCAAAATTGAAAATGTTTTGTAGATTGAATTAGACTGGTTTCAAAATTGAAAATGTTTTGTAGATTGAATTAGACTGGTTTCAAAATTGAAAATGTTTTGTAGATTAAATTAGACTGGTTTCAAAATTGAAAATGTTTTGTTGATTGATATGCAGTTTCAAAATTGAAAATGTTTTGTTGATTAAATTAGACTGGTTTCAAAATTGAAAATGTTTTGTTGATTAAATTAGACTGGTTTCAAAATTGAAAATGTTTTGTAGATTGAATTAGACTGGTTTCAAAATTGAAAATGTTTTGTAGATTGAATTAGACTGGTTTCAAAATTGAAAATGTTTTGTAGATTGAATTAGACTGGTTTCAAAATTGAAAATGTTTTGTTGATTAAATTAGACTGGTTTCAAAATTGAAAATGTTTTGTAGATTGAATTAGACTGGTTTCAAAATTGAAAATGTTTTGCAGATTGAATTAGACTGGTTTCAAAATTGAAAATGTTTTGTAGATTAAATTAGACTGGTTTCAAAATTGAAAGTGTTTCGTGGATTTAGGGACACATCCTGAATATACCCTATATTTAGGTGCCAATATACAAAACTGCACATTTTGCTATGAGTTTGGTATGAAGTGATATTCTTCTTTGAGATTCTTTTAAAGAAATGTGGGGTCATTGGTTGATACAGTCTGATGTTATGTTGTTACAGCAAGCAGGTTTATTGTACAATGCATGATATATTGTTAGATTGGTATGTGAATATTGTAGTTTTGTTCTTATTTGCATGATTAGAGCATCGTGTTGTTCTCAATAAACGTTCAGAATTGTCTAAGATTAAAATTGAGATTCTGTTTTCCTAAGTGAATTATTTTTAGAGAGTGAAAATATCTTTAGAAAAAACGCTTAGAAGCTTTATGAATACTTCCCCGCCACCGCCCTGCTCCCGTTCCCGTCCCCGTTTCCTGTCCCCCTTCTGTAAGGTAATTATTTATAATCCTGTACTGTAATGCATATGTTAGATGTAGAAAGTAGTGAAAATATATTATAGGCAAAAATAAAACGTCTAGAAAAACACATGTAATATTACATAATATAGCATTAATTAGGCGACTTCTAGAACTCAGTTAACTACGCATTGTTTTTCAATATTTTTTGGTTGACCAACAGAAACTCTCTTTGTTGCCAAGAATAATTTAACATCAATTATTAGTTGAAGCTCAAAATTGCCATCAAGTACTTGCAAGACTGAAGTCATGTAACTGGTATTTCTAATTGCCAGCAAAAAAAAGAATAGAAAATATGATGTAATTATTGAGTTCTAGCATGTGCACTATACAGTAGACTATTATTTTTTTGTCTGGTACACTAAGTTTAATACAGATAAGCATTTTCAAGCATAAGAAGTATTGATGTATACTACAGTCATGTTGATAGATGATATTGTAGAGTTTATATTGTAACTGTCACAAACTGCATAATTTCATAGTAAGTGCACAGTGCACACACATACTACATGACAGCTCTGGGGCACGTTTCATAGACAGACATGAGCAGTATGTGTTAGTACGGTTTCCAACCTCACTGGGATCCATACTCATTTCTCACATTTTCGGAATAAAGGCCATAGCTTCCCAATAAGACGTACATGACCGGGCCTTCTAACACAGCCGAGTTAGCCACGCCTTATTGTTTGTTTAAGGTTACATAATAGCAGACATTGATTTACTTGTTAACCCATGGGATCATGCAATCATGTGCAATATTTTCAATGCTTTTACATTGTGTGCAACCAAAATTATCTATACTTATATTTGTCTACTGAATTATCGATTTATATGTTTAAACATAATGTTGTATGGTCAATTATGCAGTTAGTGACAGTTTTAAGTAAGAGCACTTTATAATAATTATATGTTTCACCATCTAATTCCATCATCATAATCTATAAAATTCAAACCATATTTTGGGCTCTCAACATAAATTACAGGATCTCAAAATAATTTCAGCATGATTTGGGATCTAAGCATAATTTAGGTATTCAGTATAATTTGGGATTTTCACATAATTTGGGATCTTTAAAAGCACAATTTGGGATCTAAACAATATTCTCTGATCTCACTACATGCTGGGATCTTACATATTTTGGGATCTCAACATATATTGGGTTTCAACATATTTTGGATCTCAACATACTCTATGATCTCAAAATAATTTTGGGATTTCAACATATTTTTTTATCTCAACATATATTGGGATTTCTACATAGTTTTGGATCTCAACATAATTTGAGATCTTTATATATTCTTGGATCTCACTACATGCTTGGATCCAACCATATCCTGGGATCTCAACATATTTTGGGATCTCAACAGATATGGCATCTAAACACAATCTATATTGTGGAATGTAGACATATAGTCCGGGGCTCTCAACTTACGTTTTGAATCTCAACACATTCAATACTCAAGTATTATCAGCAGTTATATGATTCTACACTCCATGGAACTGATTTACCAGAGCACTAATGGAATTCTGAAACTTACACTCCAATTTAAAGTCCTTATATTGCTTGTACTGTGAGTGAACTACAAATTTGGGACTGATATGGTTTTGTAGGACTTTATAACTGAATCATTGTCAATATTGCAGATCCATTTATTGCAATTTGTAGTTGTTAAAGAATTATAAAGAATTTAAATTAATTTGGACGTAAGTTTACGATTTCCGTAAGTACTTAGATAAAACAGAAACCCTGTTCTCTCTCTTTTACGTTAGCTGTCTGGTTAAAATAATTGAATGATTCTTACTCTTATTCTTACCTTATTTTTACTCTATTCTCTGATTTCTGACTTATTTCTTACACAGAGTTTGGCGATTATTTAAATGGTAAGCTGGTTATTGTTAATGTTTACCTTCACATTTTATTGTCATGTGATACGTTTCTTGTCACTTTTCGGGGAAATTTTTGTTGTTTAGTATATTTACTTAGCTCACCTGTGCGACAAGTGATTAAAGTTAGCTATTGGGATCGTTGCTTGTCTGATGTCGAGCATCTACCGTGTCATCCATCATTATTTTCTTTCAACACCCATGCTAGTTTTAAAACAGAGGTCCTACAATTCCGGAATAATCCAAAAATCCGGATTTGCTGCATTAGGAAGAATGATTATTTCTGTACAAAATAAAAGTTATTTAAAGAAAAAATTCAAAAAATTGACAAAGCTATGGTCATTTGAAGTTCCATAGTCTAGATTTTAACAATACAACAATGTTTGAAACCTATTTAAGGTGTAGGGATGTGTGCTAATGGCACTCTATACAGGCTTGCGACTCGTTTTCAGGATTGGGCATTATGCCTCCGTAGAACCTGTGTTTAACAAGAGCTGCACTAAAAGCTATATTACCAAAGCCAGACAAAAAGATTATATTAAGTCAGACAGGGAAGGCAGCACTCAACTTAACCAGCCGAGCACAGAAAACATTAAAAACACACAAAGCACAATGCCCAACTAAACAAGCACAGATCCGCCCAAGTCCAAGCTGTCGAAAAGTATAATAAATTATAACTAGCTGAATGACCCAGTAGAAAAGATTCAAAGGTTGTCCTCATTCAGACTTTTAATTAGCAACCTATATAGCCCAGCTTGGCTTTCATGGATTCCAGTAACAAAGATGGTATAAGCATTCAGTAGTGTTATCATCAGATATCATTTCGAAGCCATGGCTGATGTCAAGTGGTTAATGTGCTGTCGGTCCAGGTCAGATTCCCAGATATGACAGGTCATACCATTCCGTGAAAAAATTTGTCCATTTGTGGAGAGTTGTGGTTAGGATACAGTCCAGGAAAACTGGTTAGCTGCTGTATTTAACAAAAATATTGTTGAGAGACAGCTTTAAACGCAAATAAACAAACAAATTAAATATTTCATATTGGATATTGACTTATTATCCACCACCTATGAAATTGATAGGGGGCTATTGAGATGGTGTTGTCTGTGAGTTAGTCTGTCTGTTCGTCCGTCCGCAGCCATTTCTCACTAACTAGAAGGTAGAACTTCATGAAAAAATAAATATGAACAACCATACTGTGATGATGCCCGTCAAATTTTCTTTTATTGATCAATTTTCTGTAGAGTTATTGCCCTTGAATTGACTATGACGATTGTTATCCGATGGAAGCGTACATTCCAAACTGTACAATAATACTGATAACCTGTAGGCGGGGGATATCAATTCAACGAAATCGCTTGTTAGACACAGAATCTAATTCAACAAAACTTAAGTGTACATTGGTAAGCGATTTAGGGCCATAATGGCCCTTCTGGTTAAACATTGATTTTAATATTTATGAGGTATTTAGACTTGCTGTAATTTATTCTTTATTTGGTGAGTTTAATTAACACAAGATGTTATATGATGTACTGCTGATATACTAACGATTTTGATTGTTACTGATAGTGTTCTTAATTCAGCCTAAATACTACGACCAAATCTTCCTAAGACGCGCCCCTTTCAAACATTCCTTAGACACACCCCCTTTCAAATATTCCTAAGACACGCCCCTTTCAAACATTCCTAAGACACACCCCCTTTCAAATATTCCTAAGTCACACCCCTTTCAAATATTCCTAAGACATGCCCCTTTCAAACATTCCTAAGACACACCCCCTTTCAAATATTCCTAAGACACACCCCGCTTTCAAATATTCCTAAGACACTCTCCCTTCAAACATTCCTAAGACACGCCCCTTTCAAACATTCCTAAGACACTCTCCCTTCAAACATTCCTAAGACACGCCCCTTTCAAACATTTCTAAGACACACCCCCTTTCAAACATTCCTAAGACACTCTCCCTTTCAAACATTCCTAAGACACTCTCCCTTCAAACATTCCTAAGACACGCCCCTTTCAAACATTCCTAAGACACACCCCCTTTCAAACATTCCTAAGACACTCTCCCTTTCAAACATTCCTAAGACACTCTCCCTTCAAACATTCCTAAGACACGCCCCTTTCAAACATTCCTAAGACACTCTCCCTTCAAACATTCCTAAGACACGCCCCTTTCAAACATTCCTAAGACACACCCCCTTTTGAATATTCCTAAGTCACACCCCTTTCAGTTGTTTGATATTTGGTTATCAGGGGTCCTAAAATTCTGGAATAATCTGGACACGCCCCTTTCAAACATTCCTAAGACACACCCCCTTTCGAATATTCCTAAGTCACACCCTTTCACATGTTTGATATTTGGTTATCAGGGGTCCTAAAATTCTGGAATAATCTGGAAATTCGGATATGCTGTACTAGAAAGACTGATCAGAACTTTTCTGCAGAAAATGCAAGTTATTTGGTGAAAAGATTTTTAATAAAAATTAAAGAATTAACAAAGTAAATTATGGTCAATTGAAATTTCATTAGTTAAATCATAACAAGAGAATGATATATGAACTGTGTTTTGGATGTTTGTGCTTTATGATGGCACCAAAAACCGACTTGCAACTCTGTTATAGGATTGGGCATTATGCCTAAGAGTGGAACCCCTGTATTATGTATCAAATATTTAACTTGTTCCTTATGTGAGATAGACCTGCCAGCTTTGATGTGAATGTATGTGTAACCAATGTGTGATGTATTTGACCATGAATTAATTTAACCTGCATGTCATGTCCTCTTGTGCAACATTGCTATTTGATATTGTAATACAATCACGTCTTGATATAACAACACTGTTTGGTCCCAAGCAAAATGTTGTTGTAAAGAAAATGTCAGTATATAGATTTCATATAAAGAGAATTGTAAAACATTTTTTTTTAGCACGGAAAATTTGACATGATCCTGACCTTTATGCATGAATATTATATTACAAGGTTCTTGTGTTGAAAATATATAAATTTCCGCGAGCAAGTCTTGCAATATCCGTCCTTTAGATTTGTGTTGGTATTACACATTGAGCGTCTTCGTGATACTTCCTGCTTATGAAAACATACAACCGGGATAATAAATATAGACAATATATCAACTGTTAAATTATGCTAATAGGAGGTTGAGAGTCGTGTCAAATTCTTCGGACTACACCCCCAATGAAAATGTCAGTATATGAGTATTTTCTTATATTGGGTGTCGTCGTGTAGAGACCTGACTGTATTTGTTGATTGATGAAGATTTGATGTTATTTTGCCCTCAAATACGAATTCATTATACTTATTTGTTCAAGAGAACTAACAAACTTTGTTTTATTTTTTTTATTCATGTAATTTATTAAGAAAGGTGATAGTAATTTAAGTCCTAGTGCATAGGAAATGTTGGTTACCTATATATGTTGGGCTTTCTTTTTTCTGCTATATTCAACATGATTATTAACAAACTTTAAATTTGTCAACATTATTATCTAATACTGCAAAATCACATATTTTCGTGGGTATTAAATTTCGTTGATTTTGATAAAAATCCATTTTTGTGGGGTTGTAAATTCATGGGTTACAGAACATAAAAGGTTTATGTTAAGCATGTTAAGCGTTTTCCTGACTCTTTCACTAACGTATCAGTACATTTCAATTCGTCCGGACATAGTATCAATGATTTTTCTTTCAATCATGCATTTCGATAAAATTACAAATAACTGGCAAAGACTGCTAAAAGAAACCAGATGGATGTACAAACTTGGTACACTTCAACCAGATGGTTTAAATTCTAAAGTTTTATTTTAAATACTATACCAGTTGCAGTTTTAATATGGCTATTACATTGAATTATATATATATTTGTTACTGGTACTCCTTTTTACTGTACTTTTGCATATAAGAACATAAAAGGGTAACCCATGTCTGAATTTGAGAGGTCGATTAATGGTGGGGATTAGATTTCGTGGTCAAGTTCAACAACAAAATCAACGAAAATTAAACTTCATCAAAAAATAATTATTTTACAGTAGAATGTGATAATGTTTTCAAGCCTTTTTTTTACCCTTTTTTTGACCCACGAGTGGTCTTCATGATTTCTATGTTGAAGATTCAAAGTCTGAAATAATACAACACTACTGACCACTAGTATCATTATCGGAACACGTGTGCCACTTGTTACCTTTACAATCACATAAAAAGTTTAGTTTTCGGACATTATTCAAGACATTTAGAGGTATGTACTTATTCCCAAATTCTTACAAATTTTTTTGCGTGATTTAAGTTTGCGGGATTCGCGAGTGGTATGAACTTGCGAAATTAAATATCCATGAAGATGTTCCAAAATTGAAAAATATGAAAATGTCTTGTTTATGTTAGACTTAAAATGTGAAGATTTGTAGCCGCAAATATGCCGGCAATCGGGAAAACGCGAAAATTTGTTTACACAAAATTAGGTTGGTTTACAATATTGACCTTTAGGCTATATGTTAGGAATACAAAGATTCACTTCAGTCTACATTTATCTTGTGTGGTATGTGCTATGTTTTTGCATTGGCTTACAGCTTAACGCTTAGTATGCTTTTATTCCTTCAGTTCCTGGCTTGACAAACTCTAGTCATTCACTGCCAAATTCTTCACCATTATCAACATATACCCAACAAGGTCAGAGATCACCGGAGCCACCCGTACCACCTCGTGGTATAAAGAAACCTCCGTTGTTGTTACCACCTTGTACAGAACCTGGCAACCAGCTTCCGAAAACTACTCCCGATCCAGAGATATCGTATATATTACATCGTAGAACCCCTTCAGAACCACCGCCACGACCACAGCCCCTAGATTCATCCAGATATACAGTTAGCATTCCTTACGGGGACGGTAAGTTTATTGGGAGCATGTGCGGATCCTGAAGGGGGGGGTACCAAACCCCCCCTTTAGAATCCGGGGGGTCCTACAATAGAAATAATCAGGAAATTTGGATTTGATGCAATAGGAAGAATGGATTTTTCTGCAGTGTTTTGGTGTAGAGATGTGTGCAAATTGCACTCTAAACAGACTTGCATATAATTTTCAGGATTGGGCATAATGCCTAAGTAGGACCCCCTGGAATCCTTGCATAGATGTTGTTATCTTTAATATTTACACGAGCTTATCAGAGACTTTCCTCTAAAAAAAGTAGCTGGTTGGTTGCCCCATGCGGTGAACAACTGGTTGGGCCCTCAAGAGAAAAACTTTTGGATCTGCATGTTATCGGAACCATAACTACAAATTTCTGAGAACTTCTGAATGGTTTGCTTGATAAACCAGCAATAACTTATAAACTATTACTATACTTCTGTATTCTGGATAACCACATCAAGTCTAATATAGATGGGGAGAATGCCCCACCCCCTTGCTTTGCATATGTCAGTCAGGTGTTTAATTAACAGTTTCGGAATGCATATTGATCCAGGTGTATGCTATGACATATTCAGACTTTAAGTGCAGTAGGTTAAAGGTGAAGGTTGTGATAAAGGATATATATTGTATAAAACCTGGTCTGATGAGGTGTAAACAGGTACTGTTCAGTTAGACTGAATGAAAGTATTGTTATTACGAAAGCAAGTATTTAGGTAACTAAGGAATACATACAATTCATTCTATACAAGTCATGTTTTGTACACAGGTTACTGTATCCTTAAAAAAGAATAAAGAAATAATTTTGTTTGAAATCTATATAATTATCTAATCGACTAAACTATATATCAATTTCTGTGAAATAATTCTTCATTAATGGTATATTTACCTGTGGTTTTGTACTGTACTTATACAATTAAATAAATTTATATTACAGTGCGGCATGGTGGGTCACAGTCAGCTCTAGATATCAGGTATGTATATTATTAGTGCTTTTATTTTTACTCTTGATGTACCAATAATGTCCTTGCGAGATGCTCAGTTAAAATTGTACCAGTAGTTTCCTTGCGAAATGCTTAGTAAAAATTGTACCAGTAGTTTCCTTGCGAGATGCTCAGTAATAAATGGTACCCATAATTTCCTTGTGAGATGCTCAGTAATAAAATGTACCAGTAATTGCCTTGTTAGATGTTCAGTAATAAATGGTACCAGTAATTTCCTGTGTGATGTTCAGTAATAAATGGTACCAGTAATTTCCTTGTGTGATGCTCAGTAAAAATTGTACCAGTAGTTTCCTTGTTAGAGGCTCAGTAATAAATGGTACCAGTAATTTCCTTGTGTGATGCTCAGTAAAAATTGTACCAGTAGTTTCCTTGTTAGAGGCTCAGTAATAAATGGTACCAGTAATTTCCTTGTGTGATGCTCAGTAAAAATTGTACCAGTAATTTCCTTGTTAGAGGCTCAGTAATAAATGGTACCAGTAATTGCCTTGTGTGATGCTCAGTAAAAATTGTACCAGTAATTTCCTTGTTAGAGGCTCAGTAATAAATGGTACCAGTAATTTTCTTGTGAGATGCTCAGTAATAAATTGTACCAGTAATTTCCTTGTTAGATACTCAGTAATAAATTGTACCAGTAATTTCCTTGTTAGATACTCAAAGGCTATTCTCTCATGTTTACATTGGGATGGATCCTAAGCCAAGTAATGTTTTGAATTATGACCTTCTAACTTGGTATGCAAGTTTATCAGGACAAAGAGCAGATCAAGGACGTTGATCAGGAGTAACAAAAGCCAGGCCCCAATTCCACGAAATAAACTTTTAAGTTGTTGCTCAGCTGAGTCTGCTATTTGAATTTATAATGAAATGCTCACGGAAATCCGACAGTAATGAACAACAATGAACCTTGTACTTAATGTTGTTATAACAGACTTGAGTACTAGCAGGTTTTACAAGCATAGGGTGTTACAGTTTGGGCATTTATTTATGTGGTTTTGCTCGTAATTCGTTGTACAGTACAACCTCTGTAGATCAACATTTTGGGAGCTGCAAATATTGGCCATTGTGCAGAGGTTGTTATATTTATTATAAATGAATTGTTGAAGGTGTTGTTTTAGAGATTTGGTTGCTCTACAAAGGGCCGCTCTAAGAGATTTGGTTGCTCTACAGAGGGCCGCTCTAAGAGATTTGGTTGCTCTACAGAGGGCCGCTCTAAGAGATTTGGTTGCTCTACAGAGGGCCGCTCTAAGAGATTTGGTTGCTCTACAAAGGGCCGCTCTAAGAGATTTGGTTGCTCTACAGAGGGCTGCTCTGAAGAGGTTATATTGTACATAGTTTGCTATACACTTACCTTATATGCTGTATTGTTTTATTATTCAGTGAAGATAAGCCAGCTGTTCCTCCACGACCTCGAGCACTATCAGGAAGTACAGGTAAACTCTATGTATATAAGTAGTGTCTCATCAACCACACAATTGTTTGGTCACATGGTTTCTTACACCACAATATAAACCATTTTACAAAAGTGCAGAGAAAATCATAGATATCCAGATACTAGTAGATACCGTATATCAGGGTTTGTTAGCGCGTACCTTATTTTTGCTTTATACGCGTCCAAACCAATTCGCTAAAATTGAAAATGATCATTACCAAGTCTAGTTGTGCATATCATTTGCACACGTTGGTCGGATCAATTGTAAGGGAGTTATGGCCCTTTGTTTTTTTACACTTTCAAATTTTGTCCATGCTATTTCTTTGTTCTTTATGGTTGGATTTCAATGAAACTTTGTGTGAATTATCAGTACCAAGTCTAGTTGTGCGTATCGTCAGCACAAGTTGGTCAATTTTAAGGTAGTTATGGCCCAAATTTTGACTACCCTATTTCTCTGTTGCCAATGGTCAGATTTCAACATAACTTTGCATGACTGATCAGGACCAAGTCTAGTTGTGCATATCTTTGGCGCACGATGCTTGGATAAATTTTAAGGTAGTTATGGCCCTTTGTTTTGTTACACGTATAAGTTTTGTCTGCACTTTTCCTCTGTAACCATTGGTTTGATTACAATGAAAGTTTGCATTACTTATCATTACAAAGTCTGGTTGTGCATATTGTCAGAGAACATTGAAGTGACTGTGTCAAGCAGTATCTGGGGGTATTCTTCACATCCAGTGATATTTCTTATTATTAGTATTACAGCTCCATTTACCACACTTAATAGTTGTAAAAGAATTATAACAAATTTAAATTTGATTGTAAGTTTATGATTTTCGTAAGTGCTTTGATAAAACAGTACCCCTGTATCTACATCATTCTGTCTCTTAATCTATCCTCTGTGTGTCAGACAATGCCCCGGATTTGCTGCTCTAGGAAGAATAAACTTTTCTGCAGAAAATAAAAGTAATTTGATGAAAAAAATCAAAGTGTTAACAAAGTTATGATCATTTAAAGTTTTAAAGCTGAATTTAACAATAGAACAATGTTTGAAACAGTGTTTTGGTGTAGGGATGTGTGCAAATTGCACTTGAAACAGATTTGCATCTTATTTTCAGGATTGGGTTTAATGCCTTAGTAGGACCCCTGCAGAGTGGACCCTGTAAATTGATCAGACAACAAGAAATAGCATAGTTGTTTTTAAGCTTATTTAATTTTACAAGGAGATGGATGTTGTGTTTCAACGATTTGTGGTTGTTAATTCTACTTTTTATGTTGTTTTCAGATTTGTCAACCATCAAAACAGATACACCTGAGATTCCGCCCCCTGTTCCTGCCCCTAGAAAGGTACAGTAATACATTATAGTGTCCCTCCTCTAACGCACACAATTAGGTGCCGCCATTAAGATTTACTGTGGTAAATAAAAATCATAGTAGAAGCAAATCTCTAACCAGATTTTTTGAAATTTTGTATGATAAATGTTAAAAATCATGACATTTAACTTGTGATTCAAACATGGCGTAAAATATGTTTAAAACATTTGCCTCAATATCACTAGCCTAAGAAAATTGGTGTTCATTGATGTGATACTTACATGATGATGGCTTCTGAGCAGGGATGAAGTCTGGAGAGTTATTAGGCGTCCTACAATTCCAGAAATGCTGCACTAGGAAGAATAAACTTTTCTGCAGAAAATAAAAGTAATTTGATGAAAAAATTCAAAGTATTAACAAAGTTATGGTCATTTGAAGTTTTTAAAACTGAATTTAACAATAGAACAATGTTTGAAACAGTTTTTTTGTGTAGGGATGTGTACAAATTGCACCCGAAATAGACTTGCCTTTAATTTTCAGGATTGGGTATTATGCCTCAGTAGGAACCCTATAATATAATGATAAGTTTTAGAATGTCAGGTAAATTGGTATAAAACTGTTGTCTATATATTTGTAGCCTAAGAAGATAGGTTTTCGTCGATGTGAGGCCTTATTTGACTGTGATGCAGACAATGAAGATGAGCTAACATTTAGGGAAGGGGAGGTAATTGTTCTACTTAGAGAAGAAGAGGAGGAGTGGTGGGTGAGTTGTCTTTCTTGAATTTACATGTTTCAAGCCCAATGATAATTTTTATGCCCCCGTATCGATAGATCGGGAGGCATATAGTGATTCACCTGTCCGTCCGTTCGTCCGTCCGTCCTGGTTAACCCAAATTGACCGTTTCTTCTAGCATCATTATGGCTTGCTACAAAGCTTCCAAACTTGCATGGATGTTGTATATGAACACTCTCCACACACCTGTATCACCTGACCCCATTTTGACCTTCACCTTGACCTAATTTTGGACTTAGACTTATTTATGGACAAGGCTTCCACAGGGGGCATAAGCGTTTATTGAACGCAGTCTTGTTTGCCTCGGCGATGTTCTTCCGATGGAAATTTATGAGCTATCAGGACATCGGGAGCAGGTTCCTCGTGGTCTAGGGAAAGCTTCGGGGAAGTAATGAGATAGTTTGTGATATCGGAAGGAATTGTGATGAATCAGGTGTTATCGGAAGAAATCAGGAGATTATCGCTGTTGTGGAATTCTTCAGTGGGATCTAGGCTAAGGAGATCTATAATAATTATTAGACTTTACGAAAGTTTTAAGAACATGTCTGACAATAAAGCTGACGAAGGTTGAAAATCTGACAGGTTGAGAAACCACACCAGTTCATTGGTAGACTAAAAGCAGAGAAATAAAAAGACAATGTACAAAAAAATCACCAATGAATAATACCCTGTCTGAACAGTTAAAGTATTTTAGCTAAGCATTGAAATTATAGATGTCTGGATAGGCCTTTATAATTGGTTTTACACCGTAATCGTGCATGCGACCACTGCGATACTCTATTAGTATCAAATGGACAGTAAAAACTAGTGTTTTGTTGTTTATTTTTCCAGGAAGGAGAAATAGAGAGTGAACCACACAGGAAAGGTTTATTCCCAATCAGCTTCGTGAAGCCACTTCCTGATTGACTAGCTGAGCTGTAATATACGTGTAGAAAAAGACTAGCCGAGCTGTAACATATGAACCGTGTACAAAACATTGCCAACACATTGCCATACTTACATAACTAAGAATGTTCACATGCATGTAGAGCAAGAGGAAAGTTATTGGGAGTCGTGTTTAGTACTAAGGTCAACCACACAGATCTACTTCATTGTTTACATTTGTGTAACACTTCTCTCCAATGGGGCCCTACAATTCCGGAATAATCTGGAATTACTGCATTTTTCTGCTGGAAATGAAAGTTATTTGATAAAAAAAATCAAAGTTTCGACTATGTAATAGGCATTTGAAATTTCATTAGCAGGAGTGTAGCAATAGAACAATTTTAAAACTGAGATTTGGTGTAGGGGTGTTTACTCTTGGCACCCTAAACAGGCTAGCTACTAGTTTTACGGATCTTTCATTATGCCACTGTAGGACCCCTGTATTTTAATTTGACTCCCAGGACTTTTTCCAACTCCATGGATCTGGGTACTGTTTTATCAAAGCATTTACGGAAATCGTAAACTTACGTTCAAACTTAAATTCTTTCTAATTCTTAAGCAACTGCCATTTGGGGATAGATATTGTTTGCAGGAGTTCATTTACTGAATCTTTATTAATATTGCATCTCCATTTACCACACTTTATTGTTGTCAAAGTATTACAGAGAATTTAAATTTGAATGTAAATTTACAATTTTCTTAAGTGCTTTGATAAAACAGTACCCAGACCCTTAGTCTTGTATTTTAACAAAAATACCAGTATTTTGGTAATATGGGGAATATTTTTCTAGCTGTAAGTAGAAATGGCTAATTATAAGAGTATGCAATTATTTGAAGTTGATTTTTTTCGACGAAATATCTTGTGAAAATGAGTGAAAAATATCGTGTTGAGTATTTATATAAGAAGTAGTTTTTGGATGTGAGTTTGGGTATGTAGCTTTAACATCTAACAGACTGTGCTTAGTTATAACAAATTTGAATGAACTATAGTTTTACACCAGTCTATGATTACAGACTTGTCATTGGTCAATTTTAATCATGTGCTCAGGACTGACCAATCAGAAGCATAGAAAATTAGACTGGTCTCAAATTGTAACCTCATGAATTATTGATCTGTACTTGTTGTTACTTCTCCACTTGTACATATATATTTTGTATCATAGTATTGAGCCGAGATGAAGTCCGGAAAGTCATTATATATTTCAGCTTATCCATACAAAATCACCGCCTTCACAAACATCACACGATGCTGAAATATTTGAGTTAACACAAATATTGTGCATTGCAAAAAAACAACAACGCTTGTAATGTGTTGTGTCAGGCTTTAATCTATTTTTGCATCTGTTAAACACGTTAATTATATTACGGTTCATTTGCGCTGTAATAATTAGGTCTGTCACTTAATTACAACTATTGCAATATCAAAACATAAGGTATATAGGATCTGACCACACCGGTATGGGGTCTTGTCAATGTGAACTTTATGTCATCCAATGAAAGTGCGGTGAAAGTCTGCTGAGGCTATGTGACGTCATAGTGCACCAGAGAGGTCATTTGAACATGACCCCTTACAGGGTGTAGTCAGATCTCTAACAGCGTAAAGGAATAGAGGAAATGTTAGGGTCTGGTTTTAATGAGACTGATCATATATGATCATTTGTTTAGAGATTACTGTATTGTAAATTGAGGGTAGTTTTAGTTGATATACTTTGTATAGAGATAGATAATAAATATGCATTTATTGAAACTACACTAACGTAGAATTGTTATGCATTTATTTAAGGCTATTATAGATTAAACCTTAGATTATCATCCAATTTTCTAACTAGGAGGGCCCCGAAGGTATAAATTTACATTTTCATAGAAGAAGTACTTAGTGCTACAGGATGATTTTGTAAGAAGTTTCGGCAGTTTTAACTTGGAATATTTTGCTTTTTGATAAAGTCAAATATTTTGTGTACTATCGATGGGCATATATCGGTGACATAAGTATACTGCAAAATTATTAATATTTGTGGGCGATTAAATTTGTTGTATGACCTCAACCAATAATTTAAATCCCCAATGAATAATTATTCTTTACTTATTGATATGTCAAGTTTATAGTGGCTGCCATACTTGTTTTCAAGTTTTAAGTCGGGTATCAACATGCAATAAAGCAATTATAATATCTGTTTGATTTTTGATAATTTTTGTCAATTTTGATTGAAATCCTTGAAATTACTTCCCCATCAAATGGTCTTTTTCACCAAAACCATGAAATTTTAGGGGATGATAGTCTAAGGGTTTTTTTTTATACTGACCTACACGAACAGTGCAATATAAGGATCAGGGATCACAGGGAATTTGTTAGATAAAATTTTGTCTGCAGTGTGTAGATATACATATAGTATATATTTTATAGAGAAATTACATAGGTGAAAGTTTTCAGGCACATGCCTGAACTTCAGGTTTTTGAGAGTACCAAAAAGCCTGGGTTTTTTTAATTTCCTTAATATAAATTGTTGATTTTTGAAAATTTCAGGTTTGTCAGAATTTCAAACTTTCACCCAAGGAAGTATAAGTTAGTCACTTTGTATGTAGAGTTCAATGAACTTACTTTGTTATTCACTATGCTGTCCTGCTAGTTTTCAGGACAAGTCTTGATTTCAGAGTCTTGATTATCAAGAATTCTTTTTTATGTCCGTAATCTTGTTTTAGACCTTGAAATCCACTTCTAGACTACTAGGACCAATTAATTTGTCAGCAGGTCTGAGTCAGGGTTTGGAAATTAATTACTTGATACAAAAAAAGACATTCACTGTTTTATCTTTTGACCCTTTATTCCACTGACACTTAATCGATTTAGTGACTGATTATAATCGTATTTAAAGAACGATTACAATTCGATTTACTGAGTTTCCCAATCAAGAGATAACTATTACATTGGTTTCTTATTTTGAGTAAAACTCAAATATTTTAAGTTTCATAGGCCGAAGACCTCTTAAAAAGATGGAAGAAAACATTCTGTGCTAAGCACTTTGTTAAGTTACTCAAACTTGTCATTGCTGAGTAATTGTTTATTTTGTTTATATATATTCATATTATCAAAAAATAAATCCAATAAATACTGTTATACTAGTTGCTAGTATAAATAATAAGTCTTTATTCTATGTAATATTGTTTGTATCCATAGTAGAGTGGTGAAATTGTATATATTGTATTTTTGTAATATTAGAAATGTTTGTATTAATAATTATAACCACATTTGTTAGATTTATACTTCTTAAAACATAAGATTGCCGGAATACCATGTTGTCCGGCAATACATGTCTTATATTTTATCAATTTAATTGATAAACAATTAATTAATTGGGAAATGATATTGGTTACTCTCTGACCTGTTAAAAGCATTCAATTTATGACTACATAATTTCAGGCCTTTTAAAGCCACATAATTTCAGGCCTTTTAAAGCCAGTGGCAGGTTAATACAGATGTATTGAATATAAAATGGTTGATGATGCTGTTTCAATGATATTGGCTGTTTAAAGGTTATCCCCCCCCATCTTTGATGAGGGGGTATATTGCTTTGCACATATTGGTTGGTCTGTTGGTCGGTCGGTAGACCAAATGGTTTCCGTTCAAAAACTCAAGAACACTTTGCATTATGATCCTCAAACTTTACATGGAAGTTGGCCAGCAACTATTGATCAATTGATTTTGAGGTCAGTAGGTCAAAGTCTTTGTGACCTTTACCATTTCTGACTATTGGGCTGCCATGGGGTATACATGTTACGAACACCTCTTGTTATAGTAGCTGTTTATGTGCAAGTTGTTGCTATGTTTAAAAGCTTTCTAAGAGCAAGTGTTTGCTTAATTAATTCAGATGACCACAAATAATACTCATTCAATTACATATAAAATATGTTTGAACATTAGTAAATGCTTCATTGATGACCTAAACATCATGGAAAATGATTGATTAATTTGTTTTAATTATTTATTGAAAATGTTAAGAATGATGAGTGTCATAGGTTATTGGATAATTCCAATTAAAGGGACATGCCCTGGAACTGAAGTGTCTCTAATAGCAATCAAATTGATATCATTTTAATACCTAAGTCAAATAATGAAAACCATGTAAAAACGTTACGAAATATCCCGCCAGTTTTTAAAAAAAATATTTTGAGAATAACTAAATATCATTGTCGTTAATAAAAGGCTAACAGCCTTTTTTCAAATTGATATACAAAATATCGAAGCGCGCGTTCTAGAGTAAATTTTTAAGTCAAATTCTTCTTTGACTTTACGGTAATACAATGTAGTTGGTTTTACAAGTCGGTGATAAACGCATTTTGTTGTATGCAAACCAACACACTCCAGTTTCTGGGCATGCCCCTTTAATACTAAGATGTTGTTTATATGTTTGATAGTTGTACGTGCAGCTCGCGGGAGATAACTCTAGCATTATCAATAAACAAATATTGATAATATAAACACTGCACTGTCAACTGGCCGCTTGTTATCAGTATAGGTCAGAAGAGTACATGCATTTAAAATGATTTTACACAAGATTGAATAAAAATTGACATGGAAAATATGCATTTAATTTTAATTTTTATTGGTAAACTAAGGCTAGTTTTATCATCGGCAGACTTTAACAGCTACTAGTATTTGTTGGTTGGTTACAAAGCACATATAAAACAATGTATCACTCACTATGGATTGATCATGCTGCGTTAGTTACCATCATTTTGAGATTAACGTCTTATGAACAATATTCACTCACTTTGCTACAATTTTCATTGTGATACAACACTCATCTGTACTTACAGCACCCGTGTGTTATGTGAATGTAAACATGTTAAGACCAATCCTGATAGTGTGAGGTGTACATTGTATGCATCTATTTTGTTATGTTTATGTCATGTAATTTGATGACGATAATATTGAAAATTGTA
Organism: Spisula solida; assembly: GCA_947247005.1. Classification (NCBI taxonomy): domain Eukaryota; kingdom Metazoa; phylum Mollusca; class Bivalvia; order Venerida; family Mactridae; genus Spisula; species Spisula solida. The sequence continues at coordinate 3,449,278 of OX365960.1, read as the reverse complement.
TGCAGTACAGTATATATATTATACCTATAAAAGTATAGATGCCAGTTTTTGTCTTGTTAAATCAATCATTTTAATGTAAATTGTTTAAAGTGCTGGCCCCGATCTCCCGAAACATCTCAATCTGAGCTCAATCTCAACTCAAATTTTGTCACCAATTGTTTGATATAGTTTCCATGCAAATTGGTATAACAAAACGGAAATATTATTCTGAGTTTATAAATTATTACAGTAAAATTTCGAGAGCTTGAGCTTCATATTTATCTCAATCCAGAGATTTCTACTTGAGATGCTTCGGGAGATCTGGACCTGGTTTCTTGTTCAAATAAATTATGAAAGTTATGCATAAAATCAAGCAGGATTACTATTTAAGTCTCTGTATGAATAAACACAGGCGGTTGTCTCTCTTTACCTTTTCATGTAATAATACTCTATATAGAATGAACAAAGGGAGGTAAATTAAGCTCTATAAATAGAAGGAACAATGGGAGGTCACTAATACTATATAGGGAAGGTGAATCATACTTGTCAAAGGGAGGTAACTTATACTCATGAATGTGTAAACATGATATTAATACCCCCCCCCCCATCTTTAATGAGGGGGTATATTGCTTTGTACACATCAGACAGTCTGTTGGTTGGTCAGTAGACCAAATGGTTTCTGTTCAAGAACGCTTTGCCCTGGGATCCTCAAACTTTACATGGAGGTTGGTCATCAACTGTAGATGACCCCTTATGATTTAGAGGTCACAGGTCAAGGTCACTGTGACCTTTATCATTTCTGACTATTTAGCTGCCATGGTTTTTTTACAAACATTTCTTGTTATATGCATAAATGGAGGGAACTCTATAAAATGAACAAAAATGGAGGCAGACAATCTACTATGGTGCCGACCGCAAGTAAAACTTGTATGTAAAATATCTAGTAGACAGTAATATACCAATAATTTATAGCAGTTTTATATTGACTAGTTAGGTATCTAGAAATTGAATGTAAGTGCAATATTATACCATAGTTAGTTTTGTATAGAATTTAAACTATTGCCAAATGAGTTTGTTAGTATCTCATATAGAGGCAGATTTATATATAGGATATTCGAATACAAATATGCATAATGTGTTTTCAGACACATGCCTGAATTTTGGGTTTTTGAGAGTACGGCATCAAAAAGCCTGTTTTTCTTTATTTTCCTTATACAAATTGTCAATTTTTCAGAATTTCCGGTTTTTGAGAATTTTCAACTTTCACCCATGATAATGCCTATGTAACAGTCGAGTGTGAACATACATGTATATCAATGTAATAATTCAACTTCTTTATTGTTGATTCTTTCAATTATGTTAATAGATCTTAATGTACATACATGTAGAATGAAGTCTCATTTACTAATTCCCTGAAATAATGACATAATTTCTCTAAATGTCAGATATCTCCACGTCTAATTTACATATTTTTAGTAGCAACTTAGCCATTGGCATCCTTGCATTTTGTTAAATTTAATTTAAGCTATGTTATGACAGCATGTTAATAAATATGTTATGTGTTGTACTTGGTATTTTTATGATACTGTACTGGGACCATGTTTAGTATAGGACTCAAACAATTTGATACGGCTTGTAAGTCTCTCAGTAAAGCCCATTTATCTCTCCAAAACTTTTTTTCTGATCATCCAGTTAATACAAGGAATTAGGATGTTTTTCACAAATGACCAATAATTGACGACAGAATGTTAACTATTCCTGTCGAAATAGTACGCCAAAATTTACATTTAAGTAAAATGTATGGAAAAACAAAATACTGATTTTGCAAAAGTTGCTTCCCGTAGGCTATAAAACATGCATTTATTGTTTTACAATTCGTCATTTCGTCTACAAACTAATTGGTGGCTGTATTTAGTTTTCTTCCACTTTATTGCGTTTTCCACCGTTGGACTCAACTAAAGTGCTCAAAATGCATCATACTGCAGATAGGTTAGGGAGTTGTTTTTGAAAATAGCGGCTTAGGGCTCAATGGGGCTTTAACCGTCCTCTCTGGCATTGATTATAGTATATATAATCACCTGCTTAAGTTAGTTTATACAGTATAACCATAAATTATTGAGAATCATACTTTGCATAGGGGTTCCATTAGACTTTGGAGTAGGGGTTATGACCCTTGAAATTTCCAAAAAGCCATATTTTGACTCTGAATTTTTTGGTTTGAAGGGTCATTATCCGGTTGAATTTGCATGTTTTGCCAAGGAATTGGTTTCAATGTAAATCATAAACTTTCTGTAACTAGTTTTAAGTTTTATGAAGGGTCTAAATTAGGCTTTTTTATGCAGAATCAGGATTTTTGAACTCGTACATCAAAACTGCTGTTGTCTTGGCAACCATTTTATTACAAACATCAGCAATTTATGACATCAACATTGTATATTTAGTTTATACAAAGGAACATGTGTATTTGTTTCAAATAAGATAGTTACAGACTTTTGAAAAATCCTTATAAATTCTCAATAATTTCTGGGAATACTGTAAGTTACAAAAAATACCTACAAACCATTATTTCAGATAAAAGCTTTGATGTTAGTGAAAGCAAATTTCATATATATATGGCACACGTTTGAGTTGTGTTACAACTGCTGTACTGTATAAGTTCCTTAACACATTGTTTACCAAGCTCTTGTTGTGGGACCATTTTTATGGAACATTTATCATTACCTGTGTCGTAGTTTGTTGATAAACATCCACTGTATTAATGATTGTTTGATCTGATAGTATTATTTGTATTATTTAATCAGCTTCTGTTATATGATAGATCTTCTTGTTTTTATGCTCCGGCATCGTAGACTGATACAGAGGCATATAGTGATTGTCCTGTGTGTCCGTTCATTGGTTCGTCTTTTCGGAAATGTTAACCAAAACATTCAAGTTGTTGATACTCAAATATTTTTGAAGTCCATCAAGGCATTGCTAATGCTTTCAAAATTAGCAAACTTGTTTACCATCATAAACACCTTACATTGTTAAAGCCATGTAATACTATTAAACATTTCAAACAAATAATGGCCTTGATTGACTTAGACCTAGTTATCATGGACAAGGCTTCCACCGGGGCGTAAGCATTTATTGAAAGCATCTTTGATGAAAAATGTTTCTTTTCAGGCTTTTACTACAAAATAACTCTGTTTTTAAATTCTCAAATTCGATTGTTAGGTAGACGTCAACATTTTGTTGGATGCACATACCTTCCAATGAGTAATTGTACTTGTTTGGAAGCCAGGCTTTTCTGAACTTTCCATGTTTCGTGATGATTTCAATATTTCAATATTACTATATTACGATAGCAAATGTCCGACATACTTGCTTTGTTGTTTTGTTTTAACTTCTGTATGTATAGTAAGGAGAATTTGACTCGATACTCGTCCTTCTATTAGCATAGTTTAACAGCTGATAATTTTATTGTCTATATTTACAACCATAGTTGTATGTTATCAAAAGTGGGGAGTATCACGAAGACGCTTGAGATGTAATACAATCACAAATCTAAAGGATTGATTTTGCATGATTTGCTCGCGAAAATTTATATATTCAACGCAAGAATCTTGTAATATATTCATGCATAAAGGTCAGGATCAAGTCAAATTCTCTTAACTATAACAATAAATATCCCTAACTCTGTATTATAGTGTAGATCTATGTAACCTATATTTCTATATAATGTTCCGTATCTGGTTCTGTTTTATCAAAGCACTTAATGTGCCGGGTATATCATAAACTTAAACTCAAATTTAAATTCCTTATAATGTTTACATCTTTAAATAGGGGATATGTTTGATTTGTAGTAATGCATTTAACACAATTTCTAGTTGTTAAAGAATTATGAAAAATTATAATTTTGATACAAGTTTAAGGTTTCCGTAAGTGCTTTGATAAAACACTACCTTGGCGAGTTAGAGCATTGATAAATTCATTACAATAACATTGAGAGTAGAAGGATAAATGACATAAAACTCTGTAACAACATCTAATGTATTACTGTGTAATTCTATGTGTAAATTATACGTGTAAATCTACGTGTAATTTATATGTGTAATTATACGTGTAATTTATACGTTTAATTCTACGTGTAATTTACACATGTAAATAATGTGTAATTCTACGTGTAAATCTACTTGTAATTCTATGTGTAATTTATATGTGTAATTTATATGTGTAATTCTACGTGTAAATCTACATGTAATTTATACGTGTAATTCTACATGTAATTCTATGTGTATAATATAGTATTTTCTTGCGTCGTCATTTTACCTATGCTGTATGTATTACTTTGACATGCATGTCTTTATGAATAATAAAATGTATGATTACACTATCAGGGAATTTACTTGAAGTATTTTCCAAAAAATATCTTCCAAAGAATGTTTTCAGTGTAACAATACCAATAGTATGTCTTGGATTTGTAGCCTTTAGTGATGTCAAAGTCATGTGGTATTGCTGCACTCTGTCTCAATCCAGCCGAAACTGTAATGTTATGGTCACGGTAGGTGTTCCAAATAAAAATGAAACCATATGGAAACATAAATAGGGTTCCCACGGTCAGTTAAGTCAGGGAAAAACACAAATTTTTCAAGGTTTTGAGCTAAAAATGACGACAACGAAATTTGTTTCATCAGGAAAGTGCTTTATTCATAAATAAAAAATATGAACGACTTGATACGCAACAGGTATACTAAAATACACATGTAATATAGAAGAGTAACTTAGTCCATTCACACGTAAGTCACAATTTTAATTATAATCAATTAACAAATGAAATAACATGGTATAAGGTATAGCCACATTGTATATATACATTAAACTATATTCACAAAGAGTATTTATTCTAAACATGAACATATATATATGAATAATAATAATTATATTGTAATATACATATAACAACATTGCAGGTAAAACACAGTACATAGTTGCTGTACACTTATCTACTACCAAATAACAAGATCAAATAACAAACTGTAAAAAACCATGATCAACAATGTTATATAATCTTCATTCTCTCGTACATGTGATAAAAAAACATAATAGCTAATACACAGATTGCTGACGGACGTAAATGGACACAAAAGACGACTTTAATCTATTAGAGCTAATAAGCTCAGTGGTAACACACTGGGCTGTCATGTCAATCCAGAGGTCATGGGTTAAGCCTCCAGTATGGGAACTGGACATTTCTGAAATTCTATTTGTAGTATGAAAATCTATTTGTATTATTTTGCGCTATATCTGACCGTATGTACTGTAAAGTATCTTATTAAAGGTGCCAGGAACCTGTGTATCGTTTTATACACAGGGGACATTAAAGAACCAGGCTGTCTATTCGAAATAACACCAAGCTGCACTCCTGCAGTGCCAGACATGCCTGTATCTGATGTCTTTCTCCCTTCTCTCTCTAGGCTTTCTCCCAGTCTGTCCCTCTGGTCAGATCATGCTGTATCTACACTGGTAGAGGATGTAAAGCACCTTTGAATGTGTGTGTCGCATGAAAAGGGTGCTATATAAATCTGGTATATGAATAATTTCTGTTATAGCCTTACCTACCAGTGTTAAAAGTATTTAAATGTATCTATATACCAGACGTGGCTTTTCTATGCCATACCTTAACATTATATTCCTAGAAGTTTACAAGATTGAAAATGAACAAATTTACAGGGCACAGCTATCACATTTTCACTACGTTATCGCCCCAATGTTCACATCTAGTAAATTACAAATTACAATATATCATAGTTAGCAAGTAACATGAAATATAACAAATTACAACAATTTCACATTTTTGCAAAAATTCTGCATAATGGAAGTGCATGCAGATCAGACTTACGTCAACTAAAATAAAGTGTTATGTTTCGCTAAAACACAATATGACGATTGCGAGTAAAATACACTCTAAAAGTCTGAGTTAAACACAAACTGAACGTTGCAGCAAACATTATATGAAGGTTTTAAAATACAATGAAAAGGTCGCAAAGAATAACAGTGAAGGTCACAAGAAAACACAATGTCAAAATCGCAAACACACATCAAGTATTATCGTTAATGGAACTGGACATGTCGACATTGATCAAGTATTGACTTTAATGGAACTGGAACATGTCAACATTGATCAAGTATTATTGTTAATGGAACTGGAACATGTCGACATTGATCAAGTATTGTTGTTAATGGAACTGGAGCATGTCGACATTGATCTAGTATTGTTGTTAATGGAACTGGAACATGTCAACATTGATCATGTATTATCATTAATGGAACTGGAACATGTCAACATTTATCAAGTATTATTGTTAATGGAACTGGAGCATGTCGACATTGATCAAGTATTATTGTTAATGGAACTGGAACATGTCAACATTGATCATGTATTATCATTAATGGAACTGGAACATGTCAACATTTATCAAGTATTATTGTTAATGGAACTGGAGCATGTCAACATTGATCAAGTATTATCATTAATGGAACTGGAACATGTCAACATTGATCAAGTATTATCGTGAATGGAACTGGAGTATGTCGACATTGATCAAGTATTATTGTAAATGGAACTGGAACATGTCGACATTGATCAAGTATTATCTTTAATGGAACTGGAACATGTCGACATTGATCAAGTATTATTGTTAATGGAACTGGAAAATGTCAACATTGATCCAGTATTATCATTAATGGAACTGGAGCATGTCGACATTGCAGATCAAGTATTAACTTTAATGGAACTGGAACATGTCAACATTGATCAAGTATTATTGTTAATGGAACTGGAAAATGTCAACATTGATCAAGTATTATCTTAATGGAACTGGAACATGTCAACATTGCAGATCAAGTATTATCGTTAATGGAACTGGAACATGTCAACATTGATCAAGTATTAACTTTAATGGAACTGGAACATGTCGACATTGCAGATCAAGTATTATCATAAATGGAACTGGAACATGTCGACATTGCAGATCAAGTATTATCTTAATGGAACTGGAACATGTCAACATTGATCGAGTATTAACTTTAATGGAACTGGAACATGCCAACATTGATCAAGTATTAACTTTAATGGAACTGGAACATGTTGACATTGATCAAGTGTTATCGTTAATGGAACTGGAACATGCCAACATTGATCAAGTATTAACTTTAATGGAACTGGAACATGTTGACATTGATCAAGTGTTATCATTAATGGAACTGGAACATGTCAACATTGATCGAGTATTAACTTTAATGGAACTGGAACATGTCAACATTGATCAAGTATTAACTTTAATGGAACTGGAACATGTCGACATTGATCAAGTATTAACTTTAATGGAACTGGAACATGTTGACATTGATCAAGTGTTATCGTTAATGGAACTGGAACATGTCGACATTGATCAAGTATTAACTTTAATGGAACTGGAACATGTTGACATTGATCGAGTATTAACTTTAATGGAACTGGAACATGTCGACATTGATCAAGTATTATCATTAATGGAACTGGAACATGTCAACATTGATCAAGTATTAACTTTAATGGAACTGGAACATTGATCAAGTATTAACTTTAATGGAACTGGAACATGTTGACATTGATCAAGTGTTATCGTTAATGGAACTGGAACATGTCAACATTGATCAAGTATTAACTTTAATGGAACTGGAACATTGATCAAGTATTAACTTTAATGGAACTGGAACATGTTGACATTGATCGAGTATTAACTTTAATGGAACTGGAACATGTCGACATTGATCAAGTATTATCATTAATGGAACTGGAACATGTCGACATTGCAGATCAAGTATTATCATTAATGGAACTGGAACATGTCAACATTGATCAAGTATTAACTTTAATGGAACTGGAACATTGATCAAGTATTAACTTTAATGGAACTGGAACATGTCGACATTGATCATCATCGACTCTCGTTAATGTAACACTTCTAATCATGTATCTGTGAATTCTGGCACCATCATTATAAAGCTTTTTTCATGCTCAACTCAATTTTGTGCTCAAACTTGAAATGTTTCAAACCGTAAAATGTCTCCGATTTTACTGAAACTTTTATGTTACGTGGATAGGAAACTTAAAGTACATGTACTATATTCTGGTATAAACCACTCATGGTTTAACTCTTTATTTATCAACGTTTCGGCCTGAGCCTTTTTCAAAACACACAATTAATAACAATTCCCTATGGAATGAAATCTGAGTTGTATTACTTATTCTGGTATAGTAAAGATAATTTATTTGTTGGACTTTCTAGGATCGAGCTAATCATGTTTCACACTCAAGTTGTCTTGAGTAGAGCCTGAAAAAAGGTTTTATAACAATGAGACCTGCAGGTCCTTGTTTGCTAAGATACACAATGAAGATGTAAGGGACGGACACACCAACAGACCGACAATCCAGTAATTATACAACATAATCATGCTCTTTTTTTCGAGGAGCAGAAAAAAGCTAAAGCTCACAACAATTACTGAACGTTATAATTAAGATACTGTAAAATAATTATTTTTCGAGGGAGTTAAATTTTCATTGATTTCCTTGTTGCATTCAACTACGAAATCTAATCCCCACGATTAATCAACCTCTCAAATACAGAACATACTGTAAAATCATTATTTTTTGAGGGAGTTTAATTTTCGTTGATTTCGTTGTTTCACTCGACCACGAAATCTAATCCCCACGATTAATCGACCTCTCAAATATCGAACATGTGTTTATCCTTTCATGTTTTGTAATCCACGAATTTATGACCCCACTAAAATGCATTTTTATCAAAATCAACAAAATTTAATACCCACAAAAATATGTGACTTTACAGTAGGTTTACCCTTACAGGTTTTGTAATCTACGAATTTACAACCCCACAAAAATGCAATTTTATTAAAATCCACAAAATTCAATATCCACAAAAATATGTGCTTTTACAGTACCAGTTATTGTCACTACGTACAGACAGACAGCTGTTTTTGTTATAGTGATGTTGAACAAGTATATGAAGGGTTGTTACTGAGGCAATCACTGTCTTGAACACAAACAACTGAGTGCGACAATAAGTCAAATTACTGCTTTCACATTTCGACCAAGTGTCGCAGTATTTAATATTCAATTCAACAAATTTTCAAATTAAAGACTTTGCTGACTGCTCGCAGTAGACCTAATGTCTTCTTCAGCAAATTGTTCTATTCGACCAATTTGTTGGCTTAGAATTAGAAGATTGTAAGTAGCACAACTTTATAAGACTCATGCATATTTGAAAGCTGCATCTCAAGGCGCTTCTTATGAGCCTGTGACTCATGAAAATCGGAAATGGTCATGTTGACCAAACTGAAATTTAAAAAGCTTGCTTTTCCAAATGTAAAGATTATTTTTTTAGACAGTTTTTCTTGTTTTCTCAAAATATTGATTTTTACTTACAACCTTCTTTTTCTAATCCAGTGAATTGTCATGCTTCAGTCTTAAAGGTATGCAAATTGTACAAAAATTTATTGTCATTAGGTCGGGAGAGTAGAAGAATACAACTTATACCAAAAGAATGACAAGTGAATACGTTACTGACTTCACAAGGAACAACATTGAATTGCTTAAAAATACAGAATATGAAAGATTACGTTTACCATTGTTTTAGACACCTATTGCGTGTGTTTTAAAAAGTGAAACTCTAAGAGTACTCTCAAATAAATGTATGAGAAATGATATTTGTCAATGAATGTCTATGATTAAGGTTAGACTATAGGGTATTATCAAAATATTGCCTAAACAAGGGATGTTTGTAAAGCAGGTATGCATTGCCCCCATGGCAGCCAAATAGTCAGAAATGGTAAAGGTCACAAAGACCTTGCTTGACCTGCTGACTTCAAAATCAATAGAGGTCATCTACTGTTGATGACCAGCCCCTATGTAAAGTTTGAGGATCCTAGGGCAATTTTTTTTAAAGCAGTCTTTAGTTCTTGAGCGGAAACTATTTGGTCTACCGACCATCTATCAGACCGACCGACATGTGCAAAGCAATATACTCCTCATCAAAGATAGGGAACATAATTAAGGGATGCAGTAATGCCTCGATCATCATCCAATACATGTAAATTGAATATAAATGAAATTATTGTAACATTTGAAATAACATTGAAACCAGCCTAAGAAGTAGATACATGTATATATATGCGAAAATTTGAAATATGTTATAAGTTTAAGATTATGAATGTAAGAAGAAATGGCTGTAGCTTCCTATAAAACATGCATGCCTGCTAAACAATAGCATGAATATAATGATAGAACTATATCACCCAGTTGGGACATGTACAAAGTTAAATTGTCACACCTTTTTAACATGTACAGAGTTTCACTTGCAGTTAAATTGTCACACCTTTTTAACATGTACAGAGTTTCACTTGCAGTTAAATTGTCACACCTTTTTAACATGAACAGAGTTTCACTTGCAGTTAAATTGTTACACCTTTTTAACATGTACAGAGTTTCACTTGCAGTTAAATTGTCACACCTTTGTAACATGTACAACAGTTTCACTTGCAGTTAACCTGTGTAACAAGCATTTAGTTTAAAATCCCTCCCTCACACCTGTGTAACATGTACCAAGTTAACATTGAGAGCAATCCCTCCCTCACACCCGTGTTACATGTACCAAGTTAACAATGAGAGCAATCCCTCCCTCACACAGGTGTTACATGTACCAAGTTAACATTAAGAACAATCCTTCCCTCACACCTGTGTAACCTGTACCAAGTTAACATTGAGAGCAATCCCTCCCTCACACCCGTGTAACATGCACCAAGTTAACATTGAGAGCAATCCCTCCCTCACACCCGTGTTACATGTACCAAGTTAACATTGAGAACAATCCCTTTCTCACACCATGTTAACATTGAGAGCAATCCCTCCCTCACATCCGTGTAACCTGTACCAAGTTAACATTGAGAACAATCCCTCCCTCACACCTATGTTACATGTACCAAGTTAACATTGAGAGCAATCCCTCCCTCACACCCGTGTAACATGTACCAAGTTAACATTGAGAGCAATCCCTCCCTCACACCCGTGTAACATGTACCAAGTTAACATTGAGAACAATCCTTGCCTCACACCTGTGTAACATGTACCAAGTTAACATTGAGAACAATCCCTTTCTCACACCAAGTTAACATTGAGAGCAATCCCTCCCTCACACCCGTGTAACCTGTACCAAGTTAACATTGAGAGCAATCCCTCCCTCACAACCGTGTAACATGTACCAAGTTAACATTGAGAGCAATCCTTCCCTCACACCCGTGTAACATGAACCAAGTTAACATTAAGAACAATCCCTCCCTCACACCGGTGTAACCTGTACCAAGTTAACATTGAGAGCAATCCCTCCCTCACACCAGTGTAACATGTACCAAGTTAACATTGAGAGCAATCCCTCCCTCACACCAGTGTAACATGTACCAAGTTAACATTGAGAGCAATCCCTCCCTCACACCCGTGTAACCTGATCCAAGTTAAAATTGAGAACAATCCCTCCCTCACACCCGTGTAACCTGTACCAAGTTAACATTGAGAACAATCCCTCCCTCACACCGGTGTAACCTGTACCAAGTTAACATTGAGAGCAATCCCTCCCTCACACCCGTGTAACCTGTACCAAGTTAACATTTATTGCAATCCCTCCCTCACACCTGTGTAACCTGTACCAACTTAACATTGAGAGCAATCCTTCCCTCCCTCACACCTGTGTAACATGTACCAAGTTAACATTGAGAACAATCCCTCCCTCACACCCGTGTAACATGTTCCAAGTTTACATTGAGAGCAATCCATCCCCCACACCCGTGTAACCTGTACCAAGTTAACATTGAGAGCAATCCCTCCCTCACACCTGTGTAACCTGTACCAACTTAACATTGAGAGCAATCCTTCCCTCCCTCACACCTGTGTAACATGTACCAAGTTAACATTGAGAGCAATCCCTCCCTCACACCTGTGTAACATGAACCAAGTTAAAATTCAGAGCAATAACTCCCTCACACCTGTATAACCTGTACCAAGTTAACATTGCGTGCAATCCCTTCCTCACATCGGTGTAACATGTACCAAGTTAACATTCAGAGCAATCACTCCCTCACAAAAACTTGAAATATGCTCTTATGCAACAAATAACAAAAATGAGCAAATATGTTGCTTATCAACCATTTCTTATATAATCTACAACAACATACACTTTATGCATACATTATACATATAACATCAACTAGTAAAATGATTAATATAATCATAAAATTCTAATATGAAAGAAATTGGTTTTGCAAATTTTCACCAGACTAACTATCATCGTTATCACTTTATCTTGATACAACCCACAACAAATCTACTTGTTTCCCTAACAACAGTATCCATGCCTACTACATAGTTATACATGTATAATTCTGAGCAATTACGAATATGACTTACAGGAATTTTATCCGTTTTGAATCTTGATCCTTCAAGTTTGCTAATTACTTGACAACTTTTGCATCAGCCCTCTTTCCTAACTTCACATCAACATAACATGTGTAGTATTACATGTTCCTTTACTTTTGTATCAGCCCTCTTTTCAAACTTCAATTCAACATTAAGCGTGTAGTATTACATGTTCCTTTACTTTTGTCTCAGCCCTCTTTCCAAACTTCAATTCAACATAACGTGTGTAGTATTACATTTTCATTTATTTTTGTATCAACCCTCTCTTCAAACTTTAATTCAACATAACGTGTGTAGTAATACATGTTCATTTACTATTGCATCAATCCTCTTTTCAAACTTTAATTCAATATGACAGATAGTGTACTACATGTTCATCTACTTTTGCATCCACCCTCTTCAAACTTTAATTCATCATATTGTGTGTAGTCTGCTACTTGTTCAGTTACTTTTGTATCAGCCCTAGCTCTTTTCAAACTTTAATTCCATGCATATGATATTACAGGCTTATTAACTATTTCACCATTCAGAACGACTAGCTCACTAGGTTCTTCACGAATAATTATATCTGTATATAATGCCACGTCCCCAAATATACAACAACACAGTGTTTCATCCACAACACAATGTCACCGTGTATGCATCATCCATAACTACACAACGCCACCGAGTATGCATCATCCATAACTACAGAACGTCACCAAGTATGCATTATTCGTAACTACACAACGTCACCATGTATGCATTATTCGTAACTACACAACGTCACCATGTATGCATTATTCGTAACTACACAACGTCACCATGTATGCATTATTCATAACTACACAACATCACCATGTATGCATTATTCATAACTACACAACGTCACCATGTATGCATTATTCATAACTACACAACGTCACCGTGTATGTATCATCCATAACTACACAACGTCACCGTGTATGCATTATCCATAACTACACAATGTCACCACGTATGCATTATTCATAACTACACAACGTCATAGTGTATGTATCATCCATAACTACACAACGTCACAGTGTATATGTATCATTCACTTTGATTATTGGTTATAATCCTACAATTTTAATCTACCTAAAGTGCAAACTTGGAATTTATACTTTTCTATTTAATTCTGATGATCAAATGCGAGCAATAACATTATTGTAAAATATGTCCTAAATACACAACATAGGCTAGGTCCTTGTACTATTATTATATCCACTATCTAACGAGGTACTGGATCCCTTTCTACTGTGTGCTGTAAGGGTACCAGTCGATGAATGATGACCGACCAATGAGGAGCTTGTAAACAATTTGTACCAACCAATCACAATGTTCGATAGATCTAACTGATCCAATAGAATCTGAGCTACTCCCATGAACACTTTGCGATCCATCCTACCATAATCTCCCCATACCGTCAACTGAAAACATAAGGGATGTTTGTAGAAGATGTATGCCCTCATGGCAGCCCAAAGTCAGAAATGGTAAAGGTTACAGTGACCTTGACCTCAAAATCAATAGGGGTCATCTACTGTTGAAAACCAACCTCATTGTAAAGTTTGAAGATTCTAGGGCAAAGCATACTTGAGTTATTGAACAGAAACCATCTGGTCTACCGACTGACCAACAGACAGACCGACATGTGCAAAGCAATATACCCCCTCATCAAAGATGGGGGGGGGGGGGGGCATAACAACATGCCAAATCACGAGACTGTTAGTACATTTTAACTTCTTGATGTATAAACTCACAACTTTTTATCGGTGAGGGTCGTATCCAAAGACAAAAAGGCATAGTGGCAAACCTTTTCTATGGTATATTTGGGGTGTTCTTTTCTTGAATAGATAATCATGCTGTTTTACATTAGTAATTTCTTGAATTTTCAGTGGGGCAAGTGTCTCGGTGCAGTGGCTCAGTATGGTTACGTGCCTGATGGTATATACACAGCAGAAAATAAATGTATGATCACATATGTTTCTGTGCAGCTGATTAAAATTACGATTGACATTCCTTCTTGACCAATGAAATGCTTGTTAATATATCTGCAGTTAATGAAATAAGCCAATGTGATAAGTCACAATATACTATTCTTATCAGGAAAGGTTCCATTGTAATTCTCTTATACCCAATCAATGTTCGGCTTTATAAAATCTAGTAAATAAATACTGTTGTGCCCAGACAACGCAAAGCCACACAGAAATGGTGGCAGTGGCAAAACCTAGCCATCCATACAAGAGTCCGACAAAAATGGAAATTTCAAGAGGAAGCAAGCCTATATACTCACTCTGCAATAAATGACAGACTGTGGACTTTGAATTTCATGCATAATTAACCATATTGAAAGGGAGGTTATTAAGAATGATGTTATTAAGAATGATAACTACACTGAAGAGAAGTGAAGCAAACTTTACCTGGAGTATTTTTCCAGAATATCTTTCAGTAAAGACAAGCTGTTGTTGGTATAAGGGATCTAATGTACGTCTAGCTACAGTCGTCTTCTGTTTCTCTATACAATGTTTACCTTCTATTAAATATACTTTCACATAGGGCGCTGTAATCAAATACATAGATATTTATCAGATAAATATATCACAAGTATAGTCATACCTGCCAAGTACTCCAGTTAAAGCGGAGTAACTCCGCATCTATTTGAAATTTAATAAAATATCAGATTTTCTGATTTATCCGACTTCTACTCCGCTTTCGTATCCCTTACCCGAAAATGCACAACATACTGAGTGTATACAGCATATATTGCCCTATACACACAGTATGCAAAATGCGCAATGTAAAAAAAGCCAGATACAGTATGCAAATGAGCAATGTAAAAAAAGCCAGAAAATGCAAATGTGCAATGTAAAACATTTTTGTGGGTAATTTCGAGGATTTTGGTAAAATTGTAATTTGGTGGTTTTTTGAATTCATGGATTAAAAAATTTGAAAGAAAAAACTTGAGTTATGTAATTTGTGGTCAATTGTTTCAGGGGATTTAATTGTGCGATCCTATCATCTAGCTCATCCACTAAATTACCGAAAATTAATCCACCGCAAATATTAAAAGAGTCCGACAAAAATATCCCAAGACCTTTTTTCCGATCATCCAGTAAATAGACTAATTGCAAGGAATTAGGATATTTTTCACAAATGACCAATAATTGACGACAGAATGTTAAATGTTTCTGTCGAAATAGTATGCCAAAAATTTACGTAAAACGTATGGATGACAAAATACTTATTTTGCAAGAGTTGCTTCCCTTAGATTATAAATTGTGCATTTTTTGTTTACAATACATTTATTTTGTAAACAAACTAACTAGAGGTTGTATTTCGTTTTTTTCCATCTTATGGTGTTTTCCACCATCGGGACTCAACTAAAATGCTCAAACTCTATGGCTCTTCAAATAGGTTACAAATTTATTGCTTTTTGGAAATAACCGTTAAAGGCCTAATGTGGCTTTAATAATTTTACAGTATATACTGTGAACCAACTTAATTTTCGCATATACAAATTGCCAGTGGCTACAAATGTTCGCTTTCTAAGTATACCAGAAACATATCTCATGTTTTTCAAATTTAGAACATCTTCACAGATATTTAAGTTCGCGAATTCATACCACTTGCAAATTCCGCAAACTTACATCACGTGAAATAATTTGTTGGTTTACCGTATGTGAAAGAACTGAAAAACATAAGTGAACATACCTGGAAGAATTTTTGCTCCTGGTTTTGCTAATAATCCTCTTGCACGTATAACCTCGACCTCTAGATGTCCTTTCCTATCATATAAACCTAATTGTATCTCTCCTAGACACGCTGAACCTAACACTTGTCTCCCTACCAGCTGTCCAGGACCTAAACCTTCAACAAAGTCACCAAACTGCCCTTCAGTACCTAGTCTCATACCAGGTGGTAAATATAGACTGAAAATAAAACACATATTATAATAAAACTCTGATAGACACATATATAATTGTACCTAATATATATCACAAGTTTGTATTCTTTAAGGACCATATGGTTTTGCATGAACATTTCGCATTTTCGAATTTTGACAATTTCAACTAGAGATGTTTGTAAAACATGTATGCCCCCATGGCAGCCCAATAGTCAGAAATGGCAACAGTCTCAGTGACCTTGACCTTTGACCTACTGACCTCAAAAGTGACTCAAAGGTCATAAGCACCTTGATGTCAAAATCAAATGAGGTCACCCAGATCTGCTGATAGTGATGAACCTCCCTGTAAAGTTTGAGGATCAAAGCCCCAACAGTTCTAAAGTTATTGAGCATAAAACAGACTGCTCTATTCTGCTGTTAAAGAATACTGTGACCTTGACATTTGACCTACTGATCACAAATAAATAGGGTCATCTGCTGATAATGACATACCTCCCTTGAGGATTCAATGCCCTAATTTTCTTCAATTAATGATCAGAGACCGTTTTTACCTGGTGTCCAACCAATTAACTTATGTCCAAAGCAATCTATGATTATAAATAAACAAGACTGCATTCAATAAACGATTATGCCATGTTGGAAGCCTTGTCCTTAAAAACTAGCTAAGTCAATCAGGGGCCATAATTCTGTAGAAATGTTGGATAGTGTAACATGGCTTTGACAATGCAAGCTGTGTATAATGGTAAATAATATGCCAAGTTTGAAAGCAATGCCTTGGTGGATTTCAAAAATATTTGAGTTTCAACAAATTGAAAGTTTTGGTTAACATTTTCGCACAAACAGACGGACACAACAATCCCTATATGCCTCCTGCATCAGTAGATGACAGGGCGTAATAATGTAAAGCACTATGTTAAAGCCTATTTACAGACATGCATCTATTCAGGCAACTGTATATTACAATAAGTAACAAGTCAACTGTTACTCTCAGTGCTGATGACAACCACTGCACATTGACTTTTGACACTCTCAAGTAACCATTCATAAGGGGTATTGGGGTTTATCCTTGCTCAGAGAAATCAATCAGCCAGCCAGATTGAGCACAAACCCAGCATCGACCTTATGATCCCAAAACCTGCACCCTACCTCTAGTCCAACATGTACTCCTACATCATTAAATCAGCCTATTAGATTCTTTATATGATTGTGATTGTGATAGTTTTTCTAACTTATACTCTCGACACCTCATTCCTGATGCAATCCATTGCCATGAGGATAAGAGAGAAGAGAAGCCAGTTTTGTCTTTTATGCTGAGCGTCAAGCAAGGGAATTTCTGGTACAATATTTAATTCGTCTTTGGTATGATGCGGCCAGGAATCGAACCTGGGACCTCCTGCACTTGAAGCGGACGCTCTACCACTAGCCTATTAGTTTACTTACACACTACCAGAATCACTGCTTATACTGCCATCTGTCGACTCTCTACTACCCTGTTTATACATGTGTCCACCTTCTACAGGAATCACTTCCTCACAACGTTGAAATGAACTTCTTTTCTTTCCATCTAAAGAAAACCACATTTTTAAACAAATTTGTTCTAAGTACAGTCTGCCGATGATGACACTTATATCATTAAAATTTGTCTATTGAGAGCTTAAATTTCATAAATCGGTCTAATGATATGTAAAATTTCAAAAATGGGTCAAATGAGAGCTAAAATTTGTATTCACTGCAGACAGTTTCTGTTCATAATAGTCTTTGCTCACAGGACCTGGTGGTCTCACACAAGTGTGACTGTAATTTAATACTAATAATACTGAAAACGATTTAAGTATGACTGTAGTCTAATACTGAAAATGATTAGCCTTCAGGTGACTCAGATGTTATAGATATGAAAGCAGGGCAGATAAACCAAGCCCCAGCGTCTAGGAGTTATACTAACCTAGTTGTGTAGCACTGCTACTACGGCGCCGTAGACCGACAAATGTCCCGATTTTATGACTCAAACTAGGTCGTCGTTTACTGCGACCCTCTGTTATACTTGAAGAAACGGCGGAATCTGATTGGCTACCATCAGTTTTCTCGAAGCCCGTACTGTCATTACTGGAACTTCTAGGTGGTGCACGTCTTGCAGGCATTGGTGTGCTTCGACTTTCCATTCTAGACGTAAACTCACTGAAATAAATGTAAACCAAACATTTATAACACACAAGCTATTATTTTATTAAAGCCACATGCCTTAAATGGCTATTTTCAAAAAGCATGAACTTGGTAACCTATCTGCAGAATGATGCCTTTTGAGCACTTTAGTTGTGTCTCAAAGGTGGAAAACATCAAAAGATAGACGAAAACAAAATGCAGCTACAAGTTGGATTGTAAACAAAATAACGATATGTAAACAGTAAATGAATAATTTATAGTCTAACTTTTGCAAAATTAGTACTTTTGTCTTCCATACGTTTTACTAAATGTGATTTCTGGTGTGCTTTTTCGACAGATAATTAGTTAACATTCTGTCGTCAATTATTGGTCATTTGTGAAAACATCCTAATTCCTTTTATTTAGTCTATTTTAGAAGTGCATATATAAGATAGTATCATACCTGAACTTCCTGGGACGTTCAGACTGTGTAGACCTTAGGCTGATAGTACTAACTTTAGATACCTCCGACATATCACTGGTTTCTGAGGCGTCACTCTGTGCATCATCGTCAAACCCAAACTCTGAACAATAAAACAAGAAATATAGTCACAAATAGAAGACATAGAAGACAAAATTGTAAGGAGATTCCATGAAAAACATGAAACATGGTCTATACACTATAAGAAATAATTTACATTTACAGTGGGGTTCGAACAAATACCATACGGTGCCTAGCAGTGGGAAGTATGGAAGCATTAAACCAGTCAGCTATCACTTAGATAGACACTTGTAGGGACATTCTATGAAAACCACTGTACTAAAGTAGCCACAGAATTAAAATGTTACAGTATTAAAATACCTCTTTTTCTTCTATGATGGTAGCCTCTATCAAAATCCCGACCTAGTCGAAAATCACATTCACGATCAAAGTTTCTGTCACGTGACCTTGACCTACTTTCACGAGATTGGCGATACCCCTCGCTATCAGAGTGAGGCATGTTATGACCTTCCGCTTGTCGTATAATTCTTTGTTTCATCACCCGAGCTTTTTCTTCTAATTCTTGCGTAACTTAAAATAAATAACATAATTATATAAATAGCAATCACAGAAATCTTGTTTGTTTTGACCTTAAATAAAAACTATTTTAACAATATTTTAGCAGATTTATATTCATCCATTTAAAGTTGTTTTTGTTAATAGAGTATTAATCGGCAACCATTTCCCAACAAATGTCATCTACTCATTCTGAAATGGGAACCACTGGGCCTAAAGTCAAGCAGAAGTAGGGGAGATCATCCAAGTATTGAAAAGGACATACATACAACAAGGGAGATTAATATTGTAATCTGTTTCTGAAATAGCTGCACAACGACTGTGTAGTAAGTAAATATTCTAGTTATTAATAATCTTTCAGCAGTAGTAAAAAGCTCAAACATCTGTTAAAAATAGCCAATTTAGTGTATTCCTTAATGACTGGTTGTTTAAGACTGGTAAATCTTGTAAGAGCGGCCACCTTAATCAAGTAAGCACCTGTTACTTCTGCTTTACATACAACTAAAATGTTCAAACAACCAACCTCTATCTCTACTGGCTCTCTGTGCTTCAAATGGTATCGCAGGCAGTTGACGTTTCTTTGGTGAAGGTGTACTAGTAGGAGAGATACCTGGCATACGTACAGGTGTGCTACTTGACGAGTGACGACTGAAACAATATATTCATATAAAATCAGTATTCAGTCGTTATGTCGACATTTTTTGGACAGTCAAAATATGTGCGAAAATATATCATTTGGGCCACAAAAATCGTGTCAACCTAAGCTGAATGTCGACACAGGCATGTCGACTAAACCATCATATTTAAGATAGAATATAGAGCAATCCAAATCAGGGATTCGAAAGTATATCGACATAACCGAAGTGTCAATACAACCGATGTCAACACAACAAGTTTCAACCGTATATAACAGGTTTAAAAAAATGTGCAGCTCGATTGGGGCTTGAACCCGGGACCTTTCACTTATAGGACGAATGTTTACCGTCTGTGCTAGCCACCTGCCTACACAAGTTTCCCCCTATTTATAACTAAATCCTATACATGCTACTATATGGAGTGGTACTTGGTGTTACAGATTTTCCGCATACTGCTTGTCGAAGACTAGCTAGATTGACTATGCAATGGAACCATGGTCTCGATATTATTAGAAACAAGTAATTAAGAATTGCAAGCAATACACTCTGAAGTCCCTTACCGGTTTTAAGCCATTTTCAATGTTTCTGTTGCCATAGAAACCACAATTTTGGTCGGAATCAAAATAATTTTGGACGTGCATTATACCCTTATTGTCCCCTATCCACATACCAAGTTTCATAAACCTAGCTTGGAAACTATTTGAGTTATGTCAGGGTCCAAATTTTTTGACAGAATGAATGACGGACGGACCGAGGGCAAACATTATAGTCCCCTCCGGTCAAAAACCGGTAGGGGACTAATAATGGGTCAGTACCACACTATATGATTACGCAATAGTTCATGCTGACGAAAAAGGTACACAAGGTAGTTAAATGTAGTGGTAATTGCTTTGTAAATACAAAAAAAAGTATTTATTACTGTCCTCTAGATTTAGAAATAGGAAGTATAGCTCTATAGGTATATACGTATGCTGAAATTGATGAACTATTTTGCATGACCAGTATACATGCTTTCTCTGCATCGACCGTAGTTACAAAATTGCTGGCTGACCAGTTTACTTTTGCTAAGGTGGCACCATCTATTGGTGGCGTAGGAAGAAAAGTACTTTCAGGCAGTAAAAATGGGGTGCGATTGTTGAAATGTGTGTTAAAACTAGTCGTTTTTAACTGGAAGGGTTTTTGACACCAATATGTCTCTCACAAATGACCAGGGTACTGTTTTATCAAAGCACTTACGGAAATCGTAAATTTACGTTTAAATTTAAATTCTTAGTTATTCTTTAAAACCTACACATTGTGGATAAATATTGTTTGTAGAGGCTCATTGACTGAATAGTTATTGATACTGAACGACTTTTAGCCACAATATGTAACTATTAAGGAATTATAAAGAATTTGAATTTGAGCGTAAGTTTAAGATTTTCGTAAGTGCTTTGATAAAACAGTACCCAGGACTCTGGCACTTAAATCATCCAACCTTAAACTCCCGACAATATATATAACTAAGGCTTGGCATCAAGTATTCATGAAAAGTTTCATTGCAAGCTGACCAATGGATATGGAAAACAAATGAGAACAATATTTGTAACCTCCATCCCAACAGACATCCAGCCCAAAAACATAATATCTCTCTGTTATACTTAAATTAAGTTTAAACATACAATAAAACATCTACAGTAAAAAAATTTAATTTGAATGGGAGAGATTTTGGTGGTTTGCTGAAAAATACCATTTCGTGGGGACGTAATTTCAAGGATTTCAGATTCCATGAAAAATGGCAAAGTAAAAATTCAGACAAATTATTAGAAATAATCGGGGAAAAAAACCAAGTATGATAAGTGTTTAAATACATTGTATATATATGCAAGACAGTTTTAGTATACTTCCCTAAAACCAAGTTCTATACCTGACTCAACTTGAAAGCAAGTATGGCATCTGCTGTAAAATTGACATTTATTGGTGTTTAATGATTTTACTGTATATACCTGAGATCAGGTGGAGACAATGAGCGGGCAACAGTATCAGGCACACGGTGGTGACTTGTAGGCGACCTTGACCTTAGGTGACCTTGACCTCTATCTCTTTCTGTAGCTGGTGACCTTGACCTTTGACCTCTATCACGATCAGGTGCAGGAGACCGTGCTCTTTGTCCTCTATCAGGCGCTGGGGACCTTGACCTCATTCTGCGATCTCTGGACTCTGGGGCTGGAGACTTTGACCTACGACCTCTGTCAGGAACATCAAGCTTCTCATTTCCTGTAGTGCCGGATCGTAACCTTCTACCACCATCATTACCATCTCTCCCTGTTCAAACATGAAACATGACAGTTTTTATTAAGGTATAGTATGGAGACATTTTCCTGATCCTAACCTTATGTAGGAATATTTTACAAGGTTCTTGTGTTGTATATATCAATTTCCACGAGCAAATCATACTGAATTATCCTTTAGATTTGTGTTAGTATTACACATCAAGCATCTTCATGATACTCTACACTAAAGTCTTGTGAAAACATACAACAGGGTGTTATAAATTTAGACAAGATATCAGCTGTTATAGATTATGCTAATCGAAAGTCGAGGATCACATTAAAATCTCTGTACTATATAAAAGGTGAGCTAAAACAGCAAAACCAGTCAACAAGAACTATTATTTGAACAAATAAACCTCAGATCCTTAACCGATGCATGAAGTTCCGCAAGAAAGTCATGCTTAAAGCTAATAGGTTCGACTGAGCATTTTTTGCCTCGGCGATGTACTCCCGATTTAAATTAATGAGGAACATATTCCTCTTGGTCTTGGGGAAGCTTCGGGGAAGTCATGAGACAGTTTGTGATATGGGAAGGAATTGAGATGAATCGGGTGGTATTGTAAGAAATCGGGAGAACATCACCGATGTGGAATTCCTCAGTGGGACCTAGGCTTTACCGGTCATTTAGGTAAGTGTTTATGGCAAATCTCATACGTATTTGTAACAATCTCCACATCATATGAAAGACAAGTTAAATAAAAAAATACTTCTATCATGCTAAAAGAAGGTGCAGGGAGCATGTCTATTATAATGCATGGGTGAAAGTTTGAAATTCTGAAAAACCTGAATTCCTCAAAAATCGATATTTTACTTAATATGGAAAATAATGAAAAACAAGCTTTTTGTTACTCTAAAAAACCTGAAGTTCAGGCATGTGCCAGAAAACTTTCACCCTTGTATAAATTATGTTGGAGAACTAAGAATGGAGCATACCAACAACACCGATACTGTCGTCACGGAAATCCATCTCAGACACATCACTGTCCGGTCCACCTCTAGGAGGATTTGGTTTTTGTTGTTGATGTCGGACATCGTACGGGTCCTTACTGGTTTTCTGAAAACACATCAAGCAGAAGCATCTCAATATCACATACTGTAGGGGGGGGGGGGGGGTCTTTGGGACCTGGGTACTGTTTTATCAAAGCATTTACACTAGCGTAACTCTATGTTTAATATTTGCGCATTTGCATTTTACTAAGATAGTTTTTCTCATTTTCTGCCGTAAGTTTTGTCGTACACCTACGCAAAGAGAGAGCAACTCTAGGATAACAAATATAAAAAAAGTGAGGAGAAATTGACACGCACTGTGGATTTTGACTGCCTTATGTTTTTATAGACCGTGATTAGTAACAAAAACATGTTCAATTATACAATAAACTGTGTATTACAGGAAGGTTTGAACTTATCCAATTTAATGATTACGTATGTTTACTTATTCTGGTTCCCATTATAATAGTGATATTGTAGCACGGCCTACGTTCAATATTCAATATTTTAACGTAAATGTATGCAACAACTTGTGATCAATTAGTAAAACGCACTTAGGAATTTGCGTAAGAGGAATATGTATACACAGATTTACCTGTAGTGACATTTATGCAATGTTAGTAAAACAGTACCTGGGAGTCTAGCCATGTGAATTGGGGGAAATTATCTGTAACCTGGCTAATTGGACCTAGCATTACAGACACATAAAGATTAAGTCAAAATTGTGACCTCTAGAGTGTTAACAGTCCAATATTGTTGACAATGCATAAAGGACATGAATCATATCATGATCTCTGTAGGGTTAAAAAGTGAATCAGCACTTAACAATGAATTGTAGCCTCGAATTTAGATGCATTTAGCAATTAAAACACAAACATTTGTACATGCAAAAATGAATGTGTCTAAAGTCCAGTCAGGGACGTAGCGGTCGGGTCCACTATTATGGTGTTAAACCAATTATAAAGGCTTAAACAGACAGCCATAAATTCAAGGCTAAACAAACTATATTCTCACTACCTATCCAGACAATGGCTGTAATCTTCTGTGTACACATAAATGGCTATGTCACTGTCACCAGATCCTAACTTGATTATACAGTACTTACATTTCTAGGAGAAGAACTGGGTAGTGGTAAGCTTGTGTTGTCATGGTTACTGAGCTGATACCAATACGGTTCATCTGTTAAACATGCTGTTGTCAAGTCAATCAAAACCTGAAATTCAAACCATCAAATAATAAACGGTCTCTATGATCATCACAATCCTGAATTCATTTATGTGCTTAAACAACTAGGCTGGGTGTTCTTAGTTCAACACAAACGTCTCCTGAAATATTTGTTTATCTGATCTCATGCTGTGGCACCTAGAAACAAGGTATGATGAACTTACGGAATTTGGGAAGCATGACCTTGAACAAAGCATGACCTTAAAGCCAGCCCTGATGACCTTGCAGAACCATTAGCTGAACAAGTTATACACTTCTCGTCAAAACTATCTTATAAACACATTTTGTGCCATGTAAAATAAATTTTCTTTTATTGAAAAATAAAGGAAAAATTGGTTATTGATATTTTTTTCTATTTTTTATTATACTTTTTATTATGATGTTGATCTAGAGGAGACAAAAGGGGTCAGACTCCTGTGAACACTTACCTCTCCAAGGAATTCACTGACCCCTATTCTATCAAAGTCCCAAACAGTAATCTCAATCATTCTTTCAGCAAAGTCTTCAGGTTTTACAGGTTGATACATAAATGTTTGATTCCAATTTGGTTCATTCGTATTTTGTACGGTTCTGGTTCGACGTTTACTTTTCTCACTGAAAAAAAAGTAAGTAACAAAACTTCTTTAAAGGAAGGAAAAATATTTAACTAACTAAATACTGTAGTGCACAGACAATCCAAAGCCACACAGAAACGACGACAGCGCCTAGCCATCCACGCAAGAGTCAGACATAGAACGAACCATCCACATCCCCAAAAACGGATATTTCAAGCAAGCCTATATACTCACTACGCAATGAATGACATACTGTGGACTTCTAACTCTATGCATAATTAGCCACAAAGGGAGGTAATTATAAATGATAACTACAGTGTCAAGCAGTAGAGAGAGTACTAGTACCATTGTTAAAGACTTTGGTTTACATTTATTATGGCATTGGATCGAACCCTCAACCTCTCACCATAAAAAGATCTACCACTATGCAATCTAGGCGGATAGAAAAGTGTTAATAACATCAAAGCTATCAATAAGAATCCTCCAACTTACCTTCTATCTGGCAGTAGGTATATTTTACAGTAAGGATTTCTAAATTTTCCATCATACGTCATTGGTAGATCTATAGCATTAATTAGTGTGATAATCAACTCAAAACTCCTCTTCTCATACCAAAGTTTTACCTTGAAAAAAAGACATTTATCATGTATGTATGAGTTATTAAATTATATACAGGTATATAATTATACAACACTTCAAAAATGAAGCAATTTGTCATTCTGTCATAGATTTAGCAAATAACAGCATACTAAAAGGTTTTGAACAGATGTAAGCAATGTACATAATTATTTTGATTTCCATTACTATGAGAAGCTGTCCAAGAGCAGCCGTAGAGCAAATTGTCCTTTTGAAATCCAATGTAAAACATGTATAGCAAAATCCCTTTAAAGCCCCAAAGTGCTGATTTTTGAAAATCTAAGATTCATAGCGACACCCCTTGAAAACCCCAATAATAGGAGGCTCAGACTACCTTCATTTCGGTATATCAGAGCATCTTTAGGAAGACGCTTCATTTGAAAGGTTGTTGCCTTCTTTTTCCGAAGTAAACACAATTATCACTTGGCCATCGAGGAGGGCAATTATATTAAATGATAAACCTTATAAAAAGGATGCTAATATTTATATTATAAATAGATTCAATGATTCAAATCGCAATGCAAGAAATTTTAAAATTTTCAATGAAATAAAATGCATTTTAAGCACACATACATAATCGGCAGAAAGCAAAGTACTTAAATATAATTTATGAAATACTAGTGTATATGGCCAATCCAAGGTACCCTACCTCAACATAGATTTTGTGCTCTACTAACTGAGACAATAGTTGTATAAGTCAAACATTTTTATGTGTCATTTTCATAACTAAACATGACCATGGACCCAATTTTCTTTGGCAATAAACAAATTTATTTAGGAAATGATAGTGCCACAGTGATACAAGTGCTCAGAATGATCAGATTTATAAGCATGTTTAAATATAGCTGCATCCATAAAAAATAGGATATATTATTTTTAATTCAGTGCAGCACCTTTTTCTATAAATATAAAACATTTTTACGAGCCGAAATCTCGAGACTTCTCAGCCATATGCGAATTTAGTCACATGATCAGAATGTATGCGTATATAAAATCCCTGTTTTTAAGTGTCATTGAAACAAATTCTAATTACATTTAATTTACATTTTATTGTCGATAATAAATGAATGTCAAATAGGTTAATTAAGTCTCACGGGCGAAGCATTAATTACAGTTCGCCCTATTTCACTAAAACAGACATTACAATGATAGAACAATTTGTTAAGAAGACTTTAACTATGTGAAAATTCATTACTTAAGTTACCAACATTGCTACGATGGTTGGAGAGAATATAAGCCAGTATTATCCTTTTTGCTGGGTTTCAAGCAATGGAGCACTCA
This sequence comes from Spisula solida, assembly GCA_947247005.1. Taxonomy (NCBI): domain Eukaryota; kingdom Metazoa; phylum Mollusca; class Bivalvia; order Venerida; family Mactridae; genus Spisula; species Spisula solida. The sequence continues at coordinate 3,422,062 of OX365960.1, read as the reverse complement.
GCGGTGCCATTTTTATTTTTGTCATTGGTATGACACTGCAGGGTGGTATCAACCCAAGAGCTGCCCACGTGCAAAGCAAAAGCTCTCCTACATGGTTAAAAAGTTTAAACCTAATGTTCATTTCATTTTTATGGAATCTTTTTTTAAGCAATTGAATTATAATTTACAGTGCACTGAAAAGCAATATACAGACAAACTTTGATGTCTCAAGCTGTATTGGTCTTTAAATAAAATATTGTTGGCTTCCCCTCCCGCTACATTTCCATCAAAATCTTCCGAAACATTTGATTGATAAATCAGAAAATAAATGATTTACAGGGATGAAAATTGTGAGGCGTTCAATATTACTTTGGTAAAAAAATGTTCCTACCCTAATGACATGGGTCTCGGGACGGGAAACAAACAATAATTCACTTTAGGCTTTGGCTTTTTTAACATAGAAGTAAAGTATTCAATTGAACAAGACATTAAGATCTTTTCAAGACATATTGTCAAACAATATATCACAGGCATGAAGTAAATTGCACAATTTTACTGCAGTCCCTGGCTTCCCGTGGTACTGTTGTATTTCATCTAATATAGACAGTGATTTTTCTTGAACAACCTGCAACAGCTTGTGCCCATAAAACAAGGAAACTTTAGCGTGACAATTCGCAAAATTCGGAATTGTTAAAACGATTGTTTTGGTTATTAATTGATCATATTTTGCTTTTTTCTACGGATTATACTCAAGTCATATAACTTATATGTAGCAACGACTTTAATGTGCTAGTTTGAAAATATAATGTTTTGACTAAAACCAGCCATAAAGTTAGCTGCTTTTAAACCAGTGAGGACAAATGGAGGAAAATATGCATTCTTTTTGGGAAAAATCAATACTTTTTGAGAAAATGGAGGCTATTTTGCTAGAGGAATGTGCCCATATTCGGCACTAAAAATAGCCAAATAGTCACTGATAGATCAGCGGCAGCTTGAAATATCAAAGTTCAACTGAACAAAAATAACAATTGTGAGAAAAATACAGTGCCATATTTGAATAGAAATGATAGCGGGTATAAATTAAGCAAGACAGTTATTGTGGCGAGACAGTTATTGTGGAGAGACAGTTATTGTGGCAATACCTGAACTTTCATATTGCCCTGATAAAACAAAACAAAAATAGGTTCACGATCAGTTTTATATAAGAAATTTGTTACAAAATTCTCACTCTGGTACAAGTCTTATGTTTTCAATGTTGTTATAAAACTTTGAGGATCTTATGGGAGATTGATGTATATTGAGTTTTCTTGTAAAATAAAGTCTTTATTATTATTATACAACAAAGAGGCTAAGTTTTAACAAAGAGGCTAAGTTTTAACAGTACGCTATGAAAATTGGCTGACTTATTAAAGGTAGCAGTCCAATAAATGGTTGATTGTTAATCTGACGCTTAGAACTGATAAGCTTAGGGCTTCTAACTTAAACTTAACAACAAAGATTCTTATGTATAAGAAATAACTTTGCTACTTTCCCTACATCTGGACTTGTAAGCAGAACGTAACTGAACACTACTGCAGATTTATTGACAGACAAAAAATCTATGAAACTATCAAATCATTAAAGATGTACACAAAAATCCATGACATCATCACTACTAAAAATCACCAAATAATGTACACAAAATCACGAGATTATTAAAGGATGTACACAAAAATATATGACATCATATCACAAGATCATCAAAGAAAGTACACAAACATTTATGACATCATCACAAGATCATCAAATAATTACACAAAAATCTATGACATCATCAAGAATGTACACAAAAATCTATGACATTATCATGAATGAATACAAAAATCTATGACATCATCAAGAATGTACACAAAAATCTGTGACATCATTACCTGTATTCTACCAGCTATTTGCATGGCATTCTTCTGTGTTTTACTAGTTCTTGGAGACTCAGGTGATGTAACTTTTAAACTAGGTCGATTTAAACGTGTGGTGCCTACAACATCCTTAATATGTCCAAAATCTATAAACAGAAATAAGTATACTTCATGTAAGAAACTTTTACATTAAATTGTCTTTGTCTCGCTTCATAGTCATAATTTTTAAGGCTCTATAAATTTCTATCGCATTTCTAATCAAGTGCTGTGGCGGCAAACTAAGTAGGAGTACTGAGAAGGGACCAGCCCTGCATAACATGCCAGTATCTAGAAACAGAAAGAAGGGTCGACCTGTCATGTCATGATGAAGGACAAACGCTGAATTACAGAAGATCTTAAAGGATGACCTGGAGGGCATCCAAGCATGTAGCTTTAGACAGAGTCCGCTGGTAAGGTGTGGAAGAAGCTCAATGTCACAGAACGGATGAAGAGGATAAATAAGGAAGAATTTTCTACAGGCTGATAGTAGATTAAGTAAAGTTTTAATAAATTAAATGGCAAGTATTTTGTATAATTATGAAGGAGAATATACCATCATTTTAAATATCTAATGACATTTTATTGATTAGCATCAGGCAGTGCTATCATTTTTTATATTTTTATATACTAGTATATTAATTCAAAAGTTTTATAATTATGAAACCAATGAAAAATGTTTAGTCATACATTAGGATTATCACAGCAGTGTATTGATACGTTGGGTCATATTCCCTTGTGTTGGTTGTGTAATGCCCTATCTCACGCGATTGTTAGGCTGAGCAAGATGCGGTATAACGCAAGCAACGAGAGGTAATACGGCCTGACGTATCAACACAAATGCAATGATATTCCTTTTATTAATAATCAAGCAAAAGTGAATAAGGTGGCCAAAAGGGCCCTAGGTCGCTCACCTTTTGTAGTAGTGCCCCTGTCATTTGACCTTGTGACTTAGTTCTTGACCCAATATCAAACTTGACCTGGATTTTGTTGAGATTATCATTGTAACCAAGTTTTATGAAGATTAAGTCAAAATTGTGACCTCTAGTGACTATACAAGGTTTTTCTATGATTTGATCTTGTGACCTAGTTTTTGACAACAGATGACCCAATATTGAACTTGACCTAGATTTTGTTGTGATGATTATTGTGATTAGGTCAAAAATGTGACTGTAGTGATTTTACAAGATTTTTCTATGATTTGACCTTGCGACCTAGGTTTTGACACCGGATGACCCAATATTGTACTTGACCTAGATTTTATTGAGGTGAAGGTGATCATTGTGACTAAGTTTTATAAAGATAAGGCCAAATTGTGACCTGTAGTGTCTACACAAGCAAATTGTTGACAGACGGACAACGTACAACGGACGAAAAGTGATCACAAAAGCTCACTGAGCTAAAAAAGCGTTTAATGTGTAAACATTGACATCAAGAACGTCAACATATTTTTTACATATATTATAACGCAACGTCAATTCACAATAACGTAAATGTTTACGTCCTGACCTCATTGATGTGGGCATATTTTAGGCATATAAAGACATCACACATGTATGATACAGAAAATGTGATCTGTAATGTTGTATTCCACTGTGCAATTAGGTCTGTATTTGGGACAATACATTGTTAGGTTTATAATAAATAGATATCATCATGTGTCAAAATTCCCATGCATTAAATATTCTATTCACCATTACCTACCTTTATGAGCATCATATTGGTTATTTGCCCCGGGTGGAACCTCTCCCGTACTGAAAGATACAACAAGAAACATTCCTTGAACAACCAGATATTTAAACAATGGAGGGACGTAACTCTGCTAAAACTTGCTTCCAGGAAATTGCATTCCTGCAGTTTAGTGGCAATAGCTAAATATACTTCTTGAGATATGTGTGCAAAAAAATAAATGTTGGTACATTTTAGTAGTCAAGGTCTTGATAAACTTCACACAAAGTTTGAGAGTCCCTGGCTAAACTGTTCATTAATAGTTATTGATAGAACTATTTGGTCTAAGTGCAATATTACCCAACTTCTTCGAGCAAGGCTTTATTATTTAACCATGTTTAGAGTGGGAGCCATGTCTAGAAGTCTCCAGGGTACTACCAACAATGTTCCATGTTACCCTAGTGACTATCAAGTACCAGAGAGGCTCAAAAACCAATGTGCTGTAACTGACTGTGAACCTTCTCAACAGCCTAAATATGACTTAGTGATCAGGGAGGCGATGTTAAGTTGGCTGAGGGGACACGTGTTTGAAAGATGACTCCAAACTGGACCTGTTTTATAACAAAATGCCTTGTTCCCAAGTGCACTGACCTACTGAACAACTGACATGTGTAAAGTGAAATAGACCCCCACCTCTTTCAACAGGGGCAAAACAAACTGCTCTGTACTGCACTGTAGTATTACATACCTTTTACTTCTGTGAACAATTAATTCTACTTGTGGTTCTTGTTTTGATTCTAAGACAATGTCACATACTTCTTCAAATGTTGCACCTTGTAGTGAACGTCCATTCCATTCTATAACTTCATCACCTGTGTGATAATAAAATTAAACCATGTTTAAACATGTAACATCCATTCCATTCTATAACTTCATCACCTTTGTGATAATAAAATTAAACCATGTTTAAACATGTAACATCCATTCCATTTGGTAACTTCATCACCTGTGTGATAATAAAATTAAACCATGTTTAAACATGTAACATCCATTCCATTCTATAACTTCATCACCTTTGTGATAATAAAATTAAACCATGTTTAAACATACAGCATCCATTTTATTCTATAACTTCATCACCTGTGTGATAATAAAATTAAACCATGTTTAAACATGTAACATTCATTTATTCTATAACTTCATCACCTGTGTGATAATAAAATTAAACCATGTTTAAACATGTAACATTCATTTATTCTATAACTCCATCACCTGTGTGATAATGAAGTTAAACCATGCTTTAACATGTTATATCAATTCCCATCAGTACTCTATCATCAATGTAACTTATTATAAAGTTAAACCATTTTTAAACATGTCACATTACTATGCAGCCACACCATAGCAAAACCTTGTTTGGGAAAACTCCTTAAGCTTTCGTTCTAACAACCTCTCAAGAGCTGCCCTCTGTAGATCAACAGCCTCTATAATCAACACCTTCAAAATTTCCCTTAGCTGATATCTACTCTAAATTTAATTTCTGTAAAGCAACAACCTCTACACAACGACCAATATTTGCAGCTCCCAAAGGGTGTTGCTGTACGGAGGTTGTACTGTACTTAAAGATGCATATCCTAAAGATACTTGATCATCATTTAATGCATTGGGTTTATTAAATTAGTGACAGATTTAGTAACACTGACTCAATTTGTTTTAGTCAGTATCTTTGCAAGTAAGTATTCTTATGATTCTACAGTGGTCACACTATCATGAACATTTTCGCTTTTATTCTGCATTGGTTTATGCACCAGTCAATTGAAACCACGGCCCCGCTATCCCTGGAGATGGGTGGGGATAGAGGGGAACTGTACCATGTTTGTGCTGGGCTTTTGTTTCGCACCAAAATAGCGGAGAAATATAGCCGTGACTATACCCGGTGAGGTACAGGGCGGGGCAATTGCAGAGATTTTACCATCTGTATAGCCCGCTGGGAGCAGGGATTTTACCTGGGGTTTGAAAAGGCAAAGGTAAACAAGAGGGCCATTGGCCCTTAAGTGCTCACCTGATGACTAGCAGTTTAGGCAGAATCAGTTTTTGTTATGATATATGACCTTAATATTTTATTTAGATTTAACAGTGAAACACTTTGTGGCCAGGTTAAATAAAGATGAGGTAAAAAATGTGACCTCTAAAGTATAAACAAGGTTTTTCTTCGATGTGACATGGTGATCTAGTTTTTGACCCCCAGATGACCCAGTTATGAACTTGACCTAGATTTCATAGAGACATACATTGTGCCCAAGTTTCATTAAGATCATATATAAAAAGTGACCTCAAGAGTGTTAACTAGGTTTTTCTTTGATGTGACCTGGTGACCTAGTTTTTTACCCCAGATGACCCAGTTGCAAACCTGACCTAGATCTCATAGAGACAAACATTGTGACCAAGTTTTATTAAGATTATGTCAAAAATGTGACCTCTAGAGTGTTAACAAGGTTTTTCTTTGATGTGACTTAGTGACCTTGGTTTTCACCCCAGATGACCCAGTTGCAAAACTTGACCTATATTTCATAGAGACAAACATTGTGACCAAGTTTCATTAAGATTATGTCAAAAATGTGACCTCTAGAGTGTTAACAAGGTTTTTCTTTGATGTGACCTAGTGACCTTGGTTTTGACCCCAGATGACCCAATTACAAACTTGACCTAGATTTCATAGAGACAAACATTGTGACCAGGTTTAAAAAAGATTAAGTGAAAATTATGACCTCTGGAGTGTTAACAGTCAAATTGTTGACGTTGGACGGCAGACGGCGCATGACGGACGACGGACAAAAGGGTGATCACAATAGCTCCCCTTGAGCACGAACAGGTGAGCTAAAAAAAACACCCTTCCCCTTTGTGGTTTCAATTGACTGGCACATTAGACTCATGTGATTTCGAAAGCTTACAGTCACTGTTTGGCATTTTAAAATACAAGTATTGAATCGCAATTTCACTGAAATAGCCTGATAAAATGAAGCTGTTGATTAATTCACCATATTTGGGAGGATAGTAATTTTTCGAGTCTTAGATTATGCCTCTGTAAAACTAACAATTAACATTATCTAGTCACGTAGATGAAATTATAGCATTAACACAGCGTATAAACCAAATCACTGTACAACTTATTGGGATACTATACAATTCAACTTGTATGATTTTATGTGAGCAAAAGCATATGTGCTTTCTGATCACTGTATGACTTAACGGGATACTTAACAATTCAATTTGTACTTGTAAGACTCATTGTCAAAAGCATCTGTGATTTCTGATCACTGTATGACTTTTTGGAAGACTATACAATTCAATATGTATGCCTTATTGCGATAACTTGAAATTGACTCGTTTATACACTGTAACTAATGTATTACAAAGGAAAATTCATTTTTGGGGTTGTTGCTATGGCCGAGTGTTCTAAAGTATTTTGTACAAATTCACAGTGCTAAGCTAAGTTTAAATCCTACTACATGTGCAAACTATTCATGCTTATCTTACCTGCACGCAAGTGACCAACAGTATCGGCAATGGATCCTTTTTTAACTTTGGTTATGTATGCTGCGTAGCTACCTGCTTCAGTCATTCTACCACCAACAATCTTCAAACCTGTAACAAACCAACAGCTATCAATACAGGTGATGAATAGCCTTAGATATAAAGGGCAATAACTCAGTGAACAAATATAATCAGTCAGATAGAGATCCATGCTGAACAGAAACAGCAGAACACAAAAGTACAAAATTAAGAACATAGTTGGCAGTCTGAATATAAATGACTAGCTAGGCCTGGTTCTTTTATGTTAAGTAAATTCTCGTAGAAATCTAACCAAGGAGATGGACGCATGGACAGACGCACTCACATGATGGACACTTGGATCATTCTTTGATCTATTATTAGGTAATTATAAGCATCTGTCACAGAGAGAACATTTCACTACTACGGCAATAGCGTAATAGAACTACAACAACAACAACAAGGTTACTGAATAAATCAAAATTGTAAGATAAATCTTGAAATATATATGTTATTGTACCATTAGTGTTTTGACTTAAACAAGAGATGTTTGGATAACATGTATGCCACCATAGCAGCCCAATAGTCAGAAATGGTAAGGTAACAGTGACCTTGACCTTCAACCTAATGATCCCAAAATCAATAGGGATCATCTACTGTTGATGACCAACCTCCATGTAAGTTTGAAGATCCTAGGGCAAAGCGTTCTCGAGTTATTGAATGGAAACCATTTGGTCTACCGACCAACATGTGCAAAGCAATATATCCCTCATCAAAGATGGGTGGCATAATAACAATTAATCTGATAGGACACGGTTAAATGTTGAGTGATGTGATCAACTTACCAAGTACGCTGGAATCACTTGGTTTACCGGAACCTTCTAATACTGCTTTCTTCAATATCATATGTCCAATCCAATGATGGCCGTCAGCTGACGGCTGCCATATAACTGGATGCTACAATCATACATTGTCAAATTATTCACTATCCGACACAACCTAAATAAACATAGACGAAACCAAGATGTCCGTGATTTGCCAATAAAGCACAGCTACGTCCAAATATCTTATAGCGTTCCAAAAGAAAAATTAGTGTATCGGTTATATGTATTTATATGTTATCAAATGCGAAACACTGGATATGTTAGAATCAAAATAAATAATATGTACCTGTGTTTTATCTTTAATAAAGCACAGTCACTTGTTCGGATGCGTACATTAAATCACTCGAGCTAGCACTGATGATTTAATTACTACTCATCCGAACTCGTGCCTGTGCTTTATTCTACGATAAAACACAGGCACATGTTCATTATTTCTAAAGTTTATTAAAGAGACATGATGCCATACATTAATGAATAATAACAATTAATAAGGAGCAAACCTTTACCACATTTTATAGTTGTTAAAGAATTGAAAGAATTGCAGTCTGAAAGTAAGTTTCATATTTCCGTTAGTGCTTTGATAAAACAGTACCAAGATGACCATCAAAGTAAGTAATATTTTAAATTGAAAAATAAAAGCTCCGCGAGCCTGATGTGTTGCCCGACGACATGCACATTTTCATGGAAAACCATCCAGTATTAGGCTACAAATCCGACTCACAAGAGTTCTCTAGTCATCTGATATAAAAACGACAAAGTTATGCTCTGGACTAAAATATTGTCCTGAGAAAATCAATTAATAGGGAATCATTCAAACAGTACACAAGGTATAGTTATGATTCTTGTGCACTGCACTTCATGTCACAGCAAGAATAATTCTGGATTATCACTATCAACTTCCATTCACCACCTTTAAAGTGACACAACATTATCACTATAGTCTGACTTTTCCAACCTGTCGTAATTCTTCTTTTTGATACTTAGGTGACTTTAATGTAAACAAGAAATATCAATGAATGTGATGAATGCCCCCAGATATACTGCTTGACACAGTCCCTTAAATGTACTCTGACAAACAACCAGATTATTGATCATTCATGCAAACAACCCTTGAAATAAAACCAAAAGTAACAAAGGAAAAGCGTAGACAAAATTTGTTGCGTTAAAAAACAAATGACCATAACTCCCTTAAAATTAATCCTACCACCATGTGTCGAGTAAATGCACCACTAGACTTGGTATCAATCATTCATGCAAAGTTTCGTTGAAATTCGACTATTGGTAACAGAGAAATAGCACAGACAAAATTTATAAGTGTAAAAAAACAAAGGGCCATAACTCCCTTAAAATTGATCCCACCAACATGTGCCGAGGATATGCACAACTAGACTTGGTACTGTTTGGTCATGCAAAGTTTCGTTAAAATCTGACCATTGGTAACAGAGAAATGGCGCGGACGAATTTGCATGGACCAACCAAATAACATACTAACCAACCTCAAGCATGACTCCAATAATACCCCCATTATACTATGTATCTGGGGGTATAATGATATTGTATTGTACAAAATATGACTTTTACGAAATTTCACGTTTTAATTTGACAACAAAGATACCTCTTTTATTTCATCGACCCGTCCAATAAATATTCAATGTCAAAGTACCTGTGACAGGTTGAAAAAATCGACTTATACACGTTTCACATCCCGAAGGTTATATTATTGTTTTAAATAAATAACACAGATTGCATTAGTTTACACCTATGTGTGCAGTTAATTTGATAATAGAACCTGTCTAAATGCATTTAACAAATGGAATTTTTAACACCCATTTTTATGTACAGTCATAAGTATGATAGAGAATGAATTTATTATTTTATCTACCTAGGGATCTAACAGAGATCATGTGACTAGGTTCACATAGAACCAGTCTAGAGCATTGAATCAACAGTCAACAATCCAACAGAGATCATGTGACTAAAGGTTCGTATAGAACCAGTCTAGAGCATTGAATCAACAGTCAACAATCCAACAGAGATCATGTGACTAGGTTCACATAGAACCAGTCTAGAGCATTGAATCAACAGTCAACAATCCAACAGAGATCATGTGACTAGGTTCGCATAGAACCAGTCTAGAGCATTGAATCAACAGTCAACAATCCAACAGAGATCATGTGACTAGGTTCGCATAGAACCAGTCTAGAGCATTGAATCAACAGTCAACAATCCAACAGAGATCATGTGACTAGGTTTGCATAGAACCAGTCTAGAGCATTGAATCAACAGTCAACAATCCAACAGAGATCATGTGACTAGGTTTGCATAGAACCAGTCTAGAGCATTGAATCAACAGTCAACAATCCAACAGAGATCATGTGACTAGGTTCGCATAGAACCAGTCTAGAGCATTGAATCAACAGTCAACAATCCAACAGAGATCATGTGACTAGGTTCGCATAGAACCAGTCTAGAGCATTGAATCAACAGTCAACAATCCAACAGAGATCATGTGACTAGGTTCGCATAGAACCAGTCTAGAGCATTGAATCAACAGTCAACAATCCAACAGAGATCATGTGACTAGGTTCGCATAGAACCAGTCTAGAGCATTGAATCAACAGTCAACAATCCAACAGAGATCATGTGACTAGGTTTGCATAGAACCAGTCTAGAGCATTGAATCAACAGTCAACAATCCAACAGAGATCATGTGACTAGGTTCGCATAGAACCAGTCTAGAGCATTGAATCAACAGTCAACAATCCAACAGAGATCATGTGACTAGGTTCGCATAGAACCAGTCTAGAGCATTGAATCAACAGTCAATAATCCAACAGAGATCATGTGACTAGGTTCACATAGAACCAGTCTAGAGCATTGAATCAACAGTCAACAATCCAACAGAGATCATGTGACTAGGTTCACATAGAACCAGTCTAGAGCATTGAATCAACAGTCAACAATCCAACAGAGATCATGTGACTAGGTTCGCATAGAACCAGTCTAGAGCATTGAATCAACAGTCAACAATCCAACAGAGATCATGTGACTAGGTTCACATAGAACCAGTCTAGAGCATTGAATCAACAGTCAACAATCCAACAGAGATCATGTGACTAGGTTCACATAGAACCAGTCTAGAGTATTGAATCAACAGTCAACAATTCTAAGAGTCTTTTTAATTGTCAATTTAATACAAGATAGGAAATTAGTTCACTATGAGGGTCATACTTTCACATTACTTAAGAAATAAAAATCTGTTCGCATATTTTGTCAGTGAATAAAACATGGGCAGGAGTTCGGATGCGAAAAAATTAAATCACAAGTGCGTAGCACGAGTGATTTAATTTTTTAGCATCCGAACGATTTGTCCAATTTTGGTCCCATAAGTTGACCTATGCCATGCATCAATGTTATCAACCAAACCTGTTCCACAGCAAGCTCTGACAACTTGTCTATATAAATCATAGTTCATGGGTATAGAGAACAATTAATGACTTAAGTTGAAAGGTCACATATGGTACATTAAAACCATTGAACAAGAGCTGTCAGAGACAAGTGATGCTCCCGAACGGATGTTGGTCATAGAAAAAAGCTTAAAATGATTAAATATAAGCTTTCAAGTTTGTCAGTTATTGAACTTATTGTCGAGCACATTTGACCTGTCGCTAATTAATCCCTGTGTGTTTTCATTATTGTAACGTAAGAATGTTTCGATTAGTTAAAATAACGACTCTGATTGGACAACGTATAAGCTCGGACATTCAAGGGTGACAATTGTTAAAAGTGCTAGGCAATAGGAGAGATCGTGTTTGTATACAAAGGCAATCATACCAACAGCTAACTATTGGAGAATTGCAGGGTTTTGTTGCTCATTCGTCAAATAGATTGCTGGTGGGCATTTTGCATATGAATTTGGTGATCTCTCCTATACGCTGTTTATACTAGCCATGGTATGTTGATTTTGAGCCAGGCTGGAAAATATGAACAATTACAAGGGGCAATTACTCCAAAAATATGTGTGACAGACAAAATTACTTTGTATCATGTCGCACAAGTACACTCATTAAAAGTTATAAGTACACCAACTTGTTACGCATGTATCTCTTGTATTATACATGATAGCTTGTTCATTCTTTGCATGTGTTCATGCGAGTAGTATAACAACAATATCCGATGATTGGATATTTGTATTTGGCTTGCTGTAAGCAGTGAACCGTAAACCCTCCAAATTCAGAAAAATGCATGTGCACAACAATGTTTATTGAACAATGTCTTGAAATGTTGACTACACATTGTCCAGTAATACCAAAACCCCAAAAAACATAAAATAGGAAGAAGTCAGATTACAGAAAGAACAAGATATGGTAGTAAAACATACATGTCTCATGACAACCAAATAGTCATGTATGCTTAAGGCCATCCCGACCGTGACCTTTGACCTACTAACCTACATATTTTTAGAAGTCTTCTGCTGATGATCAGCAACCTGTCTGTGAAGTTTTACAATCTTAGGACCCACCATTTTTACATTGTGGATCAGAAACTGTTGGGTATTAAAAGGTCACGGTAATTTTGACCTTTGAACCATAGCGACCTCAAAATCAATTGGGGTCATCTACAGGTGATGAACAACTTCCACCTAAAGTTTGTAGGTTCTATGTCCGACCGTTTTGGAGTCATTGGTCGGAAAACATTTCGTTTACCAACCGACCTGTCGACATGCATTTGCTTAAGTAATAAACCCAATATCTACGATACGGAGACTTAAAAAACTTTACTACTAAGTACTACTACTTTACATCTAAGATGTTTAAACATAATAACTGTAAAATAAACATAATATCATACATTTTGTGTTTCTATATTGTGTAATATTTCAAGCTAGAAGCAAAATGATAAACACTATTTGTATATATCGCTTTTTACTTTTGGTGTACTTATAACTTTTAATGAGTGTATGCATATGCACAGGTAACTCCAGATTTCATCGCCCTGTGGTCTTATTGAGTTTATACAAACCCTAATTTGGATTCATAAGGAAATCATGTTTCAACTGTCATGTGATTGTACACCTACCAGTTGTGTTTTGCCAGCCAATTTTAATTTGCGGCATGTACATATACATTGACAGAAGGTGCCATGTACAAATTGGAATGGCCAAGGACTTGGTGACAGTTATAATGACAACAGTATAATTACAACAGAGCTTTATCTATACCAACAACAACAACACCTGCTATATTTACAAGATAAATTGCAGTACAAAAACAAACACAATATTGCCTATACATTTGTCTATAAATGAATGCATTCAAACTTTTTGCACAACATATAATGTTTGTATGCTCCTAAATATTGAGAAACATTTTTGATAAATATAGTGAATTTTGTGTTTGTTTTGTATTGCAATGTATTGCCCTAGAATTATATATACAGAAGTTTAATATACTGATTGTAACAACATACGAAATCTAATGCAAAACAGAGATTTCTAAAAAAATGAACGTCTATAAAAAGCAAACATCTACTTTATTCAAATAGCTATACAAACAGGATTTGAGGATGAATAAGCTAGAACATCATTTTCATAATTGAAATAAAATACTTCATAATAGAGCAATTATTCATTAATTGTTTATTAATTAGCATTTTCGACTGGGCTGTTTTTGGAGCAAGTTATATTCTGGTTCCCATCTCAAGCTCTCAGCACTACTGTAGTACTACTACGGCAATATTTGGGATGAGAACCAGACTATAACCTGCTCCGGGAAACAGCCAACTTGAAAAGGCCTAAAGTAAATTTGTCCCTCCAACGGGTAGTTAGAATAAGAAAGAGTTCGGTCTAAAGACTGACAGACACACATACTGATTAAATCTCTCGGGACTCATAATACTTTCGGGGCACTTTCTGGGTCACTGTTGGAGTCACTCAATGTCATATCTTGAATGTTAATGATTTCATTTTTACATAGAAAGAGATAAAACAATATATATATTTCATAGTAGAAGAAGGAATGAAATTCATAGGCACATGGTTTCGGTATTCTCCAAGTCCTTGTTGTTATAATGCAAAGAGAAGGTAGTACAGCAGCCATGTTTAACTGCAACGAATATGACGTTATGAAAGCTGGTACCCAGTTTTTCTACAGTTGTCACAGTAAATACGGGTAAAAATTCTTGTGACGTCATATCCGTTGCAGCTAAACATGGCCGCTGCACAACCTTCTCTTTATATGGGGTACACCAGTCCTATAGGGTTAAACCATGTGCCTATGATGAAATTCTGTAAGCATTAAATCTATAACAACTCAATAAAGATAACAAATTACACCAAAACAAAACAGAAAAAATCATGCATTATTGTACATGTATAACATAAACTAAACATGGTCCACTGATGATAGCGCACACTTTCATTTCGAACCACATTTTTTTCAACCGTTTGAAACCATTTCAATAACACTTTTTATAATACTGTTGCTCACAGTCAATAAAATACAGCCCTGATTAAAACTGACTTTTTTCCACATTTCAGGAAATAAATTTTATAATGGTTTCCACAAACATTTTCTAAATTTTAAGCAGAAAAGGTGATAAAAACCCTGACACCAAACAAGTTATCCAATCTCTCAGTATAAAGCCAGGGCTCTTCATTTACCATTTTTCTACCCCATCTAAAAAGTATGTTTTTCCCCTCTTTCTAGAAAAAAAGCCAGGGCTCTTCATTTACCATTTTTCTACCCCATCTAAAAAGTATGTTTTTCCCCTCTTTCTAGAAAAAACTCCCCTCAGAAGATAATTTTTTTGCATCATGTAGATCTTTATCCCAACCATCAAAAACCTTTCTATATGTAAATATTAATGCAAATGTTACCAAACTAAATAATTATCACTTTTTATTATTATATACGATTTCTAGGCTTTCAAATAATACGAAATTCCCCTACCAAAGACCCTGACCCCCAATCCCCTAAAGTAGAGAGAGAGCCCTGAAAGCAGAAGTGCAGAATCCTCTTTGTGCCACATCAAATGTCGTCTCCAAAACGCGAGACACGAAAACGCGAGACACGAAAACGCGATACAACAATGTGACACCACAATACCATATTGTGAAAATTGGATAATATGCTTGACAATGCACTGCAACATTGCGACATCATCCGTCTAAAATTGGTAACGCTTAATTAAGACATGGCAATTTGGAGCGACGTCACAACATTTTGACAAACATCATATAGCGATGACATGATCATATGAGCATGATCGATACGATGGAGTATTAAAATTTTTATATAGAATGAGGCGATCACATTGACTATATAATTGTGTATTTTAAAGCAGATTGAGGCGTGAACATAAACAAGGCACAGGAGAGAGATACATGCTCCTGTTTGACATGAACTGATGTGAAAGTATAGTCTGTGTTTGACATGAAGTGAGGCTATTGATACATGAAAGTATAGTTTTTGTTTAACATGATATGAGGCTATTGACACATGAAAGTATAGTCTGTGTTTGACATGAAGTGAGGCTAATGACACATGAAAGTATAGTCTTTGTTTGACATGAACTGATGCTATTGACATGTGAAAGTATAGTTTGTGTTTGACATGAACTGAGGCAATGGACACATGAAAGTATAGTCTGTGTTTGACATGATCTACGGAAATTGGACATGAAAGTATAGTCTTTGTTTGACATGAAGTGAGGCAATGGATACATGAATGTATAGTCTGTGTTTGACATGAAATGAGTCTATTGACACATGAAAGTATAGTCTGTGTTTGACATGAAATGAGTCTATTGACATCAAATGAGTCTATTGACACATGAAAGTATAGTCTGTGTTTGACATTAAGTGAGGCAATGGATACATGAAAGTACAGTCTGTGTTTGACATGAACTGAGGCAATGGACACATGAATGTATAGTCTGTGTTTGACATGATCTAAGGCAATTGGCACATGAAAGTATAGTCCTTGTTTGACATGAAGTGAGGCAATGGATACATGAATGTATAGTCTGTGTTTGAAAGTATAGTCTGTGATTGACATGATCTAAGGCAATTAACACATGATGAAAGTATAGTCTGTGTTTAACATGATATGAGGCAATTGACACATGAAAGTATAGTCTGTGTTTAACATGATATGAGGCAATTGACACATGAAAGTATAGTTTGTGTATAGTCTGAGTTTAACGTGATATGAGGCAATTGACATCAAAGTATTGTCTGTGTTTTACCTGAACTTAGGCAATTGACACATGAAAGCATAGTCTGTGATTGACATGAAGTGAGGCAATTGACACATGAAAGTATAGTCTGTGTTTGACATGAAGTGAGGCAATTGACACATGAAAGTGTAGTCTGTGTTTGACCTGAACTGAGGCAATTGACACATGAAAGCATAGTCTGTGATTGACATGAAGTGAGGCAATTGACACATGAAAGTATAGTATGTGTTTGACATGAAGTGAGGCAATTGACACATCAAAGTATAGTCTGTGTTTTACCTGAATTGAGGCAATTGACACATGAAAGTATAGTCTGTGATTGACATGAATTGAGGCAATTGACACATGAAAGTATAGTCTGTGTTTGACATAAACTAAGGCAATGAACGTATAGACTTGAAATATTGGTATCCAATGTTGAAATATCATAACTTGTAAATCTCCCCGATAGCCAACATTTTCTAGACAGCATGTATATTCATAAATGGCATCAATGAGTCTGATTTAAAAGTTCAATAACATCTTTGATGAAGAAATCAATAGGTCAGACCAATACTGACAGTTTACCTATCACAGTAGTTAATTCTCCAAGGAAATTAAGTATAAGTTATAAGATCAAGATTGCTAGTTTACTGTCAGAGTCATAATTTCAACTTCATAAAGTCATGATTTCCATCTTCCAGTTCACATACTTTCAACATCAAAATTAAAATTGAATTGACGGATTTGTGTAGCAAAAATTACTTGAAGTATTGAAGTATATAATAATTCAAGATTATGGAATTTTAATACTGACATTATGAACTCATAAACTGGAAAAAGTTACTTGAAATGAATCGGTTAATGTCATTGCTGGGCTTCCATATTTAAAGGTGCTGCCTCACAGATTTGGCTAAAAATTTTATATATCGTGATTATCCAACCTAACCAAGTATTGATGTAATAGAAAGCCACTGACGGTTGCTTTATGAAAGATATGGTGCAAATTAGCAATTTTAACTACTCTCGCTATCGCCCACTGAGTATTTTTTTCTTGAAAAAAAGTGCTAAGTTTCCTTCCAACATACTTTGTGAATTATGTAATTCACATGTGATTGAACTGTAACATCAACAAACTACAGCGTAAACATCAGTGTGGTATTTGGTTCGTTTTTCGATTCGTTTTCATCTTATTCGAACAAATTTCAGGCAATTTAAGTAATAGAGTTGTTAATTCTATAGGGTATTAATACCCTATAGAATTTTTTATGTAAAAATACTAAATAACTACAAAATGCTGAAGTTTCTAAATTTATTTTAGATGTCAGTGTGGTTGTTTAAGGGATATACAGGCAATCATACCAAAATTACACGAATATTTGACAATTTTATTTTATTTTTACAATACACCAATATGTGAGGCAGTCCCTTTAACAGTTAAATATTTGTTGTCAAGTATTTTGTGTGGAACATTTTGTGTCAAGTCTTAAAATGTGGAACATTGAATGAAGTGTTTTGTATCAAATATTCACATTTGAATTTGTGTCAAGTATTTTGTGTCAAGTATTCAAGTATAGAACATTTGTGTCAAGTATTCAAGTGTGGAACATTGGTGTCAAGTATTATTCAAGTGTGGAACATTTGTGTCAAGTATTCAAGTGTGGAATATTTGTGTCAAGTATTCAAGTGTGGAATATTTGTGTCAAGTATTCAAGTGTTGAATATTGGTGTCAAGTATTCAAGTGTGGGACATTGGTGTCAAGTATTCAAGTGTGGAACATTTGTGTCAAGTATTCAAGTGTGGGACATTGGTGTCAAGAATTCAAGTGTGGAACATTTGTGTCAAGAATTCAAGTGTGGAATATTTGTGTCAAGTATTCAAGTGTTGAATATTTGCTGTCAAGTATTCAAGTGTGGGACATTGGTGTCAAGTATTCAAGTGTGGAACATTTGTGTCAAGTAGTTTGGGTCACAATCTTTATGTCAATTATTAAAAAAATTAAGTATTAAAGTAGAAAATATTTGCTTCAAGTATTTAAGTGTAGAATATTCATGTCAAGTATGTATAATTATCATATTTGAGGAGAATACAATCAAAGTTAAATACTGAAATTTTGTATACATTTTACATATACGGGATTTGTGTTACAATTTCACAATTTCTAGAAGCATGCAGGTGTACAAAGAGGAAACAAATACTAATCAAAGGGAGGTAAATCAAGCAAGTTTGGATAGAAATGAAGTCTGGTTCCCAGTCCTTACAATCTACCTTTACTGCGAACATTATAAAGACAGGGAACCATGCAGACAAGGATAGAAATGTGCATGGAATGAAAAAATGTCAGTTTTTATAGAGAAAATATCTACATGTTGAAACACTACTTGAAGGGATAGGAAAATGATGTACAAATATAAATAAAAAAATTGCACTGTTGCTATGGTAACAATAATAGCATTGTTGCTATGGTAGAAAAAATAGTATTGTTGTTATGGTAGAAAAAATAGTATTGTTACTATGGTAACAAAAATAGCATTGTCGCTATGGTAACAAAAGTAGCTTTGTTGCTATGGCAGAAAAAAGTATTGTTGCTATGGTAACAAAATAGCATTATTGTTAATGTAACAAAAATAGTTTTGTTGCTATGTAAGAAAAAAATAGCATTACTACTTGGGAATATTTCCAGGTGAAAACTGCTGAAGTCTAGATTGTTTTTAAGTAAAAAGTAATAAATTTAGGAGTTTAATTATTATTCTGAGGTGAAATTAATTAATACAGCATAATCCATGAATGCTTTTAACACATTGTTTTGTATGCCTCCTCAAAACTGTCAAATGACCTTAGACCTGATATTATGACCTTCAAATTGACAACATGACCTTGACCTGACAGCAAAACCTTGACCTGACAGCATGACCTTGACATGACAGCATAACCTTGACATGACAGCATAACCTTTGACCTGACAACATGACCTTGACCTGACATTATTACCTTTGACCTGACAGCATAACCTTGACCTAACAGCATAACCTTGACATGACAGCATAACCTTGAAATGACAGCATAACTTTTGACCTGCCAAATGACCTTGACCTGACAAAATGACCATACATTCAATGACCTTAACCTTGTTCAGCATAATTATTGTATATACTCACTCTAGAACACATTTGTGTTGAGTTAGACAAAAATCTGATATAATATTACAAGGATCGTGCATGGACTGTGTAAACAGACAATCAGACAAAACAAGGTTTTCCCCACAAATTAAGGGGACACAAATTCTATGTAGACTGTGCAAGAGCAGGGCAGAGTCAAATCACATTTTATTTCAACTTTTCAAACAGTTTGCAACAGATTTGAAAATTAACCAACAAAATTGTGTTAGAAATATTCTGAAGGTAGTTGCCAGCTTTGGTATTTATGTACATGGATAACACCTAGATTTCAGAATGGTAATCTGTTAAAGATATCTTACTGTACGTAATGAATACTACTAGTATATTCATAACAAGTTTGGGATAGAAATATATAAACATACTGATAGCAAAAACTAAATACTGGGAGACTGTACACCACTATGCATTCCAGAAGTGTTAAAAGTTGCACACAAATGTTCGTAAAAATCTACAGAAATATTGCTATGTTTACAAACAAACTTTCAAACAAGATTTAAGCAATGTCATAAAAAAGCCAAATTGTACGAATGTAGCAAGAAAAATGGTTTGACTATTTGTTTGAGCATGAAGATATCTACCTTTGATTTCAAGGCCTCCTCGCTCAAGGTCTGACAACTAGATGATAAACATGTATCAATTCCCGAGTCTTTAATATGTTCACGGATATGACTTTCTCGTTTAGGGGTAGGAATTTTGACCCTGCCCATGTTTCCAGTGTAGGCAACAGACCGAGGATAAAAGTCGATTTGCACGTGATCACGGTGCCGTTTGTTGTGTTGAGCAATATGGGATGTGTCGCTGGCTATACTGTCTATGTCTCCTGACAAACAGAAATAAAAATATACACACCAATGTCTGTGAGTCGCATCATCGTAGACCAAACAAAAGCATAACAAACAAAGTATAAACTTGTTCATAAATCTACTGCAAACCATTCAAACTTGGTAATGGTGGACCAGTCTAAAATTTGGTATTTGTGGACCAGTCTAAGCACTGGTATTTTTGAACCAATCTTAATTTTAATAGGAATTTGTGGTCCTGTCAAAATATTTTATTTGTGGACTAAAACATAGTATTTGTGGAACAGTCTAAAACTTGGTATGAATTGCAGACCAGTCTGTAGAATTAGGCATTTCGAATCTAGGTTTTCAAATTGACCAATAATTGCGCAGCTGCATTACAAGAAAGGTTTTCAAACTGAATTTAGTATCTGTGGGTCAAAAGTGTTTAATTGTAATTATAACCACTCTTTTTACGACACAAATTGTATGTCAAAATAATTTACAGTGATTTAGTTGAACATATAAAATGGTATCCAAAATGTCATGTACAAGTATTGTCAGGTAGTCGGCCAATGAAAACAATTAAGGTACAAATATTTGACCAATCAGCACAGATCATAGTATTTTCAATTACATTTCGATTACTTTTCAATTAAATTTCAATTATTTTTCAATTAAATTTCAATTAAATTCTGATCAAATGTACATGACATTTAGTCTTGATACAACAAAACCAACAACTCAACATCCAATCTCCTATATTACATGTACCATATAACTCACCGACAAAAACTTTTTGATTTTTGCTTCTAAAATTTCATCTTTTTTCCAGTGATCGTCCGAGACAGGACGGTCGTATATATATTCTCCACCTACATACGGCAAGTATACTATGATTTACAACACAAAAAACAGTTTTTCAAATTAATCAAAAGGTCTATAACACATACTGTTACCATATAGTGGGTTAATTCTGAGCGTTTTTATTTCTGGTTTTTGAATTTATCACCTGTTTATGCAAGTGCAAAAATTAATTTCCTATTTGTTCTCAGGTCGAAGAAATAAAAATCGCAGAAATAAAACCTACCAATTTTAGCCACAAATCAGAATATTTTGCCCGCAGAGACAGTAGGTCATAAATTAATTAAAAGATTTTAAAGTGCTTCAGTGTGGTTGATTTCACTGGGTAATAATTATTTACCAGCCCATGGTATAGCTTGCCGGCAATGACTCTAGCCTTACATATAAATAAACATTGATTATATAAACACTGCATGGTCTACTGACCGCTTGTTATCAGATTTAAGAGTATAAGCATTAAAAGTGATTATGCACAAGATATGGACATACGAAAATGCATTCAACTTTCATTTGTATTTATAAACAAAGGCTAGATTAAGTGTTATCATCGGCAAACTATGATACTGGCCTCGTATACGAACAATGAATGATAATGTAAACATTGTACAGGTATAGTTCGCGGGGGATAACTCTAACCTTATCAATAAACAAACAAAGCCAATTATAAACACTGTATGGTCAATGGCCACCTGTTATCAGTGTAGATTTAAAGAGTATATCATTAAAAGTGTGCATGCACAAGATTGAAAAAAATGAATATCGAAAATGTATTTAATTTTCATTTTTATTTGTAAACAAAGGCTAGTGTTATCTCCGGCGAACTATAAGAGAAGGCTTGTTTTCATTAAATGTGTGTTTATATGCTCCTATACATACTAGAGCTGTCGCCATTCGTCAGACTAATATACCCCCGCCGGCAAAGGGCCATAATTCTGCCAAAATTAATCGCAGCGCAAATTCCTTCTTCATGCACATCTATATGTTGAGGTTGTTCATATGTGAAAGTTTCAGCGAATTCCTGCCAAAACTGTAGGAGGAGTTGCGTCCACAGGAATGCGTCTACGGACAGACAGACAGACGGACGACAAGCTGAATCCAGTATACCCCCGTGCAGGGGTATAAAAACGGTTATATATGAGAAAATTGTCTATATACATACTAACGGACCAATCATGATTCCACAATCTCATTAAAATCAGACCCTTATTACGCTTCACTACTTTACACTGCTATAGGATATGACGACACTCAGTATGGGGTCATGTTGATCTGAACTTTACATCATCAAATCAAATCGCTTCTTTCTCAAATCTAAAAGTGGAGGGAAACACCGCTGAGGCTACGTGAGGTCATTGTGCACCAGCGAGGTTATTTTAACATGACCTCTTACGGAGTGTAGTCAGATCTCCAAGTATTAAAGGAATGGAGCAAATGTTACGATCTGATTTTAATGAGATTGCAAGATTGCAGACCTGTATTATAATGGAATAATAATCATAATAGAAGTCCAAGGCTGTGGTTATAAATGATGAAAGTTGAGTTTATAAATCAAGAAAAACCAGGCATTATTTCCAATCAAAAGTAACCTAAATGTTTCCCATTGAAATGACCGGGATACTGTTTTATCAAAGCACTTATAAAAATCTTAAAGTTACGATCAAATTCAAAATTCTTTATAATTCTTTTACAACTGCAAATCGGTGACCTCCAATATGGTTTGTAGGAGTCCATTAACTCAAGAGTCATTATTAGTATTGCACCTCCATTTCCCACACTTTATAATGGTGAACAAATTATAAAGAATTTAAATTTGATCATAAGTTTACTATTTCTGTAAGTGCTTTGACAAAACAGTACCCTGGTTAACAATAGGTATTGAACAACACGGCATATATATACATGAGTTATAAGTAGCATGCTATAATCATCCTACCTTTTTCGCTAACACTTTCACTTTCTAAATCCAATTCTTCACAACTGGAACACTCCGGTGTGGAACGAATTTCATCATCAGAACTAGACACTGAGTGCTGACGTTGCTTTTTGCCACGTTTATGCTTATGAGGTTTGGGAGGGGGAGGCCTAACACAGTCAGAGGGATCTGAACTTAGCGAATCATTTCGCATGATACTTTCTAACTTTCTACGATTGCTTCGTGAAGTCTTTGCTACGGCTGAATTAGGATCTAAATGCTGTTTGCTTATATCTGCACCTCGCTCTAGTTCAGCGATTTCCTCTGCTGCACTCACTTGAGTGTCGCTAGCTTGCTCTATATGAATTAAATGTCTATGCTGTGGCGGAGACTTGTATTGGCGATCTTGCATTGTGGGTGAACGTCGATCACGCCTGGAACCAGCACGCGACACATTTTCTAATGAACTTTTATGCGATTTACTAATTGACATATGAGATGGCTCATTACCAACCCTGTCAGAAATATGACCTTTGGCAATTTTATGATCGTCATTAACACGTTCGCGGGAACCACGTCGTTCACGTTTATTTTCTGCATAGTCATGTGGTCTGTCATGTGACCGGTTACTAAAATTATCAATTGGAGATTGTCTATAATGGTCTGGGGGTTCTTTTCGTCTTTCACGTTCGTCACCAGCCGATGACTTCTCATCCACCGAATGTCTAGGACTTGGCGTCTCTCGCATAGATCTAAAACCAAAAACAGAAACATTTTAACAAAACGTAATATTCATGACACATGTGAAGCTGGAATTGTTTTGTTACAATAAACATTATAACCCCATAAATGTGAACAAGTTTCATAAAGTTTAGGTTGAAACTGTGACCTCAAGTGCCTACACAACGTTTATTTATGATGTGACCTAGTGACCCAATATATAAATTTGACCTAGATATTGTCGAGATGATCATTGTGATGAAGATGCACGAAGATTAGGCTGAAACTGTTACCTTTAATGCCTACACAAGCAAATTGTAAATGACGATAGAAAAAGAATGATCACAAAAACCCACCGTGTCCTGAGCTAACAAGAGCCATCAGTGACAGGTGATACTGTATTCCTAGATACTTTCGCGGATACAATATTTCGCGTTTTTCATACAGTCGGCATATTCGCGGCTACAAATTTTCACGGAATCATACCGCCCGCGAATTCCGCGAAACTTAAGTCGCTACGGGATAAAGGCATGTTTGACACATAATGCAATTTCAATAGGACTGTTTGTTATCACCATCCGTGTATACACAAATCAAATTCAATTGAATGTGACCTTAGATGACATGATAACAATTACAATGATCAATTAATCTCTTTATAACAAAGGATTTCAAAGGAATACATTGATTTTAATCATGACAAAAACAAACCTTAGTAGAAGTATAATCAACTGAATGTTAACACCCCACCCATGTACCCCAGTGCTTGTTTACATTGAGCACATTACACGCTACGTCATAACAGCGTTTGTGTTTACACAAGCTAAAATATGCACCATTCTCAGAGGATTGAAATTGATGTTTATATTGAGAAATTAACGCAATAAATTAATTGTTCTTAGATTTTATAAAGATGGATTTATTGACAGAAGATTCAATGTCATGTATGCGCAAGTACAATTATCCTTCGTCGAATGATTTTGCGATTTTAGCATGTTTAGTATGAAGAAGCTAGAAACTTTCGCGGATTTGTTGGAGGTAACATATTCGCGGCTATTAAACTTCGCGAAATGATACCTCCCGCGAAAGTCGCTAACTTAAAATGCGCGAAACCATTTCTAGGAATACAGTACTCCCTATGGGATGTTTGTCACAGAAAAAATACTCCAGAAATATGCAACAGAGAGTTATGGTTCTTTGGCACAGCACTATTACTTAATGAGATTTATTCAACTATAAAGTTTCAAATTGATGTCTCTAATACTGGATGAGTTATGGCCCGGACAAGAATAAAGTATAAAAAATTACAAAGGGGAATAACTATACAAAAATATGCAATGAAGAGTTATGGTTCTTGTGCACTGCACTTCTCCTTACTGAGATCTAATTACCTATGGAGTTTCAAATTGATATCTCTCATACTGTATGAGGTATGGCCCGGACAATAATTAAGTTTGAAAAATTACAAAGGGAAATAACTCAAAAAATATTAAATAAAGAGTTATGGTTCTAGTGCACTGCACTTCCCCTAACTGAGATCTATTAACCTATGAAGTTTCAAATTGATATCCCTTATACTGTATGAGTTATGGCCTGGACAAGAATAAAGTATGAAAAATTATAAAGGGGAATAACTAAACAAATATGCAATTAAGAGTTATGGTTCTTGTGTACTGCACTTTCCCTAACTGAGATCTATTTACCTACAAAGTTTCAAATTTATATCTCTCATACTGTATGAGTTATGGCCTGGACAAGAATTAACTTTGAAAAATTACAAAGGGGAATAACTCAAAAAATATTAAATAAAGAGTTATGGTTCTTGTGCACTGCACTTCTTCTTACTGAGATCTATTCACCTATGAAGTTTCAAATTGATATCTCTAATACTTTTCAAGTTATGGCCTGGACAAAAATATCGGACGGAAGGATGGACGGACGGAACGACGGACGGACAAAGCGGCAATTATATGCTCCCCCGAATTTTTGGGGAGCATAAAAATATAACACCTTAACATAACATAATTTAAAACCAAAAAAAATTATCCAGGGGTGGTATTAAATATTGATCTTATTTAATTGGAGAATAAGGATAGCCAATTATATCGCCTGTTACTGACCAAAGAGTTTAATATGGTGTGATCCGATTGGTTGTCCTGATCCTTAACAGGGTTCCCACAAATTTTCTAAGACAAAATTCCCTGACTTTTCCCTGATTTTTCCCTGACCACGGAGCAGTTTCCCCTGACTTTTTAGAGTGATCGGGCGACACAGCATCTTTTGGTTAGAGCATAATATGACAATAAAATAGAGAAAATATTTGCTTGAGATGGAACAAGGAGTTTAAGGTAGCAGATTTGAAGGCTGTTGATTGACATAAAGTTATTATAACTTAGAATTATTCCGAGCCAGCATAGGGAGCGAGGATTTTTTCAGTCTTTGGTATTGCTTCATAGGAAATGACACTGCAATGAAAAATTCCCTGACTTTCCCTGACTTTTGCTCAATTTCTAGATTTCCCTGACTAATTCTAAAATTCCCTGACTTTTCCCTGACCTTGAAAAAATTATGTTTTTCCCTGACTTTTCCCTGACTGTGGGAACCCTGCTTAAGTCAAGTAAGATCAATATCGAATACCACCCCCTTTGGATCGATCTAGATAATTTCCTAATCAAGTAAGCCATAGTCACAACCATATATAGAACAGCTATAGTTACTACCGTTTTAGCTTAAATAGCTTATATATTTTTTCAGTATCTCATACAGTTCAGCATTGTGACACATTTTCATGAAAAATAAAGTTTGATGATTTGACTGGGGCCGGATCTCCCGAAGCATCTCAATATGAGAAAAATATCTGCTCAAATATGGTCACATGACTCTTGAGTTTATTTTCATGGAATAATAAACCCAAAATTGTTATTACAAAAATAAATCATTATTTTAAGTCTAATACAATAAAACTGCAAGAGCTACTTTTTCAGATTTGTCTCAAACTTACACTCTGATTTGAGCAAAATCTCGATTTGAGATGAGATTTCTACAATTTGAGCAAAATCTTGATTTGAGATGAGATTTCTACCTAAGATTCTTCGGAAGATCAGATCCTGGTAGTCTTGTTCTTTCCTTCAGGTGATCATGGCAAGTTTTGAACTTGGCTGATGTTTTTGATCATTATGACAAAGTTTTGAACTTGGCCAAAATTTCTATCTTTACAACAAAGTTTTGAACTTGCGAACGTTTTTAATCAAAAAGACAAAGTTTTGCACTTGGCCAAAATTTCTATCATTACAACAAAGCTTTGAACTCGGCTTGAGATTTCGATCATTTTATACCAAGTTGCATGTAGTAAAGGACAAGGTAACAGGTGTTAAAAAGCATTAACCTTTAAATTGCTTGTGACCAGTAGTTGACCTAGAATCTAAATTAGGCCTAGATTAAATATACAAAAAACATTCACCTTAATAATGTAAATAAAAAGTCATTTTGACAACTTATGCCAATTAGAATGATATTTTTAGAGCCATTAAGGCATTACATGGGTCAAAGGGTCACGCTAAGGGTTAGATGGAAGCCCTAGTATGTGAACGACTGATACATTACCTGGTTCTAGGGGCTGACTCCTTTTTAATAATCTCACGTTCCGGATGCAATCTGTCTTGACCCTCCTTTCTTCTTGGATCCCGTTCCTCAGGATGACGACCTTTCTCACGATTTTCTCTCTCTCTATTGTCTCTATTGTCCCCTACTCGAGGCCCTAAAGCTTCCCTGGTCCCCCGCCCACCATGCCGGTCCCGTGCCATTTCTCCGTCACGTTCATGAGCAAAATATCTTTTATCAGTCTCAGAGGGTCTGGTTTCACTATGGTATCTGTGTCTAGCTGGTGACTTATCACGTGCACGACCCCTTTCAGAGGGCACGTTATTACCTCTTTCACGGAGCCTATCCTGACCCCCTCCTACATCCTTTCCTGATGTCCCATTTTCTCCCATTTTACCCCTTTGAGCATCTAAAGAGTACTGCCTCTTTAATTGTGAGCCTTGTCGAATCATTGGTGCTTTATTGTCCCTTTCACTTTTCTCCGATTTCTCGATATTTTCCTTCTCCGAACTCGTATGTCCACTTTCATTTTTATCAATATATTTTTGGCGCTTGTCATTTTGTTGACTGGTTTCTGATTTTCCGGTTTCGTCAGCAGCTGTATCTATGACGTCCAGTCCGACAGGTCGAGCCATTCCTCCATGATACCATTGTCCAGTTTTTGCCAATATTTCTTGTTTCTTTTTACATAAATTACACGCCCAGGTTGTCTGAAACATACAAATATAGAGGTTACCTTTTACATATATCAAAAGTATTATTGAGGGTCAAATGAGAGTCAAATGTCTAAGAAACAAAACGAAAAGCACCACAACAAAATAACAAGCCCCAAATTGACAATTTCTTTTACCAAAAAAACAAGTATAGATAGTACAGTTATGTGCTAATAAAACTTCCTCAATTAATAACAGTACTGAGTATTCAGAACCAATGAAAACTTGTTTAACAAATGATTGACCAATAGGAATTGAGTAATTTAACAGTACAACAGAATATTCTTAACCAATGAAAACATGTTTTACAAATGAATGACCAATATGCATTCAGTAAACAGTATTCAGAACCAATGAAAACTTGTTTTACAAATGAATGACCAATATGCATTCAGTAAACAGTATTCAGAACCAATGAAAACTTGTTTTACAAATGAATGACCAATATGCATTCAGTAAACAGTATTCAGAACCAATGAAAACTTGTTTTACAAATGAATGACCAATATGCATTCAGTAAACAGTATTCAGAACCAATGAAAACTTGTTTTACAAATGAATGACCAATATGCATTCAGCAAACAGTATTCTTTACCAATGAAAACTTGTTTTACAAATGAATGACCAATATGCATTCAGCAAACAGTATTCAGAACCAATGAAAACTTGTTTTACAAATGAATGACCAATATGCATTCAGTAAACAGTATTCAGAACCAATGAAAACTTGTTTTACAAATGAATGACCAATATGCATTCAGTAAACAGTATTCAGAACCAATGAAAACTTGTTTTACAAATGAATGACCAATATGCATTCAGCAAACAGTATTCTTTACCAATGAAAACTTGTTTTACAAATGAATGACCAATATGCATTCAGTAAACAGTATTCAGAACCAATGAAAACTTGTTTTACAAATGAATGACCAATAAGCATTCAGTAAACAGTATTCTTAACCAATGAAAACTTGTTTTACAAAGGAATGACCAATATGCATTCAGTAAACAGTATTCAGAACCAATGAAAACTTGTTTTACAAATGAATGACCAATATGCATTCAGTAAACAGTATTCTTAACTAAAGAAAACTTGTTTTACAAATGATTGATCAATACGCATACTGAACTTACATGTATTTATAATCAATAAATATGTTATATATAGGAGCAATGAATGATACCCAGCAGGCATATATATAAATATTAATAGTGTTAAAGAGTAAATTCTTAATGCGTTTCTCCCTGATTGCAATCATTGTTCCTCGTAAAATTAATTTAATCATTCAGAGTCATGTATATAACCTTCATAGTATGTTAGCATGTATTATTTGTAATAATATTCACTGGTGTTTATGGTCATCAATCAATGTATAGGTGTATTTCTAGGTTATGCATGTTTATGTAATCTAACCACAGAGTTTATACAGTAAACCCCCCCCCCCCCCCCCCCCCGTTTAGCTACCCAAGTTGAAAATTTACCTATAGTACATACTGACACAGAGACAAGGGTACTGTCATATCAAAGCACTTACAGAAACCCTATTAAACTTACGTTCAAATTTAAATTCTTTATAATTCATTAAAAGCTTCAATTTATGATGAAGGGTTGTTTAATAAGAATTATGATTCAGTTAATGAACACTTACAAACCATATCTGTCACCAATATGAAGTTTTAAAGAATAATTCAGAATTGAGATTTGAATGTAAGTTTACGATTTCTGTAAGTGCTTTGATAAAACAGTTCCCAGGTATTCAATTAATTCAAGCGCAATTGACATTGAATCGAAAAAGCTAGAAACTCACAGACTGCAAGAAATCTGACATTGGCAAATGTTTCACTAACACCCAACTCCATACACATTTTCATACAGATTTTTGTAAATTTCTTCCTATCATTAAGACACTCTTACAGATGAAAGTTGATATAAGCACTATGTTCAAAGGGAGGTAATTTTTGCAAGCGAAACTTTTCATAAGATTTTTATAATAAGAACTGTGAGTCTGTGATCTTTGTAAGACAGTTCATGAAGTGGCCATCTGTTTACTTTCTTACAACATTCTGGTACAGTATTCTTGAGTAATACTTGAGAAGCGCATATAGTTATAATACCATGCAAGTACTGTTTTATCAAAGCACTTGCAGAAGTGTTACAGTTATGCTCAAATTAAAATTACATTTAAAAAAATCATATGAACGTAACTTTAAGATTTCAATGAGTGCTTTGATTAACACTGTACCATATAGTCCCACAGTGATCTTAAAACTGAAAATGTATTCCATTTTATGACCACGAGTTTCGGAAAAGATGGGTATAAAATTAAATAAAGCAGTTCATTATCAGTTAGGTTATTCCCAGACAGTCAATCTAACTAACTAGATTTTCTTCAGTTTCCAAAACTAGAACAAGCGAGGCTGTTACCATGAAACTACTTTTTTCCATTTTTAATTGAAAGTTCAAGCCACTGTTATCCAATGGAAACTTGCTTCACACACAAAATGACCAATAGCAGCCAATAAAAACTTGTTTTACAAACGAATGACCAATATTAGCCAACAAAAACATTTTTTAAAAATGAATGATCAATATATGCCAATGAAAACTTGTTTTACAAACAAATGACCAATATTAGCCAATGAAAACTTGTTTTACAAAGCCAATTGACCAAATTTAACCAATGAAAACTTGTTGTACAAAGGAAATTGACCAGTATCAGCTAATGAAATTTGTTTTACAAACAAATACCAAACATCAGCCCGTAAAAAACAAATGACCAAAAAATGGAGAAAATGTTTCTATTTTGGTGCAAGCACACAGGGAAAGCTGAATCCAGTATAGGACACACAGTACTATACCAGCAGCAGTAGAGTATATACACACTGCTATCCTTGACTATTGATTATTGACTAGAAGAGGTAAAATCCCCCCCACCATATTATGTAGAATATCAATCAGGCATTTATTTATAGCAAGTCAATGATCCGCTAGAAAAGGCTTTGTATTCCTTAAAGACATGACAATAATAATTTGGCTTCAGTTCTGACTGGGAATGTAGATATAGAACCAGTCTGAGGACTCTACAATCTGATTGGTTGTTACTGGTCACAGTTTTGAAAGTGACCAATGGAAACCCAGCATTTTTATACTGATTTTGAAATTGACCAATGACAAGCTTCCATTCGTAAAGGGATAAGAAAATGACCAATGAAAAGCCTCAATTCTTAGAGGTATAAAACAATTGACCAATGGCAAGCCTCCATATTCTTAGAGGGATAACAGAATTGACCAATGAGGAGTCTCCATCTTTAGAGGGATAACAAAATTGACCAATAACAATTAAGCCTTAACTTTTAGAGGGATAACAAAATTACCAATGACAAGCTTCCATCCTTAGAGGACACAATTGACCAATGGCAAACATTCATTCTAAGAAGGGTAAGAAAATTGACCAATAACAGGCCTCCATTCTTTGAGGGATAACAAAATTGACCAATGACACGTATCCATCATTAGAGGGATGACAAAAATGATCAATGACAAGCCTTCTACCTAAGAAGGATCAGAAAATGACCAATGACAAGCCTCCATTCTAAGACGGATAAAAAATTTGACCAATGACAAGCCTTCATTCCAAGACTGGTCTTAAAGTTGACCAACAATGAATAGGTGTATATGGTCCATAAATGTTTATTTAGCAAGTTTCCGAAAGTCTTACAACATTCCCATCAGCCAACACAGATCTTTAATGTGTTTGCACAATGCAAGCAAACATATTTGGTGTGGGTGGATACATCATTGACATCTTATAGATTTTTCCTGTACACCATTCAGACTCTCTATATGTGAACACGAGAAATGAAATTGACGCATACTCTGGAAGAATGAGTTAGACATATTTCAGTCAAGGGCAGCTGCAGTTAATCCATCCTTGTACAACATATAAATACAACATTTTAAAATCACCTAAAAATAAAACCCCAATATCAATCAATATAAATCATTTACATAATTGGTTTATAATTGGGTTTGTTTTTATGATTGCTTTATAGTTGTTTTTAATTGGACTTTATAGTAGTTTTTTAATTGGATTTTAATTAGTTTTTAATTGTTTTATAATATATTTATAAATTCAGACAGTTTATAACTACAATAACTACATGTACTGTGTAATAAATACAGTGAAAATCAGTTTGTTGTATTTTGAAACTGACCAATGGAAAGCCAGCTTCCTTACATTGACTTTGAAACGGACCAATGACAAGCCTCCATTCTTAGATGGATAACAAAATTGACCAATGACAAGCCTCCATTCTTAAAGAGAAAATAGACTTAGTAGTTTAAAAGCTTACAACTCACTAATCAATGGTCTTATTATTGAGATGGTGTATTAAGTGAGTTTTTACATGAAGACTGTGTCGCTCTGAAAAATGCAGGAAATAATGTACAGCAGAATTATGCCACTATACTACAACACTGTGATCTATACCAAGTTCCGTAAATTTGACCAGTAAGTTGTTTTGAAATGGCAATGTTTATAAAAATCGTTGGAAGGTTGGTGGAGTTATAAAAGTATGTTGCCTACATCACAGCGTATAAATCTAATCACTGTATGGCTTATTGGGAGACTATACAATTCAATGTGTATGACTTATTGCGATAACTGGAAGTTTATTGTGATAGCTAGCAGCTGACTTGTTTATAAGCTGTGTATACCTGGAGCTGGATTATATTTTGTTTAAATAATAAACTTAATACTAGTACATGTATATTCATTAATGTGTTAGGGACACTGGATTTCATTGTCCTCACAAAGGTGATATCTGGTTTCCATAGTGGATGATTTCATTCCAGGAAACATTTGTTAGTTTTTACACCAAACTACATCAAAGGGAAGTCACTCTGCCTGGAATTACCTCCCTTGCTTTTTAAAAGTAGTACAGAGTTCTCTCCCTTGAAATAAGAGCGAAAAAAGGATCAAATTGATTGATAAATGCTGCTTGACACAAAAATAAATTAATTAATTAGCAGGTTTAATTAATTAGTTTTATGTATATAAATGTTTTGGGGCGGGGCATGAAAAGTAGGGATTGGCCCAGGATGTGAGACCAGGAACTCATTTCTTCCAGCCTAATAAATATAAAATACGATATAATTATTAAACAGACATTTATTGATCTGACCAAGCTTTGAGTTCAACAACTTTTGAAATATTGCCATTAAAAAACGTAGCAAGTTCAAAACTTTCCAAACAAGTAAATATAAACATTTTATATTTTTTATTGACTGCAGAAGTAAAATAAATATAGACAAGAGTATACTGAGCATATCTTGGACTAAAGTATTTTGCTGAATTGATAATAGACAATAACTACAAGGCCACACTTTTTATCGTTAGATTCACAGGAAGTTTTTCTGTGTCCGGGGGACGGAATGGAAAAATGACAAGAGGCCTTTCACATATAGGCAGGTGTGTGACCTATCGAGCCCTTCACATATAGGCAGGTGTGTGACCTAGAGCTCTTCAGCCCTTCACATATAGGCAAGTGAGTGACATATCGAGCCCTTCACATATAGGCAAGTGTGTAACCTATAGAACCCTTCACATGTATAGGCAGGTGTGTAACCTATATAGCCCTTCACATATAGGCAGGTGTGTGACCTATAGAGCCCTTCACATATAGGCAAGTGTGTGACCTATAGAGCCCTTCACATATAGGCAGGTGTGTAACCTATATAGCCCTTCACATATAGGCAGGTGTGTGACCTATAGAGCCCTTCACATATAGGCAGATGTGTGACCTATAGCCCTTCACATACAGACAGGTGTGTGACCTTAGAGCCCTTCACATACAGGCAGATGAGTAACCTAGAGCCCTTTCCGCCCTTCACATATAGGAAGGTGAGTGACCTAGAACCCTTTGGCCCTTCACATTATTATAGGAAGGTGAGTGACCTAGAGCCCTTTCCACCCTTCACAAAACGGCAGGTGAGTGACCTAGAACCCTTTGTTCCTTCACATATAGGCAGGTGTGTGATCTAGAGCCCTTCAGCCCTTCACATATAGGCAGGTGAGTGACCTAGAACCCTTTCCGCCCTTCACATACAGGCAGGTGAGTGACCTAGAGCCCTTCGGCCCTTCACATATAGGCGGTAGAGTGACCTAGAACCCTTTCAGCCCTTCACATACAGGCAGGTGAGTGACCTAGAGCCCATTTGCCCTTCACATACAGGCAGGTGAGTGACCTAGAGCCCTTTCTGCCCTTCACATATAGGCAGGTGAGTGACCTTGAGCCCATTGGCCCTTCACATACAGGCAGGTGAGTGACCTAGAGCCCTTTCCGCCCTTCACATATAGGCAGGTGAGTGACCTTGAGCCCATTGGCCCTTCACACACAGGCAGGTGAGTGACCTAGAGCCCTTTCCGCCCTTCACAAAATGGCAGGTGAGCGACCTAAGACCCTTTGGCCATTCACACATAGGCAGGTGTGCTACCTAAGACCCTTTGGCCATTCACACATAGGCAGGTGTGCGACCTAAGACCCTTTGGCCATTCACACATAGGCAGGTGTGCGACCTAAGACCCTTTGGCCATTCACACATAGGCAGGTGTGCTACCTAAGACCCTTTGGCCATTCACACATAGGCAGGTGTGCTACCTAAGACCCTTTGGCCATTCCCACAAAGGCGGGTGAGCAACCTAAGACCCTTAAGGTCCTCTTATTATCTTTCTACTCTCTCCTCCTGGTAGAAACATCTACAAAAAATTCCTGTAAATCTAAAAAATAAAACAAAATGTGCCCTAAACTACAAACATGCTAAGAAAATATAAAGTATTAGAAAACCACATAAAACTGAGACTGGTCAGACTTGAACGAGCGACCTACTTTAGAACAGTTCATGAATTCTTTAAGTGTTCAACAATAATTCATAAACTATTCATAAACACATTTTAAGAACAGTTCATGTCCAAAAGTTCATGAACCAGGAACAGTTCATAAACTCTTTAAGTGTTTAACAATAATTCATAAACTGTTAATGAACACATTTTAAGAACAGTTCATGAGCCAGGTTCAAGAACTTATCAAGACGTGTACATGAACAGTTCTTGATTGGAGTCACGTGTTCATGAAATCATGAACATTTCGCAGGGGATAGGCTCTGAGTCTCATTTTAATGTGGTCAGACAATATATAGACTTACAATTGAAGGAGACGTATCAACCATTTTTGAAGTAGGAGGCTAAGAATAGAGGAAAGGTTAAATACATAGGTAAGACAAAAATAGATCAAATATAGAAGACAGGGTTTCCATTATTAATATTCACTGGATAAATGATTGGCACTGAAAAAGGAACAGAGTGGGCCCAGGCCCAGGCCCTTTCTATAGTATTAATTGTTAATAAAAAACATTTTTTTTTTAAAAACATACATTTATACAATGTTCTCTATCGGCTATATATACATGTATATAGGTAAATAATGAAAACCCTGTACGACCAAATAACAAATATGTGTTGTTCAGGTTACAAGAAGGGGTAAAAAAAATCATATTTCAAATTCTTATATGAACATTTTGGTTATGATAAATTATGGTTTATATAAAAAATTCATAATACTCCCATTCTTCCAGAATAAAATTGAATTATTTCAAAATTGGAAGTAAGCTAAAATTATACTTTTAAGGAAGACAAGTATACCCCAGAACAAGTTTTGTTCTCGAGAAATCATCATAAAAATTATAGGTTTGGTCGGAAAAATCAAGGACAGGCGACATGTAATCTGAACCACATATATTTTTAATATTTAGCCTGAGAATAGTATTCAAGGTGTTAATTGTCATGCAATATCAAACATTATTTAATATAACCTAAGCATTATAGAACATGAATAGAGTCAGAAAACATATAAATGCTGTTAATTATTCATGGAGCAATACCATGTAACTCTGATATCACAAACGGCATCAAATCCAAGACAAAAAAAATTGTGGAAATTGATTGGAAGATTAAAATAGCAGTACCAGGTAAGTATTTTATTTCTATACCTAATCTAAAAAATATACGCTAAGTCTAAGGGAAAAATAAAAGCTTTCCATGACACATGTGAAAACAAGACTGATGAAGTTGAGTGCTGCCTTCCCTGTCCAATTTTCTATTATCGTTTTGACTTGTAGTCTGCTTGAATACAAACCACTCCGAATTGTTCACAAGGTACTGGCAGAAACAACCCAGCTGCTGAAAGAGATCCTCATAATATTTCCTGGAAAGCTTATATCTTTCCCTTAGACTGCGTATGATCAATGAAGAAATTTAAATACGGCTATTTTTATTTTTTCGAAAGCGGAGCAAATGTTGACACATTACCTCTTGGATTTGATGCCTTTTAAGAGGACAGCCTCAGTCAAGTGGTATTGCTCCACTACATATTTCTATCCTCAAGTTATGGGTATCTGCCATTACTAAACAGTTATAGTGCGCCTTAAGGATAACGAGAAAGGTGGGAAAAGTGGATGTGCATGATTGATTAGTGATGATTTTAGTACAATCATAATACATATCAGTTTTCTTTAGTAATTTGTATAATTAATTTTGTAAGAGTAGACCAAACTGATTCATGTTGGTAAACATCACATTATCCTGGGTGCACTGCCTATTATAACATAATGAATGATTTCAGAGATGAAGCATCATGCTTTATCATCTTCCATCCTGTGATGTCATCATTGAGCAGTCAATTAAACATAATGCTTCAGGGTGTAATCATGCAACCTGTAATTGGACCTGTTAAATTTGTCTATGTATATGCCTATATTTTAACGTTAACTTCATTTATATTGAATGACATTCAAACATAGTCCAGTCAGGATAAAAATCCAGTGACGCAGCGGTCGAGTCCACTATAACGGTGTAAAACCAATTATAAAGGCTTATACTGTACAAACAACTATAATTTCAATGCTAAGCTAACATACTAAACTTCGCTCTACCTGTTAAGACAATGGTTGTGATTTTTTGCGTACACATAAACTGCAACGTCACTGTCACAATATCGTAACTGGATTATACAAGTATAGATGCAAGAAGAGACCAGGTCCCATACACCACAAACAGAAAGGTTGGTTCCCAGAACACATCTCTAATCCAAATATATATACAAGACGGGCCCGGGTACCATACAACACAAACAGAAAGGTTGGTTCCCAGCACACATCTCTCATTCAAGTATATAATGCAAGATGAGACTGGATAACATAATGAGTTATAACGCTGGTTTCACTGAAGGGTTTGTGAGTACATATGTACTAAGTATCATAGTCTTTATTTCACAAGGCTAAGATATTCTATATAACTATTATATCGCAATTTGAAAACTTGAAAAAATACAGAGAAATCCCCTTTAAACTTCCAAAGCACAGTAATTGTTTGCTTTAAGAGTGTAAACATATAAAGTTAACAAATGTTGAGTACATAAATGATTAGACAGTGTGTCATAAAACTAAGACACATACCAAATACAAAACCAATTAAGAGATAAATCAATTAGCAGGAAAACATTCATTGTGAGTAAGAGAGTGTTTCAGAGAATGATTCAGTACAGTGAGACAAGTACAATCATTGCTGGCTGCTTTCAAACCTAATTATGCATTTATCAATGGTTCTGTAGGTTCCACCGGAGGCCCCCCACAGGGAAATATATTCACATACTTAAAAAGGTAATTCCGAAGTTCTGAACAGTTACTGTAACCAGACGTTTATGTGTTGGTTTGCCTTCATTTGAGAGACAGTGGTAAGTGCGCGGTCATAATTGTTTTTTCCCTGCCAGATTGGCAAATGACCTCCAACTTCAAGGGCAGAGAGAGTTTGTCCCTTTGGTGCAACAAGGACGACGTGAGTTTGTTGATTTTTTGTTTGCATTTTGACTGGTCTGTGTGTGGTCATTCGATATTTCCATGACCTCCGACATCAAGCGAAGAGAATCCAGGAGCACTACTTAATAGCCCTTTTTCAGAACAAACTCCTTGGCTCTTGAACGTGCCCGGTGAAGAGCATCTATACACATGTAACTATAGCCTGGACAATTTTACACTACTCTCAACCTTCTATACGCATAATTTAACAACTGATATATTGTCTATATTTATAACCCCAGTTGTATGTTTTCATTAGCAGGAAGTGACCCGAAGTCGCTCGATATTAACACATAGCTAAAGGACTGATATTGCATGATTTGTTCGCGTAAATTTATTTATTCAACGCAAGAAACTATTAATATATTCATGCATAAAGGTCAGGATCATGTCAAATTCTCCGTGCTATATGTCTTGGTAACCAACTAGTTTATCTCAAGCTGGGTGGGAAACATTAGACCTATAAAGCACTATTAGTCTAAATTAGCCGATTTAAGCCATTTTCGTCTACAAATGACCGATGAACACTGTGCACACTGAAGACAAGGTTTGAGGTGATCAGCCAATGGAAACTTGTTTTACAAACAATGACCAATATTAAACATTGAAAACTTGTTTTACAAATGAAAGACCATTATTAAACATTGAAAACTTGTTTTACAAATGAAAGACCAATATTAAACATTGAGAACTTGTTTTACAAATGAAAGACCATTATTAAACATTGAAAACTTGTTTTACAAATGAAAGACCATTATTAAACATTGAAAACTTGTTTTACAAATGAAAGACTAATATTAAACATTGAAAACTTGTTTTACAAATGAAAGACCAATATTAAACATTGAGAACTTGTTTTACAAATGAAAGACCAATATTAAACATTGAAAACTTGTTTTACAAATGAATGACCAATATTAACCAATGAAAACTTGCTTTGCATACAAATGGACTAGAATAATATACAGTCAATGAAAACTTGTTTTACAAACGTCTGACAAATATTAGCCAATGAAAACTGGTTACCGGTATACAAATGTCTGACAAATAATAGCCAATAAAAACTGGTTATACAAATGTTTGACACACAATAGCCAATGAAAACTGGTTATAGAAATGTTTGACAAATAATAGCCAATGAAAACTTGTTTAACAAACGTCAAACAAATATCAGCCAATGGAAACTGGTTTTACAAATGAATGACCAACGGACATCATAAATGTGCACACATACTGTATTCACAACTAATTTCGAATCAATAGTAATATAAAGTATGTCTGTAATAATATTGATATTCCAACCAAAGCTTTATTTAAGTAGGAGTCACATTCGGCCATCTTGAATGATATCGTCAGATAGATAGCTCCTATCAACTATCTCCCAGGGGAAACCTTGCGTTTTCTATCACATGCATATTATTCATCAGGAAGATCATATTATGCAATCTGAATAGAAGTTTCAGACATGGGCTGCGTCTGACAGGAGATTTTTTGTAAGTGGTTAAACCTAAACAATCTTACTAAAAGTTGAAGTTGTCCTAGAGTTCAAGACTTGATCAACACTCGTCTCTTCCATGTACAATGCGTTCGAGTGTCCAAGACCTAACAGCCGTCTCTTTCATGTACAATGCGTCCAAGTGTCCAAGACCTAACAGCCGTCTCTTTCATGTACAATGCGTTCGAGTGTCCTAGACCTAACAGCCGTCTCTTTCATGTACAATGCGTTCGAGTGTCCAAGACCTAACAGCCGTCTCTTTCATGTACAATGTGTTCCAGTGTCTAAGACCTAACAGCCGTCTCTTTCATGTATAATTTGTTCGAGTGTCTAAGACCTAACAGCCGTCTCTTTCATGTACAATGTGTTCCAGTGTCTAAGACCTAACAGCCATCTCTTTCATGTACAATGTGTTCCAGTGTCTAAGACCTAACAGCCGTCTCTTTCATGTACAATGTGTTCCAGTGTCTAAGACCTAACAGCCGTCTCTTTCATGTACAATGTGTTCCAGTGTCTAAGACCTAACAGCCGTCTCTTTCATGTACAATGTGTTCCAGTGTCTAAGACCTAACAGCCGTCTCTTTCATGTACAATGCGTTCGAGTGTCTAAGACCTAACAGCCGTCTCTTTCATGTACAATGCGTTCGAGTGTCTAAGACCTAACAGCCGTCTCTTTCATGTACAATGCGTTCGAGTGTCTAAGACCTAATAGCCGTCTCTTTCATGTATTTCTATATATTTGTGACCCTTTATTCATCTTTGTATCATAACACAGAGATATTGACCTGAACTTGACCTTTATGAATGAATATATCACAAGTCGCGTACTTTGAAATGTGCAATATCAGTGTTATAATAGTATGGGGATATTGACCCGATCCTAACCTTTATGCATGAATATATTACAATCATGTCTCTTGTTTTGCATATATCAATTTCCACGAGCAAATCGTGCTATATCAATGTTATAATAGTATGGAGATATTGACTTGATCATAACCTTTATGCATGAATACATTACTGATCATAACCTTTATGCATGAATACATTACTGATCATAACCTTTATGCATGAATACATTACTGATCATAACCTTTAAAGCATGAATACATTACAAGTATCTTGCTTTGAATACATCAATTTCCCAGAGCAAATCATGCAATATTGGTCCTTTAGAACAGTGTTTATTCTACCCCTCGATCGTCTTCGTGATGGCCTACACGCTATATAATGATCATCGAAACATACTATTGGGGTTATAAAAATAGACACAATATCAGCTGTTAAATTATGCTAATAGAATTTTGGGGATCAAGTCCAATTCTCAGTACTATACAAGCATATATCTGACACACAACTATGTACTGGACACTACACAGCCACCTTTTGTTTATGCTAGTTCATAAAAAATTCATAAAATCTGTAAGTTTTTTTCCTGAGGAAGATCATTTCTTTCTCACGCTTACAACGGCCCCTTGATATATTAGGAAAAACATTCGACAGAAAACTGAAAAAAAATTGTTGAAACAATGAAATGAAAAATAAAGAATATGGACAATCCAACAGGAAGATAAAAATCTGCTATAGTTAATACCTAAGAGGAAATGTCTAAGTACTAATAATGATGGACAGTTGGCTTTGATTAAGTTACCCAATATTATAAATAATGTAGATTTTGTAGGTTTTCTTCAATCAATGCTAAATAGATTTACGGGGTTAGCAATTAACAAATACTAAGCACTAATTACTAATTAAGCACAAGTTAAAAATTATGACAATTGCAATTATGTCCAATTATTGCAGTTCTCCGCTGGGACCTGATACCTTCTAGTAGTTGATTGAAGGGAAAGGAAACATAACAAGATTGGTGGCCATATTTTGTCAACAGTGGAGATAACCTATTCATATGCAAAGTGCCCACCAGCAGTCTATTGGATGAAAGAACAACAAGAGGTCGCTCACCTGTTGTAACAGTACTTGCAAGATCTGTGATTTGACATAGTGACCTAGTTCTTGGCCCCATATGATGCAATATCGCACTTGACCTAGATTTTGTTGAGATGATCACTCTGACCAGGATTCATAAGGATTAGGCTAAAAGTGTGACCTGTAGTGACTACACAAGGGTTTTTCTATGATTTGACCTTGTGACCTAGTTTTTGACCCCAGATGACCCAATATCAAACTTGACCTAGATTTTGTTGTGATGATCATTGTGACCAAGTTTCATAAAGATGAGGTCAAAATTGTGACCTCTAGTGACGGACGAAGAGTGATCACAAAAGCTCACTCTGTCACTTTGTGGGCACATTTGCAT
Source organism: Spisula solida (assembly GCA_947247005.1). Classification (NCBI taxonomy): domain Eukaryota; kingdom Metazoa; phylum Mollusca; class Bivalvia; order Venerida; family Mactridae; genus Spisula; species Spisula solida. The sequence continues at coordinate 3,380,341 of OX365960.1, read as the reverse complement.
ATGAATGAATAACTCCAATTGCCATTGTTTCGAAGTTGGGCTAATCTGAAAGTAACTTTATATCTGCAAGCAATTAATATGCATTGATGTTTCATTATTTGAAATAATAAAAGGCCATAGTCCTGCAATGATTATCATTTGGTTATAATTGGAACTACAACTGCATGAGTATTCTGATACCAAGTTTGGTATCCATGTTACATAGTCAGCATGTGACTTTCTTATATCCATTGCCATCTCTAGTTTCTAACATGAATTGAAAAATACAAATTCTTTTATTGGACAAATATTGCCCCAATAATTATCTTTCATTCCATAAACTGCAGTGACTTGTCTTAAAGCATTATAAAGCTAATTCAGAGAAATAGAATAGAGTGAAAACTAGAGTATACCACTTTAACATAGAATTTAGACCCGTTTTTCTAAAACACATGTACCTTTAATTAAGTAACAAAATACAAAAGGAAGAATTCAAACGAATCTTTCAGCACTTTTAGTTAGTAGTTACACAAGGATTTAGTTTCGGCAACTACAGCCAGAAATGATCTAGCTTCAAACCCACCCAACAAATACACCACACTGGAATACACCACATTCGCTCAATTATATGTTTGCTTTTGTAATTATTCAATAGCACTCATTAAACACGGACAGTATTAGAGGCTGTATCAATTTTTCTGTCTACTGGGAATACATTCTATACAAATAGGCTCACTATGAACCATTGATTTCTCTTCCAGTTTGTTCAAGTTAAAGGGGCATGCCTTCATTTTCCCTCTTTTTCTAGTAATTCTAGATATACTCTGGTGGCTTTAAATGGTGGCTTTAAAATATATATTATATTTTATATGTATCGAGGGCTTGGTGCAAAACTATGGTAACTACATGAATATATATAGGGATGTACAATAATTTTGCACTGAGCCCTCTGTATAGTGCCATCCCCTCTTTAAAGGGGCAGCCAATTCGGCTTATGAGGCGCTAATTTCCTGATCAAATTCACTTCTCCATCCTTACTTACCCAGGGCCTTCAATTGATCAAATCTGCAGCCCAAATTTGGAGACAGTCCCCTACCTTCCCCCTTTTCTATTTTCTGGTTTAAAAATCATAGGAAAGGAACAACATGGTGGATTTCTGATTCCTATATCATTTTTAACACTCATTTTAAGCATGTGACAGTGTAATTTGAAGTAAGAGAAAAGTTTTGTTTTAGCTAAAAAAAGTTCCAAAAAAACACACAAGTACTTAACTGATAAAGAACACAAGTACTTAACTGATAAAAAACACTAGTACTTAACTGATAATGAACACAAGTACTTAACTGATAAAGAACACTAGTACTTAACTGATAAACAACACAAGTACTTAACTGATAAACAACACAAGTACTTCACTGGTATAAAACACAAGTACTTAACTGATAAAGAACACAAGTACTTAACTGATAATGAACACAAGTACTTAACTGATAAAGAACACTAGTACTTCACTGGTATAAAACACAAGTACTTAACTGATAAAGAACACTAGTACTTCACTGGTATAAAACACAAGTACTTAACTGATAAAGAACACAAGTACTTAACTGATAAAGAACACAAGTACTTAACTGATAAAGAACACAAGTACTTAACTGGTATAAAACACAAGTACTTCACTGGTATAAAACACAAGTACTTAACTGATAAAGAACCCAAGTACTTAACTGATAAAGAACACAAGTACTTAACTGATAAAGAACACAAGTACTTAACTGGTATAAAACACAAGTACTTCACTGGTATAAAACACAAGTACTTAACTGATAAAGAACCCAAGTACTTAACTGATAATGAACACAAGTACTTAACTGATAAACAACACAAGTACTTAACTGATAAAGAACACAAGTACTTCACTGATATAAAACACAAGTACTTAACTGATAAAGAACACAAGTACTTAACTGATAAATACACAAGTACTTCACTGGTGAAAAACACAAATACTTAAATGCTAAACATGAAAATCAACTGATAAAGAACATGAAAAATAGCTTCAAATATACAGTTTTCAAAAAACATGAAACAGCCAAAATAAGATAATTTCATTTGGCAACTGAATTTTTGATTTACTTTGTTGTAAGGTCAATTCAAATGGAAGCTTAATTTTACTTGAAGTTTAGTTAACAGGACAAGAACAAATTCAGACATGATTAACTAAGTTTAGTAAAAGGACAAGAACAAATTCAGACATGATTCTAAGCTTAAATTTACTAAGTTTAGTTAACAGGACAAAAACAAATTAAGATATGTTTCTAAGCTTAAATTTACTAAGTTTAGTAAAAGGACGAGAACAAATTAAGATATGTTTAGCTAATTGTAAGAGGAGATATATTATGATAGTTTTCTCATGAAATATGAAGATTATAAATCATGAATTATTGGCTTGGAGCCGTACAGTATAAACATAGGAACACTTATAGCAAGGAGACAGTAGAGAGTAAGAAGAGAATCAATAACACAAAGAATAGCATATCCTTCCTTAGAGACACTAGTACAACTATCTAACTGACTTTCTTTCTACATAAGACATTGGTCTGAGAGAATGTACAGTGTACAATATGTAAGAATTGCATATCCTTTCTAAAGTTGGGTTCGCACTATGACGTTTGGACCGACGTTTGGGCAAATATTCAACTCCTGACCTTTAAAAGTAACTAAAAGTTTAACAAAGTTAACATTCATTGGTGAATGTCAAATTACGTTTTGTTTGATGAAAATGTTTGACATGCAAAAACTTTGTCAACATTTGGAAATAAATGAGGTGTAAGTTGTGCTTCGTTTGTAAACGTTCCTGAACACTGAATTAAGTTGTGCTCAGTTTCTTCAAGTTAAACTCTTGTCATACGTCTGCTGAAGTATTGGTTGTGTCGATGAATTTAGCCAAAAGTTTATTTAACCGAGGCCAACAGGGTACCCTACATATTATGAACGCAATGGTTACGCAAGGGCTGGCATAATCAAACTTTGAAATCCAGTATAAATGAACGCTTTTCCAACGTAGGGCAACAATTACCATTCTGACGCAATGAACACAATAGGTAATGCAAGGGGTTACAGCAGATGAACATTCCCGTAACTTAGGTTAACTTTGTACAACGGATCCTGACAATAGTTAAATTGTTCATCTTAGTTGGACTCAAGTTAGGGACCACTGAACATATGCTAAACAATGTGGTGGCAAAGTTTCACATACATGTACACTTAATAGAAAATAACTACAAGTGCTAGTACCTACTAGGTAACGTTCAGGAAAGGTTAGGTGTGCTAGATACACAACGTTTGTAGAGTGAATATAAAATTCCTCGTTGCGAACATAATTTAACCGACATTGGAGCTTATTTTTGTTACTTTTGAAACGCTGATCAACGCTGGTACAGACGTTCATAGTGTGAACACACCTTTATAGACGCACTACCAACAACATTCTACAGACTTTGGTCTGGAAATATGTACAATGTACATAATGCATTTAATATAAAACATTAGTCTATATGAACATGCTGAGGCTAGTTATATATAATTATATTCATATATATCTTCAGGGGCATAGCAAGGCTTGAATTGATGTTACACACACAAGCCTTGAAGTTTGTGGTTATATGGTTGGGCTCCTCATGATTATGGAAATTTGGGACTTCAACGACATTATAACCATTATAATTTATATTTTTACTTTTGAAATTATCTTACGCACATGCATACTTCCGTATCGCTGGCTACGCCATTGATCTTCATGATCTAACTTAACCTGGTCCTTGAACTTCATGCATTAATATAAATATATATTACATTTTTAACTTTACTTGTGCTGGTTTTGCCATATCAGACATATATTCTCTGTCATAGATATCATGTACATTAACAGTTCTCAACAGAAACAGCAGAGCTTAAAAGGCACAAAAACGAACACAGAAAACAAACACAGAAAACCAACACAGAAAACAAACACAGAAAACCAACACAGAAAACGAACACAGAAAACAAACACAGAAAACAAACACAGAAAACAAACACAGAAAACAAACACAGAAAACAAACACAGAAAACAAACACAGAAAACAAACACAGAAAACAAACACAGAAAACCAACACAGAAAGAAAACGAACACAGAAAGAAAACAAACACAGAAAGAAAACAAACACAGAAAGAAAACAAACACAGAAAGAAAACAAACACAGAAAGGAAACAAACACAGAAAACAAACACAGAAAACAAACACAGAAAACAAACACAGAAAAGGAACACAGAAAACAAACACTCACCGGTAACAAGTACAAGTCATAATGACAAACATGAAAATGACCGGCACAGCTACAACATTCTAACACCAAATACCAAGACAAGCACAGATAATCGAGTCAGACCAGACTATAGTGAGCGCCAAAACCCAGTCACAGTCTGCTGTCTCAATTCAATGTGCTTGAACATGCAGATGTAGTTCAAAACTTAAGGAGCACAAATACAATCTTAATAATGAGCCACCAATAAATACCAACCCTCCCCCATCCATAGGCCCTCACCTTGGGAATTTTGGTCATTATGTTTTCTGAAAGCCTTAGTATAGTTAGTCACAGTTAATATAATTTTTCCAAAGTCTCCAATCACCGATGTGCAGACTCCGGGAATATACGCTACTGACCATATTAGGCTTTCAGAAAAATAGTGTTCAAAATTCACTTAGTAGGGTTGGAGAAGGGTGGCTTTCAACAGTCACGTTAAGGCTCATGACCTAATCAATTAATGTGATTTTTTTTAGTAATCACAGCAAACAACAATGACTCTCACCTTATTTTTAACTGTAACTCTTCCCCCACATCGAGCACATGATTTCAAATTGCAGTACGTACACTTGTGACCCACACCGTCAGCAAACTTGGTTTTACGGCAGATATCACACACAGCACCAGTATCGGCATTGTCCCATCTTTTAGCCTCCTCTCCAACCTTCTCAACCGTCTGTCTGTAAGTGTCAAATTCTGTCTGCATTTGTCTGAAGGAAACCAGGCGTCGTTCAATGTTTTATGTATTGTAAGTATTCGTTAGTGTCTCATTAGGCCTTTTTGACTGGGCTGTTTCGCGGAGCAGATTATAGTTTGGTTCCCGTCCCCAATATTACAGTAGTACTATAGTAGTGTTGTAAGCTTGGAACGGGAACCAGACAACAACCTGCTCCATGAAACAGCCAAGTCGAAAAGCCCCAATTATATCTGTGCATACATTTAACCATGTGGTAAAGCTCGATGGGGATTACTCTAGCCTTTATAATGAATAAATAAACATGGATAATATAAACACTGCACGGTCAACTGGCAACTTGTTATCATAGTAGATTAAAAGAGCATATGTCTGTCATGTTTCAGCAGAAAGCTAATTGGCAAATAAAGGCTATGCTCAGCTTAAAAGAGATTTAGCACAAGATTGAACGAAAAAGGAAATTGAAAATTCATTTAATCTTCATTTTTATTTGGCTAGTGTTCTCATTGGCGAACTTTATGTGACGTAATTTTGGCTAACACTGCAAGAGGAAACCTGAAAACTCCAAGTTAAAAACAACTGAAGTATTTTATTCTTTGCCTAATTTTAATAAATTATCCTCGAAGCCCAATCTGAGAATCAGTACTATCCATACAACTAATATTTTCCACAGAAAGTCATAGTTTTTGCCCGAAATTGACTCAACTACCGGAATAGCTGTTTTTATCTTTGAGTTGACAGATATCCTCTTGCAGTTTTAGCCAATAATGATACCACTCATACCACTTGGTAATTGTACACACTGTTAATAATACAAGTATGGTTTTTATGATTTTAAATGCCAAACTTTTACAAAATATGCCAGTCAGAGATATAGTTAAAGAATGACAAAGAAAAAAGATTAATTTTGAAATATTTAGATCGCCAATAAACATGCATTATAAGCATATAATGATGTTTACATGACGGGCATATGACGATGTTTACATGACGGACATATGACGATGTTTACATGACGGGCATATATAAGGATGTTTACATGACGGGCATATAATGATGTTTACATGATGGACATATAATGATGTTTACATGACGGGCATATAATGATGTTTACATGACGGGCATATGACGATGTTTACATGACGGACATATGACGATGTTTACATGACGGGCATATAATGATGTTTACATGACAGGCATATAATTATGTTTACATGACGGACATATGATGATGTTTACATGACGGGCATATAATGATGTTTACATGACGGGCATATGATGATGTTTACATGATGGACATATGATGATGTTTACATGACGGGCATATAATGATGTTTACATGACGGGCAAATGATGATGTTTACATGACGGGCATATGATGATGTTTACATGACGGACATATGATGATGTTTACATGACGGGCATATAATGATGTTTACATGACGATGTTGACATGATGGGCATATGATGATGTTTACATGATGGACATAATTATGATGATGTTTACATGACGGGCATATGATGATGTTTACATGATGGACATATAATGATGTTTACATGACGGGCATATGATGATGTTTACATGACGGGCATATGATGATGTTTACATGATGGACATATGATGATGTTTACATAATGGACATATGATGATGTTTACATGACGGGCATATGATGACGTTTACATGATGGACATATGATGATGTTTACATGACGGGCATATGATGATGTTTACATGACGGGCATATGATGATGTTTACATGATGGACATATGATGATGTTAACATGACGGACATATGATGATGTTTACATGACGGGCATATGATGATGTTTACATGATGGACATATGATGATGTTTACATGATGGACATATGATGATGTTAACATGACGGACACATGATGATGTTAACATGACGGGCATATGATGATGTTTATATGATGATGTTAACATGACGGGCATATGATGATGTTTATATGATGATGTTAACATGACGGGCATATGATGGTGTTTACATGATGATGTTTACATGATGGACATATGATGATGTTAACATGACGGGCATATGATGATGTTTATATGATGATGTTAACATGACAGGCATATGATGATGTTTATATGACGATGTTTACATGACGGGCATATGATGATGTTTACATGAAGGGCATATGATGATGTTTACATGACGGGCATATGATGATGTTTATATGACGGGCATATAATGATGTTTACATGACGGGCATATGATGATGTTTACATGACGGGCATATGATGATGTTTACATGATGGACATATGATGATGTTTACATGATGGACATATGATGATGTTTATATGACGGGCATATGATGATGTTTACATGACAGGCATATGACGATGTTTACATGATGGACATATGATGATGTTTATATGACGGACATATGACGATGTTTACATGACGGGCATATGATGATGTTTACATGACGGGCATATGATGATGTTTACATGACAGGCATATGATGATGTTTACATGACAGGCATATGACGATGTTTACATGATGGACATATGATGATGTTTATATGACGGACATATGACGATGTTTACATGACGGGCATATGATGATGTTTACATGACGGGCATATGATGATGTTTACATGACAGGCATATGATGGTGTTTACATGACGGGCATATAAAAAGTGAGCATAAGAGGCATTTAAAATAATTTAAACCATACTCACTAAGACACTAACTGATACAAGTATAGTGTTTAACCCATATTTTAGCAATAATGAAATATAGGGAGGGGTGGAGTTAAGCTACTTTATTAATCATGTAAATGGGAGGAGCTTAATCTACAGACTTCAATTGGTCAGGTAATATGTTTATAATTAGGTATCTAAGGTGATTGGCTCAAAATGTAGGTTAAACACTATTGATAGGACCTGATATTCTAAAGGTCATTTTCACACTGTATTACAGTGTATTCTAGCACAAGCAGCAGTCAAAGGGATTCGACCCGATAAAATATCTTTCACATCTATACTATGAATACATAAGATCTTATGTATTCATAGTATAGATGTGAAAGATATTTTTATCGGGTCGAATCCCTTTGGCAGCAGTTTTACCTTTTATACACATAGAGGAAACGAAGGTGTGCATGAATTACCGTTAAAGCACGGGCTAGGGCAAATAATGCAATAGCGTGCTGAGGAAGAATGTATAATGCAATGGCTACCATGTCTTGAATGATGTGTCGTCAAATGCAAAATACTGGCTTTTAGAATCGAAATAATGAATATGCACCTCTGTTTAATCTATCTACGCACTCGTGATTTAATTAAACTATGCATCCGAACTTGTGACCATGTTTTATTCTACAATAAAACACAGGCACATATTCATTTTTTCCTTATTTATAATTTCACATGCCTAGATAGTTTCAGACATTTAAAAGGACTAAAAAATGTGTCAAACCAAAAAACCTCTACCGTCTACGCCTCACTTTCAACCTTCTATACCTTCTCACTCCACCTTCCCAACTGACAGCTCTAACAGCCCTCACTCCACCTTCCCAACATCACTCCACCTTCCCAACTGATGGCTCTAACAGCCCTCACTCCACCTTCCCAATCTCACTCCACCTTCCCAACTGATGGCTCTAACAGCCCTCACTCCACCTTCCCAACCTCACTCCACCTTCCCAACTGATGGCTCTAACAGCCCTCACTCCACCTTCCCAACTGATGGCTCTAACAGCCCTCACTCCACCTTCCCAACTGATGGCTCTAACAGCCCTCACTCCACCTTCCCAACTGACAGATCTAACAGCCCTCACTCCACCTTCCCAACTGACAGATCTAACAGCCCTCATTCCACCTTCCCAACTGATGGCTCTAACAGCCCTCACTCCACCTTCCCAACAAATGGCTCTAACAGCCCTCACTCCACCTTCCCAACTGATGGCTCTAACAGCCCTTACTCCACCTTCCCAACTGATGGCTCTAACAGCCCTCACTCCACCTTCCCAACTGATGGCTCTAACAGCCCTCACTCCACCTTCCCAACTGACAGCTCTAACAAATGTCACTCCACCTTCCCAACTGATGGCTCTAACAGCTCTCTCTCCAAACTATCAAAATTGATGTTTGCTCTCTCAGAATATAAAATGTACCACACACCCTCTATCCTCATTCATCAGATGATGTATAACCATTAAAACAACATAATACGTCTAAACAATCTTTTTCAATTGACAGTTTTATTTCTAGTAAGATGTCTAAAATTAGTGCAGTCCAGAGATATATCAGTGTAAAAATGAGTCAACTTACTGTTATCGCAATAATGATTAAAAGTTGAATTATAGAGTCTTGCAATAAGTCATACAGTGATAGAAAATCACTGGATGTTTTAATCACAATAAGTCATACAAGTTAAATTGTATAGTATCCCAATAAGTCGCACAGTGACTTGGTTTATATGCGGTGTATATGTAACCCCCGGCCAATGAAAATATGCGCAAATATTACGCTGCATATGCAACATTAGTATTCCTAAGAGAGTGTAAACAATGTGTAAACTGAAAGAGACCATTTGTGGCCAGTCCGTAACAAGCATTTTGATTGGTTATTAAAGCATAAAATATGTGAAACATGATTGGTTAATTTTAAGCTTACTCTCGATCACTACGTAATCTCTATATTAGAACCAGAGGGAAGTAGACTACGGACGTTGCGTAGTGTTGTATGCATTCAATTCAGCTTTGCGAGACAAACATGCTGTCAGTCAAACAATGAACTTTCTTACATTATTTAATCACATATGTATTGACATATGTACTCATCAATGACATGGTTCAGACATAATTTACTGGATACACAATCCTATACATGTGTCTTTATTCTCTTATTACAAATATATCATAACTAAATATTTATCCAGTGACATGCTGGTTATCTAAGAATACAATATGAAAATATCAATAATTAAGTAACATTTCTGTTTGCAATAATCTGTACAATTACCCGATATACACACCATGTAATATTCTACCATATCATCTGCATATATAACTTCAGGGAAATTCAATAAACCTTGTCACTTAATTTTCTTTTTTTTTCTTTTGAGATAAAACATAATTATCTCTTCCCTATAAAAAGGAGAAATGCCAAATAAAAAGCCTGAATCAGAATTGCTAGAATTTAGCGTATTAATGCCCACTTATGACAGTAATCAAAATTGACTATCAGGATACTTTTAAGATATTGTTAATTCATATGTTCTTGTTCTAAATGATATACATGTATATGTCATGGAGGCTCTAAATCTCTGTTTGGCTAAATAAAATATGTTTTAAGGTAACCCTGCCTACCCTATTTTTTAGCACCAACCCTAGCATTTTTGATTGATTTTGAGCAGGTACAAAAAAGCGTGGAAAGAAAAAACTCAGTTTCCCTTTTGACACATTGTATTTGCTATGCAATAACATGGCTAGTGGCAGAGATGCTAATAGTTGCATAAAGTTAGTAAATTGTGACCGCTGACATACCTGAACATCCAGACATACACTCTAAATCACCTACCTGGACATCCAGACATAGTCTCTAAATCACCTACCAGAACATCCAGACATACTCTCTAAATCTCCTACCTGAACATCCAGACATACTCTCTAAATCTCCTACCTGAACATCCAGACATACTCTCTAAATCTCCTACCTGAACATCCAGACATACTCTCTAAATCACCTACCAGAACATCCAGACATACTCCCTAAATCTCCTACCTGAACATCCAGACATACTCTCTAAATCTCCTACCTGAACATCCAGACATACTCTCTAAATCACCTACCTGAACATCCAGACATACTCTCTAAATCTCCTACCTGAACATCCAGACATACTCTCTAAATCTCCTACCTGAACATCCAGACATACTCTCTAAATCACCTACCAGAACATCCAGACATACTCTCTAAATCACATACATGTACCTGGACATCCAGACATACTCTCTAAATCTCCTACCTGAACATCCAGACATACTCTCTAAATCACATACATGTACCAGAACATCCAGACATACTCTCTAAATCACCTACCAGAACATCCAGACATACTCTCTAAATCTCCTACCTGAACATCCAGACATACTCTCTAAATCACATACATGTACCTGGACATCCAGCCATACTCTCTAAATCTCCTACCTGGACATCCAGACATACTCTCTAAATCTCCTACCTGAAGATCCAGACATACTCTCTAAATCTCCTACCTGAACATCCAGACTTACTCTCTAAATCATCTACCTGAACATCCAGACATACTCTCTAAATCACCTACCTAGACATCCAGACATACTCTCTAAATCACCTACCTGAACATCCAGACATACTCTCTAAATCACCTACCTGAACATCCAGACATACTCTCTAAATATCCTACCTAAATATCCAGACATACTCTCTAAATCACCTACCTGAACATCCAGACATACTCTCTAAATCTCCTACCTGAACATCCAGACATACACACTAAATCACCTACCTGAACATCCAGACATACTCTCTAAATCTCCTACCTGGACATCCAGACATACTCTCTAAATCACCTACCTGGACATCCAGACATACTCTCTAAATCACATACCAGAAACTCTCTCTAAATTGCAACAGTTAAATTCTCTATATCTCCCACAAGAAGCACTCTATAACAACTACAAAAAACACTCTCTGAATCTAAAATCAGAGGTGCTCTCATAATCTTTCACCAGAAACACTCTCTAACTCTCCAACAATAAGCACTCTCTAAATCTCCTACCAGAAGAGCTCTCTAAATCTCAAACAAGAAACACTCTCTAAATCTCCAACAAGAAACACTCTCTAAATCTCCTACCAGAACAGCTTCGAAAATCTCAAACCAGAAGCACTCTCTAAATATCAAACAAGAAACACTATAAATTTCCTAACAGATGCAATATCTAAATCTCTAACCAGAAAACTCTCAAAATCTAAATCAGAAACACTCTCTTATTCTCCAAGCAGTAGCACAATCTAAAATAAATACCTGAAGCACACTCTTACTCCCTAACTAGAAGCACTTTCTTATTCTCCTACAGGAAACACTTTCTTATTCTCCTACAAGAAACACTCTAAAACCTCCCACCAGAAGCACTCTCTAAATGTCCCAACAGAAACACTCTAAATCTCCTACAAGAAACACTCTCTAAATCTTCTTCAAGAAACACTCTCTAAATCACCTACAAGAAACACTCTCTAAATCTCCTACAAGAAACACTCTAAATCTCCTACAAGAAACACTCTCTAAATCTTCTTCAAGAAACACTCTCTAAATCTCCTACAAGAAGCACTCCCTAAATCTCCTACAAGAAACACTCTCTAAATTTCCTACAAGAAACACTCTCTAAATCTCCTACCAGAAGAGCTCTCTAAATCTCCTACAAGAACCTCTCTCAAAATCTCCCATAAGAAACACTCTAAATCTTCTTCAAGAAGCACTCCCTAAATCTCCGACAAGAAACACTCTTAATCTCCAACCAGAAGCCCTCTCCACCAAAATTCTACAAAAAGCACTCTCATTCCCTCCCTGTCTAAATCACCTACCAGAAGCACATGTACCCTAAAATCTCCAGCCAGAGGCATTCTTGAAATCTCCTACCTGCAGCACTCACTAAGTCTCAAACTCTGAAGGTCCTACCCGAAAAGCACCCTGTAAATTTCCAACCAGAAGCACTATCTAAACCTCCTTCCAGAAACTCTCTAAACCACCAAACAGAAGCACACTCTAATCTAACTAAAGAGCTTAAGCATTTGTGGAAAATAACCAACACTGATTCTTACAAATGTTAATTTTGAACAGCCCTTAAATCACAAAATGTCAATTATATTGTCAAACACACAGGAACATGGCACTATGATAACTTAAACTGACTTGTGACAACAAACTGACCAAGATGAATACACGATATGTATGATTTATATTGATCTTAGTGGACAGGGTGCCATGCACATCAAGCCTATATACAAACTATATTATCATATGAGCAAGGTTTTCACACACACACAAAAATACTAGAAAGTGATCCTCGTAACGTATATACTACAAATTTAATAATACTTCTATCTTAAAAATAATTACCACATAGCTATTTTAACTGATGTAAATGATACATGAACAATACAAGGGTTATAATATGTTATATATTGAAAACACAAAGTTAATTGAGAACTGTAACTTACGTGTATATGTGAACGTTTAGAAGCATATGGTATCGCTAGTTTTACCATGTAATAGCGTTACCATATAATGCTCGTGGACATATTCCCCAGTTTACTGAGACCACACATTAAAAAAGAAATTTTCAGAAAACATTCCCTCAACAAATAATAGATCCACCACCAAATAACACCCACATACCAAGACAAATTCCTTATATAGCCAAAATAAGCAATTTATAATGATAACATTCCCCACCAGGCGCCCCAATATTTCCAATATGGCGGACAATATTCAGCATCCGTACCGAATCATATCCTGCTCGCGCTCTTCTTCCTCGCGTTGTCGCCGCAAAACATCCTCTATTATCTTCCTTTCTTCCTCTTTGAGATGAGAAAGGTCTGGCATAGGGGGTAAAGAAGGTCGCCTTGTCGCAGACATCTTTCCGAAACCTAGAAATTTATTCGCCCCCGCCGAAAAACTGACCAAGAACTATCAGCCAACCCAACGTTTTACTGTGTTACTTTCAATCCATTATATGTGAATTATTTTAACACTGCCCGATAGATTCCGTTTAATTTAACATCCCAAATAATGTAATCCATTCTTAACCTACGCTTCTCTCATGGTTGTGTGGCGAATACGCGAGAAATAATGCAGTATAGTTTTCAATATTACTTCACACAATCCCCGACTCATTCAGTGTTCGATTGGCAAGGGTCGATACAAAACTTTAGCAAGCATCAGAACGCTGCTTCTATTTCCGCCTATTGCACGTGACGCTTGACAGTGGTTATATAGATTTTCGATAATTGTATGTCATTATGTGCATGATACTAGATTTGTAGCACATTGTAACGATTTTAATTCACTACGTGACATATGTGTGTAATACAGCACAACTAGCAATATAGGATATATATAATGTATTCGTTTATAACCTTTCTACACGATAGGCAGCATACTGGTGACAGCTCTAGCAGTAGCGTGGATTAATATAAATTGATCAATCACGATGTAAATTGTAAAGGCATCTGGATAATTAGTGTATGAATAGAAATTGTAAAAAAATAAAAAAAGAACCACCGAAAACTAGAACGCCGATCGTCGTTCACATAGTTTCAAATATTTAAAAAATATATATATCTACAACTACCCGTACACTCGTTAAATTCACTTAAAATAACGGCACTTGACTAAGGCTATCTTAAAGTTTACTTCAAATTTTCCTATTTATTGATGCCGAAGGTTGCAGTTGCGTGAAACGCTCGCATTAAACTTGGCGCCACCCTCAGTAATTTCAACGTTCATCATTTATAAACGCTGAATAAAATAAATTTCCTACCTTAATAAAAAGACCTATCAAAACAAGAAGAGCTAGAAAATTATTTTTAATATATAAAAAATACTACAAATCTGACAGTGAAGGCAGTCCTCAACTTAAACAGGCGAGCACAGAAAACATTAAAAACACATAATAAATAATAATAATAATAAAGACTTTATTTTACGAGGAAACTCATTTGACAATTAAATTAAATGACAATCTTCCATGAGATCCTCAACAATAAACAGTTGAACAAGAACACCACAATTACGAGACACAATGCCCATCACACAACTGATCGAGAAATGGAACTTAACCTCTGAAAGTCCAAGTTTCAGCTGTCAAAAGGTCAAAAGTCCAAATCCTAGCTGTCTTGTCAAGTCTGGTTATGACCACTAGGCACAATGCTTGTGGCGTGTAGGCAAAAGGCATCGCATGATACATTTGTGCCCTTGAGCATACTAAATTATACAACGAATGAAATTATTAGGTATAAAGGTTTTGAAAAGTCTCTAAGATGAGAAAAAATACCATATCTGTCGACTGATTCACACAGAACTATACCTTAGATTAAAATTTTCACATAAATTATGTTAAAATAACTTACGTTGTTGCTATGGTAACACATTTACCCATACCGTGAACACATGGGGTTAGTGGTTAAAAGTTTCTCGGAAAGCTAACATTCACAAATTTGATTTGCTTTATTAGATGAAAAACATAGAAAATAAATATATTTAAAAGTTGAGACTATTTTGAAAAGGTCATATACAAGGTTTGAATAACGTTTGAATGAAAGAAGACGCGTGTAGATGGTTTTTTGCCTGTAATTTGTAAATGAATGTTAAATGGTCTTCAAATATTCCAGAGAAATTTTTCACAAGAGCATTGTTCACAATTTTGTCACTATGTTAGGTTTTCCTTGAGATCAGCTCATTTCTTTTACGTCACTTACTTACTTCAAACGTTTGGTCCGTAAAATGTTACATAATCATGTATACTGTATTAAATTATACGGTAACGCATCATGGTAAAAATGTCTAGAAAATATAGGTTTCGTTTATTCATCAATTGATAAATACATGTATAAAATGCCGAGCCGAGCATAGCCTTTATTTGCCAGTCAGCTTTCTGCTGAAATATGGCAGGCATATATGTGTGCCTCCACCCGAATTTGAACCCGGGTCGACAGATTAGACGGCAAGCGCGCTTACCATTGAGCTACGGAGGCCATATATTGAAGTGGGTGCAGGCTCGAGTTTTAATTTACAAGCCATTCCAGGTACAATTTTCAATATTCCTTTCAGAATCTTACTGAAAGATAAAAAATAAATAATTACTATAATTATAATAACAACAACTGCAACAATAATGATAATAAGCATAACGACGACGATGACAACAATAATAATGATAATGTCTGATTTATTCAAGTATACAAAGAAAGTTAACGGACCACTGTAATATGGGATTGAAAGAGATTGATAGGTTGCTCGTCAAAAAACCGACTATGCCTGTACAACATTGAGTGTCCTCGGCAAAGGATTCACTATGGTCCCCTAAAAGCTCTAACAGAGACAAAACTATGCGTGTACAACATTGAATGTCCTTGGCAAAGGGCTCATTATGGTCCCCTAAAAGCTCTAACAGAGACAAAACTATGCCTGTACAACATTGAATGTCCTTGGCAAAGGGCTCATTATGGTCCCCTAAAAGCTCTAACAGAGACAAAACTATGCGTGTACAACATTGAATGTCCTTGGCAAAGGGCTCATTATGGTCCCCTAAAAGCTCTGACAGAGACAAAACTATGCGTGTACAACATTGAATGTCCTTGGCAAAGGGCTCATTATGGTCCCCTAAAAGCTCTAACAGAGACAAAACTATGCGTGTACAACATTGAATGTCCTTGGCAAAGGGCTCATTATGGTCCCCTAAAAGCTCTAACAGAGACAAAACTATGCGTGTACAACATTGAATGTCCTTGGCAAAGGGCTCATTATGGTCCCCTAAAAGCTCTAACAGAGACAAAAATATGCCTACACAACATTGATTATCCTCGGCAAAGGGCTCACTAAGGTCCCCTAAAAGCTCTAACAGAGACAAGACTATGCCTGCACAACATTGAGTGTCCTCGGTAAAGGGCTCATTATGGTCCCCTAAAAGCTCTAACAGAGACAAAAATATGCCTACACAACATTGATTATCCTAGGAAGGGCTCATTAAGGTCCCCTAAAAGCTCTAACAGGGACAAGACTATGCCTGCACAACATTGAGTGTCCTCGGTAAAGGGCTCATTATGGTCCCCTAAAAGCTCTATGGTCCCCTAAAAGCTCTAACAGAGACAAGACTATGCCTGTACAACATTGGTTGTCCTCGACAAAGAGCCGACTATGGTCTCCTAAAGCTCTATCGGAGACAAAACTATGCCTGTACAACATTGATTGTCATCGACAAAGGGCTCACTACGGTCCCCTAAAAGTTCTAACAGAAACATACTGGTGGTATGTACGGGGGTCAATCCTCTAATAGGTTGATGTTGTTGTCAGCGAAAATACCTCCAACAAGTCATCAGGCCTAACACGCAGATTACCGGCAGCGGTATACAGGTGACGTGCACTGAAATTATCTTCTCACAATGGTCGCATGGATGTGTTGTTTATGGGTAGCTAGATAAGTTAAGGTACCAGTTTTTGAGGCCCGCTTTCAGAAATTAAGCCCGGTTAAGCCAGCCTTTGACACTATGAACCCCCACCCCTGGTAACGATCCATGCCTTCTAGCCCCCTAGTCTAGTCTCCCTGTGGATACTTTTTTCTTTGTTTTATCAAAGCACACGTTTACGGAAATCGTAAACTTACGTTCAAATTGATTTTTTTAATTATTCTTTAAAACCTACACATTTGGGACATACATGGTTTGTAGAAATCCACGACTGAATAATACAAATGTAGTTAATATTGAACAACCCTTTTATCACATCTTGTAGCTGCTAAAGAGTAATAGAGAATTTAAATTTGAACGTAACAATTTAAAGTTTCCATGAGTGCTTTGATTTAACTCTAATTCCAACTCTGATTTTAGCAAAATCTTAATTTGAGTTGAGATTTGTACTTGAGATGCCGAGAGATCGGGGCCAGGTCGTTCACGTGTGACATCAAGATACATGCATGTGTGTTCGCCTAACTGACTGCACAGTTGTCACCTTACTGCCACTGGATTGATTTCTAACGTACATTAAGGTACTGTTTTATCAAAGCACTCATGTAACTCTTAAATTGTTACTACATCACCGCACCAATTGCACATATCAATATTTCGCCCCCGAGAGGGTTGGGGCGGTCATACACGGGATTTTAGACAGAATACGGTTCTCGACAGGCGCGAATTTGACACGCCGAATGAGTCCGAGTCCTGGGAAATAAATGTTAGATCCCAGTATTGGGGAATTTAGACGCCGCACTGAAGCTGACAACCATTTAAATATGGTGGGCCATTTGATACACCAGTCCTATCAGCTCTCATTGTGAGGATGTAGACAACATGTTTGGCTCAAGGGTGGGGAATTAGACCCCAAATGAAATTGTCTAATTCCCTTGGGTCTGTCCCACAGGGGCAAGATATTTATAGTCGCATAAGGTTTGACCATCTGCACTTCATTCGACTGAGTGATGATTAAATGCGATCAAATTAAAAACAAAATATAATCCCGGTAAGTTATTATTGTCTCAATAAATCCACATTTGTGACGCGGTATGTAACGTAATATCACAACACGACTGTGTCCTCAATCTTTGCCGTTTTTGCTCTCGCCGGAAGTGAAAATAAGCACATGCACATGGTTTCATCGATTATGAAAAAAGTACCTTCTTAAACACTCCAAGGTAGCTCAGCCGCCATTGGGTGTTTAAGAACGTACTCGGAATTTATTTTCATATAATTTGTTAAAATCGATTAAACCGTGTTCCTGTGAAAATAAGGGGGTATGAAAATAATATGTATGGGAATATAACCCTGCTCTCGTTATTATTTGTTGGACGTATATGTTCCGCGGCTAAAACAGACAATACTGGTTATACGACTTATAGCATTGCCAGTCTCTGTGGAATTGCATTCAACTCCAAAACGTTTTTTTCTCCAAAAAAGGATTATAGAACTAACAAAGGGATTGGGACCAATATCCTAAATAGGCGCAAATTATGCATGCTTTCATAAAACATCAATTATTTTCACGCATAAGTCACCTTCGTCAAGTTGGGTGACTTTCGCATAATGTTTACTATTCTGACAATATCCAATTTATCTGAGTACCGCAAGTCAATAATGACTAGGGGACATAATCTAGGGGACCGGTTGAATTAAAGGAAAGGGAGTGTCAGTCCTAAGGATATACAAAGTGTGGAACACTAAATTTCAGTTTCATTATTTTATTATCAATAATTGATATTTTATTATTCTTACATGGAAAGAATACAAAATTAAAATTAAGATTCCTGGCATAAACAACGTTATCGATATGTGGTACTCCTACTGTAGAGTTATAACTTACACTTAGCTTATACCTGGGTCACAAATCACCCTGACACCGGACGATGTCCGTGTATCCGATGTGACTTAGCTTGTACCTGGGTCACAAATCACCCTGACACCGGACGATGTCCGTGTATCCGATGTGACTTAGCTTGTACCTGGGTCACAAATCACCCTGACACCGGACGATGTCCGTGTATCCGATGTGTGGTCCTACGTCTAGGAATCGTGTGGACGCCGGACAATGTCCGTGTAGCCGATGTGGGCTCCTACGTCTAGGAATCGTGTGGACGCCGGACGATGTCCGTGTATCCGATGTGTGGTCCTACGTCTAGGAATCGTGTGGACGCCGGACGATGTCCGTGTAGCCGATGTGTGGTCCTACGTCTAGGAATCGTGTGGACGCCGGACGATGTCCGTGTAGCCGATGTGTGGTCCTATGCCTAGGAATCGTGTGGACGCCGGACGATGTCCGTGTATCCGATGCGTGGTCCTATGTCTAGGAATCGTGTGGACGCCGGACGATGTCCGTGTATCCGATGCGTGGTCCTATGTCTAGGAAGCGTGTGGACGCCGGCCGATGAGTAGCAATTCATATTTCAAGTGATTTAAAATTACTCCGGCTGCCGCCGATGACCGGCTAATGTCCGTCGGGCCTTTGATCCGTTTAGACCAAAGTACACAGTCTGATGATCGGACAGCGATCGAGTTGGATTTGTGACTCAGGTATTAGTTAAAATTTTACATTTTGTTAATTTAAGATGACTTTGTTGTGAACAAACTTTTTAACACCCCCTGTATATCATCAGTCTCACATGTTCTATACATGTAGTAAGTTTAGAATCGACAAAAACGACTCTTCAGACATTTAAAGTAAAAATAAATATTGACTAGTGTTGGAGAAAGTGGATTTTTAACCGGGTCGAACCCCTTTGGTGTTGGGCTGAAACCTGGTTGCCTTGGCTGAATAATGTTTTACTCATTGTTGATTGAAAAAACTTAATAATGTACACCGCACGTTCAGTTTAAAAAATCATAAAGTTTAAGATTCTTAGATTATCGGTGTATCTGTTGATTTTTCTTTGTATTCTATTATGAGAATTGGGAATGTCAAATTGTGGGAGAAAGCAACATTTTATATGTCAGTGTATCAATAATTATACTGTAAAACAGAAATTTTCGCGGGAAATTTATGTTCGCTATTTTCGCGAATTCGATAAGTTCGCCAAAATGTATGCTCGTGAGCTGCCAAAATGTATGCTCGTGAGCTGAACCAATGACAGTAAGTCACAGAAAGTAGTTCTTCTGTCTGAAGTTTGAAATTTGTGAACAATTAACCTCGCGAACTAAGTATTTCTAAATATTAGAAATTAGAGAAATTTGAACGTCGCGTAAATACATGACTTTTACAATCCATGTACCTATCATACGATGTACATGGGTACACCATCGGGGTTTTGTGAAGCGGCCCATTCACGATCAATATAATTGTAAAAAATATTGTCAATATCAAATATTGACAACCAATCGAGTGTGAATGGACAGTATTAAAGAATTGATCAATATAGGCCTACTGTACGTAAAATCACATATTTTTGTGGATATTAAATTTCGTGTATTTCGATAAAAATGCATTTTCGTGGGGTCGTAAATTCGTGGAATACAGAACATAAAAGGGTAAAACCATGTCTGAATTAGAGAGGTCGATTAATCGCGGGGATTACATCCCGTGGTCGAGTTCAACAACGAAATCAACGAAAATTAAACTCCCTCCAAAAAATAATGATTAAACAGTATATTGAGGAATTACAGAAGTCTCTGACATAATATGAACGGATTGTTAATTATATTGATAAGTTTTATGGTCGCATCTAAGAGATTGGTAAATATACTACCGGGTGTGTTATTGGTCCATATTTTGGTAATTTCCTTTTAGGTCAAGATGACCTCTGTTCTTAGATATTGATCAATATTATAATTGATTGCAGCAGTTTACAGACAAAAAGATAATTGTCAGTACAATTGAGTCAATCAGTATGATTGAAAATTTCATTCATCGTGGATGGGCCTCTTAAAATTTTCTGACATACTGTTTTTTAATTAGACCAACCCAAGTTGTTACATTACTATTCATGCGCCAGTAAGTGTGATGTTACTATGCTATTGAGTATTCAAATAGTCATAGGGCAAATAAGTTTTTCTTTAAAAAGTGCCCGCTTTTGGACGAACTCGTTGTAATATCTGCTTATATGGATAACTACTGGCTTTCGCGACTTTTTAAACAACCCTCGCATTGGAAACTTATGTATGCCGAGGATATTAAATATTTATAACTATTACTCCAATCGATTGGTTAAGCAGAATGACGTCACGTGACCCGTCTCTGCAACCTGTCGGTGTGAATATTGGTTTATTGATCAGTCAGTATGTCGTGACCACTCGGTATATTCCGTGATCACTCGGTGGATTCCGTGATCGATCGGTTGAATACGTGACCACTCGCTAGATTCCGCACTCGTTTTATTGGACTGCAGAAGAATCTGATATTGGCCCTATACCTTATATACCAGTTCTACCCATTTTTGAAATCGTTAAGGTGGGTGGACTGCTGCTAAAAATCAACGTGCTATAGATAGGTTTTGATGATACCTTATTTTATGTTTGGGTATGTGTTTGTCTGAATGATCAGTGTAGTATTTATGCGGACTTTCCATTTTCTGTTCATATTCCGAACTATTATTATCATGATTATATTTAATGCTTCACGTTTAGTAGCGTTTGTTAAAAAACGGACTGGAAAGGGACAAGGTAATTTTAAATATGAAAACAGAATGATGTAACGTTATATAGTTATCTCTGGCTTAGAATGAGAAGGTCTAAGAACAAAATTAATATTTTGAGAAAACAAGAAAAAATGTCTGAAAACTAATCTTTACTTATGGAAAACAAGCTTTTTCAACTTCAGTTTGGTCAACATGCCCACTTCCGATTTTCACGAAAATAGGCTCGTAAGAAGCGCCATGAGAGGCAGATTCCAAATATGCATGAGTCTTATAAGGTCGAAAGTAGTACTTACAAACTTCTTAGTGTAAGCCAGCGATATGATAGTGTTAATAAATATAGTACGGAGAATTTGACATGATCATCGACCTTCGATTAGCATAATTTAACAGCTGATATATTGGCTATATTCATAATCCCGGTTGTATGTTTTCATAAGCGGGGACGTTTCACGAAGACGCTCGTTGTGTAAAACAAACACAAATCTAAAGGACCGATTTTGCAAGATTTACTCGCTGAAATTTATATATTCAAAGGTCAGGATCAGGTCAAATTCTCTGTGCTGTATAACAGGTTATGGTTATCACCACAAATGACCCATTTACATTGTGGCTGATACAGTATGTTGCCTTACTGGTTTGTCAACACAAATGTAGTTTATAGTCGGTAAAACCGTGATAGAATAGGAAACACTCGGTACAAATACATCTCGGTGACATTCCATCCATGGTCTACCCAGAATTACAGGTGCTTGGCATGTGGATAATCACAGGTGTTTGGCATGTGGATAATCACAGGTGCTTGGCATGTGGATAATCACAGGTGCTTGACATGTGGATATGACCCCGTGGGCCTCTTTACAACCCAACAAAAAAATAAAAAATATCAGATCTCTATATTTTAATTCAAGAAATATTATATAGAGATTTGAAAAAAAAGTTTTTATTTGTTGTTGGGTTGTAGAGGGGTACATGTGACGCGAGTCGGCCCAAGTCGACGTCAAAATAGTGTGACGTTACGCCATTTTCTCTAGGAGCACACACATTTACCATTTTAAGATGTTCGGTAGTGTTGTTAAATGATGTATCCACTATAATTTTGCATGGCTCCGTTAATACTGTAGTAGTATTTTTGTTGTGTTTATCCCTCCAACAGGTGTTTAACTGACGACACTTTCCCGTTTCTGACGTTAGATTGACACGGCCTCGGATCATCGCGAGGTGATCCTTGTCATCAAAGAACCGTTTATAAGCAGAGATCCACCGATACGAATATTTCCAAAAAACTTCTCTAAAACAGATTCTTCAGTTTTATAGGTGTATCACTTATACTTTTACGAAATTGTATCATATTTGGGTTTTTTCCCTAACAAATTCGATTTCATTGCGATATTTACGGAAACACGCCCGTTGTCACTCAACAGCGCTTCACGATGTTTTCAAGGGAGGCTACTTTGCCGATAACACCCGATAAGTTACAGAAATGTTCCGTATGTTACCGTACAAAAATGACATCACCCCTTATATAATAACGTTATATGATGTTTTCCGACGAAAATAGGCCACTATACTACGCACTCTGTCATATCAACACTCTACATTTCACTGAAAACTTGGGCTGGGCCGGGAAGCCCTAAGTTGGGTTACTATAGTAACCACAGTTGTGTTCTGTTTGATATAATTATACCAAGTTTTGTCGAATTATCAAGTTGGTGAGTACGTCTTATTGCTTGAACATTTATTACAATTGCATGCTTCAATCAAGCGCTATGGCGATTGTCCGGGTATTAAATGAACGACCCTCATATGTACAATGCAAAGCATGTAGTATGTACAGTACCAAGTATGTATAATGCCTAATATGTACAGTGCCAAGTATGTACAGTACCAAATATGTACAGTACCAAGTATGTACAGTACCAAGGATGTACAGTACCAAGCATGTACAGTGCCAAGTATGTACAGTGCCAAGTATGTACAGTACCAAGTATGTACAGTACCAAGTATGTACAGTACCAAGGACGTACAGTACCAAGTATGTACAGTACAAAGTATGTACAGTACCAAGTATGTACAGTACCAAGGACGTACAGTACCAAGGATGTACAGTGCCAAGTATGTACAGTACCAAGGACGTACAGTACCAAGGACGTACAGTACCAAGTATGTACAGTACCAAGGACGTACAGTACCAAGTATGTACAGTACCAAGGATGTACAGTGCCAAGTATGTATTGTGTACAATGCCCATTATGTACAGTGCTAGGTATGTACAGTGCTAGGTATGTACAGTGCTAGGTATGGACAGTGCCACGTATCTACAATGCTAAGTAAAGTGTGTGATTAGAGTATAGGAAGGGACGTAACTCCGACTGTACATTAAAGATGTCATATTTGGATTGTATCCCGTCAGTTGCAGCAGCGTATATATATCTTAGCACATAACGGAGAAACATACGAGACACATATTTCATGTCTCTTTGAGCTTTGGTGACTGAATGCATACACCAAATCGTCCATCGAGCAATCAATTAGTAAGCAAACATATAATATAATGTAACTATATATTCTCGGAACATACAATGTTGATTAAGCAAAATATGTAAAATTATGAACCTTTATAAAAATTTATAAAAAATTAACTGCTGGGTGCCTTGTGTGATGTCATTATGGTAAGGACATGTAAACACATACACATTCACATTTAGCATATTCACACCTACATATAAAACACAAATGTATATACGTAAAACGCAGAAAAAGAGGCCGACCTGCCACAACCTGGATGAGGTAACTGAAGGCCGAGCTGAAACCCCTCAGACTATTATGGGGAGTACTGAAAAGGGTGACCAGAGACGGGTGTAAATGCATGAAGGCGTGTAGTGAGGGTCTTATGCTCAAGTTATGTTTTTATTTATTGTTAGAATTTGGGCACAACAAAATAAACATAAAATATGTATAATTTTCACCCACGGGCAAAGGGTATTACGCTAAGTTATATGTAAAACTGTCCATCATTTTCGGTAAAAGAGTAATGTACGTCAGAATGTAATGATATTTGGTCTAATTGAAGTATGAGATGTGAACTTTACAAACTCACGACTTTCGGATCAGCAGTTTAATAGTAGCGCTCGCCAGATACGAACACCAGATCATCTATTTGTTAAAATGTCACTCAAGTTTATAATGTGAAGTCAGAAACACTTGAACTTTGATTAATCTCCGACTTGAATCGTTGTACCATTTCTTCGTGAAAATTAATTTTGTCGGATAAAGTAATATCCACGAGTCAGATGACATCTCCCAACTACACCAAGCCTGGATCAGCTTCTGCACGATTTTGTTGTGCGATACCGACCATATTCACGTGTGTGAAGTGACATTCATCAACTATATACTAGCATATAGATTCGACAGTGCACGATTTTATCATGCGATAACCACCATAGTTACGAGTTAGATAACATTCCCAACGTTGAGTCTTACACGATATTCGCCCGGACCAGCTAGTGCACGATTTTAGCGTGTGAGGGTCACCATGACAATTGTATTTCTTCTTTATAAATTCTTTAGAAATCTAGCATGTTATTTTCTTCCGGCCGTATTATAATGAACTCGGATTAGAGAGGCATGTTGGCATTGAACCGATGTTCTTGTTAAGGTTTTTGGGTAGCTGAAATTTAACCCATCAGTGTGTAACCGTGTCAGGAAATAATTTAATTTTTCAAGTCGGCAACAGGTTTTTTTTAAATAAAAAACCATTATGCTAAATTATACATATACGTAAAGGATAATCATATCAAAAAATGAATTTTTTTTTTATAAAATGTGTTTTATGGTAAATTGCTCAGCTGAAATTGAAGTCATCACAGTGAAACTGTGTTAGAAAACAAGTTGATTTTATCAAGTCTGCAATATAATTTTCTGCCGAAATTATTATACTATATTGAAAAATGTACATTCATAAAAATATTTGTAAAAATTCAATTTGTAATAAAGTGTTTTGTTACACATTGAAAATTGCCAATATTTGTGTCACTGTCCTGCAAAAAGTACTCACTCAAATTCAATATAAATCACATTGCTATGTTTTCCAATCTATTATCCAGGTGCTCGACTATAGAATAAAAGTATATCAATTATACTTATTCCACAGAGCACTGAATATTAAACCATGTATAACTTAAAATACTGTTTTGAGGCATTTGATACAAATATTTTTATGAATGTAAGGTGCATGGACATATTGTGTGGAGACCTCTTGCATTGAACCTGAGACCTCTCACAACGAACCTGAGACCTCTCACATCGAACCTGAGACCTCTCACAACGAACCTGAGACCTCTTGCATCAAACCTGAGACCTTTTGCATTAAACCTGAGACCTCTTGCATTGAACCTTAGACCTCTTGTATCGAAACTGATACCTCTTGCATTGAACCTTAGACCTCTTGTATCGAAACTGAGACCTCTTGCATTGAATCTGAGACCTTTTGCTTCAAACCTGAGACTTCTTGCATCAAACCTCTGACCTCTTGTGTGGAACTAGAGACCTCTCACATCAAACCTGAGACTTCTTGCATCAAACATCATACCTCTTGTGTGGAACTAGAGACCTCTCACATCAAACCTGAGACTTCTTACATCAAACCTCAGACCTCTTGTGTGGAACTAGAGACCTCTCACATCAAACCTGAGACCTCTTGCATAGAACCTGAGACCTGTTGTGTGGAACTAGAGACCTCTTGCATCGTACCTGAGACCTCTTGCATGGAACTAGAGACCTCTTGCATCAAACCTGAGACCTCTTGCATCAAACCTGAGACCTCTTGCATCGTACCTGACACCTCTTGGGTGGAACTAGAGACCTCTTGCATCAAACTTGAGACCTCTTGCATCAAATCTGAGACCTCTTGCATCGTACCTGAGACCTCTTGGGTGGAACTAGAGACCTCTTGCATCAAACTTGAGACCTCTTGCATCAAATCTGAGACCTCTTGCATCATACCCGAGACCTCGTGTGTGGAACTTGAGACCTTATGCATCAAACCTGAGACCTCTCACATTGTACCTGAGACCTCTCGCATCAAACCTGAGACCTCTTGCATTAAACATGAGACCTCTCGCATCAAACCTGAGACCTCTTGCATATAATCTTAGACCTATTGTGTGGAACTAGAGACCTCTCGCATCAAACCTTAAACCTCTTGCATCAAACCTGAGACCTCTTATGTGGAGCTAGAGACCTCTTGCATTGTACCTGAGACCTCTTGCGTGAAACTAGAGACCTCTTGCATCGTACCTGAGACCTTTTGCATCGTACCTGAGACCTCTTGCATCGTACCTGAGACCTCTTGCATCAAACCTGAGACCTCTTGCATCAAACCTGAGACCTCTGGCATAGAACCTGAGACCTCTTACATCAAACCTGAGACCTCTTGCACAGGTAGTGTTATTTGATGGCCTACAGTATTTGACAACTTTTGTTATTATGGACTGGTACTATGGTGAAACATATTTGAATAAATCAATATCACATGGTGTATTTATTTATTCAATTCATGGCTTTATACAAAGCATAATAATTATATCAATAACAAAAACATGTTAAACTATGATAACAAAATTGAATGATGAATACAAGTAAGAGATCCAGGGAGACAACTCTCGCAGCAGCTCACATTTAGTGAAATTATCTCCCTTTGTGTCTGAAATATAAATACTTTTGAGATTGATGAACATTTAAAAGCAAAACATATATGATTTAGTAAAATAATAAAATGATAAAGACATAAAATGAATAATGTAATATAGTATGGAGATTTTAACCCGATTCTCAACCTTCTATTAATTAGCATTTAATTTGACAGCTGATATCTTTTTTATATTCATAACTCTAGGTTGTATGTTTTCAAACATGGGAGGATCACGAAATAATACATGTACAAACACAAATCCAAAAGATATAGCATGACTTGCTAGCGGAAATTGATATATTCAGAGCAAAACCTTGTAATATATTCCTGCTAAAAGGTTAGGGTCATGTCAATATCTCCGTACTAAAGAATGTGGGAATGTAATTCCATCCATTCACTGGCTCATAAAACTCAGCCTGGAATGTGAAATAATATTGCTTTGCTTGGTTGGAATGTAAGAGTGAGTCAAGCGTATTAGGGACATTATTCACAATCAAATTAAGACTTAAAGGCCCATCAAGCCCTAAACGGATATTTTCAAAAAGCACTAACTTAGTAACCTATCTGCAGAATGATGGATATTGAGCATTTTAGTTGAGTCCCAAAGGTAGAAAACACAATAAGATGGAAGAAAACGAAATCCAGCCTCCAATTGGTTTGTTTACAAAATAACAAATTGTAAACAATAAATGTAAAATTTATAGTCTATGGGAAGCAACCCTTGCAAAATTAGTATTTTGCCTTCTATACATTTTACTTAAATGTGAATTTTGGCATATTATTTTGACAGATATAGTAACACTCTGTAGTCAATAGTTGGTCATTTGTGAAAAACATTCTAATTCCTTGTATTTTATTACTGGGTGAACGGAAAAAAAGTTTTGAGAGATAACATTAATGGGGCTTTAAACTCAGACATCCAAATTTAAAATGTTCTTTCAGTTCCTACGTTGGTATGAATGTACCAAAATATTCATATCAATTTACATAAGTGTACACTATACGTTTTGTAAATACAACATTTTACAAGCTTAGATTCAATGGAAAAGAACTGCTAATAATTTATTATATTTTGCAAATTTTTTGTCCAAGCCAAAATTTCAGTCTTTAAATATGCGCAAAGTACCTGTAAGTTGGACACAAGGGATTTTATTAGCCACAAAAAAGACTCAAAATGACTCCTGACTCTCTATTTTCATCAAAATATTGCGAGAATATTTGTATTGTTACTCATGAGCAAAATTTTCAAGAGTCGACTGGGGATTTTGTCAAAATTACGAGAGTCAAAATACAGTTTTCAAGGATCAAGTGGAAGCCCTAAAAGTTTCCGTGGCCAGATGATTATCATCATAAAACTATATTTAATTGGGCTTATAGCTCATATACATGTATACTCGTAGTCTGCATACAGACACTTTATTTTACTCATTCAAGGGAGACAACACTTGCAATTCCTCACATTGAATAAAATTCTCTCCCTTTGTGTCCCAAGAGCTATACAGTTACATATGAAAAGCAAAATATCATGTAGCGACAAAAAAGAAGAAAAAAACATAAATTGTATAATATAAAATGGAATGTGAGAAAAAGTAATCTATAAAAATTAAAATTATGAATGTTGTTTATGGCATAAATGTTTTGTGTCCCATTAAACAAGAAACAGTAAAGGCAGTATCCACAAAACAAGGCCCCAGATCTAAATTATGTATCAGTACATGATAAATTCAAAACATTGGAAAAACGAAAAATGAAATAAAATAAAAAAAAATCGGGAAACATGGCAACTATTTTAAAATCATGCACTTATTCAAGGACACCATGGATACAGACGTGTATGCATGTTGATAACATGGATTTGAACAGTAAAAATATAAATACATGTATGGTCAAAATGGCATTAAAGTCCCCAATTTTCACAATCATAAGAACCCTCAACCATAACCACCAACTTCAAGGCTTGAGTGCGAAACATTAATTAATGTCTAGCTACAAAGTAGCAGCTAGCTGTACAGTATTCCTTAAACTACTTGACTAACAGACCACCTATAAGATGACTTCTTCATGTATAAACAAATGTTTCACCTTCAAACTTCTTTAGCAGAGGTTATATATAATACCAAAAAAATAAGATATAATTTAAATAAGAACAAACACTTGGGCCTAAAATAAAATATTATTGTTTCCCTACTTGCTGCATACCTGCAAAAATTGCCACTAACTCTTCATTTTTATATTTAGAAATCCGAAAAAAAATGGAACTAAATTAGGAAGGCTTTAACGTGAAACAGTTGCCAAGTGGTTAGCGCTCTCGACTTCTAATCAGGAGGTACCTAGTTAGAATCTTGGCCGGGCCACTGGAAATTTCAGAAACCGTTTTCAGTGTTTCCCGCCCAACTGGAATGACTTGGTTTGAAACCAAGAGTTAATCTTGTGTGTATTGGTGCTATTCACTAGACACGTTAAAGAACCAAGGATTTTATTTGGAAAGAGCTAGGGCAGCGTGCCGGGATTCCTTGTATCACACACACACTTTCTGTCTCTTCCCTCGAAGCCCGAATTAGCCAAATAGGCAGGGATAAAACCGAATGACCACACACTACAACTGTCTCAAAAGAACTCTAAAAAGGGAGACTGTCAGTATTACTTCTGCAAATAACATTTTTTCTACCAACCTACTCAACCAGAAATGACATGCCTTGCGGGAGGGGAAACATGGAATATGTGGAATATTTTATTTTAGGCCCTGGAGATTATACATACACATTACCAAAAACCTGATTAAAATCAAGATCTTAAACAATGACACTTAAGATAAAAAAAATGCTAAAATATTAAAGCAAAAAAAAAAAAAATATCGGAAGACAAATAAATATAAACCAACTTCAGATCTGTGTATTGAACAAACAATCAATAAAATTATCTGTATGTACATCAACACAATAATTACCCGGATTTGCAAGGATCAACAATTTAATAGATCGAACTAGAAGGGTTTTTGACAAAAAATTGTATGTCTCCTACAAAGGTCGATACCTCCCGCAAAAATCATTCAATCTAAAATCCTGACAAATTGCACAACTAGGCCTATTCGTATGGACTGTTTAAGTGAAATGTCATTGAAATCTGGACAATTGTTAAATAGAACAAGCTCAGACAAATTTTATGACGCCCATCGAGAAAAATATCCAGCACAAAATCAATATGTCTCCATCACTATTGTTTACGGGATATACAGGCAACTATACCAAAATTACACGAATATTTGACAATTTTATTTTATTTTTGCAATATACCAATATGTGAGGCAGTCCCTTTAAACTAAAGGTCAAAATGACTTACTATGGTAGCTGACTACAACAGTCTGCTATCATACTTGTATTTATTCTAAAACAAACAATTTCTCTTATAATACAATGTTTACTAGTTTCAATGAAATTAAAAAAATAATGCAGGTGTCAAAAATTGTCAATTGATAAGAATAATGTATTTGGAATCATGTATTTTTGCATACAAAAATAGCAATAAATATTAAAGCCGACAAAAATTGATATGCATAGAGAACATTGCCCGTGTCACATTAGCCTTACGACAGCCGTACACCGGTCTACGGTAACTTTTTGATGAACTTTTAGGAAAAATTACTGGTATTTCGTGTGAAACCATCAAGACCGCTGTAAAGCAAGACCATCCTACGACTGCTGTATTAAATATTGGTGCTGCAATCAAATTCACAACATGTTGCTTTTTTCTTGTATTCTCGTATTTTGCTTGCTATTTACAAAATGTAAGGGCCGCTCAGGACAGCTGTACGAGCATCATTTGACAGCCTTGCGATGCCTGCATTCTGTCTGAGTAAGTCAAACCAAATTAATGGAAGACCGAATTAAGTAATAAGCCAATATTATAAAATTCCAACTTGACATTGTTGTAAAACATTGAAAATATTGCACATGTTTCATTGTTTGCTTAATCAAACATATTCACTTATAAACATCCAACAAACAATGTCTAACAAACAATGTCTAACAAACAATGTCCAACAAACAATGTTTAACAAACGATGTCTAACAAACAATGTCCAATAAACAATGTCTAACAAACAATGTCCAACAAACAATGTCCATCAAACAATGTCCAACAAACAATGTCTAACAAACAATGTCCAACAAACAATGTCTAACAAACAATGTCTAACAAACAATGTCCAATAAACAATGTCTAACAACAATGTCCAATAAACAATGTCCAACAAACAACGTCCAACAAACAATGTCCAATAAACAATGTCCAACAAACAACGTCCAACA
The DNA here is from genome assembly GCA_947247005.1 of Spisula solida. NCBI lineage: Eukaryota > Metazoa > Mollusca > Bivalvia > Venerida > Mactridae > Spisula > Spisula solida. The sequence goes on along the minus strand of OX365960.1, from coordinate 3,348,469 downwards.
AACAATGTCCAATAAACAATGTCCAACAAACAATGTCTAACAAACAATGTCCAACAAACAATGTCCAACAAACAATGTCTAACAAACAATGTCTTACAAACAATGTCTAACAAACAATGTCCAACAAACAATGTCCAACAAACAATGTCCAACAAACAATGTCCAACAAACAATGTCCAACAAACAATGTCCGACCAACAATGTCTAACAAACAATGTCTAACAAACAATGTCCAACAAACAATGTCTAACAAACAATGTCCAACAAACAATGTCTAACAAACAATGTCTAACAAACAATGTCCAACAAACAATAAGGCATGGATATCTCCTCTCTCACATTAAGCACATATCAATAACACCAGTATTATCACAGAAATACAGTGATCTTCCATGTGAGAACAAATCACGAAACAATGTTCTCCAATGGGTGATAACAAATGTGTGACATGACCAGTTTTCTGCTCGAAAACGTCATGTCTTCTGCTTGAATTTTGTTTTGACACAGTAACTATAGAAATGTGATAAAAAGAATCGGTCACTCGTTGTCTTTGCGATCTACCTTTCTTGAACTGGTTATGAAAACAAATTATTAAGCTCTCCAAAGGCTCGCTAAATAACTTTTGTTTTCTGGACTCCTTTAAGAAATGTTGATCTCAGAAGACAACTAATGACGGATTCTATATTTATCAGCCACTTGCTGTATGTGGCCACATATGATGTAAATAAACCCTGTGTTTGGCTGCTAAATACAGGTTAGACAGTAATAATTATTGCAAACATGAGCTTAAAGGTGCAGAACACCAGATTATCAACAAAATGTGAAATATTTTAAAACCACTGCAATTGATATGAAGTATGTTTAAACGCAGGTATAAGTCGAAGAAAATAACCGATCAACCACCAGCTCATTAAGGATAGGAAAACCTCACCCTCGGTCACGGAAATGCAACCGGTGACTCTCATATAATAAGAAGTCTGTCAGATCACATGGTAAGGTGATGAATTATCACTAGTCACATGACCAGGTGACCGATTATAGCTTAGTTAAATTGGCACCCCGTTAACTGGCAGATTTTGCCGGAAGTGACTGGATAAATTCTGATTGAAGGAGCCTTGAAATCTCATTTTTCATTGTAAATATAGGTCAAAATATGTTATGTTACTTTTTCACCTGGAAGACATACCACCAGTAAGCATTTTTTTTATGGATTTAAGGGCTTTCTGAAGGAAGTCTGCACAGTATAAAAGCAATATAACTATTTTACATTGTATTTACTTTTACAAATATTTATTTTTCAAAATTTTAGATTCATTATATTGAGTTCTGCTCCTTTAAATAGCATTTTCATCATCAAATTGAGTTCTGAACCTTTAAGTAATATTTTTATCATCATATTGAGATGCACACCTTTAAATATGATTTTCATCATTTTCATCATCATATCATTTTGTTTTTAACATTTCAGTATCATTTTTTATCATCATAATATTGAGTTTTGCACCTTTAAAATATTTTTATCATCATATTGCATTCTGCACCTTTAAGTATAAATTTTCATCATCATATTGAGTAGTAAACCTTCAAGTATCATTAACAGGTAATAATCATAACAGACTAAATAATCAATTTGTGACAAAAACATTCCCAATAAGGAATAACAGGTATAAATAATGAAACACTTAAACCATTCTTTCACCCTTATTTCAGGAAAAATGGCCTTCTTGCAAGATCAGGATGTTTAAATTGTGCAACTACATCTTACATGTACATACATTATTATAATATATAGCACGAATAAAGGAACCTTAAGGCAAGAAACAAGTGGTGTGATACAAATAAATCTGGGTGCAATAGCGTAGCTCATTCCCAATAGACTGCTTGACTCTGTAATATGCCTGTAATAGCCTTTTACTGTTTAATACCAACCAATTCATCTCTAATTGGTTGGAAAACACTCAAGAAGTGTTTCAGAAATGACAAAGTGCACTAGACGATTTTTAAACCAGGGACCCAAGATTAATATTCACTTGACCACGGTGCCACCCTTTTCTCCTGATCTTGAAAAAGACTATTCAGTCGAATTATTTGATGAAAGAGTGGTTTAATTATTTCACAGACAACAACAAAATCAATAACCATCGTCAATAATCACAGAATCTATGGATTTACGTTCATCCACGCAGTTTGCCACCACAGTCAGAACATGCAGCACTCGTCGATCTACCGCATTTAAATGTCCTTGTAATACAATGGGATAGGCCGGATCAGCTTTCATAGACTGGTCTAGTATATTACTTAACCTCTCTGGTCCTATATATAACTTCGCTAACTTCATAAACGTAGATTTTCTTATTTTACAACATTGTCGTAACGGCGTGATAATAGAATATTCATCAACATTGGCTTTCCCAAATCTACAAACAAAAGCATAGAATTAACAAGAGATGTTTGTAATACATGTATGCCCCTACGGCAGCCCAATAGTCAGAAATGGTAAAGGTTACAAAGACCTTGACCTTTGACCTACTTTGACAGACCTCAAATCAATAGGGGTCAGGTTGACAGACATGCTCAAAGCAATAATTACTCTCTGTCTCACTATTTCAATAGTGGGTGATACTAAAGCAGGAATAGCCGAGCATAACCTTTATTTGCCAGTCAGCTGTCTGCTGAAATATGACAGGTATATGAGTGCCCCCACCAGTATTTGAACACGGGCTGCCAGATTAAACAGCAAGTGTGCTAACCATTGAGCTACGGAGGTACACCAAAGCAGTTATTAACACTAGCAGATAATTAATTTCAGAAAAAGTAGTAAGGTCAACAGTATGCCATTGTCCTGATCGATACATGTAGGTATAAATAGAGTTGAAAAAACTGTTTAAAGCCCACAGACATCAATAAAGTAAATCAATAATCAATAAGCACTGACCCTCGTCCATTATCCATGTGTATTAAGAATGAATCTTCACCGGCCATCTCAAATATCTCTGAATGATGCCTGTCCATATTACCTGCAATATAATATATACAATGGCTACTGAATTCGTCAATGATCAAACATTTATTAGAATCTATTGTCCGTATATTACTGTAAAATCATTAATATTTGTGTGGTATTTAATTTCATGGATTTCTTGGATGACCTCAACCATGAAATTAAATCCGCGAAGAATAAATATAACAATAAATATGTTAAGTTTACGGTGGCTGCCATACTTGCTTTCAAGTTCAGCCAGGTACATTAAGACTGGGTTTTAGAGAATATCAACATGTAATAAAATAAGTATTATACCTGTTGGATGTTTGAATGATTTCTGATCATTTGTGTAAATTTTGTTTTTGTTATTTTTTATGAAAATTTAGGAGTGCACAAAGCATTTTAGTTTCCTCCAATTTAAGAGAGCACAAAACATTTTATTTCCCTCCAATTTAAGAGAGCACAAAACATTTTAGCTTCCTCCAATTAAAGAGAGCATAACATTTTATTTCCACTAATTTAGGAGTGCATAAGACATTTTATTTCCCTCCAATTAAGGAGAGCACAATTTTTTTTATTTCCTCCAAGTTAGGACAACATAAAACATTTATTTTTATTTCCTCCGATTTAGGAGAGCAGTAACCGTTTATTTCCTCCAATTTTGGAGAGCATAAGACATCTTATTTCCTCTAACCAAATACCTAAAAATACGTGTTTAGATCTTTGCTCTAACTTAGGAGATATAAATGAAGACTGACCTATAATAAAATCAAACACATGTGTATCTATAAGATCCGGTATATAACGTTCAGATTTATACTGAGATTCACTTTCTAACAGATGGTTACAGTATTCATCGTCTTCTTCCCATTCTGCTTTACGGAATTTACTGTATGATCTATAAATAGAACAGAAATATAACTGTATTAATTAAAACATTATGTTTTCTGTATAATTTTCGTGTCATTTAATTTTTGTACACGGCCCATGATTGGAAAAATAAACTTTATCTTCCTTCAAGCAATTGGAGACTCATCTTTGCCGAAAACTGTACTGGGTTAATTGTGCAGATTTTGATTTCTGCAGTTTGAGCTTTATTCCTGCAGATATATTAATTCCGCACATTTAACATACTAGCAGACATTATTTACAAAAATTAAACTTGTTGAACAAACAAAGGGAATTAAGCATAATCAATATTGTTATTAATGATAACTTATCATAAATTGTGTTTCATGTCAATAAACCATCATTCCCACTGCCCCCACCTCCTGAATTAGCTGTCTATCGTTGTGTTAAATTGTGGTTTGTGTTTTTTCTTTTGTGCATGTTCTTTTTTATGCCTTTGGTGTCAGCTGTTGCTGTGTTGCCTTGAACCTCTTCCCTGTCTGATTATCATTACCTTTTTAGTCCCCTACCGGTTTCTGTCCAGAGGGGACTATAGGTTTGCCCTCCGTCTGTCCGTCAGTCAGTCTGTCCCTCCGTCTGTCATTCCGCCAAAAGCTAGATTTATGAAACTTGGCACGTCTAAATATATTTTGATTCCAACCTAAATTTTGGTTGCTATGGCAACAGAAACATTGAAAAGGTCTTAAAACCGGTATTGCTTGCAATTCTTAATTACTTGTTTCAATAGACTTATACAGACACAGCTTGTTGAACACATTTTCATGAATGAGTATCATTTGTGGCAATTGATTTTGAGATCTAACAACTCTGATGAAAGTTATGGATTGGACATGAAAATGTAGACGGACATACACACAGACAGGGTGATTACTATAATTTGATGGTAAGCTCCCGATTAATTGATAGAGCATGTATACCTAGTACTAAAAGAAATGCAAATGTTAAGGTGACGGTGACCTTGACCTTTGACCTACTGTACCTCCTATATGGACTTCTCCATCGTTTTCTATCAGCTCCTGTATCATCAGGTAACCAGACCATTAATGACCCTTCTATCATATCAATGTCACCACAGAATGAATGGCGACTATCACAGTAGTACTTACATGCACCAAAAAAACAAAGGTTTCCAACTGAAATGAAGAAGAAATGTTTGATCAAGAACTGTTACATCATACCATACTTATAGATGAGTGGTTAGTTAAGTTCCCAGAGGGTTGCCCGTAAAACTGTCGTAGCTGCTTATACGTAGGACGTACTAGTCTTGCAGGCAACCCTGCATTAGGCCAAAACAAATTAATTATGTGGTTCTAGTAACAATGTGAAAAAAATTAAGTTAGGAAGGTAAGACAAACATTTAATTTTTTAGAATTATTTTATTACAGCACAAACCGGGACACTCGCGTTTTGTGAAGATCTAAAATGATAATTACAAATCAGACGGGAAGGCAGCACTCTTATAGAAGTAGCCTAAAGGCACAAAGTGAACACACAAAAAAGCAAAATGATGTTTTTATCTCAAAATCAAAACTATAAAAAAAACAAAATTCAACATATAAAGCAATAAAATGTTTAGGGTCGGGCCAAAAAAAATAGGGTCAGTCTCCATCAAAATTTAGATATCATTATAAAAATTGAATCTGACAAGAGAAAAGTAGGTGGTGTTTGCCGACAGGTATTGTAAAAAATGTTTTAGTATTCATTGACAAGTGATCTTTAATTGTTTGTTAGCAGTCCATAGTACAGCCTACATCCAGCGACTCAGAGTTGAATTTCTTTGATCTCCTAGGGCATATGGTTAGCATTCAACTGAGACAGTCATAAGTGCGCCATCATCCGTCCTTTCGTTAAGTAACAATGCATTCTTCATACAAGACTGTGTTCAATAAACGCTTATTATGCCCCCATGGAAGCATTGTCCATAAAACTAGCTAAGTTAATCAGGGGCCATAATTCTGTTAAAATGGTGTATAGTGTAAGAGGCTTATGCTGGTAAACAAATATGTCAAGTTTGGAAACAATGCCTTATGGATTTGATGTAAGACACAACAGTCAATTTGAGTTTACCAAGATTTAGGCCCTTCAATAAATCTAAGTTCATAATAAGGTCAATATGAAGGTCAGGCGATAAAGGTGTGTGAAAAGTGTTCAAGTGCAACATCCACGCAAGTATGAAAGCTTCGTAGAAAGCCATTTTGATGTAAGATGAAACAGTATTTAGGTTAACCAGGGACGGATGGACAGGTCAATCACTATATCTATTGATACGGGGGGCATAAAAAGACTTTTCTAATTCTGGATACCACTCGATGCAGACCATTATAAGCAATCTAATTAGAATATACAACATTTTAAGGATGGATGAATTGTAACTTACTAGGCGAAACATAGAAGGTATTTCTAAGAACTTTATCTGCAAGACGAAATATTTCACTAGTCATGTTGACAATACGCCCAGTTACTGGTGGAACTCTATAGAAACCCAGTATCCTATAATAGAAATACATGTTTGTATGATAAATTACTGAGTTACCAGTTCTTCTTCTGTGATAATAGATTGTTAGATTTCCCAGTTTTTTTTTACCAGCCTAAAGTTCCACCCAGGGAAGATACATGTTCAGGTCAGCAGAATTCTGGTAAGACTGTGTCCAGACCCCTCTTGAAGGCTTCAATGATGTCAATCATGGTGGCTAGCTCAGGGAGCTGCTTCCAGAGCCTGATGGTGAAGGGGACTACATAAAGCTCCATCCCTTCACTACAATAAGTCTTATCCCTTTACTAAATTAAGCCGCACCCATTCACAACATTAAGCTCCACCCCTTCACAACATTAAGCCTCATCCTTCACTACATTAAGCCCCTCCCCTTCACATCATTAAGCTCCACCCCTTCACTACATTAAGTTCCACCCCTTCACTACATTAAGCTCCACCCCTTCACAACATTAAGCTCCACCCCTTCACAACATTAAGCTCCACCCCTTCACAACATTAAGCTCCACCCCTTCACAACATTAAGCTCCACCCCTTCAATACATTAAGCTCCAACCGTTCACTACATTACGCTTCATCCTTAACTACATTAAGCTCCAACCGTTCACTACATTAAGCTCCAACGTTCACTACATCAAGCCCCACCCCTTCACTACATTAAGCTCCACCGTTCACTACATTAAGTCCCACCCCTTCACTACATTAAGCTCCACCCCTTCACTACATTAAGTCCCACCCCTTCACTACATTAAGCTCCACCCCTTCACTACATTAAGCTCCACCCCTTCACTACATTAAGCTCCACCCCTTCACTACATTAAGCTCCACCCCTTCACTACATTAAGCTCCAACAGTTCACTACATTAAGCTCCATCGGTCAATACATTAAGTCCCACCCCTTCACTTTATACATTAAGTTCCACCCTTCACACATTAAGCGCCATCCCTTCAGTTAATTTGTAATTACTATGATACAAGTTACCAGGTGTATTATAAACAAACATTTAAAGGCAGGATAAGAAACATTTGCCTCATTGATATATTCTGTTCATATAGCTCAGAGAATTGGTCATGATCCTGACCTTTATGCATGAACATATTTCGAGGTTCTTGCGTTGAATATATAAATTTCGGCGAGAAGAGCTTCATGATACTTTCAGCTTATGAAAACATATAATCGGGATAATAAATATAGACAATACGAGGGGCGTTCAATATATAATGTCTTTTTGGTCACAAATTTTAACATTCATTGATGTCTGGAAATCTTTTTAAATTTCTGGAACCATCTACCATTCCGCAATATTTCGTGAAAATTTCAATAAAATTTAATTCCCGGATTGTTGTTTCTGGTGTCTTTTTTAAGGGTCAGTAATAGACACTGCGTCTTTTTGAGAATAATTGTCCATTAAAATTTCATTTCGGCAAATAATCTTATTCCACAACTACTATTCCGTGAATAATGTAAAAGCCTTCCATAAAAACATGATTTCCTGTACTTGATTGCCATTTTTGTACGAAATAAGATCATTTGAAAGTCGCGAAAATAGGTGTCAAAATAAGTTTAGAAAGCATGCTATTTTTCCATTCATATTTTAAATTAGTTTTATTGGTTGGAATTTGATATATTATACATGGACGTACCCCGTAGACCATCAACAATAATTTCTGGGAAGAATTTGCGAACAATATAGAATTGATATGAAGTTATTGGTGCGTGAACCAACAAGCATCATTTGGTATAAATACGAGTAGTCTCCCTTGTATTTGACCGCCTTACTCGTAGACAAAACATACTTTCATGTTCATTTTTGTTCTGGTGCAAACACAAGGATTAAGATATAGATTGGTATGTTGCAATTAACTGAATACTGCCATTTACTTTTCTAAACCACTACTGCAAAGATAACACATATTTGGCTTAAAATGACAATAAGGCTAGTATACTTGAGTAGACCCTCTTCTAAGTTCAATAAATTACTTAATTATTGACGAAAGTCTATGTAATTTTTCAGATATATAATAGAAACAAACACCTTTCAGATAGTATTCGTAGAATTCTTCTAAATACTGTCATAGCAAAATACATAGGGCATGGACATTATAGATTGAACGCCCCTCGTATATCAACTGTCAAATTATGCTAATAGAAGTTCGAGAGAGTCATGTCAAATTCTTCGGACAATACTTGCAGACAATACACATAAACTAGGTTATACCTGTCTAAATGGAATGATGCTATCTCTGAATTGTGTCGTTCATAGTCGTTAAAGTAAAAATGGTTTGGTAATGTTTCGTGATCTCTGCCCCATCTGAAAAACATAGAAAAACATGTAATAACACATGATATTTCATAGCAAAACATGTAATAACACATGATATTTCATAGAATAACAAGTAATAACACATGATATTTCATAGCAAAACATGTAATAACACATGACATTTAATAGAAAAACATGTAATAACACATGATATTTAATAGAAAAACATGATATTTCATAGAAAAACATGTAATAACACATGATATTTCATAGAAAAACATGTAATAACACATGATATTTCATAGAAAAACATGTAATAACACATGGTATTTCATAGCAAAACATGTAATAACACATGATATTTCATAGAAAAACATGTAATAACATATGATATTTCATAGCAAAACATGTAATAACACATGATATTTCATAGCAAAACATGTAATAACACATGATATTTCATAGAAAAACATGTAATAACACATGATATTTCTTAGAAAAACATGAAATAACACATGATATTTCATAGAAAAACATGTAATAACACATGATATTTCATAGAAAAACATGTAATAACACATGATATTTCATAGCAAAACATGTAATAACACATGATATTTCATAGAAAAACATGTAATAACACATGATATTTCATAGAAAAACATGTAATAACACATGATATTTCATAGCAAAACAAGTAATAACACATGATATTTCATAGAAAAACATGTAATAACACATGATATATCATAGCAAAACATGTAATAACACATGATATTTCATAGCAAAACATGTAAAAACACATGATATTTCATAGAAAAACATGTAATAACACATGATATTTCATAGAAAAACATGTAATACCCGGTGACACATATTTCATACAAGAAAGACTTGTAATAACATAGGTTATTTCATTCCAAAGAATACCATAACTCAAAATATCAAAATAGTTAATATTGTCTTAAATGAAACTTTTAAGATTCGTTATTTTTAAATGGAAAGTTTTTGTCAAACAAAATGGCGTTTGAAAATAATCTAAGACGCTTTGTGAATACAGTCCAAGAATGTGTGTGTTTTCTGGAAGGTAACACTCAATATAACAGAACACAAAAGACAAAAAAAGGAACACCAAACAAAAGAAACAGAAAAATCAATTTTCTCCAATGACAAATACAATACAACCTGACACAGTATACAATGTATGTATCATAAATAAGCTCAAAGTAAATACCTCATAGGTTTAAATACTGCCTTTGTTCCTTTATTCATTGTAATAAGAAGTTTCAGTTCTGTGCCTTTCTCCATCATTTCTGTAATAGAAACAAACATACATGTGTCCCGGATCTCCCGAAGCATTTTAATCAAAGCTAAATCTGGCCCCGATCTCCCGAAGCATCTCAATCTGAGCTAAATCTGACCCCAACCTCCCAAAGCATCTCAATCTGAGCTAAATCTGGCCCGGATCTCCCGAAGCATCTCAATCTGAGCTAAATCTGGACCAGATCTCCCGAAGCATCTCAATCTGAGCTTAATCTGGCCCGGACCTCCCAAAGCATCTCAATCTGAGCTAAATCTGACCTGATCTCCCAAAGCATCTCTATCTAAGCTAAATCTGGCCCCGATCTCCCGAAGCATCTCTATCTGAGCTAAATTTGGCCCGGATCTCCCGAAGCATCTCAATCAGATCTTAATCTGGCCCGGATCTCCAGAAGCATCTCAATCTGAGCTAAATCTGGCCCGGATCTCCCAAAGCATCTCAATCTAAGCTAAATCTGGCCCGGATCTTCCAAAGCATCTCAATCTGAGCTAAATCTGGCCCCGATCTCCCTAAGCATCTAAATCAGAGCTAAATCAAATCTCAAATATTGTCACAGTCATGTCATTGAGGTAATTTCCTACGTAGATTGGACAGTCAAAAAGGGTATGACAAAAACAGAAACTTTTTCTTATATTTTTTAACAAGCTAAGATATTATAAAGCTAGACAAAGGGGTTTTGGGCAAATGCCCTAAATAGGCCCAAAATAAGTGCTTCAAGTCATTATTGTCTAGGAACTAAATCTAGGGACTAGGAGAATTTCAAGAAGAGCTGCATACTGCATCAGGTGTCATAAATCGGGATACAACTCTACCTACAGATATAAGAGCCATGATGATATCTCTCGCTCCAGGGACAGGAAACGTCGAAGCTGTGGGTGAAGTGGCTTGAGAGTTTTGCCCTATAATTAACTAGAGCTGTCGCCATTCAGCAGACTAATATACCCCTGCCGGCAAAGGGCCATAATTCTGCCAAAATTCATCGCAGCGCAAATGCCTTTTTTCATGCACATCTATATGTTGAGGTTGTTCATCTGTGAAAGTTTGAGCAAGATCCTGCCAAAACTGAAGGAGGAGTTGCGTCCACAAGAATGCGTCTACAAACAGACAGACAGAGGGACAGACAGACAGACAGAGGGATAGACAAACAAGCTGAATCCAGTAAACCCCCCTTACAACTTGTTGTGCAGGGGTACGTATACTACTATGGACAGTATTGACCACAGGATTATAAACTGAACAATCAAAGCTGTGAAGGCGTGCATTGCTGTTTATGAGGAGAAAGATTATCTTCTTTATAAAATTTTGTGCGTTTGAAATAACAATATTTACCAAGAGATTTGAATGTATCGGTGGCCATGTCGTGTATTAATCCTTCAATCACCGGGTCTTCTGGATCATATAACACTGCATGTCGTATGTTCTGATGAAATATTTTATAATTACTCGTCTCTTTATGTCTGAAAAGTATAAACATGAATTTTTATCAATGCATGATTATTATTATACTGTAAAATCATTTAATTTCAAAGGGACAAAATTTTGTGGTTTTGGTGAAAAAGACCATTTCAAGGATTTCGGATTTCATGAAAAATGGCAAGTTAAAAATTTAAACAAATTATTAGAAATAATTCAAAAATCAAACAGATATAATTGTTTGAATACATGCTGATATAAAACAATATGCAAGTAAACTTCCCAAAAAGTCTGTCTTATATGGACTGAACTTGAACGCAAGTATGGCAGCCATAGTAAAACTTGATATATTTATTGGTATAATAACTTGTTAGGGATTTAATTTTGTGGTTGAGGTCATCCATGTAATTAAATTGCCCACAAATATTAATGATTTTACAGTAGGCTTAGAGAAAGATTTTTTCATTGACAACTCACACTGCTGTGGCAATGGATACCATTAGGAATAATTTTTTATTAAAGATTGTTTGATTAAGTCCCACTGGTCAACAGTATTTCAGTTATACGGAGACTTAATTCATAACCCAGTCACATTTTCCTGACACTTTGGCCAATCAGAAGTTAAACCTGAGACTAACTATGCTGAACGTTAAGCAAGGGATCGAGATATAGACCAGTACAATTTTTAACAACTTTGGTATGTCGTGGCCTTGGATCCAACCCAAGACTACACACACTCAAGTGGACACTCGATTGAGGTAACAAGAGTGCTTAATATAAGTTGCACGACTTGATTTACAATAAACCTTAATAAATGAGTATTACTGTAAACCAAGAAATTATTTTGCACAGTTTGCGAGTGGTAAAATTTCGTGAAATGAAGTAGCCACAAAAGTGCTAAAAACGTTGATATGGACATCGCGGGAAACTTGAAAAAGCGAAAGTTTGTACATGCGAATAAGCCGATGATCAGCAAAATGTGAAAGTTAGTACTCGCAATAGTAAATTGGTTTACAATACTCAAAACATTGCACTATAAAATGAGTTGTTTAATTCAGTCCGGAGATTATACATACGGTAAGTGAAATATTTACTGTTTGGTGTATTTTAGCTTTCGGCTAAAAGTCATTAATATTGTGTTAAGTGTTAATAGTCCTTACACACAGTGAAATCATTAAAACACCAAAACTTATATAATGGCTTAAGGCCAAAATACAAAACTATACAGGTGTGGAAACATCTGAAGTCAGTAAGTCAGTAAATACTTTATCACATTGTCCAATGTTGAAGTTGAAGTTCAATGCAGAAATGTAAATTTTACTTTTTACTAAAATATATCCCTTAATTTGTCTACCCCCTCCCAGTCTCTCTCCACGAAAAACTTTGCAAATGCATATATCTTCTACCTTATATATGTATAGTTAACTATATATAACTATACATTCAAAAGGATAAGAGAAAATCGGACTGGGAAGGTAGCACTTAACTTAACCAGCCGATCACAGAAAACATGATCGACATACCACAATTACACGACACAATAAGTGAAATAGATGTAAATATGTGGAAAGAAATAAAATTGAAAGGAGAAGGAAATAATGGCACTTGTTACAAATACAGATACATGTACTTAAATTATGCACCTATCAATATATTGCCCCACTGGGAGGGGGCAGTGGGCATACACAAAACTTTAGACTGAAGACAAGGAAGACAGGCCAAATGATTCCAGGTCCCAGGAAATAGACTATGGCTGGATTTTAGATCCGAAAGCAGACAACCATTCAAAGATGACGGACGCCCCGGGCCATTTGATCAAGCATCTCCCACTGTGGGAATATAGACAAAATATTTCGCTCTAGGGTGGGGAATTAAACCCCCAAAAAAGGAAAAATTGTTTAATTCCCCTGGATCTGCCAACCTATTGATAGATGCATAATACTGTTTGATGTAACTTACCTTCCACGATACGTGTTTCGGTCATACAGGTAGTTGGATTTTGTTCGAGCATATTTACTCAATGCTAACACCATCTCGCCAAATCTTTCATTCCTCAATGTCCGACGACTGAATCCGAACTCGGCCATTTTCTCTAATGTGTTCAACAACCTGATGAGGTAAAGTTTGATTGTACAACTAGATTAGTACATGTGTAAGGACAACTATCCACCAAATCTTTTGCAATAATTTGTTTATAAATACAGTCAAACATGTCTGGAAAGACCGTCCATGGGAAGATCAAAATGTGGTCTTTGTTGGCAGATGGGCTCTATAATTATAAACAGGTAAAAAAAATTAACCTAGCTATAAATTTGTGTATAATTTTAAATATCAGTAAAAAATGTATGGCAACAAGAGAAAGGGACCCTTGTCCAAAACATACAAATATTGGTTTATGATGACTTATTACATCTTGAATTTCACTTTGTCGTTTATATTATACAGTAGATAAAGTCAGAAATGGTTGAGAGGGGTTAATTTCGCTATATTTGCAAAGTTGGAAAGTTCTGGAAAAATCAGTTTATTAACTTAAACAATGACAGTAATGAACACAGAAATGAGTTTTTCTGAATTTACAAAATCGTGAACATTTCATCTAGAACTGTATTAAACTTCATAATAAGATATTTTGACCTTGCAAAAGTTCCTGATTGTAACCTTACAGCACTTGAACAAATATCAAAGGTGTAGCCAAAGATACAGACATATGCATGTGCGTAACATTAATTTGAAAGGTAAAAGAATAAATATGGCCAAAATGTCCCTAATTTCCACAATCATGAGGACCCCCCCAACCATAACCACCAACTTCAAATAAGGCTTGTTCATTTTGTATGTGTCATTCTGCAATTTCGTTGTCCAGCACAAGGCTGCTTCATATCTTTCAAAATTGCATGTACACTATATATATGTTGTAGATTGTCCTTGAGGTGTGTGGTGTTCGGTTGTTGTTTTCTCGTCACATGGCTCTCGCTCCATTTTAGTTTGACTGACTGAGGCGGCAGACTTTCAGGATGGGATGCCGTGTTTTCAGTGCTTTGTGTGTTTTAAATGTTTTCTGTGCTCGGCTGGTTAAGTTGAGTGCTGCCTTCCCTGTCTGACTTAATATAATCTTTTTGTGTTTGTTACATCAATTCAAGCCTGGCTATATACGCCCCTGAATATCATATTAAATAGCTTTTCTGTAGCCAAATGAGGTCAAGTATGAAAATAAGATTTGGGATCGAGCTTAATACATTAAGTTTCACTCAAAACGAGGAACTCAGATACCGGAACACCCAGGGTTACGGACCTTGTTCTCATGTTTCGGAACATCCAAGATTACACCATTGAGGCTTAAAGTATCTTGTTAAACTTGGATGGTTGCTATAGTAATCGAGGTGAACTCTCTGACCTTTAGAAGAGAATGGTGTATCGGATGTGTAATATGAGTACATACTGATAGTCCTATATTAAAGTGACATGCCGTTATATAGTATATACACCCTTACCAAAATAACATATATGCCACTTATATGTCATTTTATATGTGACTTATACTTCACATAGTCAATTTACATATAAGTCACATATATGTCACATATATGTGACATGTTAGTATTTTACATGCAAATGAGATGTATGTGAGTTATAAGTAACATATAACTGACTTATATGTGACATATAAGTATAAGTGAGTTATATGTGAGCTATATGCGAGTTATATGTGAGTTATATGTTGTACTGCCACTGATGTTTATTATCACATATAAGTCACTTATATGTGACTTATATGTGAGTTATATGTAATATTATTATTGCATATAAGTGACATATATGTGACATATATGTGAGTTATATGTTGCCTTAGATGCTAAAAATAGCTTTCTAAAAATTTATGGAAACTACAGCTGGACCCGCCGGTGGACTATGGTCATCGTACTCGTGTCCTGCAACTGAGATGTTAGCATGGTACAATATGTAACCCTTAAAGGCACTGTAAGCTCGTAGTATTTTAGTTTAATCCCGTCCATTTATGACTGGGGACTATCTAAAATCTACCTTACAAGTTTAACAAGTTTATCTCATTTCACATGTTTCCATGATATTGATATAAGATTTAAAGCAGCAAATAATTTTAATATCACTTTATTAATTCATAAACTTCATGTACATCAGCATTTCAGGCAAAAAGAATAGTTAAATATTTAAAAGGTTTATATATTATATAAAATCACAAAACTATGAAGACTATTAAATATTTACAATGGTCCAGATAAACATCACTAATAAAACCCAGTCACACATAAAAAGTCTATATAACAAAGTCTGGCAAGTAATTTTTTGACTTCAGGCGAATTCTGCTGTGGTTTGGTCCACCATGGAGCTTAAAGACTGACTGAGAGTTGCTGGTTGTGAATGTTAGGATCAAAAGTCAAACAGTGGTATCCTCCATCACAATTCTGTAATACTGGGTTCAGCTTGTTCATCAACCTGTAAATTGTGAATAATAATATGAATACAATATCTTTTATATAATAATAAATATCATTTATAATGTCCCTCCCATCAGAGACTATAGATAACGATTGTTATCTTAAGTCTCTACTGTCATAATGTCTTTAAATATATAAATGACAGTATATTGCACTATTAATGCATTAAGATTTACAACTCCTCAACAAGATGTTCACTCCATGTGTCTATAACAATAGAAACTATGCTTTATCTTATTTAAGTTTGTGATTATTAACAATTTATAAATACATGTTAAAAGATATAAAACCCTAGATATAAAACCCTTAGTTGGAGACTGTAATGCTTCTATTTGTTAATAAAACATAGGATAATGTAGTTGTCAAATTGTAAAAAGTTTAACAAGTCAATATGTATGAGTATAAATCATTTAATTACTAAATTAACTAACCGTAAGCATTCATCTTTGAAATGTTCAGTTTCTTCTTCTCCGTCTAACTTTTTATATTCACTTCTATTAACGACACTTCAAAGTACCAGGGTAGGGTTCAGCTTCGGTCCAAAGTCATCCTTATATATCACTTCCATCCAAATGACTCTGCTTGCTCCTGTAAAACATATTTTTAGAACTTATAAGATATCATTTTTTGTTTGAAATTAACCTTTATTTGAACTTAGTGTTGGTTGTGTTAAAACATCACTATTATATCAAATTATACTGATGTTAAGACATGCTATTACTTTAAAGTTAAATAAAATAATGATAAAGCACAAAGGGAGTTTTTTAAAATTAAAAGTTATAACAACTTGTAGCAAGACTCAGACTATAAAGCTAGTTCAGTGTTGATATTACAATCTGTATAAATACAATTCCTGGATTGAACATATCCTTAACACTTCTTGAGAGGCTAGGACCTGGTAATGTAATTAAATTTGACATTAAACAATATCATGATATGTGTTAATTAAAGTTCAGATTCATAGCATTTTAAAAATAAAACATAGTGTTCATTTCTTAAACAGCTGCTGTTAATACAAAACTATATATACTTACCATTATAATGATTCATCCAACTTCACAGATCTCTGTAACACTTGTTGGTTTGAATAAATATTTCAACATCTAATAATCCTTTACTGCAGTATCACAAGTCAGATGCAGAGGTTACATGTAATGTCCTTCATTAGAATAGGATTGGTTCAAAACACTTCCCAAAATACTAAAAACTAGCAATATCCAATAAAATGTTGAAAACATTGCTCATTTTTGTGAGATCTCCAGATAATGACCACCAGACAAGTTCAAACTAGCCAATCAGAAGAAAGGAAATATTTTGGGGGAAATTCAAACTAGCAATAAATCAGACAAGGATGGCTGTTATCTCAGCTTCTCGTTAACCCAGGTGGTGAATGGGTGCTATTTTGTGTGTACATTAGACAAGTATTCAGTCCAATATGTATTATCATGTTGTCTGAAAATGCACATGTCCAGTGTATTGAATTAATTGCCTTGATTGATACAATGTACCATTACTCATATTTATACATAAAACAGTAATTCTATGTTTTTTTTATATTAAGTAAATCTTACTAAATATGTTAAAACTATTTTTTCTGATGTGAACTTAAGTTTGAGATCAATGAATAATTATTACTTTGGTTCCATATATATTTGCTGATCAATAATTATTGTTTGATATATAAACTGCAAAATAATATGTTACATAATATAATTAAAAAACAAATTGAATATAAAAATAAAATGTTTTTTATTCCAGTTGCATAGATTATTGAATTCTGAACATTTTGATACCCATTGTGTGGTGACAAATAATAACCAAACAATTTTTGCATATTTGGATAATTTTTTCTCACCATTTGGACTTAGAAATTTTCAGCATATCGAAGATAACAAAACCAGTACAGAAATTTTCTAAGTTCTCACTTATATGTGGTTGTTATAGAAAACTGAATGATCCATATAACTCACATACAGTTCACATATAACTCACATATAACTGACCTAAGCATACTCTCAAACATATAACTCGCATATAAGTGACTTATATGTGAAAAATGAGATGACATATAACTGGCTTATACATATAACTGACTTATACAAGATTTTATGTGAGTTATATGTGCCTTATATGTGCCATATATGTGGCATATACTTTACATATAAGTCACATATATGTCTGTGTAAGTCAGTTCGGTAAGGGCAGGGTGTTTAAAAAATTTGTTCACAAATTTAAATCCATACTAAATTTTTTCCGAGCTTTAAACTTTGAAAACAAACACCCTGTTCATATTTCTTTAATCCTGTGCCCAAAATAAATTAAAATATTTCATTATGTTCTCACCTGTGATTATTTTAACGTTTTTGTTTCATTAAAATTGGTATACTATAAATTCATGAATTTTAAAGGATATTAAATTTCGCAGATGTTGGTAACATAATAATTTGGTGGTTTCTTTAATTTGTGGATTGAAAATATTAAAAGACAATGCCCTTGTTAGGTGTTTTTTAGGTCAATTACTCCAGGGGATATGATTTCGCAATCTTGCTCATCCTCGAAATTAACTAAATTAATCTGCTGCAAATATATTAAAATAATTTTACAGTACTTTAAAGAATTGTTTATAAATGGTTTTGTTAGAGAGTTCCCCAGAATTTCATCATAGATAATCCTGCACAGTTGATGTAGTATTTAGTCTAGAACTCATAGTAATGCCACAAAATAACTCCTAATAAAATCATCGTAGGATTATGCCACTTACCTAGTTTAGGGTTGACTTATGATAATATTTAAGAGTTCTGAGTTCCAATGTAATAGTATTAATAGTTTACAAACTATTGAACTTTATTAAAAACTTTAAGCTGAATGCCCGGTCAAACAGATTGACTGATAGTTCAATCTTGATATGGCAACTTTTGGGGGCATAAAACTGTTCTTTTTGAAGGCAATTCAATACTCACTATAGAGGGAAGATATAACTTTATAAGGTAACTTTCGTGCACATGCACACTCTATCGAATCAGTTTTGTGGGACTATACTTATAGAGAATGTTCAATGTAATTAAGGTTAAAAGTTAGGTGTCTAATTAAGCCGTATAAATTAATCAAAGCACTGAAAGCCCTGGAGCTGTTCGAATGAATACCATTCTGATCACCACGGCCTGTGTGCATTAAATTATTTACCGGAGACAAACGGAAATGGCTGAGCTTTTGTGATTGGAATGAATGCATGCAGGAAGTACAAGTCAAATAGTTTTCCTGCGGCCACATAATTTCCAGGACTGTTTATGATGTGTTTTTCTGCAGTTTGGATGCTGATTGAATTGATTCTGGTGTAAGTTTAAATGTATTAGTCCAAATAATCCTGATATGTGTAATATCGGAACGTACCGACCGATTAATCTAACCTAACCAACTACGGGTATATGTAACAGTTTATATAGAGTGGTAAGCAGTGTTATGGATATTCCGCGTACTGCTTGTCGAGAGTAGCTAGATTGATTATGAAATGGAACCATGGCCTCGATATAATTAGAAATACTGTGTCAGTACCACAGAATATGATTATGTAACAGTTTATGCAGATGAAAAAGGCATGGAAGGCAGTTAACAGTAGTGTTAATTGCTTTGTAAATACAAAGAAACATTGGAAATAGATTTAAATTATTTACTAGAGTATTAGGTTATCGTACTGTCCTATAGATTTATAAACAGATCGAATCATCTCTGTAGTATAAATGCTACAATTGATGAACTATTTTGCATGACCAGTTTACATCTGCATCGGTAGTTACGCAATATTGCTGGCTGACCGGTTTACTTTCGCAAAGGTGGTGCCGCCTAGTGGTGGCGTAAGGAAGATAAGTAGTTTCATCAACTTAAACTGTAGGAGCGGTTCTTGAAACGTGTGTTCATTTTAAATTAGAACAACCTTAAAAGTACAAAAATAATAGATTTACTACGTAACACAGACTTGTAAGCATTAATGCCAACTAACTGACGGACGTTCTAATGAAACGGTATTTATGTGGCTACAATACGGAATGAAGAGTAGTTATGTGTCTAATTTTAGCCACATAAAAGAAAATTTCAGCCACATAAAAGAAAATTCTACTTTTGTTTTAACTATTTTCAACTGGTTTGTCCATAAAAAGTAGCCAATAAGTACTCGTTTGTGGGCGCGGACGGACAAACTGACCATAAGACATACAATACAATACATATAAATACAATAATCATGTGACTTCAGGTTACCTTTCTACGGTTACATCATACATGATAGTGCTGTTTGGTCCGTTACGCTTTGCCAGTATTTCAATAACTTTGCCATTTGCATAAAGTTGATCATTTAAATCACCGATATTCTTCAAGCGTGGATTTGACTCCTGGCTTTGTTGTAACCCCTCCTGAAATCAGATATAATATGTCATTCATGACCCACTTGATGACTGCCTGATCAACCCTTGATGACTGCCTGATAAACCCTTGATGACTCCCTGATAAACCCTTGATGACTCCATGATAAACCCTTGATGACTGCCTGATAAACCCTTGATGACTGCCTGATAAACCCTTGATGACTGCCTGATCAACCCTTGATGACTGCCTGATAAACCCTTGATGACTTCATGATAAATCCTTGATGATGCCCTGATAAAATCTTGATGACTCCCTGATAAACGCAAATAAAATTGGGTTTTGGCACCTGGAGAAAGGAGACAAGCGCAGATAATCATACCAGACTGGACTATAGTAAGCACCTTAACCCAGCCCTTATTTGTGTCTGCATGCAGGCAGCAGTGATTTTGGAGAATAAAACATACGTGAAAAATGGTGTCAAACTTGTCCTCAGCAGACCAATCTATAGAGGTGAGCTCAGCAAACAGGATGACGGTGGCTATAATCAGCAATCCCACTACAGCAGCTAGTGCGATACGAGCCTTGTGTTTCATCATTACCATGGAAACAGATCACTGAAAATAAAATATTTCATCATTACCATGGAAATGGATCACTGAAAGGAAAACTTTGCATTGTTACCAGGTAGAAACGGATCACTGAAGGTAAAACATTTCATCGTTATCATAGAAACGAATCATTGAAGGAAAAACATTTCATCGTCACCATGGAAACAGATCCCTGATAGTAAAACATTTCATTGTTTCCATGGAAACGGATTACTGAAGGTAAAACATTCCATTGTTATATTTTGCTGTTTCTAAAAGAACTTTCAGTTATATATGGTGGCCGATTCACCTAACCTCAGATTTCCTAGACTTAGTCCTGAACAATAACTAACATAACCTTCCATCAGGAGCCACTAACATCTCCACATGTGGAATTTGACATTGATGTAATAATTTTATGAAAGGGTATGGACCTGTCGCGACTGGAAATTGACACGGATCACCAGGTTACAAATCTAGTGCACTTAATATTACCACTGCACTTGACACTGTAATTAATGGCGGCTATTATATTTCACTGATGGCTGCTTTTATTTCACAGATTGTGGCTATTATTTCACCCATGGCGACTATTATTCGATGTATTGTGGCTATTATTTCACTGTTTGCGACTATTATTTCACTGATCACGGCTATTATTTCACTGATCATGTTTATTATTTTGCCGATCATTGATATTATTTCACTGTTGGCAGCTATTATTTCACTGTTGGTGGCTATTATTTCACTGATCATGGCTATTATTTCACGCTATCATATCACTGATCACGGCTATTATTTCACTGATCATGGTTATTATTTCACGCTATTATATCACTGATCACGGCTATTATTTCACTGATCATGGCTATTATTTCACGCTATTATATCACTGATCATGGCTATTATTTCACTGATCATGGTTATTATTTCACCAATCATGGCTATTATTTCACTTATCATGGCTATTATTTCATCGTAACCATAAATACATAATCACTGAAAGTTAAAGACAAGAACTACAACTAGAGCCAACTCGATAGCCTAGATAGTCCGCTTCGAGTGAGGGAGGTCTTAGGTTCAATCCCAGGCCGCATCATATCAAAGACAAAAAATAAAAATGGAACCAGCATTTTCGCTTGCTAGATTCTCAGCAAAAAAGGGATACTGGCTTCTCTTCTCTCATTAACACTGGTGGCGAAGGATAACATCAGGAATGAGGTGTCGAGAGTGATTTAAATTATATATGTTGAAAAAAACTTGTTAGGTATAATCAACCTTAAATAAATGAGTATAAACTATAACCAGAGCATCAGATAGGTGGTCTGAAATAGCCTTACATCAGATAGGTGGTCTGAGATAGCCTTACATCAGATAGGTGGTCTGAGATAGCCTTACATCAGATAGGTGGTCTGAGATAGCCTTACATCAGATAGGTGGTCTGAGATAGCCTTACATCAGATAGGTGGTCTGAGATAGCCTTACATCAGATAGGTGGTCTGAGATAGCCTTACATCAGATAGGTGGTCGAGATAGCCTTACATCAGATAGGTGGTCTGAGATAGCCTTACATCAGATAGGTGGTCTGAGATAGCCTTACATCAGATAGATGGTCTGAGATAGCCTTACATCAGATAGGTGGTCTGAGATAGCCTTACATCAGATAGGTGGTCTGAGATAGCCTTACATCAGATAGGTGGTCTGAGATAGCCTTACATCAGATAGGTGGTCTGAGATAGCCTTACATCAGATAGGTGGTCTGAGATAGCCTTACATCAGATAGGTGGTCTGAGATAGCCTTACATCAGATAGGTGGTCTGAGATAGCCTTACATCAGATAGGTGGTCTGAGATAGCCTTACATCAGATAGGTGGTCTGAGATAGCCTTACATCAGATAGGTGGTCTGAGATAGCCTTACATCAGATAGGTGGTCTGAGATAGCCTTACATCAGATATGTGGTCTGAGATAGCCTTACATCAGATAGGTGGTCTGAGATAGCCTTACATCAGATAGGTGGTCTGAGATAGCCTTACATCAGATAGGTGGTCTGAGATAGCCTTACATCAGATAGGTGGTCTGAGATAGCCTTACATCAGATAGGTGGTCTGAGATAGCCTTACATCAGATAGGTGGTCTGAGATAGCCTTACATCAGATATGTGGTCTGAGATAGCCGTACATCAGATAGATGGTCTGAGATAGCCTTACATCAGATAGGTGGTCTGAGATAGCCTTACATAATGTTTCCATTGTGCAAATATTTGCAATAAAACAAGAAATAAAACAAGATATGGTGAATTATTTAGTTTTATTCAAGAATACTGCAGCGTCTGAATTAAACCTTACCTTATAGCTAGTTACTAATTACAGGGGGTGGGGGGGGTATTCCCATAAATATGTCCTGAAACTATATAGGGTTAGGTTGCAGTCTGAAGAGAGATTTAAACCGGACTCACAGTGCTCAATAAACACTTAGGCCAAACTTAAAATATTCTTTGTTTCCCCATCCCGACCCAAGCAGATTTAGAATGGGTAGGTAGGTAGGTTAAATATTTTTTTTAAGTCTTTCAGAATACTAGTTATTGGTAAAGACATACATATAATTTAATATAGTAATATGTGTAACTATAAGGTGAAAACCAACAATCTAAAATTTAGAATGTGTACAAAATGTTATAGAAAGAAACAAGTCTGTAAACAAAATTCCCCAATATTTCATAAAAGATTTTTATTTCAATTTGGGCAATAAAATATTTTGGGTAGGGCCGTTTTTTTCGGGTAGGTAGGGGATGGGGAAACAAACAATATTTTATTTTAGGCCTTATGCCCAGGTGAAAGCCTTGTCCATAATAACTACAGGTAGCTAAATTAATCAGGGAACATAACTCTGTTGAATAGTGTAACATGGCATTGACAATGTAAGGCATTTCTGATGGGATGGTGACAGGTAAACAAGTATGCTAAGTCTGAACCCCCCTGTCCTTTTTTTAAGGCAACAAACTTAAAGTTTAGAGTTTCAGTGAAAATCTTATTGTTTGACAAAAACTATTCATTGTTATATCATACCTACACAAATTATAATTTATGAATATTGTTATAAAGAATTTCATCACTTTTATAGTACATTAAAATAAAAATTACCCTGTATTAATTTACCCTTAAAATACCTCTCAATACAAGATTCATATTTCATGGTGTGTTACATTCAGTCTGCTTCTGTGATCATAAGTAAGCCTGGCCATAATGGTTAGATATAGAAAAACACACTTGTTCATTATTATTCATTTGTTTTTTTTGATTTTTTCTTTGCATTTTTTCTTTATTTATAGGCATGGTAAGTTTAAGTGAATTGGATATGATCAAGTACAAATTTGGTATGATGTAACTTTATACATTTTATGGGAAAAATTAATGGAACAAGAGGGCCCAAAGGGCCATAGGTCACTCACCTGTCCTAGTTGTTCATGAACCCCCAATGGTAGCCTCTATTGCATGTACAAGGTTTTCAAATTGTCTTATGCTTTATAATTTACATTACATTTAGACCCAATGACATATTGAAGTGATTTAACCTTGTGACCTAGTTTTTGACCCCGGATGACCCAATATCGAACTTGACCTAGATTTTATTGAGATGATCATTGTGACCTAGTTTCATAAAGATTAGACCGATATTGTGACCTCTAGTGACTATACAAGGTTTTTCTATGATTTGACCTTGTGACCTAGTTTTGACCCCGGATGACCCAATATCAAACTTGACCTAGATGTTGTTGTGATGATCATTGTGACTAAGTTTCATACAGATTAGTCCAAAATTGTGACCTCTAGTGACTACACAAGGTTTTTCTATGGTTTGACATTGTGACTTAGTTTTTGACCCCGGATGACCCAATATCGTAGTTGACCTAGATTTTGTTGAGATGATTATTGTGACCAAGTTTCATAAAGATTACGCCAAAATTGTGACCTCTAGTGACTACACAAGGTTTTTCTATGATTTGACATTGTGACCTAGTTTTTGACCCCGGATAACCCAATATCGAACTTGACCTAGATTTTGTTGAGGTAATTATTGTACCCAAGTTTCATAAAGATTAGGCCAAAATTGTGACCTCTAGTGACTACACAAAGTTTTTCTATGATTTGACATTGTGACCTAGTTTTTGACCCCAGATTTCCCAATATCGACCTTGACCTAGATTTTGTTGACATGATCATTGTGACCAAGTTTCATAAATATTAGGCCAAAATTGTGACCTCTAGTGACTACACAAGGTTTTTCTATGATTTGACATTGTGACCTAGTTTTTGACCCCGGATGACCCAATATAAAACTTGACCTAAATTTTGTTGAGGTAATTATTGTGACCAAGTTTCATAAAGATTAGGCCAAAATTGTGACCTCTAGTGACTACACAAAGTTTTTCTATGATTTGACATTGTGACCTAGTTTTTGACCCCAGATTTCCCAATATCGAACTTGACCTAGGTTTTGTTGAGATGATCATTGTGACTAAGTTTCATAAAGATAAGGCCAAAATTGTGACCTCTAGGGACTACACATGGTTTTTCTATGATTTGACATTGTGACCTAGTTTCATAAAGATTAGGCCAAAATTGTGACCTCTAGTGACTACACAAGGTTTTTCTATGATTTGACCTTGTGACCTAGTTTTTGACCCCAGATGACCCAATATCGCACTGGACCTAGATTTTGTTGACATGATCATTGTGACTAAGTTTCATAAAGATTAAGTCAAAATTGTGACCTCTACAGACTACACAAGGTTTTTCTATGATTTGACCTTGTGACCTAGTTTTTGACCTTGGATAACCCAATATCGACCTTGACTGTGATTTTGTTGAGGTGATCATTGTGACCAAGTTTCATAAAGATTAGGCCAAAATTGTGACCTCTAGTGTCTACACAAACAAATTGTGGACGGACGACGGACGGACAACGGACGAAGAGTGATCACAAAAGCTCACCCTGTTACATATATATTTAAGTAGGTGCAACTACAATGTAAAGAAGAAGAATAAATGGTTAAATTCAGATTAGACCACTATAAGCTGCAAATAGCCAATCACAGCGCAGTATATATTGCCATAGTCTAAATCCCGTATCCAACACTACTTTAGAGCAGAATAACCTGTGATTTGATCCTTTGTTGTTTTGAGTAGTAAGTGCAGAATTTAATCATATTGCTGGGAGTAAATTGCATAATCTGGTCAGAAATATTTTGTCAGTCACATGGTCTAAGTCATATAGACATCTTGTATCACTGGTTAGAGATTAGATGCTGACGCTCGACGAAGCTAGCGTGTAAATCTCATAACCAGCGATACTCATTGCCTATCCTATACATACATGTATTTATAATGTACAATTGTTCATGTGATTGATACATATATTTTCACCTGATAATTATATGCCACATATATGCATAATAATGAATTAATAAATCCAGGGCTCAGTGCAAAACTATGGTAAAAACTACATCAATTTATATAGGCGTTTACCATAGTTTTGCACCGAGACCATTAATATCATGAATGACAAAATGCTCGAATGATCTAAGCAGTCATTTAAATACATTTCTGACTTACACTCAAATAATAAATCACCTGAGCCCATTATCCCTTGAATAAAATGTCAATCTGCGTGAAATCTTTGCTCAAATATTGCTCTTAAATGTTGCTTGCTTATTGTTGAGATGATTTAAATGTAAGTTTCAGGGCTTAAACTTGGTAACTATCATCAATCATAAACTCAGACCAATATTGTTACATTTGATTATTTTAACATTTTTTATAGTATAACATTGTCCTTGGTACATGGCCCATAGAAAATGTATACAATATAAGCACATGTTTTAACCCCTTTTTTTATTCAATTTAAACATTTAATTGTACAAAGAGATTGCATAGATACATCAATAAAATATATGTTTGCATTTACAATACTTATTTTAAATATATACACTCATTAAAAGTTATAAGTACACCAAAAGTAAATCGCGATATATACAATATAGAAACACAAAATGTATGATATTATGTTTATTTTACAGTTATTATGTTTAAACATCTTAGATGTAAAGTAGTAGTACTTAGTAGTAAAGTTTTTTAAGTCTCCGTATCGTAGATGTGGGGTTTATTACTTAGCAAATGCATGTCCACAGGTCGGTTGGTAGATGAAATGTTTTCCGACCAATGACTCCAGAGCGGTCGGACATAGAACCTACAAACTTGAGGTGGAAGTTGTTCCTCACCTGTAGATGACCCCAATTGATTTTGAGGTCGCTATGGTTCAAAGGTCAAAATTACCAGTGACATTTAAAATACCCAACAGTTTCTGATCCACAACGTAAGAACGGTGGGTCCTAAGATTGTAAAACTTCACAGACAGGTTGCTGATCATCAGCAGAAGACTTCTACAAATTTGTAGGTCAATAGATCAAAGGTCACAGTCGGGACGGCCTTAAGTATACATGACTATTTGGTTGTCATGAGACATGCATGTTTTACAACCATATCTTGTTCTTTCTGTAATCTGACTTCTTCCTATTTTATGTTTTTTGGGGTTTTGGTATTACTGGACAATGTGTAGTCAACATTTCAATTAAGACATTGTTCAATAAACATTGTTGTGCACATGCATTTTTCTGAATTTGGAGGGTGCATGGTTCACTGCTTTCACCAAGCCAAATACAAATATCCAATCATCAGATATTGTTGTTATACTACTCGCATGAACACATGCAAAGAATGAACAAGCTATCATGTATAATAAAGAGATACAAGTGTAACAAGGTGGTGTACTTATAACTTTTAATGAGTGTACATACACTTTTGCCTAGGGTGAGTGCGGTCACAGGAATCCTAGAAAATAATGAGGCAACATTTTATTATAAACTAAACTGATTCACACGTAGGACTTTAAGATCAATAAATACACATGTAAAATAATTTTGCAATAACATAAATAGTTTAAGCGATATTGGGCATTGAATAAGGTGAGGCGTTTTTAAAGTCCTTGAGTGTATACTATATTATAATCTCCATATACTTAGTTATCCCACTCATGATACAATGTTTTTACCTCTTATTTGAGTTAAATTACAGCATCGTAACATCTATCTTAACTAATCGTAATCATATTCTATACCTTTGTGTGTATTTAGCTAATTTCCTCAGGGCAGGGGGAGGTATAACTAAACATATACCTATTTTTCTTAGGGGGTCTTACTGTCACAGGGTGAGAAAAATGTGCAACCAGACCGGGGCTTGAACCCGGGACCCTTCGCTTACAAGGCGAATGCTCTACCGACTGAGCTAGCCGACAGCCTACACACTCCCTCACCCATACTGTGAACAGGTTCATACCGTGACATATTTCCCCTCTGAAATGGAAATGCGTCCTGAATTTCAGAGAGTAGAAATAAAGTAAAGCACAGGAGCTGTGAAGCAACCTGAATGCCATGCCACAGTCCCCCATTGGGCGCCATTGTTACATGGGGTATATGTGGGTTGTATAGATATCTGAAGAACTCACGCTGTTTATTTCATGCTAATTATAAAGGAAATGTAGGTGATAGGAATGATGTCATTTAATAGGATTTAACCCTATGGCTGTTTATAAATGTGCAAAAACTACTGCTATGCGACTCACTATATAAGCCCTTAATTATAGTGTATATAATTAAAAATCAAATTTATTCAAAAGCACATTTTATCAAGGCCAAACTTAAAATATTTTTTGTTTCCCCTTCCCGACCCAAGCAGATTTAGAATGGGTAGGTAGAGGTAGGTTAAATATTTTGTCTTTGGAATTGTTTCAGAATGATAAGTCTGGTCAGGGTAAGAATACTGTGACGCAGTGGTCGGGTCCACTATTATGGTGTAAAACCAATTATAAAGGCTTAAACAGTCAGCTATAATTTCAATGCTAAACTAACAAACTATAGGCTATTCACACTACCTATTCAGACAATGGTTGTAATCTTCTGTGTACACATAAATGGCTACATCACTGTCACCAGATCCTATCTGGATTATAGTTATTCACTTGCCAAGACATACAAATAAGGAAATTTAGTAATAACTCTAAGGTAAAACTAACAGTCTTACAATGTCATTTAAAATAGGTACCAAATATATTAGCAAGAAACAACTCTTTATACGAAAATTAATATTTTCATCCCCAATATTTCATAAAATTTTTTTTATTTCAATTTGGGCAATAAAATATTTTGGGTAGGGCCGTTTTTTTTCGGGTAAGTAGGGTAAGGGTAAACAAACAATATTTTATTTTAGGCCCAAAGCAATTTTATTGAAACTCCAGATATTCCTCATTGGTAAGGGTTGCATCTAAATCTGATAACCTGAGCATTTAACTCATTGTCTATCCTATACATTACCTACTATAATCTCTCCATCAACTCTCCTTGAGGCTGAGAATTTTTAACTGAACATTTGGGTGAAAATCTAGCAAGTAACTCATAATGACCTGAAGGAATGATATAACATACACTTAACCGATTTAGAAACGCAACTATTTTGGGGGTCGGTATTTTTTGTATTAATTATTATTTTAATTTTATTGGAGTATAAACCAATAAATGGGACGCTAGTCTTATGCCTGGTACGATTTTGTACGAAAAAATATTTCAATTTAGCCCATTACGTCCGAGTGGCGTCATTTTCATTATTTACACGTGACGCGTGAGCAAAACCACTTGGCATGACGATTTGACCGACAATTTATATAGAAAAACGATATCCTAACAAAAAAACATAAACTCAAATTTTGAAGTGCGTTGTATACGGTGCCACGCTTTCAGGATACATAACATCCTGACGCCATCGACTTGCTTTAAGTAGTTATGTGACGTTTTATCATGACAAAGTATATTAATTGTCGTCTGTCGACGATATTTAGACTTACATAGTGTTTTCAAGCTGCAGTTTACACCTACGATTGTCTGCGCAAGGTATGCCAACGATACAAGCGCGTAAACATGATGGCACCAAACGAATGTTTTCTTTAAAGACCCCACTTCCGGTCAAATATATTTTTTGTTATACCTACAATTGGAAGGCAATGATGCGTACGATTAAGTAATTTTGCTAAAATATACATTCCGTAACATTTTGAGTAATGTTTATTATGGCCCATGTTGAAAATCGCTTCATTTTGTCTGTCTTCTTATTTATCTTGACATATTCCATTATACACTTCCGGTTACGGGTTTGAGATGCCATAGACATAAGAAATGTACATTCTTAACCATTGGACACAATGCAGCCTATGCAAGATGAGCAAAAACTTGCTGACCGCTCATGTTGACGCTGTGGAGCTCATTGTATTTTTACTCGTGAAACAAAATTTGAAGGCGGACACAAATGGCCATCAAGAAGTGCATCATCAAGCAGAAACTTCTGAACCTTTGGATTCATACGTGTTTTCCTCATAGATGTGTGGAACAACATCCTACAACACTTTATTTTCCCGCCAATGAGGCAAAGACGCCTGATTTTAATAGCAAGTTGCAGCTTATAAATACATTATTAATTTTGCGAACTTGACATTGTCGATCAATACATTTCGTGGTTTGGTTTTGTGACCATCTAAACCTTGATTACAATGAAATTTGCACATCTATGACTTCATGTATTGATTTCATTACTTATAAAATTGCAATAGAATTGAAGCACCTTAACTGACTTAAATTGACCAAAAGCCCACTGTTGCGTTTTTAAATCGGTTAAGTGTATAAACTCCATTATCATTCATTAAACAAGTAACACATGTTCACAGACAGACACATTAACCCTTTATCCCACAGTGACACAGTCATGTTGACACAATGTACTATATTTTCATGTAGATGCACATTTTTTACATATACTATATTTTCATGTAGATGTACAAATGTATATTTTTTACATATACTATATTTTCATGTAGATGTATATTTTTTACATATACTATATTTTCATGTAGATGCACATTTTTTACATATACTATATTTTCATGTAGATGCACATTTTTTACATGCACTATATTTTCATGTAGACGTACCTTTTGTCACATGTACTATATTTTTATGTTAATGTACCCAACAACTGTTAAATCACCAGATCAGATTGAGATTACCAGCTCACATACCTTTACTGGGAAACATAACATATGCAATAATTGTGTACTATTAGTCAAACAACAGATGGTTGCATAGATATTTACTCATTTAAGTTAAAATACCTACATGTACTTATATCGACTGTGAAAGTACATCTGTACTAATATAGTTGTAAATGTGCACAAAGTCAATCATAATTTACGATCATATAGTACAACATTTGAAAGACACAAAACACTGTACAAAAAGATTATATTAAGTCAGACAGGGAAGGCAGCACTCAACCCAACCAGCCGAGCACAGAAAACATAAAAACACACAAAACTCAATGCCTAACTGAACCAACCGAGCACAGGAAACATATAAACACATAAAGACACAAAGCCCAACTAAACAAGCGACTTTCCACCCAAGTCCAAGCTGTCGAAAAGTATAATAAATTATAAGTAGCTGAATGACCCAGTTTCCACAGCAAAGTTTAAAAGCTGAATAGCAAAGACCATGAGGCAGCGGTGGGCCAGTGATAAGTGCACTGGATTTGTAACCTGACTATCAAGCGTTCGATTCCCAGATGAAGCAGGTCATTATAACCCTTCCATGAAAAATTGACAACAATGTTAGTTTTCCTCCACACGTGGAGAAGTTACTGGTACCTTGTGGAAGAGTATGGCAGTACTCACAGGTTATAGGATATAGTCCAGCAAAACTAGTTTAAGGTGAATGTGCTGCTGAATGCAACTGAAAACTCGTTGAAAAATAAAAAAAATCACATAAATTAAAACTAACTGTAACATACCTTAAACAGTGAAATGGTAGCTAAAGTATCCTGTCCCTATCCTGGCTTCCCCCCTATCTGTCTATACTACACAACTGTCTGTACTGAGCAATAACTTTCAATACATCAATATAACCACACACCACGTATTGATCTCTTCTTATACTCAGGCATGATGATCATCAGTCGAACATTTCACATCTGAAAGTATTCATCATATTATGGCTTGTGAAATATTGGAATTTGTTTGGTAATCCAATTGAGGAACAAACTTTATGATGACCGTGCTATTGTTAAACCACGAAAATATTAAGCATTATGCACTGTAGATACGGCATTATTAGTATTTGACATTGTATCAGTATCTGGATATGTTTGCTAATCCATTAAATTTCGAAACAAACTTTATATGATGACCAAGCTTAATTGCTATATGATGAATATAGTTAAGCACTTCTCTATGGATACGGCATAGTATTTGTGGATGAGGCATTGTATTCGTGAATCCGGCATTATATGATGATAGTATTCGTGGATCAGGCATAGTATTTGACATAGTATCAATATCTGATCTGTTGTATCAATCAATGAGCTTATGTAGGGTGACAACAATGTCATTATGCTGTTTTTTAAATACTAGGTATTATATTTTTACTTAAAGCCACATTATCTCTCCCAAGGCCTCTTTTTCCGATGATCCAGTAAATAGACTTATTGAATTACAAGGAATTTAAAGCATGTATTCACAAATGACCAATAATTGACGACAGAATGTTAAATGTATTTGTCGGACTCGAAATAGTATGCTAAAAATCAAATTCAAGAAAAATTTACGGATGACAAAATACTAATTTTGCAAGAGTTGCTTCTCTTGATTATAAATTCTGCATTTTTTGTTTACAATTAATTATTTTATAAAC
The DNA here is from genome assembly GCA_947247005.1 of Spisula solida. Lineage (NCBI taxonomy): Eukaryota > Metazoa > Mollusca > Bivalvia > Venerida > Mactridae > Spisula > Spisula solida. The sequence goes on along the minus strand of OX365960.1, from coordinate 3,315,823 downwards.
AAACCAACTGGTGGTTGTATTTCGTTTTCTTTCGTCTTATTGTGTTTTCCACCTTTAGGACTCATCTAAAGTGCTCGGAATCCATGGCTCTTCAAATTGGTTACCTAGTCATAGCTATTCAAAAATAGCCGTTTAAGGCCTAACGTGGCTTTAAGGGTTATTGTGGTATGTGATGTTTTTGTTTTTCTGTGCTTGGCTGGTAAAGTCCAGTGCTGGCAGCCCTGTCCGACTTTCTATTATCTTTTATGATTAGATTTAATCCAAAGAATTTGAATAATTGTGTTTATCACACTCTGTCCATCACACTCACACACACATCACCATGGCAACATAATGTTGTAACAAATTAATGATCAATATCCTTTAATGACAAATCTAAAGTTCCAAATTTAACTGCAACCAATTTTTTTGTACAATTATGTTTACTCAGCGTCAATGAAAAACTACCACCCTATTGACTCTTATATTTTAAAATTCACGTTACACTGTATTAAAAGCAAACACAACCGTTACTATGTTTTGACCTTACTGTGAAGTCACAGCTATCCTATTTAACAATATTCAAATGCACACTCCATAAAACTTTTGTACTGATAGGTTATATTGTATACAATGACGAGAACATTTGACCTGTCGCTGAATTAATCCTCTTGTGTTTGCGCTACTTTACCGTAAGAATGTTTTGATTAGTTAAAATAACAACTCTGATTGGACAACAGATAAACACGGATATTCAAGGATGACAAGTCAATAGTGCGAGACTATATATATAATATTATATAAGAGGTATAGATCAACCACGAGTTTTGAGCCGTGACGGGAGATTACACTGTTTAGTCATGGTGTGTGAATATACTGGTTGGGATGCATTTAAACTGCGATGATATATATTTTTGTATGACATGACATTGTCAGTATCGATGGCTCAATCGGTAGAGAGCTTGATTTTCAGCCTAAGACATGCGGGTTCAAGTCCAGATATCTCCACTTTTTCTCTCAACTACATTTTTTGTTTCTTTTTCATCAAAAACATGAAGACATTGTTTCAAAGTCATTTTATTATTATGACTTTTCAATCTACATGCAATGGGTGTTCATGTTTCACTGTTTTTATTTCTTTCCACGGACCTATTAATTTACCTTTTACTGGATCCAATACTTGTGTCAAAGATTTTCGACTTGGTGTATTAGTTGGCAACCCGTCAGTTGCTAATATAAACCTACCCTTTTAGGGTGAATAAACATTGCTGCATAAATTAGTCACGGCTCAAAAAACATGGTTGATCTATAACTTTTTAGTGATTCCCAGTATATATACAGAAGTGGCCAAATAACAACAGAATTATCTTTTACAGTGTAGCAATACCACGTGACTTTTGACTACAGTTACAAGAAGAAATGTGTAAATATTGGAAAATAAAATAGCCATAAGTATTTTATTTCTTTGTCGATTTCTATGTAATATACGCTTAGTGGACAATTATTTGCTTTCCATGAAATATAAAATCTTTTTCAGCGGCTGTGCCGTTTTGTCCATAACCTTGTGAAACCGGGGAACCTGTAGGTTTTACAGGGTAATGGAAAAATCGGTAAAACTGCTAAAAAAGATATTACATTTCACAGAAAGTACATACTTTTTCCCTTAGTGTGGTGTATATTGTTTAGAAATCGACGAGAAAATACAATACTTATGGCTATATTTGTGTTCCAATGTTTACAAAATTCTACTTGTAACTGTAGCCAAAAGCCACACGGTATTGCTACCCTGTTTTAAAGACAAAATTAATTAATAATATGACGCCTCTGAGAGACTTCAACACATCAACAGCCAGTGAGGGAATATAGACCTGCAGGCTTTATAATAAGTGTTATTTAGTATGTAAGAAAAACTGGTATATCGGCTGTTTTACGACAGTTTTGAATACAGACGTGTACAAACCACGAAGGGCCGGAGGCCTGATTGATTGATGACAGAGCACCTGAACAAAAAACTGTTGTTAAATAAACAGTATACCACGTCATTTGAATATTTCATTTTGATTTTCTAACAGTCATGTGTGTGTTGTGGCCTAGAGGTAGGGTGCCCAATTTCAGGTCCGGGTCTGATCCCCGTCTGCGCCACTTGTCAATTTCTATGAGCAAAAGAATAACCTATATTTCTTCATTTCACCCAGGTTCAGTATGAATGGTTACCTGAGAGGGTCGAAAGCCAATATTTTTAGGTGGACTGATAAATTATTTGTTGGCACCTATAGTGGGGTTCAAACTCCATACTTAACAGCACCATTGCCAAGAAATGCCATGTGAAAGTATTAGAGCGCTCAGCTATTGCAACAATCCAGGGACTCAAGAAAGGCTGCACAAATAACAGGTATCAACATAACTACATCACACTACACCAGTGGGGAGCGGTGGCCTAGAGGTAGGGCACGCGCTTCGGGATCGAGAGGTCCCAGGTTCAACCCCGTCTGGACCACTGCTTTATTTCTCTGAGCAAGAATAATCCACATGCTACACTCGACCAAGGTGTGAATTTGTACCTGTGAGGGCTGTGTCTGAACATGTTTGATAGTCCTGGGTGCCGCAGATCGATGTTGGCTGCACACCTACCAGGAGAGAAATAGTCTCCCCTGGGAGACTTGAACGCAGGTTTCCATAGGTAGCCCTATGACAAAGGGAAGTTAAAATGTCAAAGGGTGGCTGAACTGCTGACAGCAGCCCTCGAAAATTGGTAGCTTTTTTTTTTTAACTTATCATATAATTATAACTAAGTAATGGATGATTATGTGAATAACAACATTGACTATATTCTGTATGTACGTGGAAGACAGCCTTGTTTGGTTTTATTGTACATTAGAACCTCTTTGTATAGCAATCCTCTGTAGAGCAACAACCTCCCTACAACAACACTGTCAAAATTTACCTATACTGATAATTTACTATAAATCTAACCTCTGTAGAGCATCAACCTCTAAACAACGACCAATATTTGCAGCTCCAAAAGGGTGTTGCTCTACAAAGGGTGTATGGTACATGTTGCTGGCTTAGAATATGAGAAGGTCATAAGTATAAAATCAATATTTTGAGAAAACAAGAAAATTGTCTGAAAACTACTCTTTACTTATAGAAAAACAAGCTTTGGTCAAATGACCACTTCTGATTTCCATGAAAATAGGCTCATACAAAGCGCCTTTTGATGCAGATTTCACATATACATGAGTCTCATCAGGTCGTAAGTTACGCTACTTACGACTTACAATATATATAACCATAAGCTAGCCAAGATTTTGGTGTTAGGAGCTGGTGCTTAAATGCTGACATGTTCCTCCATGAGCAACAATTACACGAGTGTGGTGAGCTCTAAAAAAATGCATTGTTTAGTGTAAATCACTTAATTTTCGTGTAACTTTTATTTCGTGATTTCCCCAAAATTTCAAGATTTTTCGGTTTGCGAGAATTTTAAATTTGTGTCATTGACAATGTCCAATTTCCGCAATTTTCGTGAGAATCTCGATTTCACGTGTCAACATCATCGCGAATATTAGCGAAAATAAAACTTTCGCGAAAAAAAAGGGATTAACAGTATCTGTGAAGCATGCATACAACTCCAGGGAGTCTACATATCACAAATAAGATATTGAAGTTGAAGAACTGGTGAGGTTTCCTTTGAATGCCCTTAAAGGTAGATGTTGGTAGAACCACAGGAATTTGAAGTTCTACCAATAAAATATTATACAAGTTGGTCCATTACACATCACTCTACATACATATATATATATAATAGAAGGAACGTAAAGCCTCCAAAAGGGCTAACAAAATAAAAGATACAAGCAATCAAGTTAGCTCATTTGACGAAGAAAACTTATATGTACCAAATCTAATCGACAATCAATATATTTTCCTGAATTTATGCAAAATATTCGTGATTTACTTCTCAAAGTTCAATATATAGTACATCGTCGGTGCCATGCGGTGTCGTCACAAACTACACCAGGGGTGGTATTAAATATAGATCTTACTTGACTTAAGGATAAGGACAACCAATCAGATCACACCATATTAAACTATTGGTCAGAAACAGGTGATGTGATTGGCTATCCTTATTCTACAATTAAATAAGATCAATATAGAATACCATCCCAGAGCTGAGTTTTTATATGGGAAACCCTGTATTTTTCACTCAGGGTCAGTTGATTTTGTTGTTTTTAACACATCGGACCACTATTTGCGCACGATAAACTTATGCAACGATCCAAGTGAGTAGCTAAGTCAAGGCAGTGAGTACCCGATCCCCTTAAATGTATTTAATATTTGTCTGAAAGCATGGTTTAGTGATGACACCGAATTGCACCGACGATGTACTAGATATTGACATTTCGTGAAGGAAATAAGGAAATTCAATATATCTCGTAATATTAGACGAAAGTGAATATTTTCGAATGCATGAGGTACATATTAATATTCTTCGTCGAATGACTTAACTTGTATCTTCTATTTTGTTAGCACAGGCTTTTATTGAAAGAACTTCAAATTCAAATTCCTGTGGTAGAACAAAAGAAAGTCCATACTACAACTTTTAACTTGTACATGTAATCGTGATGTTTTTATATTTTCTGTGCTCGGCTGGTGATTGAGTGCTGCCAATTCCCTGTATACAGGTTTGACAATATCTCATATAAGCAAAAAGCAGGCTTTACACTAGCTTCTGAATCTTAAGGGTCTTTTTGATACTTCTGACTAAATTTTACCACTTTATAAGCAAAATACCCATGATTTTAGGAGAAAATGACCCTTCAAACCAAAGTCTTGAGGGTCAAACTGTGGCTTTTTGGAAATTTCAAGGGTCAAAACTGCTACGCCCGAGTCAAACGAAACCCCTTAAAAAGATAATGAAATATGAGACAGGAAAGGCATCAGTTGATGTCAACTGAGACGGTGAATACAGAAAACAGAAACAACACAAACTACAGGCATGATGTGCCAAACACAAAACTACAGGCATGATGTGCCAAACACAAACTACAGGCATGATGTGCCAAACACAAAACTACAGGCATGATGTGCCAAACACAAAACTACAGGCATGATGTGCCAAACACAAAACTGAACGATAAAATAAATCTACCGGTAAACCGCTGCAAGTCCTTGAAGGAGTCCTAAATAGTTTATGAATCACTGTAAAATGGTATAATGACTTAAGGCTCTCAAGGTACGGAAATCATTATAAATACTGAAGTGTATTGTTATATTGCAGTAAGGAGAAATTGCTGTTAATTGTTTATTAATATACTATTACTATGCCAGTGCAGATAGAGTGCTCGATGACTGCACTGAAATATGTCCTATTTAATTTGTCGAAGGCCGTTTAGATTTTATAAGTAAATTCAGCACTTGGTTGGCAGCTTAGCAGAAATAACGTTATTTGAGAGCTGCAAATAATGGCAATTGTACAGAGGTTGTTGCTCTACAGAGGTTGTATATCAGCTTAGGAAATTGTTATTGACAAGTTGCTACTTTACAGTGGTTCTTAGCTGTAACAAAATAAATTCTCATTATTTTCTAATTTTGAGGTCTTATTAATGATATGGTCTAAAAGGGTGGTTATACAGTGTGATTCTTTATTGGAGTACGTAACATCCACAGCTTATAAACCTAATCATTGTATGACTTATTGGGAGACTATATAATTCAACTTGTATGACTTATTGCGAGCAAAAGCATCAGTGATTTCCTCTCACTGTATGACTTATAGGGAGACTATACAATTCAACTTGTATGACTTATTGCGAGCAAAAGCATCAGTGATTTCCTGTTACTGTACTATACTATTCAACTTGCATGAGTTATTGCTAGCAAAAGCATCAGTGATTTCCTGTTACTGTATGACTTATTGGGATACTATACAATTAAATTTGCATGACTTATTGCGAGCAAACGCATCAGGGATTTCCTGTCACTGTATGACTTATTGGGAGACTATACAATTCAAAGTGTATGACTTATTGCGATAACAGGAAGTTGACTCGTTTATACACTGTGATATTGACACCTGTGGGAAGTTACAATTATATACACTCGGCAAAACTTATAAGTACACACAGCGTTTTTTCGCTATAACTTTTTTATTTTTTATTATTTTTGCATGAAATATTGTGTACATTGTATTGACTATCAAAGGACTGGTTAAATACATTTTTCTTTTCAAAATTAAATACAGCGGTCCATTGAACCATGAAACGTCAAAAACCGTAAAATGGCCGTGAAATTGACGTGTATGTGCAAATTATTTTCATGTAAGGTAAATTTGAATTTTATATTTATTGTCAAATTAAAAAAACACAAAATAATTCGATTTTTCAAACAACAACATGGTGTTTTTTTACTTTTAAAAATATTTTTTATTGTTATGGTCAAGGGGGGTTAACCATGTTTCAAATTGCATTTTTTATCAGAAGTCGATATTTCTAAACCTAAATTGGGCTTGTTCCTATCATTGTTTTCTTTATTACTGTGTCCATGATAGAAACATAGACTTGAAACCGTACTGTATCAGCGCAGTAATTCCAATTACTTTACTATGTACTTTATGGATATGTGCACTTAGGTTACATGGGAATGAAAATAAACACTGCCATAAAAGCAGCTTTAGAGTTTCCAATAGTGACCTTACATATGTTAATTTTTCGGCAACTTCCCCTTCCTAGATTTTTCTAGACTTTTGATATGTTATTTGTCAATGTTTTCTGATGCCAAAACAGTCAAATTTATTTCTTTTGCAATTTGTTTGAGGTTAAGCCTATTTTTACTGTAGAATGACTGGACTATATGTGCATTAGCAACCTGACAATCGCCCGATGAACACACCGCATTATTGTGTTTTTTTAGATTCTGCTGTTGGCATCATTAATTTATTCTGTTTGTGACAATTTAAATCAGATGTTAAAAACATCGATTGTATTGTAATTCTACATATCCAATCTACATATGTTGAAATGTTCAGCACAATCAAACACGCATTGACCGAGCTATGGGCAAATAAACAAGTGTGTACTTATAAGTTTTGCTGAGTGTATGTTGTATGTAAAAAACAGATTAGTCCAGGAGCCAGATTTCAAAAGAGGCTTAAAATGGATTTTCATTTACCCCATCTGGTAGAAAAAGTCTGTTGGTATTTTCGAATAATATAGACATTCAGGCTTTAGAAAAAGGTGGATGCCAGATCTGAAAGTGGTGCAGATTTTTTTAACAGGGGCAACAACTCTTGCTATCCAAGAAATTTACGAAACTACCCGGTAACCTATTTTCTAGTGTGGAGTTTTTGTTTATATATGTATTGCCATATATTTGCATGGATATTGTTTATTTGATAATGTGCATCAAAAGTACATACAACACGGACCAGTTTGAGGTCAAGGTCAAGGTCAGTGTAAGGTCAAAGTCAGAGAAATAGCTAAAAACGAATATTTGCACTATATTTTTCTTTGTATAGCATGTGTTTTCAATTCAATTTGGTTATAAAATAGATAGTTATGTTCGTTAGTACATATTCTGTCATTATAGCCCATTTGTTTGATTCAAAATATAAAAATATTGTCAAAACAGCCATTTTATGCAAATGCATGTTGGCCGAAATGGCAATCTTACGAAGACCCCTGGCATTCTGTGATCTGGTGTGATTTTTTTGTTTATGTATGTAGTGTCTTATATTTACATTTATATTATTCATATATCAAATGGACATACACCTAAGACAAATGTGAGGTCAAGGTCAAGGTCATTTCAAGGTCAAAGTGACCAAAATAGCTGAAAAAAGTAAAAAATAAGATGTCCATTCCATTTTTCTTAATATAACATGTGTTTTGAATTAAATTTAGGTTATTAAAATAATAGTTGTGTTGTTAAGTAAATATTCTCTAATGATAAGCCATTTGAATAATTCAAAATGTATCATTTTTGATAAAAACCCAGTCATTTTATGCTTTCCGAGATGGCATTCATACGAATATTATGACCTTATGTGATTAGTTTGTTTACGTATGTTATGTCTCACATTTGCATGGATATTATTAATTTGATTAAATTCATCAAATGGACATACACCTTAGACATATTTGAGGTCAAGGTCAGTGTCATATCAAGGTCAATGTGAAAATATTAGCTAAAAAAGTACAAATTGATATTTCCGCTCTACTTTCCTGATTCTCGCGTATGTTTTAATTCAATTTTGGATATGAAAGAGATAGATGTAGTGGTTAGCACATATTTTCTCACTATAAGTTATTTGTTTAAAAAATATATGTTAAAATTGGTAAAACTGCCATTAAACGCAAATGCATGCTGACGGAGATGGCATTCTTTAATTGCTAGCTGCTTTCAAATATACTTGTATTCAAATATTATTTTTATTTCTGTCAGTATTATTGAATATTAGTATGAACATTGTTACATTGTCTTACACTTAAGTGGATATAAAATGCTGGCCACTTCAAGGTCAAGGCCAATGTCATCTCAAGGACAAGTTACAAACGCTTTAACAATTCAAGTTTTGTCTCATTTGTTCGTTACATGTAATATGAAGCACTTTGTACACTTTATTTTGTTTCTTGTTTGTATATTTAGGTGTGTAATTATTTTAGCTGGGAACATTATGTCACCATCTTTGATGAGGGGGTATGCTGCTTTACACACGTCGGTCGGTCTGTATGTCGGTTATGAAGATCACACGGTTTCTGAGTAATACCCTACCGATCCTTTGTACTAGGATCCTCGCCCTTGACATTCTGGACCTAAGATCTTCAAATTTTATAGAACAGTAGATGAATTTCATTGGTTATGAGGTCAGTAAGTCGAAGTAATGGTCTCTGAACCTCTTAAGGTCTGATATGGATGTGTCGGTACTAGATGCTGGTGTGTATCCGATGGGCCTTGGCTGACTGTACACGATGGTGTTGAGTATCTCACAGGGCCTGGAATATCTGCATTTAGCGGCGATTGGTAACCCTACTGATCTGGTATATTTGGCTGCACTGGGTGGTGATCCTAGAATAACTGTACAATGTATTAGTGAACACCCAATAGGGCATGGGATAGCTCTACACAATGATAGTGAGTACCCTCATAGGTCATAAGTACCTGTACTTTGCCGTGACGCATCTCCAATAAGGCCAGGCATGGCTGTACTAATAGGTTGTGAGTATCCCATTTGGCATTCTATAGCTGAACCCTGTGGTGGTACGTAAATTCCAGAATGCCTGTACCAGTGATAGGTAGGTACCCCACTAAGTAAAGTTTTCATTGTGATAGGAGAACATATGGATTTGATAAATAGGTAGAGAAACTGTTAACTTACTTTTTTACACCCTGTTTATACCAGGCTTTGTTAACTTTCACGCAGTATCAAACAATTTTAGTCTCTAATGCGATGAATGGCAATACCAGTCCATGTAAAGTACTCAACACGACTTTGAATAGCTGTACTTGCCAATGGTGAGTACCAAACATGACGTGTGAGTGACTCTACTCCGATGTTGGGACCACTCCTTACGACCTGGTATGGTCGCAAATGCGGTATCTATTGGGCAGGGCCTTGTGTGTCTACCCTGTGTTGGCAAATACCTTTAACGGTCTGTGAAGGCTGCACTTGGTTGTGATTAGCATCCTGTAGGACCAGGGACGACATAATTATGTGATGATGTGTACAAGACTTTCGCTGTTTCATGGCTTCTAGAGTATTATATCGTGGTGTATACCAAAATACAGCCTTAGATGCTCATACTCAGCGTTGGTACTACTTAGTCTGTGATGACTACCTGTATATACAGTGGTTAGTGATGGTTAGGAACTGGGGTTGCACGAGTATATTCCTTAGGACCCGGTTTGTCAGTACTTGGTGATGATGAGTACCACAAAAACTTGGTGCGTTTGTATTCAGAGGTATACAGCTATGCATGTTTATACTCTGTTCTGTTGGTTACCAAACAGGGGCTTATAATTAAAGACGCATTCACTGTCAAAATTACTGATCTATGTAGTATGTATCCGATTGACATGTGATAGCTGCAATCAGTGATGGTTACGTGTCCGGTTTGAGATGGATAAATTATTTAGTGATGAGTATCTCATAGGCATGGAGTGGATATACTTAGTTGTTTTGAACATAAGTATCTAACCTTTCCTTCGGTGTCTTTACAATATAGTGATATGGTGTATGTAACAGATATGGTATAGGTGTATTCTTAGGTATTATTGAGTACATTACGGTCTGGGATGATTATATTCTCATTTGGTAAATACCTTCTTTAGTATAGGATGTCTGTACATTACAGTGGCCGCGAGTGGCATATGTTCATGAGATGCATATTCCTTGCAGTGATGTTTACCCACATTCTGCTTCTGATACCTGTACCTTGTAATGATGCGTACCACATAGTGTCTTTAATGTATGTACCCTGCATTGGTGTTTACCACATAGGCCCTGAGATGTCTGTAGCAGCTGGCAGTTATTTGTACCGCATAGGGTCTAAGATGCATGTACTTGGCATTGATGCTTACCTCATTGGGCATATGACTTATATACTTACCAGTGATATCCTGTAGGGTATGCATGGCTGAATTATGTTATGGTGAGTATCACATCAGGCCTGATATTTCTGCACATTGCAGCTGTGAATATAACATTGCCCAACGGGATAGTTGTATTATGTTCTGGTATGCACGCCATTGGGTCTGCGTGAGTGTTTCTAATAGTAACAGTGTTCTAGATAGCTACGAATAGAAGATGATAATGGGTTTTCTCAAGGGTCTGGGAATCCTATATATACTTAGGTTTATTGATACATGTAATTTGTATCATTACGCATGAGACCCCCTCTGAGTCAATGGTGTATATAAAGGATTAACGGCTGTTACAAAAACAGATAACTGATTGTTTTAACATTATGAGTAGTGTATACATGCGTGGACTTCATCACCTGGTCGTTTAGTCAGGTTCATGTAAGCCAATTGCAATTTCATACAAAGTGAGGCAAATCAAAATTGCATGTACAATAAAATGTACTGTTGACCTAAGATGACATTGATCATGTCAATAATTAAGGGAACATTCTACAAATAATATAAAGTCCATACTATCTATACAAATATATGATTACATCATTATAAATATATGTCAATTTTGAATGAAAACGACTAGTTCTACGAATGCAACATGCCAACACCCTGATACGTAAAAAAGCTAGTTTAATAACGTTTTTATTTAAATAAATAACTTTAATTATAATGAAAGGAGACTATGTTCAAACCCACATATTTATTACTTCAATAACCAAACTTTATTCAAAACCTATGCCAGAATAAGAACAATAGAGAGGAAATATCAATGTTTAGCTATTTTTCACATATTGACCTTGAAATGACCTTGACCTCAAATTGGTCTAAGGTGTATGTCCATTTGATGAATTTAATCAAATTAATAATATCCATGCAAATATGAGTCACTACATACGTAAACAAACTAATCACATAAGGCCATAATATGCCGGGGATTTTCGTATGAATGCCATCTCTGAAAGCATAGAATGACTTTTTTTCAAAAATGATACATTTTGAATTAATCAAATGTCTCAGCATTAGAGAATATTAACTTATCAACACAACTATCATTTTAACAACCTAAATTTAATTCAAAACGCATGTTATATTAAGAAAAAAAGAGAGTTTTACTTTTTTCAGCTATTTTGGTCACTTTGACATTGAAATGACCTTGACCTTGACCTCACATTTGTCTTAGGTGTATGTCCATTTGATGCATATAACCATATGAATAATATTAATGTAAATATAAGACACTATATACGTTAACAAAAAAATCACACCAGATCACAGAATGCCAGGGGTCTTCGTAAGATTGCCATTTCGGCCAACATGCATTTGCATAAAATGGCTGTTTTGACAATATTTTTACATTTTGAATCAAACAAATGGGCTATAATGACAGAATATGTACTAACGAACATAACTATCATTTTTATAACCAAATTGAATTGAAAACACATGCTATACAAAGAAAAATATAGTGCAAATATTCGTTTTTAGCTATTTCTCTGACTTTGACCTTACACTGACCTTGACCTTGACCTCAAACTGGTCCGTGTTGTATGTACTTTTGATGCACATTATCAAATGAACAATATCCATGCAAATATATGGCAATACATATATAAACAAAAACTCCACACTAGAAAATAGGTTACCGGGTAGTTTCGTAAATTTCTTGGATAGCAAGAGTTGTTGCCCCTGTTAAAAAAATCTGCACCACTTTCAGATCTGGCATCCACCTTTTTCTAAAGCCTGAATGTCTATATTATTCGAAAATACCAACAGACTTTTTCTACCAGATGGGGTAAATGAAAATTGAAATTCTCGTCACCAGCTCCTAGACTAGATCAATTATATACAAATACAGGCCTGTATCCACTCAGAGGCAAAACAAAGTCCTTGCCTCTGTGAAAATTTGAGAATTGACCATACTAAGCATGTTTTTGGAGGAAGAAACCACTTAAAACATGTAACCTAGAAACCATTTATCTCAGTGTTTTTATTACTCCGGATACGCCCCTGAAACTAAAACAGAACACACCCGCCTCTCGAGCCATATTATTTGCACATACACTGTATAACTAAGCATGTAGTCTTACAAGTAGGCTTTCACATATAACTCTATATATGAAAACTAATATTAATACGTTAAAATGTGGACCACATTTCACAAATAAATCATCTATGATTTAAATAACTTTTTAATGAAAACATGCCGCCTTCAAGTTTTGTACGATCGTATCTATAGATGATCAATATATATGCATATCATTTGCACATAAAGTCCCCAAGTGTAGTTAAAACAAGCTGTATATATCTACTTCAAGCTCAATATACATATCTACACGTTACATTATATCCAAGTTGTAACCAAAAAAAAAATACTGTAATAATGTACGATTTTTATCATAATATACATGTGTATGTCATATACATGCGTATGTCACATAACATATGAGTCAGACCTGTCTTATAACTTGTATATATATTATTGTATAGTTTATAGGTTTGTGCATTCATCTATCGTATTGACATACAATACACCCAATCATTCCATCAGAGACACGTATAAGATTCATTCAAACGTACTAAATAAATCAAATGTATACTTAAACCTTAAGTCAAACTTTAAAAAGGTTTTAAGTTACAAATACCTTAAGACATAACATACATGTATGCATGCGCGCGTGTATTATACTATAGAAATAAACATAATTTTATTTACCTTTATTGTATAGTAAACGTGTGTATGCAGACAATCCACTTCTCAATAAATTAAATCATAATTCATATACATGACTTATTTTAACCATACACTACTATAACACAACTTCACCCAGGACGTAGTTTATTACTATATTTAGTAACATGCTATGCCCCGTGGTGATCGTGGGAAATGCACGGCTCAGTTACGCCCCTTATATATCCTAACGCACCGTAGTATGATCAATGTGTGGTCAAACAAGTCGGAGAGTCGCACCGGGCGTATACCACCCCTTAAATGTTTTCTTTCTATTTAGAAATGTCGCAGCGTACGGATTGTATACTAAATATTCCAGTCACATTGAGGAGTTCGCCTGAATTACCCCGACAATGTGCAAACCTGCACTGGAACTAGTAACAGGCAAAAACTATGATCTTTGTTCACAGGATATTAATTGACGCATGTTATTTTCACGTCTTGTGGTTGCCTTATATTCCATACGAAACTATATGTCTGTGAGATGTAAGGCATGTATAAACATACTTGTAAATAATATGAGTCAACACCCCGTGTGAATATAGTTAAACAACACTCAGTACACATTCCATGCAGTACATTTATGTAGTAATAAGTATAGTGTGCCCAGGATAATGTGATATTTACAAACATATATGAATCGGTATAGTCAACTGTTGCAAAATTGGTTTTACAAATTACTAAAGTAAACAGATAAGGTCAGTAGTGTATTCAAAACATTACCGATAAATCGTGCACATCTTAGCATATACCAAATTTTACCGCCTTTCTCATGATCCTGGGCGCAGTATAACAACTTCACGATACGCCACTGCACTCTCCTCCTCGTCTCCCCCGCTAGTCACGTACACGCTCCGGTACATAATTAACCAATTAGTGTTAAACCGACCGTACGCCAATCATTAATTACAAAAACATAGCAACTTTGATGAGACGTGGGTGACAAAAAATGACGTTTCGGACAATTATTACAATTACTTAACCTTCCATGACTAGGGGAAAATCAACACAACATCGTTGCTGTATAGGTGTATTTCTAGGTTATGCATGTTTATGTACTTAAGCCATAGAGTTCATACAGTAAATCCCCCCGTTTAGCTTCAACTTCAACTTCAATTTGACCTGATCCTGACCTTCATGCATGAATATAATTATTACAAGGATTTGGCGTTGAATATATATATTTCCGCGAACAAATCGTGCAATATCGGTCCTTTAGATTGATGTTAGTATTACATCTCAAGCGTCTTTGTGTTACTTTTCGCTCATGAAAACATACAACCGGTATTATAAATATAGATATATATCATCTATTAAACTATGCTAATAGAAGGTCGAGAGTCGCATAAAATTCTCCGGACTATATGTTTTGAATCAACATTAATCATTTAGGCATTATTATGACTCCCTTGTACATTCAGGAATCTATTTCTCGTGTTACAGAGATACCCAGGGATTATGTTAGTAAGGTCACAAACACTAGCAAAACTCGTAGAGAATAAAGAACAAAGGAACACACGAAAGTAAATACATTTACATACAAATGTACGTTCGTCCAAAAAACAAGGTTTGGGCATTTCATTATCAAATGTCGAAAAACAAAAACAAAAAAACGGTATTTACTTGTTTTATTTATCAACGTACGATAGACTTTACGCCTTCGCCAGTATCATTAAATAACAAGTATAGCTTGGAGAATTTGACGTGATCCTGACCTTTATGCATGAATGCATAACAAGGTTCTTGCGTTGAATGTATACATTTTCGCGAGCAAATCGTGCAATAAATATAGATAAAATAAATAAATATACCAGATTTATATAGCGTTTTTTTCAGGCGAACGAACGTTCAAAGGCACTTTACATTATTGTGTTGCAGCCACAAGCCACAGCCTCTGAATTGACAGCCCAGTGCGTTACCACTGAGCTAAATCCGCTATATCGGTCCTTTAGATTTGAATTTGTATAACACCTCGAGCATCTTCGTGCTTCTTGTCGCTAATGAAAACATCCAATCGGGGTTACAAATATAGACAATACACCAGCTGTTAAATTATGCTAGTAGAAGGTCGAGAGTCGTTTCAAATTCTACGTGCTATAACTATTTTTAATTTACTGACCTTTTCAAAATAAGTTTTGGCCTACCCTCAATGTTATGTTTTACTTTTCAGGGAACATAAAACACTATGCTTTTATTTTACATGCTAAGTAAGTACGGACAATTTGACATGGTCCTCCACTTTCTATTAGCATCCTTTAACAGCTGATATCTAGTGTATATTTGTATACGCGGTTGTATGTTTTCACTGATGATAAGCGGGGAGTATATCACCAAGACGCTCGAGATGTAGAACACATATTCAACGCAAGAACCGTGTAATGATGCGTAAAGGTTAGGTTTGCACGAAGACGCTCGATGTGTAGTACACACACAAATCTCAAGGACCGATATTGCGCGACTTGTCTGCGGAAATTGATATATTCAACGCAACAACCTTGTAAATAAATTGACGTAACAATACAATTATTTACTAATAAACTGCGATTCCAATACAATCTGTATTTAATTAAATTACGTCCGTGAACAAATCCTACCTTCAATGATACCGATTGTATCCATGATTTTGATCCTAAGAAAGGAGATTATATATCGATCAACAAGGACCACGTTTTGGTGTTGTCATGTGTGACCTTTTCTGACCGGTAGAGGAATTATTTTACACATATATTACAATCAATTATCATTGACAGTATTTGTTAGCTATGGCAGTGAGGGACGTACATGTATGCATGTAATTTGGCTTGTATGTTGTGGGAGAGGGGTAGTTTCCCATCAATATATCGTACAGCCATCAACTGACCTAATGGTTTGGGATAAGTTCATTTAAACCCAAATACGTCGCTATTCTTGTACATATTATTCTTCAACATAATTCATGCTGTCATCCTATGGTCAAATATATGTACTACAACGATAGCCTGGTATTTTTTTTAAAAATTATGATGTTATTTATACAGGGTGAAGTAGCAGTCACCTAGAACTATTACAATATTACTAGTATTAGAAAACTATTTGTTAATTTTGTGTTGCTGTTTTAACTTGTTAAAGAAGGCCTCATTGCAAATAGTTGTTATATGTGTTTGTATTTGCATGTATTGATGTATCATCTTAATGACTTACCTTCAGAAAATAAAGAGATTATTATATGCGGAACGTCAAGCAAGTGAAATATACGAAACACGTGTAGAAGTAACGCTGTTAGCACTTTTAACGATCTGGAATTAAACCTCTCGTACCGTCAATGCGGACACCCAACCACTAGTCTATCGTGGCGGTCAGAAATTCCATAAAAAGGCAAGATATACTAGTACTAACTTATTTATGATTCAATCATGTCATTAGAGCATAATAACTATGATTAGTAACTGAATATGCAAAATAAGCAGAAAGCCATAAAGACTACGTACAACTGGTTAGACTACTTCCATTATTTTGAGATGACACTGATGTTTGCATATTATGCAAACAAAATAAGAATCTGAACTTTAGAACAAAATGGTCTGCTTCTTAGTCTAGACGGAATTGCTATTTGTTTTGGTATCTTACTAATTACATGTTCTACCGGAACGTTAAAAGATACTCAACTTAACCAGCCGAGCACAGAAAACATACAATACAAAAAGGCACTATGCCTAACTAAACAAGTAACAAATCCGCCCAATTCCAAGCTGTGTCAAGCTTATACCAACAGCTTAAACAGCGATCGATGTTTCGTTGCAACATTCTTAAAATGTGAGCATAAAATACAACGCTTGCACAACGTCATACCAGTATACATGTACGGACATGTATGAAGCACATGTATACATACGTTCCTACATGTAGCCTGTATAACCTTGGCACACTATGACAGAGCAATGACCTTCAGTACAAGTACCTTTACTTTCCCCCTTCTACACTCTACATAATAATACCAAACAGTTACCTAATTATACTCTCAGTATGAGCAGATTTTAAGTTTTCTTATTTAAAGGACTTCATTACTGTATCCGTTTCTACTTACGTCTTCCTAATGTTTCTATGCTTAATGCCACGTCTCAAGCGATCTTGTATTTTTTTCTATTTTGACCTTGATTGCAGACTGCGAAACGTTGTCAAAATGGTTTCTTTAAATTATGGACGGATAGAAAAATCCTAGTATTCTCATAATTCTAAGGAGATTATTTATTGATGTTTGGTTGGACTTTTTGAACTTTGAAAACGTGTTTGGCGTAAATGAGATCATCGGTATGTAGCTTTTATACTAGTAAAGTCTAGCAGCGTTTCGCTGGCTTAGAATGAAAAGGTCGTGATGCACTTGTCAATGTTTCCCCCAGAGGGGGGAATGGGGGGGGCGGCGGGATTATATAGGGGATTAGACATTTTTGCAAATTGGTTGTCAAATTTTCTTCCCATGTGCAGATAGTCCTGTCTAATTCCTCTACATGTGACGACAGGTTTATCAAATTCCTGTACATCGGGAAAGTCTTTGAAATGTCTAATTCCCCGTGCACCCCCCCCCCCCCTCTTGGGGAAAACATTGATACGTGCATAAGTGCTACTTACGACCTTATGAGACTCATACATATTTGAAATCTGCATTAAAAGCCGCTTCTTAGCCTATTTTCATGAACATCGGAACTGGTCATGTTGACCACATTGAAGTTTGAAGAGCTTGTTTTCCATAAGTAAAAAGTAGTTTTTAGACATATTTTTCTTCTATTTTTCTAAAAATATCGATTTCGTATCGATGCCCTCCTCATTCTAAGTCAGCAATTTATCTGTGACCTTCTACATAGATGTATGAGAGGTCAGGGGTTCACTTCGTGGCAGCGACAACACCAAGACAAAAATAGAAAGTAGAAATTTCATCTCAAATTAAGAGTTTGCTACAATAAGAGTCTGAATTTGAGATAATCTAAAGTTCGAGCTCTTTAAATTTTACTGTAATAAACAAAGTTTTCTGTTTTGTCATGCGAAATATGAGTCTAGGCTCCCAAGGAAATTATCGAAACGACACACAAGTGACAACTTGAGATGAGATTTAGCTCAAACTGAGATGTTTCGGGAGAACGGGGCCATGCAAAGCAAATATCGGTATCATTTTTATTTCGCAGCAGAAACGGCAAGAAAACAAGACCTCCGCATTCTGTTTATTTCAAATTTCACACCTCTTCTATCTAGATATCTTCTATCTATATATTAGTGTTTATATGCTTTTTTCGGTTCCTGTTTTGTGTGGTTTATGCCGCCTTGTGTTTAACCACATTCAGTGGGCGGTTGCCCAACCAGTTTTTGTGACATGACAACGAATAGGCCTACTAACTAAAGTAAGTATTGGGCACCTATTCTACACGGGGAAGGTATGATTGCAGCTAATGTATGTACGTAAGAGGATTAACTGGTGAATCGAGTCATGACCTGCCCGGGCACAGTCATTGGGTGCCATTGTATTTACAATATTTCT
Organism: Spisula solida; assembly: GCA_947247005.1. Taxonomy (NCBI): domain Eukaryota; kingdom Metazoa; phylum Mollusca; class Bivalvia; order Venerida; family Mactridae; genus Spisula; species Spisula solida. The sequence continues at coordinate 3,296,981 of OX365960.1, read as the reverse complement.
CGGTCGTGGCACTTGGTCATTTTTATAAGGCTCTCCAGTGTTCGACACCCAACTAGAGATCCACTGGTTGGTAAGCAAGAGGTGGTAGTCTCGTTTGTATCGGTAGTCTACTCCGGACACGTTAAAGAACCAATGTACGTAACTAGACGGAACTAGCTGGGCCATCGCACTCGGATTCATTATACGTGTTACACAACTGTATCTTTCATCGAAGTCGAAGGTCATTGGTCAATCTGGCAGGAAACAGCCTGAAACCCACACAGTCAAGACTGTTTCAATCGAGCACAATCAAACAATCTTTCAAACACTTACTTTGCAGTTGTTATGCCCTAGGATGAAATATAAGTCACGTGTGGCCGTCAGTGGCATTGGTGTGGCCATATTGCTCGTAGCAGGCGTTCTTCTGCTGGATATCTCGTCTGAGAATGTTCATTACACTGGATTGCAATCACCACAGACAGACAAACAGCTGTTGGCAAAGGTACGTGTACAGTTTATGTGTTTGTTTGTCCATTTGTACATTTGTAATATTTGTGAGTGAACAGTTGTTAATTGACCTGATTTCCGGTAGGCCTAACTTGTTATTCCTGGCAGCATTAATTTTGTTAACTTCTCTGTACGTGAAAAACATGAAGGCAACCATGGTGACATAAGAAAATCGCCACGGAAAGCAGGGAACCGAATCTATGTAATTACATGTCAGGGCATTTGGCTCAACAAACAGCGTATTATTGTAAAGTTGATACTAGTATGCTCATAAATGTGTTTTTATGTCATCACTAGGACAACATACTAATACGAGATGTTACGAACAAACCACATGATGTTCCGGATAGACCACGTGATGTTCCGGACAGATCACGTGACGTTCCAGAAAAACCACATATAGTAGACGAGAGTGCTGTAGCCGACTCACCAATCAAAAATAATCCTGATAATAAACACAGAGAAGAAAAGGTCGAACACTTGGACATTTCAATTGACATGCTTAAAAACGCCGATGCAAAACCAATCGCCGATAAGAACTCTCCTTTAGAAACACCAAATGCTCTACTAGAGAAATCGAAGTTTCACCACAAAACTGTCATGTACAACGAAGATGTAGAAAGGTAAACTTTTAGCTAGGGCATTCAGCTTTTTGGTCGCTGAAACTAATTCATTTTATTTTTCGCCAGCTTGGACTTGGGTGGATCTTTACTTGTTTAAGTAGGCATTGTGCCTTGTATGTGTTTTATGTTTTCTGTGCTCAGTTGGTTCAGTTGTGCCTTGTGTGTTTTTAATGTTTTCTGTATTCGGCTAGTTAAGTTGAGTGCTGCCTTCCCTGTCTGACTTAATATGATCTTTTTACTGAAGTTAAACCTTTGATACATGTAATATTTAACCTGTTAAGCCAGACAGACTATGCATACATCAACTGACAATTTTATGTGGTTCCGTTTGTGGTCTCTATAGATCCCGGTAAGCTTGAATTTAACTTCTGTTTTGTGGCATCCCATATTATTATGTTGCCACACGTTGAGATTGCCATTAAGATTTTATTTCTGTACCTCGAAAGGTAACAACCCCTTTATTTGCTACGTTAACTGGTTTGATGGGCTTTTATAGTTGAAACAAGTCAGTAGGCTTTTTATGGCTTAAACTAGGTATTTTTAGCTTTTTGTCAGCTAGGACTTGGAGTTTCGATTTTTGTTGACAGCTCAGTTGTGTGTTGGGCGTTGTGTCGTGTAATTGTAGTCTGTGTTGTGCTCGGCTGTTTAGGTTGCGTGCTGCCTTCTCTGTCCGAGTTTTTAAATTATGTTTACTTTTGATGGGGTTTGAAGGGGATATAACACGCGCTCATGTCCTCTAACCATGGAGACGTTATCAGTTGTTGCGTAGGATCAAGTTCATACTGGTTAATAATAAAGTCCGGGGAAACTAGTTAGGTCCACTTACTACAGTATTTGCCGGAAACAGTTTTAGTATACATTGTATACTTCATTGTGTAATTTATTTTAAGTCGATTGTTTTTCTGACTTATATTGTTAACTCTCGACACCTAATTCCTGATGTTATCCATCACCACTAGGCTATGAGAGACGAGACGCCAGTTTCCCTTTTATTCAGAGTGTCTTACAAGGCAATTATTGGTGCCGTCTTTATGGTGTTTGGTATGACGCAGCTTAGGATCGAACACGGGACCCCAGCACTCGAACCGGACGCTCTACCAACTTAGGGATGGAGAACAATGTTGACGTATATCGCTTAAGGTGGAAGGGTACTTGAAATCCAATGATGCATCTTGTTTGGCGTAAAGCCTAGGCCCCCCTTGGTAATTCCACATCGGCAATGTTCTCCCGATTTCTTCCTATACCACCGGATTCATGACAATTACTTCCGATATCACAAACAGTCTCATGACTTCCCCGAAGCTTCTCCTAGACCACGACCTAGACCCGATGTCCTGATAGCTCATAAATTTCAATTTGGAGTACATCGCCGAGGCAAAAAATGCTCAGTGGCACCTAGGCTTTAGCTTCATTTATGACGTTGCCACGACGATGTGAACATGACCACGTTCTTTTTACGTAGTTTTTACTCTCGGCCAAACACTACTCTACTGGGCGCACATCGTATAAACCAAATAACTGTATGACTTATTGGAATACTATACAATTCAACTTGTATGACTCATTGTGAGCAGAAACATCTGTGATTTCCGATCACTGTATAACTTATTGAAAGACTATACAATTCAACGTGTATGCCTTATTGCGATAACCGGGAGCTGACTCGTTTATACACTGTGGGACTACATTGTAGGTTGTTGGATAGACTGGAGGCGCGAAGTGGGTTCGGGTTTGATCGGGATTTTATACATAGTACACCGTTCAAAGATATTGCATTTCAACTTGGAAAGAAAAATCGGGAACAGTCGAAACATCTTTTAAGATGGGATACACACGAGTTGAGGTACATTACGTCTTTAAATTCTTATTACCTGTAGATTTTTAACATTCTTCAAATCATTTTCAGCGGTTTCAATGTATTTCTTGTTTTACTGCTAATTCAATTGGAGTACAGCAACTCTAAATTAAAATAGTCATGAAAATTTATATTTAAAGCTTGCACGTTATAGTTGCTTTTACTGGTATTGCCTAAGAAGAATAAGGTCGTAAGTGCTATAAGACCCATACATACTTGAAGTCGATCTGCATCACAAGGCATATATAGCAGTACAATTATCATGAAAATCAAGAGTATTAAAACGTTTTACATAATTTAGAAAAATTATGTAAAGAGCTACAATAATCACAAAGACAACATGCACTTTTATTCATTTCTTGGAAAATATGTGCAGCTCATTATTCAACTTAAGTCAAACTATTTAAGATTTCCCTTAAAATGCTTTGTGAATACCAGCCCAGGTGTACTGTGACTGTTATGTTGACTTACATTGTATTATGTTGTATATTAGAGACGATCGAACCAGTAACTTTATCAGATTTCATCATGGTATACGTGCTGCAGCAATGTACGACCCGGAAGACCCGGCTATAGATGGTTTACTTCGTGATATGGCAACTGACACCATTAAAAGTGTTGGTAGGTATTGTTACACCTTCTGAACAACATCTTATTAATGTACCACCATTAATACATTCAAAGCGCCGAAAACACTGAAGTTGTTCGAATGAATGCAGAGGAAGTATAAATTAAAGATGATATAGCTGTATTTTTCTTATGATTTGTTTGTACATGTATATTTATTACCAGCGTATACTCTTTTATAATACATCCTTGAATGTCTTGATGTAAACTCCTATCTGTATGTACTGGAACAGGATGATATACGTAGCTTTCTGGCATGATATAAATATATATATATCTACAAGTTTTAATGCTTAAAATCATCTAAATATGCCTTAAATAATTGTAACCTTCACATACAAAGTACACAGATATAATGGCTTATCAGTCAACGTTTTGCCCCAAGCAGAATAATGATATGCATGGTCTATAAATAGTAAATAGAAATCGGTATACATGTATTTATTGACCGGGAGGTAGACACATGCTGTTCATTCAAAAGTATGGTATGGTCTCAATTATATTGCGGTCACCGTGAAATTTCGGATCTTTTTACTCTCTTCGGTCAATAAAATATTGCAATGCGACAAAGACCGATGTGATCCACATGAAATAAAACTATTTTCCATGACAGGTTTACATCCGCGTAGGTAGTTTCGCAACATTATTGGCTGACCGGTTTACTATTGCAAAGGTGGCGTCGCCTAGAGGCAGCGTAAGAAGAAAAGTAGTTTCATCAACTAAACTATGAGCGATTGTAGAAACGTGTCTATAGATATAGTTGTTCGAACAACTAAAAAGACATTCAAAAATCTAGTATGTGATTGTTATAATTTTTTTCTCCTTTATTAGATTTGAAATTAAAAAAATAAATGGGTTCTCTTGCAATGTTTGTTTTTGTATTACCAATCATAATAATAATACTTGTTATGTCTGCTCTAATGTCAACGTATTTCAGATATGATAGAGCGGGGTACAGAACTCAAGTTATTGGTATGGTTTAGAAAAGGAACAAAGGCGGTATTTAAACCAATGAGGTACACACTCATAGTTTATTTACATATGTGTTTGCAAAATGTATAATATGATGTTTACAGTCTACAAGATACTGTTTTATCAAAGCAATTACGGAAATCATAAATTTACGTTCAAATTCGATTTTTTTTATAATTATTTAACTGCTCCAAATTGTAGTAAAGGATATGCAATCTTATAGTACCAATGAGTCAGTAAATAATCTCTTACAAACAAAATAATTTATGTCTCCTATTTGTTTTTTTTTTAAATTTTTTTTTTAAAATGTATCCTATTTGTAGATGTAAAAACATTATAAGGAATTTGAATTTGAGCGTAAGTTTAAGATTTTTGTAAGTGCTTTGATAAGACAGTACAAAGTACGTTCTCACAGTTAGTTTGCAGGATCAAGCTGAAGCTTGAATTTGTTATATTACTTATACAGAAAACATATGTGTATGTGGTCACTACATGTTTGGGATGCATAGAATTGCATAACTTAAAGCCGCACTATCTCTCCCAAGACAGTTTTTGATCATGCAGTAAATAGACTAGTTACAAAGAATTAGGATATTTTTCACAAATGACCAATAATTGACATCATAATGTTAAATATATCTGTCGAAATAGCATCGCAAAAATCACATTTTAGTAAAATGTATGGATGACAAAATACTAATTTTGCAAGAGTTGCTCTCCTTAGACTTTAAATTATGCATTTATTGTTTACATTTCGTTATGTTGTTAACAAACCAACTGGAGGCTTTATTTCGTTTTCTTTCATCTTATGGTGTTTCCCACCTTTGGGACTCAACTAAAGTGCTCGAAGTGCAACATTTTGCAGATATGTTGCCAAGTTATTGCTTTTCTAAAATAGCCATTTAAGACATAATCGGACAAATGCTTTCAAACAATAACAAAATCAGAATTGAGCTTGAGTCTGGCCCTGAAATCTAATTCCTTGTGAGAACGGGGCCAGGGATGGTATTCAATATTGATCTTACTTGACTTAAGGACAACCTATCAGATCACACCATATTAAACTATTGGCCAGTAACCGTCGATATGATTGGCTATCCTTATTCTCCAATTAAAGAAAATCAATTTTGAATACCACCCAAGGAGTGGCATTTAGTATTAATCTTACTTGACTTAAGGATAATGATAACCAATCAGATCACACCATAATAAACTCTTGGTCAGTAACAGGCGATATGACTGGCTATCCTTATCATCCAATTCAATAAAATCAATATTAAATATCACCCGGGACTTATTTAACTATCAGCAACGTCTGTCTTAGGGTTAAAGCTCACACCTTCGGCTAGTATTGCTGTGTGTTGTTTAATTCCACCAACAGCTACATGGAATACCGGTATGAATGTTGAACACAAATCAAGGGGGATATACCGGTACCATTTTCAACGACATGTGTTTGTCGAGGTTTGGGATCGAGCCCGACACCTCTCGAACTCGAAGTGGGCGTTGTACCACTTCTAGATATTGAGGCGGATACATGTATATACCGCAGTATACGTTATTATGTATATTGTTCATGTTATTATACACTGGTCTTGCTTTATATTTGATACATTATAGGTGGGGAAGAGATGTAGAAACGTTACCCAATCATTTCTATTTCAATGACTTTGAACGCCACAACGCAGAAATTGCTGCTTTCCACCTGGACCGGTAAGTACAATTATTATTTTTTGTTATGGCCTACCTATTTATCACAATTTGATTGTGAAACAAGATATTACAACTTACGTGTATCAATCAGTCTCGATGATAACTGCTTTTAGGGTTACTCTGAAATAGTGAGCCCTCGTTGGTCAAAATTGACGCACCTTCAAATATATTGAGTTCTAATTGGTCAATACTGACACATACTGACACAACTTTAACAACAGTGAGCTCTCGTTGGTCAATATTGACACACCTTTAGAAATAGTGAGCTCTCGTTGGTCAATATTGACACACCTTTAGAAATAGTGAGCTCTCGTTGGTCAATATTGACACACCTTTAGAAATAGTGAGCTCTCGTTGGTCAATATTGATACACCTTTAGAAATAGTGAGCTCTCGTTGGTCAACATTGACACACCTTTAGAAATAGTGAGCTCTCGTTGGTCAATATTGACACACCTTTAGAAATAGTGAGCTCTCGTTGGTCAATATTGACACACCTGTAGAAATAGTGAGCTCTCGTTGGTCAATACTGACACACCTTTAGAAATAGTGAGCTCTCGTTGGTCAATACTGACACACCTTCAGAAATAGTGGGCTCTCGTTAGTCAATATTGATACACCTTTAGAAATAGTGAGCTCTCGTTAGTCAATATTGATACACCTTTAGAAATAGTGAGCTCTCGTTAGTCAATATTGATACACCTTTAGAAATAGTGAGCTCTCGTTGGTCAATATTGACACACCTTTAGAAATAGTGAGCTCTCGTTGGTCAATATTGACACACCTTTAGAAATAGTGAGCTCTCGTTAGTCAATATTGATACACCTTTAGAAATAGTGAGCTCTCGTTAGTCAATATTGACACACCTTTAGAAATAGTGAGCTCTCGTTGGTCAATATTGACACACCTTTAGAAATAGTGAGCTCTCGTTGGTCAATACTGTTACACCTTCAAAAACAATGAGCTCTCGTTGGTCAATACTGACACACTTTCAGAAATAGTGGGCTCTCGTTGGTCAATACTGTTACACCTTCAAAAACAGTGAGCTCTCGTTGGTCAATATTGACACACCTTTAGAAATAGTGAGCTCCCGTTGGTCAATACTGTTACACCTTCAAAAACAGTGAGCTCTCGTTGGTCAATACTGACACACCTTCAGAAATAGTGGGCTCTCGTTAGTCAATATTGACACACCTTTAGAAATAGTGGACTCTCGTTGGTCAATATTGACACACCTTCAGAAATAGTGAGCTCTCGTTAGTCAATATTGACACACCTTTAGAAATACAGAGCTCTCGTTGGTCAATACTGACACACCTTTAGAAATAGTGGGCTCACGTTGGTCAATACTAACACCTTCAGTATGAGTGAGCTATTATTGCTCAATCTCCATCGATGTCTGCTGTTTTGCTTTCTTACCCAATATAATAATACTATAATACCTAACATCGAACTAACGCAAGGCGGGATTCGAAACAATAACGTTCTCATCAGAAATCAGGCGGGAGTCCATATAGATTTTAATCCCGACTGGGGATTGTTCTGACTCAATCTTTAACAAGTTCACTAGTTTAACAATTGGTACTGATTACCTACTGTCTGTAGTCTGATATTGACGGATAGGAATCTCGATGACTTTGTCAGAAGATAGGTGTATCATGAGCCAAAATAGCAAGACGTTTCTTACCGAGTGTGACACTTTACTAGACTAGTTCCCGGTCACAATTTCGCTATCGCAAATTGATACTCAATATTCGCGTACCAGTCTAACAGTTCACCTGTTTCACTTTCAGCATTCTTGGATTTTATCGGGTACCTCCGGTAACTGGTCGACGTTTGAATATGACGAAGGAAATCTACGACCTTGGAGAGAGAGCCCTACAGAAAACATTCTATATTTCCCCAGGTAGGTGAGCATGTTGACTGAATATAATCACCATACGTTATTCAAATGTACAACACTGACAATACACTGCGCAAACGAATGAATTTTGTGTTGGTTTTAAAATCCCACCGTGAGCGTATGAATGTATACACAGTGTATAAACGAGTCAACTTCCGGTTATCGCAATAATGAGTACACGTTGAATTGTATAGTATCGCAATAATGAGTACAGTGATTTGGTTTATACACGGTGGTATATAAACATCCGGTATAATGCAAACCATCCATTCACATTATCCTGACATTGGGGTCAAGGTCAAATCAACTAGGTATTAAGCTAGTTAGCATGACATTAAAAAGATACTAGAAATATCTCGTCGGTAGCCTGACTAGTGCCAACCCGTCAAGGGACTACCATTATCCGTGGTGTGTTTAGCATAGGAGCTATAGCCACACAGTGACTGTCTTTGATTATGCATTAGCAAAAGATCGCATCTTCACCTTCAGTCAGTTCCCGAGTAAGACGCTCTAAGCAATAGACCATTGGATTGGTATCTAGTTTGCTTCTATAATTGGATTCGAACCTTAACTGAATGGTATATCACCTAGCAAGGCTGTATATAGTCCAATCAGGGTATGAATAGAGTGACGCACGGTTTAGTCCACTATTACGATGTAAAGCCAATTTTACATGATTATACAGACAGTTATAATTACAATGCTGAACTAACATACTACTAGTATATTCGCCCCGTACCTGTTCAGACAATGATTATAATATGTGTACACTTAAACGGCAACGTCACTCTCACAATATCCTAACTTGACTATACAAACGCATTATACCATTCAGGTATTGCCAACTGTATCAGTGTGACTACCTCACATAACTTTGGTATGTATTGAGAACCGATAAAGAAAATGTTGTGGAAATATGTAAACCACATAATCTCTCCTAAGACCTTTTTCCTATCATCCAGTAAATAAATTAATTACAAGGAATTATGAAATTTTCACAAATTACCAATAATTGACGATAGAATGTTAAATGTATCTGTCGAAATGTATGCCTAAATTCGCATTTAAGTCAAATGTATGGATGACAAAATACTAATTTTGCGAGAGTGCTTCCCTAAGATTATAAATTGTGCAATTTTTGTTAAAACTTTACAATTAATTATTTGTACACAAACAAACTGGAGGTTGTATTTCGTTTTCTTCTATCTTATTGTGTTTTCTACCTTTGGTACTCAACTAAAGTGCCCCAAATCCAAAATTTCAAATAGATTACCAAGTTATTGCCTTTTGAAAATAGCCGTTTAAGGCCTAGTGTGGCTTTAAAATAACATCACAACTGCTGCTACATTTCGAAGAAAAACATGGATATTGTTTTCCTTTTTTTATTCTCGTATTGTGTAAGACCTCAAATGCCAAGAAAAGGACCACATTCTATAATCACAGAGGCTTGAAAACAGCCCAAACCTTTTAATGCGGTTGTGCTTATCAGCACTAAACATCAACTTTTGAAGCAATCTTGATAAGAATACGGTATTGGAGAAATAACATTATGTTTCCGGAAATTCCATCAGTCTATTTTATTCTAATTGCAAAATATTCAAAAGGAAAATTGCAGACCCTTATCAAATTTGGAGTATATCATCTATCAGTACATTAATTTGATTTTCAGTTGGAAACACGTGTTTCTTTGGTGAATGTGATTACTATTGTGATAGTAACCATGCATTCTGTGGTAAAGGTGATATGATAGAAGGTTCATTGATGGTCTGGTTACCTGAAGGTCGTGATGCATGGAGGGACAGCTGGAAGAGCCCGTATCGAAGGTTATAATTAGTTTATACTTATTTATTTCAGTCCGATTGTGAAACATTTTTTTTCAACTAATGTTTTAAATCACTCTCGACAGCTCATTTATGATGTTATACATCGCCACGAGGGTATGATAGAAAAGAAGCCAGTTTCCCTTTTTTTCTGAGCGTCTAGCAAGGGGATTACTGGTTCCATTTGTATTTCGTCTTTGGAATTACGCGGCCTTGGAACGAACCCGCACTCGGAACAAACGCTCAACCAATAGGCTATCGAGGAGGCGGTTTCAATTGAATGTGATTGTTTCCCTTTGATCAAGTTCTTGCTCGTTCCCTATATTTATGCAGCGGTTATAATCTAAAAACCTCTTTAATATACATATAGTTATACCCTAATACGTGCAAATTCACCGATGTCAATAATGCACTGTGCAATTACGGAAACCTCAATATGTGCACATTCACTGTGACCAACCGTGTGTGATACATGTACGGTAATCACACACTTTCATATAACTCGGAGTAGTGTACGCTTTTGTATCTTGTGTGTCCGGAATGTCTTACAGATTTTATAAACTTAATATAAGCTGTATAGAGAGAGAATATGTCATAATTGGTTGTCAATGCATGTGAACCTGTATAAACGAGTTCAGTCCCCGATCTCCCAAAGCATCTCTAGTAGAAATCTCAACTCAAATAGAGATTTTGCTCAAATCAAAGTATGAATTTTAGATAAATCTGAAATCCGAGCTCTATAAATTTTACTAGTATTCGCTAAGAATAATGTTTCTGTTTTGTGATGCCAATTTTGAGTCCAGTCTGTCATTGAAATTACTACAAAGACAAATGATTATATTTGAGATGAGATTTATCTCTAATTGAGATTCTTCGGGATATCGGGGCCTGGTATATTTTCTTAAGCAATCCTCTTCATATTTTCCGACTTCATGGCATGTAATAACAAGTCTAACTCATTTAACCAGGCCAGTCACCTGTTTACATAACATTGTGTCTATAAACATTGAAAACTATCTTATTAATGCACTATTTTAATAAATATTTCGTGTATTAGTGAATGAGGTTTTTGGTTTTCACTGCCCCTTTTTCTCAAATTAAAATGTTTAAAACAAGATATTTACAATTTACAAGAATATCTTTACGATAATAAACAACAGGGTGTCCCAAATTATATGTAACAGTTTCGTAGCTTAATAACTTTTTTAACATAATTTTATGTATTACATAAAATCCGGAAATACCATTTTAAAGTAGAGGCTTTAATTTTTTTTATGATATATCATATTCCATAATTCAACATTTTAAATAAACCTCACTACTAGAAACGTTTGAAGTGCATTTTTATGAAAGTGACGTTTTACATGTTGAGATTTGATGTAATCGTTAAAGAGTAAAACCTGAATGGTATATTATTAATTTTCTTTGAAATACAATTGTGTATGTTTTATTAACGTATCAATATAAATGCTTGATGAGTTATGAACCAGAATAATATGTTAAAATGGGACAATATGGTATACATTTGTGTTGCTAGGCAACAAAAACATATGGTAAAAGGGTTTTTCATACCCATACCGTTTGAGGAAATTGGTTGCCATAGTAACCAAAATATTTTTTTCCACTAAAATGTCCGTGCAATTAGAGGCCAATTAGTATGCACTAAAAATAAAACCCAAAATACAAAAATGCCTTGCATTCTAAGAAAAAAATGTTATTTACTTGGGACCATGTAACAGCTCTTAGCTGAACGAGAATACCTTGAGTGTCCATTTTTCTCTTTAAACATTGTTTTAGTGTTTCCGAATGCAACCATAGGCACATATCAATACTTTGTTTAATGTCCTTTTGCTTAAAATTGATGTTGGAATGAAAATATTTCAAACATCTCAAGATTAAAGAGATAATGTTGTTAGAATCATAATCAACAAAAGCCAACTTTTGAATAATGAGATTGTTGCTAAGCAACGGGGCAGTTATGGTTTATTCACAAAAAATGTACACAATATAACATTTGTGTATATACCCTTTCTTATGATGTTATTATCATGGATGTAGCTCAAGTATCCATGTTATTATAACGATTCCTTAGTGTAACATATATTTAGGGACACCCTGTATGTTAAGATATTACAAGTGACAAAGTCGAAACAAACGGACTATACACACGTGTACATGTAATAATCTTACGGGTTTTATACTATGTTGTAGGTCCTACAGTAAGTTTAGGAAGGCAGAATGGGAGACTGATGATCAGTACTGTCAGAAAATGCTGAAACATTCTCCGCATCTATACAAACGTTATATTCCTGATCTCATAGACTCTCATATATTTGACTTTATAACAGGTATAATTATATATTTATACAGCGAAACCTGCCTGTAAGGACCAGTCATGAGAACATGAAAATAGTGTCCTTGTTAATTGATTACATATGAGCCGTTCTCCAGGAAAAACGGGCTTAGTGAAAAAAAATTGAAAATCATGATTAGAAAGACAGGACTCTTTTGAACCGTTTTAACCACTAACCCCTCGTTTTCTCAATATGGATGCCCTTTAGAAATTGGTCACCATAGCAACGACAGAAGATATTTTAACATAATTCATGTGAAAAAATAAATCTAAGACATAGTTCTATATTGTTTAAGAACTTAAAATTAATTCAAAGAGCATGGCCTTTTCCCAATTTATGAGGTTTTTCTTAACCCTATTACTAAATTACTAATACAATGTCACTCAGCCCGGTTTTCCTGAAGAACGGCTCATATAATTTAAAATAGCCGATGGGTGATACCATTAAATTGTGTGGTCTATGCAGACAAGTTTTGTAATAGTGGTTTTTGTACGCATGTTATGTTGAACATGAATAGTTTGCACCTATATTTGGATTCGAGCCCATACTATATGGCACCATCGACTAGCAATGCAACATACGAACGCGTTAGACAACTTTGTTATCGCAACAACCCCAAAAAATGTTCCACATATGACCAGTATCAATGTGACATCATGACACAACACACCAGTGAGACGTTGATATGTACGTTTGAGTGTACATTGATTGGGTGCTACTAGACTTCCTAATACAACACAAGCTTATCACTTAAACATACTCGTACAATCACGTCGTGCTACCGGCCTAGATTCGCCAAGTCGGTGTGCTCTATAGATTGTCAATGGGGTTCGATTCCGATGTGCTCTGTGACTTTTATACCATTATTATAACATCCATGTATGGAAAAGCTGCGCTTGGACTATCTATGTAGTGCTTATTATATCTAGAATCCATAATGCTTTCACATTTCTGAAATGTACATTTTCACCGTGGCCAACGGTGTATGGTGTATGTACGGATACTACATGTCCTAGCATTTATAGATCAGTACTAGTATGTTACAATATCATATTTTGGGTATACCATTTTCTTTTTAATATGATCAAACTTCTTACAGGAAACATGGACAGACATCACGTGGAAGTATTTGGAAAACTTAAAAACGACAGTTGTCCCATTCATCTAGATAATGGGAGAGGGTGAGTGCTATAGCTCACGTGACATATTGTAATATACTGGGCGTCACTGAAAAGTTACCACTTATATATATAGTCTAGTCAGGACAAAAATCCAGTGACGCAGCGGTCGAGTCCACTATAACGGTGTAAAACAAATTATAATAGCTTATACTGTACAAACAACTATAATTTCAATGCTAAACTAACATACTAAACTTCGCTCTACCTGTTTAGACAATGGTTGCGCTTTTTTGCGTACACATAAACTGCAACGTCATGTCACAATTTCCTAACTGGACTATACCTCTGTATTTTGTATACAATATGACCTATCGGTACAAAGGGTTTATAGTGAGTACATTTGAATACTGTTAAATAGGATAGCTGTGACTACACAGTAAGGTCAAAACATAGTCGTGTTCGGCTTTCAATATAGTGTCACGTGAATTTTAAAATATGAGAGTCCAAAGGGTGGTAACATTTTATTGACGCTGAGTGTATAATGTCTTATCTTATAGTAAGTGGTTCAATACGATTACTTAACCATACTCCAAAGTAGGAGCCATGTTATTAAAGGTTTTGCATTACGGTTTGGTTGTTATTGCTTCAATTTCCATGTTTATATATATAATTCATAAAAGTTCTTACATCACATTTACATATTCTACCGTTTTGTACAAATATACCATTGAGTTTTTAAAAAAACAAAGCAAATGAGTGTTGTTTTGACTTTCTGTAAGTGCCTTTGTCTTTCTGTAAGTGCCTTATATATTCACTTCCAGGTTCGGTAAAGCGAAGGTAGATGAAGTTTCCATTATAGTTCCATTGAAACAGTGCTGTAGAATACGAAAGTCAACATTTTTAAAACTTGCAAAGTCATATATTGGACCAGAAAGACTCGGTGATTTGTTGGATTCATCGTTGAAAGCTGATCCTGTTTATCCAGTTATATTACCTGATTATTTAGAGGCTGTTGATAGACGTGTTGTACATATCCTGTCTATAGTAGCAGAATGTGCACATAAATACGGAGTAGATAAAGTTATCATAGCGGATGGATTTTAGGACATGTCATGTGACGCTAATCTTGCAATGTCATTGGTTTAAAAATGTCACGTGACGTGAATCTTAAAATGTCATGGGTTTTTAACATATCACGTGACGTGAATCTTGCAATAGCATTGGTTCTTGAATATGGCACTGCATGTAATGGCATATGGCAGAGATCTGACATTTGAGTTTATGTCAGCTAGGTGGGTGTTTTTCAAAGACAGTAGCTTCATATGCAAAACGATAATAGAAAATCGGACAGTAAAGGCAGCACTCAACTTAATCAGCCGAGCACAGAAAACATAAAAGCATCATATACCACAATTACACGGCGAAATGCTCTACATATAAATGAGCGAGGAAATGAACTTAACCGCTGAAAGCCCAAGTCCCAATTAACACATACAATGTATAATCATGCTTATATGTTTGACTAATAAACAAATATCGAATGAATCAACTTTATTGCTATTTGGCAAATTGGCAAACATATTTGCCTTTGGCAACGAAAAGCATAAGTATATATACACAAAATGACACGATATCCGACCAACAATGTTTGACAGTGACCTCATTTTAGTGACCTCATTTTGTCAATTTTAGAAAAATAATCATGGAATGTCCCCCAATGGATTTATACTCATGGGTACTGTTTTATCAAAGCACTTACGGGTATCTTAAACTTACGTTAAAATTTAAATTGTTAAGTGAATATGTAGTAGTATTGCAGCTCCATTTACCACACATTACGGTTGTCGAAGTATTACAAATAATTTAAATTTGATCGTAAGTTTACGATTTTCGTAAGTGCATTGATAAAAGAGTACCTTAATGTGTAGAAATATATCATAATGAATTGAGATAGTATAAGAAAGGTATAGCCCAGTAGATACGTTGACTGCTTGTCACACAGGCGATACTAGTTCGAAACTGGTGGCTGGCATAATATAAGTAACGTGTTTAATTATTTAATAAAAAAAAGAAATTACACAGTCATGTTTTTGTTTTATTGTTATTAAGCTCTTGATATTCATATAATCTCTAAAACATGTTTATAATTGATGCTTGTGACTAATAATTTCTTCTTATTTTTCAAAGTTTTATTTCAATAATCAAAAAATGTGCTCATAAAAAATTTATGCGGAGTTAAATAATAGTAGCGTTCCTTTTTTCCCTGAAGCTGAAGCACTAGTTATAGAAGACCAACCAGCCTGTGAATATGGAGAATCTGAAACTGAGGAACACTTCCTTCTTAAGTGTGAACTATATTCAAGAGGATGAGAGGTGCTGTTTGCCAATCTCCACAACATTTTCGGTATCTGATAAACAGAGATTACTGAAAAACTCCTTCTCACTACTGGTCAAGACGATCCATGGATGGAGTTCCGCCAAACTGTCACTAATGAATGAAGCAGTTTTGTGACGGCAACCAACAGATTCAACACAAACTAAGAAGTTCCTACTACTTAACTTCACGCTGCGCAATTAATAAGTTAAATTGATTAGAGTACTTGCGAGACTTTATATGACGACTACCTGTGAATATGACAAGTACCTGTGAAGATATTGCGGATACATAAGGCCGAGAACCAACCAACGTTATAGTAGTCAAGTTACCGACGTGGATATATAGACGAATTTAGAGAACTTGCGTACGTTTGAGACGTAAAGCAATATATGCTGCTACTCGACCAATCACAACCAAGCACGCCAATGTTGCTATGTAACAGTATACCGGAAGTACGATACCAGCTTCTTGTAACACATCTTCGGATGTTACAATTTCGGATGAGTTTTGAAGACATTTTGGAAAATGTGTGACACTAGTCAAATTACATCTGAAAAAGAATAAGAGAAATGTAAATGATGAGATGAGGTATACAGTAACAACACACGATTAAACAGCTGGACGAAATTTGGGTTGTCAGATTTTTTTGTGTCAGAACTTCTTCGTTTCTCGGTTGACTCGCATGCATTAGGTGTTGTCAGCAAGACACATTATTATTATTCTGACTCTGATGATTTTAGGCATACAAGGCGAAATGAAGTCTGGTCAGTGATAAAGTATTAATTAAATGTGTATGAACAAATGGCAAAAATATAAAATTCAAGAATGACAACATGTTCTTATACCAAACACCTTGCCAAATCCGGTTAGCATAGTACAGTGTAGATGTAGCGCTAAACAATTAAACAAGTGTTTTCTAATTATATCAATTTGTTAGGAAAATGTATAAAAATACCCAAAACTAAATGAAGACATATCAACAAAACATTCCATTCAATATTGTCTTTTACTAAATTGTACACATTAAATCACATTTAATGGTTTTTAGAATATAACCTACATTATGAGCCAATGAAAACGCCGCATTTTCGCGGTTAAATGAAAATTTAATCATTAAAATCTTCTCTTAACAGACTTGACGTCTCGCGTTGGCGCTAATTTCTACCGGCCAATCAGAATGCAGAATGTTATATTCTAAGTTAGTTAGAACATATTAAGTAAATTTTAATGACTAAAAAGGCCTCGCTTCGCTTCGCTCGCTCCGCTCGCTCCGCCCTTTTTAATCATTAAAATTTTCTTAATATGTTCTAACTATAACTAAATGTATTTACTTAATCGTTGTACTTACTCTATAGGCTTCATATCCTCAAATGTAAATATACAAATCGCACTCAATGGGTAATGAATAGTTGATAAGTATTTAGCCCAAAATAACCAGGGTGGAAATGTGCGAGTGATAAAACCACTAAACAGGAGCCCAACGAGTATCACCGTGTTACCCGTTAATATGGACACCTTGACGTTGGAAATCGTCGCTCCAATGAATAGCCCAAGCCCCTGTAAACATATAAAAACAAACAAACGACTGTATGTTACATGTACATGTAACAGCATTGAATATATATTGAACCGTTTTCCAGGAAACCGGGCTTAGGGACAAAAATATGAAAATCATGATAATATAGCATTAGAAAGACATGACTCTTTTGAACAGTTTCTAATAATATGAGCAAAATAAAACGTCAAATTACAAATTACATACTTTTAAAACTAACACGCCCCCTTGCTATGTTAGTGACGTCGCAAACGTCATTCAAACGTTATTTGACGTAACGTTAACAAGAAGTTCATAAATCCAGTATTTGATGAGTTCTTGACGTAAATTTAACTTTTCAAATTGTATCACATTTTAAAATTATACATTTTTTTAAATAAAACATCTAAATGGTGAATTTTAGCTTTTAGAGAAACGTAGCTACTGTTTTTAACCACAAACCCACGTTTTCTCAATATGGATACTCTTCAGAAATTCGTCTCCATGGCAACGACAAATGATATTTTAACATGATTCATGAGAAAAAATATATTCTATATTATCCAAGAACTTAAACTTAAATCAAAGAGCATGACGTTTTTGTCATTTAAGATGGTTTTCTTAACCTTATCACATAAATACTAATACAATGTCACTAAGCCCGGTGTTCCTGGAGAACGGCTCAATTATGTAATATGCACATCTGAACAAGTTACAACAATTGTTTAATCCTATGTGTGATGACATCCGTTATTAGAACCATTGTGATAAACTTGCAGCCGACAATATCTCAAATATCAACGTTAATAACTCAGTTAGTAGTACCTGCTTATAATTGGTGGCGGTAACATGGTTCGAGTATGGTTCTACGTTCTGGTATACTTCTTATGTGCATGTATTTTCGTTTAAGCCAAACGATAGTATTCAAAGCTACCCAGTCACATTAGCCTGACACTAATCAGTCCGGGAAGTGCCCTTATGAGTAACTATTCGTACACTAAAATATATATTTCCACCGTGACCAACATTCTATGGTGCATGTACGGAAACTGCGCTTAAAGTGCGTGTCACCCACCGTGCCATATTCTATGGTGCAGGTACGGACATTACGCATACAAAGTATGCCACCCTGTCCAATCGTCTATGGTGCAGGTACGGACATTACGCATACAAAGTATGCCACCCTGTCCAATCGGCTATGGTGCACGTACGGACATTACGCATACAAAGTATGCCACCCTGTCCAATCGTCTATGGTGCACGTACGGACATTACGCATACAAAGTATGCCACCCTGTCCAATCGTCTATGGTGCACGTACGGACATTAAGCCTTATATATAGTACGTTCCAGACATCACAATGTTCTTTTTACGATATTCCATGCTCATTTTATGAAGATAACTTGTGTGAAATACATACCTGAGCATTTAGCACACTGAGAATCAATATAGGCAACGTGATAAAGAATTCTCTGACGCCACTCAATCCGGCCATCCAGTAAACAAACACATAAAACAATGACGGAATGATCAGTACTAGTGGAAGTTCGCTGGCTGTCTTTGCAAAATAATAAGCAGATAATCTATAGGCGCCAGATGAACGTTCTTTGGATACAACACCTAATTCTGCGGGAACTGAAACAAACATATATATGTATATCACACTAGTTTAGTTATCAACCAAGAATTCAAAAAAGATAATAGAAAATCGGACAGGGAAGGCAGCACTCAACTTAAATATAAAACATCACATACCAACAGTACGAGGCACAATGCTCAACACATAACTGAACGAGAAAATGAACTGTATTTATTCGAACAACTTTAGTGTTTTCGGCGCTTTGATTGTTATAAGGCCCCTATCCCCGTAAAAGTCTCTAAACTCATGTAATTCCCCCCAAAATGGAGTTCATGCCGCATGTTTCTAAAATACATGTACCAATATTCCCCTACCAAATTAAAGATAAGGCCCCATTACCAAGGTTCGTGACGAAGCCTTGTGACCATACTTACATGCTAGAAGTGCATCCATTGCAGGAGAAAATGTCCAAAATGTGACACAGAAAAATATCTGAAATAAATCAAACAGTTACGTTATGATAACAATCGGGACCCTCGTAGATGACTGACGTAACATATTCTGGACCTATGACAGAAAGACTCGAATAGTTATAATTGTTCTGATGATTACAGGAAACGTTCTATTAATGCAGCAAAGAGTCTACAAGTTATGAGCACTACGTTCACAAAACAATTCTTTCAGTTTCAACTTATTTATTTGAAGTCGATTGCAAACAAATGATCGTATAGGGAAGGGATATATAGTGTTTGTAATTTAAGGAAAATATTAATCTGAGGCTTGCGAATGTCAAGAACGGTATTTCAATATACACAGAAAGATAATAACGAATCGAACACGGACGGTGTCACTCAAAAGAACAACAGAACACGAAAGTCACATAGAGAACAGTGCAGTGGACAAATTGCTGGCTTTACATTGAAAGTGGTCTCGATCATATAGCGAATAACTCTTTGACAAATTCAAATTGAAGACAAACATGCACCATGGTTGTTAGGAGACCTTTAACTGATGCATCGTCCATAGTGCACATCCTTAAATAAGATAGCTTATAGATCTTTAGTTTAATAATTCCGTAAATGCTTTGATAAAAAGGTACCCAGAACCTTTAGAAACAAAATTGCACATTATTTCGAATAATAATACTCACAAGGCCCATTCTGTCCCGGAAAACTTCATTTGTTTTGGGTATCTGGAAAAACAAGATTCCAGCAACTGTCGCCATTACTGTAAAATGTACAATGTCATAGAGGTGCAGAATTCGGCCTCTGGATTGTTTGAAATTTCTCCAACACAACATCTTAAACTGTGTCTTAAGACCTGTTGGCCATCTTTGTTGTTTGGTGGTATGCATAGCAGTGGTATCTATGTCATCCAGTGTAACAAGTGTCCCAGAACTGTCTGCAAATATAATATATATATATATCTTTATTTCCTCCGTTTTCCGGAGATATACATTTGAACATTATTTACATACAGTGACAATTATGTAGAATGTATACAATGTGCATACAAAATAGACACTAAAGAACATGCACAGTCAAATATTCTTACACACACAAACATACTGACTCGTGAAACATTGCTTTCTCACACACATTTGAGTGTCCCTTATTTAAGCCTATGTCCCACTGAGGAATTCCTCATCGGCGATGTTCTCCTGGACCAGATATCTTCAGATTCCACCCGATTCATCACAATTCCTTCCTATATCACAATTGTCAACGATGAACCTGTTCCCGGTGTCCAGATAACTCTTTAATGTACGACGGGAGTACATCGCCGAGGAAAAAGATGCTCAATGGGACGTAGGCTTTATAATATTTACGTACATTTTCTTGAGATGTTGAGTTTACTTGCATCGTTGTTTCTGACCGATCCATTGTTACCAGGCGGAGATTTATGAATTCCATTATTATTACCAACGTTAGCATTCTGTATCATCTCGGTACTTGACAACCTGAAAATAGTGAAATTGTAAGTAAATTGAAAGTGGCTTATAACGGAGCTTATTGTTTAAAAAGGAGCTTGCATCGTTTTGCTCGCTCGGCCCTTTTTAATTAATGAGGATTTCCTCTATTATATTAATATTTACATAAACTGTGTATATATAAAGACCGGGGGTCTATTTTATTAACTTTCGTTCGCACATTTTTTTCGGAAGAATTTCTTAAAAAGTTACGTAGTCGTACGAGCGTTTTATCAACATTATCGTACGATCGCTTTGCTTTTTTTTTTTAAAATTCATGTACCTTTTTCATAAATCAATGGCAATTACTCTGTTGTCATTAAATTATTATATGTACGTCAGCATTGGCTTATTTATCCTACCATTAGGCCTTTATAAGCCCGAAATCGACCCGTCGTGTAAATGTTTGCTTTATTATGCCATGTGAGCTTTATTAGGTTATGTGGTCACATGACATGGGACTACTTTCGACCTCAAGTTCAACCATGTCATTCAGTGTTAAAGGCGAATCTTACATAATTATTGGAGCTGGGCCTGATATATTGGAATTCTAAACACGTCACGGGCCTGATTTATTCTATTTATCTTGTCCCTAAATCTGTTTGGTAGGGGAACATACTCGTATTGTTACTTAAAAATAACAGGAAACGTCACGAACCGAGTGACGTCATGAAGGTTTTGACGTTATTACAACCATCTAATATCTAGAATGTCATTCATAGATTTTGGAGAGATTCGACGTTGAAACACAAACTGTGTTTACATGTAGTGCGTGTTATGTTAAATTGTAGGTTTCTGTTTATTGATTATATTTGAATTGAAGCGCGTAACTGAATTCTCGTTCAGATTTTCAGATTTGCCTTTTAATATGGAACTAGATTTTCTAGATTTTATTTGATGACCTTGGAATGCCGATGTTTTGGTATCGTTCCGCTGGTTCCACATGGTTTTGTGTTCATATTTTAACGTTGACGAAATCAGTTTTGTGTTAGAAAAGTGTTGCAGGATAAATAGAACACTAGGATTAGTGCCTTATATTACCAAGGCTCGCCGAATAAACTTTCTCCAACTCACCCAATAAATTAAAGTAATATAAGGCACTAACCTAGTATTCTCTATATATAGTGGCAAGATGTAAGTTTGTTTTAAGTTTCTTAACAAATTTTCTATGCGTTTGTAAGGCCAGGGTCCAGATGGTCAGAGGAACAGACAGAATAATAACAAGAACAATATTTATCACATGTTTGACGTCGCGGTAGCGTAATAAAGCCATTATTTATTTTTGATAATACACTAGTGTAATAAAGCAATCACGCGACGTCATTCAAAGGATAGGCGACGTCGTCAAAGTTGCGCTATAGTGAAAAATAAGTAGCTTTTTTATGTTTCGGCCGGAAAAGGCTAACATGTGATAAAAAGAACATTACATTTGTGACTTTCCACATTGAATTTATTAAACTCGATGAAAAAAATCAAAAAATGGTCGGCAGAGCCTCGCATTTTATTATTTTATTCAACTCGTTTAATAAATTCAATATGGAAAGACACTCAAGTAATCTCCTCTATATAGTGGCGATATCTCAGTAGTAATACAATGGGACTATCAATCCAGAGGTCGTGGGTAGCTGTGTATCGGTGCTATACACCGGGCACATAATATAACCAGGCTGTCTATTCGAAATAAGAGCTAGGCGCACTTCTGCAGCGCCGGACACGCCTGTATCTAATGTCTCTCTCTCTCTCCCTGTAGGGGCCTTTTCTCAGAAAGTACCTCTGGTCAGATCATCCTGTATCTGTACTGGTAGAGGATGCACCTGCACCCTTGGGTCTGCAACACTGTATGTAAAGTGCCTTTGAACGTGTGTTCGCATGAAACGGCGCTACATAAATCTCGTATATGTTTATCTATTCAATATTATTATTACGTGTATTATATCATATGTATAGTAAATACAACGAACACTTACGTGTACTTCTGTCTATATGCTGATACCAGTTCGTCAATTTTCACTGTCTCTGATTTTAAGACTTCAACTTAAGCGATAAAAGTGTGTGGTATGTATATACATGTACACCCAAAACACCCAAGCAAGCATGTTTATGTACTTTTACCATAGAGTTTATACAGTTAATCCCCCGTTTAGCTACCCAAGTTGGAAATTTACCTATATATCTTGGAAAGAACAAAGCTGCGCCCAGGGACAGAACAGGGCCGTGTATTTCTGGTTACTGTACACTTATTAATATTCGCGATGGATTACTTTTCGTTGATTTCGCAGATGATCTAGATCATGAAATTAAATCCCCTCGAATCATTGCCCTCACGAATACACAACAAGTATTTTTCATTCAATACTTTATATCCTCGAATTAAAGAAACCACCAAATTACAATTTCACCGAAATCCGCAAAAGTTAATACTCGCGAAAATTAATAATGTAACGGTATCTTACAATACGTACGCATAAAATCCGCTGGGTTATACAATGCATCACAAGGATACCCCATTGTCGTCAGAAAATCTAGCGGTTCTTTGTGTGCAGCACCGTAATAAACAACCTAAAAATGAAGTAATATAAAAACTTACAGTAAATGTGTATTTTAGGTTATGCATGTTTATGTACTTTAATTATAGAGTGTATACAGTAATTCCCCCTGTTTAGCTACCTGAGTTGAAATTTTAACTATAGTTTAGTTTATTTGTTTATTTAAGTCACATCCATATATACGAGGGGTGATCAACAAATACATGAAAATCTTGGTCGAATGGGTGATTCTTTAACATTCTCAAATACTTTCCATTCTTATACTGGAATCGGTATATCTTGCTAGGTCTACTTTTATCATAAAGGCATAGTGACGCCTAACATATTTGTTATAATATAAATGCCATTCTCTTTTTAACGCATATTCTAACATAGCACGTGAGATTTGCCTTCTTTACGTATGTTGAGCTTACCATATTTTATTACCGCGATAAAATATGGCTGTTCCCATTTACCCATCGTTCACAAGTACTATTGACAGAACGGGAATTTTACATAAATTTCGTGGCTATAGTTGGGTTATAAATACTACAATTCAATGTAAACAAATACTAGAAACAAAATGATGCAAATAGATCCAACAAAAATGACATGTTCAAATAATAATCGATACTTTTTAAACAGTGGAGTTTTTACGGGAAAGCTTTTTACACGAGCGCCGCTTTTCAACGTCACTTGTCGAATGGAAAATAGCGCATTCTGTTTGAGTGTAAATATTTCGCACATCACGCCTTGGCTTCTCATAATATATGTTTAGAAGTATTCCTTGTGTCTGTTTTATTTATCAGACACATGCGTGGATGTCAGATCAACACCGATCCGTTATTTATAGCTTTAAAATCGATATACATGTCCTTTTAGTTCGAACAGGAAGTAGAGCAGTTAGAGTCATTGACAACCAAACAGCAAAACACACAATCGCCTGAATTTACTGTAAATGATACTTAAACAAGTATTTCTTTTCTCATCTCACTTGATGTGTATTTGTTTAGATGTCGATTATGTAACGGCATGGAAAATATTGAACCACAACGTATTAAAATCGATAAATCGAGAGTCAAAATATGGGGCGTTAATTTGAACAGCGCGTAAGATTTAACGGTGCAGAGGTAAAAAATTAGGTCGCATTTTGTTGCTGTAAAATACGAAATTTATGCGATGTTAGAATCGAAATAACGAATATGTGGCCATATTTTATTGCGTAATAAAATATAGGCACTCGTTTTGATGCGATCATTAAATCACTCGTGCTACGCACTCGTGATTTAATTACTACGCATTAACACTCGTGCCTATATTTTATTACGCAATAAAATATGGTCACATATTCGTTATTTCTTAATCAGAACAATGCGATTGGCTCTAAACAGTAAACACCAATAAAACCACTTAAGTTTTCATAATCTACTTTACATCAATTTTACGATGTTTACCTCCCTTCATATAAAGCGTCGGTCATTTTGATTTATAGCAGATGCAATAGTTTGTGATATTTAAGAAATAAAAATTTGTTTGCGTATTTTCTCGGTGAATAAAACACAGGCAGGAGTTTTGATGCAATTAAATTAAATCACGAGTACATAGCATTGTCGCCATCGGGCTGTCGCATTGTCGTCTATCGCCTTCCGGTACACGTGCGCACATCGTATTTTTCCTAGATGGAGCCGCTTTTAAAAATATTTTACAGTTCGGCATATAGTTTGTAACAGATCGGGTTTTTACGGAGGGCGATAGACGACAGTGCGACAATACGATGGCGACAGTGCGATGGCGACAGTGCGACGGCGCGATGGTGCGATAGCGACAATGCGATGATGCGACGGTGCGATCGCGACGATGTGACGATGCGATGGTGCGACAATGTGATGGCGACGGCGCGATGGTGCAATGGCGACAGTGCGATGGCGACAGTACAATGACGCGATGGTACGATGGCGACAGTACGATAGTCATATCGCATTGTCGCCATCGTACTTTGTCGCCATCGCACCATTGCATTGTCGCCATCGCACCATCGCACCGTCGCCATCGCACCATCGCATCGTCGCCCTCTGGAATTTAATGTGTAACCGCGATGGCCCTTTCGGTATTCCGTATTAATGTGATGTACATGTAGTTTGTATTTCTCTGTGTCCTTGGGTATAAAAATGATGTACCCAGTCTATGAATTTATTGAATGACCCTCGCATATGTTACAACCCTTTTAAATTAAACCTGAGGTCAGATTGTCTTTAATAATGCTTTTGTTCGTATGAAATGCCAATCAAAATGGCTGACAATTGCAAGCAAGGGAGTTAACTATGGTGATGATGCATTGTTTACCTGCCCGAGCGCCATTAGAAGTAAGGAATCAAACATATGATAAATCTGGCTAGAAGGTTGGTGTATCGTTATAATAACTGTCTTGTTATATTCACTCGCATAAACCTTCAGCTGTTTCACTAATGACAGAGCTGTGCTTGAATCTAAACCGGATGTTGGCTCCTGTAATAAAATAAGTGTTACCTGTCTTGGGTAAATTTATGTCTTTCTAAACATTATATACTACATTTTGTACTCAAAATTTGATAAGGGTCAACAAATTTCCCTTCTGAATATGTTTCAAATGGCAGTGACTAGGGAACCGGCACCGGACGACTAGACAGCGAAATTAGTCGTTCGGCACCGGTTCGCTAGCCAGCAGTACGTGTATTGTACAACCAGTTGTCCTTGACGATTAAAACTATATGACACCCAGTATTTGGCTACCCCAATGTTAGTGTTAGGGGTTAGGGGTTAGGGGTTAGGGGATAGGGTTAGGGGTTAGGGGTTAGGGTTTGTAAACGATTTTGGGTGTCATATAGTGCCAACCGTCATTGACACTCATTCGGGAAGTCGGAGGATCTGAAGCTCCGTTCCTGCTTCATACCATAAATCACCACGAAATTACAATAACACATGTACGTCCCTTGATTTAGGGCTTAGCAAGACAAAAAGGAAAACTGACTTCTCTTATTTCATACAAGCATGGTGTCGATGGACAGCATAGGAAACAAGATGTCACAAAGTATCTTAATTCGTTTTAACAAGTTTTATTGAAGCAGTTTATCTCTCCGGGTGCAATGCTACAAGACAAACACAATCAATCCAATAATAGAAAATCATTCTAATACAAGCCGTATATTTGATATAAATTACTGAACTTCTTTTTGAAACGTTGGCGATTGTGGTGATCCGGTGGTCGAATTGATGACGATCTTGACAACGGTTCGAGAGGTCATTAGTTCACTGATTCTCGGCCAGGGAAAAGGAAAATTCATAAAACTCTTCAGAGTTCCCAAATCAGCAATAGATGAACCGATTGGTAACACGGATGTAGTCTCGCGTGTATCGGTGTTATAAAGAACAAATGAGTCTACATTGTATTTGCAAAGAGCTTGGGATAGTACGGAGAATTTTACACGACCATCAACCTTCCGAGTATTTACATAATTTAAGGCTGATTTATTGTATATATTTATTATCCCGGTTGTATGTTTTCATATAAGCGGTCAGTTTCCGTAGACAATCGGTATGTTATACCAACACAAATTTAAATATTTTATCTTAATCATCAAAATGATATTTTGAATATTGATTGAAATTTAACTCACGTCACACAGCAGTATATCGGGATCTGTCAGAAGTTCACACGCAATACTGGCTCTCTTCTTCTCCCCACCAGATAGACCACGCATAAACATGTCACCAATCACTGTAATAATATAACAGATAGACCACGTACAAACATGTCACCCATCACTGTAATAATATAACAGATAGACCACGTACAAACATGTTACTCATCACTGTAATAATATAACAGATAGACCACGTACAAACATGTCACCCATCACTGTAATAATATAACAGATAGACCACGTACAAAAATGTTACCCATCACTGTAATAATACAACAGATAGACCACGTACAAACATGTTACCCATCACTGTAATAATATAACAGATAGACCACGTACAAACATGTTACCCATCACTGTAATAATAAAACAGATAGACCACGTACAAACATGTTACCCATCACTGTAATAATACAACAGATAGAACACGTACAAACATGTTACCCATTACTGTAACATTTCAAATGTCCATTTTTGTTCAATAGTGTGCATATTCACTATTAATACGTGTACTTTTTCAATCTTTACTGATAACAAGCGGCCAATCGACCGTGCAGTGTTTATGTTATGCATGTTTGTTTATTGATATATCTATAGATACTCTCCTGTTAGGATACTAGTAGAGTGACATTGGTCGAGTCCTTGAATACGATGTAGAATAATTTATAAAGGCTTATCCAGACATCCAGTATTCCAATACTAAACTAAGACACATTACCTGTTAAGTCAATATTTGTAATCTTTGTGCACTCATAAAAATAATCGTGACATTATCCGCTAACTGTACAGCATCTCCAGTGAGCTATAACTCAACAATATTGCAAACACACCGTAATGTGTATTCTCTTTCAATCTACATTAATAACAAGCGGTCAGTCGACCGTGCAATGTTTATGTTATTAATATTTGTTCATTGATAAGTCTTAGAGTTATCTCCGGCAAAGACCTAAATATACACAGATTGGACACTTAATTGAAAACGGGGAGAAAATGCAAAATGGCATGCAGCAGATGCTGATATTTTGCATGAACGCTTTTGTTTGTCATCCTTTTTTAATGACCAATATCTCATTTTGAAGAGCTAGGTTTCTTCTACTGCATGATGTAACTTATTTTTTTCTATCTCTTATAAAATTCAGAAAAATATTGTTGGAATGAGGCAAATTGGGTATTTTCTGATAAAATTGGAATTTCCATTAAAATGAGAGTAGGTCTAGCTCTTTGAGGTATAAAGTTTTATTTCTTGACTAATTTCAATAAATTATGTTTCATTTTAAAGCAGAATAATAAATCTATTGCATTAATTTATTAGTACACAAAAACATTAAAAACAAACGAGATTTCGCGAGATTTCAAAAGACTGCCGAGAGATATTGCGAGATTTGGTAGATTTTTCCAATCTTTGTATATTTAGGTCTTTGTCTCCGGCGAGCTATATATCAACATTATTTAGTACATACCAGTATTGATACATTTCCTGATGTCCAGCATATCTATGATATCATTGAGACGTTTCAACTTCTCTTCATGTGCTACAGTTTCCGGTAATCGTATCATCACAGTAAACTGAAAAATAACATTGTAAATACACTGTCGTGTAACTGCACCGGTGGGAATTTCCTTGCACCGGATGGGACACTCTAAGATGGCGGGTGTATCAAACGTAAACAGGTAGGTGCGTGCTTTCTTCTCTACCTTTAGTCCTGTATAAAGCTGTTATGTTGAAATGTTCGTTTATATAAAGCTAGTGGTGTTATACTAATACGTCGACCCCCATACTGATGTATCAATTTATCAACCCATTGCTGGTGTAGTGTGAAGTAGTTACGTTGATTCTGATTATATGAACACCCTAAGTCGGGGATGGGGGTTGCGATAGCCGTGTGGTTAATGCTCTCGTATTACGCATTACTAGACGATTGCGTCCTACACTATGGGTACGAATCTCACTATAGATGCAAACTATTTCAAACTTTGGCATACATACTCTCAGGATCGGAAGGTATTTGGTTTAATCCCATGGTCTTAATGGACTGTCCAACCGGAACGGTCCGTACGGCATTTATCGCTACTGACGCTACGCCAGATAAATATTTTTCCGTAGCAATGGCCGAGTAGTTCCGAGTTTGGACTGTCATTACTAAAGCCCGGAACGGAACATAGAATGGAATAAGCACCTAACAGCGGTTACTTCCCCTTGCAGGATATTTTTATGACATTGTTTTGCGTCCGACTGAGACAGCTGTAGTGCGAAGACAATCGGTGTTATCATTGTATAATTGGCCAACTGACCTCCGGCTTCAAGTGAGCAAGGGAAATAACTGCGTAGAAGTTTGATAATGGATCGGAACATGGAATGGAACGACATATCACTGGCTTAGATTTAGAAGAATTAGAATACTAATCGTCCCTTTGGCGACACAAGGTTGTATATATAGTGTGTATTATTGTACATGTATAGTGAGATACAACATTGTAGCACCAAAGAGACGTAATAACTAACATTATATCAAAATATACATTATAGTTAATAAGCGCGACATATAGAACAAAAACAGTGTGGTCAATTGTTGTCGAGATATTTGAAGGTCGTAAGTAATACGTATGACCGGCATATTTGAAATCTGCATCACAATGCGCTTCTTATGAGCCTATTTTCATAAAAATCGTAAGTGGTCATGTTAACCAAAAGTTTAAAAACCTTGTTTTTCCATAAGTAAAGATAAATTTTCAAACAGTTTTTTCTTGTTTTCTCAAAATATTGATTTTGTACGACCTTCTAATTCCTAGCCAGCGACATGTAATGGAACGCAGTTGTTACTAAAATTACACTTTGCTTCATTTCATTGGTAGCATGTATCAGTAATAGAACAGTATTACTAAAATAGACATTAATTTTATTCTACAGTATTGGTAACTCTCAGCCTTGAAACTTGCAAAAGTTTCTAATGTACATGTATTAGTAGAGTTAAAACGTTCAAATGATAAACAAGAGCAAAACTTTTAAATGTTTGCTCTTGTAACAATATTTACCGGGGGCAAACGGAACTAGTCGAAATTTCACGATTGACCCCCTGTGTGAGCTTACCTTAATATACTTACGTATAATGTTTCCCATAATGTAAGCCGTGAGAAGAACACATTTTGTTGCAAAACAAACCCAAGTCGGCGTCGTAACTGTTTGTCGAACATTTTTCCGGAAAGAGTCACTTCCCCTGATATGAGAGATTGTCTCCCTGCTATAGCATTTAGAAGAGTTGTCTTTCCTGCGCCTGTAAAATAATGTATAGTGTTACTTCCCTTGATGTCAGAGATTGTCTCCCTGCTATAGCATTTAGAGGAGTTGTCTTTCCTGCGCCTGTAAAATAATGTATAGAGTTACTTCCCCTGATGTCAGAGATTGTCTCCCTGCTATAGCATTTAGAAGAGTTGTCTTTCCTGCGCCTGTAAAATAATGTATGGAGTTACTTCCCTTGATGTCAGAGATTGTCTCCCTGCTATAGCATTTGAAGAGTCGTCTTTCCTGCGCCAGTAAAATAATGTAGAGGGTTACTTCCCCTGATATGAGAGATCGTCTCCCGGCTATAGCATTCAGAAGAGTTGTCTTTCCTGTGCCTGTAAAATATTGTATGGAGTTACTTCACCTTCTCCTTTTCATGGCGTTTCGAAGAGTTGTCTTCCATACACCTAACAGTATACACCGAATATAGAGTTACTTCCCCTGATTTTATATATTTTTTCAAAATAATTACTCTATTATGAAGTATCTCCCTCAACCAATACGTTTTACTTTTGCAGGGTACCAGTTTAAATAAATACTAACTGAGTGCGAAACACATGTTGTCTTGCTGCCGTTCCTAAACTAAAAGAAGCGAAGCTTATAAAGACCGAAAACCAGACTAGAACTATATTGAGTATTGTATCCTGTGACAGTGTCCTCACACAGAACAGACAGGTGCCAGTCTGATGGACCGGAAGTAACCTACCCCGGGTTCTAGTTCCAGTGTCGCGACATATACACACCAAACTTATTACGATAGTACTGGCATGGCTTCTTTGTTAGACTTTTGTCCTATGATGGCCAGCATAAGTTGGAAGTCAGTGGCTTCTCTCTCACATATCCCCATCCCCACCCACACACTTGTGGTGGTATCAGGCCCAGAACTCCCGAAGCATCTCAAGTAGAAATTTTGTCTCAAATTGAGATTTTGCTCAATTCAGAGCAGGAATTTGAGATTATTTTGAAGTTCGAGCTCTTTAAATTTTACTGTTATAAACTAAGAATCAATTCTGTTTTGGGTCCAATCGCCCATGGACATTATCCAAAAGATACATGACAATGTTTGAGATGAGATTTAGCTCAGATGTGGATGTTGGGTAAGATCGGGACCAGGAATGAGTTGTTGAGAGTGATGAGTATAATTTGGGAAAACTTGTTTCACAATCGAGATAAAATATGCACTAACGATATGTTAATTAAAATAAGTGATAGCATAAATTCATGTGACTAAAATGCTGTTGTTGGGACAGCCAAAAATGAAATAAGAGAACAGCGCTCACCGGAAGGACCCATAACAGCCAGCATGTCACCACTACATGTGGAAAACTGTACATCACGTAAAATCTGAGTTGACTTTTCATTAACACTGACTTTATCGATTCTCAATATCGTATCTATGGCAACCGTCTTCATCCTGAAACGTGAAGCTAGTAAGAAACACCATTGCAATATACATATTTCAAATTTGCAGGTAAAATATTTGTTCTAGTTTGACATTGAAAGGTAATTGACACTTACCTTGGCGTGGCCAGTATGATTTTATTAATTTAGGGTACAATGCAAACGAGCCGTTCTCCAGGAAACCCGGGCTTAGAGACATCATATAGTAATTATGTTATAATTTTAAATACTTAGACAATACACTACGCCGAAGTTCTAATTAACCATCCTATAAAATCTGATACACCCTTGTTACCCTGATAAAACAACATGATTGGATATACCCAACATGATTGAAAAATGGCGGATGTATGTTTACATTTTCATCGCATTTTCGACCAATTCTTCAAAATCTACGGGTTTAACCACCTTCTGATGCTGTATGAAGATAAACTTGTACATTCCTTCCATGAAACTAAAACTATTTATCCGTATGTTTGTGAATGTGATACACAATACGATAAAAAATTAGAAAAATTTGTGTTGGATTTATTTGACAGTCTATAAAACATATATATTGTTGTTTATTTTGGGTTAAGATCTTTTGTTTATACAGCTCATTCATTTCACTATCAGACTTAGTTTAGAGTAAGTTATTTACATTTGCCGTTTCTACGTGATAACTATTTAAAGTAACCCATGTGTGAAAAATGGATAAAAACCAACATGATTTGAGGATAAAGATCAACATGATTTATCTTTTAAAGTGGATACTGACCAACATTGAATTTTCATTGATGCACTGCAGTGCGAATTGAATATGTAGCTTCACTATTGGAAGAATAATGGGATGACCCCAACACGTACGTAGGAGTAGATAACTCTATGAAGTATTTATTGGAAAATATGTCCCTTTTTTCAACTTCGTGCAAATTTGTAAGTTTACGTTCAAGGTATTAACCTATTATATCTAAGTGCATGTTCATATTGCTGTGATACTTTGCATACTTGTCAACCGTCTTGACCACAACATCTGCACTCTATCAAGCATGTTGTTGAATGTTATGCCCCATTTGGACTGATGTACTTAGTTGCTGCCCTACATGCTAGAGGGCATAACGGGCAATAAGTAAGTACTTAGAAATACAAAAGTTTACAGTTTATGTACACAATTTTAACCTCTTTGATACTTTGCTCACCATCATGACGCCATGACCTCCACATGAATAGGCAACTCTATCATATATCTCTATATATGTTGACACTGTGTCCCCTTTTTTAAATTAGAAATGCAATTTGGCACCATTCAAGACATGCTCACAGCGTTTAGCCTGGTCCCCATAATTCACTGTTCCTATTCCCGGTGAATGTTGCACATTTAGATACATGTGTTAAATTTACCTGTCTTGACTTATTATGAATTTTACCAACATATAGCAGAAAAAAGTATTTAACTAGAAATATGTCCACAGGACACGGATGCCCCCGCTAAAAGCTGTCATCAGACACCTAAGTATAAAGCTATGCAAATGAAATAACTTGAAACAAGTTTGTAATTGCTTAAATGTGACATTTAACAGCAGACAAGAGCTGGGTCTGTAATGTACCTATCAATGTTTTCCCCAAGGGGGGGGGGGAGCGGCGGGCATACACGGGACTTTTGACAGAAGGCTGTTCCCGATAGGTGGGAATTTGAGAGACAGAATGGTGCCGAGTCCAGGGAAATTTTGACACTGGCCGAAATTTTGATCCCGGTGGGTATGTAAAGCATCTCCCAGTGAGGGGATTTTGACAAATTGCCCTTGCTCTAGGGCGGGAATTTAGACTTTGAAACAGTAAAAATGTCAAATTCCCCTGGGTCAGCCCGCCACCCCCCTCCTGGGGGAAAACATTGATAGGTGCATAAGTGTGACCTTTACATTTGAGTCAGGGTGTAAATGCGAATGTAACCAAGTAATTTTAAAATCCAGAACGAAATAACAAAAAGCAGACCAGAAGCATACTTGTGCCTTTTAACTTTAAATCTCTAAGTATGACCTTGACCTTTGCGTTAGGGACCTGGGTTGTGCGCATGTCACCTCGTCTTGGTGATGTGAACATTTGTGGCAAGTAATATTAATATAAAATAAGAAATGACATAGTTACAGAGCTGACATGAATCACATGCCTATTTGAGCCTTTTTACCTTCGATCTCTAAGTGTGACCTTTACCTTTGAGCAAGGGACCTAGGTCTTGCGCATAACACGCCGTCTCGATGTGGTGAACATTTGTACCAAGTGTTATAAATATCCAATAAGAAATGACATAGTTACAGAGCGGACATGAATCACAAGCCTATTTGAGAATTTTAACTTTTGATCTCTACGTGTGACCTTGCCCTTTAAGTAAGGGACCTGGGTCTTGCACATGGCACATCACCTTGATGTGGTGAACATTTGTACCAAATATTATAAATATCCAATAGGAGATGACAAAATTACAGAGCGGACACGAATCACATGCCTATTTGAGCCTTTTAACCTTTGACCTCTAAGTGTGACCTTGACCTTTAAGCTAGGGACCTGGGTTTTGTGCATGGCACATCGTCTTGATGTGGTGAACATTTGTACCCATTTTTGGTAGGCGTAAGCCTCTCTATACTACCATTGCCCATTTCTTAATGCAACCTGGAACGCCTTTAGGCTGCTATGTGAATCCGCATTCAAGTAGTTCCAGAAACTATCAACATTCCCAATACTGCAACATATGTTTCTTAAAATTTTAAACTTATTTAATTCAATCAGCAACAATTGTTTATTCTACGATCAACAATTATTGTGAAACTGTTCATTGAATCGATATTTTTGCAGATAATCACTCAGCCGGGGAGAATATGAAAATGATGTGTTCATCAAATGTCCCAGCCGTATAGCTATTTTTAGAAACTTCAGACCAGGGCCACGTGATGGTTTTATCAATGAATCGTATATAATCATGTTATGCAATCATATGGTGTGGCTATACTAGCCGCTTTCTAGAGATGTCTCACGCTGTGATGGAAGTGATTACAAGACGGTACTGTAGAATCTGATAAATAGGCGCGTAGTATTATTTTAAAGCCACTTTTGATATAGGTCTGTGAAGTTGGCTCTTAGGTCGTACATCGACAGTCAGATGTTTACTCATTTTTATTTGAAATGAATAAACAGCTCTTAGCTCGTTGGTCGCAGCTCTTAGGTCGTTAGTCGCAGCTCTTAGCTCGTAGGTCGCAGCTCTTAGCTCGTAGATGTGTACTCGTTGGTCGCAGGTCTTAGGTCGTTGGTCCTAGCTCTTAGCTCGTATGTCGCAGCTCTTAGCTCGTAGGTCGCAGCTCTTAGCTCGTAGGTCGCAGCTCTTAGCTCGTAGATGTGTACTCGTTGGTCGCAGCTCTTAGGTCGTTAGTCGTAGCTCTTAGGTCGTTGGTCCCAGCTCTTAGCTCGTAGGTCGCAGCTCTTAGCTGGTTGGTCGCAGCTCTTAGATCGTTGGTCGCAGCTCTTAGCTCGTAGATGTGTCCTCGTTGGTCGCAGGTCTTAGGTCGTTGGTCCCAGCTGTTAATTCGTAGGTCGCAGCTCTTAGCTCGTAAGTCGCAACTCTTAGCTCGTAGGTCGCAGCTTTTAGCTCGTAGATGTGTACTCGTTGGTCGCAGCTCTTAGCTGTGTACTCGTATTCCAAACCTGCTCTGAGTTTGTTATTGGACTTGACAAAAAAAACCTAAACGATAGGTGTTCATGTGAAAAACATTAATGTCGGGGGACTTGGTGTCCATGTGAAAACCCTGATTGGTAGGGGACTAGCTTGCCTTGTGAAAATCCTAAATAGAAGGGGATTTAAATGGTAGGGGACTATGTGTCCGTAGGAAAAACCTAAATGATAGGATTTCATGTGATAAACCTACATGGTTTAGGACTAGGTGTCCATGTGGACAAACCAAAATTTTAGGGGTCTTTGTGGTCTTGTGAAAAATCTTAATTTTCGGGGAATGGGTTGCCATGTGAAAAGCCTTAATGGTAGGGGACCTGGCGTCCGTAGGAAATCCCTTAATGGTAGGTTTTCATGTGAAAAACCTACATGGTAGGGGACTAGGTGTCCATGTGAAAAACCTAAATGGTAAGGGACTAAGTGTCCATGTTAAAAAACTAATAGGTAGGGGACTAGGAGTCCGTAGGGAAAAACATAAATGGTAGGGGACTAGGTGTTAGTAGGAAAAACCTAATGATAGGTTTTCTTTTGAAAAGTCAACAGGGTTGGGGACTAGGTGTCGATGTGAAAAACCTGAATTGTATGAGACTAGGTGACCATGAGATGACCTAAATGGGAGGGGACTAGGTGTCCATGTAAAAACCTAAATGGTAGGTTGTCATGTGAAAAACCTACATGCTTGGGGACTAGGTGCCCATGGGAAATACCTAAATTGTAGGGGACCAGGTGTCTGTAGGAAAAACCTAAATGATAGGTTTTCATGTGAAAAACCTACATGGTTGGGGACTAGGTGTCCATGTAAAAAACCACAATTGTAGGGGACTAGGTGTCCATGTGGAAAACCAAAATGGTAGGGGACTAGATGTCCATATGAAAAACCTAAAAGGTAGGGGACTAAGAGTCCGTTTGAAAAACCTAAATGGTAGGGGACTAGGTGTCAGTAGGAAAAACCTAAATGATATGTTTTCTTTTGAAAAACCTACATGGTTGGGGACTAGGTATCGATGTGAAAAACCTGAATGGTATGGGACTAGGTGACCATGAGATGACCTAAGAGGGAAGGGACTAGGTGTCCATGTAAAAACCTAATGGTAGGGGATTAGGTGTCCGTTGCAAAAACCTGAATGATAGGTTGTCATGTGAAATACCTACATGCTTGGGGACTAGTTGTCCATAGGAATAACCTAAATTGTAGGGGACCAGGTGTCCGTAGGAAATACCTAAATGATAGTTTTCATGTGAAAAACCTACATGGTTGAGGACTAGGTGTCCATGTGAAAAACCAAAAGTGTAGGGGACTATGTGTCCTTGTGGAAAACCTAAATGGTAGGGGACTATGTGTCCATGTGAAAACCCTAAAAGATAGAGGACTAGGAGTCCGTAGCAAAAACCTAAATGGTAGGAGACTAGGTGTCAGTAGGAAAACCCCTAGGTTTTTCACATGGCAACCTATTCCCCGACAATTCAGATTTTTCACATTGACACCTAGACCCCTTCCATTGTAGTTTTTTACTTGGACACCGGTCATCTCAGGGTCACCTAGTCCCATACTATTTAGGGTTTTCACATCGACACCTAGTCCCCAACAATGAAGGTTTTTCACATGAAATCCTATCATTTAGGGTTTTCCTACGGACACATAGTCCCCTACCATTTAAATCTCCTTCTATTTAGGTTTTTCACAAGGCAAGCTAGTCCCCTACCAATCAGGGTTTTCACATGGACACCTAGTCCCCCGACATTAATGTTTTTCACATGAACACCTATCGTTTAGGTTTTTTTTGTCAAGTCCAATAACAAACTCAGAGCAGGTTTGGAATACGAGTACACAGCTAAGAGCTGCGACCAACGAGTACACATCTACGAGCTAAGAGCTGCGACCTACGAGCTAAGAGCTGCGACCTACGAGTTAAGACCTGCGACCAACGACCTAAGACCTGCGACCAACGAGTACACATCTACGAGCTAAGAGCTGCAACCTACGAGCTAAGAGCTGCGACCAACGACCTAAGAGCTGCGACTAACGACCTAAGAGCTGCGACCAACGAGTACACATCTACGAGCTAAGAGCTGCGACTTACGAGCTAAGAGCTGCGACCTACGAGCTAAGAGCTGCGACCTACGAGCTAAGAGCTGCGACTAACGATCTAAGAGCTGCGACCGACGAGCTAAGAGCTGCGACCTACGAGCTAAGAGCTGCAACATACGAGTTAAGACATGCGACCAACGACCTAAGACCTGCGACCAACGAGTACACATCTACGAGCTAAGAGCTGCAACCTACGAGCTAAGAGCTGCGACCAACGTCCTAAGAGCTGCGACTAACGACCTAAGAGCTGCGACCAACGAGTACACATCTACGAGCTGCGACTTACGAGCTAAGAGCTGCGACCTACGAGCTAAGAGCTGCGACCTACGAGCTTAGAGCTGGGACCAACGACCTAAGACCTGCGACCAACAAGAAGACATCTACGAGCTAAGAGCTGCGACCTACCAGCTAAGAGCTGCGACTAACGATCTAAGAGCTGCGACCAACGAGCTAAGAGCTGCGACCGACGAGCTAAGAGCTGGGACCAACGACCTGATACCTGCGACCAACCAGTACACATCTACGAGCTAAGAGCTGTGACCTACGAGCTAAGAGCTGCGACTAACGATCTAAGAGCTGCGACCAACGAGCTAAGAGCTGCGACTAACGACCTAAGAGCTGCGACTAACGACCTAAGAGCTGCGACCAACGAGTACACATCTACGAGCTAAGAGCTGCGACCTACGAGCTAAGAGCTGCGACCTACGAGCTAAGAGCTGCGATCTACGAGCTAAGAGCTGCGATCTACGACCTAAGAGCTGGGACCAACGACCTAAGACCTGCGACCAACGAGTACACATCTACGAGCTAAGAGCTGCGACCTACGAGCTAAGAGCTGCGACTAACGATCTAAGAGCTGCGACCTACGAGCTAAGAGCTGTTTATTCATTTCAAATAAAAATGAGTAAACATCTGACTGTCGATGTACGACCTAAGAGCCAACTTCACAGACCTTTTTGATATACGCATTCAATACACGTATGACATATACATCAATATGCCCCTTTTTACAATTATATAGATACCCAACATGCCTATATAGTCACATATGCCTATTTAGACATTCAAGACAAGATCGGCAGTAAGAAAACGAACATTAAACGTGTAAAGTCGTTTAAGCTTTAGTAGCAGCAACCAGATCGCCTCCCATCAGCACTCTAAGTGCTTTGATTATTAAATGTCCTAAAAGCATGTGCTATAGACTAGGTGTGAAATCCCTTACATCGGGTATGCTCATAAACCTGCTACCACAATTCATGAGCACACTTCTTTAATGTACAATTATTTGTACCTTGAGAATCCCATTGGCAAGATTTCAATTGGTAATGTTGGCTTTTATCCACAATCATGTTGGCCAGTATCCTAATAAATCTAACAATCACGTCGGTCAGTATCCAAAAAATACTATACATGTCTGAATTATTGTTTGTGAGCGTTAATTTATCTAAGATTTTAAAAAATTGAAACGTCCAAATCATAGTTTATACAACTGCCAATACTTCCCAAATGATATTCATTACATAAAGTCAAATAAATGAGTTTTACAACGTTTTTAAGTACAAAACTCATTCTCAAATGCAAAATCCACACATTCTTTAAGGCTTTACATAGTGAAAAATAGTACCTATGTGCAAATTGTTTAGTGCAAATAGTACATTTTCTTCATATGTTGATTATGTAATATTGAAATAAACAATCTGGATAGTTTATATGGAAAATATTGCAAAAACAATGCACTTATCACATTGTTCATGTCGGCCATTTTTCAATCATGTTGGGAATATCCAATCATGTTGTTTTATCAGGGTAACAAGGGTGTGATACTATGTGATATATCAACCAATACATATGAAATTGAGTTATGTTTTATTCCACACGTTAATCTATCGATTTACAGAAATAAAATACGTGTTTTTGTGCAAAATCATCCATGCAGAACGGTTAGTGCAATATGGCTTTTGTGCACGTGGTGCTCGTGCACGGGATTAAAAATGTTTGTATTTGGTTGGAATGTATCCTCTGTGGATTGCCTTTTATGAAAAACATCAAACTTTGAGAGATTGAATAATGTGGAACTCGCCAAAGCCTCCAAAGGATGAGTATCGCCACCCAAAACAGCGAAGTGCGCCACACGCCTTTTTAAAAAAATGCAAACTCTTTATTTACGTTTAATTTAGCGCAAACTACTGTGGGAAACATGTTTTCCTATCAATGTAAGTAGACATCATCGGGTTTTGGATTATTTTATTCAAGTTGCAAACACTTTTTCTAAAATACATTTGAGCTCCGCTGTGCGATTTCCAACCTCTTCAAAAAATAACATAATTTGGGAAAATCACATTTAGTACAAAGCAGATATTTTAGGAGAAAAAAATGCAAAACCAGTATTTATCTAGGATCATGTAACACAATGTGTGTCTTTTAACATACTAAAAATCTAGGTCCATACTTGCTAGTGAAAGTCGACTTTTTTGGGGTAAAACCTTATAAAATATATAAGCAAAGCATGAATTTTTGGAATCTTTACATCATTTTGTCATTAATGGGTTAATTTGATAATGATATATTTTGATAGGTATGTTGTTACTTGTAGTTTAAGTTATCAAACAGTGTTTTTTATGTTGGTGCGCAAAATACAATATTTTGGGGCAAAACCTTTAAAAATATAAACAAAACCGTGAGTTTTGGGAATCAATTGAATACAAAGTTATTAATAAGTTTATTTGATGATTAATCACTGTGATAGGTACATATTGCCTTGTAGTTTATTGCATCAAAAATAAATTGCCAGAATATTGAGCTAAATGAGAACATTTTTGGGCTAAAATATTACAAAATATAAACGAAAAGTGCGAATTTTGGGAATATGTTGATTATTTTGTATTTTTTACCCCATAATATAAATACCGCACAATATGGAACTTGATTTCAGCATTGTACGAGACACCCAAAACACTACATGATCCAACAAATTTGTTTTCTGTGTATTTTATTTCCCTTTTTGTAAGTGTGGCACTTACAAGGGGACATGTGCTAATTAAATGACGTCATCATAATTATTGTGTTTACGCGACGTCAATAACGTCATTTCGATCGTCATGTCTAGTTTTCATCATGTCATAGCATGTCTCTAAGTTGGACCATTTTGAAAAGGTATAACTTTTTGGAAACCTTAAGTATTCAACTACACAATTCTATCAACATTTAAAGAGTTGAAATTTTGTCCTCAGGTTGGAAATCCCACAGCAGAGCTCATTTAAAAAAACACGTGGTCAAACAGAAATTTATTGAAGTGCATGCATACATCTGACGGCTTGAGCGCGGTCCCGTTGCCCATTCTCGCGAAGTTTTAAGATTTTCATAAAAGGCATGTGGACATTTTGGGCTAATTCTTAAGGAAAAGACAACTCTGTGGATAGTGATGTTTGTACCTGTGTGTTTGTACGAGTTTTGTCCCTTTACACCACAAAAATCGATAAACATTCCCCATACACAACAATTTCGCTTATCTTAATCCAATCGATTTAGATCGATATCGGCTATTTCCGTTAGTGGTCGTAAATTTTCCGATAGTCACGAATGATAACGGTAAGCTACATAAATCGTAGCCTGAGGGGCTACTGATCAGATAAAAAGATAAGCAGTCGATTTTTCATATTTATGATTGTAACTGTCTATTCGTCTCGTGATCATGTATACATTTCAATTTGAATTGCTGATGTTGACTTCTGGTATGCGTGTGGTAGTATCTTAGTAACAAGATGACTTCGCTTATTATCAAATATTTTCTTAATCCCGATATAAATTATGCTTGTTTTTTTTGTAAATTATGTTATATTCGCACGTACAAAAAAACAAGTACAGTCCCGATTGAGTGATTGGCATCATGAATCAAATAATTAATTTGAGGTGTGTGAGGCGTTTTTTAAAGTCCTCGTGTGTATATGCGTTCTTGTCTATTTAATTCAGTTTGATTACGTAACTTTTATCGTAAAGATTTTGCAATGTTTTACACAGAATGTTATAAGTTCAAGTTCAATAAACTGCTGCAATCAATTATACAATTATTGCGATATAATGAAAATAGGCAAATCATAACAGAATATTTGTATTCATAATAAGTCAAACAAATATATAAAAAAAAGTTAAACCGCCTTAGTACAATACTAATATACAACATTTTATACAATCTTCTATCTGCCTTCATGGAAGATATTTTTACAGGTTTTTACTAATTTTATCCAAATCATAGGCAGCCTGCACGTACCCTACTACTTCACAAATCATATCAACCTTCTCATTGTTTACCTATAGTAGAAAGGTTACTTTCAATATTTCCGATTATAAAAGTGCCTGTCTCATTTGTAGCCGTGTAGGTTTATTATTCATTGAAATGGTATATTACGGGTATCAACGTGTAGCTACTATATTCTACTTTCAGGATATATCAACACTTTAGTCCTTAGATACACACCCGTTTACACACCGAACGTCAGAATCAAGAATACAATTCCTTAATTAGGTCGCTAACTAAGACGTTCAGCAAAACCCAGATTTTCACGCTTGTAAACGTGAATTTTGCCTTGAAACAGAATGTATGCTTCACAAACGGGCCTAGCTAGTCATCCTTTCAGTTAGTGTAACTAAATAATTTACCTCACATGCCAATTAAACATCGCAATATTTCACTAGATCGATAATTAAAAAAAAATGTACGAACTTCGCCACCGTCAATTTCCAATTTTATTTAGTATTCCGATAACCTTTCGACCTCAACAGATTTCGAAGCGATCGTTTAATTGGCTAGGGTGTGTGTCACGTCATTCATAGTTGTTCAATCGTGTAAGCTCGGCCATTTCCGCTTGTGTCCGGTGTATATACTGAACTTCTTAATTGATGACCAAAAAAAATTCGCGATTTGACTTATATTGTGTTAAGGGTGTGTATTTAAGGACTAAACTGTTTATATATCTGGAAAGTAAAATATCTTGGCTACACGATGATACCTGTAAGATAGCATTTGAGTGAATAAATAAAAGAATATGACAAGTTATGTGACAGGCACTCCATTCTTCGTGATTCACCTTGTCATAGATAGTAAACAGTGGTAAAATCCGATTTGGCCGGGGTAGTATTTGGGTACGTGCTGACTGCCTATGATCCAAATATCGACGGTGTTTTTCACGCATGAGTGGATAATAGCCCATAATTATACATACATATATAAAAAGCGATAGAATGTAGAATAGAATAGAATAGAATAGAGTTTATTGCAAGGCAATATTGCCCATGAACATATAATACATACATACAAT
The DNA here is from genome assembly GCA_947247005.1 of Spisula solida. Lineage (NCBI taxonomy): Eukaryota > Metazoa > Mollusca > Bivalvia > Venerida > Mactridae > Spisula > Spisula solida. The sequence continues at coordinate 3,254,061 of OX365960.1, read as the reverse complement.
GCACAAATATTACAAAAGTAATGCATACATGACATAAAATAAACTTCCGGTCAAGTGCACATCATATATTATGATAATTAATCAGAAAAAGGTTATACAAAGTTTATCAACATAAATAGGAGACATCGTATAGAAGTTAAGTCATTTTCTTACATAAATTATAATGGAGAAATTTGGAGAAAAGTGTTAAGCTGTCAAAATAATCAAAAAAAAAAAAAAAAAAAAAAAAAAAAAAAAGCGATAGAAAGTATGACCCTATTGTTTAACTAGATCGATAGACAGTGATCAGACAGGATTAGACTGATAAGGGACAATAAAACAATTAAGGGATTACACTTCTGCGGCTTTTTATTTCCCGGTCACAAATATGAATACTGACTTAACTTTATAAGTTTAAAAAGTAGAAACACATACAAACTTTCATTGAAATAGTATAAATGTATTATTAATGTTTTTTTAAATATTGTTTAAATAAAAAGGCTATACATAGGGAAAAGTTATATTTATGAAAAACTTAAGTCTCGCACATATGGGAAAATATATGAATTTTGAAAACAGCCATGGTAACGTGATACCTTTGAATAAAACCATTTTTTAAACATGACAATGCATGAAGGCCATTTTAATAAAAGTTTGTATGTGTTTTTGTTTATTTTCAAACAGATATAATATACTCTTATTAATATACTCATAATTAGTCATGAAATGGGAAAGTACAGGTATATTGTGATGTAGTTTTATCTAGAACCAAATGTAGCTAGTATTATGACCGAAATAGCCTTATTGATAGGTTTAGACACGCATGTTAATTAAATTAAATTAACGTGCGTGGTTTAAATAATGCATAATGTAGTTTTATTTTTCTGTAATATGAGAGTTATATCCCTTGATAGGTGAGACGTGTGTTCTATGGCAAAAAAAGAAGCAAAACAAGGTGAAACAGAAAACTGCGATGATATCGTCAAGAAAGACTTCATCAAAGGTGTCCTTGGTCTGTCTGAGGAGGAAGCGATCTCCATCAAACTTGATAGAGCGCACAGAGTAGGAAAATTCGATCCGAAGAAAATCCGTCCAATCTGTGTGAAATTTCATGCTTACAGTGATCGTGAAAGGATCAGAAAGTTAGGATACGAATTTGCAGAACAACTTAAGAACGCAGATCTAGGCATTGGAGTTCAACACCCATTCGCTATAAGGGAGATACGTGGGAAGCTTGTACCAATAATGGTTGACCTGAAGAAGAAAGGGGTGAAGGACGTACGACTTGTGGTAGACAAACTTTACGTAAATAAAGAGGAATATGTCGAAGGAAAAACTTATTCAGCAAACTAGGGAAGTCAGCCGGGGCAACTCAGCATCGTATCATGGAACATAAATGGATTAAAACGCAAACTGACGGACAATGACTTTTTAGATTATATTGGAAATTTTGATATTGTGCTCCTAAATGAAACGTGGATATCTAATAAAGAGACATCAAATCTGGAAATAAATGGATATACAAGTAAACATTTATGTGGTAATAAATCGAGAAACACAAACAAAGGTAGATATAGTGGAGGATTATCTATATACTTTAAAAACATATTTAAGAATCATATTAATGTTGTTGAAACCCACCAGGCAGGCATAATGTGGATCAAACTGTCTTGTAATATGTCACATACCCAGTCGGATATTTACATATGTCATACTTACATACCCCCATGTTCATCAAAGGTATTACATTTCCAAGATGTTGATATGTTCGAACTAATTGAAATAGGTTGCATTAAATATAATGATCTAGGAAATGTGTCTGTAACAGGAGACTTTAATAGTAGAACGGCAGACCTACTTGACTACATACATTTTGATAGATTTGTTGATAATGATTTATTTATTGTAAACAGTGTTGACATCCCTGTACGTAAAAACACAGATAATGTTTCTGATACACATGGGCGAATATTACTTGACCTCTGTCGTACTACAGGTTTATTGATAGTAAATGGGCGGGTGCACGATGATATCGATGGACAAGTCACATTCTGTTCCCATGGGGGCGTCAGCACTGTAGATTATTTATTGACATACCTGCATAATTTTAATTCTATATCTGAATTTGATATATTAGATCACACTGAATTTCCAGACCATGCGCCGATATTCTTTTGCCTAAAATCATTAGAGTTTGAGCAAACTGAACAGGTTACCGTAAACTCTAATACGCAAAATCAGCTAGACCCGTCCAATAAAATAACTCGGGAAAAATCCAGGGCCCCAGAGTTACGCGCTGCTATTGAAAATGAAAGCGAGGCCATCGCGCAACTTTCGAACATGCTCATTGGTGGTTCAGTTGATGACGTAGTATCACGGTTCACGAATCTGGTATACACCAAATCACGTGACATATTTACTCTACCCATAAAAGGAAACCGTAGTAAATCACATGCGCATAATAAATGGTTCAATGCGGACTGCTTTGAGGCTAAACGTAATTTCAAAAATATTTTCTCGCGTAATAAAACAGAGCTAAACCGCACGAACTTTGTCAACGCTCGTAACAAATATAATAAAATAAAATATAGGGCGAAACAAAAACATAGAATAAAAGAGGGTCAACGTATAAATAGTTTAGCAAAAACGGAACCACGAAAATTTTGGAAAAATATAAAACACTCAATAAATAAAAATAAAGTCAGCTCAGACAATCTTAAGATAGAAGACTTACATGAACACTTTAAAAACTTATCTCAGGGAAATCCAAACGACAACGAACACGGCGTTAACAACAACGAATCCAATTCAAGCGAAAATGACACAAACTTATACGCGGAAGACTTTGATAAAGAAATAAGCATAAAAGACATAAGACGTGCGATCTGCACTCAAAATAATAACAAATCACCCGGTCTGGATAATTTACCCGCATAAATATTCAAAACGTGTAATGACTTATTCACGATTACTAGTATGTACCGGAAGTGTGAAGAGAGGCAGGCATGGCACTTCATGGGTGTGGTAGGTCTATAGGTAGACTACACATATTCACAATTGTGTTATTTAAGCAGTAGATGAATTACTCAGATTTTTGTATTAATATCAAATACATCCAACAAATGTTTGTGTGATTGCTGAATGGGTCTGGATATATAAGAAATATGAAAAATATTTCCAGGCGCGTATTGGGAGGGGGCGTGGTCCAGACCCCAAGTGTCTGTGAATTAAACACCATAAAAACCAACGAATCAATTAGCCACGTGTTAAATGTATGGAACGTGATAATTACACCAGTTTCCCCCTTATCACTTTTTAATTTAAATAAAAAGTAAAGTAAATAATTACGTCTTATTCATTTGATTTAATTACTTCCCACCTCCACGATCAAAAGAATAATTAAAAACCTATATATCAATGCACACAAAACCACGCACGTTAATTAACATGCGTGACAAAACGTATTGAAAACATGTGTGTGAAGTTAGCCCATTTAGCCTATTTAGCATGTGTAGCCAATTTAATAAACAGGCTACAATATCAATCCTATTTAGCATATGTAGCATATGTACTATAAAGGTTATGAAAACATTGGTTTAAGACATTAAAACTTCAACACTGGCCGAATATCAACCGGAAGTGTGAAGAGAGGCAGCAATTGCAACTCATGGGTGTGGTAGGTCTATAGGGAGACTACACATATTCACCATTCAATCAGTTGGGAGAAGTCTAGAAATGAAATTATTGGACATCGAAATCGGACGAAAAAAAAACGGTATAAGTCATTTAAACATCAAAACTGGACGATTATCTACCGGAAGTGTGAAGAGAGGCAGGCATCGCACTTCATGGGTGTGGTAGGTATATAGGTAGACTACACATATTCACCATTCAATTAGTTGGGAAAAGTCTAGAAATGAAATTATTGGACTTCGAAATCGGACAAAAAAATCGGTATTCGTCATTTAAACATCAAAACTGGACGATTATCTACCGGAAGTGTGAAGAGAAGCAGGCATGGCACTTCATGGGTGTGGTAGGTCTATAGGTAGACTACACATATTCACCATTCAATTAATTGGGAGAAGTCTAGAAATGAAATTATTGGACTTCGAAATCGGACGAAAAAAATCGGTACAAGTCATTTTAACATCAAAACTGGCCGATTATCAACCGGAAGTGTGAAGAGAGGCAGGCATGGCACTTCATGGGTGTGGTAGGTCTATAGGTAGACTACACATATTCACCATTCAATTAATTGGGAGAAGTCTAGAAATGAAATTATTGGACTGCGAAATCGGACGAAAAAAATCGGTACAAGTCATTTTAACATCAAAACTGGCCGATTATCAACCGGAAGTGTGAAAAGAGGCAGGCATCGCACTTCATGGGTGTGGTAGGTCTATAGATAGACTACACATATTCACCATTCAATTAGTTGGGAGAAGTCTAGAAATGAAATTATTGGACTTCGAAATCGGACAAAAAAATCGGTATTCGTCATTTAAACATCAAAACTGGACGATTATCTACCGGAAGTGTGAAGAGAAGCAGGCATGGCACTTCATGGGTGTGGTAGGTCTATAGGTAGGCTACACATATTCACCATTCAATTAGTTGGGAGACGTCTAAAAATGAAATTATTGGACTTCGAAATCGGACGAAAAAAATCGGTATTCGTCATTTAAACATCAAAACTGGACGATTATGTACCGGAAGTGAGAAGAGAGGCAGGCATGGAACTTCATGGGTGTGGTAGGTCTATAGGTAGACAACACATATTCACCATTCATTAAATTGGGAAAAGTCTAGTAATGAAATTATTGGACATCGAAATCGGACGAAAAAAATCGGTATAAGTCATTTAAACATCAAAACTTGCCGATTATCAACCGGAAGTGTGAAGAGAGACAGGCATGACACTTCATGGGTGTGGTAGGGCTATAGGTAGACTACACATATTCGCCACTCAATTAGTTGGGAAAAGTCTAGAAATGAAATATTTGGACTTCGAAATCGGACGAAAAAATCCGTTTAAGTCATTAAAACATCAAAACTGGCCGATTATCAACCGGAAGTGTGAAGAAAGGCAGGCATCGCACTTCATGGGTGTGGTAGGTCTATAGCTAGACTACACATATTCACCATTCAATTAATTAGGAGAAGTCTAGAAATAAAATTATTGGACTTCGAAATCGGACAAAAAAATCGGTACAAGTCATTTTAACATCAAAACTGGCCGATTTTCAACCGGAAGTGTGAAGAGAGGCAGGCATCGCACTTCATGGGTGTGGTAGGTCTATATATAGACTACACATATTCACCATTCAATTAGTTGGGAGAAGTCTAGAATTGAAATTACATGTATTGGACTTCGAAATCGGACGAAAAAAATCGGTATCAGTCAGTAAAACATCAAAACTGGCCGATTATCAACCGGAAGTGTGAAGAGAGGCAGGCATTGCACTTCATGGGTGTGGTAGGTCTATAGATAGACTACACATATTCACCTTTCAATAAGTTGGGAGAAGTCTAGAAATTAAATATTTGGACTTCGAAATCGGACGAAAAAAATCCGATTAAGTCATTTAAACATCAAAACTGGCCGATTATCAACCGGAAGTGTGAAGAGAGGCAGGCATGGCACTTTATGGGTGTGGTAGGTCTATAGCTAGACTACACATATTCACCATTCAATTAATTAGGAGAAGTCTAGAAATAAAATTATTGGACTCCGAAATCGGACAAAAAAATCGGTACAAGTCATTTTAACATCAAAACTGGCCGATTTTCAACCGGAAGTGTGAAGAGAGGCAGGCATCGCACTTCATGGGTGTGGTAGGTCTATATATAGACTACACATATTCACCATTCAATTAGTTGGGAGAAGTCTAGAATTGAAATTACATGTATTGGACTTCGAAATCGGACGAAAAAAATCGGTATCAGTCAGTAAAACATCAAAACTGGCCGATTATCAACCGGAAGTGTGAAGAGAGGCAGGCATGTCATTTCAAGGTTGTGGTAGGTCTATAGGTAGACTACACATATTCACCATTCAATTAGTTGGGAGAAGTCTAGAAATGAAATTATTGGACTTCGAAATCGGACAAAAAAAATCGGTATTCGTCATTTAAACATCAAAACTGGACGATTATCTACCGGAAGTGTGAAGGGAAGCAGGCATGGCACTTCATGGGTGTGGTAGGTCTATAGGTAGACTACACATATTAACCATTCAATTAGTTTAGAGAAGTCTGAAATGAAATTATTGGACTTCGAAATCGGACGAAAAAAATCGGTATTCGTCATTTAAACATCAAAACTGGACGATTACTAGTATGTACCGGACGTGTGAAGAGAGGCAGGCATGGCACTTCATGGGTGTGGTAGGTCTATAGGTAGACTACACATATTCACCATTCATTAAGTTGGGAAAAGTCTAGTAAGGAAATTATTGGACATCGAACGAAAAAAATCGGTATAAGTCATTTAAACATCAAAACTGGCCGATTATCAACCGGAAGTGTGAAGAGAGACAGACATGGCACTTCATGGGTGTGGTAGGTCTATAGGTAGACTACACATATTCACCATTCAATTAGTTTGAAAAAGTCTAGAAATGAAATATTTGGACTTTGAAAGTCTGCGAAAACAATCCGTTTAAGTCATTAAAACATCAAAACTGGCCGATTATCAACCGGAAGTGTGAAGAGAGGCAGGCATTGCACTTCATGGGTGTGGTAGGTCTATAGATAGACTACACATATTCACCTTTCAATAAGTTGGGAGAAGTCTAGAAATTAAATATTTGGACTTCGAAATCGGACGAAAAAAATCCGATTAAGTCATTTAAACATCAAAACTGGCCGATTATCAACCGGAAGTGTGAAGAGAGGCAGGCATGGCACTTTATGGGTGTGGTAGGTATATAGCTAGACTACACATATTCACCATTCAATTAATTAGGAGAAGTCTAGAAATAAAATTATTGGACTTCGAAATCGGACGAAAAAAATCGGTACAAGTCATTTTAACATCAAAACTGGCCGATTTTCAACCGGAAGTGTGAAGAGAGGCAGGCATCGCACTTCATGGGTGTGGTAGGTCTATAGATAGACTACACATATTCACCATTCAATTAGTTGGGAGAAGTCTAGAATTGAAATTACATGTATTGGACTTCGAAATCGGACGAAAAAAATCGGTATCAGTCATTAAAACATCAAAACTGGCCGATTATCAACCGGAAGTGTGAAGAGAGGCAGACATGGCACTTCATGGGTGTGGTAGGTGTATAGGTAGACTACACATATTCACCATTCAATTAGTTGGGAGAAGTCTAGAAATGAAATTATTGGACTTCGAAATCGGACAAAAAAAATCGGTATTCGTCATTTAAACATTAAAACTGGCCGATTATCAACCGGAAGTGTGAAGAGAGACAGACATGGCACTTCATGGGTGTGGTAGGTCTATAGGTAGACTACACATATTCACCATTCAATTAGTTTGAAAAAGTCTAGAAATGAAATATTTGGACTTTGAAAGTCTGCGAAAACAATCCGTTTAAGTCATTAAAACATCAAAACTGGCCGATTATCAACCGGAAGTGTGAAGAGAGGCAGGCATTGCACTTCATGGGTGTGGTAGGTCTATAGATAGACTACACATATTCACCTTTCAATAAGTTGGGAGAAGTCTAGAAATTAAATATTTGGACTTCGAAATCGGACGAAAAAAATCCGATTAAGTCATTTAAACATCAAAACTGGCCGATTATCAACCGGAAGTGTGAAGAGAGGCAGGCATGGCACTTTATGGGTGTGGTAGGTATATAGCTAGACTACACATATTCACCATTCAATTAATTAGGAGAAGTCTAGAAATAAAATTATTGGACTTCGAAATCGGACGAAAAAAATCGGTACAAGTCATTTTAACATCAAAACTGGCCGATTTTCAACCGGAAGTGTGAAGAGAGGCAGGCATCGCACTTCATGGGTGTGGTAGGTCTATAGATAGACTACACATATTCACCATTCAATTAGTTGGGAGAAGTCTAGAATTGAAATTACATGTATTGGACTTCGAAATCGGACGAAAAAAATCGGTATCAGTCATTAAAACATCAAAACTGGCCGATTATCAACCGGAAGTGTGAAGAGAGGCAGACATGGCACTTCATGGGTGTGGTAGGTGTATAGGTAGACTACACATATTCACCATTCAATTAGTTGGGAGAAGTCTAGAAATGAAATTATTGGACTTCGAAATCGGACAAAAAAAATCGGTATTCGTCATTTAAACATTAAAACTGGACGATTATCTACCGGAAGTGTGAAGAGAAGCAGGCATGGCACTTCATGGGTGTGGTAGGTCTATAGGTAGACTACACATATTAACCATTCAATTAGTTTAGAGAAGTCTGAAATGAAATTATTGGACTTTGAAATCGGACAAAAAACATGCGTTAAATAAGAAGAAAATGAGTAAATAATGATTTGAGTTGAAAATTGAACTCCTAACTTTGTTCTAAGGGGCTGTCAAATCTAAAAGGCTTTATTTTTCTTTTTTCTCAAATATACTACACAATACGAAACCCCAAAACAACCCACGTATAATAAACGACTAATTTGACAGTGGCTACCCATTGTGATCTCTTCGGCCTTTATAGATCGGAGAAAAACGGAAATAGCCGATGTTTCACGGCATATATTATACTTAATGATTATGGAAACGCGTAATTGAACGCGCATTTCTTCATTTTCAAACTAAATTGGAAGCAATTTGTACACTTGCAAATTTCTTAAAAAATATATTGTGATAATGCTTAGACATCAAAGAATACTTCACGAGGTTATAAAAAAATGTCACTTAAGTAAAAAGCAACTTTATAGCCTGTCAAAAACGCGGTTTTGAGTATTTTGACAGTTTTCATATAGAGTTATATAGGAATGGTAGTCACTAACTTCAAACGAAAATGGAAGCAAAAAGTTAACGTACCATATTAATAAAAATTATATTGAAATAAAGTGCAGAGAGTGAAGATTACTTCACGAGGTTATAAAATTTTGTCATCTAATGGTATAAACAAGTTATTAGTGTTAAACCATACGGCTCCTATATAAATCTATAGTAAATCAGTGTATCGTAAAACGTTATCGATGTGATCGATTAGACTTTTCAAGGGAGGCTACTTTGCCGATAACACCCGATAAGTTACAGAAATGTTCCGTATGAGATCCACAGAGGATGTGTTCGACATATTTCATACCTTGCACACGCACCACGTGCATAAAACCAATTTCGAACTAACCGTTCCGCATGGATGATTCTGTACCTGAGCACGTGTTTTATTTCTGTAAATTGATATATTAATGTGTGGAATGAAAACAACTTCATATGTATTGATTGAATATATCACATAGTATCAAATTTTATAAATAATTAGAAATTCCGCGTAGTGTATAGTACTATGTCTTAGATATATTTTTTCTCATGAATTAAGTTAAGATATATTCTGTCGTTGTTACGATGACCAATTTCTGAAAAGTACCACTATTGAGAAAAACAGGGGTTAGTCGTTAAAACAGTAGCTCCTTTTCTCTAAAAACAAATATTCAAATGTGATACAGTTTTGAAAAGTTTCCGTCAATTATTTATCAAATCCTGGATTTGTGAAATGCTTGTTAACGTCAAAATAGACGGGATTGGTTCGCTTTAAAGGTCTGTAACTTTGTAATTGGTTATCATATTTTGATAATTATGTCATTAAGTTCGCTTTTCAAGGAGAACGGCTCAAACTTAATATTTAATTATACCATAATTAAGAAATAGTTTACATCACTGAGGGCCCTATGGCATTATATGGACTGGCTTGTCAGCCCAAGTTGTGTATATGGACCGAAGAGAAGCTGAGGACCATATACACTACGCGGGCTGACTTGGCCTGAAGTGATGTGGACTATTTCTTATATTATACCGAACATTCATTTCCGATATTGTAGGCCTACTTTTGTAACTAGATCTAGATTCTAATAAGAAAACATTACATACATTTGGGTTTAAGTTGTTTATGTGCTAAAGAACTACATATCATTATAGGGAGGCCTAACATCTATTTTGGTCTGTCTGCATATCCAACGAAATAACCCAGAAATGTGAAAAACCGTGTTGCTATAATAAATCTATAGACAACTAAAGTTGTTTCAAGTATAAATCACTATCTCTGGAATTTTGACTTGTTGTTCATTTTTATGCAAACTAATGCGTTTTTAGAGTTCTTACTGAACTTTGTATCATAAACGCACATGAATTGATCCATGCAATTACTGTTGGCAGGACATAAATCAATTTTACACAAAAAACGCTACGAAAAGAAAAGTTCGCGCAACGTCACGCTCTATGGTGGCGTCACAGTCCATATTTTTTATAATATTGACCGGCTGCTGTATTTGGAACATGTAAATCAGTCAGTCTATCGCTGGATATATTGACTGATTAGAATAACAAAGAAACAGTTGAATGAAATTAGGGTGAATTATAATATTAAATAAAACTGTGTTATATTACCGGCGCTTGTAGATCGTAGGCCGAACATATCAACGGACACCGGGAGCTGAATGTCGTAAAGTCATCGGAGCTTAAGTGTGTTCTACGTATTAAGTGTGACCGAGGTATTAATCGTGACTTAGGTATAGCACCGAGAATTTGACATGATCCTGACCTTTATGCATGAATATATTACAAGGTACTTGCGTTGAGTATATAAATTTCCGCGAGCAAATCGTGCAATATCGGTCCTTTAAATTTGTGTTGGTATTACACCTCGAGCGTCTTCGTGATAATTCCCGCTTATGAAAACATACAACCGGGGTTATAAAAATAGATAATATATCAGCTGTTAAATTATGCTAATTGAAGGTCGAGAGTTGTTTCAAATTCTCTGGACTATACACCTCGAGCGTCTTGAATCGTGATAGTCCCCGCTTGTGAAAACATACAACCGGGATTATAAATATAGAAAGTATATCATCTGTTAAATTATGCAAATAGAAGTTCGAGAGTCGTGTCAAATTCTCTGGACTATATTAATTGTGACCTTGGGAAAATATAAAATAAAGAAACTTTTTGTCCCTTGTGTTAGCCGCCTTAGCAGACAACAAAGTGTCACGCTGTTCTGGCATCCAGGGCCAGACATGGATTACCCGATCATAACCATATAACACACCGGTTCTAAATAACGCATACAACATGTACAAATGTACATGTATAACGAAAATGTTATTTTAATACATACCTGTAACAATACTATTATTAATCCATTACAGTCAAAATCTCCAACAACTATGAAGAGTGAATTCTTCACAAAATAAGGCTAGCATTCAATTTATTTGTTTTCGGTCTCTCTTGCTCGGTCTGCATTTGTTCATTTTGCGGGTTGAACCTAAAAAGTTATGACTTTTGGTATTTGTAACTATCTGCTCTGCCAACTGCGCTATGTTGGCAATTGAAAATTATGTGCTTTTTATAGCCTAATAGCGAATTTTCGGGCTCCGACCGCCAGAATAAATTTCGCAATAAGTCAATGTGTCACGTGGTTTGGTCAGAGTTTGAATTCACTAATGGATCTGAAAATTTGTGTTACGGTTTGAAGTGACGGAAATATACTGAAAAATGGCCGCCAATAGAATAACAAAAGTTACCTAAAATGCGTTATTCTGTAGCTCATAAATTTTCTTTTATATTTTAATGATGTTTAAAAATATTCTAAAAACTCAGTAGGCCCATCTAGAACACATTTTAATAAGGGAGATAAATACTCGGTTGCTTCGTATAGCACTTTGATCGACTGCCATCTTGGAACGCTGGGAAAATTCCGAAAACAGAGAGAAAACACAGAATGTGACAGCCTGCATAGAATCAGTAATTGATCAACTGATTACGCCATGAAAGTACTTGTTCTAAACAAGGAAAGTCGTATTATTATACACATAATCAAGGTACAGTCAATTAATCAGTTCCGGTACACGTGTTGCATGTTTGCTGCACATTCAATAAATTATATGCAAACAATTAATTTCTTTGCATGAGTAGAAAGATAATTTTGTTAGCTACAAAATAAGCCCAAATGCAATAAAATCTATCCACGAAAACTATGCAAACGACGTGTGTAAACAACGCCACTGATTCAACTAGTTTCGGTACAAGTTAATTAGTTCCGACACACCGGTGTAGTCATGTGTTTATTTATAGATTCCTGATGTGGGGGTCAACTCAAAATAATTTTTACCTGTCAAAATAAGTGTCAATACACACTCGATGTGTTTCAACTGTTTATCCGTCAGCTGGTGCATTCTAAACAGAATTAGTGTTGTAGTCTGAATTAGGTCTCAAAATAACCAAAAACAAAAAATGTTTTGATCATTTTATTGTTCAACAAATTCAATGTTTAATTGTAACAAAATATGTATAGCTGTAATTCAAACTGTTTACTTTTAACAGTCCAACCAACACATATGCATAAATAAATATGCTTCATGTTGGGCTTGTGTATTCATTAAACACTAAAGATATATAAAGTATACTGCAAACAGCAACAGTAAAACATACTTTGGTAGATCTACATTTGGCAGTATTCTTATGGCTTGTCTACATATGTCCCATTTGGTTACAATATGAGCATACCAACATGGGCTTTCCAAGAAACGGCCCATATAATATGTGACACGGGCCTAGTCCACATTATTATGTCCCATTTGATTACAATATAGGACATACCCACGTGACATAGGCTTTCAAAGAAACAGTCCAAGTATGACATGAGCGTGTTATGTCCATAAATAATTATGTCTAATTGTGGTACAATATGAGCATACCAACATGGGCTTTCCAAGAAACGGCCCATATAATATGTGACATGGGCCTAGTCTACATTATTATGTCCCATTTGATTACAATATAGGACATACCCACGTGACATAGGCTTTCAAAGAAACAGTCCAAGTATGACATGAGCGTGTTATGTCCATAAATAATTATGTCCAATTGTGGTACAATTTGAGCATACCAACGTGGGCTTTCCATAAACAGGCCATATCTATTATCATTTGTGACGTGGGCCTGTCCACATACATGTAAGTCCCATTGGGGTACAATATGAGTATACCCACATGGGCTTTCCAAGGAACAGCCCATATCTTGTGACATGAACTTGTGCACAAAGGTCCCACTTCGGTCCAACAAGGCCATACCCACCTGGGTTTTCACAGTAACAGTCCATATGCAATATGGCCTTGCACAAATAGGTTCCATTTTGGCCCTTTATAGGCATACCACAAACTTGTGTGACAAGGGCTTTCCCAGAAACAGCCCAAAGTGTGACATTGGCTTTCCCACATTGGTCTCAAACGTGTCTTATTGGACATGCCTGCATAGCCTCGCCCAGAAACAGCCCATATAAGACCTATGTAAGTATGTTTGCTGTGTATATCAGATTACCAAACCATAATAGACTGGTAAATTACTAATGTTTGTCATACTCAGACATCCTGTACTTTATCTCTGAAATGTCAAAAGAAAAATAAGTAATATACAACAGAAAACAAAATAGTATTGAAAATGTTTGCTTCAAATATGCATAAATAAGCTGGTGATTATTATGAGTCTTATCTGACAAGCGGTTATAAACATTGTGTATAAATTTTGTTGATGGAACATCTCTGGCAAAAGGTGTTGATAATGGTTCTTCCACAAAAAAAATGTGTGTTTCAACTATTTATCAATAAAATAGAATTGCATTAAATATCCATGTGCAGGCTGGAATGTACAGCTTTACTTTTTGTGTCCTACATGTACACTGACCCTGTGTTAAACTTTTTATATACAAATAAGAAACATACCATTACCTGGAGTTGAATGGAATAGTTGATGTCCAAATAAATCATAAATTGACCAAGGAGTGTAAATACACCCACAACGTGACGTCACTCAAAGTATGGATGATGCCATCAAATTGATGCGTGTATAATATGTTTTTATTAAAAAAGTAGCTAAATGTATGTTTTTGATCTTGAAAGCTAACATATGATAAAAAGAACAGTTCATGGTTTGTGCAATTTATTATTTTATTCAACGCATGTAATACATTCCATATGAAAAGGGACGCATATACACACATGTTAATATCCTTAATGTAAATCAACAAACACAATAAAAAATATCATTTGACTGCTGGTAAAGTTTAAAAACCCTAGATATTCATTAAATATCGTAGCATGTCGCGTAATAGCAACTCGGTATATTTTTGAGAACTTTGGAAAATGTTTATACGGTCCCCCAGTTGCATAACAAGTGCGTCGGAACTGATTAGTGAGTGGCCTTCCAATAACGCCGTTTTACTCCCTTAAATTTATGTGACGAGTCGGAATTGTGTATGCTATAAATAAAAGGAACATAAATACACATGTTGATACCAACTTTGTGTTATTTTTCTTTGTAATAATATTTTGGTTGCCTTTTAAAAAATCAGGCTCCTTCTGTGAGCAAAAAAATCGAACGCAGCATCCAAAACCGCATGTGAAACTTTCAAGCGTCTGTCGACCCAGAGGGCACATTAGTTTTGTAAACAATGTTTATTTTGTGGGAAAAGGTCTACTTTGAGTGACCAAATAGGTAAACGTGTCATTTCTTTACACACAAACGCTGTACGAAGCCAAATATTTGAAAGTGTGTCGGAACTCATTGTGTACCGGAACTGATTAATTGACTGTAGTTATACAGTAAACTTAAAAACGAAAGCAGGTTCGTATCGACTATCGTCCTCCGTTACTTCGTACCCAAAAATGTCACAAATTTTCTACTGACTGTACATATATGAATCATATGATCAGCAATCATTCTGTACTGGATGATCATGTTACTAATAATTAAGGACATCTGACAAGTGTCTACTGCTGTGTTTCAATACTGACATGTAGCAGCGAGCTATGAGAATTGAACAAAATTATAAAACTGAACAATTTAAGATAAAATTCGCTACAATAGGCTGTGCCTTACTTCATATTAAAGAGTTTGAATGCATGTTATTATATCAAAGCTGGATCACCCGTATTATGTTTATGGTGTAGCCTTCGTATATAAACAAACGGTCAGATTATCGAAATCGGTCTATATATGCAATACTGTCGATATTTTTGTTGCGGATTACTGTACATTTAAGAACATAGAGTGCATCAATAATGGGATAATGTATGTTCTTTCCAAAAGCATTTATTCTTCAAAACCAAGTTTATCGGGTAAAGTAAAGCTGGGTTCACACTACAGTGTTTTGGCCGACCTTTACCGACATTTGGGCAAACGTTCAGCTCCGCTAATAAAAGGTACTTAAATAATTTGAAAAGTTGATGAGCGCTGGTGAACGCTGAAGTACGTTTTGTTCGTTGCAAAAACTTTGTCAGCGTTTGGAAATATACGCTGATGTAAATTGTGACCCGTTTGTAAATGTTCCTGAACGCTGAATTAAGTCGACCAAAGTTTGCTTAACTTAAACCTCGTTGGCAAACGTTTGTCGAAACGTTGGTAGTGTCGATGAATTGAGTCCAGCGTTTATCAAGCGGATGTCAACGGGTATGCGGCGCAATGAGCGCAAGGGCTGGCGTAAGCAAACTTTCATCAGCGAAAATGAACGTTTGTCCAACGTAGGCTAACGGGTATCAGACGCATTGAACACGATAGAAACGCAAGTGGTTAGCGCAGACGAACTTTCCATAATGTTTCCATAACTAAGGTGAACTTTCTACAACGATTCTTGGCGTTAGGTAACTCGTTCGTCTATGTCAGACTAAGTTAGGGACCGCTGCTCATACGCAAGCCTTCGTTGGCAAAAGTTCACATACGCTTACGCAGGCAAACGCAGTCAAGCGCTAGTTACTTACTTAGTCCTCTTCGCACTCTTCAGTGCATATAAGGCTTCCACAGCTGCTCTCCACCTACATCTGTTTTGGGCTTTCCTCTCTGTTGTATTCCAGGTTGTTCCCATTATTTTCATCTCTGACTTTACGGTTCTTCTTCATGTTCCTTTCGGTCTCCCTCTTTGCCCTTGTGGTGACCATCTGATAGCTGTTTTAGTATGCCTTGTATTGCGTCTTATCTCTGTGTTTATATCCCCAATTCCAGTTCTTTCTGTTACTTCCTTGTTAGATATAACTTGGGGCCAATGTACTCTCAAGATCTTTCTGAGACATCTTCCTTCAAATCCTCGCATTTTTTATTCTACATTCTTGTTGTTTTCCAGGTTTCACTACCATATAATAAAACTGTTCTGGTGTTGCTTCTGTATATCTTCACTTTAGTCTCTAATGATATTTTTCTAGCTTTCCAGATGTTGTCAAGTTTATTAAATGCTGCTGCTGCTTTCACTATCCTGATCTTAACCTCTGTTCCTATGTCACCAGTTTCACTCAGTGTGCTACCAAGATAGCAAAAGTGTTCGGTCTTCTCAAGGGGAGTTCCATTCAACATGATATGATTGTTGTTCTTTTGGTTGATGGTCATTACTTTAGTTTTCTTCTGGTTGATTTTCAAGCGCTAGTAAACGTTTCCAAAATGGAGTGTGCTTTAAATACTAGTACAGAACTTTCATCGCGAGAGTAATTTTACCGACGTTTTGGCTCATTTTTTCGACTTTTGAAACGCTGACCAACGCTGGTATAGCACTATTATGTAAAGCACAGAGCTTTTACTTTGATCATTGACAGTTATATTTGTATAATGTTGCAGCTTATGTCTTGTTACATGCGGATCCGAGCGTCTATGAAGTTATTTGGCTATCTAAAGGACCGATATTGCTCACTTTACTCGCGGACATTGATTAATTCAACACAAGAACTTTGTAAAATATTCGTGCTTAACGATTATGATCTGCTCTTTATCTTTGTACTATACTTCATTTCGTTGGCTCAGACTTAGAAGGTCGTAAGTGTGAAACATATTTGAAATCTGCATTTCAAGGTGCTTCTTATGAGCCTATTTTCATGAAATTCGGAAGTGGTCATGACGACCAAACTGAAGTTGGAAAGTAAAAAGTAGTGTGATCTTGAGCTTTTGCTTGTTATAGCTTCGAGTTTCGCTGTTCGCTCCATCCCTGTAACGGCAGTGTTACTCTTTCTGTTACATGTATGTTCATAATAACTTGAGCAATCATGGCGCCACCGGGATCATAGATGGTTGTCGGAATATGTACGATATATTTATATGGAACTTATATAAATATATATAATAGAATCCATAGATTTGATAATTACACTTCCAGTTTGTATATTTATTTCCATAACGTTTTTACACTGGTTTCAGTAATCAAACATATAGTGTTCAAACAATGTTATCACAAAATATTATCCAGTTATTAGTCATAGTTATTACGTCCATACGGACTGAACACCTAACTTCCACTCTCTAGAATCTAAGATTTCGGACAATAACTCAAAATGTTCGTTCGTGCCGGAACCAACCATACATGTTTCAGCAAGCACGTGACCTACAGCATATCAAGATTCTAGCTAAATCCCCAAATATACCAGACTCCGTTATCGTACGTACTCGTCACTTGGTACGTGTTTCTAGCTTATGTTATCATGTATACTGCCCATCAACACACACAGACATCTGTAACTACTATATACTTGTATACATGTAACACTGTTACATCTGCCCCCCCCCCAATTCGTTTTAAAAGTCCCCTTTTAAATTTAATTGGATAACTTTTAAATTGAATTGAATAACTGGATCTTGTTTTCGTTTGTTTGTTTTTCACTCCCTATATAATACAATCATGAATAATAATCATAAGCAACATGGTAATATCTCAATGATATTAAATTTTATTTAAAACACTTCAACTCAAACTTAAAAACAATTATCAAAACCACAAATAAAACAATATTTATATACAAGTCATGGCTGAATATTTAATATTTAAGCTATGTCTTCACAATGCACGCATGAATTTTCTTAGATCAATTAATTTGATAATTTAATTTTATAACAAATTTCGTGTACCAATGATTAATTTATAAAATGTTTGTCAAAATTTTCAAACATGCTTTATTCACTCACGGATATACACAGATCTAATGTATTTCCGTGATTCACTTTGTTGCACTTTCACAAAACTTTAAACATTGTTTATTGTCCATTGTAATATCTTTAATGAAATCAAATTGGAAAGTTTTCAAAAAAAAAATTTTTTTTAATCAAAGTTCAATTTCACGTTTAATGATTACTTCCTTCTCTTCTTTAAACAACTTTGTAAAAAAAAATACTTTTTAAGTAAATTTCTGTTTGTTTCCTATCGTAGTTTTTCCCTGTACACGAAATTAGTTGACACTTACAAATAAATTTAAATCTACAATTTTCTTTTAAAAGCAGTTTAAAATATTTGAAATATTCTGCCAATCATGCAGTAACTATATAAATATTTCCATAATTAATAATCTCTATATAATAGTGTCTATGTTTACCTAGGCCATATTTTTTCTGATTTATGTAAATGGCTAAAGGTATGTTTATATACCGATTTGCTTTGAATAAATGGTAAATGGTAATAATATTATATAAATATCAGATGCCTGCCTGCGTGACATTGATATTGTCAACCCGAGGGCAGAATGTCACCCCGAGGCGAAGCCGAGGGTGACATTCTGTTTCGAGGGTTGACAATATCAATGTCACGCAGGCAGGCAGGCATCTGATATTTATTTTATTATGCCGAACAATCTTACAAGTCTAGCAAAATGTTCAAAGCCATGATTGTGATAGTTATAATATTGTTGTGTTTATTTACATTCTATTTTTAGAAAATCTTGTATATTTCAGCAGTCAATTAATTAAAATTGACGCAGTTACTTGCCCTTGCATGACATTCAAAATGTCAAGTCGATCACATGACCTGACAGTCAGTTTTCGGTCGATCACGTGTCTTTTAGGTTGGACAGTCAAAATATCTGCCTCTAGGGGTAATGGGACTTTAGCATTGTAATATAAAGTGAGGTATAATAAAAAACTTTATTGCCTCCATTTTCTGGAGATATATAGTTTACAGGTACAACAAATACAATGTACATATAACAAGAACAGAGAATACTATTTACAACATTACAAAATGTTATGTAAGCATGTCTATACATACACGTTACAGTCAACATCCAGATAACTTTGTTACTCTCTCTAACCACAGGAACTTGCATTTATATTTTTTTTTTTAAAAAACAAAACATTAAACACATTTATTTTTCACTAAGCCTACTGTACTGCCTGTATTAAAATATTTTAATACAGGCAGTACAGTAGGTTTAATGAAAACAAATATGTTTTTTTAATTTTTAATTTTTTTTTATTATAAATGCAAGTTCCTGTGTACTAACCGAATCGTAGTAGCACACATAATTTTACCTCACTATATATGTTAAGTTACTGTAACAATGCATATTAATAAAACAACTTGGTAACCATATGTATGCATATATAAATTGTTGTACTAATCAATATTAGCATCATAAATATATTCAGTCTCAATATAGCTCAACTAGGTTTATTAATCATGCTCATCTCACATGTACATACTTATTTAAGTCCAATGTACATGTTACTACTACATGTTTGATTGAATAACAGTTGTATTCTCACAATACACTGTAAGGACACACAATTTACAATCCGTTATACATGTACATGTAGTTGTAATGTTGGTCCAATACTTTCAATGTTAATTAATTTTTTTAATTTTTTTTTTTAATTTAACCTTTTCAAGTTCTCTTTAAGCTCATCTTGTACTATCATGCACTTAAACTAATTACTCTTGTAACATCATCATATTCTTATACATGTGCCTTCATTCAACAGCTGTCTTTAATTGCCTAATGGCAAAATACATCATTCACGCATAACATACATTTGCCTATTGTACGTATTCCTTTATTAGCAAGCTTGCATCGACATTATTTAAATATTGTTCAAAGGAATAGGGAACACTTGTACACAATATGGCTCCCTCCTGACAATTGACACAGTTATGCTGACATTAAATAAACGGCTTTATTGATTTTTAAAATAAAATTGCCGCATTATTCAATCTTAACTGAAATGAATTGAAATCGTTGGCTTGTTATCCAAAGTAAACTAAAACATTCAGCTTATTTTCACATTTTTCTCCCTATTCACATGGGCCCTCTTTACAGCTGACAAACGACATTCAAAAAATCGAATGTCGTGCAGCTCGACTTACGACATTGGACGACATTCAAAAAATTGAATGTCGTGCAGCTCGACTTACGACATTGGACGACATTCAAAAAATTGTCAAAAATCGAATGTCGTCCAGTTCGACATACGACATTAATTAGACGACATTCAAATAATTGTAAAAAATTAACGAGGGGAGGTAATTGTACCAGCCAATAAGCCAATCAATTTTAGCATTGAATTATGTTCAATGTCAAATGGGTGAAAATTGAATGTCCGCAGTTAAATAGTACGGGATGTTATCGTATTTAGAATCGAAATAAAAACTCTGTTCTTGTATTTTGTCGGTGAATAAAACACGGGCACTCGTTCGGATGCGGATTTTATTTTCCCGCAACCGAACTCCTGCCCATGTTTTATTAATTCGTATAATACACGAACAGATTTTTATTTCTCAAATCGAATTGATCGAAGATAAACATTCCGATACGTTACAACAACAAACCCCTGTTTTATCATGGCCTGTGTAAGAAATGTACAGTCATGTCCAATACAGCATGACAATAGGATTTAAACCGCTTAAACGACTTAATATAGTCCGGAGAATTTGACTCGACTCTCTAACCTCTATTAGCATAATTAAACAGCTGATTTAGTGTCTATGTTTATAATCCCGGTTGTATGTTTTCATAAGCGGGAAGTATCACGAAGATGCTCGAGGTGTAATACCAACACAAATCTAAAGAACCGATATAGCACGATTTGCTCGCGGAAATTGATATATTCAACGCAAGAACCTTGCAATATGTTCATGCATAAAGGTCAGGATCGTGTCAAATTATCTGTGCTATACCAGCAGTTCATTTAATATTTTATAGCACGAAGAATAAATGGCTTTCCACTAGCAGTTCATTCCATATTTTATAGCACGGAGAATTCGACTTGATCCTGACCTTTATGCATGAGTATATTACAAATTTCCGCGAGCAAATCGTGTAATATCGTTCCTGCAATGTCAATATACATGCACAGAAATCACTGACCATTACATCGATTTAGGTAGAGCAGAGGTTTGTCTTTTCTGTTCAAACATTTTTACCAAATTAATTGTTACTAAACGACACAGTGTAAAGGAATAGATGATCGCCTACCAATCATGCGATCCGCGTTCGATTCTTTGTGTGCTTCTTTTTCTTATTATTGTCGTTTTCACACTTATTTCGCGTTCTTCGACAAAATTAAAGTTTTAGGAGGCTAGGCTGTGTGTCGCGGAAACAAATCGCTTACAGTATGATTTGTTCATGTTATAAAATGTGTATGCATATTAACAATAAATAAAACAATACTCGCAACTGTTACTCGATTTTCGTCGTCTAATCCATGATGAACGTTCTAATATGTCATTAGTGCCGTTGGTAATTATTTCCCATTCAATTGGACACGATTCCAAGGTAATCAGTGGTATGTCTATACAGTGTATACCATTAGATAAATGTACGTATAGGTAAGTGCCTCTATTTTGTTTACCACCATACACCTGTGTAAGAATAAATATTCCAACTATCAAATGCAAAAATGCTATAGCTAGGATAAAATGTTCATATTCTATACTAGTATTTATGCTTTCAAAAAATGAATCATAAGGATCTTGGGTTGTAGTTGTTACGTACTTTAATTCCATAGCGTTTGCCTGCCTTGTCGTTGTAGTCGTTAAAATCATCTAATTTAGTTTACGGTATATCACAAATATACATAATGTATTTGCTATAGTAAGCATGATGCCTGCTAATGAAAGTACTTCATATACCGTCGTTCTATAATGATTCCGCTATATTTGAATAAACAATTTTGTTTTTCTTAGCTTGACTAGCCAAATGTTTTAATGATATCTCAACTCGTTTTGTTTTGTCTAATATCTTTTTGGATTGATGTTCAAATATTTTATATTGAGGTAATTTTTTTTCATTTGGATTTACCTGACTATTATTTAAAATCATTTCATTCAGTAATGAGTCATTGAAAAAATACCTCAAATATGGCATATTTATTGGATGTACTATTTCCATTGACTTATTAGAATCAAGTTTACATTCCGAAAAATACATGCCCGTTTCATGAGAGTTAGTGACAATCTTACATCCACATGGTACAGTGAATACACAAACTTTACAATCTTTAAGTTTTGTAACATTCTGTTCCAAACAAATCATTTGTGTATTTTTCTGTTGAATAGCCAGAATTTTATCTTTACTTAGCCTTGTTAACTTTGGCCAAAGCTCTTCCTGATCATTTTGTGATTGCATAAGTTATTTACTTTTGTAATATTATCATACTTGTATTGCTCAATTAGACACTTGTCTTGGTTTGCGTTATTGAATATTATCTCATTGTAGCATAACATAAAACTAGCATATTGTACACATTCCTTTAAAAAAGGATCGTCTAATTTTGCAAACGACCGATCTTGTTCGTTTATTATTATGTAAATGTAGTTTGGGTTTTCGATATTTTCGACGTCATTAATATCAGTAAGCATGCTTACATCTCTGTTATCCAACGCATCGCTTAAAGGAATGGGGAAAAACTGTATTCTAAACATTTTAAGTTCCCTTTTCTGTACAATTGGCATACTGATGCTAATGTATATTATATTTTCTTTGCGTCCATAAATAAATTTACCATTTTGAAAATAATATGCCGCATCCCTTGAAAACAACTGATACGATTGGAAATCCTTATTTAATACATTTGTTATATTGTCCAAAGCAAATTGTAACCGTTCAGCTGGTATAATGTGGACGATGGTTTCCCTGCATTTAACTTTTGTACCCCTCTGAGCAAATTGTTAAAATGAGCTTTTACCCTTGCAATTTTGTCTGTATATTCGAAAATTACGGCTTCTGCTACTTCGTGCTCTTGATCTTGTGATCCCACCTTACGTACTAAAGACTGAATCATTTTCTTTTCACTGGCCACAAATCTATGGAACAATTCTAATTCCTTATTTACATGATGTACAAAGCTTGAAAAACCTTCTTCAGATTTAGTAAACGTCTGTGTCATTTCATTTGCCACGCTCGTTAGTTTATTTATATGGCTTCTTAGTACGTTTAGTTGTGATGTTGTCGCCACCCCAAATAACTTTGAACCTAAATCTCATATAAAGCCTAATAAAGGCCCACCCCTTTTGTTTGACTTACTGAACTTTATAGTAGGAATAATGCCTTCCAATGTCTTGAATATGATAGCAGTATCGGCTTCTAAATGTTTTATAAGTGCATTTATTTCGACAGACAAAGGACATCCTTTCTTTTAATAAAATCTAGTATTACACAGTGTCACATCAACAGCGAAACCAACTTATTTAGGTAATTTAAACCTTACTGTGTGAATCCACTCGTTGTTAACCAAATAAATATCTCTAGTTTTTGTAAATTGTATGCCTTGATTTAATCTTAGTATGTCTTGTGATTCAGCCGTTGACCCTATCACCAGTAAGGTCTTTGCCATCTTACCTAAAAAAAATATAAAAAAATTAAATTTTTATTTTAATTAAACATCTTGTTTGTTTCTCCTTTCGCTCTTTATATATCTGTTCCCGTATTACGTTATTATTGTTTTTATCATTTTATGTATACTATCTAAGTATGATAAATATGTATATATTATATATATACGTTATTTTGATTCATTATATGCTTACTCGCTAATTATTGAGTACTGGTTTATTATTGGTTTCCTCTGACCATTATTGTATCTAAATCATTTGATGTAATTTGTACCGACCATAATTTGGATAACGTTGCTAAGTTACTTAGTCAAGAATTTCTATTGTCTATTGTTCTCTTGTGTATAATTATTAACAGGTTTTTACTGTTGATCCTATGATCTACATGGGTATTTTTATGACTAGTGCTGATAATGTCTGTTAATTGAATAGTAATGTGTAAACACGCAAAATGAGAATATGCTTGGGTCGGCAAATACTGTGTTTATGTTCGACCTTTTTAATCTGGGACAGTTATGGTTGCCAGTTAGTACAGAAAGTTAGGAACATGATACCGGTTAGCTGCTACATGAGTCCTAGATATGGCAACATAGGCTGAATATCTCTATTATATGGCTAGTTGCCACATAATAACTAATAACTATATTTTTATACCTAATGTATCTTCAGCACAGATTTAGAAACATGATACTGGCTAGCTGCTATGTGATACCTAAATATGGCAACAGAGGCTGAATATCTCGATCAGTTGGCTATTTGCCACATAACAACTGATAACACTACTTATTATAAAATCTGAATGCTTACAATGATTTATACCTGTAACACGGTTACACGACTCTTTACGACATCATGGTATAGTCTATTTGTGAAAAGTGCTAAGGACTCTTTACACAGCTGAATGCACGATTTTGAGTGTGTCTACTTTACACCGTATTACGCTTCGAATAAGAGGTAAATTTACACGATCGTTCAACTCATTGACAAGTTAGTGTTTGTTCTAAATGATAATGCAAAAAAATATAATTATACGCTTGTAGTTAATTTATATTTACATGTATACCTTAACTTGTGCAGGTGAGTGAAAAATGAAAGAAAATACTCATTATGTTTAAAACATTGCACGCACTATAGTACAAATAAGTTAATTTAACTAGACGTTATAGCATAAAAACAGTGATTTTGCCCATACGTTAACGGGACTACAACCATGCGTAAACATAAAGATTCACGCGCTGTTAACGTCCAATTTTACGTATGCTCATTTCAGGGCCGCACCGGCGCCTATAAAGGTTGTACAGCTTCATATGAACAGTTATTCCCATTTTATTTCTAAGTACTAATAAGTACTAATTAGTTTTCTATAATATTTAAATAATACATTTAAATAAACCCGCAGTATCCATGTTTTCTTGGTATTTGCCGATACCGGAAGTCGACGTGCATAACAATAACTGGTATGACGTTACGTTTGTTTTCGCGACGTCGTCACAAAATCTCCCGCCAAAATATCATTATTTTGAAATACAAACGCATAAATTGATGTTTTGTATGCTATAATAGCGTTTACCTGGCGGGCTTGGGCACCAACTGTCCCTCGGGACTCTGCAGATGTTATAGCCCGAAAAAGCATGCGTTAACCCTACAATGTACTTATAAACAGGTTTTGCTATCATAATACTTGTATTGACATATGTACAATGCACCCCAGGCCATAAAAAGTAAAGTTGCTGTTTTTAGCGAATGTCATGCACTCTTTACGACATCAAATAGTGTGTAATGGTCTCCTTACGAATGTGTTATAGATAATTTACGGCGACGTCATGATGGAAATCTCGCATGAAAGTAGGGAAGTCAGTCTATACGAGTGCTTTAGACAGGCCCTATGTTGAGTATAGCTCCGACTTATGCAGTATGCAGATCTTACTTTGAAATTTTGTTTTCCGTTTGAACAACACAGTGCTTAAAACAACAGTTTACGTTTTTCTTCTCTGACTGATTTGAACCAGACACACTTGACACTCAAGCAGAAAATGAGTACTATCCTTACACAACTGTTTCTTTGTTTGACCCAGGTTAATCACTTGTACGGAGCGATGTCAAAGCGTAAGACGACTCTTTACGACATCATGGTATTGTCTCTTTGTGAAAAATGCTAAGAACTCTTTACACAGCTGAACGCACACTTTTGAGTATGTCTACTTTACACTGTATTACGCTTCGAACAAGAGGTAAATTTACACGATCGTTCAACTCATTGACAGGTTATTGTTTGTTCTAAATGATAAAGCAAAAAATATAA
The DNA here is from genome assembly GCA_947247005.1 of Spisula solida. Classification (NCBI taxonomy): domain Eukaryota; kingdom Metazoa; phylum Mollusca; class Bivalvia; order Venerida; family Mactridae; genus Spisula; species Spisula solida. The sequence continues at coordinate 3,228,031 of OX365960.1, read as the reverse complement.
TTATACGCTTGTAGTTAATTCATATTTATAGCTTAACGTGTGCAGGTTTATGAAAATGAACGAAAATGCTCATTTTATTTAAAACAATGCACGAAATATAATACAAAAGAATTAATTTAACCAAACAATGTTCTTTGTAAACTAGTTTGCTATAGTACTTGTATTGACATATGTACATGCATCCCAGATCATAAAAAAGTAAAGTTGCTGTTTCTAAGCGAATTTCGTGCACTCTTAACGACATCAAATATTGTGTAATGGTCTCTTAACGAATGCGTAATAGATAATTCACGAATACATTATGATTGAAATATCGTATGAAGATAGCGAGTCAGTCTATACGAGTGCTTTAGGCGTTAGCACGTTAATGGGCGTAGAGACTGCCCTGAACTCTTACTTCTCGTGTATATCTCAAGCACCGTCCAGTGTAGCAAATTTGATAACATCTGATTTTAAGAAATGAATATATGAACTATTTCCATCGTCGTGCTTACGTATGCAGTGCCTTATTGCTGAATTTTCATCCTCACTGCACACTTCAAAGAAGCAGAATTTGAATTTGTGGTCCTAAAAAGTATCAGCAAAAAGGCAATGATAATATTGAGAGATGATGATTTAACTTCAATAATGGACGCGGCTAATAATACATATAAAGGAATATGTATATATAAATTGTGTAACATCCGCCTGGACTGCCTAGTAGACGAGTGGCAACTTCGAGTACCAGAGGGTTTTTCAGGTTCGGTCTTAGTCGTTAAATTTAGTACTGGTATCATTTGCTTAGAAGAAGAAGGTCGTAAGTACTAAAACGCTATTTTGAGGAAACAAGAAAAAAACTGTCTGAAAGTTACTCTTTACAACAAGTTTTTTCAGCTTCAGTTTGGTGATCTGTTACTATTTTCATGAAAATTGGCTGATAAACAGCGCCTTGTGATGCAGATTTCAAATATGTATGACGTACTTACGATATTCTTATTCTAAGCAAGCGATATATTCCTTGTTTAGCGCTCAGTTATTTTAGATCAACAGTAGAGGTGTAACATGGAACCCTGTTAATCAACGTAGGTTCGGGGAACAAACAATAACACATACTTACAGTTTATATCATCACCTATGACCAACTCATAATGTACATTGCTTGAGAATCAAGACACAAAATCCGTTTACATGTTTTATCTACAACTGAGACCTGTACGTTACTAGAACTAGCCTGAAGCAGATGCAGCCACATTTTGAAGGGGTACGTTCCTTATTAAGGAAAAACGTTCAAAAAGATATGTACATAATATGTTTTGATATGTTTAAGGTCTGTCTAACAAAGAAAGTATCATTCATTTGGAGACGCCAATCAAAAGTTGAAGTTGCGAGGATCAGTGGTTGTAAAGATATCAAGCAGATACGAAATTCACGTATAGGGCCCATTCGGCTTTGACTTTTTACACAGAAAGAGACAAATTGTTGTGTAAATTTGAAACGGTCCTCAATGCATCTGGTTGTTCAATGAAAGGTACATTTCAATGTCTCTATGGCAATGTCCTTTGATGCAGTGATCCTTAAGAAAATATGGGTCCAGAACTCAAAAAGGTCAACCGTTCTTTGATTATCATGGCTAAACATAATTTTCAAATACATGTGCAGTATAACCTCTGTATAGCAACAACATTTGGGAGTTACAAATATTGGCCGTTGTTTAGAGGTTGTTGCTCTACAGAAGTTTAATTTATACTGACTATCAGCTATGGAAAATTTTCAAGGTGTTGTTGTAGAGAGGTTGTTGCTCTACATAGGGCCGCGCTTTGGAGAATCTGTACTGTATTGCTATTCTTAAAATTAGTACTAAAGGTTCTAGGCACTGTTATATCAAAGCGCTTACGGTAGTATAAAAGTTACACACACAAGATAATTGGTTTAGAAGAAATACGAATGTCTCGTTTTAAGAGGAGATAGGTGCAAATGATTGCATATTAGAAGTAATTAGATCTGGCTATAAAATATCATTTTTAGAAACATCAAGTTGCGAGTTTTTCTTCTAATAACAAATCAACATTAGATAACATGCAATTTGTAGAGGATTCTATAACTGAAATGTTGAAGTCTCAGTATATTGTAGAAACACCGTGTGTTCCGCATGTTGTATAAGTCCGATTAGTATCGCAATCAAAAACAAAGAAAAAAGATATTCATCTTAGATTTAAGGTTGTTAAATAAGCATATTTGGAAGGAAAACATATCTTTTGAAGACTGGAAGCTCGCATTAGAATATGTTGAGAAAGATGCATTTTGTTTTTAAATTTGATTTATCTAAAGGTTACTATCATTTTGACAATCCTCCCACATAAATGGTTTTGGGGATTTTCAGTCAAGGGGAAATACTATTGCTTTACTGTTATAACGTCCGACATGAGTTGTGCCCCTTTTGTTTTACAAAAACTTTACGAGCGATGGTGAAATATTGGTGATTTCACTAAGTTAAGATATTTATGTTTCTTGACGACGGTTGGGGTTCTAACAGAACTTTTAAGGTTTGTTAAAGACTATTATCAGCAGAATTGGTTGGAAGTTATTCATGGGGGTTTTCAGGTTCATGAATGAGTTATGGGGGTCCTTACGACATAGACAGGTTTGTCCGTCCTATCATATAATATGCCTCTACTGTATGGTCCCCGCTCACTGACACCAGCATCAGCCAACTGGAGATGACCCAACGTAGAGCTGCCAGATTCGTGAAGAATGATTACAGCCGCACAAGCCCCGTCTCCAGTATGTAACAAGACCTACATTGGCCAACTTTACAGCAAGGACGAGACATAGCTAAAGTTACTATGCTGTATAAGATCAGACATGGCCTTGTTGACATTCAACCAGATCCTCCCATACGCCCATCTAGATCTTCCCGTTTCCATAACCAACAGCTTAATCAAATATCACGCTGTAAAACTGCCTATCAACACAGTAGATGCACCTGCGCCCTTGTGGCTGCAATATAATAATGTAAAGTGCCTTTGAACGTGCGTTCGCACGAAAAGGGCGCTATATAAATCTGGTATATTTGTTTATTTATCAAATTGTACATCGGGAAAGTCTTTATGTCTACCCGCACACCCACTCTGTTGAAAAGCATTGATAAGTGCATCATATCCACTCGAATGTCTTGAAAACTGATAATATTACTCACATTTACTAACAAACAGACTGAATACTGAAGGTGACACTGCATCATGAACTTACCTTCAAATTTAAATTCTTTATCATTCTTTAACAACTGTATAATCGAGATAGTTACGGTCTATAGGAGTCGATTTTTTAACTGAATCATTTTTAGTATCGAAACTCCATTTACCTCACTTTGTTGCTGTAAAAAAATTAAAGAGAATATTTAAGGTTTCCTTAAGTGCTTTAATAAAACTGCTCCCTGGTGCAGTTTCACTTTCGGTAATATGATGGGTGGCTATTTTAAGTAACACATAGAAAGCATAGATAATAAAATAGCTACTGGTTTACTCGTGTTTTTCGTTATATTGCCTCTAATACATAGTCGTTTGAAGGCTACAGTCGTTAATACTGAATAGCGATTATTAAAAACGGCAGTTGTTATTTCATTGTGCAATTAGAACGTATCATCAAAATGATGGCGTAGTTTAGGATTTATAATTACGGTGGATTATTCCAGGTACGCACATTTCACGTTCATATTACTCATTCATACGGCTACATATTGCGGCAATAGCACGAAGTGGTAACGTACTGAGCTGTACATCCAGATGTCTTGGGTTCAATCCTCGGCATGGTAACTGGACATTTATCCAGATGTCGTGGCTTCAATCCTCGGCATGGTAACTCGACATTTATCCAGATGTCGTGGCTTCAATCCTCAGCATGGTAACTCGACATTTATCCAGATGTCGTGGGTTCAATCCTCGGCATGGTAACTCGACATTTATCCAGATGTCGTGGGTTCAATCCTCGGCATGGTAACTCGACATTTATCCAGATGTCGTGGGTTCAATCCTCGGCATGGTAACTCGACATTTATCCAGATGTCGTGGGTTCAATCCTCGGCATGGTAACTCGACATTTATCCAGATGTCGTGGGTTCAATCCTCGGCATGGTAACTCGACATTTATCCAGATGTCGTGGCTTCAATCCTCGGCATGGTAACTCGACATGTATCCAGATGTCGTGGCTTCAATCCTCGGCATGGTAACTGGACATTTATCCAGATGTCGTGGGTTCAATCCTCGGCATGGTAACTCGACATTTATCCAGATGTCGTGGGTTCAATCCTCGGCATGGTAACTCGACATTTATCCAGATGTCGTGGCTTCAATCCTCGGCATGGTAACTGGACATTTATCCAGATGTCGTGGCTTCAATCCTCGGCATGGTAACTCGACATTTATCCAGATGTCGTGGCTTCAATCCTCGGCATGGTAACTCGACATTTATCCAGATGTCGTGGGTTCAATCCTCGGCATGGTAACTCGACATTTATCCAGATGTCGTGGGTTCAATCCTCGGCATGGTAACTCGACATTTATCCAGATGTCGTGGGTTCAATCCTCGGCATGGTAACTCGACATTTATCCAGATGTCGTGGCTTCAATCCTCGGCATGGTAACTCGACATTTATCCAGATGTCGTGGCTTCAATCCTCGGCATGGTAACTCGACATGTATCCAGATGTCGTGGCTTCAATCCTGGGCATGGTAACTGGACATTTATCCAGATGTCGTGGGTTCAATCCTCGGCATGGTAACTCGACATTTATCCAGAAGTCGTGGGTTCAATCCTCGGCATGGTAACTCGACATTTATCCAGATGTCGTGGCTTCAATCCTCGGCATGGTAACTGGACATTTATCCAGATGTCGTGGCTTCAATCCTCGGCATGGTAACTCGACATTTATCCAGATGTCGTGGCTTCAATCCTCGGCATGGTAACTCGACATTTATCCAGATGTCGTGGCTTCAATCCTCGGCATGGTAACTCGACATTTATCCAGATGTCGTGGGTTCAATCCTCGGCATGGTAACTCGACATTTATCCAGATGTCGTGGGTTCAATCCTCGGCATGGTAACTCGACATTTATCCAGATGTCGTGGGTTCAATCCTCAGCATGGTAACTCGACATTTATCCAGATGTCGTGGGTTCAATCCTCGGCATGGTAACTCGACATTTATCCAGATGTCGTGGGTTCAATCCTCGGCATGGTAACTCGACATTTATCCAGATGTCGTGGCTTCAATCCTCGGCATGGTAACTCGACATTTATCCAGATGTCGTGGCTTCAATCCTCGGCATGGTAACTCGACATTTATCCAGATGTCGTGGCTTCAATCCTCGGCATGGTAACTGGACATTTATCCAGATGTCGTGGCTTCAATCCTCGGCATGGTAACTGGACATTTATCCAGATGTCGTGGCTTCAATCCTCGGCATGGTAACTGGACATTTATCCAGATGTCGTGGGTTCAATCCTCGGCATGGTAACTCGACATTTATCCAGATGTCGTGGCTTCAATCCTCGGCATGGTAACTCGACATTTATCCAGATGTCGTGGGTTCAATCCTCGGCATGGTAACTGGACATTTATCCAGATGTCGTGGGTTCAATCCTCGGCATGGTAACTCGACATTTATGAAATTAAATTCGTAGTATTTCCAGCTTTCTCTGCCCAGTATCTGGTTTAAGCTGTCAGGAAGCTGTTAGTTTATACTAATTTATTTAAGGTCGATTGTGAAACAAGTTTTTCTAACTTGTATCAATCACTCTCGATACCTCACTCCTGATGTTATCCATCGCCACGAGGGTATGAGAGAAGATTAGACAGTTTCCCTTTTATGCTAAGCGTCTAGCAAGGGAATTTCTGGTACCATTTTTATTTCGTATTTGGTATAACACGGCCAGGGATCGAACCCAAGACCTCCCGACCTCCAACCACTAGGCTATTGAGGAGGCGATTAGCCTTGAGTGCTGTCTTCCCTGGTATATTATGCTTGAGTGCTGCCTTCCCTGGTACATTTTGCCCGAGTGCTGCCTTCCCTTGTATATTATGCTCGAGTGCTGACTTCCCTGTATATTTAGCTCAAGTGATGCCTTCCCTGGTATATTTTGCTCGAGTGTTGTCTTCCCTGGTATATTTTGCTCGAGTTCTGCCTTCCCTAGTCTATGTTGCTCGAGTGCTGCCTTCCCTGGTATATTTTTTTGCTCGAGTGCTGTCTTCCCTGGTGTATTTTGCTCGAGTGCTGCCTTCCCTGGTATATTTTCCTCGAGTGCTGCCTTCCCTGGTATATTTTGCTTGACTGCTGCCTTCCCTGGTATATTATGCTCGAGTGCTGCCTTCCCTGGTATACTTTGCTAGAGTTCTACCTTCCCTGGTATATTTTGCTCGAGTTCTGCCTTCCCTGGTGTATTTTGCTCGAGTGCTGCCTTCCCTGGTATATTTTGCTCGAGTGTTGCCTTCCCTGGTATACTTTGCTCGAGTGTTGCCTTCCCTAGTATACTTTGCTCGAGTGCTGTCTTCCCTGGTGTATTTTGCTCGAGTGCTGCCTTCCCTGGTGTACTAGTATTTTGCTCGAGTGCTGCCTTCCCTGGGGTATTTTGCTCGAGTGCTGCCTTCCCTGGTGTATTTTTCTCGAGTGTTGCCTTCCCTGGTATATTTTGCTCGAGTGCTGCCTTCCCTGGTGTATTTTGCTCGAGTGTTGCCTTCCCTGGTGTATTTTACTCGAGTACTGTCTTCCCGGGTATATTTTGATCGAGTGTTGCCTTCCCTGGTGTATTTTACTCCAGTGTTGCCTTCCCTGGTGTATTTTGCCCGAGTGCTGCCTTCCCTGGTGTATTTTACTCGAGTGTTGCTTTCCCTGGTGTATTTTGCTCGAGTGCTGCCTTCCCTGGTGTATTTTACTCGAGTGTTGTCTTCCCTGGTATATTTTGCTCGAGTGTTGCCTTTCCTGGTATACTTTGCTCGAGTGTTGCCTTCCTTAGTATACTTTGCTCGAGTGCTGTCTTCCCTAGTGTATTTTGATCGAGTGCTGCCTTCCCTGGTGTATTTTGCTTGAGTGCTGCCTTCCCTGGTATATTTTGCTCGAGTGCTGCCTTCCCTGGTATATTTTACTCGAGTGTTGTCTTCCCTGTTATATTTTGCTCGAGTGTTGTCTTCCCTGGTATATTTTGCTCGAGTGCTGCCTTCCCTGGTATATAATGCTCGAGTGCTGCCTTCCCTGGTATATTTTGCTTGAGTGCTGCCTTCCCTGGTACATTTTGCTCGAATTCTGTCTTCCCTGATGTATTTTGCTCGAGTGTTGTCTTCCCTGGTGTATTTCGCTCGAGTGCTGCCTTCCCTGGTGTATTTTGCTCGAGTGATGCATTCCCTGGTATATTTTGCTTGAGTGCTGCCTTCCCTGGTGTATTTTGCTCGAGTGCTGTCTTCCCTGGTGTATTTTGCTTGAGTGCTGCCTTCCCTGGTGTATTATGCTCGAGTGCTGCCTTCCCTAGTATATTTTGCTCGAGTGATGCCTTCCCTGGTATATTTTGTATGAATGTTGTCTTCCCTGGTGTATTTTGCTCGAGTGCTGCCTTCCCTGGTATACTTTGCTCTAGTGCTGTCTTCCCTGTTATATTTTTCTCGAGTGTTGCCTTCCCTGGTATACTCTGCTCGAGTGCTGTCATCCCTGGTGTATTTTGCTCAAGTGCTGCCTTCCCTGGTGTATTTTGCTCGAGTGATGCCTTCCCTGGTATATTTTGCTTGAGTGCTGCCTTCCCTGGTGTATTTTACTCGAGTGTTGCCTTCCCTGGTGTATTTTGCTCGAGTGCTGCCTTCCCTGGTGTATTTTGCTCTAGTGCTGCCTTCCCTGGTATATTTTGCTCGAGTGTTGCCTTCCTTGGTATACTTTGCTCGAGTGCTGCCTTCCCTGGTGTATTTTGCTTGAGTGCTGCCTTCCCTGGTGTATTTTACTCAAGTGTTGCCTTCCCTGGTGTATTTTGCTCGAGTGCAGCCTTCCCTGGTATATTTTGCTCGAGTGTTGCCTTCCTTGGTATACTTTGCTCGAGTGCTGTCTTCCCTGGTGTATTTTGCTCGAGTGTTGCCTTCCTAGGTGTATTATGCTCAAGTGCTGCCTTCCCTGGTATATTTTGCTCGAATGCTGCCTTCCCTGGTATATTATGATCGAGTGGTGCCTTCCCTGGTATATTTTGCTCGAGTGCTGCCTTCCCTGGTATATTCATCCCAAATTCTACCTTCCCTGGTATATTTTGCTCGAGTGCTGCCTTCCCTGGTATATTTATCCCGAGTTCTACCTTCCCTGGTATATTATGCTCGAGTGCTGCCGTCCCTGGTATATTTTGCTTGAGTTCTACCTTCCCTGATATATTTTGCTCGAGTGCTGCCTTCCCTAGTATATTTTGCTTGAGTGCTGCCTTCTATGGTATATTTTGCTCGAGTGCTGCCTTCCCTGGTATATTTTGCTTGCGTGCTGTCTTCCCTGATGTATTTTGCTCGAGTGTTGCCTTCCCTGGTATATTTTGCTCGAGTGTTGCCTTCCCTGGTGTATTTTGCTTGAGTGCTGCCTTCCCTGGTGTATTTTACTCGAGTGTTGCCTTCCCTGGTGTATTTTGCTCGAGTGCTGCCTTCCCTGGTATATTTATCCCGAGTTCTACCTTCCCTGGTATATTATGCTCGAGTGCTGCCGTCCCTGGTATATTTTGCTTGAGTTCTACCTTCCCTGATATATTTTGCTCGAGTGCTGCCTTCCCTAGTATATTTTGCTTGAGTGCTGCCTTCTATGGTATATTTTGCTTGAGTGCTGCCTTCCCTGGTATACTTTGCTCGAGTGTTGCCTTCCCTGTCCGATTACGCTTGTGTTCTGCCTTCCTTGTCCAATTATATTATCTGTTTGGCTCTTATCCTTTTCAAAAGTGTACATTATGCATGCAATATGTTAATTGACAGCCAAAATGAACTATCTGTTTTGATTGTTGATTATACCAACATGTTATGCAAACAAGTGACTGACCTAAATAATCAATTTACTTTGTAGATAAACCACAATCGTTCGGGCATAAAGTTCTGTACTTTTAATAATGAAATAATCCAGGTGTACCAAGGGGGTGTATCCGGAATAGAAACTATATTTGAAATTGTAGCTTACATCGTTCTGCATGCCGCAGTAGGCTAAGCTACCCATCGAATCCCACCCATTTTGAATAGTTGTTTAAATTTTACTAAATGAAACATGCGCGTGCATGTTTATTTTATAATATTTCTAAAATGTATCTGTTTCGTTTGTATTTTAATCATTGAAAACATTCCCAAGTCAAAACTGTTGAACAGAAATATCGGTCAACGGTCACACAAACTGTGCTCGAGTAAACGCTTATTAATTTTAACGTTTCTGCAGAATATTCTTCGGGTAGTGATTCCAGCAAAACCGATGATGAAAATAGTTCGTAATTCAACCCGGTTGTTATCTGAGCAATAAATACAATATCCAGGGCGGACTAAAATCCATAAAATAAACGAAACAAGGCAAATTTGTATTAAACCTCAAACATAATTTAATTATTCATTAAGTAATAAAATATATAATAACCTGATGTATTATGATAATAAAATTATTGAAAAAGAGTTAAGCAGCGGGCTGGAACCCACAGCCCATATAAAAAGGATGTCCAGTTTCCACAGCAAAAGAACTACAATGCCTAGTTTTAGCTGTAAGAAATCTTAAAACGAAGCAGTGCCCAACACACTACCGACCAAGAAAATTAAACACCTCTTGTCCCACTGTTTAAAAGCTGAATAAAAAAGATTCAGCAAATGCCTACACTGAATGACCTAGTTACAACAATAAAACTGCTGAACTACATAGTAGGTCGCTGTACGTGGGGTGATAAAAAAGAAATGAGACAAACGCTATCATTTTTAAAATTGACGTATTTGAACAATAAAAATATGATATCCGTATAGGTGCATTTAATGCCGATCTGTACGTGTAAAATATATTGTTCTACTGTAGGTAGTTATATATTTATAACGCGTTCAATATAAGGTGTTTCGCTATGTCGCCGCACATCAAAACGTCATCAGTTTTCGTAAAACATATGACTAATATTTTAATAAATATTCCTCCAATATTTGTAAAATTAACTGAACATGGCGACCAAACATATGAACAACCGTTGGTTAAGACGGTTTTGATGTAAGTGTGTCTGTTTTAAATATATGACGTGAAAACTAACAGTACCGACTCGAAAACAACGTCATATTTCGGCAAAAAACATAGCTTGAAAATATACAGTGTTATCACAAACTAGAAGAATAAAGTCTAAAAAAAACCCTTAAAATTGAGGTAGAGAAATCTGCCGGAAGTATACTTATATATCGTTAGTACAAAATGTTGTGTGGCGGAAAATAAATTAATTATATCAAGCAGAGGCCCAAAATGCATTAGATGAGCGATCCTTTTTGACCGTCACGTACCAAGACGAACGTCTAACACGGAAGCCGTCTTTAGAACGAAAATGATCAAATCATTATTAAACATGTTCTTGATATTTTACAACAATTGAAATGTTTTTGAACAAACGAACTCTCTTTCTCGCTAAATACTGAATAAATGGTAAATGTATGCAATATGTATAGAGACATGAGCGATTTATTGCAGCAATGTGACGTTCGAATAATTAACCGTTTACGTACATGACGTATTTGACGTCAAATGTGTGCGGCGAGTCGCTCTACCCAAGGTTGGGAAACCACTGATATCTCTACAAGTGATAAATAAATATTCATGAAAATCAGCAGAAAGAGAGAGGATATATTTTGTAATAGGCATACAACCATTCTAATTTATATCAGCATTCATTGTCATTTTACAGCAGCCTAGACATACCGTTAACAGTAACGCTTTGTGATAAACCGTATGTAGCAACGTTAAATGTCGCATCGACGCTAAATGTCGCACCTGACGTTAAATGTCGCAAGGCTGACGCTAAATGTCGCAACCGACGCTAAATGTCGCAATCCCCCCTGACGCTAAATGTCGCATCTGTGACGTTAAATGTCGCAACAAACTGGCCTGACGTTAAATGTCGCAACATTAACGCTAAATATCCCAATCCTTTATTCACACTTATTTCGTGATCTTCGACAAAATTGAAATTTAAGGAGGTTACACATTATTGACTAGTCTGTGTGTCGCGGTAACATAACTCCGACAGTATGATTTGTTCATGTTATCAAATGTGTATGCAGATTTATTATAAATAAAGCAATACTCGCAAAATACATTTGGTCGATGTGAAAATAATAATTAAAAAAAAAGATAAATAAAGAGTACACAAACGGGCTTACAATACTTCTGGTAATTTATATGTACTATATCCGTTGCTATGAAGGTTTGTTCATTATTTTATTAACGAATTTTAGTGCATATCAGTGTTGTCGTACCAATGATAACTATGTCCCAATCAGCATTTCCTTCCTAGAATTCTAGGTAAAAAGGTAATGTTTTGAAACAGATTCTAACACGATCTGCGGATTAATCCATATATACATAGAGCAGACCGGGCCATTTATTATGACTGCAATAAAAAATGGTATCAAATTTGCTGTTACTATTTACGCCCCGTATCACGTGACATATTTATGAATGAATGAACGTAAACTTTATAGTAAAAACTTGAACGGATCGCGAATTCCACGAGTATCCAGGGTTACAGCTATGCCGCATCTATTTTTAGAAACTCCAATATACTCTCGAAATTAAGATTCATAAAAATTTCTGATAATCAATTCATTTATATGTTTCATTTCATGAAATAGATACACTATATTCGTGTTATTAAATTTGCTTCAATGTTTAAAATGTGTTATCTCCTTCAGAAAATTACGAAGATCGTTTTCATGAACGAGGGAGGTAATTGTACCAGCTAATAAGCCAATCAATTTCAGCGTGGAATTATGTTCAATGTCAAATGGGTGAAAATGGAATAGTTAAATAGTGTGGGATATTATCGTATTTAGAATCGAAATTAAAACTATGTTCTTGTATTTTGTCGGTGAATAAAACACGGGCACTCGTACGCACTACTGATTTAAATTTTCCGCATCAGAACTCCTGTCCATGTTTTATTCACCGACAAAATACGCGAACAGATTTTTATTTCTTAATTAAAACACACACACTTTATATATTGAAAATCTAGACACTACCAACTCATCGTTTTGTATGCCATTCGAAGAAAGTAGCAAGAACGTATATATATATTCTTTATTTGAGTCTCATTCACATATATACAGTTACAATCATATTAAATATCATAAACATTATTATGTGACCATTCTTATATAGAATTATAAGAGACTATAAACATTCACAACAGTATTGCAATTTAAAAAGGCACTTATATACATGTATACACCTATTTTTTAATATATTAATTATTATTAAAAATGTAGTACTATAGTATATGTAATAAAAATAACACGTTAAAACATATAAATCATAAAAGGGTTACACGTGACAGACGTGTAACAGGACATAAATACAGTAAGCATGCTAAAATCATACTATCTACATATAAAAGAATTTCTACGATTTAAAATATAACAGCAGGTTTTGGCACTTAAACGAATCAAATCTGGGTGAGTAAATATTACTACCAGTTTATCATGGTCGGACAAATTATGAAATATATCACAGACTTCTGTAGCTCGCTCTAATAGAGTATTACGTATGTCGTCATATAAACTGCAATAAAGCAGCACATGGCATTCATTTTCAACACATACATTACAGAAAGGACAGGTTCTTTCATGTAAAGGTAACCTTTCATATCTACCGGTTTCCAGCCTAATTGGTGCCACGCCACATCTGAATTTACAAAAAGCAGATCTATGACTAAACGGCAAGATCATTTTACAGTACTTTTCAACATTCATTTGTTGTTTAAATAGGGCATAGGTGCGTAATTTATTTCCACCATTACCAGTTCGGCTAGAAACCTGTTGTACAGAATTAAGCCATTCTATTTTAAAAATATTGAACATGCGTTCCTCCACAGAGCGTTTAAAACTATGTTTCGGTATGACTATATTGATGTCACTATAATGATACAAATCAAGTTCAAACAATTTCCGCTTAACATTGTAATGCCAGTTTTTACAAGAATGATTTGCTAGAGATATTGCCCAGAGTGCTATACGTTTAGTGAGACGAGATGCATGTAGTGAATTAAGCCTTGTCCAGTATGTAGAGATACAGCTCCACTGTCGAACTATAGGTGGCTTCCATGCCATTTCTCCAACAACGGCCGCATTCGGAGTGTACTTGCCAACCCCTAAGAAATAACGCATAGCTTTATTTTGGATAGCATTGATACATGAGAAGGTATTTTGTCCCCAAATAGCGGCACCATACGCAATAACAGGCCAGACAACTGAATCATACAATTTGGTAAAAACATTATACGGGACTCCACCCAACAATTTACATTTTGCAATAACCAAACCGAGAGCTCGATTAGCACTCTGAGCAACAACTTTAGCAGTAATATCATAATTTAAATGTTCATTAAGAACAATACCAAGATACGTGTACTTTGTAACAACATTTAACAGATTATTACCACATCTAAAAATAGCATCCGTTTTCTCGTATGAATTCGGACGAAAATGAACAATGTTACTCTTCGTGCAATTGATAGACATATCATTAATGCTACACCAGTCATTTAAAGCATTTAGCAAAAATTGTAAATCTGTACTAGTTTCTGCCAACAGTACTATGTCATCGGCATACAACAGTATGCAGATACGATCGTCATCTAAATTCACACCAATATCAAAAGATTTTAAATAAATGGCCAGATCATTTATGTATAAATTAAACAAAATAGGTGACAATATACAACCTTGTCTCAATCCACAATTAATATCAAACGTACGTATAAAGTTTAAAACACGACTGTGAGATTCATTTTGGATTAAATAGTGATTTAAGGTAAAGTTGTTTGCTTAATTTGGATTATCAACAGCTCAAATGATATACTTCATTATAAACAAATTATATCTAGATAAGTTATTGGCACATAAAATCGGGACATACCCGGTATAAGCAAATATCTAGGTTAGGAATGTTTACATACATTTTAACTATAAACTGCACATAGCAAGTACGTGTTTGGCCCTGAGTGAGGTCAATATAATCACTGGTACGGAGCGATGTCAAAGCGTAAGACTAGTCTGTACGATATCATGGTATAGTTTTTTAAGACGAATGACAAGGTTATTTCCTACCTGGGGAGGGTAGAATAGGTTTAACAGGCATTTTTACTTAGTTATCATGTTTGTTCTGAATGCAAACTTATTTTGCAACAGTAAAATATATTTACGTACCCGTATAGTATAATTAGAACGTTCAAAACACTTTATATTTTGATTTTGATACGTTATTATTATAATGTAACTAGCGGAAACACGATCTTTGTAAATGAAGGCTTATATCTGAATTTATATGAAATATACCATTGGAACAGCAAAACAATTACCTTAAGCTGATATGCTTGTAATATCAACCTTGGTAATTACCCGGTTACCCATTATTTCCAAACCGTATTATTCAGACATGTTATGGTTTTTTGCAGAGTGTGTTATGGTCTATTGACGACATCACTTTATGATGTTATGCCCTGTTCACGAAAACATTTACAAAATAAACTTTTTCCATAGTCCAGTGTTTGCATTATTTCTTCAATGAACATGTTATGAAGATATCGATCTGAACAGAAAATGGTAAATTAGTCTTCTATAGCTTCTTTAAGTACTAACGGGCATGTTACAGAAACACACACATAAAATATCATTCTGTACCAACTACATATTATCACATATCATGTTGGGTATGCGTTATTTGACTATTAAAATGTAGAAATAGTGTTTGCCATCACATACGTAGTTGTTTAAATAGTTTTATATAAAAGTATCGTGTGTGTGTGTGCGTGCGTGCGTGCGTGCGTGCGTGCGTGCGTGCGTGCGTGCGTGCGTGCGTGCGTGCGTGCGTGCGTGCGTGCGTGCGTGCGTGCGTGCGTGCGTGCGTGCGTGCGTGCGTGCGTGCGTGCGTGTAACTTCGAAAACACCGTAAGCACTTTGATACAACAGTGCCTAGAATCTCTATTACCAATTTTGATATTACCAAATTTTGAAAATTATTTTTATCTATGATCATAACAGAATGGCCTTTTTGAGCGCTCGACCCTTATTGTCTTAAGGATAACTGTATCAATGGACATTGTCATATACACAATAAAATATGCCTTTCTTTGAACAGCCCGATACATTACGAACTGGTTCAATGATTTGTCACTTTCTAGGTTAAAAGCCAAAGACAAATGGGCCATATACAGTACGTGAATTCAATATAATATTATGCTTGATATCTTTACAGCCACTGGTCTTCGCAACTTAAATTTGTGGATTGTGATAGGCGTATTCAAATGAATGATCCTTTGTTTGCTAAACAAATTAAATAGTCAACATCATGTTCTGTACATTTTTTGGCCTCGTCTGCTTAATAAGAGTACTAGTAGCGTGCAGGTTCCAGTTGAAAATAAAAAGTGCTAAAGGATGGAGTGTCTTGATTCTGATGCAATGTACATTATGGGTTGGTCATAGGTGATGATGTAAGCTAATTTGATTAACATGGTTTCATGTAACACCTCTAATGTTGATCTCGCATAGCTTATGCCCAGCAACCGTGTGTATTTTCCTAATGGTCAACAGTGATCCAGACTCAGTTTACATAAATCCGGAGAAAACTGGTCAATAGTCCCTGTTGTATCCACGTCCATAAACGTGCTGTCGTCTAATACACTCATATCGACTGACTCGCTATCTTCATAGGAGATTTCAATCTTGATGTCTTCGGTAATAATCTATAACACATTCGTAAAGAGACCATAACAAAATATTTGATGTCGTAAAGAGTGCACGACATTCGCTCAAAAAGAGCAATTTCACATTTTAAGGTCTGTGAGGAATGCACATAATATCAATAAAAGTGTTATAGCCAACATATACATACATGTATACAGCTAACATTGTCTTGTTAAATTTATACTTTTATTATATATACATTTGTTTATTGCAATATATTAAACAAAAATATTATTTTATTTCATTTTTCACAAAACGGCGCAAGTTAAGGTATAAATATAAACTATCTACAAGCGTTTGATTATATTTTTTGCATTATCATTTAGAACAAACACTAACCTGTCAATCAGTTGACAGATCGTGTAAATTTACCTTTTATTCGAAGCGTAATACGATGTAAAGTAGACACACACTTTTTAATAAAGTAGCGTGAACTTGGCACGTACATCTGCAGTCTGCACTCAGATCTGCAAATGAAATATTTTGCAGACCTAGGTCTGCAGTCAGCACTCAGATCTGCAAATGTAGTATTTTGCAGACAAAGGTCCGTAATGTTTGGTAGTTTCTCCAAAATGCGTGCGGTCAATAAAATTGACATCCAAAAATTACGGAATGTCATTAAATAAAATTTGAAAGTGGCATTTAAAATGTCTAGACCGACATGCGACGAAACCACTTTTTAAGGAAAAAAATGCAGCGAATTTGTTTTGAAGCCTTGTCAGCGAAAAGAAGCCAGGTCTGCAGTCTGCATATTTTGCAGACTCAGGTCTGCAAATGAGTGCAGACTGCAGACCTAGTCTGCAAAATATTTCATTTGCAGATCTGAGTGCAGACTGCAGATGTACGTGCCAAGTTCACGCTACTTCAAAAGCGTGCATTCAGCTGTGTAAAGTGGTCATTGCATTTTTCTTACGCTTTGACATCGCTCCGTACCAGTGATAATCCTACATAGGTATTTATACAATAATTATTTACTTCCAAGAAGTAAATAATGTATACAAAAAAAGATCAACCACGAGTTTTGTGCCATGACGGGAGATTACACTATTTAATCATGGTGTGTGAATAGGATACCTTAAAAAATGCGTTAATATATATAATGTCTTGACCTGATATTGTCAGTATCGCTGGCTCAATCGGTAGAGAGCTTAATTTTCAGCCTGAGACATGCGGGTTCAAGCCCTAATAACTGCACTATTTTTCTCACTTCATTTATTTTGTTTCATTTTCGTCAAGAATATGAAGACATTGTTAAAGCCATTTTTTAAATAATTATTTTGACTTTGCATTGTACCTGTAATGGTTTTTCATGTTTCGCTGTTTTTATTTCATTTTTTCCTCGGGTCCAGTATTAATTTATCTTTTACTGAATGCAATACTTAAACTCGTGTCAAAGATTTTCGACTTCACTTGGTGTGTTGGTTGACAACCTGCTAGTTTTGTCTGTCTCTGAGTAGGATGATGCATTTGGTTATCTTACAGCGGTTGCTTGAAGACCGTTTATTGCATTAGCTAACGCCATTGTTTGCGTCAAAGTTAAAAGACACATAGACTACATGTTTATTATATAAATTATGAACTCCTTGCAAACTTTCTGTATAAGGTATTTAATACAATCCATATTAAATATTCATTATCATACCAACATCTTCACCAGTATGTTAACTAGTTGAAGCCATTACACGTTTATAGACTAATAAATCGCTAATTATTAAATACATTCCAGAAAAACTTTTTTGTGTAATATTACTAGAACAAGCGATTTGAAAAAAATATATAAATAGTGATCATACCAAGGATCGAACCTGTAAAAGTAAGTCTCAGAAGACATCGCCGTATCCATTTGGCCACGTATTGTGTTACAGAAACTACTTATTTAACTTATGTTGTTATTGCTTATATAAACATACCCTTTTAGGGTGAATCAACCTTGCTGCATAAATTAGTCACGGCTCAAAAAACATGATTGATCTATACACGGCTTTCTGTAGTTTAAATAAATGTAAACATTCCTAACCTATATAATACCTATAAAAGGGAACATCGTATCGTCTGCATCATATCTTTATACGAGTCAATTCCGGTTTATCGAAATAAGTCATACACGTTTAATTATATATTTTATTATCCCAATAAGTCATTCAGTGATTTGGTTTATACGCGGTGTACATGCAAACTTATTTATGTTTTTCTTTTATACCGTGCCCTCTAATGTTGATCTATTTTACCTTAGGTTATCTATTGATCTATTGTCACAGTATTGTGAAGTGGTGTTGATTGACTAGACGCCAGTGTAGAGATTGCTCCTACCGTTTGATGAAGGTTTGCCGACGGTTATCAAGCGAACATATCTGATAATGGGTTTCGTTTATTTGCTTTTATTTATCCTCGTCACCGGAAATCCATATGGGCGAGGCCCCCAGTTGAGGATAGTCGCTTTAGTTTTTCGGGGATAGGCCTAGTGCATGATACAAAAGATGCCCCAGTTGCAGAAGCATCCCTGGTTCTTTTACGTGCCGATCTAAAGCATCGTACACAGGATCTCGCTTAACGTCTCGTCCAAAGAGTGTTAGTAATTTTAGTTATGTTAGGTGGGAAACACTGAAAAGCATTTCTTTTTTTGATCGTCTGGAGTAGGGATCGAACCCACAACCTTCAGATCAGCAGTCAGTAGCCCTTACCACTAGACCACTTGTCCACCCATCTGATAATGCAAATGGCGCAGTATTTTCAATGATTTTACAATCAAACCCAAATTATTTCATTGGTCAATTAAATTCGAGATTTACCAATTATGCAAACATCCTTAGGTACTGTTTTACTAACATTGCGTAAATGCCACGAAAATCAGCGTATACATATTTCTCTTACGCAAATTGCTAAGTGCGTTTTACTTATCGTTCGCAAGTAATTTGTTGCAAACATTTAGGTACAATTATTGAAAATTGAACGTAGGCCACAACATAACTGAAAGAGCGGGAACCAGTATAAATAAATAAAGATGAAAAATCGAGAAGTTCTTATCCAATGCACATTCATGATTAAACATGATGTGTTACAATCTCTTGCGTGTCAATTTCTCCTCACTACGTTCATAATATTATTTACTATTTACGGTTACTCTCACCAAAGACCTAAATATACACAGATTGGACACTTAATTGACAACGGAGAGAAAATGTAAAATACGGTAGCATGCAGCAGATTCTGATATTTGGCATGAACTTTTTTAATGAACTATATCTCATTTTGAATAAGATAAGCTTCTTCTACTGCATGATGTAACTTGAGAGTAGGTCTTGCTCTTTGAGGTGTATTTTTTTTATTCTTCGACTGATTTCAATAAATTAGGTAACATTTTAAAGCAGAATGATAAATCTATTGCATAGACATATTAGTTTTTTTCCTATTTATAGCAAACAGGAGATATAAAGTATTAACGAAAAACGAGATTTCGCGAGATTTAAAAAAACTGCGATATTGTGAGATTTTGTAGATTTTTCCAATAATTGTATATCTAGGTCTTTGCTCTCACTTTAAGTAGAAATACGCTAAAACGTACGACAGAAAATAAGAAAAAACATCTTAGTATCAAAACGCATTTGCGCAAATATTATTGACTTACACAATATTTACGGCAGACTTATGAGACCCATACATAATTGAAATCTGCATCACAAGGCGCTTCTTACGAGCATATCTTCACATTCGTTTATTCTAAGATCAACACTTATTGTGAAACTGTTCGTTAAATCGATATTTTTGCAGATGATCACTCCGCCGTGGAGATATCGAACTTGTTTCGTAATATGAAAATGACGTGTTCATCAAATGTCCCGGCTGTATAGCTCTTTTTAGAAACTTCAGACCAGGGTCACGTGATGGTTTTATCAATGAATCGTATATCGTTGCATAGTAATGTTATGCAAGCATATGGTGTGGCTATACTAGCCGCTTTCTAAAGATGTCTCACGCTATGAGGGAAGTGATTACAAGACGGTACTGTAGAATCTGATAAATAGGCGCGTAGTATTATTTTAAAGCCACTTTTAAAATACCCATATAGCATTTTCCGAAATCCTTTTGTACACACATCGTCAGCAGTTTCCTCTATATTACATATCGTCAGTTTATTCGTCAGCAGATTAGTGCGACCCCTACCGGTATTTCGGATGGTACCGCGGTATCGTACTGCGGATAAATGAAAACACGGTTACCGGTATACCGACAATACCGCGCACTTCTAATGTTATTATTTGTTTAACAGAATGTAGCTGTTGATACAGCGTCTGAAAGTATGAGTCAAACACCAGGAGAGGCATTGGATGCTGGACAATTGTATATACGCCAACTGTCTACAACAAGCAATGCCAGTAATGGAGGATATGTAGGGGATATATCGCCACTAGATGAGGAGTCGATGTCTGCGAGGACACAATCCCCTGCCAACTATAACCCAGGATACATGGATGGAACAGACACATATACCCGTCGATCGTCCATCTCGTCTACATCATATAATGTAAGCATATACAGGGTGTTCAAAATGTTTGTTCACACTAAGTTCTTACTAAATTATATCTAAGCTATAAAGGTAGTGTACAATTTTAATATCTTACCCTAATAGCTTCAGTTAATGCTTGACAGATTAGAACAATGCTAGAACCCTCTCAGGATTTTAAACTGAAAATTTCAGATAAAATAAACCTTCTAGCTTTCTTGACTGATTGGGTATCGACAACATTCAACTGAAACTACAGAGGGCATGATATGCACACACATGGAAACACATGTACAAGTATAGCCCGTAAGCGATCAGGTTGGACCACAATAAACCTTAAATATCTTAAAAAGTACAATGCCAATTAGAAAAAGAAATTGGTATATCTTCATAAATCAACCTTACCAACTCTCATAAAATAACACAGACTTTTTGATCCACTGAAAATTGTACTTTACATTTACATACAATGTAAAGTTTTAAGTAAAAAACGGAGTAAATACGTATGAATGGTTCAAGTGTCCAGAATAGCAAAAGTCTGCTAATCTGCTAATTGATAAAGGCAATTCAGTTAACTATACTTAATTTCAATAAAATTGCATAATTGCTTTTAAAACTAATTTAAGGTTTATTGGGGCCCAGCCTGGTCTCTATCGGACTATACAAGTCACAAAGATAATCAAACAAATGAAAAAGAAAAGAACGAAATATGAAACTGAATATCTAGAAAATCCTACTTTCATATTTCAGGGGTGGTGTTCAATATATATCTCATTTAATTCGAGAAAAAACATCTTAGTATCAAAACGCATTTGCGCAAATATTATTGACTTACACAATATTTACGGCAAACTTATGAGACCCATACATAATTGAAATCTGCATCACAAGGCGCTTCTTACGAGCATATTTTCATATTCGTTTATTCTAAGATCAACACTTATTGTGAAACTGTTCGTTAAATCGATATTTTTGCAGATAATCACTCCGCCGTGGAGATATCGAACTTGTTTCGTAATATGAAAATGACGTGTTCATCAAATGTCCCGGCTGTATAGCTCTTTTTAGAAACTTCAGACCAGGGTCACGTGATGGTTTTATCAATGAATCGTATATCGTTGCATAGTAATGTTATGCAAGCATATGGTGTGGCTATACTAGCCGCTTTCTATAGATGTCTCACGCTATGAGGGAAGTGATTACAAGACGGTACTGTAGAATCTGATAAATAGGCGCGTAGTATTATTTTAAAGCCACTTTTAAAATACCCATATAGCATTTTCCGAAATCCTTTTGTACACATATCGTCAGCAGTTTCCTCTATATTACATATCGTCAGTTTATTCGTCAGCAGATTAGTGCGACCCCGGTATTTCGGAAGGTACCGCGGTATCGTACTGCGGATAAATGAAAGCACGGTTACCGGTATACCGAGAATACCGCGCACTTCTAATGTTATTATTTGTTTAACAGAATGTAGCTGTTGATACAGCGTCTGAAAGTATGAGTCAAACACCAGGAGAGGCATTGGATGCTGGACAATTGTATATACGCCAACTGTCTACAACAAGCAATGCCAGTAATGGAGGATATGTAGGGGATATATCGCCACTAGATGAGGAGTCGATGTCTGCGAGGACACAATCCCCTGCCAACTATAACCCAGGATACATGGATGGAACAGACGCATATACCCGTCGATCGTCCATCTCGTCTACATCATATAATGTAAGCATATACAGGGTGTTCAAAATGTTTGTTCACACTAAGTTCTTACTAAATTATATCTAAGCTATAAAGGTAGTGTACAATTTTAATATCTTACCCTAATAGCTTCAGTTAATGCTTGACAGATTAGAACAATGCTAGAACTCTCTCAGGATTTTAAACTGAAAATTTCAGAAAAAAATAAACCTTCTAGCTTTCTTGACTGATTGGGTATCGACAACATTCAACTGAAACTACAGAGGGCATAATATCCACACACATGGAAACACATGTACAAGTATAGCCCGTAAGCGATCAGGTTGGACCACAATAAACCTTAAATATCTTAAAAAGTACAATGCCAATTAGAAAAAGAAATTGGTATATCTTCATAAATCAACCTTACCAACTCTCATAGAATAACATAGACTTTTTGATCCACTGAAAATTGTACTTTACATTTACATACAATGTAAAGTTTTGAGTAAAAAACGGACTAAATACGTATGGGTGGTTCAAGTGTCCAGAATAGCAAAAGTCTGCTAATCTGCTAATTGATAAAGGCAATTCAGTTAACTATACTTAATTTCAATAAAATTGCATAATTGCTTTTAAAACTAATTTAAGGTTTATTGGGGCCAAGCCTGGTCTCTATCGGACTATACAAGTCACAAAGATAATCAAACAAATGAACAAGAAAAGAACGAAATATGAAACTGAATATCTAGAAAATCATACTTTCATATTTCAGGGGTGGTATTCAATATATATCTCATTTAATTCGAGAATAAGGATAGCCACTCATATTGCCAGTTACTGATTAATAGTTTGCAATGGTGTGATCTGATTGGTTGTCCTTATCCCTAAGTCACGTAAGATCACTATTTAATACCAACCCAGGTATTATTATACATGTACGTACAGAGCACCAATTGGGTATGTTATTGGCCAAGTGTAGTGTTACTGACTTTTTAGGCCAAAGGTATGTTATAATGCCCAATCGTCAAAACAAAAATGAATTGTATATATACGTGTACTTTCATTTATTGTTTTTGTTTTGTAATTAATGAGTTTGCTGTTTTTGTTTTGTTTGCAGTCCATTAGAACGCGTAGGAAGGGATTTAAAAAGGTAACCGAAATACTTTGTTTTAAATCCTAGCTCGACCCAAGTTTCTGTGTATTTGCACATGGACGTTGTATGCATGCATCATGATATACATCATCTGTTCTGTTCTGTTCGGCTCTGCTCTGCTCCACTCCACTCCACTCCACTCCGCTCCGCTTTGCTCCACTCCGCTCCGCTTTGCTCAGCTCTGCTCTGTTCAATGCCATACTTTTACCACGGTGGTTTTCAAAGCAGTTTAAGATTTTTTTCAATTGTGTAAGTTTCTGAAAACAGCATCAAAGATAAATGTCAACTTGGGCATGGCGTCTTTATGTGTTTTATGTGTTTTATGTTTCCTGTGCTCGGTTGGTTCAGTTGGGCATTGTGCGTTGTGTTTTTAATGTTTTCTGTGCTCGGCTGGTTAAGTTGAGTGCTGCCTTCCCTGTCTGACTTAATATAATATTTTGGGGATAATATTGTATTGATGTTTTTTTCACCATGGGGATCAGTAACGCCTCCATTACCCTCATATATACACGTATAGTTTGACTAATTATAATTGTATATCGTATACAACAATAAAATTAGTCTAACTATACAATGTACGTGTATATCATGTAGACATGTACTTTCCTCGTCTGCTCTCGTATAAATTTGTCTGTGACTACATATAAATGCCCATATGACTATAATACTGCCCACAAGGATAACCTTCTGCTTGTGTTTGTTAAAGCACAGGAACTTGCATTATGATTTTAAAAAAATGAAAAAAAAATATTGTTTTTCACTGAGCCCACTGTACAGCCTGTATTTAAATATATATTTTATATTTTAATAGTACAGTAGGCCGAGTGAATTTTTTTTTTCATTTTTTTTTTCAAATTATAAATGCAAGCTCCTGTGGTTAAAGTCAGCCATTAAATCGTCTGTGGGATAATCAGACTCGATGGTATACTTTTATGATCCCGAGAAGAAGTTTCCCGAAATAAAGTTCAAATGGTGTAGCTGATTGTATTATTGAACTAGAAGAACAATGACATTTACCAAAGTCACGATAATACATTGTTCTTCATCGACTCGTGTTTTTTTCAACTGATATGACAGGTTGTCGAGTCGCGTCGAGTTACTGTTTATTTGCCATCTAAGTGTTCATTTTTGTGCTAATTGAGTTCCAATTGCCATGTGCTAATTATTGTTATATTTTGTCTAAATATTGACCCCTAACCTCAATACAATACTATAAATACAATGCAGTATTGTGTCTTTTTGTAGATGGTACGTTCACACATAAGAATCAACTGTGTGATTGCCACATTGTGTGGTTTAATGTTTGGTTTTGGTTTTGGGTGGTATGGAGGAATGCAATCAAATACGGGGAACCAACACGATCCTGGAGCGCAAACCGATGGACCAAATGCGAACATGCAAACAGGAAATAAAGTTGAACACATTACTAGTAACTGTAGTAGCATCGGTCAAGAAAACCATTCACGTGAGTAGGCTATATCTGAGAATTTATATCACAGCTTGTTTGCTGCCGACCTGTTTAGCAGCATTATTCAACACTTTGAATACCTAGCATAATATTACATAGTGGATACTGTACGGCGCCATCACCTAGCATAATATTACATAGTGGATACTGTACGACGCCATCACCTAGCATAATATTACATAGTGGATACTGTACGACGCCATCACCTAGCATAATATAACATAATGGATACTGTACGACGCCATCACCTAGCATAATATTACATAGTGGATACTGTACGACGCCATCACCTAGCATAATATTACATAGTGGATACTGTACGGCGCTATCATCTAACATAATATTGTATACCTGTTATGTAACAAGGATTCTTATTGGCTTAGACGGCCTGCACGAGAGGTATACCTTTTATAACATACACCTCCCGAAACCGAGGGTGGGGTGGATATTACTTTTTAATGACGTGACGTCATTTCCTGCAACAAAACGTTCCAGACAACGTAACGTTATTTCCCGTATTATTTGGCCTACAGCTGCTCATACATATTTATAGGTTCTAACCTAGCCATTAATGATAAATGCCGTATACTCTCTCATACATATACATAGGAAGAGCATTGTTAGCTAGAACATTTGAAGAGTCGTCTTTTGTTTCTATTACATACACTTTCCTGAAGAGAGACTGAAGTTGTTATAATTTAAAAGAGTCAATAGCTTTTATTACCTTGATTTATGGCATGGTATACAATATAACAGTTGTCGACTTATGTTTCGATGAATATGATGTTAAGTTGACAATATCACTTTTTCAGGTCAACAAAACATCATATTCACCTCAACATCAGTCAATAACAGTATAATATAACATAGTGGATACTGAACGGCGCCATCACCTAGCATAATATTACATAGTGGATACTGTACGACGCCATCACCTAGCATAATATTACATAGTGGATACTGTACGACGCCATCACCTAGCATAATATTACATAGTGGATACTGTACGGCGCTATCATCTAACATAATATTGTATACCTGTTATGTAACAAGGATTCTGATTGGCTTAGACGGCCTGCACGAGAGGTATACATTTTTTAACATACACCTCCCGAAACCGAGGGTGGGGTGGATATTACTTTTTAATGACGTGACGTCATTTCCTGCAACAAAACGTTCCAGACAACGTAACGTTATTTCCCGTATTATTTGGCCTACAGCTGCTCATACATATTTATAGGTTCTAACCTAGCCATTAATGATGAATGCCGTATACTCTCTCATACATATACATAGGAAGAGCATTGTTAGCTAGAACATTTGAAGAGTCGTCTTTTGTTTCTATTACATACACTTTCCTGAAGAGAGACTGAAGTTGTTATAATTTAAAAGAGTCAATAGCTTTTATAACCTTGATTTATGGCATGGTATACAATATAACAGTTGTCGACTTATGTTTCGATGAATATGATGTTAAGTTGACAATATCACTTTTTCAGGTCAACAAAACATCATATTCACCTCAATATCAGTCAATAACAGTATAATATAACATAGTGGATACTGTACGGCGCCATCACCTAGCATAATGTTACATAGTGGATACTGTACGACGCCATTACCCAGCATAATATTACAAAGTGGATACTGTATGGCGCTCTCACCTAGCATAATATAACATAGTGGATACTGCACGGTGCCATCACCTAGCATAATATTACATAGTGGATACTGTACGGCGCCATCACCTAGCATAATATTACATAGTGGATACTGTACGGTGCCATCACCTAGCATAATATAACATAGTGGATACTGTACGACGCCATCACCTAGCATAATATTACATAGTGGATACTGTAAAACGCCATCATCTAGCATAATATTACATAGTGGATACTGTACGACGCCATCACCTAGCATAATATAACATAGTGGATACTGTAAAACGCCATCACCTAACATAATATAACATAGTGGATACTGTATGGCGCCATCACCTAGCATAATATAACACAGCGCATACTGTACGACGCCATCACCTAGCATAATATAACATAGTGGATACTGTAAGACGCCATCACCTAGCATAATATTACATAGTGGATACTGTACGACGCTATCACCTAGCATAATATAACATAGTGGATACTGTATGGCGCCATCACCTAGCATAATATAACATAGTGGATACTGTAAGACGCCATCACCTAGCATAATATTACATAGTGGATACTGTACGACGCCATCACCTAGCATAATATTACATAGTGGATACTGTAAGACGCCATCACCTAGCATAATATAACATAGTGGATACTGTAAGACGATATCACCTAGCATAATATTACATAGTGGATACTGTACGACACCATCACCTAGCATAATATAACATAGTGGATACTGTAAGACGCCATCACCTAGCATAATATAACATAGTGGATACTGTACGACACCATCACCTAGCATAATATTACATAGTGGATATTATTACCTAGCACTCTATATAACGAGTAATTCGTTATTTTTGACTGTTTCATGTCTTAATGTTTATTTTTAGACTCAGGTATGAAACAGTGCATTGCCGGGAGGGAAACAGTTTTGACTGTTTCACCCCTTGATGAACTGTTACCTGCGCACTACGATGTGCAATATAAATTCCTGCAAAAACACCCAGCTAGATCTTTAGCGTATCTATAAATAAAAGTTGTCACTTTCGCATGCTACTTTTAGTAAATTGTGTCAATTTCAATAGTCAAATCAATATTTAGCGTAGGTAATGTTTCCCGGATAATGGCCCCGACCGTGATGCCGAACTTTACACAAAACTGGATGACGTATTTGTCAAAACAATTGTTTTATTAGTAGAAGTTTGCTGTATAGTTATCTAGAATGTTAGGTAATAAAACAGTTATTTCATGTCTGTTTGGTTAACAGTCAAAACTATTGTCCCGAGGTATCGGGGAAAACATTTTGAACTGTTGCACGAGGCCTTTCAGCCTTGTGCAACAGTTCAAAAGTCTTCCCCGATACCAAATAATTGTATACTGTACGGCGCGATCACCTAGCAATGCATTTTCGAACACATAAGACCAAATGGTTATCACAACAAGTATCAATTGCTTATATCACACCACAGTACACTAGTAACAAGTTGATAAATTATGGGAAAATAACGCTAACTGCATGTACGGGGCAACTTTTTACGGCCGTCACACTGCACAAATAGCGCTGTTGTGACACGAATAGTTTACATAATTATGTTCAAGAATTACATGGCGGGCATTTGATCTTGTTTTGGGAATTTGCTTTTTTACTAGTACATGTACGTGAACATGTGGTCCATGTACTAACTTACTCTTTCGTTATCAACTTACCGTCAAAGAACAGTATCTGCCCAAAGCTGATGACCGGGAATAGACGATCAAGGTGCGGACTGTCTTTCACGATCTGCAGATGAGCTAGCCAGGCGCCGAATGAGACTTTTTGGAAACGAGTAGAAATGAGAGAAGCAAAAATAATAAACATCATACACATAATACCGGTATTAGGGCAACAATTACTATTAAATTTTGCTAAATGATATACAATGTACATGTATATGTTTATTATGTTTTGAATACCACTTTTGTAAAGAAACAAAGTGCCCAATGACTTGCAATTTTTTAATAAGTCAAATCTAGCACATACGCACGATCGCCTTCCTATGCATCTGCAATTAGAATACATTTTTGTATCCAACTTAAGGGTTTACATTTTCAGCACGAGAGTGTGAACCATCCTCAAAATGGAAAATCAGCCGATCTAATAACTCGGGTAGGTATTTCTTATACTGTATAATATTATTCATCCGGATCGTCTTACCAGGGGTGTATTCATGTTTTTAGTAGTCCCATAGAGCTTTACGGGTCGTTCGGTAGTAATGAGGGGTTTGTCCTCATATACCGCTGTATGTTCTTTTTATTTCCTCTTTGATGGTTCCATCTAATAATTTGTTCCTAACAATCTCACAGTCACAATGTTTGTGAAATTAAACGACTATGAGTCGAGGAAAATTGTTTTTTAAATCTAGCCAAAATTAAAAACAGACCTATATTGACAGAAATTGGATCCTTCGGACCGTGATAAATGAAGTAATAGTAGACACGTCTGAGGTGTAAATTGAACGTTGCCACTATTTGAACGGTGTTTGACGGTTGCTACATCTGGACTAATTTCACGAATCTCTTAACATAATCAAAATTGGAATTCACTTCATCAAGCCAACATCTTGAACATTAATATATGCTATGCTCACCATATGCCATTCTTAACGATTTCACAGTGTTTAAACGCGGATCTATGCCCTAATGCGTAGTGGTCCTCTTTATGTTCCGAGAGGTATTTGAGCCCAATCACTTTGCTTAACCACCTCGGTCTTTATGCACCGCAATAGAACAGAGAAGACGGAAATAGCCGATGTTTCACGATTGTTATTTTTTCATTTCCAGTATGTTTGAAGTGTAATATTGACAACAAGTGTTACACTTACCAGGATGTACTAGAAGGTGCGACACCATGCGTAAGAAGGAAGAGCTCGCTCACAAAATGTAGGTTCAAATGAAGTCTATCTTTGAGACGTATTGTATATGTGCAATCATAGAACTGAGGCCGGATGTGGTTTTTTTTTATTTGAGTAATAAGTTTTATATATAATCTTATTTATTCAAACTAAAATGGCCCAGATATCGCGATACGGTCACCTACCGGTGTGCGCACGTGCTCAAATGGATTTCTTAACTAACACACCGTATCCGGTTTGGATAAAGTTCGTCTTTTCTGGTTGTATACATTTCATTGCGAGCACGATATTTGATGAAGCTGTTATTTTGCACAATACGAATTAAACCTGTGTAGACATTAAAGTAGTTGTTATATGAACTTATATATCTGTACAAAATAATTCATAATATTGCGAAATGTCACTATTTTACCATTTTGAAACTGGCATTTCCTTCTTGGAATAGTGTTTTTGATTGAAGATAAATATAGCCGTAATCAATAAAGTGTTGCTTTACTTTTCTTAGAAAAACTGCATAATTACTTCAAATATCTTCAAGGTAAGGAAACGTTTCCCTTTAATAAAAATGTTTGTTTGCCGACTGCCGGTAGTCAGAAAGTAGATCAAACAATACAATGTGATAGTGCATTATAAAATGCCGTTTTCTCAAGGTAAAATCGATGAGGCTAAGCACATACTATATTTACGTGTATTTCAAGGACGTTTGTAAACTTGGGATATGAAGGAATGATCGTTGGTGATATGCAGTGTAATTAAGATTTAACGATAATTATGTAACCGGTGAACTCGAGTTGTAACCAGATACACCGCAATATTCGGAATTTAGGCCAAGCGTGTTAGATGCGGCGTGACAATACAAATACAAGTATGGACCAGTCAGGATAAAAATCCAGTGACGCAGCGGTCGAGTCCACCAAAACACCAGTTGTAAAGGCTTATACTGTACAAACAACTATAATTTCAATGCTAAACTAACATACTAAACTTCGCTCTACCTGTTCAGACAATGTTTGTGATTTTTGCGTACACATAAACTGCAACGTCACTGTCACAATGTCCTAACGGGACTATATGCTATAACAAGGTGTCCAAAAAGAAAGTATACAGTTTCAGTGTATATTTATCAAATCTCTTCGTTCTGCTATCGCAACGAAAAATTGCACATGTGTAGACAAAAGATGTAAGTTTTTTCTGGAACCAGCCGGCAGGTTTAACATTCTCGTTCACCAGAGTATTCTTCACCTGTGATAGTGATGAGCTGTATGTGCTTAAGCTAAATAAACTGTTTGTTCTGTTCTGTTCTGATATCACAAGACAGTCTTGGAACTTGACTTACGACTGGTATGAGGGTGGGTTTAAGATTATAACTTAACCTAATATACATGCATAATTTGATCTTATGATATAAACAGAAGGACTAGAAGGATCCATGAAATCATTCAAAATAATAGCTCAAGAAGTTAAGTTTGAATAATTTGACATAATTGGTCCGTGGACAAGTGGTCTAGTTGTAAGGGCTACGGACTGCTGACCCGAAGGCGGTGGATTCGATCCCGTCTCCAGTCGGATTAAAGCAGAAATGCTTTTCAGTATTTCCCACTTAGCATAACTAAATTCATCAACAGTCTTTCGGACGAAACTTAAAAACCAAGTTCCTGTGTATGATGCTTAACTTTAGAAACCTGGCAAAACTAAACCCTACAAATAATGTTAGTAGTTCTGAAAGTTTTTTATTTACGTTGTAAAACAATGGTTTATTTACTAGGCTGTGCGCTCGCAGAAATTGGAAGGGAGGCATGTGAAAAGAATGTATGCTATGCTGAGACTGTTCACAATGAGCAATATGAACCAATATGTGGTCTACCAAAGGTTCCCGTAAGTATGCGTATTGTTGTAATGTAAAACCATTCAATATCATTGGGATACATTTCGTGGTTTTGGTGAAAACTTTTGTGACGGAAAATCGTGTTTTTCAAATATTAAGCTATTAAGTTATTCATTCAGTTGTCCTACAATACCTATTAGGCTTCTAAAAAGTATTTCTCGCTATATTTAAGCGATTCAGATAAAAATCAAAGTACCGACACCCGAATTGGATATTTCATATAAGTAAATTGAAGTAAATCATATAATTTGTGGAGTCACGGTGAAAGAACTGTCGGAGGGTAGTGTATACAGACGGTTGTAAGGCGACCTGTATAGAAATCCAATCTGTTTAGATTAAGTCAAAGCACGGTATTAATCCCGATACACCGCTGAGAATTGTAGTGTTTTCTAATCACTTTGTCGGAACTGAAAACCGATGTAACACTCGAACAGAACTCAGATGTCACAGGACCATGAAACAGTTTCTCGGGATATATACCGTGCACACCATATGTGTCGGTATCGACTCCCCGGTGTATCTGGATATATACCGTGCACACCATATGTGTCTGTATCGACTCCCCGGTGTATCTGGATATATACCGTGCACACCATATGTGTCTGTATCGACTCCCCGGTGTATAGGGATATATACCGTGCACACCATATGGGTCTGTATCGACTCCCCGGTGTATCTGGATATATACCGTGCACACCATATGTGTCTGTATCGACTCCCCGGTGTATAGGGATATATACCGTGCACACCATATGGGTCTGTATCGACTCCCCGGTGTATCGGGATATATACCATGCACACCATATGGGTCTGTATCGACTCCCCGGTGTATCGGAATATATATCGTGCACACCATATGTGTCTGTATCGACTCCCCGGTGTATCGGTAAATATACTGTGCACACCATATGTGTCTGTATCGACTCCCCGGTGTATCGGGATATATACTGTGCACACCATATGGGTCTGTATCGACTCCCCGGTGTATAGGGATATATACTGTGCTCACCATATGGGTCTGTATCGACTCCCCGATGTATAGGGATATTTACTGTACACACCAAATGGGTCTGTATTGACTACCCGGTGTATCGGTATATATACTGTGCACACCATATTGGTATGTATCGACTCCCCAGTGTATAGGTATATATACCGTGCACACCATATTGGTCTGTATCGACTCCCCGGTGTATAGGGATATATACTGTGCACACCATATTGGTCTGTATCGACTCCCCGGTGTATAGGGATATATACTGTACACACCATATTGGTCTGTATCGACTCCCCGGTGTATCGGTATATATACTGTGCACACCATATGGGTCTGTATCGACTCCCCGGTTTATCGGTATATATACTGTGCACACCATATGGGTCTGTATCGACTTCCCGGTGTATCGGTATATATACTGTGCACACCATATGTGTCTGTATCGACTCCCCGGTGTATAGGTATATATACTGTACACACCATATGTGTCTGTATCGACTCCCCGGTGTATAGGTATATATACTGTGCATACCATATGTGTCTGTATCGACTCCCCGGTGTATAGGTATATATACTGTGTACACCATATGTGTCTGTATCGACTCCCCGGTGTATAGGGATATATACTGTGCACACCATATGTGTCTGTATCGACTCCCCGGTGTATAGGGATATATACTGTGCATACCATATGGGTCTGTATCGACTCCCCGGTGTATCGGAATATAAACCGTGCACACCATATGGGTCTGTATTGACTCCCCGATTTATCGGGATATATACCGTGCACACCATATGGGTCTGTATCGACTCCCGGGTGTATCGGGATATATACCATGCACACCATATGGGTCTGTATCGACTCCCCGGTGTATGGGTATATATACCATGCACACCATATGGGTCTGTATCGACTCCACGGTGTATAGGGATATATAATGTGCACACCATATGGGTCTGTATTGACTTCCCAGTGTATCGGTATATATACTGTGCACACCATATGGGTCTGTATCGACTCCCCGGTGTATCGGTATATATACTGTGCACACCATATGGGTCTGTATCGACTCCCCGGTGTATCGGTATATATACTGTGCACACCATATGGGTCTGTATCGACTCCCCGGTGTATAGGGATATATAATGTGCACACCATATGTGTCTGTATCGACTCCCCGGTGTATCGGTATATATACTGTGCACACCATATGGGTCTGTATCGACTCCCCGGTGTATCGGGATATATACTGTGCACACCATATTGGTCTGTATCGACTCCCCGGTGTATAGGGATATATACTGTGCATACCATATAGGTCTGTATCGACTTCCCTGTGTATAGGTATATATACTGTGCACACCATATGGGTCTGTATCGACTCCCCGGTGTATAGGGATATATACTGTGCACACCATATGGGTCTGTATCGACTCCCCGGTGTATCAGTATATATACTGTGCACACCATATGGGTCTGTATCGACTCCCCGGTGTATAGGGATATATACTGTGCACACCATATGGGTCTGTATCGACTCCCCGATGTATAGGGATATATACTGTGCACACCATATGGGTCTGTATCGACTCCCCGGTGTATAGGGATATATACTGTGCACACCATATGGGTCTGTATCGACTCCCCGGTGTATAGGGATATATACTGTGCACACCATATGGGTCTGTATCGACTCCCCGGTGTATAGGTATATATACTGTGCACACCATATGTGTCTGTATCGACTCCCCTGTCTCTCATTCACTAACACGTGTATCAAAACCACAGTATTGACGTAAGTAGCCATAAATGTTAGGTTATCTAAGAAAACAGCGTAAATATAACATGTAATGTACACACCTTAGCAATATAGATGGTCGAACCGTGAGACATGTGACCTTATCATGATAACGCGACAGAATTATCTCTCTTGACCTGGGAAGAATAAATACGTTGTACTGTCCCTGCTCTTGACAAAATTGACAAAATACTGATTTTTTATCACACCCCTCCTCTTTTTATCACACGGCTCCTCATTTGATCACACCCCTCCTCTTTTTATCACACCCCTCCTCTTTTTATTACACGTCACCTCTTTTTATCACACGCCTCCTTTTTCTATCCAAACTATCACAAGAACTTACCAGACACTCTTGAGTTAGTTTTACAAATGTAAATATTGTTCATTACTAATGTAATCGTAATTTTTTTGAGAACTAGATAATTTATGGAATTATGATAATCAGATTATTACATGATTATCATACGTCTCCTATAATTCAAGATTGAATGGTTGTGTACTTAGTTTCACCTGTTACGTTAACGGTGTTTGTTATACGTATGTACATAAATGAGACGAAATAAAATAAAATTCGTACTCTTGATACAAGTGAGTATTAAGATTTGTGAATGTTGGTCGAAATGTCAAATCATTAAGATTTCCACAAACATTCGTCTCGCCATTATTAATTGTTTTATAAAACTGTTTAATTGTAAACGAATTTCATTTTGATAAAATTACAAATTCGGAAATTTCTTTTTATGTTTTTAAATAAACAAAATTACACATATCAAACTCCCTGTGGCTTTTCTTTTGAATGTTGTCCTAGTGATATGTGAAATATTTTAAGTCGCTATTGATATATTAATTGTGACATCGGATACATGCCGAGTGTTGTTATTGTTATATTTCACTTAACATGTAAATGTTTAAGTCGAGTATTGTTATGTTGTATTTCGGTTAATATGTAAATGTTACAAGCCGAGTGTTGTTATTGTTGTATTTCAGTTAACATGTAAATGTTACAAGCCGATTGTTGTTTCTGTTGTATTTCAGTTAACATGTACATGTTACAAGCCGAGTACTGAAATTGTTGTTGTTGATCCCCCTCTGCAAGAATGTCTCAGCATTGAACCCTGTGATGAAACCCTGGTGATTGAGAAGCTTAAAATATGCATGAACAAACAATGTTTAAGGAAACTTACACATAATGGCACCTACGATAAATGCATATGTCACCGTTCGAGTTCAGGTAAGATGTCTATATCACATAAATCACAGGGGTTCGACACATAAACCGTCAATGATTAAAGGGTTTTCCAAAAACAATATATATAATATTATTTTGGAAACCCTTTTTAATCATGGTTGGTTTATGCGTCGAACCCCTGTGAAATAAATAAATAGCATAAGCACAGACAACTCAAAGTCATGCAGAAACGGCGGTATACCGCCTAGCCAGCCACTCTATCTATACCAATACCCACAGTCGCTAAACAGCTGTGACTTATCGATGTCGTGTAGGATGCAGGTTTTGTAATACAGTCGCATTGACTACCGTATATGTTGTCCGTATGGGGAAGTTCGTAATAATTGATATTACGTAAGCATGTCATATAACTGTAGATAACTGAGTCATTATCGGAGAAAAGGACCTGAAGAAACATTAAACAAAGATATGGCTCACTCCTTACAGATGATTTAGTGTTCAATTTTCAAACTAACAAAATCTAACATGTGTTATACTGTTAACAGTTTAAGGAGTGTTTCATTGTTTGATGCCGAAGCCTCTTAAGGTAATCCATCCAGCATTAGCAATATTTAGAATCCCAATGAAATGCGAGTACCCTTTTCATAAAGAGTATCACATGGCAAGTCTAAATATTATTTTTAAACATTTACCACGCCGATTTCGCGAAATTCCATTGTAACTATGGTAACCCTCCATAATCACAATGGAGCAATTTCACAAAAGGTACCAGGAGCGTTTTTTTCCTATTTTTTGTATCTTTACAATTTTCCGGATTGCTGCGAAATTTCCCGAAATCACGCGAAATTACGACAGCTGATGATGAACGGTTTACATTAAGCAATCTTATGTTAAAGAAATGAGCTACATTCAAGCTTCCGTTTTAACCGTGAGAATGTGGTCCGTATTTTACACAATGATAATGAGAAGTCGACATAAATGTTCAATGATATTCTTGTCACGTGAGATTTAGGTGGTCAGCTTATCAGTTACCCGGATAAACCCTGATATTGGGTTAATACATGCCAATTGTACCAAGTTCTGTTTTTTTATTCATGCAAAATGAACAGTAAGGCTAAGTTTTCAATTTGCTAAATGTGAAAACATATTAATCTCTATTTTTATCTTCGCTACAATATTCAATGTATGACGTGCACATGGGGTACCCAATTTTTCTATTTATAGTAGATCTAGAACAGTAGGTCGTGTGTGCTTATATTGAATGGGTGCAGCTTGGTATGTCTATCAAAGTTCCCAACACTTGATCACTTATTGCCGTATGATATAACGTGCCGAGATCACATCAAGCATACCTTGTTATTGAACTAATCAAGGTTATTAACTTTTTTGTTTAGTTTAAACAATATTTATTTCCATAATTATGCATTTTTTATGTGTTACATAGACAGATTTTTTAAGATAAGAGGTACATATACAATAATTAGTAACAGGTAGTTTTATGGTAAATTTGGGTAGAAATTGGATTTGTAAACAAGTCTTATATCAGACTTATATTAATACATTTCCGATATTTTGTTTAAATATTCGTTTAAAGGGGACGTAGTCTGTATATATATATATATATTTTCTTAAATTTTGATTAATTGCGTATTCAATAATACATGTAGCGTATATTCTTAAAAAACAATGCATTAGAACCTATTACTAAGTGTAACGATATTTGAACAACTGAAAATACATGTACATTTATGCTCCATTAATTGAAGAATAAAGGGAGTTATTCCGGTCAACCTAGTCTTGGTATAATAGTAATGTTACTGTCACCATTTGAAGTATTTCTATCAACGTAAATGTGTTGATCCTATGTCCACATGGCAAACGTCATAACCCCGTCCTCAAACTACACAGGTGTAGCTTATTCTTTCAAGCATTAGTTTAGAATCATGATCCTTTCGCGACTTAGAAGTCCACGGTAAAGTTTAGGTACCACCTCAAATATTTCCAAGTTCATTTAAATATGTACGTAGATAATAATTAAACGGGCAAGGAGTGTCGAGAGCATGATACTGTATACATACATATAATAGAAAGTTGGACATGGAAGGCAGCACTCAACTTCACCAACCGAGTACTGAAAACATAAAACTTTTATGTTTTCAGTACTCGGTTGGTGAAGTTGAGTGCTGCCTTCACATGCCATAATTACACGACACAATGCCCAACACATAATTTAACGAGAAAATAAACTGTACAAGCCACAGCTGTCAACAAGCTGAATGACCTGACTGAATGACCTGACTGAATGATCTGACTGAATGACCTAACTGAATGACCTGACTGAATGGCCTGACTGAATGACCTGACTGAATGACCTGACTGAATGACCTAGTTTTGTGGGGTAAAAAGGCTGAAATACCTAGTTTTAGCTGTCTGAAGTCCTCAAATGTAAAAGAATAACAGTAATAACAAGTAACTAAGAATTGCAAGCAATACAGAAGTCCCCTACCGGTTTGAAGGCATTTTCCATGTTTATGTTGCCATAGCAACCACATAACAAGTTTCATAAACCTAGCTTGGAAACTGTTTGAGTTATGTCAGGATCCAGATTTTTTGACGGACGGACTGACTGACTGACGGACTGACTGACGGACGGACGGAGGGCAAACCTATAGTCTCCTTCGGTCAAAAACCGGTAGGGGACTAAAAAAGCTGAATAAGTTGTTTATCGGCATAGCCCCAATCAGTACTTAGAAGAACGTAACGCTCTCAATGTTGTCGAAAGTACCAAGTATGAATAATCTTTAAAAACAAGAAGAAATGTAGAACTATGTATGTAATCTGGCTATATCAGGAAAGGTAGCTCAGTATAAATCTTATAATAAAGTTATTAAAACTACTACTTCGTTTGCATTCCCACATCGTATAAATCAAATCACTGTGCGACTTATTGGGATACTATAAAATTCAACTTGTATTACTTATTGTGATTGAAACATCCGGTGATTTCCTATCACTGTACGCTGACTTATTGCAAGACTATACAATTCAACGTGTACTCCTTATTGCGATAACCGGAAGTTGACTCGTTTATACACTGTGATTCCATTACTGTTCCATTTGTTATCTTTTTTTGATAGCACTTAAAATCATATTACAATGTACACACAGGGCATTGACGCATACTATTTTTTGTTCACGATGGCCTTATATCAAGTCAAGTCAAGTCAAATTATTTATTGGCATAAACAACAAAGTCCATCGCCAAGTAAACATATATACAAATCAAAATTGGCGGTATAAAAGTATAAGTTATAATATACATGTAAGTAAGTGAAAATGAAAAATATACATGGTACTTATAAGACAATTATACATATACTAGTATCAACATTGATACAATAATACATTAATAAGGTAGAAACAATTTTGTATGAAAATATAAATTTAGTCAAGTTGGGATAAATATGTATTCCTTATTTTGGTAGCTGAATAAACATATGTTGCTAATTTCTTTATGGTTGTAATGTTTTGTGAATTCATTAAATTACGGAATTTATTTAAAGTTGGCCAAGTGTGATAATAACGCTTGATGAATTTTTCTCTAATTTCTTTATAAAAAGGACATATTAACAGGAAATGGTACTCAGTTTCTATTTGCTGCATTCTACAAAATTTGCATAATCTCATATTTTTGTCAATATTTCTTATTCTGCCTTCCTCGATTGCGAGTTTATGCGCTGAACATCGTAGTCTACTTAATGCTATTCTATGCGAATCAATCAAAATACAATTTAGATTTTTTTCTTTAACAAAATCAACCTTATAGCTTTTATAGACATCTAATTTAGATAAAACATTTAGTTCACCAAACCAACTTTGTACATACTGATCAATAATGCGTTGTATAACATAGTTAATTTGCAAAGGAGTAACATTTAAATTATTCCACATAAAAGCAAATCCAAGGTTAGATAACAAATTTTTCACATGAATTAAGAAGTATGCCATTACCATTTGTGACATGCATTAATTTATACATCAATGAGTCCGGGGTTTTCATAACTCTATACCAATATTTAATTATTCTTATTTTTCGTGTAATTTCAATAGGATATCTGCCGAATTCACCGTATATAGCAGCGTTTGTAGTTTTAGCATGCACACCAAGAATTTGTTTTAAAAATTTCAAATGAATTTGTTCAATGTCTGGTGATTTATGGAAACCCCAAACTTCAGAACCATAGCATAATATTGGCATTATCATTGCATCAAATAATTTTAATTTTTCTGAGATATTCAGAGATATTACATCAAATAATGACAAAAGTGAATACATTGCTCTATTTGCTTGATTGGAAAGAGAACGCTGTGCCTGATAAAAATTACCGTTAGACGACAACGTTACACCCAAATAAGTAAATGTTTTAACAACAGTCAGCTTGCGGTGGTTATAAAATATGTCAACATTCTCCATTCTGGTTCCTTTTTTAAAAACCATAACGACTGTCTTGTTTACATTTACTGTTATACCCCATTCGTTAGAATAACTATGTAATTCATTCAATAATAGTTGTAGGTCCTCCTTTGTATAAGCAAATAGAGCAGTGTCATCCGCAAACAATAATAAGAAGATTCTTAATTGTTCAAGAGTATACGTGTTCTGGGTTACGTTTTCTAAATAGTCATGCATATCATTTACAAATAATACAAACAATAACGGCAGATAATGGTTCACCCTGTTTTATGCTCATTTTAATATCAAAATAATCTGATAGAGATCCGTTGACCTTTACGCATGACTTCACATTTTCGTACATACATTTTAAAATATTAATCATCTTAGATGATACACCTTGTTGAAACAATTTAAACCAAATCCTGTTCCGATATACACAATCAAAACATTTCTGAAATCAATAAAAAAACAGTATAATTTTTTCTTCTCGCTATTTAAGATTTTATCAATAATTGAGGATAAAACAAATATACAGTCTACAGTACTTCTATCTTTGATAAAACCAAACTGATTCTTCGACAAAATATCATTATCGTTTGCCCATTTTCTCAATCGTGTATCAAGAATAATTGAGAAGATTTTAGAAAATATGCTAGTCAGAGTTATCCCTCTATAATTATTAACATCGGATTTATCTTCCTTTTTTGGTACAGGCACAATAATTCCCCTTGTCCATGAATCAGGATAAATACAATTATCATACATAAAATTAAACAATTTACACAACATTGGGGAAAATATTTGTTTGCAGGCAATAAACATCTCCGGTATTAACTTATCAACCGAACCGCTTTTTCCCGCTTTTTCCCGCTTTTTCCCGCTTTTAGACAAGAAATCGCAGAAATAATCTCGTTTTCTGTAAAAGCGCAATCTAATGGTTCAACAGACATATTCTGTATAAAATTTTCATTCAAAAGTTGTTCTTCAACATTTTCGTTGGAAAAAGTTTCCGAAGCAGAGAATAGATTTTTGAAATGATCATAAAAATCGTCTTTGCTAATGTTTGTGTTGCTTTTATTTTGTTTTAATTTCTTTATTTCTTTCCAGAATGCCTGTGGTTGTGTATTTGCAAGCGTATTTAACCTTTGTTTTGTTAATATGTTATGATTGGATTTCGTTTTTCGTGTCACAGCTTTGCAAATGTTACGTTTTTGTAGTAATGCGTTACGATTACTGTCTGATTTATGTCTGGTATATAACTTGTGCGCCTTTCTAAATTCGCGTCGTGCCGTTTCACATTCCCTGTTATACCATGGGTTCTTAAATTGACGTGTTTGTCTATTATTTGTTCGATTCGTTATGTGTTTGGTTTACCACATATATCAAATGCTTTACTGTATAATAAGTCAGAAAATTTCTCAACCCCATCATTTATGTCTATTTCATTACATAATATTTGTTCAACAACATTATTAAAAGAATGAAAATCAGACGATACATGTTCTTGGAAAGCTTCATTGGTTGTACTTTCCCAGTTTAATTTATTAATATCGCGCTCTTCGATTTTGCTATTATCATATTTGTGACCTAATGACATATCAACTTGTATAGGTAAGTGTGACGAAAATGAAAACATGTCATGTACACAGAAATGATCAATGATAGGAAAAGATCACGTGACATAACTACATAGTCAATCATACTGCAACCGATTGTTGACATAAAGGTACAATGACCTATATTAGAATCACAACCCATTCGACCATTATTGGCACCAACTGTTTGCGTATTTGTTGTACTTCGGGAGGGAATTGATCGGATACGTTGTATGGTGTGTTCTAAAGATTAAACACCCTTAATTGATCCTTCACTTTCAGCTTTGAAGATGTATCTTTGAATTTAACCACAATAGGGCGGATACTGTCACGCTTATAAGCACCAATACGATGTGCTCTATCTATCAAGATAGCCTGTTCACTGTTGTCGATGTGCAATAAGTTGGTAAGGAAAGCATGTACTTTCGTTTCGCAACATTCCTACAGCTGGTTCCGGTGCAGTTGTTTGATCTTCGTCGGTTGTATCGGACACAGGCGCCTGTGCATTATCATTGCCTGTCTGAGATAATGGTTGAAACAAACCCCGACCTTCTGGCACACCAAAGAATAACATATTGTCTCGCATTGACCTACATTTTAGATCAATAATATCGTCGGACAATTGAACATTGGCCGTTTTGAGCACTGTGTTTTCAGCAGATAGCTTGTTGATTGAGTCATGCACTGATTCAATTTTATGTTTATTCAGGTCAACACAATTGGACACGGATTCATATTTTTCGCTCAGGAATTGCTGACTGTGTTCAATTTCAAGTATTTTGGTATGCATATTGTTCAGACGTTCCGTTATTCGGTCGACCGATGACACGAGTTTGTCTAGTTGATTTAGCTTGCCATCAATATGCTCTAATGTCTGTATGACATACTGCATGGGGTCAGGATTGGTGACACATTTTGTATTTGGTGTAAACGTTGGTGAATTAGCGTTCATCACGTATGGAGAGAATTGAAGTGCGTGGGGATACACTAACTGTTGTGGAGTTTGTGGAACCATTCCAACGGGCGTAGATGCCATATTATTAGCTTGGTTAGGCGTAGCATTTTGTACATTACCAGTAGCTGTCGTATTCATTGTCTCTGTACTGCCTGATTTCTTCTTTGACGTATTTTTCGTTTTCTTTGTTTGTATATTTGCCGCCTTTTCTAGTGGCGATATATTGTCGCTTGTACGTTTCCGGCCCATCAAAAGTTCTTTTCAGAAAATTGCATTAAACAATAAGTCCACATAGCATCAGTGCTCAATCACAAATAGCTCCAGTATAACTTAAACATGATTATTTATCCAATTTTATAATTTTCACTCGCAGTGTTCATTTTTCGTACCGCCATTCTCGCGCATGCGCACATAGCAGTATGTATACTAATATAAGGCTATCGTGAACAAAAACTATTATGCGTCAATTCCGTGTGAATGTACAGTGTTGTAACGCTTAAATAGAATATTATTGAACCAAATGTACATAAAGGAATGACTATAATGCTGTAAAGTTTCATTTTGTGTATATTTTTGTGCTTGTCATTATGTCTTATACTTGTGGTCTGTAATTTATCTATTTTGTGTACATTTTTTGCTTGTCATTATGTCTTATACTTGTGGTCTGTAATTTATCTATTTTGTGTACATTTTTTGCTTGTCATTATGTCTTATACTTGTCGTCTGTAATTTATCTATTTTGTGTAATTCGTGATCTGCTATTTCTACAGAGTGCTGTCTTCCCTGTCTGATTTGTTGTCATCTTTTTTTTATCTCCAGCTGAATCTGAATCGTCATTACCATCCTGTGACCCGACAGCTGTAGATGTAAACGACGGTACGTCTTCACATGTTTAAGTACTTGTACAAATGGAATAACTTGTTGCTAGAATACTTAGTACATGTACTTAGCGGTCGATTTTGAGTTTTATGTCGCAGGCATTTAATTATGCT
Source organism: Spisula solida (assembly GCA_947247005.1). Taxonomy (NCBI): domain Eukaryota; kingdom Metazoa; phylum Mollusca; class Bivalvia; order Venerida; family Mactridae; genus Spisula; species Spisula solida. The sequence continues at coordinate 3,184,859 of OX365960.1, read as the reverse complement.
GAAATACCAACTACTTGTCATCTGTTTTTACGTCTGCCTGCTTGTCGGCCATGTCGTCCGTGCCGGTCCCGCCAGTCCGACCTGCCTTTTAAAATCCCTTGTGCGGATACTTTAAACGGTGGGTCGGTCAAAACAGAATCAAAAGCTGCATCACATTTTTTTTAAATAGCGGTATATGAATGGTCATGTGAATATAATCAATAGATGGATCATTAGCAACATGTAAAACAATATAACTGGTCCATTAGGCATTTTGTTGAGCGTATTTGTGAAATTGCTAATTGCTTCTTGAACAAAGATTATACAATATTGCATAAATCTATGTTCAGAAACTGGTCGAATTATTGTATTCATGCTATACTGTTTTCAGATGGACGAGCGGCTTAACAAACTGCTTCACGGTAAGTTACTTACTCTAAATCACGAGTAATTAATTACAGTAAACAATATATTAAGTCAGACAGGAAAGGCAGCACTCAATTTAACCAGCCGAGCACAGAAACAAAATTAAAAACGAATAAAGCACATTGCCCAACTGAACCAACCGAGCGCAGGAAACATAAAACACATACAAGGCACAATGCCAAACTAAACAAGCAAAGATCCGACCAAGTCCAAGCTGTCGAAAAGTGTACTAAACTATTGCTAACTATAAGAATTTCTAATTGGCCACCTTATAAAATTTTATTCTTAGTGATATGTTCTATTAATACATATGAAATTACGTTATGTTTTCATTTCACATATTAATCTATCGATTTACAGAAATAAAACACGTGTTCAGGTACAAAATCATCCATGCCGACCGGTTAGTGCGAAATGGCGTTTTTGCACTAATCTTGGTGCTCGTGCACAACATGGAATGTGTTCGTATTGGGTTGGAATGTATCCTCTGTGGACTGCCTTTTTATGAAAACATTAAACCTCACCAGAATGAGCAACGGGAACGCGCTCAAGCTGTCATATGTATGAATAAACTTCAATAAATTTCTGTTTGACCATCTTTAAGGAAAGGTGTGTGTAGAAGAATACAAATAATCGAAAACCCTATGCTGTCAACTTACATTGATAGGAAAACATGTTTCTCACCGTAGTGTGCGCTAATTAAAACGTAAATAAAGATTTGATATGTTTTTAAAAAAGACATGAGGCGTACTTCGCTGTTTTGGGTGCCGGTATTCATCATTCGGAGGGCTGTGGCGAGTTCCACATTATTCAATCTCTCAGAGTTAATGTTTTTCATAAAAGGTAGTCCACAGAGGTTACATTCCAACCAAATACGGACATAAACCATGCCGCACACGAGCACAACGTGCACAAAAGCTATTTCGCGTTAACTGTTCCACATGGATGATTATGGACCAGAACTCGTGTTTTATTTCTATAAATTGATAGATTAGTGTGTGGAATGAAAACATAACACAACTTTATATGTATTGATTGAATATATCACATAGTATCAATTTTTATGAGGCGGCCAATTAGCAATTCGGCGTCTGTAATTATTATGTACGTTTACTACATTATATCTAAAGATATATTTATTGACAGATATACACGTGATGTTGGCACAGTAACAGAATATGTGTTAACGATGGACGAACATGAAGTATTTGCTGTCATTCATAAATGGACAACGATCACGGACAATATAAAGAAGAGCGTTGGACCATATCATAGTGAATTCCATGATCGCCTTAGTGAAATAAGTGAATTCCAAGATAAGTGTTGTTGAAGAAATTGACAACCACAGGAATAAATGAGATAAGCTTATGTGACGAGAGTCAGGTTGTACATGCAGTTACTTTATGAATTTTATACGAGTAGCTATATATAGGTAATGACTGTAACAGTACAGACAATAGTTGTGATTTATTCCATACAACATGCTCACAGTTTCTCACCTTGAACTTACATGTATAATTATGTATAGTCCGTTAGCGATTAGCCTGGACCCGCTTAAACCTTAAATATCTTTAAACAAGAGGGACCAAAGGGCCATAGGTCGCTCACCTGTCCTAGTAGTTCATGCACCCCTAATGGTAGCCTCTATTGCATGTACAAGGTTTTCATATTGTCTTATGCTTTATAGTTTACATCACATTTAGACCCAATGACATATTGAAGTGATTAGACCTTGTGACCTAGTTTTTGACCCCGGATGACCCAATATTGAACTTGACATGGATTTTTTTGAGATGATCATTGTGACCAAGTTTCATAAAGATTAGACAAAAATTGTGACCTCTAGTGACTACACAAGTTTTTTTTTATGATTTGACCTTGTGACCTAGTTTTTTATCCCGTATGACCCAATATCGAACTTGACCTAGATTTTGTTGAGATGATCATTGTGAACAAGTTTCATAAATATTCGTTCAAAATTGTGACCTCTAGTGACTACACAAGGTTTTTCTATGATTTGACCTTGTGACCTAGTTTTTTACCCCGGATGACCCAATATCGAACTTGACCTAGATTTTGTTGAAATGATTATTGTGAGTAAGTTTCATAAAGATTAGGCAAAAATTGTGACCTCTAGTGACTACACAAGGTTTTTCTATTATTTGACCTTGTAACCTTGCTTTTGACCCCGGATGACCCAATATCAAACTTGACCTTGATTTTGTTGAGATGATCATTTTGTACAAGTTTCATAAAGATTAGGTCAAAATTGTGACCTCTAGTGACTACACAAGGTTTTTCTATGATTTGACCTTGTGACCTAGTTTTTGACCCCAGATAACCCAATATCAAACTTGACCTAGATTTTATAGGGATGATTATTGTGACCAAGATTTATAAAGATAAGGTCAAAATTGTGATCTCTAGTGTGTTCACAAGCTTTTTCAATGATTTGGCCTTGTGACCTAGTTTTTGACCCCAGATAACCCAATATCGAACTTGATCTAGATTTTATAGAGATGATCATTATGATTAAGTTTCATAAAGATTAGGCTCAAATTGCGACCTCTAGTGTGTTCACAAGCTTTTTCAATGATTTGGCCTCGTGACCTAGTTTTTAACCCCAGATGACCCAATATCGAACTTGACCTAGATTTTATAGAGATGATCATGGTGATCAAGTTTCATAAAGATTAGGCTCAAATTGTGACCTCTAATGTGTTCACAAGGTTTTCCTTTGATTTGGCCTAGTGACCGAGTTTTTGACCCCAGATGACCCAATATCGAACTTGACCTAGATTGTATGAAGATGATCATTGTGATCAAGTTTCATATTGATCAGGCTAAATTTGTGACCTATAGTGTGTTCACAAGCAATTGTGAACGGACGGACGGACGGACGACGGACGACGGACGACGGACGAAGAGCGATCACAAAAGCTCACCTTGTCACTTTGTGACAGGTGAGCTAAAAAGTACTATGCCAATTAGAATAAAAATTGGTATATCTTCATGAATCAACCTTACCAACTCTCATTAATTAAAACGGACTTTTTGGTCCACATAAAAGTGTACTTTACATTTACTTCCAATGTAAAATTTTCATGGTTATTGCTAAAAATTAACCACATTTATTTTAGCGAGATCTGTGCAATGGTAATAAGTCCCTTCTTAACTCATTTCTAACTGAACGTTTTGAGTCTGTCTGATCCGGTCAAAACAGAACTTTATTGCATTCGATGACGCATTCGATGACGTCACTTCGTCTTTCCTGTGTGCACCTCCAAGGGCAAAGTTTACAAAAATGAAAGGCCAAGCGTATCTGATTAAATCGTGGAAATCCAGCTTCAAAAGTTTATATGATTGGTATACAACGCTACATGAAGGGTTGATGATCATACTGGCGAGATCTAGATGGCTATTTCGTTGCGATTACGACGATGTTGACAAAAGTTGAGAGGCGCTAGAGATTTGTTTTAAGCAGGCTACAAAGTCGGGTAGAGCAATGTCGGGTATATCGGACAGTCGGCACTTATCGACACCTGTTCGTTAATTTCCTTTTTAATTGCCTGTTTCGTAATCTATTGTTATGATGACGTCATCGTATCATGGACTTATTTGTTTGTAATGTTTACTTTCGTTTTCTGGTAACGAGTAAAGGACATAACCCGTACATTTTTTGGGTTAAAAAAGTCGACCGCATGTCGTGACGTCATTATTATGGGCCTTGTCGACTGGCATAAGACGAGTTAGTTCCTTTGTCGTGTTGTATGTGTACACACTGTATCGGCAAAACGCAATGGATCCGGTTTAACGAAGCGGGTACGGCTAACGTAACGAAAATGATCCGGCTAAAAAATGGTGGATATCAACAATAATCAGCAGGTGAGTGTAACATTTTTACGTATTTTGTATGGTTATTCTTGAATTCTGAAGACAGGAATACTCTTACGGAATGCCCAAGTTTGTCCTGCATACTCGTAGCTACTTGGTTTTGTCTTTCATCAGTGCATATGCACGTAATGCACGTTGAAAGTTATGATTCAATCGTAAACAATGCAAAACAGACATGAAATGCGGACATTTTAGACAAATTAGACAAAGTAAGAGCTTACCGAGTTTAAACTATGTACTTGAATGTATTGTAGGGTTACATTTCTTGCCCAGATACTCATCTTTTATTAATAATGTATTTATATATGCCAAAACTAACGTTTTCAAAGTTGAACGAATCATGGTCCGGTTGTCGATAGAACGAAAATGGTCCGGCTCGTGTTTTACTCGCCATAACAACTATTGCAATGTCATTTTCTTGTATTACTCTGACTAATTTTACCATCATTTTCTACTTTTTGTTGCTTGTGTATAACTGAATAATTAACATGCCCTCACATATTGCACTTACTGCTGAACAATGGGTTAGAGCCTCGGTCTGGTTGCATATTTATAGATAAAGAATAGATTGTCATAGATGAATCTTTAAAGTTGACTTGAATATTTGTCTAGATGTAGATATTTTGACATGCAGACATCGATATGAACGTGTATGTACAACCAATCAACTGATTCTTCTTTTTATTTATTTTCAGGGGGAAAACAAGGCTCCAATGTGACCTATGTGCAAAGACATTCATATTTATTTCGACCATATCTAGGCAAAGACTAAGTCGTGGACAACATTTTGAAAGACATTAATGTACCCAGTGTGGCAAAAGTTTTACCGCAAAGTCGCCTTCCTTTCCAATGTTTCACAGGGTGCTGGAGAAAACGGCCCAACTGCTGATAGGGATGCTACTTTCAAGGAAAGGTTCCTTTTCCCTCAGACTTGCGCATGTTTCATAGAAACTGGTATATAAAAAAATACCGCTATTTTTGCTTCCGAAGCGAGACAAATTCCGTCTTGGATTGGTAGCAGTTGGTGATGTCAAAGTCACATTGTATTGCTACACTGCTTTTGTATGTAACTAGTTCATCATCATCAAAGTAGACATTCCACTTGGTATGTGACGTAATTGTTGGCTAGGAACGCAAGTAGAAATCTAAAAAAAAACAATCGTAGGTACTTTATTCTTTGATCGAAGACACTCTTGATGCTTACCCCCAGAATAGGTGTTATCCATGCCAATTAATATTCTTGAAAACAACACAACTGCTATCAAGTCGATTCGACAGAAGTCCTTTTGTAGAAAAATATTACGTCGCATGGACAGTACTCAAATTTGGCTCGAGTTCCGAGTAAATATCGTTAAATCGGTCTAAGAATAAATTAGTTACGTTACTTGCGTTAAATTCTTAACCCCCAAAAATTATGTCACATACCACATGATATGATCACATTTTTCCTGGGATAAACGTGTCGAAAAAACAATCACATCCAGAACATATTGTATGTTCAGATTGTTGAAAAGAATAATGCACAAATCGAACAGTTTACAGTTTATTTGAAATACATTAGGTATTATTCCGATGAGTAAACAAAGATACAAAATGTACAAGAAAAAATTATTACATATATATATATACATGGTCAACAGTCAATTAATATTCTAATTATGTAACATATACACCTATTAAAACCCCATCACTCCAAACTTGATCTTGTTTTGTTCTATGTTCCTTATTTTATGATGTATTCTTTTGTCGAGAGTTCAGTGCAGATACCTTTCGTGGCTGGTTTGTGTAGAGTATAGCGCTCTATCCACTTGTCACTATCCACTTGTCAATGTTTTCACTAATAGGGGGGGGGGGGGTTATATATGATTATATTATACTTGGATTGATTGAATTTTGGAAATTCATTGTCAAATTTCCCTCCCGTGTGCAGATAGTCCTGTCTAATTCCTTGGGATGTGGTTGCTTCCCCACTACTAAACATACATGGGGGAAAACATTGCATTGCACTACGACTCATTGTCTTAAGCTCGACTGTTAGCAAATTGTATTCATTCATAACTCTATGCATGCATTGGATATTTTGTTCGTTAAAGTTGCTGAAATATAGGAAATTCGGGAACGTTTTAAATGAAGGTTTGAAAGGCTCATGAAATCTCATCACCATTGTAATTGGTTCGCACGTATAATGGAATTATAGTATGTCAATTTATAATTATGAAATATGTACAGTGGTTTTAAACATAGGCACAATGTTTCAAATTATCTGAGTTTACTCTATATACGTTTCAAAAGCTGGTACAGTTTTCAACGGATGCAATTGTCTTAGCAAACACGGATGTCAGTTCCTGTAACGTCATATCCGTTGCGGATAAATGAAGTGTTTATTTTTCTGTGATTCTGATGTATGTTATTTAACAACTGCAGCAAGAAATGCAAAATAAATAATATGCATACTCCAACTTTGTGTTAACTAGTAGTATCCATACAGTACATGCACATTACACGTGATTTCTAAGTTGATATCCTGCTCGTTTTAACTAGCGGGTAAATTTTGGATTCATCACATTTAAAATATTTTTCCGCACGGGGCTTCATCCAAATTCCTGTTCAATGTTCCAGTCTTTTTGTGTGGTGTGGTCATTCTTTTATTACACTAGCCGAAGCTGCGATCCCTACAAAATATAAACAAAAACAGGTTGAGCATTAGCTCAATATCTCGTAAAAATGTCAATACGTGTATGTATTTGTTATTATCCATGGGGTTTTAAAAGACGTTTTTATAAAAAAAAACTATCAGAGGTGTCCTTTAAATAAAATAAATAAATATACTAGATTTATATAGCGCCCTTTTCATGCGAACGTACGTACAAAGGCGCTTCACATAGAATGTTGCAGTCACTAGGGCGCAGGTGCATCACGGGGCCTACCGGTGCAGATACCGCATGAACGGACCAGAGGGACAGACTGAGAGAAAGCACCCGAAGGCATGCGCCTAGCTCTTATTTCGAACAGACAGTCTGGTTCTTTAATGTGCCCGGTGTATAGCACCGATACACACAGCTTACTGGCACCTTTCACCAGATAATTTGCAGTCCACATGGTCCGATATAGCGGGAAATTACTACGAATAGAATTTCAGAAATGTCAAGTTCCAATGCCGGGGATTGAACCCACGACCTCTGGATAGACAGTCCAGTGTGTAACCACTGAGCTAAGTCCTTTATGAAGACGTTTTGTTCAAAATAATATTACACGTGAGAAATGAAGTGATATACTAGTACGTGTATTTCAAAAATTGCTAAAATATTAATGTCCATATCTGTACATAATGCCGATGAAAATATAATTGTAAAAGCGAACCGTACCATTTGCGTTGTATCGACAACCGGACCCTGATTCGTTCAACTTTGAAAACGTTAGATTATGACCTATATAAATATATTATTAATAAAAGATGAGTATCTGGGAAAGAAATGTAACCCTACAATACATGCAAGTACATAGTTTAAACTCGGTTAGCTCTTACTTTGTCTAATTTGTCTAAAATGTCCGAATTTCATGTCTGTGTTGCATTGTTTACGGTTGAATCACAACTTTCAACGTGCATTACGTGCATATGCATTGATGCAAGACAAAACCAAGTAGCTACGAGCATGCAGGACAAACTTGGGCATTCCGTAAGAGTATTCCTGTCTTCAGAATTCAAGAATAACCATACAATATACGCAAAAAAGTTACACTCACCAGCGTATTATTGTTGATATCAACCATTTTTTAGCCGGATCATTTTCGTTACGTTAGCCGTACCCACGTCGTTAAACCGGACCCATCGCGTTTTGCCGATACAGTGTGGTGTATGATTTCGCATCTCTCAATCACGTTTAAGAACAGTTATATCAAAGTAAACATGGCTCGCCTGAAAGTTTTAATGTCCATAGTCTTATCATCGAAAGTAACCTTGAAATTAGGGGTGTCGGTAATTGCCGCCGACATTTCAAACGTTCGGTAGTTATCGGCACCTATGTATATGATGCTTGTTTATAGCTCATCCCCATATAAATTTATCTTCTTAACAGGAAAAATATACAGCGCATTCTAAATGAGAACGTTTTCTTAAATAAACATACATTTGCTGCTTGCACATATGCATTGTCATCATCAACAATTGTAGCCACAATTGCCGTAATTAGAAATTAATTGTTTATTCATGAATGTGTGACGGAATAATTTTGTTTACATATAAAAGATGCCACCTGGATCGAATATCTGAAGCATTAAAGGTATAAAATAAGCTACGAATGCTTCATAATAATGTTCTTATATCTTGTGTTTTACTATTGATTTTAAAGAAAAATCTATTTGGGTGTCGATAACTGCCGAAGAATGTCGTAAAGTGCCGACATGTGTGGTATTTATACTTTATAGCTTCATAGCTCTTTTGGCGGGAAAGATGCGTAATGACGTCGTGTTAATGATTCAAGAAGGATTATGACATGTGAATGTCGGTATATATCGACATCTAACAAGTGTGTGCAAAATTCATGTGACTCAATCTTAAAGTGTCGATAACTGCCGACATTGCTCTACTCATGTTTTATTTCAAGCCCTATTGATTTATTTAAATATGTATAGTATATAAACGTTGTGTGTGTATGACTGTAGGTAATCGCCTACGTGTGGTATAAATACGTCGCATGCAGATGTCGAGTCGGTTGTGTGTGCAGACCGTTCCGGCACCGGGTTGAACTGAAAGATCTAGACTAAAGCACATTCATGACCAGTTATCAAGTTGCATATTGATATGCTATTTTGGTTGTATATCTACCAAACTCGATACAGGCTATAGAGCAACTAGACCCATGTTATTCTGAATCAAAGCACTGTAAGCAGTGGCTGTTTTCTCGACATTCTGTATCAAAGCACTGTAATAAATGTATACTCACTCGATATTCTGAATCAAAGCACTGTTAGTAGTGACTGTTTACTCGACATTCTGTATCAAAGCACTGTATGCATTGACTGTTTGCTCGACATTCTTAATCAAAGCACTGTATTAAGTTTATGTTCGCTCGATATTCTGAATCAAAGCACTATAAGCAATAACTGTTTGCTCGACATTCTGAATCAAAGCACTATAAGCAGTGGCTGTTTGCTTGACATTCTGATTTAAAGCACTGTAACTTGTAATCAATGTCTGTTTGCTCGACATTCTAAATCAAAGCACTGTAAGCAATAATTGTTTGGGTCGACATTCTGTATCAAAGCACTGTAAGCAATAATTGTTTGCGCGACACTGAATCAAAGCACTGTAAGCAGTGGGTGTGTGCATATCGGCCAATTCAATTTGCAAAGCACTGTAATAAATGTATACTCACTCGATATTCTGAATCAAAGCACTGTTAGTAGTGACTGTTTACTCGACATTCTGTATCAAAGCACTGTATGCATTGACTGTTTGCTCGACATTCTTAATCAAAGCACTGTATTAAGTTTATGTTCGCTCGATATTCTGAATCAAAGCACTATAAGCAATAACTGTTTGCTCGACATTCTGAATCAAAGCACTATAAGCAGTGGCTGTTTGCTTGACATTCTGATTTAAAGCACTGTAACTTGTAATCAATGTCTGTTTGCTCGACATTCTAAATCAAAGCACTGTAAGCAATAATTGTTTGGGTCGACATTCTGTATCAAAGCACTGTAAGCAATAATTGTTTGCGCGACACTGAATCAAAGCACTGTAAGCAGTGGGTGTGTGCATATCGGCCAATTCAATTTGCAAAGAAACCCGCTTATTCTGAATCAAAGCACTGTAAGCATTATCTTATCGACGTGCACGCGGCCAGTTCATAGAGCCTTTATCGTCTCTACTGTTTTGTTGTCGTCTCGCATGCACTGTATGCTCTATACGACCCATATTAATATATATATTTAACTAGAAAAAGGCCCTGGCCTGATATATATTGGGCTATGGTTGGTATGGAGTATCATAATATACACGCTTTTAAATATGAAAGTACAGTTAGGCTGTTATAATGAAATTGCCTAGCTTTAGTGGGTAGATTGGGGTTTATTGCATAGATAATTTGTTATCGGTTCGACTAAATTGTAGACTCTATCCTTTAGCATTATTGAACCTGAAATGCCCCCGAGCTACTGTATTTCAATTTGGTACAAGTACGTTGGTGGTGCTCAGTGTTCTCACTTTGGTTTTGAACGAGATAATAAAAGTTAGCTATCTTTTCTTTAGTTTTGTTATGTGGCACTTGGCAGGTATTACCAATATGTCATTAGGTATTCAGTATATGCGCATCTAGCATATTATAGTTCTAGATGACCTTGTGTTTATTTGTAGGCAAACACTTCAATAAGTATAGTAGATCTTCACGGGTATTGACGCATACACTTTTGCCTATATGAGCAGGTCATGCGGCCAAATTTGAGGTATTGGTCACGGATAACAGTTGAGCTTGGTCGATTTGTAAGCCTACTATGTATTGCTAGAATTTTGGGGAATTTTTTTCAGGTAAAAATTTTGTGGCGGAAATTAAAACTAGAACACAGTAGTATCATATAGTTCAAGTATTACTCGTAATATCGACTGTTGATGAAATCAGTACTATATAGGTCTATTTTGTCGTACGTGTAAGTTAAGGCATCCCCTGTATTTATCGCACGTCAAATAACTAAAGGGTCTTGAGTCGCTCGTATAACATTATGTTAGGCGTTCTTGAGCTACCCTTGTTCTTTGGCTAAAACATCCTTGTTTTTAGCACGGCAGTGATGCACGGTGATGCGGGTCATAGCATGGCGGCGCTGCAAGGTAGTGCTGGTAATAAGTTGCACGGTAGTGCGGGTAATAACATGCCAGCACTACACAGTATTGCCTGGTCTGTACAATTCAACCAGTAAAGCGGGGAATGTTTTAACTTACTTAATGTATTGAACATTTACATTTGGATAGCTCTGAGGCTGGGGTTTCTGTCAGAACCAAGACGCATGTCAAGATGCATGCATGGCGGTTAGTCTTTGAGGTATCTCGGTAGATCATAATTACCTGTGTTTTGATCACACTTGAAATCACAATCATCGGACTGTTTTAGTTCATTTTATTATTTCTTGGTTACTAACTAATCTCTCTTTCTTTCTCTTATTTCTTGCATTAATCTTTAACGATTTTACCAAACATACTCTGTGGACTATCTACAAATGTTTCTTTATTTAAAAACGTACACAAATTATAAATATATAACCATCATTCGTAAATATGCATTTATTTTTCACATTGAATCATTCCATTGATTTATATAATGTTTGTTTGTTCATTGGTCATTTTTGACCTAAACAATCTTGTATTGAGTATGAGGAATTTATTTTGAATAAACTTTGAAACTTGTTTATTGATGTAATGCTCCAAAAAGCGAGCAAAACCCGGGTTAAACCCTGCGGTATTGGCACCGTGCTAAAAGTGCGTCTTTTAGCTTACCGACTGGGTTTTCTCTGAGCAAAACCCGGGAAAAACACGCTTTAAACACAGTTTTAACTCGCTTTAACTCACTTAAGTTGGTTTTATGTGGGTTTTAAAACCCACTTATTTTTAGAAAGTGGGTTTATAGTGTGTTTTTTCAATAAGTAATGCTCCGGGGGTACCGTAAAACACATAGTGCGCCCAGGATAATGTGAAAGGCGGGAAAATTTGGTATGGTCCATGAAGGTGGATTACAATTATGTGCACCAATTATCAGTGATGTTATGAGAACAATACTGACCTTATCTGTTTATTTAAGTGATTTGTAAAACCAATTTTGCTACAGTTGACCAAACCGATTCATGTTTGTAAATATCGCATTATCCTGGGTGGACTATATATCCCCTGTGCTTTTGGCAGGAGAAAATATAACCAAACACAGAAGTTAAATGATCACACTTCTTTTATTTATACAAACTTTCTTATGAATACAATGCGCATGATTCATATACTGTAAAATCATTATTTTTCTAGGGTGATCAATTTTCGTTGAAGAACTCGACCACGAAATCTAATCCCCACGATTAATCGACCTCTCAAATTCAGACATGTGTTTACCCTTTCATCTTCTGTAATCTACGAATTTATGACTCCATGAAAATGTATTTTTATCAAAATCCACGAAATTTAATACCCACGAAAATATGTGATTTTACAGTAAATTGAAAGGACAAAATGTTCAATGAACAGTACGGTAACAAGGATACAAACTGTTGGACTGATCTGGTCTGGTGACATCAGTCCACCGGCATATACTTATAAAAAAGTTCGTTCTCAATTTCATATAAAGTTTTATTTGAGCAGTGTACAATGATAATTTCTTACTTTAGTAGCTTCATTGAATGCCAGAGACATTAGAACAATGGTAAAACGCTCTGGATTTCAACCTGAAAATTGTACAGTCTTCTGAGGTCAGAAAAATAAAATATTGAAACTCAAACATTGAGAACGAACTTTTATAACACCCTGTAAGTATATTTTGTTGCGTTCGACTGAGACAGTTGTAGTGAGTGCACCATTCGGTTTTATTCCTGCCTGAACATTAGAACACAAATATAGCCATATACAGTGTTTTATTTCTTCATCGATTTCTCTAAATATACGCCAAGCTAAGAGGAAATTATTTGCTTGCCATGAAATACAGGTATTTTTTCAGCAGCTTGACTATTTTTTCCAGTACTCTGTAAAACCTGTATTGTCCATGGTTTCACCGGGTGTTGGACAAAGCGGCACAGTTGCTGAAAAGGATATTATCATTACCCTAGAGGCCGGGGGTATATTGGAATGCCAAAAGACAATTGACTATGGAGGAGCACGTGACCACATGCCAATGCCTGATTGGCTAATGTGTCAGTCTCTGACTTAAAGTGAGTCTAGACAGTACATTTTGGTTTAAAAATGTACTGTGTAGTTACATGTAGTATACTTCTACCACATAGTTTCTGGAGATGTACCGTCTTGACACATCTTAACGAATTGTCTGCTGTAAATGGTCTCAATGTTTGAATCACGACAGGAGTCTGCTTTGTTACAATTGATGTAGAATGTTTGAAAATGGTTAGGCCAAAATAATTTATGGAGTGTTTCCACGTTGATTAGGTAGGATTACCCGGTATTCTAACCAACAAGCGGTTTCAGCCATATACATATAGAGGAAAACATGATGTGCACGAATTATCGATAAAATACAGCTACGACTGACAACTGCAAATAAGCCGTTCGGTGAAGAACGTAGTGCTATTGTTACTACGTCTTTTTGTAATATCCAATGCGGAATATTGGCTATATTAGAATCGAGTAAATAGACATGTACCTGTGTTTTATCTAAAATAAAGCTTGTTCAGGTGCGCATCCAAACTAGTGACTGTGCTTTATTCTACGATAAAAACATGTACACATTCATTATTTCTTAAGTAAAGTTACTGTTGTAAATACTGGTCTGGCCGAGGAAAACTATTTGACTTGTATTTCATGGAAAGCAAATAATTTCCCCCTTAGCATGACGTATATTTCATAGAAAATCGATGAAGAAATTAGATACTTTTGGCTATATTTGTGTTCCAATGGTTAGAAATTTCCAAGTGGAAATGTAGCCAAACACCTCGTGGTATCGCTATACTGGAATATACAAAAATGTATTGCCTGTCACTTTTAACTTGTCATCCATGAATATCCATGCTTATCCGTTGTCCAATCAGAGTTGTTTTTTAACTCATCAAAACATTCTTACTGTAGAACAAGAGGCCCAAACGGCCCTAGGTCGCTCACCGGTCGTAGTAGTTCATGCAGGCCCCTAATGGTGACCTCATTTAAAACTATTTACAACTTCTAAGACTCAAGTAAATGCAGCCTCTATTGCATGTACATGGTTTTCATCAACCTTGTAATTTTCACCAGATACCCATAATAAAGTTTAAGCCAAGTTTCGTCTACGTTTGACCTAATGACCTAGTTTTTTACCCTGGCTGACCCAATATCAAACTTGACCTAGATTTTGTTGAGATGATCTTTGTGACCAAGTTGCATAAAGATAAGATCAAAATTGTGACCTCTAGTGACTACACAAGGTATTTCTATGATTTGACCTTGTGACCTAGTTTTTGACCCCGGATGACCCAATATCAAACATGACATAGGTTTGGTGAGATGATCATTGTGCCCGAGTTTCATAAAGATTAGGTTAAAATTGTGACCTGTAGTGACTATACAAGGTTTTTCTATTATTTGACGTGTGCTAGTTTTTTTTTACCCCGGATGACCCAATATCGAACTTGACCTAGATTTTGTTGAGATGATCATTGTGACCAAATGTCATAAAGATTAGGTCAAAATTGTGACCTCTAGTGACTACACAAGGTTTTTTATGATTTGACCTTGTGACCTAATTTTTTACCCCGAATGACCCAATATCAAACTTGGCCTAGATTTTGTTGAGATGATCATTGTGACCGAGTTTCATAAATATTAGGTACAAATTGTGACATGTAGTGACTACACAAGGTTTTTCTATTATTTGACCTTGTGACCTAGTTTTTAGCCCGTATAATCCAATATCAAACTTTGCCTAGATTGTTTTAAGATGATCATTGTGACCAAGTTTCATAATGATTAGGCTGAAACTGTGACCTCTAGTGTCTACACAAGCAAATTGTGAACGGACGACGGACGGACGAACGGACGGACGATGGACGAAGAGTGATCACAAAAGCTCACTCTGTCACTTTGTAAGGGAGTTCTTACATACAAGGCTTGTAACCCTGGAACCTATATTTATGAGTTTTCTGCCTTGTTATTCTTAGAATTTTGACTCACAGATGAGCCAGGTTACTATCAGTTACACGAAAATCCAGCGTCCAGCACTAATAGGCAACTACTGTTTGTTAAGCATGACTTTGCCAATATGACAAAGCCGACTATAGACCGAGCCGAACGGTTTGACTCTGCAGTCTACATTGAAATGCTATATTTTAAAATATTTCTTAAATATGGATATGCCCTGCAAACGATTTTTGGAAAAGCTAAAACTTGTTATAAATACAACTTAACGACTGCTATATTAGCTATGAGAGGGAAATCTGTTCTATTTATAGTTCGTTCTTATAGTACTCCGGTTTGCTCGTCGCTGTGTATATCATCTCGTCTTTATACACTTGGCATGTAGTAACTGAAATAAATAGGAAGAGGAATTGCTACATTATAGTCCAGTCAGGGTAAGAATAGAGTGACGCAGCGATCGAGTCTACTATTGCTGTGTAAAACCAGTTGTAAAGGCTTATACAAACAGCTATAATTTTAATGCTAAACTAACATACTATATTGGCTCTACCTGTTCAGACAATGGTTGTAATATTTTGTGTACACATAAACTGCAATGTCAATCTCATCATATCCTAAATGGACTGTACATACCTACACATTGAACAACAACATCATTGATGCTACGAAGTAAGGTATGTATATTTATTTTTGTGTTATGTTTTAATTCTTTATCAAGTTTTCCCGAACATAAATTTTCGCGAACTTACCGATTTTGCGAGTGTAGCGAAAATTTAACCCTCAGTTCTACACAGCCAGTTCATGAACAGTAACTTTATTTTCATCTTAATAAATGACGAAAATTAGCTAACCTCCAGAACAGTTCCCAATCCCACAGCTCTCAGTAGGGGTGTCAGGG
The DNA here is from genome assembly GCA_947247005.1 of Spisula solida. NCBI lineage: Eukaryota > Metazoa > Mollusca > Bivalvia > Venerida > Mactridae > Spisula > Spisula solida. The sequence continues at coordinate 3,168,858 of OX365960.1, read as the reverse complement.
TCGGTTGTGTAACACCACAGCTCTCCGGATCCTGTTGGATCCCTGCAAAAGTTTTCAGCGTCAGAAAGCGTATCTTCTTCAAACATGTCTGCTGTAAGACTGTGAGAATGTGGCTCCTGACTGTCCCATCTTTGACAGACCCTTCCTGTTGCTGTCTTGCTCCATGTACCGATGTAGGATCTAACAGTCGGGCCGTCATAGCAGGTCACGTGATCAGACAGACCTGTACAAATCACATGCATAAATAGACAGACATTTATTATTTTGTTATTATTTTTCAAACAAAATTAGGTCATAACGATTAAAAAGGCTTTTTCCGCTAGCCCTAATGCTATCATCGAGAGCCGGGGACATTATCATGCATTGCCACAGCGCGTCCGGTTATTGAACTGTTTAATATACTTGTTTCAGTGAAGGCAATATATGAAAGCTCTTGTATTTTACACAAACAATAAATAAATAAACGTGGCCTCCGTAGCTCAATGGTTAGCGCGCTTGCCGTCTAATCTGGCGACCCGGGTTCAAAACCGGGTGGAGGCACACATATATAAGCCTGCCATATTTCAGCGTAAAGCTGACTGCGCATAAAGGCTATGCTCGGCATTTTAAAAAAACCATTAAATAAATAAAGGTTACATGTCATTTTTCGCCAATTGGTACGAAAGTACCCATGATACAAATAGAAATAACACGGTGTCATTCTCATTAAAACCTCCTCAAAATAGAAGTAAAGAAAATGCAGGTCAATAACACCACCATCATGATGTATCTGTTTCGTAAAACACAACATTTTAGATGTCCCCTTTACCTTACTTCATTTTGCCTACCGTTCAAGCGAACGTTTCTACGTGTGTGTACAATAGGAACCATACCTTTAACGTAAATTCCGCGTAAATAACGTCTCGTCGCGCGTGCGCACGATTGAAAGGCCATTATTGATCACATGACCGATACTATCCCCTGGTATATTATCAGATATTATTAGTTTTCAACATTTTGATGAATATATTCCCGGTCACAGGTAACTGTATCATTAATAAACAGTACCTAAAAAAAAATAAAAAAATTGTTTTTGTTAAATTTAGAATTCTTATACAAGTGGTTTCCATGAATTGACCAGGTATCAAAAACAAGAATTGGTTTTCGATATCTTCATAAAGTAATTATATTCGTATAAAACATTACTATAACTACTTTCATGCGAAATCCCATCGAAATTGGTCAAGTAGTTAAACAGTTATGCCATAAATACTATCATGGTGTCCACCCGGTCACTGGGGTGGACTCAATAAAAACAAAAAAACGGAAATATTGAGGAAATCACCAACATATGTCGAATTTACCGTTGTGTAGAAACATAATAATGCGGTAAAATTAAAGAACGAAAAAGTTGGAACAGATTTACCTGGTTGACACATGTTCACTTCAGTGAATGAATACGTGTAAGCCGAAAAACGAATCGTTGGCATATTTAAATGTCAAAATGACTCCATGTTTGTCAGAATGTTCCGAATGATGCGCGTGATTTCCTTTTTGTAACAACGATTTTCATTGGTTGATTTCATTGGGGTTTCCCAGGACTTGGTTACCAGCGTACAAACGATGTATACTACGCCAATGAAAACGACCGTTATAAAATACGTTCGAAATACCCGTCAGACACACTAAAAACCACTACAGCCGTCCCTACAGCGTTTTACGCCCTCGAAAATAAAGTCAAAGTTTAAACAATGAATTATATCGTACGAAGGTAAATTTAAGCATGTTTTCGAATGCTTTCGATTTACAAAGATGTTTTTGATCACCCACAGCTTTAAATAGATGATTAATGCCGTAAATACTTTAAATTATGAAAAAAACAAAATACACCCAGTGACTGTACGATCAATTCTTCGGGAAATACACCTTGTATAAGAATTCTAAATTTAACAAAAAAAAAAATTTAAATTTTTTTTAGGTACTGTTTATTAATGATACAGTTACCTGTGTTCCCGGTGGGTTGATAATACAAGTTTTGTCAATGTAAAAATGTTACCAAGTATAGTAACAGGTGTATTTATAAGCTTTCGTGTAGTATAAAGGTTTCAGTAACTTATGAGATATGTTACAGTTTGAAACATTTAAAGTTTTATAATCATGTGATCGAGTAACCCGATTTATTTTTAAGCTATACTACATGTAATCCTTACATTTCCCAACTTTACAGCGTGCAGCAGAAGCACCCATTGCTAAACACCAAAGGTGACCGCACTTATTAGGATCCCGGCAATAGTTCCCCGCATCTTCCAATGTACCGTCCGGAAAGTATGTCGAGCTATTAAACCTATGTGTTTTCGGTGTCTGAGAGTCCCATCTTTGACATTTGTAATTATCGATCGTGATATCCCATGGTCCTTTATATTGCAAATGACTGTCACTCTCGTAGCATGACCTGTCGTTAATAACTGCAGATAAAAATATAAACATGCATATAAATCATAACGGATCAATCGGAACGGTCCATACGACATTCATGTATTGTTCAAGAGCTGGGGTGTGCAGTCCCAAGCTGGGTCGAACTTGTAAGGAATGAAGAACAACAGAACACAAGTGTTGAATTGAAAATGGGCATTTATTTGGAAAATGCCATAAAACCATAAGATAAAGCAAACTATGTGTTTATGTTCTAAAATGACATAACTGGGCGAACAATAAACGCCTAAAATGACATAACTTGGCGTACAATCAACGCCAACAAACATATACATATCGATATATCTAACAGAAGCATATGAGCCAGTCTCCAGGAAAACCTGCTACATGGGCATTATGTAATTACTGCATGTAACAAGCTTTAAAAAAGCTTTCAAATAAGCTTATTATGAATAATGTCGAAATCTTTACTTCGTTGCTATGGTGACCAATTTCAGAAAAGTACTCTGATTGAGATAAACGAGGAGTTAGTTGTTTAAAACAGTAGTAGTCTTTCTCTAAATGTGAAAATTTACAATTTGAATGTACCGGTATATTGTAAAACTTAAACCATCATTCTAAAACTTGATACCATTTTGACCAGTTTATGTAAAGAATTGACCAAATGCAGTGTTTATAAAGTACTTGTTACAACGACGTCGAATAACGTTTGAATGACGCTTGCGACGTCACGCAAAAAGGGTCTGAATAGGGTCTCAACTAAACAGCTGCAACTTCCTTAAAGATCATGATATTAACAAAATTTATTTTGCATTTTGCTTCATTAAGATTACTCTTTTAGATAATAAAAAATCTCAAAATCAATTTTTTTGTCAAAATAGCAGGCTTTCCTATACATGAACAACAATGTATGACAAAGTGTTAGTTATTGTGAATTCATAAATGAAAGATACCTGTTACACATAGTTTAAAATTAAAAATCTAGCAATGAAAAAGTACAATCTAACTTGAGGAGGAGGCGTTGGAGGAGGTGGATAAAAATGTGAATTCGCTGGGGTTCTACCCACGCGAAAAATAATGGAAGCAATGGTTTTAAAGCTCAATGATTGGTTAGGGTAGGTCATGTGACATAGCGGTCTCAATAATAGCGTAACGCTAAAACCCCGTACTGGTCGTACCTGACCTTAATGTACTTAACTGCTTTCCAATGGCATAAAGAATTTTACGGTCCATAAAATGCTATTTATCGCTACTGAATTTACGCCAGAAAATACTCCGTAGAATATTTCCGTAGAAATGGCCGAGATGTTCCGAATGCAACTTTTCCCAACTCTGTCTAGTGTCGCTCATTGTGAACCGTAAATGTGAATCAGAAAGTGTGCATAAAGTGGTGTGGTGTAGGCCTGTGTGGTATTCTCAAAGTATCTTAGTAGAAAACTTAAATATTTCGACTTCAGCTAAAAATTGTGGGGTGCATATTTCCCATACATTGAGGAGAATGCGGGACCTAGAAGGGGAATATTGTACAGATTATCCCATGTTGTCTTAGTGATTACAGTGTCAATCTGAATTTCAAGAAGGTCCGAAAAAAGCCTGGTAGTCGTAAGGATATGCAATGCATTTGAGCCGTTCTCCAGGAAAACCGGACTTGGTGACAAAATTTTGAAAATCGTGATAAAATAGCGGTAAGAAATAGAAGACTGTTACGAACAGGTTCTGAAAATTTCCTCAATATATAACATACATTGACAAAGTTCTAGTCCTTTAAAACTTACCTCTCCCGTCTACTTTTTGAGTGACGTCGCAAACGTCATTTAAACGTTATTTGACGTAACGTTAACAAGCATTTCAAAAATCAGAATTTGATCATTTTTTTAATTTTCTTTTAAAAATTGTAGCATATTTGAGAATTATATTCTTATTTCAGTAAAACATATCAAAATCGTTAAGGTTTGCTTTTAGAGAAAAGAAGCCACTACTTTTAACCACTAACTTCCAGTTTTTTCAATATGGGTACTTTTCCGAAACTGTTCACCATAGCAACGACAAATATATTTAAACACATTTCAGGAGAAAAAATAAATCTAAGACATGGTACTTCATTATCCATGTCCCATTGAATTTTTCCCCATTCAAGAGCCTTTTCTAAACCTAATTACGTAATTACTACATTATGTCACTAAGCCCGGTTTTCCTGGAGAACTGCTCATTTATATTAAAGTAGGACACACAGATTCATCAATATCTCACACTTTGTACAGGAAGTGACGTCACAGGCTTCCCATCTGGTTCCCGGGTCCGTTGTATAACACCACGTATAACCAGAATCACTCGGGTCCCTGCAGTAGTTCTCCGCCTCTGATAGCGTGTTGTCAGGGAAACCGGTGTTATAACGAGGGATGTGTGGTGATTGAACGTCCCATCTTTGACACACTTTTCCCCTTCTGGTTCGGTTCCAAGGGCCATTATAACCCTTTGATGTTAGGGAATCTTTGTAACATCTATCGTGTTGAAATTCTGAAACAAAATTATATTACATTGTCAATATAATATTTTATCATATTTTCCTCAGTGGTTTGTGACGCGCCGCATGGGGCCGACGATGTACTAGATATTGACCCCTTTTCATCCATTAACGGATATATCTTTTAAAATCAGGCGGATATGAAGATCGTTGTGTTGTTTGTATCAAATACACATACTTATGCTCAGTCGAATGCGCTACTTTCATGACTTTGATCGTTTGTTAGCATGTACTCTCTACTGAATTCCAATCTTCTACTTCTACTTCTACTTCGTTACTCGTCAAAATCCACTTCGTAGACATAATAACGAGGGAAAGGGGGTGCAACTACTGCCTCAGGTGCAACAATAAAAGTAACTTTTTGAACTGTGAACTTAAAACAAACGTCTTAACATGTTTATACACTGTACAATTCATCTGTACAGGTTACTAGTATGCATTTTACTTCTTATATATATTATACGTATAAAGCGATTTGTCATGGATCGTCTGCTACAACATTTTATAGAAATAATTTTAAATTTACTTGGACCCTTTAATAGGGGTGGGCCGATGCATCGAAATACCGATGCATTGCGATCCCGATTCACGGTCCTGATAGTATGGATCGATAGTAAAAGTATCAATCAAATAACTATCGCCGAAAATTAGCTCAACTATCGATAGGTACGATAGTTTCCTTTTTATAAATAAAGTTTATTATAATTTAAAAACACTTGCGTTTTCGTTAAAAAAAACGAATTGTGAATAACCACCAGCATCAAAACAGCTATAGTCCAGTTAGGATATTGTGACAGTGACGTTGCAGTTTATGTGTACGCAAATAATCACAACCATTGTCTAAACAGGTAGAGTTTAGTATGAGTTGAGTATGTTAGTTTAGCATTGAAATTATAGTTGTTTGTACAGTATAAGCCTTTATAATTTTTTTTTACACCGTTATAGTGGACTCGACCGCTGCGTCACTGGATTTTTATCCTGATTGGACTATATAATGGACCATTATCGCCATAATTATATGAATCTATTTCTGTCAAATTCATTTTAAATCATTTCAACAAATAGTAGATTTGTATGTTGTACAACAAAGTGATATCTCACACAGTTCAAATTTGCATTTACAAGTTAATCTCTGGTTTTCAAATCTTGGCAATAACTATTGCAATAGTATCGCAATAGTCTCCAGCAATACAATAGTATCGCAATAGTACTTTCAGCAATAGCAATAGTATTGCAATAGTCAAAATTGTACTTAATAGTCACCCTTAAACCCTTACCATATGTACAATCTGTGACCGGACAATATTGCCAGTCTATTGCCGGATTCGTCGTATGACACCATGGACGTCCTCCATAACTCCATCCGGGATAACGACAAAAGTTGGCTGCATCAGCAACTGAAAGATCGGCCGGGAAGGACGAGGGATGTGTGTAAGAGTGTTCATCCCAACGTGCACATACCTCCCCGCTAACCGTCAGTGATTGACGACCCGAGTACATACCTGATGACGGGGTATAACATTCAGATGGGGCTGTAACGATAGTAATAGTAAATGGAATATGTTCTCCACATGAATAAATAAATATACCAGATTTGTATAGCGCCCTTTTCATGCGAACGATCGTTCAACGACACTTTACATTATTTTTGTTGCAGCTACAAGGGCGCAGGTGCATCCTCTACCAGTACAGATACAGCATGATCTGACCAGAAGGACAGACTAAAAGAAAGCCCATGAAGGGAGAGAGAGACGTCGGATACAGGCATGTCCGGCGCTGCAGAAGTGCGCCTAGCACTGACTTATTTCGAATAGACAGCCTGGTTCTTTAATGTGCCCGGTGTATAGCACCGATACACAGTTTCCTGGCACTTCCAGATACTTTGCACACAACACGGCCACATGATATTGTCAGTACTTTTAAAAGTCTTTAATAAAACATGGGTCGGTATTCACAAAGCATTTTAAGGGAAAACTTAGAATTTAGTTAAAATTTTTGACATAGTTACGAAGCATTATGTAGAGTGCTACTGGGCTGCTAGGTCGCCAGACTGCCATCTTCACACACATCCTTGCTGTCACGGGAACTTATGAGCTAGTTCTTTATCTAGGACTAGGAGCGGTTGTTCTTATGGCTTATGTTCAATAACAATGACTCACTAGCAAGGAATACCACGACATTCGATTTCTGACGGTTTTTTGAATGTCGTCCAATGTCGCATGTCGTGCTGCACGACATTCGGCTTTTTGAATGTCGTATGCCGAGCAAACTCCAAACAGCTGAAACCGCTTGTACGAGTTTTGAGCACACTTTTGCAGATCACGAAGTCAGGGAATACTGACTATGGAAGAACACATGAAACAGGTAATATCGTAGTTTAAGAATATATTAGTAATGACTTGGATTTGTTCAAAACTAAAAATTACGGATATTCCATATTCTTCGATTTTTCTGTAGAATGTAGTATACCAAACCTGTGACATTTATGACGAACATAGTTATGACAATATTAACAGTTTTGCTCGGCTATGTTTTTAAATATTCATACATTTTGGGGATAACCCCTTTAAACAGGAAATAGCATTTTACAGTTTGGCTCCTAAAAGCATAAAAAATGTTATACAAGTAATGTTACATGTAGGCAAAGACACCGTGTCGTTTATTTTGGTCTGCGCTAGTTAATTGTTTTTTTTTAATTTGCAAAATTTCATTTTTGATAAATAAATCAGTTTATAATAAACTGGTTGGACAGCATTGTGTTTTATTAGTACATGTAATTAGCAGAGCATCAACTAAATAAGTTATGCTTAAATGTGCTGCCTCACAGATCGGGCTAAATATTTTGTGTGGTGTAATTTTCCTACCTAAGCAAGTATTTATGTAATAGAAAGCCATTGACGCTTGTTTTATGAAACATTTATGGAAAATAAGCAATTTAAACCACCCTTGATATTGCGAACTCAGTACTTTTCTTTTCAAAAAGAGCACAAAGTTTTCTTCCATAAACCTTTGTGAATTATGTAATTCACAAGTGACCGAACTGTAACATCCACAAACTACAGCGTTACACCAATGAGGTACGAGTATTCAGTTCATTTTGCAATTCGTTTTCATCGAATGCAAACACAGTTCAGGCAATTTAAGTGATATTAGTGTTAATACCCTATAGAAGTTATTTGATATGTCAGTGCGGTTGTGTATTATTATTTAGGCAATCATACAGAAATTACGCTAATATTTGACTTTTATTTTATTTTTGCAACGCACTAATACGTGAGGCAGCATCTTTTTTATTTTAGTGATGTAAGAATTGCTAAAAAGCAGGGGATTTATGATTAAATTATGATTGATTAGACTCCCTTCAGTTTGTAAACACTGTTTTTGTTTATGGCTTTTACACATGAGCTACGTCGAAGATTGGAAACAGTTTGTTTCAGTAGAAAATCGTTCCAGAAATATCATGCTATTTCGTACCCTAGGCAGTTCGAATTTTATTATCATGTTTTTGGACGCTTTCAAATGATCTGACTTACACGAACTCCACATACATTGTACTTCAGCTCGGGTAAAATCTGTATATGACATTAAGCCGAGAATTGAACGTCAAATAAGAAAATATTTGTAAACACTGCATATTTGAAATATTGTTTCTCCATTAATATGGTACTTTAAAAAGCATGTACACATTTATTTGTTCGTCGTGACAATGTTACCAGTCCTGTAAGCGATCACTCTCAATTTCAACGGAACGCATTACAAATATAGTCAATAGTTAGGTAATTTACTCGAGTCGCGCCTTGTGTTCACGCTGCTATCTAGCAACAAAGCTGCCTTCAACGTACATGTAACGGGGTGTACGGGTTGATTCCGCTACTTAACAAATTATCACACAACGCCTCTCATTCTGACCGCATGCATGCTTATAATGGCGTCTCATTGTCGTGTTTGATGGTTTTGTAAAGTAAGTGAGAACAGTCGAAGAACGGGAGACAAGCCTACGATATTTTCCTGATAACAGACATTAGTGGCATATAAATTATCTCCCTCGTAAGATAAAGCCCGGGGTAGACCAATTAGCACACGGACTTTATCCTTGTTTCTCACAGAAATATCCCTGCTTTTAGGTATGAATTTTCTGACTTCTGTATTACCTAATATGTTAGACCACGAAAAGTTATATATCATGGTTTGTAAAACATATTTAATCTGTTAATTAATGTTGCAAATATATCAGCCTAATTACTACCACGCACAACAAACAAAACAGGGATAAAAGCAGAGTAATCCGCATGATATGACCAATTTAGTTTTAGAGAGTAGTAAGGGGAGATAACTAACTAATGTCTCCAATTTACTTACCTAGTTTTTCACCATAAGAGAAAGATGTACAATTTACATTTCGACACTTGACAGCACATTGCAAGACGCGTTTAACATCGGTTGAAACAAACAGTCGATTAACGTTTGTAACCTTCTTGCCATTTGTATTCTTAGCCACAACAAATGTTTTTCCGTCTGCCTGAGTCAGAGTAATACTCAATAAGATTCCAATCTGTAAAGAAATTAATACACTTTTAAAAACCGCGTCCATTGTCCCTGCTAGACCCTACAACACGCAGACAGCTTGTAATAAATCCGAGCTTATCCGCGATTATATAGAGTCAAAGCAACAAAGTGAACCAATGTACATGCACCTTCAATTAAATTCTTGTTCAAAGTCTGCGAGATTATGCGAAGCAATTGTGTTGACGATATGATATGATAGATTAATCAAAACTAGCAATAGGGAAGTGAAGGGAGTTTGAAGTACGGGGAAGCGTCGAAAACTATTTATTTAGGACTAAGCTTTATAAAAATTGTTCGTCCTGTACAGTCATTGCAATGATTGTGTAGGCCTAGCAAGTCCAACCGATTTTGACGCATAATCCTGGATAGGGATTCGCAATACGGGTGTGCCTGAAATAGACGAAGAGCGGGAGCCCGTTGCCTAACCAAACCGCTACCGAGCACCCGGAAACGGCCTGCTTCAAAAAGCGCTACGTAGCCATTCTCATACATTAGTGGTAAGTCTAGTTCCCAGACTACCGTGATATCAAAGGTGAAGAGTGGTCGTAGCGGACGAAGCGAAAAATAAATTATGCTACCGGTGAGCAGACCGTTGGTGTTGCGCAGCAAATCGTAACCGAGCGCTCCTGAAGCTGTGCGTTGCTCAAGAAATCTGCCAGAGAATAATGGAAGACCACGCCGTGAAATATAACAATTTCATTAAAATTAGACCATAACATTATTTTCCATTCCTTAATGCTGTTAGAGATCTGACGCACAATGACGTCACGTAGCCTCTGCAGTCTTTCACTGCACTTTCAGATTGTGAAAGGTGATATTTAATTGGATGGCGTAAAGTACACATCGACATGACCCCGTACGGAGTGTCATCAGATTCTATATCGGCGTAAAAGTAGTGACTGCCTTAGCCGGACGCGTTAACGCATTTTAGTTTACGAATCAGTTACCTTTAGACCAACGCACACAAACAATATATTTATAAAAACAGAGTAGCAATACCACGTGGTTATTGACTACAGTTCCAAGTAGAAATTTGTAAACATTAGAACACAAATATAGCCATAAGTATCTTATTTCTTCATCGATTTCTATGAAATATACGCCATGCTTAGGGGAATATTATTTGCTTTCCATGAAATATATAGAGGATATTTGTTGATTTTGGCGTAAGATCGAACTTTATTTCACCGAGTGATCACAGAAAATCAATATTTTCACGAGTGGCGTAGCCACGAGTGTATATTTAATTTTCTGTGATCACGAGTGAAATAAAATTGGTCTTACACCAAAAATCAACAAATTTTCTGTTTATTATATGCCTCAATTTCTCTTAAAATGTGCCGTAATTGGCTTATTGGAAAAAATCACGTCATGACGCTCCAATTTCGACAAAATTATGACGTCATGATGACGTAACGCATAATTTAAAGCCCGGCGCCGTTGACGTTACGTTTCTTTTTCTGCATGATACTGGAACCAGCTTAAAAACAGTGAAAATAACAAAGTGGTAAATTCACTGTTATTTTCAGTGTTATTTTCACTGTTATTTTCACTGATGAAACTCCATAATCCATTTAAAGCAAATAGTAAAAGATCCTATTCAGCAGCTTTGCCGTTTGTCCAACAACCGGTGAAACCATGGAAAATACAGGTTTCGCAGGGTACTGGAAAAACCGTCAAGCTGCTGAAAAAAATCCTGTATTTCATGGAAAGCAAATAATTTTACCCTTAGCGCGCGTATATTTCATAGAAATCGATGAAGAAATAAAATACTTATGGCTATATTTGTGTTCCAATGTTTACAAATTTCTTTTTGGAACTGTAAATCTAGTCAAAAAACCACGTGGTATTGATACCCTGAAAAGGGTATACCATAACCACTACATGTAAGCACCGCTGGTCTATTCAGGCATACCGATCGAGTAACAAGTTAATGTGTTCGCATTATGCATTATACCTAACCTTATGAATAAAAAAAACAATATGGCAAATATTTTAGTTTCTGTGATCATGGTACGGCGTCAAATAACCAACCACACCATAACTATAATGTAATATCAGTTTGGTCAGGATTAAGTTGACACCCGTAGTATTGTGGAACATGTTTGTCAGTGTCCTGCTTCCGTATTCTGTTGATAACTTAAACACACGGAAATAAGTTTATATTTAGGATAGGGTCAATAGTTTACTTTAGTATTTTGTAAAACCAATTTTGCAAAAGTTTACCACACCGATTTAAGTTTGTAAACATCACATTATCCTTGGCGCATTGTAATACAAGTTATAATAATAATATTTTTATAATAATTATAATAAATAGAGAATATTACATGTGTGTCTTTCCATATTGAATTTATTAAACGAGTTGAATAAAATAATAAAATGCGATTTTTTCATCGAGTTTAATAAATTCAATGTGGAAAGTCTGAAATGTAATGTTCTTTTTATCACATGTTAGCCTTTTCCGGCCGAAACATAAAAAAGCTACTTATTTTTCACTATAATAAACGCGCAACTTTGACGACGTCGCCTATCCTTTGAATGACGTCGCGTGATATCTTTAATACACTAGTGTATTCTCAAAAATAAATAATGGCTTTATTACGCTACCGCGACGTCAAACATGTGATAATAAAATTTACTTAATATTGTATAGCTCGCAGGAGATAACTCTAGCCTTATCAATAAATATTATAATTATATTCTAAATAAGACCGAAGGTTTTGCCTATATAGACAAAGAACAAATCATACCGTTATAAAACGTTGGGTATACCGATGGAAATGACGCCACGTCGTGTATGTATTGCATTTATGACGCCTGCAGGTAAACACACAGGTAACTGTATCATTAATAAAGAGTAAATGAAAAAAAATTTTTTTTTTATAAAATTTATAATATCTTAGATACCATAAATTTTGTAAAAGAAACTTTTTATCAATGATACAGTTACCTGTGAGTAAACAAGAAAGGTAAACAACATACTCTCGCAAATGATTGCGCATTTAAATCGTGATATCTGGAATCGAAATAAAATATTCAAAAGCCGGATCGAGAATACCCTTGGTTATGCAACAACAACAACAACAGCTTGTCATACTGACGCTTTGTATTAACCACAGGACTACAGTCTTCGTGGTTAATTCCTACGCCTGCAAACAGGCCCGTGGGCATTTTCTCATATGACATTTAAACATCGATTCCATGCGTAGTTTTGAACAATTCTATGTCATTGAAAATAAACTTTAATACTTCTCTAACAGTTATGCCAATTCTGTTTTGTAAAATGTTCATCATGTATGGAAATACGGAGTTTTGAAATCGACAAGGTACTACAAAATCGCTAACGAAACAGGCAGCTTCGAAATTCGAATGCTAACGACGAAGGCAATTGTAGAATACTGGTATTGATGATAACCCACAGTAAATAGAGGTTTGTGACGGTCGATGTCGCACATGTGTGCATATGTTTGGCATGAGTAAATCTAGATTCTTTTGCTCACGGAGTTATTCGCGTTTATGGGGAAAACATGGTTCAACCGACACTTGATTGTAGGCGACATGTTTTGTTTCGCAAGCGAATGTGAAGTACAACGTAAATGAATAGCTACACACATATGTTTGTTGTGGAACCCTTACAAGCGTAAAGCTTGTGTGTTGAACTCCTGACACCATGCAAGCTGGAATTTCTATATACTTTGGTAGATCAACAACCTTAGTACACAAATGACCGTAAACTATGGACTTTCTGTTGCGTTCTTTTTTACTAGAAATTTGTGAAAATCATGTATGTCGAACTCCTCCCAAACCGTTGGGTATATTTTCTGCAAACTTTAACAGATCGACACACAAGAAGTCACAGTTATGACCTAATGTTTATGAAACTTGCTCATTATGTTTGAACATGTTTACAACTTTGTCACATGTAGAACAAATTTTCTAATTGTACCACAATTACAAAAACCCGGCGTTGAACTCAAGTGAGCGCATTAGGGACTCATTACCCTCTTGGTTGACTTAATCTGTAAACCAGGCCCCAATCTCCCAAAGTGTCTCAATCTGAGTCAAGATTATTCTCAAATACTGTCATGTGTCTTTGAGATAATTTCCATGGGAGGCCAGTCTTAAAGTTGGCACCACATTCTGAGTTTATTACAGTAAAAAAATTGAACACAGACTTAAGAATGATCTCAAATTTATACTCTTGACTTGAGCAAAATCTCAATTTGAGTTGAGATTTCTTCTTGAGATGCTTCGGGAGATCGGGCCTGGTTTTGCAATTTTGGTCTCTGTGAAATACAAGTATAAACCCAGGGACATTTTGAGAGAAAAACTAAGACAAAGGACATTGTTTACACTCTGGAGGTGAACATTGACGGAAACATTGTCTCAATATTAAAAAAAATTGTCCATGGGAAATATAGGCAAACAGTGTCATCTGGGGTTAAAACTACATCTCTAGACCAAATCGTAGAAAAAACGCAAAGGTAACAATTTTGATCTTTTACGAGATGGAAACCTCCAAAATCATGATAAACTCGAGGAAATGTGTCAGATGAAATAAAAAAAACTAGGTTTCAATAACGTTATCATATCTGTTTTACTGTCGTCGGCGCTTTAGACACAATGACCCTCCATTCTGATCAAATCGGCCTTTATGCATTGCAACAAACCGGAAACAAATGGAAATAGCCGAGGTTTCATGATTAAGGACCCTTCTGTTTCAACTTTTCTGAGGCCCCTTTCGACTGAACAATCGGTTCAGTTTCCGCGTGTTGTCGGCAAGGAGAAGGTACTTCAAAGAAGCACTCGATATAGAAGACTTTCCGAGAATATGAAACATACATCTAGTGTTTGAGACTGACCGTTCAAGCTGATTACGCGTACCGCACAACATGCACCAACTGAGCATCATCCGAACAATTAACACACGTTGCTTACATGTATCTGTTTGAAATGTTTCTGTGAATAGAAACGAAAGAATTTTATCTAATGCTATGATAATGTTGTATATAAAACTGCATAGAATATGTATTTACATGTACTTGTAAATACTAGTAAAAGATAACCAGTTCATATTTAAAATTTAATTTTGTTAAGGAAAATAAAATTAAAAATAATTAACACACCAATGGAAGGGGCAATGTTTTGTTTTGTTTTAGTGTCTTTGATCAGCGTAAATTACGGATTCTTAGCAGATAACAACGGTCAGCAACTGACATTGGTAAATATTAACAAATTTACAACTATACATGTGTGCATTGTGTATTTACCATTCTAACACTGTCTGTATTTTGCTCCATGTAAACGTATAGAGCTGTAGCGTAATCTAATTAAGAAATAAACTATGAAAAACCGTTGTATACCGGCCGTTATACAATGGTTAGGAGTTCTGACGCGTAGGAATTAACCACGAAGGCCGTAGGCCTGAGTGGTTAATAACAAGCATCAGAACGACAAACCATTGTATAACAGCCGGTATACAACGGATTTTGAATATTTTATTTCGATTCTAACATGATTTAAACTCGGAATTATATATTAAGCCAGTGTTATTTTGCGAGATCTATGTTGTTTACGCTACTTGTTTACCTGTATGACGTCATAAAAACGACGTGACGTTATTTTCATTGTATATCGGCCGATATACGACGTTTGATTTGTTCTTGGTATATATAGGCATACTCGCCGGTCATGTTAGAATAAACGGTATATCACGGTAGAATTTCGGCTGTTTAATTTATCTCCCGCGTATAATTCGCGATTTTTATCAATGAAATTTACGTCTTGTTTATTTCATGACGTCATGAATTGTGACGTCGCCATATCTGTATCTGTATCTTGGTAGTTTCCCCCTTTAATCTCAGGGGCACTTCGTCTTCAACGAATATCTTCTTCTCCTTATGAATATATCCTTACGATATCATTTAATTCTCTCAATTATCGTTTTAATAAACCCAACTCCACGAATATTATAGCACTATTTCACAACGTCGTGCTCTAGTCCATATTCATGCGCAAGGCTAATCACAAAAAAACATTAACTGTTACAACTTCAACGTATAGTATATAAACTTCAATTGAATAATCATTACATTCCATTCGTATAAAAGTAAATGTACAAACAGTCCATACATTTAGCAATCAATGTGAATTAACGAATAACTTAATTAACATATTTACAGTTATCGAGGTAGTAACTTGTCGCGACTGGGTCATTTCCATACATTATGTGCATCTTGCAATGGGTTTTCCTGTATCTGCAGGTAGGATAAAGATAATTTTGTCTTCTGATCTTCTATGTACTTATTTTTCCAATAAATATTCATCTTCTCCCTAAGTGTCTTTTTCCTAGAAACTTTTGATGGTGGGCTGTTGAATAGATGGGTTATGTCTGGTAAATCATATTTCTGTAAGATGTTCCTAATTGTTGAAGCGAAGAATTTAGAATCTGGAGCTGATAGACAGATCTGTCTAGAGAGGATTTCATTTTCAATTGAACCTTGTAGTCTGCTTATATTAAGGAAGAGGGATAACCTGTTTTTGTCCAATGTTGATTCTATTGGTTCCACACCTAATAGAGTATATACCGCAGTTGAAGAGGTGCATTCTGGTAGTCCTTGCATAAATCTGCACATCTTCCTCTGTAACCGCTCTATAGTATCCACATCTTTATTTGTGCAGTGAAGCACTTCTGCTCCATACATAATTCTTGGAGTTACATACGTTCTCCAAATCTTGTATGAAACTATCGGTGAAAGGCCTCTTCGCGCATTTAATCCGAGTCCTAGCAAAGCATATATTGTATTTCTACCAGCTTGAATTCTATCTTCTAAGTTTATCCTGTTTGTTGATTCACGGCTTATTCCTAAATGTTTAATCTTATCTTTGTGTAGAATTCCTGAGTCGCCAAGCTTTACTGTGTCTTTTTCAACATATTTTAAGGCCAACATTTCAGATTTTGCAGGATTAATTTTCACCAAGTCTTCAGTAGTGCAGAAGTCTACAATTTTCAGGATTTCCTGCATGTCATGATGATTACTGGACAGTATGGCGATATCATCTGCGCAGGTGGGGGAGACAACATTTATGTTTCCTATTCTTGCTCCTAGCCCACTTTCTTGCATTGCATCCAACATGCTGTTATTATAGCATTTGTACAGAGTAGTAGACAGCTTTGCACCCTGTTTTGTCCCTTGGAGCAAGTTGAATGGCTCTAACAGCATATTGTTCCACTCAACCTGTACAGTGGCATCCCTGTATAAATTTCTGAGCAGGATCCACATATTTCCATTAACGCCGAGATGGTATAGCTTGTTGAAGAGAACTTCATGGTTGACTGTATCAAATGCCTTTTGAGCGTCAAGAGTGGTGAGAAGCAAGGGTTGTTTTCTATTACCATACTCATTTATTGTTTCTGTTACAATGAAGGCAGCATTTATTGACGAGCTCTTCTCAGGGAATCCCCTCTGTAACTTGTTCTGTTTAGCATTGAATATGTTATCAAGTTTATATTTCAGGATACTTTCAAGGATTTTCATAAGTGTACTTGTTACGACAATACCTCTGTAGTTACTGGGATTAAATCTGTCTTTCCCTTTCTTTGGCACTGGTGTTAGGTATCCAGTCTTTAGTGATTTTGGAACATCTAAGTCATGGAGGAAGTCATTAATTATCTCATAGAGCAGAGGAGCCACTTCCTCTACTCCATTCTTAAAGTGTTCTGCAGTAAGATAGTCCAGATCACATGCCTTGCCACTGTTAAGTTTGCTGATAGCCTTCTTAATATCTTCTAGAGTTATCGGTTCTATTGGGATGCCTACATCTTTCTGCTGTTGTTCAATTATTTGGTTTTGTATGGAGCACAGTGACTGTTTACTTAGTTCAACATTGTCTTCATTTACAGAGGGCGTAGCTAGGTTCTCAAAATGTGTCTTCCAGGTTTCTAATACCTCTGTTGGTTCACTGATCTCTGTATTGTTGGTTTTTAGAATTTGCACAGTGTCTGCTTTTGTCTTCCGTTGGGATCGGATAAGCTTGTAGAAGGTTTTTGAGTCATACTCTGTTGACCTCATTATTTCATTGATGTAGTTACGCCTACTGTTGGCTTGCGCTTGACGTTGGAGTCTTCGCAGCAGCTTTTTCTTCTCTTTCAACTCTTTCTACAAAGTCAGTGATCCTCTGTTTCTCTTTAGTTCGTGGAATAGATTCTTTGATTGTCTTGAAGCTTCACTGATCTCTGCATTCCAGATTCCCCTGCCTACTGTTTTTATTTTTCTAGACTTCTTGTAGTTAGGAATAGATTTAGCTCCAGCTGAATGAAGGGCGTTTTTCAGCCTTTCTATTTTCTCATCAGTCGTGTTATTTTCACTTCCTTTTAATACCCCAGCTAACACTTCACGGTATACATGCTTGTCACACTTCCTCCAATTTGGTTTTAATGTTATTGTCTTTGGTTCTTGTTTGAATACTAGTATACGGTGGCTTAGTTTGGAGTAAAGTTCCATTTTGATGGCTGTATGGTCTGACGTGTTCAAAGGGTCCATCTCCATAGTGTTACTTGAGACCTTTATATTTCCTTGTCTTTTTCCAATGAAGAAATAGTCAATTTGAGACTTATATCTGTCATTATGATGATAGAAGGTATGTTTTGTGTCATCTGTTGCTGGCATCATGTCATGCTTCTTAATGAACTCTTGCAGTAGTTTATCTCTGGCCTTATTACGCTTTAATGAGGCATTCCAGTCTCCAGCTAATATTATTGTGTATTTGTTTCCATACGTACTCATCATTTCATTGATTTGAGCTAGGCAGTCTTTGTATTCTTCATCTCCTTTGGTGTTCTGAGACGGCATGTACGTATTTATGATGCAAATTGGTTTGGGTTCAGTGTTCATGGCAATTTTATTCATTCTTGTGAGCGCGACGTTTTGCGTATTTTTCTTTTCGTAGCGTTTCTATTAATTTATTCGATTCTATTTATATTCTAGAAACATGTTATTGCATGTATCAATTCATATGCGTAAACGTGAAATACGTAATTGGACGTTGGCGTTAAATAAGCACCAGTTTGGCGACAAATAAAGATAATAGTAAAGCTTAAAAATCCAGGGGCGTACGTTACGATTCTTTGAACAGCGGAAGTTGTCTATAGCAACATGATAAATAACTCACCAACTTCGCAAACAAATTAGTCCGTATAAATTTGTACAAAATATACGTGTTAGAATGCAAATAGATCGCTGTTTTGCGTGATATACCGGTGCATAAATAACGGTTTGTCGTTCATATGCATAGTTATTTTAAAATCACTCAGGCCTACGGCCTTCGTGATTAATTCCTACGCATATGGACTCTAAACCGTTATCTATTCACCGGTATATCACGCAAAACAGCGATCTATTTTCTAAGTCTATTCTACACGGTATGAATCCCAACACACCGCTTCTCAGTTCCGTCAGAGAATTGTACTGTCTTCATGTGGCTCTGATGGAACTGAAAACCGATGTACATAAAAGACACTGAATGAAATAATTCGCAAATCTGTAACGTCTACATATGTTTTCTTGCTCGCCTACCTCCTGTAATTTGTCAGACTCGTCGAAATTGTGGTTCTAATCGAGACTAAAATCGGCCATTTTGTTTTGGATTAAGTTTTGGATAAAAGTTAACCAGACTCAATGAGTAGGGTTAACTTTTTCTGGTTAACTTACGGGTTAACCTATGGATAACTTTGTCCAAAACCTTTTTACAAATGGATTTATTCAGAAATCAACAAAGTTATCCAAAAGTCAGACTTAACCAATATTTAACCACTGGTTAACTTTAACCAACGTTTTATACAATTGGGTGCTGACGGAACTCGGGATACATGACATCCCGAGTTTCGTCAGAGCGTTATGTACATCGGTTTTCAATTCCGTAAAAGCCACACGAAAACAGAACAATTCTCTGACGGAACTGAAAAGCGGTACGTATATCGGGATTCATACCGTGTTTTATCATGAAAAATGTGTATTCGTGTAATCTGCAGATTCTAGGCCGTTCGCTGTCGCAGAGGTTTTCATTATGTATTTCAATGTATTGGGATAACATATACAAACCTGTAGTAGGCATTAACTCCCCTTTATACCTCTAGCTTCTTTTTTTGGGGTGTTCTGTAGCTAGCTCTTTTTTCGTCGCAGGTTCGCTAACCTTACGCATATTCCTCGTCTTTTCACTGCCCGGTTAGGAACGGTGATGTGCGAGTTACTTACGTCGTCATTATACATGTACTTAAAACGTGATCGAAGGTCCTGTGTATGATGCTTTAAATATGGGACATTGTCACGTTAAAGATACATGAACGCTTCAGGAACATGAGGGCATCTGTTGCACTCCACACACAACCTTACTGAGCAATCGGTGACGACGTTAAATACTGCAAATGTTAATTATAATAATAATAATAAAGACTATATTTATGGATGAAGGTTACTTGATAGAATTGTCAATCTGCCGAAAGGCCCTCAACAGAAAAAAATATTTAAGCAACAGAAACATGGCGTCAATAAATCTAATGACTATGTGCAAAATATCAGCTGTATGGATATATATCATTATCTAATGTGCCATGTATATGACGTTTAATAAGTTCGCGGGACATTACTATTTGATTAATTGAATAAGTCGGTGTAATACTTCAACATGTGTCCTTATATATTTATCACAGGAAGACAGGATAAAACAGTTAGAGTCTGAGCTTACAGTGGTTCGACAGGAGCTGCTCACTGTACAACAATGTTCAACTGAGTTCTGTGGTAACCATCTATATCTTCTAAGTTAAAGTTTAAACTATTTTTATGTCGATTGTAAAACAAACAAGTTTTTCAACTTATATCAATCACTCTCGACACCTTATGAATTCCTGGTTTTATCCATCGCCACGAGGGTATGCGAGAAGAGAAGCAAAATTCCCTTTTATTCTGAGCATTTAGCAAGTGAAATATTGGTACCGCAGTTCGTCTTTGCTATGACACGTCCTGGAATCGAACCCGAGATCTCCCGCACTCGAAGCTGACGAGCTAGTACCACTTGGATATCGAGGAGGCGATATATATATTATACATCATCTAAAGGTGACAGACCACAGTTTTCAACATAATCCCAGTCGTAAAAATGACCACAATACTTCGAACACCGACAAATGGGCTTTAGCAACAAACCTGAATAGAAAACATGTTATGGTTACATAGATGTTAAGTCAAGATTACTTATAAGAACGGTATTTTAGATACCGCTTACTATAATTACCTCTTTTTTGTTCAAAACTAGCAGCCAATCCCTCAAATGTACTGCCCGACCGAGGCCATACAAGCCTTGTTCGACCCACGTTTACATACTATTGGTCAATGATGGTGTCTAACAGCTGCTGTTTTTTTACAGATCTAGACTAGAAATCCTCAAAAATAACAGCCACAACCCTTGCCATTTCTACCATTTTTCTTCACAAAATACCTTTGGAATGGTACGATCCAATTTCATTCTAAAATCTGTTCAGCCGATCAGTAAACGCTTAGTTTCTAGGAGAAAAAAACAACAAACAAATTCGAATTCACCATCAAGTAGCATTATGGTTATTGTCAGAGATAAAAACACAAAGGAGGATTAATATAAGTTTAAATTGTAACTTATTATACACATGTTGTAAATATCTTCTGAATAAATACTGTTTAAACTAAAAACACAAAACAGCCATGAAATATTCTCTAAATACATGTATGCAACAGTCCTGTATCTAGACAAAATTTCCTCTATTATCAATTTCCTCCATGGCCAATTCGCATATGAGGCTTGAAAACTGTGGTCTGGTACCAAAGCTCAAATATCCGCTTAGCGCATTTATTAAATTGCATCGTAATTAACTGTAAAGCATTTCCTAGTTCCGTGCCCGGTCTGGGATAGGTTATGTATGTTTAGTCAATCTCTGTGCTATTATGTTACGGTGATACATTCATTGCCTCTAGAGTAGAAATGTCATAGCAAGATTAGATCGTATACTCGAATATTCAGGTCATGCACGTGTTTACATAACAGTAACAAAAACATTTCAATTAATATATGAACGTATGACATTTATTACAGAACTACACTGGTCAAAGTGGTCTACTTGGAGTGCATGGACACAATGTACGGGACAATGCACTGCGGGCGGACACAAAACACACGAACAAACGAGGACACGTACCCGGAAGTGTAACCTCGTCGATCCTGAGTTAACAGGAGTCCAATGTCTGGGTGATTCTAGCGAGTCTGACAAACGTCCTTGTAATGCCATCGAATTGTACGGTAAGTAATAATGCTCAATTAGATAGCCATTATGGTACATGTTATATAAACATACAATGACTTGTCCTTTATGACCGGCGAAGTTGCTTAACGTTACCAATAGCAAGCAGCTAATAAAAATGTTTAACACATTATGCAATGGCTATTTTCAGTCAGAATAAAATGCGTGTAGAGACAAACTCTGACACAGTGACCCCCCTTGCCACAACGAGTAACATGAACACTGTGGTGAGCTGAGACTGTAAAGATGGCTACCTGATGTATAGAAAGAGTGTTATTCCCTTTTTAAGTGTTTATATTTATTTATTTAAGGTTGTCTGGATTCCAATACGAATCACACCAACAGCCAGTTCAATTACGTCTACAACTTTTACGACGAACTTGCTCAGAGCGCATGCGTGGCAGCTGTTAAATCACCATCACATGTACTAGCCATCAGAAGGAATTGTTACTCTGGAAACGCCCCTTCATGTGCTCACATTTGTGCAACCCAGAAGTTAGTCTTATGTACCAAATTACCAAATACTACAGGGCCCATGAAGTGATAAATGCAACTTTTATTTTATGCCGTTTAGTTTATACGAACGCGGTTTAAACTGAATAGAATAAATGTCGCATTTATCACTTCACTGGCACCTTAAAATACAAAATGTATATGTACGGTACAAGTGGTTAAGGTAATTACGTAGAAATATTGGTGAAATTCGCGACTTTACAAAACTTGCTAACATTTATACCAGCGTTACCAGTTTATAAAGATCTTTGCAATGAAATAAAAAAAATCGCCGATATTTCCGAACGCCAAATGTCTAAAATTCAAAATTCGCTAAATTTTTAACCCACTTGAATAGTATACTAAACGGATTTAAAAACGCGGCACTGGGGTATGTTGTTTTATAGCAGACATTTCAAGTTTATGCTAGTATTCGAATAATGCAGATTACAGGTATATGTATATGTATTGGCGTCATTTGGGATATATAAGTTACATAAACATTCGATCTGTTATACAGGATGGTCCTTTTCAACGCTAAAATCAATGCGCCGATGAACATGTTACTTTTGTTTTTTGGACGAATGTCTTATTCGTGCGATAATTGGGTTAATACTCGTTGGATTTTATTAAGTTTGGTATCATAATGACGCAATTAAATTAGCCGTTACGAATATGTAAAGACATCGTGTATGGGAATTTATTTTCCTAAAATATACCAACATATCCAAGTGTCGCGTTTTTAAATCCGTTAACCATATTTCGTGTATGGCTTTTCCGCAAACTTATCATCGCCACATCATGAAAGGGGACAATATTCTTCACTTCTTGGATACGATTAGGATGTTTGTTATAACCTCTTGTACCAGCGAAATTTGTCTGTGATATTTTCTTATGTGAATTAAAACCTTTCTCATTTTCCTTTTTAGAGAGTTTGATGATAATATTTAAGTTATTAGTTTTGAAATAGACACGTTCAACCTAAATTTGGAAAGCAATTAGATATACAAGGAGTGGTTTCACACTATGGTTACATCGATATATAATTAAAGCGGTTGAACTCAAGTCAGTTAGTAATAAGCCCAAAGTTACCTTAAGTCGTTCAGTTAGACCATCGTAAAAAAGTGTTAAGTATAAGCCTACGAAGTCCAATTGGAATGTACATTCATTAAAAGTTATAAGTACACTCAAATAAGAGGTAAAAACATTGTATCATGAGTGGGATAACTAAGTATATGGAGATTATAATATAGTATACACTCAAGGACTTTAAAAACGCCTCACCTGATTCAATGCCCAATATCGCTTAAACTATTTATGTTATTGCAAAATTATTTTACATGTGTATTTATCGATCTTAAAGTCCTATGTGTGAATCAGTTTAGTTTATAATAAAATGTTGCCTCATTATTTTCTAGGATTCCTGTGACCGCACTCACCCTAGGCAAAAGTGTATGTACACTCATTAAAAGTTATAAGTACACCAACTTGTTACACTTGTATCTCTTGTATTATACATGATAGCTTGTTCATTCTTTGCATGAGTTCATGCGAGTAGTATAACAACAATATCTGATGATTGGATATTTGTATTTGGCTTGGTGAAAGCAGTGAACCATGCACCCTCCAAATTCAGAAAAATGCATGTGCACAACAATGTTTATTGAACAATGTCTTGAAATGTTGACTACACATTGTCCAGTAATACCAAAACCCCAAAAAACATAAAATAGGAAGAAGTCAGATTACAGAAAGAACAAGATATGGTTGTAAAACATGCATGACTCATGACAACCAAATAGTCATGTATACTTAAGGCCATCCCGACCGTGACCTTTGACCTACTAACCTACACATTTGTAGAAGTCTTCTGCTGATGATCAGCAACCTGTCTGTGAAGTTGTACAATCTTAGGACCCACCGTTCTTACGTTGTGGATCAGAAACTATCAGGTATTAAAAGGTCACGGTAATTTTGACCTTTGAACCATAGCGGCCTCAAAATCAATTGGGGTCATCTACAGGTGATGAACAACTTCCACCTAAAGTTTGTAGGTTCTATGTCCGACCGTTCTGGAGTCATTGGTCGGAAAACATTTCGTCTACCAACCGACCTGTCGACATGCATTTGCTAAGTAATAAACCCCACATCTACGATACGGAGACTTAAAAAACTTTACTACTAAGTACTACTACTTTACATCTAAGATGTTTAAACATAATAACTGTAAAATAAACATAATATCATACATTTTGTGTTTCTATATTGTGTAATATTTCAAGCTAGAAGCAAAATGATAAACACTATTTGTATATATCGCTATTTACTTTTGGTGTACTTATAACTTTTAATGAGTGTATTTATCTCCATGCACCTACTATTCACGTTCTACAACACAGCCTAATGCAATACGCGTTGGTGTCGGTTTGAGGTAACTATTTTTAGACGGTGCCAGTTCTATTTTTAGATGGTGTCAAATCTATTTATAGATGGCGTCATTTCTATTTTTAGATTTAATATGTGTTTTTTGTTTTACAGTACAACCTGTTTTGATGAGCTACATGTGTACCATCCAAACAAAGTGATGAGTCCTGATTTATCCCACAACGAAGGAGAGAGAGGACTTATGATGTTCAGATATTTCGAATGCGCCAATACATTTAAAGGGGGATGTGGTCCCAACTTCTGTTGTTGCAAATACTAACTTACCCGAACCCGGAGTATCCACAGGGTATTGACGCATATTATTTATGCGTGTGCGACCGCCTTATAATATCTTATATACGAATATTCGTATATGAGATATAAGGCGGTCGCACACGTATAAAATAATATGCGTCAATACCCTGTGGGAGTATCATGGATTAAAAGGGGTGTAGCGATACATTTTTCATGTCTCAAACTTGTGTATTACCTGTGTAGTTATTAGCAGTGCATATACACTTATGAACAGATCAGAAGAACTTATTTCTTAAAATGTTCGGATCTTTAATAACAAATGTATTTCAAAAACAAATAGTCGCGAATACTGACGGCGATTGCAAAACGTATTTAATATGTTTCTCGTCATTAATTAAAGCGTAACTAATTAAAGATCCATACATTTCAAGCAAAATGTTCTTCTGCATTGTTATCAGAGTGTATGTGCATGTACATGTACAAGTAACTTGTTTAAGAAAATTAAGTAAGTTTGTAAAAACGCGGTTACTTCCTCTTTAATTAAGCCAATAAGGAGCTAAAACATATATATATAGATGCAAACTGTATATTCATCAGTTTACAATTGGTTTTCAAAAGAAAGATACTTTTGCAAATGTATAATATAAATAAAGAATGTAACACTGTGACCAGGGTATGGCCAAACTGTTGAGACAATCATTCGGCTCAGTGTCTGAAGTCTAAAGGACAAGGTTCACGAATGGTTCATTTTGGCTCTGTGTTTTGTCAAAAAATAAAATTGCATGTTCCTATAAATCAGTTTGACTATTTCTTATAACCTAACACAGCCTTTCAAAAATATCAAGCATACATACATGTAGACCAATTCCCAACGTAATATGTCGACAAAGCTACTGACGTTTGTCATATTTAGCACAAAATGTCATTCTATCCATTGGCATTACATTCACTTTCAAGACGTCAAACCCACAGGTAACTGTATCATTGATTAAGAGTAAACAAAATCATTTTTACTATTAATCAATGATACAGTTACCTGTGGTAAAACTTTCCCAAACTTGACGATGATAGTGGTGCTACCCTTTTATATTTTTACAAACCTGGTGTTCTACGTACTTTTATGTATGTTCAAAATATAAAAAATGTGGCAAGAACGACATATTGTACTTTTCGACAGCTTGGACTTGGGCGGATCCGCGCTTGTTTAGTT
Source organism: Spisula solida (assembly GCA_947247005.1). NCBI lineage: Eukaryota > Metazoa > Mollusca > Bivalvia > Venerida > Mactridae > Spisula > Spisula solida. The sequence goes on along the minus strand of OX365960.1, from coordinate 3,142,647 downwards.
GGGCATTGTGTATTTATGTGTTTTATGTTTCCTGTGCTCGGTTGGTTCAGTTGGGCATTGTGCTTTGTGTGTTTTAATGTTTTCTGTGCTCGGCTGGTAAAGTTGAGTGCTGCCTTCCCTGTCTGACTTAATATAATCTTTTCACACCACGACGGTCAATAGAAGAGGTTATAAAATAATAAAGTATATGATGCATGTCTCAGTTTCAGAAGCATCCCTCGTTCTTTTTATGTGCCTGGTCATGCACGGGACTTTGGTATTGAAAGTCACTACTAAAAGGCCGTTAGCGACGTCAGTAACTGTTTATACACTTACACTCGACCAGACAAACAATTCTATAAATTGTCGTTGCCTATAATCTTTATTTATAAATACAGATTAAAGGCCACGGCTATTTATAACATTGTTTCTCTGGTCAAGTGCCAGTGTGTTTTTGTTAGGTGAAAACACTGGAAAAAAACATAAAATGTGTGTTTTATTCGGCTGGTGAGGAGCCGAACCCAAAACCTTCTGATAAGCAGTCAACAGCTCTAGAGTGACTCTTAGTTACATTCAGCTTAGCCCTTTTATAAATAATTAAAACACGGGTTCATGGAAAGTTCGTGATAAATAGGTAAAACAATTTTTGGCTGTTGAATATCTGACTCGTCGCAGTATCGCCAGTTCTTTATTAATTTATTTCCAACACTCCAAATGAAGTATTTAATGTACTTGAATCCCTCGGAAAAAATCTGGATATGCGCATGCATAACTATATATTTTATACTTGACAAGTCATACTGTACCAGGCAAAAATAGAAATTTATACAAAATGCAGCTCCAAACCAGAACAAAACAAGGGTAACATGTCGATTGTTGACGGCAAATGCGAGCTTCAGTTATGTATGGTACCTGTTAAGTTATGGGGATGTTAGAATCGAATTAATGAGTGTATAACATGTGTATTATCGTAGAATAAAGGACAGTCACGAGCTCGGGTGCGTAGTAATTAAACCACGAGTGCGTAGCGCGTGTGATTTAATGTACGCGTCTAATAGACAAGTGACTGTGCTTTATTATAGATATAACGCAGTCCTGAACATATTCATAATTTCGATTCTTAAATAGCCGATTTGCCGCATTGGTGTGTCGATAATCACGGAACATTTTGGAAAATAAAGTTATTCACTTTTTTCAGTGAAGCCTTTTTTCTTGACGTCAGTATATAAGGTATAAAAGGACATGATAATGAAATATACAAATGATACCGATGACACCTGAAGAAAAAGGAGCAACTCAGTGAGTTTGAAATGCTGAAACAAGGAACAATTGTTGCACTCAAACTGTTCAAAACATGACGACAAAGGATATCGCATGCACAGCGTATAAACCGAATCACTGTATGACTTGTTGGGAGACTATTAAATTCAGTGTTTAACTTAATGCGAGTAAAAGCATCCGTGCTTTCCGGCGTCTGTATGACTTATTGGGAGACTATACAATTCAACTTATATGACACTGCCATAACCGGAAGTTTATATACTGAGTCATTTGGTATGAAAACATGTAAAAACTGCAAATTTCACCATCATTTTGTTGACATTTTACTTACATTATCTATAGAATACTACGAAAGATATTCGTTTCTAAACTTCAATCAAAGCCTGAAAAGCTTAATGCCCCTTAAACAGCCATGTACTCGTCATTAAAAGGCATTATAGGGCCAAGCATAACCGAGCATTACCAGACTCAGCGATCACCAGCCATATGTAATATATTCCGTTAATTAACTTGACAAACATAACCACTAAGTACTCGTGATAATGGGCGTACAGCCTAGCATGAATCTGAGTTACACTTTTGACATAAACATCACACAAATGGGTTGAATGACCCTGTCAAATAATTTGAATTTCTGCCTTAGTCGTTAGCATTAATCTTTTATCACTGCCTCTGAGTTAGCATTCATACTGAAGAATTCTCCTCAAGCGGGTATCGATTGAAAAATCAATAATCAAGGGACGCTAATGCTACAGTGTGTCTTTTGTCACGCTTTACTTCCCTTGTCGTTTATCGATTACGTATATTGGTGTTTGATGTTGACAGGTTTAAGTGCAGACAGGCGTTATAAAAACGAACACGAATACGAAAGTTAATTTTGCATAAAGCATAGTACAATGCTTATAACATATAACAGAGATGAATAACGATGTTTATATTGTAGTGTAAAAGTATTCTGTCGATATTAATTATTTCTCTATTAATGTATTTCCATTTCCCTCTTGTTATGTTTATATGCATAATTTGTGTTTGACTATAAACATGTAGTTCTATGCTAAGAAACTTTATGATACGTATAAATATGATCATCTGTCCTTCCATTATTATACAAAATATTTTATTGAATTATAAGAGACATTTAATGTAAAATAACACTCATATTTAGCATCCCATGAATAACATTGCATCAATATTTACGCAAATAACACAAAGACTGAGCTAAGAATCGAAATTTGGAAATATTCCACTTATGCACATCATATCAACCCGTTCATTTATATGTATACATGTAACTTGTGATAATGCGCAAATAGTATAAATCTAAAAAATAAAAAAATATCTAACTCTAGCAAAATGAAATACTAGTCTGTTTAAACTGTGTTCCACTTATGCACACTTAAAATATCATATCAACCCGTTCATTTATATGTATACATGTAACTTGTGATAATGCGCAAATAGCATCAATCTAAAAAATAAAAAAATATCTAACTCCAGCAAGATGAAATACTGGTCTGTTTAAACTGTGTTCCACTTATGCACACTTAAAATATCATATCAACCTGTTCATTTATATGGATACATGTAACTTGTGATAATGCGCAAATAGCATCAATCTAAAAAATAAAAAAATATCTAACTCTAGTAACAAGATAAAATACTAGTCATTTTAAACTGTGTTTCAGTTTTTAAGGTGTTTTTTTTTTAGGAATTAACCCCCAGTACGTGATTAACTGTAATATAAATATATATAACGGAGATTTATTTTGCATCAAGCATAATACAATGCTTATATGACAAATAAATACAAAATAAAGAGATTAAAATCGATGATTTATGATAATAAAACAACCATCTGTAGCCAGGCGTTACATATTCGATACAAGGTATTGTTTAATCCGGTGTGTGTTTAGCGCGTGTCAGTTTTATGGGGGTAATACACCTACATTGGTCGCTGAAACTGTTAGTTACCTAAAGTTATATAGATTATGTGTTTAAAAGAAATTAAATATACATGTATAAATTATATATTAATATCTGAAAATTATCAATTGTTAGATTTTTTGAAGTTCTTAAGTGTGATGTTGCCACGTTTTAACAAATATTAAAATTAGGTTTTGTTATTTTAGAAATTACTAGCTAGTAGGTTATTGTCATACACAATTTAATAATTAAACTAATTACGAGGAATTTCAATAAAAGAGTAAATTTGGTATATTAACTAACTGTTTCCCAATTGATATGATTCATATTATTTTGTTTTATATTTTTGACGAATGATGCCTTTTTTGGCCACTTTTGATGGTTCTGTATTCACGCATTAGACGTTCATCATTTTTCTACTGATTAAATCATAAAAATGAATATTTATAGTATCAGCTGGGTTTGATGCAAGTATTTCCATTCGTTTACTACACGTATGTAATTTCCTTTTGCTAAGAAAATTGTTTAATTTTGTACATAAAATCAAAGTAAAAAATACAACTGCTCATATTGATACACCCCAACCACTTATATAAAGTTTATTACTTGTTCACGGCCACAAGACACCCGCTTTTCCTCCAAATTGTGAACAGCGTAATCGAAGCGGTCGAGTTTTCCGATGCAAAGCGCGCGATGAAAATTTTGTAAACAAGAGGTGAGTGTTGTGGTTTATTTTGTTTTTCTATTTAAACTTGTCCATTATATCAAAAATCGGGGAATGCTATTCCACGTTAATATGTTCGATCTAAAAGAAGACGAAGTCTCCTTTCATTAGGTGATTCCTTGGTACCGCTAAAACTTTTGTAAGTTTCTCCGACCGGTGCAAAAATCAACACGATGTCACATTTGACTCCTTATTTTTTTATATCCACTAAACTGAAGTAACTATGCAATGCCTATAACTAAACTAAGGTCTGTTAGGTACAATTTCATTCAATTGTGTTCTTGGCTCGGTAAAATAAATAAGTTTTGCTCAAAAGTGTTAATGTGAAAAAGCGCAAGTGTAGGAGAACAAGCGGACGATAAGAGGTGCAGCGGGCGATTAATAAACTATTCTTTGGGAATTTTGAACTTTTATTTCGAATTTTAAGATCTGTAATATCTACTTGGGAAGATGTGACGTTGTTTTAATCGTTTAATTTTTATAAATATTACATACATATACCTGCGTTTGTGACAGGTGAAGGTATTGTCAACACGAGGTCTAAACTAAGGGTGCCATTCTGGTTCGAGGGTTAACATATTAATGTCATGCACGCTGACGAATCATATTCATACATGACTGTGTGTATTATGGCAAGGTGCGATCTAGCAAGTGCTTTTAATTCTTGGCATTGAAACTAGCTATTTTCTGTGTTTTCAGAACTACGTCTTTGCTTTGGTGGATTTAGGAAGTGCGGGTGATCGCCATATCTACATTGAATTCGGTATATTGGGACATCTATACTATTGCAGTCAGCATCTATGAATCTTAAAGAAAACCGTGGTTTCGTCATACATTTTTGAGCGAACATTTGAACAATTTATTGTTATGTTTTTAAATTCACTCAATAATATCACAGGTGCACGACATATGGACATGACACCCTATGGTCAGATATAACAAAACTCAGATTACTAATAAGACATCTGTTTTGTTCAGTCTTATTTGTTGCAAATGCTATATACACGTACATGTTGTTTGGTGTTTAATAGAGGGTACCATGGGCTCATATCCACAAACCTAGCACCTGTGTATTATATAATTTTGTTTAGATGAGCTTTTGAGTGTCCTGATGTTATGTGCACCATTAAAATTAAACTTTAAAATCTGCGGCAAGATTGACTCATTGTCAAAACCAGTGAACTGATTTGAGATTCACCTTTTAAACATGGTTCTTGTATATGTATATGTTCCTTTAAATAATTGTGTTGCAGTGCAGTTCAATAAAATGAAATAAAATAAGGCATTATTTCTTTGTCTTGTCACTGCATAATATGTATGTACATTGTATAACAAGTGATGATATAATGTACATCACGAGCTAGAATTCAACTGTCTATGGTTTCATTAAAAGACAATTGCAAAAATTGGTAAAATTCATGTATAAAACTCGATGCCACACAGACAAAACTTCCAGAAACAAAGATAAAACACAATATTTTAACAAAACAATATATTTAACAAAACAGCTCATCAATATTACATACTTCAGAAGTTTTTTTCCAATTTCCTGCTTGTACACAATTTAATCTAACAACCGTCCATGCTACAAGAGCAACCTGTAAGCATCAGGAGGGCGACCGGTATTATCCTGTCTTAAAAAAACAACGTTACATTCCCGTTACCCGAGAAAGAGATTTTTTACTGTCAAAGATATATCCTAACTGAACTATTTGACATGTGATCAACTGAAAGTGACTGTCAGGTCATGTAATCGATCTACCAAATTTCAATCTCGTGCATATCCAATTAAACAAATGTACATGTATATATACAAGATACCAGTTCCTGTTTTGCGATACATCTTTTACGCCATTGTTTATGCTGTCGGTCGGCTTCATGCTTCCCTGTCTATTCCATAGTAAAGTCCACAACCTTTCATGTATTTCATATCTAATGCCTCCGTCTGGTTTTCGTCAGTTTGATAGGGCCACTTTCGTGCAGAGGCTGCAATTTGTACGATAATATGTTTTGTCTTTTGACACAAATAAAACAACAACATTAACGACGGTTTTCTTAAGATGATGACTGCAATGGTAAACATGTCCAGTACTTCAATGTTAATATGACCGGTCACGTGCACTTTCGAAATCCATCAACGCAAATACGTAGTTCTGAAAACACAGAAAATAGCTAGTTTCAATGCCAAGAAATGACACTTTTAAAAGTTATAAATTATCAATAAATAAATCTGAAATTTAACGTGTACCTAATTGACTTATACGCACTTGCTACAACGGTCGCACCTTGCCAAAATACACACAGTCATGTATGAATACCATACGTCAGCGTGCATGACATTGATATGTTAATCCTCGAACCAGGATGTCACCCTATTGGGCTCGGATGACATTTCGCCGTCGTGTTGACAATACCTTCACATGTCACAAACGCAGGTGTATGCATGTAATATGTATACAAATTAAACGATTAAAAACAACATCAGATCTTCTCAAGTAGACATTACAGATCTTAAATTCGAAATAAACGTTCTAACTTCCCAAAGAATAGTTTATTAATCGCCCGCTGCACCTCTTATCGTCCGCTTGTTCTCCTACACTCGCGCTTTTTCACATTAACACTTTTGACCAAAACTTGTTTATTTTACCGAGCCAAGTACACAATTGAATGAAATTGTACCTAACAGACCTTAGTTTAGTTATAGGCATTGCATAGTTACTTCAATTTAGTGGATATCAAAAAATAAGGAGTCAAATGTGACATCGTGTTGATTTTTGCACCGGTCGGAGAAACTTACAAAAGTTCTAGCGGTACCAAGGAATCACCTAATGAAAGGAGACTTCGTCTTCTTTTAGATCGAACATATTAATGGAATAGCATTCCCCGATTTTTGATATAATGGACAAGTTTAAACAGAAAAACAAAATAAACCACAACACTCACCTCTTGTTTACAAAATTTTCATCGCGCGCTTTGCATCGGAAAACTCGACCGCTTCGATTACGCTGTTCACAATTTGGAGGAAAAGCGGGTGTCTTGTGGCCGTGTTGTTGTTGTTATAAAACAGTAACAGTATGAAACAGGCGATAACCGATACATACACGCGATAGAGCGATCGTCTGTCAAGCTGCTACAACAACAACAACTGTTAAGAATGACAAATTGCAAATTTTAGTCAAAAAGAACCTTACAATAGGCGATCTTAAGTTTATCTTAAAATAACGAAATATATATCATTTAAAGGGTAATTTTAATATCTGTAAAGCTCCATTTGCACCTAAGCGTTGACTTTGAGTTAAGTTATTTAAAATCCAGGTTAAAGATATCCATGTTTGGGCATACGCTCATATTGTATATAGACAAAGAAGGAACAACTCACTAGCAAAGTGGTGTAAAATATCTTCAAAATAGGCGATCTAGATATTTATTAAAATGCATGAAATTAATATCACCTAATGTGTAAGACATTAAAGATTACAGATCTTTTTGCACCTAAGAGTTTGCTTGTCTAGTTTTTTCGTTATTAAGAAAAAACTATATTGTCCCTTCTTATTTCTATATAGAAAAAATGAGCGCTATCGATTAACCGCTTGAGGAGAATTCTTCCACGTGAATATTTAACGCTCTGTCTTAGTCGTTATCATTCGAAAGACAGAACTGCCTATTTCGTTAGCATTTTTTCTGTACCTCGTTCAATTTAAACCACTGTATCGTCACAGAAAATGTAGATTTCTCAAAACGGAATCGACAGATATATTGAGGAAGGATTGAAGTTTGTATCCAATGAAACTAATGAATGTGCACGTATCTGACAGATACAATGGTTATGGATGTTGGTAGATCTAGAATTTGCATAGGTGAGTCAGGTGTTGTGCCCACTACATTATCCAAGATCTAAATAGCATGGTATTTCTTGTCTTAATTGCTGTGACGATGTTGTGGTGTGTCCCATTTCAAGTCTGACAACATGTCAGAGACGCTTCGAGTACGCGAATAATCCATGATCGCAAATCCCGAAAAAACAAAATCTATGTTCATTTCATCTTCAAATCGCAAATTATTAGACGAAAAATGATGTATAAATTTATTTGGCCTGTTTTTGTTTTTTTAGATCTTTGATTAGTATAGGCCCTATACTGATTCTGGAATTGTCTTACTTATTGATAGGTTTGTATTGAATGTAATTAAAAACTAAATGTTTACATATCTAAAATCTCAAAGCAATTTCCTTCTTATGTTAATTTTGTTATAAACAGAGAATTCCCGATTTCTAATTCCGTGATTAACGTTAATACCAGAATTTCTATGAATTTGGTTTTATACAATCTTCCGGTACGGACGGAAATTATCCACAACCGTGCGTCTGTAAGACTATGATCATTTCAGCGTGGATATTTACAAATTTTTAGTGTAATTTAGGGTATAATCAGGCATCCTCACCATGGATGCTAAAAGAAAAGCAATGGATGGAGCCTTGGTGCCCACTAAACGACCTAGAAATGAGTTGGTGGCTATGGGCAACAAAGAAAATGCACTGCTTTCAACCGGCGTAAGTTATCTTCCTTTGAAAGGGGGGGGGGGGGGGGGGGGGCAATCAATTACTGATTATTGCTGGCAAGTGTTTTGCCAATAATGCGACATGGCAGTAAACAAATTTAAATGAATCCAAATTTTTGTCAAAGTCTGTGGATTGTTTCTTTTGATCAGTGTCCGTTTTATCATTTTTTCATTCATGAAAGAAACTGTAGACAGGGCCATATTTTCATATTTTAGCAGAATGGTATAGAATGGTTACTGCACAGTTGCTTTATATGCCTCGTTTAACGTTCATAATTGAAAAATAAGTATCCCCTTCTACAGTTCAAACCTTTTAGACGTCACTGGAAACCCATTTGTACATACATGCACAATTCCTGCATAGTGCCAATGCCATAGTGCCCAGCTCAACAGCAGCGCTGTTTATAATGGCTGAAATCATCATGCATCTTACGCATTGTAGCGTATTCGGCGCCTGGCTAATCAAACCAAGTTGACACTTGCAGTACACTATAATCTATATAGCAGTTACCAGTACACTGTATTATCTAGCAAGTGGCAGCTCATGTCAGAAATTAAAAGGCTGCCTGGCAGAATGTTTAAACTTTAAAAGGATAAATGATTTACCATCAGGAAAGACCAAGACCAAGCAGTCTTCTTATTTTGTTAAACTTGATTTTAATGATACTATGTGTCTTCAGACTTATAAAATATGTAATAAAAGAGAACTGTAACTTGTGTAAAAATTACTTACTGAGTTATATGTAATTTTATACTACAGGGTATTCAGAGACTATCGAGTCTGCAAGCACCAATCATGTTGCTGACTGGACATGATGGAGACATATTTTGTTGTAAATTTTCACCAGATGGAAAGATGTTGGCTTCAGCTGGATTTGACAGGTTGATATGTAAGTATACTGTGGATCTCTTCAGACTGCCAAGTACTCAATAATATGTACCAGATGCTGGGGTCCTACAATTCCCGAATATTCCAGATTTACTGCAATAGAATCAAAGAAGGAACTTTACTGCAGAAAATTAAAGTTATTTGATGAAAAAACTCCAATAACTGACTGATTTATGGTCAGTTGAAGTTTCTTACGCTAAATTTTAACAATAGTCTTGAATAGAACAATGTTTGAAACAGAGTTTAACTTTTAGTGTATGGGTGTGTGCTATTGGCATGTTTTCAAAGTTGGGCATTATGCCTCAGTATGACTCCTACAGATGTTTTGTCTGACTTAAGACAAGTACATAAGATGTCAAAATGCTGTGTGTTTTCATTATTAGTATTAATTAACAGATTGGTAGCCTACTAGGTAACATCTGATTAGGTCAGGACCCTTTCTTTGGTATTGTTGTCTTGATAAGAAAGACTCGAAACTTAGTACAAATTCTACACTGACTTAGATGCAATTCCACTCAAGATGTGTTAACAAAACAATTAACTTACTCTTATACAATATCAATGTTAGAATATATGTAATAAGCAGACCACCATAAATGGAAAAAAAGAAGAATTGAAATACAATTTTAAACTATGTTTTCTATTCATAATAATTGATACTGGTAAACTAATAATGTAAACTTTGGTACTTAGTGAAGACTGCTGAATTCTGAATCTGACTTACCTACTGGTCAATTGATACATATAAATCTTTTACACTGATATAATATGCAACTAAAACTACATGCTATTATAGTCTAGTACGATGGAGCTGTGTTGTATTAACTTCAAACAGATAAGCGATTTCTTCCCCAGGTATATTCAAAGTTACTTGGGTTCGACTAGCTGCTGAATCTGAAGGGTCATTTTGATACTTTTACTAAATTTTATAATTTTAAAGGCAAAATGTACATGATTTTAAGTGAAAATGACCCTTCAAAGCAATATCTTGAGGGTCAAAAGGTGGCTTTTTAGAAATTACAACAGGGCTCGACACTAACACTGGTCCGCTGGTTCGAGACCAGTAAAAATCCAGAAGGACCAGCGAAAATTCTAAATGACCAGTAACTGTCCTATTTACAAATTTGGCGCTTTTGCCCTGTCGGACCAGTGGCCAAAATAGTTGGTGTCTAGGCCTGTTACAAGGGTCAGAATCCTTACTTCTGAGTCAAGTTGAACCCCTGTATAAGCATGAATTTTGTTAGAACCATTCAGTTACTATATACTCTACTTGTTTGTAGATTTCTGGAACGTTTATGGTGATTGTGAGAATTTCGCTGTATTGAAGGGACATACTGGTGCAATAATGGAGTTACAATTCTCTACTGATGGAAGGTACTCATCTCTAACATTATATGGGGAGCGGTGGCCTAGAGTTAGGGAGCACACTTCTTGATCGAGAGGTCCCGGGTTCGATCCCCGTCTGTGTCACTGTTCAATTTCTGTGAGCAAATGAATAATTCACATTGTTCAACTTCATCCCAGGTGTATGAATGGGTACATTAAAAGCCAATGTGCTGTGGCTACCATCGGCGTCGAGAGTAACAGACGACTTGTGACTCAATGATCGGGGGTAAAATGTACAGTCGGCTGAGCGGGCAATTGTCTCGAATTAGACTTAAAAACTTGTACTTTAAATTTCCTTTAATAAGCCTGATGTTACTGTAAATGTAAAATTTGTAGAGAGGTACACCTACAGATTTCAAAAATGTCGCAATGACGTGCTAAATTTCACAAGAAAACAACACAAATAATATTTAGTACATTATTACACATTGTTGTTCTCACAAATTGTCACTCTGAGTCTCAAAAGAATGATTTTCAATATTTAAATGCTGAGTGCTGAATGTAATTATTTGCTGCAATTCTTGGCCCAGGTCTTTAATCCCGGCTCTCTGTACTTGTTTCAGCTCTCTAGTTTCTGCGGCCACGGATAAAACATTGTCACTGTGGGACGTAGATGCTGGTGTTAGAATAAAGAAGTTCAAAGGTCACAACAGTTTTGTGAATTGTTGTAGTATAGCAAGACGTGGTCCCCAGCTTGTTTGTAGCGGCAGTGATGATGGAACAATAAAGGTATTATACTGATCAAAGTAGTTTCTTTCGCTAACACACAATTTTTGTGACATTTGGTTAAAAAAAATGTTTGCAATTAATTCGATTATTTACAAGATCTTTAATATAAATTAAAACCTTTTTCTCTATAGATATAGAGGATCTATCTAGAGTTGTCAATCGATATAAATTAATAAATTATATTGAATGAGATCTGATCGATATTTATATAAATGTATCAATTGACAACAAGTGTTAGATCTTTTTATCATAGGACACTAATAATGTGAAAATACACATGTTTCTATTGAAAAATCAGACTCTGTGATGAACATTATTAGTCCCCTACCGGTTTTTTACCTCAGTCCGTCAAAAAATCTGGATCCTGACATAACTGAAACAATATTCCAAGCTAGTTTTATGAAACTTGGTATGTGGATAGGTGGCAATAAGGGGAGTATGCACGTCTAAAGATATTTTGATTCTGACAAAAATTGTGGTTGCTATGGCAACAGAAACATTGAAAATGGCTTCAAACCGGTAGGGGACTTCTGTATTGCTTGCAATTCTTAATTACTTCTACATTACTAATTAGTGTATGAATATACTTACTGGTTATACTAACCTGGATACAAGGAAAGTCATGTGATAAATGTCAATAACACCCTTTCCATGTCCAGTTCCAGTTTATTTCCTATAATGAGCATGGAGGTGAGACTACCCAATTACACAGATAGCCTCAACAAAATGCCTTATCAAGGGACATTATTCTTAAAATTTCTCCGAAAAAGCTGTACATGAAATGCGTACAGAGGATAATTCATAATAATGCATTCATAATTTTAACAACATCTGAAAATCTGTTTTAATGTCTAATGTGGCTGTTGGTCATACTGGAAAGCAATTGCATTATTATAAATGAAACAAAACAAACCAAAAAGTGTTTCATGGACCAAGATGACATTGATATAACTAAAAAGCTTATGGTAAAAATCCCAAGATTTTGTGTAAAGAAAAAGCATATCAATGTGTGCTTAATTCATTGAGTTGCCAAAAGCCACTTTAACCCTGGTCAAGGCTTTGTCCTGAACCCGTTAGGTGTGCAGTGTGAGTCGACAAAATAAGCACTTGACCAGTTGTTCGGGACAAGTAATTGGGAGGATTAAAACTTGTTTAGTTGGGCATTGTGCATTTATGTTTTCTGTGCTCGACTGGTTCAGGTGTGCTATGTACCTTGTGTGTTTTGAATGTTTTCTGTGCTTGGCTTGTCAAGCTGAGTGCTGCCTTCCCTGTCTGACTTAATATTATCCTTTTGATTAGGGCAAGTTACTTCTGCAGCTATTATGCATAGATTATATAGGAAAACTATTCAGTTTTGCCGATTCGGGCAAGTAGTTTAAAATCCTAAATTCATATACTGGGTGTGTAGCAGCTTCCACTGGTCTGTGGCCACCACCCCCACCACCACCCGTTTTTTTCCCAGATACTGTTCTTTCACTAATTTACCATGTATTATATATTACAGTTATGGGACAGTAGAAAACGTGGAGTACAGCAAACATTTCAGAATACATACCAAGTTACTACCATCACATTCTCTGATACAGCGGAACAAATCTTGACCGGCGGTATAGATAATGATTTAAAGGTAGATAACTCCGCTTTGATACCCTTGTCAGGGGCGTAGTCAAGCTTGAATTGATGTTACACACACAAGCCTGAAGTTGGTGGTTCTGCTCCTCATGATTGTGGATTTCTTTTACTTTAATGCCATTTTTGCCATATTTATTATTATTTCTTTCTTTTCAAATTAATGTAACGCACATGTGTACGTCTGTTTAGCTGGCTATGCTCCTGCTTGTGGTTGAGTCTGCTTGGAGTGTGAGAGGTCTTGAGTTCTTGTCATACTAAAGCCATTAAAATGATAGTGGTATATCACCCAGGCTTGATGTTCAGCATAGTTAGTTTCAGGTTACTGCTGATTCACCTGGTGTCAGGATAATGCAGGGTGACCACAGAGTGACAGACTCTTGAAAACAGGGAAAATTAAAAAAAATCCAAAAACAAAGTCCCTGCAGGGAATTTCAAAATTGGAAAAAAATCAAGAAATGATCAGGGAATTTCACAAAAATGTGAGGAAAAAATGTGTCAACTGGTAGCTTCTCTTCATGACTTACAAAAGTCACTTTATTAAATATGTGTATTTCTTCAAACATACTGTTAGCAACATATATTATTTATTATAAAATTGTGAACAATTATGGAAAATCACCTTTCAGTTAGGGAAAAGTCAGGGAATTTCATTCTTCATTTTCTGTGGCCACCCTGAAGGACTGGGTACAATGTAGTCTCCCAATGACTGATAGCAATGAAATACTTATAAATCATAAAATGACAAATGGGACTTAAAAGCAATAGTTAAAAAAGGTAAATAAATATTAACTTGGCAAGATTTGAAATGACTGTTATAGCTTAATTTGTAGATTGAAATGGATAAAAAAACATTACAATATTACATGGAGTAACAAATTACTTTCACATGACTTGCATGGGTCTGAACAATCATGGAAAATTGGATTTTCAAATCCTTTTCAAGTCTATGTTGAAAATGTCAAAAATAAAATAGTGCGGAATTCTTGGAAAATACAACAAATTGGTTTATAAAATGGGTATGCAACATTTTGAGTATGATATTGGGTCAGGATCAATTGTCTGAGATAGTATGGAACTTGCACCGCTGGTAAGATCTTTTGGTTGTCAGAATATACATAAACGTTTGTCTCTGAAACATTTTGTTGTCATGGAAAAGTCAAGTCATTAATTATTTAGTTTTGTTGAAAATAGTATGAACCCCAGTCATTATCAATTATTTGTAAAAAATGAATTATAAATGATTTTGTTTTAACTAGGTATGGGATTTACGGAAGAACGATGTGTTATATAGAATGCGAGGTCACTCAGACACTGTGACAGGAATGCATCTCTCACCTGATGGCTCGTATCTGTTAACTAATGCCATGGATAACACAGGTATGCTGAAAACATTCTAACTTTGTGTAGTTAATCATATTCTATGGAAGCATTGTCTGATTGTCTACCTTAACTAATTATACTTTGAGTGCGGGAGGTCTTGGGTTCGATCCCTGGCCGCGTCATACCAAAGACGAAATAAAAATGGTACCAGAAGTTCCCTTGCTAGACGCTCAGCATAAAAGGGAAACTGGCTTCTCTTCTCTCATACCCTCGTGGCGATGGATAACATCAGGAATGAGGTGTCTAGAGTGATTAATATAAGTTTGAAAAACTTGTTTCACAATCGACCTTAAAATAAATTAGTATAAACTTATTATACTTGCTACTTACATTGTAACAACAAGGTGAAATAAGAAAGAAGTACTTCCATCAACAAGGAGAGGTTGGGATATTTAGTTTATTTACAACATTTTAGTTCTTGGGGAATAGTAAATGATAAGAAGCTGCCCCAGTTCTAGAAGCATCCTTGGTTCTTTAACCTGCCTGATGTAAAGGATTGTACATGGGATCTATGTGTTTAAAGTCTCATCCGAAAGACTATTGGTGAAGTTGGCGTTTAGGTGGGAAACACTGAAAAGCATTTCTATTTTTATCCGGCCGGAGGCAGATTCGAACCTACAACCTTTCCGATCAGCTGTCAGTAGCTCTCAGCAGTGGTTGACTTGTCCACCCCAATTCACCGTTGTAACTAATACCCCACATCGCTGTTAGCATTGTTTGTTGCTGTGAGAGGTTTACATACTACATTATATTGTGTGCGTGTATTTAAGTACGTATCTGGGATGTTCGACCGTTCGCACCTCAAGAACGATGTGTTAAAATAATGCAAGGTCATCAGCATACATTTGAAAAGGTAAATCAATCTTCTTACGTACATGTGTTTTATTTGTTGTTAGTCATTCGTTCCACACACTTCTTTATTGTTTACAAAAATGTGTATTATTTATCAAACAACTCATAAATCTATAATCTGACTAAGCTTGACGTGATGCACAAGACTGTGAAAATATTCTGCTCTTATGAATGATTTAGTTGTATGCATGTACAGTAAAGTCTAACCCTAAAGACCACATCAATAATAAGACCAGCTTGATTTTCAAGCCCATTTTTGCTGTTTTTCACTTTTATTTTAATAATTTACCTTCAATTTTAAGACCTAAATCCCTGTCATGAAGGCTATTACAATGTTCTGTTTGTTATTAAAGGAGGCTTGTTATGTTACATCTATTACTATTCAAATAAGAATATTGTGAGAGTGACGTTGTCGTTTATGTGTACACAAAAGATTACAACCATTGTCTGAACAGGTAGAGCGAAAATAGTATTTTAGTTAAGCATTGAAATTATAGATGTATGTATAAGCTTTTATAGTTGGTTTTACATGTACATTGTAATAGTGGACTCGACCGCTGCGTAACTCTAGTCTTACCCTAACTGGAAAGTATGAATTCAAGCAATCATGTTTATTCTCTTACTGATAGTTTATGACAGGTTGAGCTGTTTACAATTTGTTTATATATCATTGCAGAATCTCCTACGATGTGCGTGGGCCCCAGATGGTAGTAAAGTTGCTGCTGGATCAGGTGACAGATTTGTGTATGTATGGGATACAACAACACGAAGAATATTATACAAACTTCCAGGTCATGCTGGATCTGTGAATGAGGTAGATTTTCATCCAGAAGAACCTATAGGTAATGTTGTCTACAATTACGCTCCCTTAGAATGTAGATTTTTATGCCCCCGTATCGATAGATCGGGAGGCATATAGTGATTCACCTGTCCGTCCGTCCGTCCGTCCGTCCGTCCATCCGTCCGTCCGTCCTGGTTAACCCAAATTGACCGTTTCTTCTAGCATCATTATGGCTTGCTACAAAGCTTCCAAACTTTCATGGATGTTGAATATGAACACTCTCCACACACCTGTATCACCTGACCCCATTTTGACCTTCACCTTGACCTAATTTTGGACTTAGACTTATTTATGGACAAGGCTTTCACAGGGGGCATAAGTGTTTAGTGAACGCAGTCTTGTTTGTTTATGGTTTATTTCCAAAACATTTGGCATTATGCCCATGAGTTTACAACAATACATAGTGTAGTAAATTAAATATGCTCACATACTGTCACACATGCACACATCATACATGCACGCAAACACACGCGCATACACGCATGCATACATATGTCACAAGCACACTCATATATAAACATTGTTGACATTATGTACAGTGAAAATACAAATCTTCAAAAATTATAGAATCATTGATATTAACAGTACTTGTATCTCAGTTGCCATTTCATACCCAATAAGTGTATTTGAACATCAAATCATTTTAAACATGTATATATTTTCATAAATATGTATCTCAAAACTTAAACATTGTGCAGAGTTGATTGCAGTAAAATTTCATGAGCTCAAACTTCAGATTTATCTCAAAAGACTCTGAATATAGTGAAATCTCAATTTGAGCTGAGATTTCTACTTGAGATGCTTCTTGAGATCGTAGCCTAAGGTGGTTATATCCATGTGATTGAAATAGTATTCATGAAACTTAAAATAAATAAGGGGTTCGGCCACAGGGGTTCCATTTGACTCGTGCGTAGGGGTTTTGACTCTTGAAATTTCCAAAAAGCTACATTTTGACCTTCAAGATTTTGGTTTGGAGGGTCATTTTCTCTTAAAATCATGGGTATTTTGCCAATAAAATCATGGTCAAAAGTATCAAAATGGCCCTTCATATTCAGAAACTATTGAAACTCCACTAGCAATCAAATAGTGATGTACATCTGTCTGTCACAAAGTTTTCTTGAGTTTGTTCTCTTTAACCATTGGTCGAATTTCAATGAAACTTCACATAAATCAAGCATAGTTGTGTTTAATTTCAAGAATTTTAGTTCGGACGATTTTTGTTGGAGTTAAGGCCCTTTGTGTAAAAAGTCTTCTAGTATATTATGTACACTGTACATCATGAATTTATATATGTTGTGTTTATGTATTACAGTTGCCTCCTGTGGAAGTGATAAGAAAATATTTCTGGGAGAAATTGAATGAATGGACAACGTGTTGTTGTGATAGTATTGGATTTATCACTCAAGGGGCACACCTTGAATAGTACAGATAAACAATTCAAATCTTACTAGACCACATGCGTATCAAACATACTGTGAAACAAAGAATGCACAAGTTGTTTCTGTCAGTCTGTTGGATGTTCTGTATTCAAATTGGATGCCATGTTTTGCTTAAGTGTGCTCTCTACATGAGAGATAGGAATGGTCTCTTTAAAACACTGTATTGTTGGTGTAGAGGAATAACTTAAGCCTGAAAAAAATTTGATGTTCACTGTACAGTATTCTGATTAGAGGGCATATTTTGTTTAACTCAACTCTCTACATTGGAGATTGGAATAATCTCTTTTATACCATATTGTTGGTGATTACTAATTAGTGCAGAGCATTACAGAAAAATTACTGAAAACGTGAAAAAAAAATGTTTTCTGTTATATGACTTCTAGAATGACAGTTGACTTGGTAGTGAAGAATAATTATATGTGGCTTAAGTTAGATATAGCATTTCTCTCGAAGTATGCACATTTCAACAATAGGCTAAGTGAATGGTTTGGCTGATGTGCATGTCATTTCATGTGGCCTCCGTAGCTCAATTGTTAGCACGCTTGTCATCTAATCTGGCGACCCGGGTTAAAATCCAGGTGGGGGCATACGTATATGCCTGCCATATTTCAGTTTAAAGCTGATTGGCAAATAAAGGCTATGCTTGGCATTTCGTATGAATTATGTACGTTTTGCCGTACAAAAATGCATGTGTTGAAATAATGATTACTTTGCAGAAGACAAGTATATCACATCTTACATGTATTTGGTAAAATTAAAAAAGGACCAGGTCAGTCTACTTGTTACAAGTTGCCCCTTCAACCACCCCACCCCGCCCCACACTGTGTGACCAGAACGGTTCATAAGAGAACAGTAGAAAAGTTCACTTGAACACTTGAAAGTCAAGACGTATGTTTTGGTATACATGTATAATTTCACCATTTTGTTTCCTAATTCCCTTAAGAGATCTATTTGTGTTTTTTATACTCTCTTCTTTTCGTTTAACAATGACTGTAAAACAAAAGAATAACTACAAGTCTCTCACAATAGAAATAAAAACGAGTCTTGTCTCAAATTTCCTAGCTCATGCTCTTCATCAGGAGTTTAAAGAAATATAAATATTACATGGGTGCAAGTTTTCAGGTATATACATGATATCAGGTTTTTGAGTGTACCAAAAAGTATGTTATGTATAAATTGACCATTTTTTGAATATTTCAGGTTTTTCAGAATTTCTTACTTGCACCCATGATACGATCATGCAACATCCATTTGTTTGTCATCCGAAATCATTGTCAAAACTTTCGAACTTCATTATTCATAATTTATCTTAAGTGTAAGTTGTATGTATTTAGCAAATGTAAAACAATTTATGTGTACATAGTGTTCATAAGACCCTTGCATCATTATATTTCATTTCAGCCATTTGTTTTAGAATCATTATGTCTGTCAATAAATTTTATATTTGATTTATAGTTTACTTTTTTTGCTCAATGTGAGACATTTTCATCATGCTATTTCCGTCGGTGTCTTGATGGTTATAAAACAATTTAAACCAAGTTATCCATGAGGTCATCTACCGGTAAGTAAAAATACCTGGGTACTGTTTTATCAAAGCATTTACGCTAGCGTAACTCTTTAAGTTTTCCGTAAATATTGCGTACAACGATAATATTTGCGCATATGCATTTTACTAAGATATCTTCTCATTTTCTGTTGTAAGTTTTGGCGTAATCCTACGCAAAGAGAGAGCGACCCTAAGTTATCAAATATGAACATAGTGAGGACAAATTAACACAAACAGACCTTGAAAGCCAACAGGAAGCTGAGGATATAATCAGAGACTATAGTCTGTCTGACCAGGGTATAGATAACTCCTGGTCTGACCAGTAGTTACCGAGAGTTAGCACACGCGTGTATTTCTTAGTCTGGTTGCCAATCTCTGTTATATAGAGGATATTTGTTTGTTTTAATTGAATATGGTTTATATCTCATCGTGTAGTGATAAAATTCAATATTTTCAAGAGCGCGTAGCGCGAGTGAAAATATTAAAATTTTATCACTACAAGATGAGATATTAACCATATTCAATCAAAACAAACAAATATTCTATTTATTTCATGCTTTTATGGTGTCAAAACTGGTACTATTTATGCCAAATTACCACTGTGGTTAGGCTACGTATGAATATGTTATTCCATTCATATTTTTCACTTCAAAATCCGCCATCTTGGATTATGGTGAATAGGTGAAAACGACTTTTTTGAGCATTTTGCATTAAATCATACACCAACTTGTAGGAAATGGTCTAACTAAGAATAAAAATCCCCACATGACATGTTTCCGTTCAGTAATAAAAAAGTTACAGACATTTTAGTTTTGAGATTTTGGTAAATTAAAGTAGTCCCTGTGAGGGGGCGGAGCTTATATCAGTCACATTGTAGGTGATAACCAGTGACTGATATAGGTTTTATTTCACTGATAGAACTCCATATCTCATCAGTTAGCATTAAATAAATATAATTATATAGTCTCTGATTTGATTAACTATATCAGGGCCTAGATAACACAATTAATAGAACAGCTCCTGACTATATATAGGTCCGATTAATTACTATAAATCATTCACAAAATAAATTGCGATAATATAACATCAGTGTATACCAGCTGAGACAAATATATGCTTGTATTATCCCCCAGATACCAGCTGACTCTGATCTAGCAACACATGTGCACATAAAAAAGTATTCTTCGACGGATACCACTCGTTGATTAACGATGAAGGACGGCCACATGCTGCACCGTGGCCACGCTGTCAACTAGAACGTATACCATGACAGTTACAGGACTAGAAACTACTTTATGACTTTCACACCAGCATTAATAACACCAGGGTCTTGCTGCCCAGTGTGAGAGCTATAAACTACAGCTGATTTACCCAAACAGATGTTCCCATGTGCAAGTGCATAATATGAGTGACTTATCTAGGAATATTTGATACTAGATAATATCTTGATTCTTACTTTTACTTACACATTTTACTTACACATTTTACTTACACATTTTACTTACACATTTTACTTACACATTTTACTTACACTTACACATTTTACTTACACATTTTACTTACACATTTTACTTACACTTACACATTTTACTTACACATTTTACTTACACTTACACATTTTACTTACACTTACACATTTTACTTACACTTACACATTTTACTTACACATTTTACTTACACATTTTACTTACACATTTTACTTACACATTTTACTTACACTTACACATTTTACTTACACATTTTACTTACACATTTTACTTACACTTACACATTTTACTTACACTTACCACATTTTACTTACACATTTTACTTAACTTACATTCGTCTATACATAATCCAACATTATCATGACATTGATGCAGTAAAATTTAGAAATACAGTACAGTAAAACAAAATGAAGCTACGGAATTATAAACAAGTGTTTTGTTGGACTTTATAATGTAGAGACTTAGTAATACAACATTTTATTTACTCTTGATTGTTTTCTTTATAGACTGATACCTGTCTACTTGTACTCTCTAAATGCTTAATTGGTTAGGAAATGTCGTTTTTCTCGTACTACGTAAATACGGTCCAATGTTTGAACCGTTGTATTTTTGGTACAGGGGCAAGCAAAGTTAGAATATAACCTACATTATGAGCCAATGAAAACGCCGCATTTTCGCGGTTAAATGAAAATTTAATCATTAAAATTTTCTCTTCACAGACTTGACGTCATGCGTTGGCGCTAATTTCTATCGGCCAATCAGAATGCAGAATGTTATATTCTAAGTTAGTTAGAACATATTAAGTAAATTTTAATGACTAAAAAGGCCTCGCTTCGCTCGCTCCGACCTTTTTAATCATTAAAATTTACTTAATATGTTCTAACTATAACTTAAACATATACTGTATAGTTATAGAGATAAATTATTGAAATGATTTATTCATCACATTAGTACATTATAGTATACTCCAGTATCATGTGACACAACCCGTGAAATCCAAACCCATCATTGTGGCGCATGTATTTAATTTATTCGGATCCGACCAGTATTAACACAGTAATGGCATTTCAAATGATGAAATTCTGATTGCGTAGTCTGTAATTTGAAAAGTAAGTGTGCTTCACAGGATGTTAGTCAGCATATGTTGTTATCCACTTACATAGTTTTTTTTCGGATTTGACAATATTTGCGAAGTTTTGGCCCTTGAAATGAAGACAATTGCTTGGGTGGCTTATAATAAACTCTCATTTTATTTAGAAATATGTGTAAGTGTGTGTAGATGCCAACCTAGATATTCTGATTCGGATCAGACTTGTATAAGCGGAGTTTTGGTACTTGAAATGATAAAATGTTGCTGTTGTTGCTCACATATATTATTTTAGTTACTATGGCAACCAATTTGCTCCAATTGTATGGGTGTGAAAAGCCCTTTTATCATAGGTCTTTTGTTGCCGAATGTTTGCAAAATTCTGTTTGACGGGCGTTTTGATGTTTTTCAGTAGATCTGTGAAGACAATCCCCGGCGCACAGTTCAACTCATTACATGTACATGTACTATGATACTAGTGCATGCTTACCAGAAACACACGACACCAATCGTTGCATTATGTGATAAGAATGAGGAATAACAATTGAAGCCCTGGAGATAATGGATACTTATGTGTGCATAAATTATACATTTATACATTATTTCAGTACATAAGTTAAATAAATGACGTCGACGCTTGTGCTGATGTTATCCGAAATTCACAAGATTAATTTAGGTTTTTTTTACTAATTTTCACGCGGTACAAATAATAGTGGCCAATAAAGTGTGGAAACACGAGATTGCATGGAAGTTACGCACAGAATTTGTGTCTAAAAACGTTGCGTCAAAAAAGCCGTCAACGTTGACTTTTGCGTAATAACAATGCCGACGTCTTTCAGTTCTTAGCATTCTGGAGTTAATCGAATATACACAGAGGGGTCATTTGAAGATTAGCAATATGGAAACACCTTGTGATTAACCTTGTATATGTAATGTTTGTGGATCTGCATTCAAAACTAAAAGCTACCTATCTGGGCATATGAGGATACATTATGGCGTCAAACCGTTTGAGTGTGGTATATGTGGATCTGTATTCCCTAAACGTGGTAATCTGGAAACCCACATGAATGTACATACTAGTGAAAAACCATACAAGTGTGATATTTGTGGAGCTGCATTCGGTGATAGAAGTACTCTAAGTGGACATAAGAGGGTCCATACTGGCGAAAGACGATTTAAGTGTGATGTTTGCAATTCTCGCTTTACATCCGGTAGCAGTCTTGTAAATCACAAACGAACACATACTGGTGAAAAACCATTTGCATGCGGTATTTGTGGAACTGCATTCATACATAAACATAATCTGCAAACACATATGAAAAGACATACGGGTGAAAACGTTTCAAATGTGAAGTTTGTGGAATTGCATTCGAAATTAAAAGTAATCTAAATGCACATATGAAAATACATACTGGTGAAAAGGCATATAAATGTGAGGTTTGTGGATCTGCATTCACTCAGAGTTATCAATTAACGGCCCAGAGAAAAATACATACTGGTGAAAAACCATTTAAGTGTAATGTTTGTGGACATGCATGCAACAGTAACAGTAATCTTAAGGTTCATATGAGAACACATGCTGGTGAAAAACGATTTAAATGCGATGTCTGTGAAGCCCAATTTACTACCAACGACAACCTTAACAGTCACAAAAGAAAACACAGTGGTGAAAAACCGTTCAAATGTGGTATCTGTGAATCTGCATTCACAACAAAAAGAACTCTGAACCATCACATATCAAAACACACTGGTGAAAAACCATTTAAGTGTGATATCTGTGGATCTGCATTCGTACGGAGTGATGGCTTGAAAGGTCACATTACAAGAAAACCTACTGATTCAAAAGTCGAACCTTCTGAATGTGATATTTGTGGATCCAAATTCTCCAGTAAAAATGGTCTTATTGTGCACATGAGAACACACACAGGTGAAAAACCGTTTGAATGTGGCATTTGTGGATTGACATTCCCACAGAGTGGTGGCTTGAAGGCTCACAGGGCGACGCATACTCGTGAAAAACCATTTAAATGTGATATTTGTGGGTCTGCTTTTGCGCGGAATGGTTACATGAAGGTGCACATGAAAACGCATATTGGTGACAAAAAAGTGTAACGTAGTGTTTCTGGATATGTCCAGAGTGTTAAAAAAGTTTGTTCTCAAAATTTAAATTTATAAAAGTTTCATTTAAGTTTTGTACTGCAACGACATTTACTTACTGTAATAGCTTTATCTAATGTCAGAGAAATTAGAACAAAGATAGAACCCTCTGAATTTCAAACTTAAATTGTACAGTCTTCTTAGGGCAGAAAAACAAAATATTGAAACTCAAACATTGAGAACGAACTTTCTTCACACCCTTTACATGTTTCTACTGTACATATTGACCACTTGAAGGGCGTCAAAGTAATAGAGGGTCCAGCATGGGTTATTGTCCAGAGATCAACAATTCTTAAACGAGTCTGGAAAACATAGGTCATATAGCGAGCCTTTGAATGTGATATTACAAACTTGAAATGCACAGCAGATACACACACTGTATACAGATACGTGTATAAGCATTGGAATGATGTACATATTGTTCATCTGAAGAACTTATCTTGTTTTGAATTTGATTATTTGTATGTTAAGTTGTTTACTATTCTAATTAAATATCAATACGCCACCGTTCTTGTGTACATTTCGAGGAATAAGTACTCTTCATTTTTCATTTTTTTGTTCATATAACAGATAATACTAATAATAATAAGTAGCGTGAACTTGGCACGTACATCTGTAGTCTGCACTCAGATCTGCAAATGAACTATTTTGCAGACCTAGGTCTGCAGTCTGCACTCAGGTCTGCAAAGTAGTATTTTCCAGACCTAGGTCTGCAGTCTGCACTCAGGTCTGCAAATGAAGTATTTTGAACATTGAACATTCAAATTTTTTGAATGTTGTTATGAGAAGCAACATTGAACATTCGATTTTTTTTAATGTTGTTATGAAAAACAACATTGAACATTCGATTGTTTTGAATGTTGCAAGTTATGAAAAGCAACATTCAACATTCAAATTTTTTCAATGTTGTTATGAGATGCAACATTGATCATTCGTAAATATTTCTATATTTGAAGTTAAAAAAGCAATTGATGATGCTAAACATGGTAAGGCATGTGGTGTTGATGGCATTCCGAATGAAGTTTTGCAAAATGACACTTCAGTTTTATTTTACACACATTGTTTAATGCTTGTTTCATTAGCGGTCATGTACCATCAGTTTGGTGAAAGTCGATCATAAACCCGATCCCTAAATCATCTACTACTGATCCGAGAGACCCTCTTGCTTATAGAGGCATTTCACTGACCTCATCTATGTACAACATTTATTGTAACATACTTAAATGGTAGTTTCTCCAAAATGCGTGCGGTCAATAATTTTACATCCAAAAATTACGACCCTAGGTAAAACGCAGACGCATATTGCAGACAATATATATAAAGAGGGAAAACGCAGACAACATACACAAAGAAGGATTGCAGACAACAAAGACATAGAGTGATCATTGGAGTATGAAGGATTATAAGGGTATACTCTTGCAATTATAAGGGTATACTCTTACAAGGTGCGAATGGAGGTATTGTTGATCAATAATGACCTGGGGCAATTAATTAAGTGTTTGTCACAAATCAAATAAAAAAATAATTACTTGTTCAGATTTATACATGATTATCTTTCAAATGATTGTTAATTAAATGAATTAGACTTTCAGTTCAGTTTCAGTTTATTTCATTATGCATATTTACTCTTAAATGTATAGTGTCTGCATATTTACTCTATATGTAAAGTGTCTGCATTATTACTCTATATCTATAGTGTCTGCAATTTTACTTACTTCTTTATCTATAATGTCCTAATAGATTTAGAGGGAAAACGCAGACAACATACACTAGTGATCACTCTTTGTGTATGTTGTCTGCGTTTTCCCTCTATATCTATATAGTCTGCATTCGATACATTCTTAACACACCAGTGATCATTCTTTGTGTATGTTGTCTGCGTTTTCCCTCTAAATCTATTAGGACATTATAGATAAAGAAGTAAGTAAAATTGCAGACACTATAGATATAGAGTAATAATGCAGACACTATACATATAGAGTAAATATGCAGACACTATACATTTAAGAGTAAATATGCATACACTATAGATATAGAGTAGAATTGCAGACAATATAGATATAAAGTAAATACGCAGACATCATACACATAGATTAATATGCAGACACTATACACATGGAGTAAACGCAGGCAATATAGAAATAGAGTAAATACGCAGATAGTATACTTATTGAGTAAAAATGCAGACAGTACACTTATAGGGTAAAAATGCAAACACTATACACATAGAGTAAATACGCAGACATTATACATATATAGTAATTACGCAGACACTATACAGATAGCGTAAACACATGTCTACACCATAAATATAGAGTAAAAATGCAAACTATATACATATAGAGTAATAATATGTGTAAGTATATAGCTTATTCAAAGCATTTTTCTCATCATATTGGCATACATACGCACATATAGCTTCGTCCTGCAGAAATAATTAATTGTTCAATTGTCAATAGCATAAAAAAGTATAGGTAAAATGGTTATCAAATTACATTAAAAAAAATATTATATAAAAATGTATAACCTCCATTATATAATATTCATTAATTTATTTATTTGATAATGTGTTTATATCAATTCAATCTTGAATTAAGTCTAATTCATTTAATTAACAATCATTTGAAAGATAATCATGTATAAATCTGAACAAGTAATTATTTTTTTATTTGATTTGTGACAAACACTTAATTAATTGCCCCAAAATACTACATTTGCAGACCTAAGTGCAGACTGCAGACCTAGGTCTGCAAAATAGTTAATTTGCAGACCTGTGTGCAGACTGCAGACCCGGGTCTGCAAAATACTACATTTGCAGACCTGAGTGCAGACTGCAGACCTAGGTCTGCAAAATACTTCATTTGCAGACCTGAGTGCAGACTGCAGACCTGGGTCTGCAAAATATTTCATTTGCAGACCTGAGTGCAGACTGCAGACCTGGGTCTGCAAAATACTACATTTGCAGATCTGAGTGCAGACTGCAGACCTAGGTCTTGCAGCATCGTACAACAACAACAACAACAAAACAACAACAACACTTGGCGTCATGAATATCCATATATACATGTATTAATTATCACAATTCTTTCAACGACGGTCATACAACAGTGTACACAAGGCGTGTGCTTTCTTCTTAACGACCACTTTTATAATAAAACAACATCAACTCAAAAAATAGTTTCAAAACTATTAAATATAGAGAATATAAGATTCGCTTAAGAAATAATAACCCGCAGATAATTTGTCATCTTTTACGCTAAAACGGCCGTCACGAAATGATAATGAAAAATCGGACAGGGAAAGCAGTTCCAAAATCCTCGCGTCAGTAATAAGATGTCTCGAAATGAAGACCACCTCAATTAAGTTGAGAATATACAATTTCAACGTCAACGTTTTTTCTGTGCATTTAAGATCAGTACCATCAATGCCACCTGAATAAGAATTCCAGTTTTCAAGTTTGATTTTAATGTTTTCACTGTTCATTTAACATCAGTACCACCACCGCTAGCTGAATATAATTTCTAGTTTTTAAGTGTTCCAATGTTGGCTCGAGATCGACTGGATGTTTTACTGGATATAGCTGGCTTAGAGTATGAAGGTCGTAAGTACTAAAACGCTATTTTTTTTAGAAAACAAGAATAAACTGTCTGAAAACTACAATTTACTTATGGCAAAAACAAGCTTTTTAGTCCCCTACCGGTTTTTGACCGGATGGGACTATAGGTTTGCCCTCCGTACGTCCGTCCGTCCGTCAAACAATCTGGATCCTGACATAACTCAAACAGTTTCCAAGCTAGATTTATGAAACTTGATATGTGGATAGGGGGCAATAAGGGGATTATGCACGTCTAAAATATTTTGATTCTGACAAAAATTGATGTTGCTATGGCAACAGAAACATTGAAAATGGCCTCAAACCGGCGGGGACCTCTGTATTGCTTGCAGTTCAACTTCAGTTTGGTCAACATGACCTGTTCCGAAAATAGTCTCATGAGTAGTACCATGTGATGCAGATTTCAAATATGCCTGAGTCTTATAAGACTATCAAGAAAAACATATCTATGTTCTTACAGAAAAGTTTCGAAATAAGACGCAAAACAATCATGTATGCTTTTAATTAGTACTGTAGTAAATTTCACTTAATAACTCTCTCTCACTTTGTATATATGTATATGTGTGCATTGAATAACTACAGTAGGAGTGTATTTACCATACATTTAAACCGATTATTGTGTATGCTAAAGTTAAAATTTACAAATTGATTATATTGTTTCTTATTATATGAATATATTTGATACGATTAGAACTGAATATGCTAATAATGTCACCATTAACCATTGTAAAATATGTGAAATTGTATATACTTGTAGAATGATAGGCATATTTGCCTTTTTCTTGAAAAAACTATTACCATATCATGTCGAAAGTAGCACAAGTTTACAACCTTCTCATTCTAAGCCAGCGATATGAAGACCATTCACTAATATTTGCAACAACAGAAATTTGGACCACACCCACCAGTACCATTGCAGGAGAAATATCTGTACATCATCAGACCCCGTTCTCCTTCATTCTGTGACAGATCTGGACTCACCACTTGATTAGGTTGGTAAACATGCAACTCGTCAAAACAGGTTGTTCTGTAAAATATAAAATGTACACACAAACAGTATAATTCTGGGCATAGACCTTAATATACACGGATTGGACACTCAAATGAAAACGGAGAGAAATTGCAAAATAGCATGCAGCAGATTCTGTTATTTTGCTTAAACACTTCTGTTTCTCATCCCTTTTTAATGTCCAACATCTCATTTTGAAAAGCTATGTTTCTTCTACTGCATGATGTATTTTTTTCTACTATTCTACTCTTTTTTTTTTTGAAAGTGTCGAATTGGGCATGTTCTTATAAAATTGGAATTTCCATTAAAATGAGAGCAAGTCTGGCTCTTTGCTAACACCTGTTTTATTCCTTGGCTGATTTCAATAAATGAGGTATCATTTTGAAGCTGAATAATAAATATATTGCATAAACTTATTAGTGTTTGCCTATTAACATTAAAACACGAGATATTAGGTACTATTAAGAACAAATGAGATTTGGCGATATTTCAGAAGATTGCCACGAGATATTGTGAGATTTGGTAAATTTTTCCAATCTTTGTTTAAATATGTCTTTGTTCTGGTATGTATTTATTCTTTGCTTTAAAACTTCATGGTTTTTGAAGTATTTGGCAACGAAAACACAATCGTAAAAGCTCGATCATTTCCGTTATCTCCGGTAAATATTGCAATGCATAAAGACCGAGGTGGTCAGAATGAACGTAAATCATCACTGCATCAGTCATCTAGGCACAACTTTTAATGAACACTTGCTGCTGCTAAGTCAAAATGATTCCATCGTGATATTTCGCTGATTTCCGAATCCATTGACACAGCATAATTATGAAAGTTCCGCTAATAAATGAGTATTTCGAAAGCAATTAGCATACATAATTATACATGTACATGCATTTGCATTTGCAATTGTAAAGAGCGAAAGTACTGAATAGAACAAAACAAGGTCGGTGGTAAGACATATGTGCTATTAAGACCATCCTTTTCATAGTTTTTGACAGTTCAACATATTATTAACGGATAGAGGTGCGCAAGTTAAGCATAAATCTAGAGATAAATCTTACTTCTGGTTTCTGCAAATCTGATCACAACTCGCAGCGTGTCCAGAGTAACAATTCCTTCTAATGGCCAAAACATGAGCGGGTGTTTTCAAAGCTCCCACGCATGCGCTCTGGGCAAGTTCGTCAAAGAAATTGTAGACATAATGATATTGGGTATTGGTAGAGTTCTTATTTGGTGACACACAGCCTAGAAATATAAATCCGTACATACTTTTCCACTAGAAGCATTTTATTTATTTGTCATACTAAGTAGAACCAATTATAGGCTATTTTAAAACACTCTTCTGACTATATTATAACGCTCGTCGTTTTCACATGGAGGAGTCTCGAGACCACCCAATTTAAGTTAATGGATCAGACAAGACGCCTTACCAATGGATATAATTCTTGGCATACGTTAGGAAAATTGCACATGTTATAGCGACAGGTACGTGGCTCATGCAGAATGCCGGGAAGACTTTTTCTATTCTGCTTAGACCGATTGAACTGTCAATCATGCATGTAATAAAGATACACATTTAAAATACATAATCCTTCCAAACTTGTTGACTCTGATTAATTTTATAGAAGTTTTATCCTCCGATCTAGAATGAGCTCGTCTGTTTATACATACTAGTATTAGATAATCCATGTTCCATGTAGGGGGCTCGGTATATCAGAAGATCGATATATAGCTGATATTAGGAAATTACATCGAGTACCTTGTTGCCTAGACACCTAGGAATTTGGGCAACCCTGAACTTGAGAAATTCTATACTTTTACCTACCCATATATAAATCTAGTATAGATAACGCTATAAACTGCAATACGATAACGAATCCAATTAAATTCACAAGTTTTGACTACGTGTTTAGGGGCATGCAAAACGATAATAATAAATCGACATCGAAAGCAGCACTAATGCCTGAGAGGACTAAAACGAACAGGTGGACGGAATGGAACAGTGACAAAAACACGACACCCAGACAGTCTGCCGCATCAAAATATGCATGTTTGTTTGAAGGATTCTAATTAATTTGTTTTGTATGACACAATCAAGTTCTCTCGCTCTAAAGTTAATGTTACCATAAATTTAAAATGGCTACCTGCTTATAGACATGCACAATGTACTTGCTTACCGTACAATTCGATGGCATTACAAGGACGCTTGTCGGACTCGCTAGAATCACCCAGACATTGGACTCCCTGTACATCAGGATCGACGAGGTTACATTTCCTGGTACGTGTCCTCGTTTGTTCGTGTGTTTTGTGTCCATCCGTAGTGCATTGTCCAGAACATTGTGTCCATGCACTCCAAGCAGACCACTTAGACCAGTGCAGTTCTGTAATAAATACCACGTGACTAGGAGTATACATCATAAGGCCATACCAAATCGCTCTTTCATTTAGCGTGCACCCTATGTTTGAAAACCTATCTTGCTAGCCGGAGAGAAAAGACGAAGCCCACGAAAAAACAAGTCATACCAACTTCTATACTTATCATTATATGACTAACAAATATGGCTTTCATGGAGTGTCAATCATAATAACTTACTGAAATAACAGGAAACTAGTATTGAGCTTAAATTTAGAGTCAATATTTAATATTACTCATATATAGTATTTACAAATCCTATTGAATCAGAGCGATGGATATGCTAAAATAATAAACATTTATAACTAAAAAACACGTTGTTTTTTTCCTTCTCAAGACACCCAAACCTATCAGTCCGCGGACGCTAAACCAAGAAGCGATTAGGTATGGCCTTATACGTTATGCAGTTGACATGCCACATTGTAGATGAGGAAATGTGGTCTCCGTAGCTCAATGGTTAGCGCGCTTGCCGTCTAATCTGGCGACACGGGTTCAAATCCGGGTGGAGACACACATACGCGTATATGCCTGCCATATTTCAGCAGAAAGCTGTCTGGCCAACAACTTCATAAAGGCTATGCTCGGCACTTTAAAAAATGTTCGTTTCAATTTTACAGTCAAAATAACACACAACCACGGATGGTATGTCACAGTTGGTACTGACTACTGACTGCCACCTGGGTCATCTGGGTTTGGTTCTCAGCTTTGGCAAGCTATGTTCTACCGTGACAATGGCTATACAGTATTGTCCTTCATACGCAAAGAACGAAGTTGCCAGTGGCTTGCGAAAAAAGTTATTGGTAACTTTGGTTGGTAATAAAGAAAATGAGTTTTAAATAAATTATGCTGCGTGAAAAGAGAGCAAAAAACAAATAAGAATGTTTCATTCGTTTGTTCAACTTAAGTAGTATATAAGAACGAACAATGAGCATAATCAAGATAGAATATTAAAATCGTCATGGTTACCGCAGAATTCAGTGGAGCATTGCTGCACAGTGAGCAACTCTTGACGTAATACTGTAACCTCTGACTCGATACTCGCTAGCCGCTCCTCCTGTAATCAAGCATGTAAATCGCTTTATCGGACCTTAAAACAATTTAGAATATAACCTACATTATGAGCCAATGAAAACGCCACATTTTCGCGGTTAAATGAAAATTTAATCATTAAAATTTTCTCTTAACAGACTTGACGTCATGCGTTGGCGCTAATTTCTATCGGCCAATCAGAATGCAGAATGTTATATTCTAAGTTAGTTAGAACATATTAAGTAAATTTTAATGACTAAAAAGGACTCGCTTCGCTTCGCTCGCTCCGCTCTTTTTAATCATTAAAATTAACTTAATATGTTCTAACTATAACTAAATATGAGCCAGTCTCCAGGAAAACCTGCTATTTTGACAAAAATATTGATTTTGAGATTGTCTATAGGTATAAAGAATAATGTTAATGAAGCAAAATGCAAAGTAAATTTTGTTAATATCTTGAGTTTTAAGGAAGTTACAGCTGTTTTTGTAGAGTCCCTATTCCGAGTGTTTTGTGTGACGTCACAAACGTCATTCAAACGTTATTCGACGTTACTGTAAGAAGTAATTCATGATTAGACCATTTAATCAATTCTTGACATAAACTGTTCAGAATAGTATCACGTTTTAGAAAATATTTTAATTTTCAAAATATCTATCAAAATTGAAATTGTTTGCATTCAATGAAAGGCTACTACTCTATTAAACAATTAACTCCTCGCTTTTCTCAATCGGAATACTTTTCCGAAATTGATCACCATAGCAACAAAGTAAATGATATCGACATAATTCATGGAAAAAATTAAAGCTAAGGTATAATACTATAATTATGGGCGAATTACTTATAATAGAATCATTTAATAGATATGTATTTTTTCTTATTTTAGAGCTTTTTCAAAACCTTGTTACATATGAGCAATTACATAATGTCAAAATAGCAGGTTTTCCTGGAGACTGGCTCATATATGTTTATAACACGGCATGTATGTTGCACCCATCTCTGTGCAAAATGAGATAACGGACCTCCTCCCTGAGCTGGCATGGGACATTCTTTGAGCAAAACGATGGGTATTCACTTTTCAATTGGTGATTGCTCATAGGTCAGAAAACCAAGTTTTTGTCCAAAACACACGTTTGTGCACTAAAATATATAGAACGCGAGTTGACACGCGGATGCTCCGATGCCTTTTAATGTCTCATTTGTGTTATTAGTTGACTAGTTCAAACTAAGATGGAGTTTAGGCCGCGGGTACTTGCTCAGATAAACATGTAGTTTTTGGATAAAAATTTGGTTTTCTGACCTCTCTGCAAGACTTTACATGTACGACTAAAGATATCGCGTAATCCTGTAATCCCATCATATTAATATGGTAGAATCATTCCTTTTCTTGAGCACTCAAATTGTGTCATTTTTGAAAGATGAAAACTTTATTGGTTCGCGTGTTTTTGTGGTTTACCACGGAAATGTGATTTTTTAATAGAAAGCGTCCACGAAATTAACGAAAATTACTCCCCTACAAATCACGATAACTTTATAGTACTAATGTTATCCTAAGATGTCTAAAGGTTGTTTGTGCAGTAAAGTTGAGTTCATTACGGCATCACTTCAAAACCGCTCCATGTAGTGATGAAAAGAATACGCATTAATGGAAGGAAATTTAAATTGTAAAAGTATTTTTTTGCAATTATGAGAAATTATGTGTCTCGGGACATATTAGTTTTCCTTAGGTCTATTATAATTACAAATGCACGTATTACAATAATTAAAATGTACATCTAGTTGTGAATTACATGCATACATATATAATTATATATTTTTATATACATTTGTGTATTATATTTACCAGTGTCAGTCCGTTGTTATCCGCGAGGAATCCATGATTTACGCTGATTAAACATATCAGAACAAAACAAAACATGACCGACTCCATTGTTGTATACTCCAGTGCTTCTATGATCGTTTCAGTTGAAACTATGATATATATTATCTTTTATCATTTTCATAAATCCTACTGAAACATGATAAAGTGATTGGTTTTGTCAGTGTCTAGCCACGGAGGAATTTTAAATTCAATAAGTCATAGAATTGGATCGAAACTATAGGATATGTACAACTTTTATACCTACAGGTATATTTTGGGCTCAAACCTTTCCTCTATAGATCATCAATTCATATCCTATCACATGTCCATTAATAATGTGTTTTTCAGACTTGGGGTAATTGAATACAGTAATTGTAATCACCTGTAATTAATTACTTAACTACAAGTAATCAGATGTATTTGATTACTACTGCAAATCTGATTACATGTAATGTAATGTAATGTAATCGATTACAAGGCCAGTAATCATAAAAAATTACTATTACTTGCTAAATTACTCAAATATAAATCATATTAGAGTCAAATTGAATCAATTTAGTTTCCAATTTAATAACTCTGATTTGAAGTAAACTTGTGGAGGACCATTTATCTATTGTTTCACCTAACCGGTTCACTGTAAAGGTGTAGACTATTGTTGACTAAAACATGACACTTTGAAACACCATTCATACTGACATTAATTGTTTGCTAACAAAACTTCCTAGATATTTTTAAAAGAAATTTTCTTAGACAAAAAAAATTCACTAAGAAATAAAATAATCTAAAATATTTTCTTAGATAAATCTAACTGTTTCCATATCAAAATACAATGACAAAAAATTAATAGGGATACATGTCATGTATGTGGAAAATGGTTATGCTTTGTAATTTATGTGTAACATATAAATGTTTCCAAGGTCCGATCGAATCAACCTCCCGAAACGTCTCAGTTTGAGAAAATCTCATCTTCAATATTGTCATGTGACTTTGAGTTAATTTCAATGGGATTCCTGACTGGGCTCAAAATTAGTTGCACAATCGGACACAAGTTATTTTCAGTTTATAATAGTAAAATTTCAAGATCTTAAACTGCAGATTTGTCATAAACAAAGACTCTGATTTGAGCAAAATCTCACTTTGAGATGAGAATTGTACCTGAGATGCTTCGGGAGATCGGGGTCAGTTATCACAACTGTAAATAAATTTAGTATTAAGAACTGCATTCAAAAATATTTAGCATTAAGAATTGCCTACATATAAATTTAGCATTAAGAATTGCCTACAAATAAATCGAGGGTAAAGAATCGCCTAAAATTATGTTTGGCAATTTTTTATTGAAAGTAATTGTAATGTAATCAATTACTTGATTACATGTAATGTAATGTAATAAATTACTACATGAGAAATCATGAGTAATCCAAAGTAATTGTAATCAGAAAATTTGAAAGTAACTGTAACGTAATCAATTACTGGTCTATGTAATCAGCCCAAAGCCTGGTGTTTTCCAATAGGGGAGATCAACTACGTAGGCCTATGTTGTATTCATATGCAATTACCCACCGGCAATCTATTGGATGAATGAACAATATAAACCTGCCATTCACCTATAGCTAGCTGGTGGGCACATTTGCATATGTACATAACAAACATGATCTATCCTGTAGTAATTAAGTATATGTACGAGGGGAGACAATTCAATTATAGAAATTAACTTAAAGAAGATTATATTAAGTCAGACGGGGAAGGCAGCACTCAACTTAACCAGCCGAGCACAGAAAACATTAAAACCACGCATGTTAATCACAACTGAACCACCCGAGAACAGGAAACACAGGAAACATTAAACACATTCAAGGTACAATGCCCAACTAAACAAGCAAACAGCCGCCCAGATACACTATCAAGGGATGTCACTCTTGACATTTGTCCCGAAATGTTGTAGCCTGATAAAAAGTGTACATATTATTGAGTCAATCTCTTGTTAGAATTGTAAGGAGAAAATGGAGACCCGCTTACAGTATTTCTGGTATCTATGTCATGTGTTTTTTGTCAGTATAGCCAAATCTCACATGAAACAGAACATTTCTTATGATCCGATCGAGTGCCGCAACCCTCCGCCTCCCGTTACTATGATACACAAATGTACACTCAAGAGTAAATCACACTTCTAGCGCAACCGTATCGTGATTTAGGCCATATTGGGTGTTCCATTTCCATTTGACTTGGACGTAGGGGATATCAAATTAGCACTGTGTTTATCTGAACAGACAATGACACGGAAACAACGTTATGACGTCAACGGGTGACACTGAATTGAGGCGCGTTACAGAATGTTGCGTGGGAATATGAAAAAACACTGACTGAAACAAATGAAAAGATAAAAACGTGCGATAATTTAAAACGTATAGTCCGGCAGTTACCAACAAACTACACAGACGATTCAAAGTGCACAGAAGATCGACTGAAGTCAACAATAGAGAAAGGTTGCCATCGACAGTGATTCCGTGTGTACGTGAAAAGTGCGAGGAATCATCCGAAAAGACAGATGAAAAACCATTAGACTGATAGTCAGCGAGCTCCAGAAATCTCCTTTAACTATGTATGGGTTCTGTACGAAAGAGCCAGGTATGCCGAAAATCAGACATTCGTAGCCTTGTGTTGTGACATCGTGGGGAAAGTGCTCCATACAGTGGACCTACATTGCGTTTAACGTTATGTGACGTTGTTTAGTTTTCTGGTGTGCGGCGTCTATGCAAAGTGACTGTTTAGGAATCGTCGTAACTATGTAACTGTTTGATGTTTTTTTCTAATTGTTATAAGAGAGTTTGATAATGCATAGAAGATTGTGATGGTATTATTTATTATTCCTTATCAGCAAAACAAATCGATTCACAACAAAATTATACGAACTTCCCGATAAACCCTTGTATTTGTCTTGAACAATACGCATTTACAAATATTTTAATCACTTTATTGTCAAAAACTAGAAGTACACATTTCAAAAACAAGAGTATATATGTATAACGAAGTTGATATATTAAACAAGTGGGTCCTATATGGTCGTAAATCTCTCACCTTAGAACATTACCATTTTGGCAAACTAGAACGATGTTTTCTGATTTGACATGAACCAGTATTCACAAGCTTCATAGATATTTCAAAGAGAATGTTTTTAAGAAATACACTGCTTAGTAATAATTAATTCTTCTAGCATTTATAGTATAGTATATATACAGACTGGCTTCTGACTTAAGGTAACAGACTTGTAAATTAATCATTTAGACGGACATCTGACTTGTAGAAACCGGTCAGTCCAACACTCATGCATGTATGGCAAAATTCGGACAGGAAAACTTCGAAGTTTCAAAAATAGGCTAACAAGGTGACTTACTAAGTGTTCACAGACATATTATGGATAGCGACCGAATAAAACAGAAACATATATATAGATTTTTCACAATAGAGCACTTTGTACTCAAATGAGCTTAACGTTAAACAACAACAAGAGGGCCCAAAGGGCCCTAGGTCGCTCACCTGTTATAGCAGTACATGCAAGACCTGTGATTTGTGACCCTGATGCAATATCGCACTTGACCTATATTTTGTTGAGATGATCACTCTGACCAAGTTTCATAAGGATTAGGCCAAAATTGTGACCTCTAGTGACTATACAAGGTTTTTCTATGATTTGACCTTGTGACCTAGTTTTTGACCCCGGATGACCCAATATCGAATTTGATCTAAATTTTGTTTAGATGATCATTGTGGCCAAGTTTCATAAAGATTTAGTCAAAATTGTGACCTTTAGTGTATACACAAGGTTTTTCTATGATTTGACCTTGTGACCTAGTTTTTGACCCTGGATGACCCAATATCGAACTTGACCTAAATTTTGTTGAGATGATCATTGTGACCAAGTTTCATAAAGATTAGGTCAAAATTGTGACCTCTAGTGACTACACAAGGTTTTTCTATGATTTGACCTTGTAACCTAGTTTTTGACCCCGGATGACCCAATATCGAACTTGACCTAGATTTTGTTGAGATGATCATTGTGACCAAGTTTCATAAAGATTAAGACAAAATTGTGACCTCTAGTGTCTACATAAGGTTTTTCTATGATTTGACCTTGTGACCTAGTTTTTGACCCCAGATGACCCAATATCGAACTTGACCTAGATTTTGTTGTGATGATCATTGTGACCAAGTTTCATAAAGATTAGGTCAAAATTGTGACCTCTAGTGACTACACAAGGTTTTTCTTTGATTTGACCTTGTGACCTAGTTTTTGACCCCGGATGACCCAATATCGAACTTGACCTAGATTTTGTTGAGATGGTCATTGTGACCAAGTTTCATAAAGATTAAGTCAAAATTGTGACCTCTAGTGACTACACAAGGTTTTTCTATAATTTGACCTTGTGACCTAGTTTTTGACCCCGGATGACCCAATATCGAACTTGACCTAGATTTTGTTGAGATGATCATTGTGACCAAGTTTCATAAAGATTAAGTCAAAATTGTGACCTCTAGTGTCTACACAAGCAAATTGTTGACGGACGGACGGACGACGGACGGACGACGGACGACGGACGACGGACGACGGACGAAGAGTGATCACAAAAGCTCACTCTGTCACTTTGTGACAGGTGAGCTAAAAACGCAAGTCAACAATGCTCATAAACAACACTTCCAATATCATACAATGTTACAACAGTAACTAAGCAAAGATATCAAAAGATACATAGATTGTATAATTATGCTTAAAATGCACAAAAATAATCAGAAGGTTTTAGTTATGGACAAAAACCAGCAAATGTATAAGGAAGATCACCTGTTCATAAGCAACGTCCCCCTGGCAGTCTACTGGATGAATAAACAATGAAAACCTGTCACTCACCAATGGTTAGCTGGTGAACACATTTGGATATGAATACCCCTGTATTACAAACATGATCTCTCCTCAGGGGTTCCATTTGACTCTAAAGTAGGGGTTTTGACCCTTGAAATTTTCAAAAAGCCACATTTTGGCCCTCAAGATTTTGGTTTAAAGGGTCATTTTCTCTTAAAATCATGGGTAAGAGGGGTGTTCGATATGTATTGTCACTTGGGTCACAAATAAGAAAATTCGTTGATATCTTTAAATATTTTTACATTTCTGGAACCATCAAGATTTCCGCAATATTTCGTGAAAAAAATCAATAAAATTTAATTACCGGAATGTTGTTTTTGTTGCCTTTTCAAAGGGCTAGTAATAGACACTGCGACTTTTTGCGAATAACTGCCGATTAAAACTTCCTTTCGGGAAATAATCTTATTCCACAACTATCATACCGTAAATAATCTAAATTCCTTTGATAAAAACGTAATTTGCTGTACTTGATTGCCATTTTGAACAAAATAAGAGCATTTCAAAGTCGCGAAAATAGGTGTCAAAATTAGTCAAAAAAGCATGCTATTTTTCATTGACAATTTTCGATTAGTTTTATTGATTGGAATTTGACATATCATACATGTATGTAAGCCATAGACCATCAACATTGATTTCTGGGAAGAATTTGCGATCAAAATACAATTGATATGAAGTTATTGGTGCGTGAAACAACAAGCATCATTTCGTATAAATAAGAGTGATCTCCCTTGTTATGACCGTCTTACTCGTAGACAACAAATAATTTCATTTTGATTTAAAGTTCTAATGGAAATATTAGGATCCAGTAATCGTATCGTATGCTGCAGTTTAACGAATACTGACATTTACTTTTCAGCTACTGCAAAGATGACACAAATTTAGCTTAAAATGAACATTAGGCCAGTGTACTCGAGCATACCCTCTTCTAAGTTCAATAAATTATTTGGTTGTCGACGAAAGGCTATGTAATTTCCTAGATATAGAATAGAAACATACAACTTTTAGACAGTAATCGTAGAATCCTTCTAAATAGTGTCATAGAAAAATGCAACCGACAGTGACAATACATATCGAACACCCCTCGTATTTTGCCTATAAATTGGTAATTTAGTAAAAAGTATCAAAATAACCCTCCAGATTCAGAAGCTAGTGGAACCCCTTCTCCTATACAACCTTGCAGGGTTTCGAACATTCTAGCCTTTAACCCTTTACTCAATGCACCCCGTATATAATTCTGTTAAGATATTTTAACAAGATTATATACAAATTTCATGTGCAGCTTTTGTGGTGACAAACATCAAGAATGATTTCCCTTATTAAAGTAACTTGTTAAGTCAATTTCTGTAAATTGAATTGTCTCCCCTTATATATAATTTGAAAATAATTTGAAAATAATTGATGATGGACATGAGATATTTATGGGCAAGCATTGACAAACAACATGTGTATCTGTGAAATAAATATTGTTCTGCAAGGACCAGCCTCTAAGATAATTCTGTTCATTCTCATATTGTTACACAAAGGTGATAAATGTCTTAGGATTATAAGTTATTACTGTTAAATCATCATTTTTCGAGGGAGTTGAATTTTCGTTCATTTCATTGTTAAACTCGACCCAAGATCTAATGCCCATGATTTATCAAACTCCCAAATACATAACATGGTTTTACCAAAAACTTCACGAAAATGGATTTTTAATAAAAAACAACAAAATCTAATACCCACAAAAATATGTGATTTTACAGTTTAGCACTTTTATGATGATTGTAAGACATGAAAGATTAACCTCATTACAACAAGAGATGTTTTATTACATGGCTGAATGCGTCACACTGCAGTGAAATGATCACTCATGTTCAATGTCATAGTTAGTGAGGTGTTGAGAGTGATGAATAATTATTAACTATAAGTTTTAGAAATTGTTTCACTATCAACCTGAATGTAATGATTATAATTCAAATCAAAAGTGTATAGTAAGTAAGTAAGTAAGTAAGTAAGTAAGTAAGTAACGACTTTATTTATAGTAGATAACATATTTGGTGTTATACCAATTTTGAATACTGGTAAGAAGAATGGCACATTCAAGCAAAAATATATAAATATAGATGACAACAAAAATAACAAGATATCATCCAAAGACGTAAATACAACTGGCAGTTATTCAAGTTTTTTGTAGGTTCAACATACAGTACAACCTCTCCCTAGTAGCGGCCCTCTTTACATAGAGCAACAACCTCTCTTTAACAACACCTTTAACATTTCTCTAAGTCAACATTTACTCTAAGTTTAACCTCTGTAGAGCAACAACCTCTAAACAATGGCCAATATTTGCAGCTCACAAAGGGTGTTGCTCTGGAACAGAGGTTGTAACAGTGTGGCAATACCACGTGACTAAATACTACAGTCCAAAGAAGAAAATTGTAAACAAAACCTCCACTTCGCGAAGGAAAATAGGCATAAGTATTTTATTTCTTCACCAATTTCTATGAAATATAGACCACGCTAAGGGAAAAAATATAAGGGTTCCGCCATATATAGTATATTTCTTCGTAGCTTGACCGTTTTTTCAATTACCCTGAGAAACCTTGGAAAAAAATTGTGTGAGAGCGGACTACAGTATCAA
This sequence comes from Spisula solida, assembly GCA_947247005.1. Taxonomy (NCBI): domain Eukaryota; kingdom Metazoa; phylum Mollusca; class Bivalvia; order Venerida; family Mactridae; genus Spisula; species Spisula solida. The sequence continues at coordinate 3,101,302 of OX365960.1, read as the reverse complement.
GCCTTTTCGTTTTCCTGGTATTATTTACTCCATGCGTGATTGAAGAGTCATGTTTACACCTTCCGGGAACACCGGAGGCAATTTCGCAACAAATAAAATACATATTATAACAATACATGGCACTTATATGACATTTTCTTTCAATTTGCAATTATGGCTACAGTTCCAAGAAAAAATATTCAGACTACAGTTCAAAGCTGTTTTCAGAATTTACCATAATACCAAGCAACGTTTTGCCCCTGATGCTATTTTTGTCAACAATACACACACTAAAATATTCTTTATTTGGTCAGGTTTTATTTTTTACGACACATTTTACATCATTTAAGAACGTAAACACGCACATGGGTAACAGAAGTTTAAAGTTTATACCTATAGTAATTGATAATAAGTTTGCGTACGGGTATTTTTTAGTAATTTCCATTAGTGCATTTGATGTTTGATCTAAATTATATATTGGACGGTGCCATCGATATTCACCAATGGTAGACACCATATGGCGGATATAGCCCCCTATACTTCGCACGAAAACGAAAATAAAAGTGGATGTCGATTTCACACGACTCTAAGTTTTTAATCACATTTTTGTAAATATTCATGTGATTCACTTGAAGTGAACAAATTTAAGCAGCGGAATGTTTATTTTAAAACACCAATGTTGTAATTTGCTCTGACGTTTCGTATACTATACTTTCCTTTTATTTCAGCTCAAGTATGCACTTCCCAGGACTCTGTTCCGATTTAAACTTATATCTTCCATGGTCTCGCAAGCAAACACCAACTAACAAGCAATCGACTGAAGGAAAACATTGCATTGTGTACGGGATCTAATCATTATGAAACTTTCCATTAACAAGATCTATTTTTCTGTTGCACCGAGGATAGCAGTCCTGTACTGGTGTTGGATTCCTCATTTTGACTCCGTAGTACGTGGTTTGAATCTAAAACAAGAGGGCCCTATGGCACTAGGTCGCTCACCTGTCGTAGCAGTACACCCAAGCCATGTGATTTGACCTTGTGACCTAGTTCTTAGCCCCAGATGACCCGATATAACACTTTAACTAGATTTTGTTGTGATGATCATTGTGATCAAGTTTCATAAGGATTAGGCTAAAATGGTGACCTCTCGTGAATTAACACAAGGGTTTTCTATTATTTGACCTAGTGACCTAGTTTTGATTTCAGATGACCCAATCATAAATTGACTTCGATTTTATTAAGATGATCATTGCGACAAAGTTTCAAAATGATTAGGTCAAAATTGTGATCTCAAGTGACTATACAAGGTTTTTCTATGATTTGATATTGTGACCTAGTTTTTGATCCCGGATGACCAAATATATATCTTGACTTAGATTTGGTTGAGATGATCATTATGACCAAGTTTCATAAAGATTAGGTCAACATTGTGACTTCTAGTGCCTACAAAAGGTTTTTCTATGATTTGACCTTGTGACCTAGTTTTTTATCCCGGATGACCCAATATCGAAATTGACCTAGATTTTGTTGTGATGATCAATGTGACCACGTTGGATAAAGATTAGGTCAAAAGTGTGACCTCTAGTGTCTACACAAGCAAATTGTTGACGGACGGACGGACGGACGAACGACGGACGGACGACGAGTCATCACAAAGCTAACTCTGTCACTCTGTGACATGTGAGCTAAAAATAGGAAGGCACGTGATTTAAGTACGTAGTATTGCCTTCGTAACCAAAATATTGTTATTGCTAAATTGTTCAATTCTGTCTTATTTGGTACGAAATAATTGGGGACGTGTTATAAGCTATTTTAACCTCAGTCTACGGGCGCTTAAATTGCATGCTGAAACAAATTATGCACACCTTTTTATTCCTTTAATTATACCCCCCGCACAACGAGTTGTAAGGGGGGGGGGGGTATACTGGATTCAGCTTGTCTGTCTATCTGTCTGTCCGTCCGTCCGTAGACGCATTCTTGTGGACGTAACTCCTCCTACAGTCTTTGCAGCATTTGATTCAAACTTTAACAGATGAACAACCTCAACATGTAGATGTGCATAAAGGAAAGAATTTGCGCTGTGACTATTTTTGACAGAATTATGGCCCTTTGTACGTTTATGCACTATACAATATATAGTGAACAGGTCTTGTGGACGCAACTCCTCCTACAGTTTTTGCAGCATTTGCTTCAAACTTTTACAGATGAACAACCTCAACATGTAGATGTGCTTAAAGGAAAGAATTTGCGCTGCGACGATTTTTGACAGAATTATGGCCCTTTGTACTTTTATGCACTATACAATATATAGTGAACAGTTCTTGTGGACGCAACTCCTCCTACAGTTTTTGCAGCATTTGCTTCAAACTTTAATTAGGCAATATGGTCAGATAAGTCTGATCCTGCAGCAAATGAGACATAGTCACATTGGCGTATCCATGACCTTGATATGTAGGCACTTATAAATTATGAAAACCAAGACTTTCAAGCACAGACAAACTGACCTGACGCTCAACAATGATGTATTGTTATAAATACGGACTATATCTCATATCCGCTGTACGGTGTCTACCAGTGATGAAAATCGATGGCACCGTGCAATATATAATTTAGATCAAACATCAAATGCGCGTATTGAAATTACTCAAAATTACCCATACGCAAGCTTATTATCAATTACTAGATCTACATGCATATATTGTAAACTACTGTTACCAATGTGCGTGTTTGTGTTTTTAAATTCGGTATAATATGTTGTTACAAATAACACCTGACCAAATACAGAATATTGTAGTGTGTGTAATGTTGCCAAAAATAGCATCAGGGGCGACACGTTGCTTGGTTTTATTGTAGATTCTGAAAACAGCTTTGAACTGTAGTCTGAATATTTTTTCTTGGAACTGTAGTCATAATTGCAAATTAAAAGAAAATTCATATTTGTGACATGCATTGTTATAATATGTATTTTATTTGTTGCAAAATTGCCTCCGGTGTTTCCGGAAGGTGTAAACATGACTCTTCAATCACGCATGGAGTAGATAATACCAGGAACACGAAAAGGCTTGATACTGTAGTCCGCTCTCACACAAATTTTTTCCAAGGATTCTCAGGGTAATTGAAAAAACGGTCAAGCTACGGAGAAATAAACTATATATGGCGGAACCCTTATATTTTTTCCCTTAGCGTGGTCTATATTTCATAGAAATTGGTGAAGAAATAAAATACTTATGCCTATTTTCCTTCGCGAAGTGGAGGTTTTGTTTACAATTTTCTTCTTTGGACTGTAGTATTTAGTCACGTGGTATTGCCACACTGTGTAAAGTATTTACATAAGTAGGACAATGGCATTCTGACAGTTCAGCAACCTTCTTTTTGTGTCAAATCACAATAGTATGTGTCTTTCAAGTATGACATTCATCAGTAACATGGCATGTTGGTGCACTTGCAAAATATGATATTCTCATAATGGTTCAGTGATTTTTTTTGCCTCTTTGGGAAAGGGTCCGTTCAGATGGGGAATTTTCGCATCGTGACAACTTGAAATTGGGAATTTCTATGAAGCAGAAAGGCCAAATAAAACAGAAAAAGAAATTACATGCGAATGACATGTGAATGTTTACTGGTTTCTATAAACTTTTATGCTTCACCTCTTGTAAACAAGAGGGCCCAAAGGGCCCTAGGTCGCTCACCTGTCGTAGTGGCACATGCACATCCCAATGGTGACCTAGGTAATCATTTAAATTTACTGAGTAAGATTCAAGAAAATTCAGCCTCTATTGCAAGTTTTCTAATGACTTGACCATGTGACCTAGATTTTGACCCCTCATGGCCCAATATCAAACTTGACCTAGATTTTGTTGAGATGACCATTGTGATCAAGTTTCTTAAAGATTAAGACAACATTGTGACCTATAGTGACTACACAAGGTTTTTCTATGATTTGACCTTGTGACCTAGTTTTTGACCCCGGATGACCCAATATCGAACTTGACCTAGATTTTGTTGGGATGATAATTGTGACTAAATTTCATAAAGATTAGGTCAAAATTGTGACCTCTAGTGACTACACAAGGTTTTTCTATGATTTGACCTTGTGACCTAGTTTTTGACCCCGGATGACCCAATATCGAACTTGACCTAGATTTTGTTGAGATGTTCATTGTGACCAAGTTTCATAAAGATGAGGTTGAAATAATGACCTCTAGTGAATACACAAGGTTTTTCTATTATTTGACCTTGTGACCTAGTTTTTGACCCCAGATGACCCAATATCGAACTTGACCTAGATTTTGTTGACATGATCATTGTGACCAAGTTTCATAAAGATAAAGTTAAAATTGTGACCTCTAGTGACTACACAAAGTTTTTCTATGATTTGACCTAGTGACCTAGTTTTTGACCCCAGATGACCCAATATTGAACTTGGCCTAGATTTTGTTGACATGATAATTGTGACTAAATTTCATAAAGATTAGGTCAAAATTGTGACCTCTAGTGACTACACAAGGTTTTTCTATGATTTGACCTTGTGACCTAGTTTTTGACCCCGGATGACCCAATATCGAACTTGACCTAGATTTTGTTGGGATGATCATTGTGACCAAGTTTCATAAAGATAAAGTTAAAATTGTGACCTCTAGTGACTACACAAGGTTTTTCTATGATTTGACCTGGTGACCTAGTTTTTGACCCTGAATGACCCAATATCGAACTTGACCTAGATTTTGTTGAGATAATCATTATGACCAAGTTTCATAAAGATTAAGTCAAAATTGTGACCTCTAGTGACTACACAAGATTTTGCTATGATTTGACCTAGTGACCTAGTTTTTGACCCCAGATGACCTAATATCGAACTTGGTCTAGATTTTGTTGAGATGATCATTGTGACCAAGTTTCATAAAGATTAAGTCAAAATTGTGACCTCTAGTGTCTACACAAGCCAATTGTTGACGGACGGACGGACGGACGACGGACGACGGACGACGGACGGACGACGGACGACGGACGAAGAGTGATCACAAAAGCTCACTCTGTCACTTTGTGACAGGTGAGCTAAAAATGTTCATAACTTTATCATTATATGTCCGATTTTGAAAATTATTTTTTTAAATTGTTTATTGGGAATTTCTCCATTCAAATTTGGGAAAATTATAGCCTATTTGCAATTTGGAAAGGGTCCGTTTTTCGGACCCTAATAAAGAAGGAAAAAATCACTGCTGGTTATAATATATGGTATATGTACACTCCACTTCCACTTATTGCAAGAAAACATCCATACCAAATTTTGAGCCCTTTGAACTTAGGACGACGAATTTTGCTCCGAACAAGCAAAATGGGACATCACCGCCGCTGAAAAAAGTAACTCCTATAATATGTTGCCCAGTCAGGTGATACAATAATGAAATATTGGAATATGAAATTTTGTGTGAATAGAAACATTATTATAATAAAATATAAACTGACAAATTATATATATTGCACCAATGTACAGGGTGTTCAAAAAGTTTGTTCTAAAAATTTAAATTCATCCACAGTTTTATTTGAGCCTTGAACGGGGTAGACAATCTAACTTTCTCACTCTAATAGCTTCATTTAATGCCAGAAAGATTAGAATAATGGTAGAATCCTCTGGATTTCAACCTGGAAATTTTACAGGTCTTCTGAGGTCAGAAAAATAAAGTATTGAAACTCAAACATTGAGAACAAACTTTTTAACGGCCTGTACAACCAATATTTAAATACGAAATGCATACAAACTGGCAAAAACAACTCACAGAACATCACAAGCTCACTGACTCAATGACATAAAAATGACATAAAAATAACACTTTCTTCAAAGACCACCTCAACATTTTAAGCCATCTTATTGATAATACAACCACATTTTCATGGCACAATTTTGATCATCCATAATAATATCAGACAAGCTTACACAACTGATAAGGCATCAATCGGAACCTCCGACTCATTTGGAACACCTTGTACAATATCTGGCAAATCGTATCCTGTACACTGTAAATCGCATATTTTCGTGGGTATTAAATTTCGTTGATTTAGAACTTTGTGGGGTTGAAAATTCGTGGATTGCAGAACTTGGAAGGGTAAAACCATATTTTGTATTTGGAAATTCGATAAATCACGGACATCAATTTCGTGGTCGAGTTTAACAATGAAAATCCAACATCCTCCAAAAATAACGATTTTACAGTATATGCTGTCAGACTTGTTTCAAGGGCTGACAACAACACCAAGATAGAGGCAGCATCCTTGACATGCAACAGCAATACACTTGTCAGTGTCATAAAAAATAGTAAAATAGAATTTAAAAATAGTTTATATTAAATTATTAAATAAAGACTAAAAATTCTAATACTCTCTATGATCAATTAAGTGTCATGTTTTTGAGTTTCTGATATTTTTTGTAGCCTATGAATAGAATCTGACACAGCAGTAGATTGAGACGGACTTTGTTGTTGATGTAAACTTTGAGAATGTACAGCTTCAGCACTCTTTGTTGGTGTAGGTCTATGTTTATCTTCGTTAGCTTGGGCTAAACATTGCTTGGCTGGCTGAAAGTCTGGATGTAAGCTTAACGCCTCTTTCATGTCGGATATAGCTGCTTCATACCGTCCTGAAATAAGAACAGGATCTTGGATAAGAAGAGCAACAAACAAAACATATTAAGGTATTTTAAGGCCTAAATTCTTCCTTCTTGTTTTTGGGCCACAACTTTATAGGATTTAACATTCTGTAAAACATCCTCTTTAGTTTATGCTTGTTCACGCAAATTTCCCATCTGCTATGTGTCCAGACCCTTTCCAAAGAAAGTGACAGATGCATTTCAACAAATATCATATACATGCAGAGCTACAGATAAGGTTTTAGTCAATTGGGTATATTACCCCCGAGTTTCAATTTTGATTGGGTTTTGACAAATTTTAATTGGGTATTTAATAAAACTCGAAGGGTAAATACGCTTTTACGTACTATTTTTCACTATAACATCCTTTTCTATTTGGGTATTTCAAATTGTCTTTGCTTTTTCTTACTCCCTCCTCTCAAAATCTATTGGGTTTTTAAGAAAATTAATTGGGTAATTACCCCAATACGCAGCTTATCTGTAGTTCTGTATACATGTATCAGATTTCCATGTAGATCTGTAACAATTACAATGACTTTATTTAAAGAGACGACACAGTTGGGCAAGCCCTGTCTTCCCTGAGAACCTGTATGACAGATTTTTTTTTTTTATTTGTACATGTATGTATTATCGGTGTACATGTAACCACAGGTAACTGTATCATAACTAAAGAGTAAAAAAAAAATATTTTAAAATTTGTATAATCTTAGAAAGGTTCATAACACATGAAAATTATTGACCACACAGACACTGAGGTGCAGTTTGTTTTAATAAATATTTTATTAATACTGGCGTTATTTTAAATATATTTACATAATCAGAAACTAGAGAGCTTCGTCTTTAATTTGTTATCAATATTCTAACAAGAGGGCCATTCGCCCTATAGCGCTCACCTGATGACTAGCAGTTTAGGCAGAATCAGTGAACTGGTGACCTAGTTTTTGACCCCAGATGACCCAGTTGCAACTGGACCGAGATTTCATAAAGCTACACATTGTGGCCAAGTGTCATTAATATCCCATAAAAAATGAGACCTCTACACAGCAAAAATTTCAGCGTACGTTTTTCACTCGAAAAGCGTACGCCTGGCGTACGCCATTTGGCGTACGAACGGCGTAAATTAAGGTCCACGTACGCCTGGCGTACGCCATTTGGCGTACGAAAAGCGTGCGAACAGCGTACGCTTTCCATACGCACTGATTTTTTGACGTACGCCGTTCGTACGCAATGCGTACGAAAAGCATACGCTGTCCAAAGTATACGCTTTTCGTACGCCAAATGTAAAATAATTATATAGGTGAAAATTTACTTTGGCGTACGCTGTTCGTACGCAATGCGTACGAAAAGCATACGCCGTCCAAAGTATACGCTTTTCGTACGCCAAATGTACAATAATGATGATAGGTAAAAAAAATTTTTTTTGTCCAAAATTCTTGGCAACATCACGGTGATCACTGTGTTTGAAGCCAATACTCTGAGCCACTTCTCACTAGGTCTACAAACTAAGAAAATATGGAAAAACAACTTTTGTAACCTGAATATGTATTTAATGGACAGGATTGTTATTTGCCTGTATCTAAGGTTTCACATACATGTAACAGAATAGATTCTTAACAAATACCAAAGATAGATCTATGCCATTAATCCAGTAAATACAATGGCGGAAATAGTCTTAAGCAAATAGTCTTAAGCGACAACAATAATAAACAAAGAAAGGGGTGGGGAAGGTGAGCCGCAGCAAGCCAGGGCTCTCCATAAATTTTAATGTAGCCAGTGATTGTGACAAAGTAGTCGGTGGTATTAAGGTTATTCAACCATCAATTCCTTATAATTTTGAACATTAAACTTGTTTAGTTTGAGAAAAGTAGCTGGTGGTAAATCCTCCAGTAGTCAGTGAAATTGCTGACCGCTGGGGCTTGTGGAGAGCTCTGCAAGCACTGTTCAGTAGAATAAAACAAGAGGGCCCAAAGGGCCCTAGGTCGCTCACCTGTCGTACTAGTGCATGCACACCCCTATGGTGATCCTACACATTTTCTGAATAAAATTTAAGGAAATTCAGCCTCTATTGCAAGTTTGTGTATGATTTGACCATGTAACCTAGCGTTTGACCCCAGATGACTTAATTAATATCAAACTTAACCTAGATTGTGTTGAGATGATTATTAGGACCAAATTTCATAAAGATTAAGTCGAAATTGTAACCTCTGGTGACTACACAGGGTTTTTCTATGATCTGACCTATAATTTAAACAAAATATTTCCTCCATATAACTGTACAAATACATGCTATCAAGACAGAACAATACCTAAACACTTAAAAAAATAATTATGGTTCCAGTGGGGTTTAAACCCACGACCCTCAGGAAAATGTCAATTGACATTGTGACCTTGTTTTTGACACCAGATGACCCAAAATCGAACTTGGCCTAGATTTTGTTGACAGGATCATTGTGACAAAGTTTCATAAAGATTAAGTTGAAATTGTAACCTCTGGTGACTGACTACACAAGGTTTTTCTATGATTTGACCTTTATTTTAAACAAAATATTTTGGTATTTTTCCTCCATATAACTGTACAAATACATGCCATAAAGACAAAACAATACCTAAACACTTAAAAAAATAAAAACTAAAAAATAAAAATTATGGTTCCAGTGGAGGTTGAACCCACGACCATCAGGAAAATGTACAAATACATGCTATAAAGACAAAACAATACCTAAACACTTAAAAAAAAAAAAAAATTATGGTTCCAGTGGGGGTTGAACCCACGACCATCAGGAAAATGTACAAGATACATGCTATAAAGACAAAACAATACCTAAACACTTAAAAAAATAAAAATTATGGTTCCAGTGGGGTTTGAACCCACGACCATCAGGAAAATGTCTACGCTCCCTACAGCGCTTGGATTTCCACTTAACCAGTACAATTCACACTCTGGTTAAAATACTAGAATATTTTGATATTTGACCTTTACAAAACTGCTGTGAACCCTGATACACATTTTCATTGGTTGATGAAAGTTTATTGTATGTATAGACAGTAGAGAGTTACTGCAGAGAGTTTAGTTACCATGAAGACTACATGTTGAAAGGTTTAAAACAAGGTTTTTTCTATAATTTGACCTAGTGAGCTAGTTTTTGACCTCAGATGACCCAATATCGAACTTGACCTAGATTTTGTTGAGATGATCATTGTGACCAAGTTTCATAAAGATTAGGCCAAAATTGTGACCTCTAGAGAGGACACAACCCAATTGTTGACGGACGGACGGACAGACGGACGGACGACGGACGAAGTGTGATCACAAAAGCTCACTCTGTCACTTTGTGACAGGTGAGCTAATAAAGAATTAAAATATCTTAAAGGATCTAAAATGGTTCTATTATACTCAAGTTATATACCTAAAGAACGCTTGTATTGGTTGGCCTTTGTAAAATATATGTAATAACTTGGATTAGTAAACAAAGTTTCAAGTGCTAGATGCAAAGATCTAAGCTGGGCAGACAATGCTTGCGACAGTGCGTCTTAGTCTGCGAGATGCTGGGGCTTATGCTGGCAGCCAATCAGATTGCAGGAAATAAATGCTTGCGACAGTGCGCCTTAGTCTGCGAGATGCTGGGGCTTATGCTGGCAGCCAATCAGATTGCAGGAAATAAAGTGCCAGCTAATGATGGTTATAGTGCTAAGCATAGCATTTGGTACAATAGCGCTAAATGACAGCGCAGTTAAACAATACAAGTAGCTTAACACAAAGTTACTATAAAAGACGCTTTATAGATCAAACAACTAATAGTTAGGTAGACTAGGTGCAATATAATACATTTGAGCCGTTCTCCAGAAAAACAAAAATGCGAAAAATCATGATAATATTAGAAAGACAAGACTCTTTTAATCAGTTTCTGAAAATTTGAGCAAAATATAACATCAATTACAAAGTTACAGACTTTTAAAACTAACCCCCCCCCCCCCCGTCCCTCTTTGTTAGTGACGTCAGAAACGTCATTTGACGTTACGTTGACAAGAAGTTCATAAATCCAGTATTTGATGAATTCTTAACGAAAACTTATCAAAATTGTATCACATTTTAGAATTATAATCTTTTTTTAATAAAACATATCTAAATTGCGATTTTTACCTTTTATAGAAATGTAGCTTCTGTTTTCAACCACTAACCCCTTGTTTTCTCAATATGGATCTCTTCAGAAATTGGTCACCATAGGAATGGCAGACGATATTTTAACATGATTCATGAGAAAAAATAAATTTAAGACATGGTTGTATATTATCCAAGAACTTAAATCAAAGAGCATGACTTTTTTTCATTTAAGAGGGTTTTCTTAACCTTCTTACATAATTACTAATACAATGTCACTTAGCCCGGTTTTTCTGGAGAACGGCTCATTTAAATAATGCCCCAGCGTTTGGCAAACCTGTTTACAAAATAGTGTGTGCTGCCTCAACACACAGAATAAACTCAATGTAAGATTCAGAAGTAGCAACTTAGTTATTATCAACAAGAAATATCACTGAAGATGATTAATACCCCCAGAAACTGCTTGACACAGTCAGATATGCACAACTAGACTTTGTACTGATCATTCATGCAATTTTTTTTTGAAAACTGACCATTGACTACAGAAACTAGCGTGGACAAAATTTATAAGTGTAAAAAAGCAAAGGACCATAACTACCTTAAAATTGATCCAACCAACGTGTGTCGAAGATATGCATAAACAGACTTGGTACTGATCATTCATACAAAATTTTGTTAAAATCCGACCAATGGTTACAGAGAAATAGCGTGGACAAAATTTATAAGTGTAAAAATTGATTCCACCAACTTGTGCCGACGAAGTGCACAACTAGACTTGGTACTGATCATTCATACCAAGTTCCGTTAAAATCTGACCAATGGTGACAGCCAAATAGCATGGACAAAATTATACGTACCAACCAACCATCCTCGAGCATTACTCCAATATAGCCCACATATATTTTGTATCTGGGGATATAATAATACTGCTAAACATACATGCAAAGATAAACTCAATATAATTTACACATCTTTAACATTTCAATAATAACTTCAATGTCAACCATACTACGCCATGGTTACAGCAGGTTCTTCCATGGGCGGATAAGTCGATATCAGTAAAACAGATGAAAAGCTTTGCTGAGCTATATTAACAGGTTAGATGATGATATTTACTGAAATTCAATGAACTATACATACACAACTCACTGCTGTACATGTTTAATGATAATTACGGTGATATAATCGCCAAGTGATGCAAGTCATAACCGAAAGGTGAAACTTGCATGATTCTAGTTTTTGACCCCATATGACACAGTTTCAAACTTGACCTAGATTTTATGGAGACAAACATTCTGACCAAGGTTAATAAAGATTGGGCCATAACTGTTGCCATAACTGTTCACAAGCAATTGTGGACCGTCGGACAGACGAAGAGTGATCACAAAAGCTCACCATGTCACTATGTGACAGGTGAGCTAATAAAGCATGTATGTATTAAATATTCATACAAAAGCCTCAATATCCAGAACAAAACAGTCATTGTTAGACACTGCCTAAACTTCCATTCTGCAGAGAAGTTCATTTTTTTCTATAGCAGCAAATCCTGATTTCTGGATTATTCCGGAACTGTAGGATCCCTGTTATTATTTTGACGTCACATCGTACAATATGTAGCCCTGTATATAAGCAAAGTCCGGTTGATTAACTGGATGAAGTTTCATGGAAACAGAAGAAGTGGTTCTCTCCAAGGCATCTGTCAATATTCAGTGAACTGTTCCTTTCACTGCACCATTTATGTATCATAATGCCCAATCCTGAAAATGAGACGCCAGTCTGCTTCAGGTGCCATTAGGACACCTCCCTTAACAAAACTCTGCTTCAAACATTGTTCTATTGTTAAAATTCAGCTTATGCAACTTCAAATGGCCATAACTTAGCCAATTCTTTAAATTTGTTCATCAAATAACTTTTATTTTCTGCAGAAAAGTTTCTTCTTTGTAAAGCATCAAATCCGGAATTGTAGAACCCCTGATGTATCTGAAATACCAAGAAAAACATTATATCAGGGCTGCCTCCTCTACTAACTGAAATTTGTGGTTTGTATATAAATGCACATGTATCTCAGTACATGCATTGGCAAACTGTTACACTTGATTTTAATTACTTTTGAAGGTTGCATTCACACAAACATACTCGTGATTATTTATTTAATTTTATGTTTTCAAATTGACCTGTTTAAGATTTCTTGGACTATGTCTAAACTATGACAAAGGAGATCGAAGAAGTGTTCAGTGTTTGTAGTGCACTATCCTTTATAGCCCTTAGAAGACCAAAGCCGACTGGAGCCAAGATAGGCTCAAGAAAAAAGTAGGCATGAGCTAGCCCTGCAATGCTTAGTGAGAATTACCCAAGACAAGAAAACTGAAACTAAATATAATATAGAATCGGATCCATCATGAGTTATCTTTGCAGATCAACATTTCTTAAATAAATCTCGAAAACAGACGTCAGGTTATTAAAAAGCCTTTGGCATATTTAAGCCGATTACTTTACATTTCACGCCAAAAAAGCTGGTGACGTCACACATTTGTAATCACACATGTTGAAGAACATTGACTTTGTTCCGTGATTTGTTCCCATGTGGAAGATCACATAAGGCCTGAAAAAGGGCGGTTTGTTTCCGGTTACCCGAAAGACCGTTTATTTTAACTGACCAAGTTGTTATGTACGAAAATTGGCATTTGATTTTTTTTTGTCGGCATTAAGTGCGCGCACCAGACATAAAATCAACACAAAAAACCCCCCACCGACCCTTGTTTTTTTTGGCATGTAACCAGAAACAAACCACTTTTTTCAGGCCTAATTATTTTTGTGATAAATATAAATAAATGTAAATGTCACTTCATGTTCAACATTTCCTGTCTTATAAATTTAAAATTTCTTTTTTTTAAAATGCAAGCAATAAATAATTTACCTGCATTTGAACCGTCCATTGCCATTCACAATACTCTGCCATTAGACAAACATTTTGATGAATAAGTTCTTTGACTATGGCTTCTATAGGTTCACAGGCTGTATCGACAAACATTAGCTGTAATGACAATAAATTGTTTAAATTAATACAATGATAAACAGGTAGTGACCTACCAGCTATTTGGACAAAGACAAAAGTCCCCCTTTTTTTCAAAACGATGCAACCTGAAAAATCCCCATACCTGAAGGTCCTGGCCCCAGACCCCTAAAGTGTAGTTAGTGACACCCAGTCTCACAAGGGCAGTAAATCTATTAAAATCAATGCAATTATAGTACTCTATTCGGGTGGGGGAATGTTAGTGAAAAGCGTATCAGAATTCAGATGGGACCATTGACCCAGTCCTAGCTGAGGATAGAACAAGTTAGCGACCTTTCAATGAGAAGTCAAAGAGCGCTATCCGCTTGACCAATTACCACCAGTTGAATAGCCTAAATAAGTTAACTGCAACAGTATCAGCAGCATTTGACGGCCAGTTAACTGTCTGGCGGCATAGGCCTATTAAATGAACCTGAGGCCAGATGAGGGCAGGCCTAGACACTAACTTTTTTGGCCACTGGTCCGACAGGGCAAAAGCGTCAAATTTGTAAATAGGACAGTTACTGGTCCTCCAGAATTTTCACTGGTCCTTCTGGATTTTCACTGGTCTCGGACCAGCGGACCAGTGTTAGTGTCGAGCCCTGTAGGGGGTCAAGGTTCTAGACATCTGGCTCACAACTGTGGCTGCAATGTTTAACAATGCTGGACCCACAGCATATGTGCTTGATCCTTAAAGGTCAGGTCAGGATGGGAATGATAATGACAAAGATCATAGTTCATACACCAAATTTCCATGATAATGATGGGTGGTTAGTAGTGATGTACCGATTATCGGATAACATCGATAAGTGGTGTGTGGAAGTCAGCCGATTCCGATGATCGATGTCCTTCATCCATAATCGATCATCAGAATCTGATTCAGATAATTATAACGAAATGTTAAACAATACTTGTTTAATCATATATTTGCTATAAAATTTCGAAGCATGGAAGTTTAACCCAATTGAATGCCTATTAGAACCAATTCAAATAATTTCTTCAAATTCTGATAGTAAAACTGAAAATCATTGATTTTCCCTTTGTCACCCTGTTACGCGACTTGGGAAGTAGGAAAATAGGCACCTGGGCACACTGCGTATTCAGTCACAGTCCTGCCGATTATTAATCGGAAAAATCGCATCGGAAGTGCCAGTTGATTCTAGCTGATGATCGATTATGATTTGCAACCGATGTTCCATCACTAGGGGTTAGAAGCCTGCCAGTAATTATCAGCAATTGATTGCGAGCACAGTGACATGGGCAGTTCAAAGTTGAAGACCGTCACTAGTGTTTAGCAGGGTGATGGAATTAGAAGCCCACATCATGCAATCTCCTTACGATTACTGTATAGATGTGAAAAGTCTGAATTACAAATCCAACGTATTCAACCTTTTCAGGTCATTTTGACTTTTTTGTAGCCACAAAGTTTTAACTGAAATGACGACTTTCGACGGCAAATGTTATTCACTAGTAGAATCTTGGCTAAACACTAGTATAATCTGAAATGCCGTATTCCGTTACAGACTGCCGTAAATCGTTCTACTGAATAAAAATGGCGGCATTATTTGAATGCAATTTTGCTTGTATACACTTTAGCTATGTTTTCAAAGGTGCAGATAAAAATTAGGCCCATACGCAAACTGTGTATGACAAATAATATACAATAATGTACATAAGTTCACTGACCAGTCACCCAGGTTGCCTACGATCAACAACGTCCACTTTTCAGAAAGAGTAACGAACGACAACTCTAGCTGGTATGAGACTGGCTAAACACTAGTAGAATTAATTTCATGTAACACACATGCAACAATATACTTATAATTATGATGATTTTAGATGCCTTCCAATGTGTCAATCTTGACCACTGGCCATGGCTAAACACTAGTACAATTATCATAGGATAGTTAAATGCTTTCCAATGTATCCATATTGACCACTGATCCTGGCTAATTACTAGTACAATCATTATAAGATGGTTAGATACCTTCCAAGGTATCAATATTGACCACTGACCTTGGCTAATCACTAGTACAATTATTATAAGATGGTTAGATACCTTCCAATGTATCAATATTGACCACTGGCATTGGCTAATCACTAGTACAATCATTATAAGATGGTTAGATACCTCACAAGGTATCAATATTGACCACTGACCTTGGCTAATCACTAGTACAATCATTATAAGATGGTTAGATACCTCACAAGGTATCAATATTGACCACTGACCTTGGCTAATCACTAGTACAATCATTATAAGATGGTTAGATACCTTCCAATGTATCAATGTTGACCACTGACCTTGGCTAATCACTAGTACAATCATTATAAGATGGTTAGATACCTTCCAAGGTATCAATATTGACCACTGACCTTGGCTAATAACTAGTACAATCATTATAAGATGGTTAGATACCTCACAAGGTATCAATATTGACCACTGACATTGGCTAATCACTAGTACAATCATTATAAGATGGTTAGATACCTTCCAAGGTATCAATATTGACCACTGACCTTGGCTAATCACTAGTACAATCATTATAAGATGGTTAGATACCTCACAAGGTATCAATATTGACCACTGACCTTGGCTAATCACTAGTACAATCATTATAAGATGGTTAGATACCTCACAAGGTATCAATATTGACCACTGACCTTGGCTAATCACTAGTACAATCATTATAAGATGGTGAGATACCTTCCAAGGTATCAATATTGACCAGAAGCCTTGGCTAATCACTAGTACAATTATTATGGGATGGTAAGATTACAGAATATCGTTAGGGCCATTGTGGTTACACATTACACGCGACAGTACGATGGAGAAAATGCGATAATACGATGAAGACAATGCGACAACGTGATAGTATGATGGCGACAGTGCGATATGACGTCGCCATCGCATTGTTGCCATCATACTATCGCATTGTCACACTGTCGCCATCGTATTGTTGCACTATCGGGTTGTCGCCATTATATTGTCGCACTATCGCATTGTCGCAATCTTACTGTCGCATTGTCTTCTATCGCCTTCCGGTACACATCGTATTTTTTCCTAGATGGAGCCACTTTTAAAAATACTTTACATGGTGACAACGCGATAGTGAGACAACGCGATGGCGATGGTGTGATAATGCGATGACAACAGTACGATAACGCGATGGTATGATGGCGACAATGCGATGGCGACAGTGCGATAGTCAAATCGCACTGACGCCATTGTACTATCACGTTGTAGCATTGTCGTCATCGCATTGTCCCCATTGCATTATCGCCCTCTGGATTTTAATGTGTAACCACGATGGCCCTAACTGTACTCCGTATAAGATGCCTTTCAGGGTATCAATATCGATCAGTAGCCTTTCCTAAACACCAGTGTAATTATAATAGGATGATAAGATGTCTTCCAAGGTAGCCCTGGCTAAACACTAGTATAATTATAGGATGGGACCTTCAAAGCAATTGACCAGTGGTCCTGGCTAAACACTAGTATAATGATAAGATGACACCTTTATGGTATCAGTATTGACCAGTGGTCCTGGCTAAACATTAGTATAATGATAGGATGGCACCTTTATGGTATCAGTATTGACCAGTGACCCTGGCTAAACACTAGTATAATGATAGGATGGCACCTTTATGGTATCAATTCTCAAGTGACCCTGGCTAAACACTAGTATAATGATAGGATGGCACCTTTATGGTATCAGTATTGACCAGTGACCCTGGCTAAACACTAGTATAATGATAAGATGGCACCTTTATGGTATCAGTATTGACCAAATGCTCTGGCTAAACACTAGTATAATGATAGGATGGCACCTTTATGGTATCAGTATTGACCAGTGACCCTGGCGAAACACTAGTATAATTATAGGATGGGACCTTCATGGTATCAGTATTGACCAGTGGCCCTGGCTAAACACTAGTATAATTATAGGATGGCACCTTTATGGTATCAGTATTGACCAATGACCCTGGCTAAACACTAGTATAATTATAGGATGGGACCTTAATGGTATCAGTATTGACCAGTGACCCTGGCGAAACACTAGTATAATTATAGGATGGGACCTTCATGGTATCAGTATTGACCAGTGACCCTGGCTAAACACTAGTATAATGATAGGATGGGACCTTTATGGTATAAGTATTGACCAGTGACCCTGGCTAAACACTAGTATAATTATAGGATGGGACCTTCATGGTAGCAATTCTCCAGTGACCCTGGCGAAACACTAGTATAATGATAGGATGGCACCTTTATGGTATCAGTATTGACCAATGACTCTGGCTAAACACTAGTATAATTATAGGATGGCACCTTAATGGTATCAGTATTGACCAGTGACCCTGGCTAAACACCAGTATAATTATAGGATGGGACCTTCATGGTAGCAATTCTCCAGTGACCCTGGCTAAACACTAGTATAAATATAGGATGTCACCTTTATGGTATCAGTATTGACCAATGACCCTGGCTAAACACTAGTATAATTATAGGATGGCACCTTTATGGTATCAGTATTGACCAGTGACCCTGGCGAAACACTAGTTTAATTATAGGATGGGACCTTCATGGTAGCAATTCTCCAGTGACCCTGGCGAAACACTAGTATAATTATAGAATGGGACCTTCATGGTAGCAATTCTCCAGTGACCCTGGCGAAACACTAGGTATAATCATTTTACAGATTGTACTAGTGTCAAGCCAAAATACGCAAATGATCAATTTTACGACATCAAAATTCAAACAAATAAATATGACTAAACACCTAAATCATAGCAGTATAACGTATTGCAGACAGAAAAAAACTTAAATTTACCAATATTCTTATAAAATATCAAATTTACAATATTTACAGATTATACTAGTGTTTAGCCAAAAATTACAAAAAGTACTAGTGAATAACCCTAACCACTTTCGACTCGCACCGGCTTCAGTAAAATTAAATCAACATGTATATTAACATTCTCCATAGGAGGTTATAACTTCCAGAAATATGGCACCTTTTAATAATTTAATGCAAACCATAAGCAGACTTAGACTTCGTTGGAATTCCGACTTGGTTACGAAACTGCTTGGTATCAAAAAAAGTTGGTTACGAAATCGAAAATGCAACAATTTGAGATGCTAATTCGTTTATATACCTTCGGAAATAGTTACCAGCCTAGGTAACAGATTCTTTTAACATTTTCAATCGACAAGAACGTTCATCTCCGTTCATCTCATTGGTTTTATCCCGCAGCAGACGAAAACACAACAGACGCCCACGCGCAAGTGACGGTGTCAACGTTCCATTCTCCCATGCAAAAAGATCCGGTTTTTACTAAACGCTAGTATCTACCGTACCTGTTCCGGATATTTCCAAAAGTCGAGCCTGTCGTATAATATTATGTAGAATATATAACTCAGATATTTGAAAACAATTTGTGTTCTCAAGATGGAGAAGAAATAAATTTCTAAAATTAGAAAAAATCAACATCTAGTAGCCCTAAGAGGGTTCAGAATTTGGAAAATAAACTATATTCTATTCTATTGTATGTAGAGCTAGATCTATGTACATAAATATCTTAGTACTTAAAATCTGAGACTGAATATACTCTGATATTCAGTCCCAAGTATAATGGATCTGAATCAAATTTCCGAGTGAAAATAAAATAAATTTTTCTGGACACTTACTTTTTTTAAGCTTATAGATTTACATTTAGAAATCCTTCACTTTTTATAGAATCTTAAAGATGTTTGGATAATTGCAAAAGTTTGTGTAACTTAAATTCTAAACACCTCATTTCTGATGGTATCCATTGACACAAGGGTATGAGAGTTTGAAGCCTTCCTGCTTTTTCTTTTATGCCAGGTGTTGTAATTAGCAAGGGAAAATGTGCAGCTTGACCAGGTCTCAAACCTCAAGACTTATCTATAGGCTGAATTCTCAACCGACTGAGCTCTCCGAGCGCCTACAAAAACTTCACTGCCATTTGTTATCAAATCCTATTCATGCTTTTGTTTATTTATTTATGTTTTTCAATTACATAAGACAGCTTATTCACCTAACCAGTTTTTCTGGACTGTTTCCTAACCAGTTTTTATGTGTATGATTTTCATGCATAACGAAAAACGCATGAAAAGATGTTTTTACTATGAAAATCATACCCCCAATGAGAATTTAAGACTGTTCAAAAAGCGGTATGAAAAGTGGCGTATGAAAAGCGTACGCCATTTTGATATTTAATTTTGTACGCCAGGCGTACGCATTATTATGGCGTACGCCATTTTGACATTTAAGTTCGTACGCCAGGCGTACGCATTATTATGGCGTATGAAATGCGTACGCCAGGCGTACGCTTTTCGTACGAACAAATTTGGCGTACGAAATGCGTACGCCAAAATTTGGCGTACGCCTAAAATCGTACGCTTTTCGTACGCATTTTTGGCGTACGCGCTTCATACGCCAAAAAAATCGTACGAAAAGCGTACGAACGGCGTACGCATTTCGTACGCCAGACCTAAGCGTACGCTAGGCGTACGCCATAATTTTTGCTGTGTAGAGTGTAAACAAGGTTTTTCTTTGATGTGACATTGTGACCTAGTTTTTGACCACAGATGACCCATTTACGAACTTGACCTAGATTTTATACAGACAAACATTGTGACCAAGTTTCATATAGACTAGGTAAAGCAGGTGACCTCTAGAATGTTAACAAGGTTTTACTTTAATGTGAACTTGTGACCTAGTTTTTGACCCCAGATGACCAAGTTACGAACTTGACATAGATTTCATAAAACCACATATTGTGACCATGTTTCATTCTGATTACATCAAAAATATGACCTCTAGAATGTTAACAAGGTTTTTCTTTGATATGACATTGTGACCTAGTTTTTGACTGCAGATGACCCAGTTAAGAACTTGACCTAGATTTCATAGTACAAATGCACCTTTCTAAGATAACATTAGTTCTAGAAAATATTTTTTTTTACTCTTTATCAATTACAGTTACCTGTGGATGTAACCATTGCTTTATCAACATTCAGTATCATATGGTGTACCCAGTAAAACTAGTCCTGATAAAGAATCATGTCGGTAAATATTGAATCACAGTGTATCTATGAAGTAAAGGGTTCAGGGGTTCCACTAGCTTCTGAATCTGAAGGGTGGTTTTGATACTTTTTACCAAATTTTACAATTTCATACCCATGATTTTAAGAGAAAATTACCCTCCAAACCAAACTATTGAGAGTCAAAATATGCATGGCATTTAGGAAATTTCAATTCCTTCTCCCGAGTCAAATGGAATCCCTGATGGTTAAGATTATTCCTTTACTTACCCAGTCTGTAATGAATCAAGCCTCTGTTATAGAAAGAGAAGTATAGACTGGCATCATAGGACAATGCTTTACTGTAGTCAGCTATAGCATCATCGAAATCCACCTTCTGATACCTCATAAAGCCGCGCTCATTGTAGCTTATAGCAATCTGCTTACATCTGAAATAGAAATTAAGTCTTGACAGTGATTTAATCATACTTAAAATCATAAAGTGAAAACTATATAAATATTATTTTAGGCCAAATAAAAAATAGGTCTGGTTCAGGGAAGCCGACCTCCCTTTTTTTCCTGGTGATCCTAACTTTTTTCTCTTTTTTTATACTGGGGTACCATTGTTTTATAGTACAGAAAATGTTTTAGTATGAAAGACCTATGATGACAATGATTTCTATATAATACCATTGAAGAGATGGTACATGGATGTGTTTCTTTTGTGAACTTGTGTGCAAGTAATTAGCATAGTACATGGGGGTAATTAAAATGAAAAGGGTACATAATAAGCAAGCATAGAATTGGAAAATATAATAAATATAGATGCTTCATGGCTAAATAAATACATATCAGGCCCTTCCCCAGGGGCAGAAGGGGCTGTGGTACCCCAGCACCTTAAAGCCAGAATCTGCCTTCCCCCAGCGCATTAAATCCAAGAATGGTGTCTTTAAATCAGTATGGGTGTTAATATTTTGGTCTGTATTGTGTTATTTAAGTGAGCATGGCTTGTATTTTGTGAAAAAGTTCTTAAATTAGCCTTTAAATAAGAAAACCCATGCATCTATCACCATGCAGTTAATTTAATAGCCATTCTCATGTAAGTACAAATCCTAACAACCCCCAGCGCCTTAAAAAAACTCCAGTGAAGCAGTGATTTTTTTCCTTCTTTGTTTGCAACCAGTATGTAACAAGTTACATTCGACTGATGTCAACATTATGTCATCAGTCATATACACATTGAATTCGGAACTCTAGTCTGTACGCTAATTATTCTGACACCAGGTGCGACATATAACAGGACATCCATGTACTCTAATTGTCAAAAATAATATTGCAACAACATGTAACTGTCACATGGATGTCTGGAATTATGCTATATAAACTCAGCACACCATTTAATCAGCGCCAATCTTAACCTGGTGAAGTGATTTGATAAGCCTGGTGCTTGTAACAATGTTTCAACCAGGCAAGTTGATTGTGTATGCCAATCTTAACCTGGTGAACCCATTTGATAAGCCTGGCGCTTGTAACAATGTTTCGACCAGGCAAGTTGATTGTGTATGCCAATCTTAACCTGGTGAACCGATCTGATAAGCCTGGCGCTTGTAACAATGTTTCGACCAGGCAAGTTGATTGTGTATGCCAATCTGAACCTGGTGAACCAATTTGATAAGTCTGGCACTTGTAAAAATGTTTCGAT
Source organism: Spisula solida (assembly GCA_947247005.1). Classification (NCBI taxonomy): domain Eukaryota; kingdom Metazoa; phylum Mollusca; class Bivalvia; order Venerida; family Mactridae; genus Spisula; species Spisula solida. Next base: position 3,078,776 of record OX365960.1, on the reverse strand, counting down.
CAGGCAAATTGCGCACGCATCAATGTAGGTACACTTGAAGGCCATGCCAATGATCCAATAGCTCAACTGAGAAACCAGTCACAATATAGATCTACTGATTTCCCTTGTAATGCCAAATCATAACAGCAGGAGCTGCAAAAAAAACAGTTGATACCAGCGGAAAGACAGATTTGCATTGCAAATTGAATCTTAAAACCGCAGCTTATAATTATTATTCTGGAGCCTGTTCCCTGACCAAAGCTCTACCGAGCACATGATAGCGGTATGATAGGAAAAGGCTTCAAAAACGCTACATAGCAGATGAATTGAAAAATTTATATGCTACCAGCCGAGCACTGGAGGATAGCAAACCGTTGCACAGCAAAGCGCTATCAAGCGCTATCAAAGTGGTCCGTTGCATAAGTGGCAGTGCTGAAAAACTGTATATAAACTGTCATATCTTTGTTTACATGGTTTATGTGTGTTTATTACGTTGAAATCAAAGACCACTACAATGTAGCGTTATTTCCCTTTATTCGTATATGAGATATAAGGCGGTCGCACACGCATAAAATAATATGCGTCAATACCCTGTGGACGTAGTAAAGCTCTCTATAGCCTTATAATTTATATATATATAGTAGCGCTTCGTTTAGGCAACGGGCTCCTTTAAGTCACACCATGATGACGAAGTATCAGGTCACCTGGGGGCATTTTTCTGTGACTTCTTGAGAAAATTGAAACACAAGGACTTGTTTACAGGACTAAATTTAAGGTGTCTACATTTTGTTATTTATTTAGTGGTTTGTAACCTACAAAATTTTACTCACAGCTTTTCCTTTGAAACGGGATTATCTGTGAAGCTGAGACATTTCTTCGTCTCGTTAATACAATAAGTGTACACTTCAATGGCACTGTCTTTATCTTTTGGAGTGTCACCGAATGCCTTGCCTTGTAGCAGGCAAAAATTCGGAATATTAGAAGCGCAGTCGCAGTTTGTTGACATTTTTTCCATCAGACAGTTAGAGTTACCTCCCCTGACAAAAAACATCCGAATAAAGCGCAAAGTAAACGAAAGTGTACCATACAGACACTATTTGGTGGCGTGATTTACCTATTTTCATTAACAATCCATTTTGTTCTTGTCTTTATAGATCAATTTATTTTTCTTTTAAAAAAATCGAAATGGTCAAAATCGTATTAATAATTAGGTGAGAACAAACATATGATACTCATTTCCAATGATCGCATATAAAATTTAATGATAATTAATGAAAATAAACGTAATAATAGTTTAAAAATAGATATGTTTTAACTTTTTTATTTTTTGCATGTATAGAAAGCGGCGGCCCATAGAAAGTGGGTGCGGAACGGCACAATTGTAAAGTATATGGGCGTACAATTAGTCACCACAATCAGAGAACAGCCTGCTACAATTTTCCACATGCATATGCTTGTAAAAAATATGTAGTGCATGGTTTATTTATATGAAGAAGGTAAACTTTTAAATATTTTGCATGAAATTTTATTTAGGTTAATTTATGCAAATTTATTCAAAATTAGTACTTTTTGGTTAATAGCTCCCTCAAAAGACTGGTGACCCCTATTTTTTATTTGACTAAACTGATGTTCTATATGATTGTCAACTTTTATCAAATTTTAAATAATTTTCGATCGTTAGATATCTTTTGACGTTCATTTAAAAAATCACGTTGTTTGGAAAGTGGGTGGGGTAACTATTTATCATGTACAAATACTGACTTTATTCAACAGGCAGTCGAAATTGTGACTTATGTCAATAAGAATGACCATTGAACATACAAAATATAATGCATTGTTTAAAAGTGGTTTAATATAATATAGATCTTAAAATGAACTTGATGATGCCATATATGCAAGAAATAGATAAAATGAACAAAATTAAACGGTAGGTTATTCGAAAGCCATGTATCTTGAAAACGAGCCTGCTGACATATCATTTTTTATGATTTAAATGTCGTTTCAGATAATTTTCTGTCATTTTAAGATATTTTAGAGAAATTTCGTTAGTTCGTTAGATAAAAGGCACACGTACCACCTTAAGCAGATATGTGTTACCAAAAGCACAATATTAATAATCTAGATGTAACATACGTGCCCTACTTATGGAATTACGCATGGGATTGTGTGACCATTTACCACTACTGACTGTGATCGGCCTACTAAAAATGACTCGATCCAGGATAGAATTTGACTGGGGACACCGTGTTCTCGGAGTTTGTATAGTAGTTCCTGGTGGTTGACCTTATCAAACGCTTTGCTAGCGTCTAATAAGATAAGGTCAGATTGTTTACCTGAGGAGAGATCCTTAGCTAGATCATCAACTAACTCTATGAGCTGGGTCTCACAGGATCGTTTTTCACGGAACCCGTGTTGAAGCTCATAGAGAATGTTGTGTTTGGTGAAGTGAGTAGATAGGCTGGGTGCAATTATGTGTTCAAGGAGTTTACACAGAATGCAAGTGAGTGATATAGGTCGATAATTAGCAGGGTCACTATTATCACCTTTCTTGAATAGAGGGGCTACGTTTGCTTTCTTCCAATCGGACGGTAGTTGACCAGTATTCAGGGATCTTTGGAAGATAAGCGATATGATATCAAGGATCTCATGGCAGAGTTCCTTCAGTATTATGGGCTTGATCAAGTCCGGGCCAGCAGCCTTATCCACTTTTAAGTTTTTGAGTAACTTAAGGACACCATTTGGGTCTATTTCTATTTCGGACAATCCACTATACAATCGCCCGGGAATTATATTGAAGGATTGTGAACAGAAACTGTCAGTGTAGTTTATAATTTTACAGATCTATATTGACCAACTCTCGGTTTTCTTGACTGACCATCGTATTTACTGAATGCCGAAAATATGCTGACATTCATGGCATCAATATAATTTATACAAATTAAACAAATTTTCGCGCGTAAAAGAGGTATTTATTGACAGTCAAGTGAACTTAACATACGAATTAATTCTGTGATATTTTGATGTAATAATTTCAGTAAATATTGCTAAGGGAGATAAACGCGGAGTTTTCTAAAATCTTTCCGCTTTTTAAGAAGCATTGGGTTTGTCACCCTGAGCACGTGTTCGGTCTTTTCCGACATTTTTTCGGCGAGGTAGGACGTCGATTAATATTTATGTGAATTTACGCTATTTTACTCGTCGTTTTCACAGTGACACTTGTTTAATATGATAATCATTTATTCTTAGACTTATAGATTATGCTTAATTTGTATTTTGAGTATAAATTATGTTCTTGCGAGTCGTTGTTTTTTAATGTCACACTATTTCGCGATATTTCATTTTTAACTCGACTTTTCGAAGAATGAAAGTCGAGCTATTGTCGTAACGGGATCGTATGCGTTCGTTGAGTCAATTGTCAGAGTCATTTTCTCAAACACTCAAACTTGTCAAAGGTATCCACTTGAGAAACTCAGCATAGTTATTCACCATCACAATACTGACAATGTTGATATCTCTGTGTGTCCAGCGCTCGTAGGTGGTGCTCTTGTAAATTGTTTTTACATGCTGTTTACTCTTCCGTAAGGATAAAATTGGTGTTTAAGTCGTAAAGATGGCACTCGTAGCCATGCTCTAATAGATACAACAGCCTTGCGTTCAAGGAAACATTATTTTACGTACGTTTTGCACCTGGTACGCACCTGTTATTCATTGAACGGTATGTTTAAAAAAAATATTTGTCATGTACGCCAAGTTTGGGTAACCATATCCGAAGCACAGGTATTCGGCATGTTGGCTGTGACCCCCCCACCCCCTGCCAGTGAATGACTCTACAACCCATACAAAGAGCTTAAACATGTTTAAATAGTGTCCGAACAACATAAAATAACATTTCATTAAATATCTGAAAAAAAACCTTGATGTCTTATAACATTAGTAGAAATCGCATTGACAGGGCTCGACACTAACGCTGGTCCGAGACCAGTGAAAATCCAGAAAGACCAGTGAAAATTCTGGAGGACCAGTAACTCCTATTTACAAATTTGGCGCTTTTTCCCTGTCGAACCAGTGGCCAAAATAGTTAATGTCTAGGTCTGATTGAACCCTTTGCCTAACCAAACCTTTGCCAAATGGCGCTATCAAGTGCTTTCCTATGCCAAATTTTGGCTCGAAAAATAGTGAAATGAGGGCCCTGATAGATTGTTATAATGAAAATTATGAACGCTGACATAGTTAATTGGCTTATGTACCTTGGATTGTTGTTTTTCCTGGAGACTAAGGAAAATGTGTGTATGCATGTTTATTGGTCCCAAAAATACAACCAACTTGTTAATTTAAAGACAAAAATTAATTGCAAAATTTGATGTTTCACCCATGATGAATTTATTATATTTTAGTATTTTTATTACTTTCAGTTACCACTGACAATTTGATTTGTCTTTAAACAGCAGCTAGCTATCCCTGTATCCACCAAGATGGTCAAGGAAGACAAATCCACATGGAAGGCCAACTACTTCATGAAGATTGAGGTATGTTCAAAATAAGATCATTCTTAGCTGACATACGTTCGGAGCTTTCCACATGCCCAAACGGTCAGCTATTTCACTTACTACTCGGGGATTTACCACCAGCGACTTCTCAAACTGAACCAGTTTGAACATGTTCAATATTCAGAGTAATAAGAAATTAATGTTGGACATGTAAGCACACCTTGGTACAACTGACTACTTTTCCACAATTACTAGTAATATTAAACTTTATGGAGAGCCTGGCCCTTGTACATTCCTCAATTAACTTAAAATATAAGATTTTTAATATCACTGTCACTTGTGTATCTTAATTATAGTTAAGTTAGGAAAATTAATGCAATCGGATCTAGTGCAATATATGATTGAAATGTTACTATAAACTTATTCTGTAATAATTCTCATCTCAACCAGCACAACTGCTTTGTAGGATGTTATATTGACAAGTTGATTGAGCAATGGCTCTTGTGACATCCTAGAGCTGTTGCGGAGATACAATGCCTGTTGCAACAAGATTTTGTAATATGATAAAAATTTTACAAGGATGGACAACAGAAACTGAAATATCGTGTCTGAATGTGTGGAAAAATTCTTCAAAAATTAGGTGTTTGTTCATTATTACTTCATGATGCCCCAGTGTTTTTTTGGCTAAAATATATGGAGATATAAGGCCCATTCCCCTCTCTGCAGAGTATATATTTTCCCCAAATATTTCAAAATTTTCCCCTTGGAATCTTGCTCAGTTTATTCCACATAAATAAAGTAAATTGTGTTGATAAATGAATGCAGATTGGATTGAAATAGTACGTTTTAATGTCCCATGCTTAAAATACCACCAATCAGGCCTAGACACTATTTTGGCCACTGGTCCGACAGGGTAAACGGGCCAAATTTGTAAATAGGACAGTTACTGGTCCTTCTGGATTTTCACTGGTCTCGGACCAGTGTTAGTGTCGAGCCCTGCCAATTAACAGTCATACTAGACATTTAAGGAGAATTTAACAATAAGTGAAAATTCCCCTTTCAGCTTTTCCGCTCATTAATTTCCCCTCCTATGGGCCCTGGACCCCTTTCCCCCAAAAGTCAAAAGAAACACTGTGCCCCTGATACCATAATATTATAATATGATTTGTGATCATGGCAATGTTTCATAGTTTGTTCTTGTTCAGTTCTGAAATAATTTTATTACAGCAACTTCTTGATGAATATCCAAAATGCTTCATCGTAAACGCTGACAATGTAGGATCCAAACAAATGCAACAGATCCGAGCTGCCCTTAGAGGACAGGCCAGTGAGTATAACTCTGTTAGAGTGAGAATAGAAACGCTATTTATGTTGGGACAGTCACTGGAAATCAGAATGTTGGTTCCTGGCCTACCAATTGTTAATATTACACAGTATTAGAACAGTCAATACCAGTCAATACTATACAAATAACATATTTTAGTTGTGTCTTTAAAAAAGGTTATACTCACGACAAAATTAAAATGGTACCAGTAAATTCCATTTCCAGACGCTTGGCGTAAAAGGGAAAGCTGGCCTCCATATCTTATCCTCGCATTTGGTGACCTACTGTATCATTAAAATAAAATATTATTTAGAAGATTAAATGCAATGTTTATTAATTTTCAAGCCTGGTAGTTTGGTGAAATGTTAATAAATGCATCACATAAATAGTTGTTTGTTTCTATTTCAGTTGTATTGATGGGTAAGAATACAATGATGAGAAAAGCTATCCGTGGTCATCTGGAGACCAACCCAAGTCTGGAAAAGTAAGATATCCTCTTTAATAGTCAGTCAGTGGATCCACTAGCTTCTGAATCTAGAGTCTTTTTAGATACTTTTGACTAAATGTTACCATCTATAGGCAAAATACTCAATGATTTTAAGAGAGAAATTATCCTTGAAACCAAAATCTTGAGGGTCAAAATATTGCTTTTTGGAATTTAAGGGTCAAAACCCCGAGTCCCAAGTCAAATGGAACCCCTGTACAGTCTCAGCTGGGCTCCTGCAAAGCCAGAATGAATTTTTCTGCTGAAAATTAATAATATTTTATATTAAAAAATCTGAATTATTTCTAAAGTTATGGTAGTTTGAAATTTCGTAGGTTGAATTTGAACAATGGAACAATGTAGGTATGAAGTTTTATATGATTTGATTTTTTGGTTTCAGACTTCTACCACACATTGTTGGTAATGTGGGACTTGTGTTCACCAAGGTTGATCTGATTGATGTCAGGGAATTGCTTCTGGCTAACAAGGTAAGTGCAGTGTTGGGAATTAAGTTTAGTTTGGAAAAAGTGACACATTGTCATAGAAAAGTCCTGCAGTCCCTTCCCCAGGGTCAGAAGGGGCTGTGGTACCCCAGCACCTTAAAGCCAGAATCAGCTTCGCCCCAGTGCCTTAAATCCTAGTATGGTGTCTTTTAATCAGTATGGGTGTTAATAGTTTGGTCTGTATTGTGTTATTTGAGTGATTATGGCTTGTATTGTGTGAACAAGTTCTTAAATTAGCCTTCAAATTAAGGATGACTATGCTGTTATCACTTTTAAATGTTTTAGCAATCCTCGTGGATTTGTTAGTTCAAATACTAGCATTGCCCGAGCGCCTTTAAAAATTTCTGGGTAATGGTCTGACAAATTATTTTTCAAGATCAGTTCAAAACATTTTATGAGTCAAAATACACAAGAAAAGGTGTCACAAAGTTTATGATGTCCTCCCTTTAATTAACATTGCATTTGATTCTGCTTGAATTTATTGTAGAAAATTTGTATGAACCTGCCATGGAATTTTGTTTCATGAACAAGTATAAACTTTATGTTGAGTGTAGTTATTTGTTATTGTTGTTATTTGACAGGTTAAAGCCCCTGCCCGTGCTGGAGCCATTGCTCCTGTTGACGTAATGGTGCCCAAGCAAGCCACTCCACTAGGACCCGAGAAGACCTCTTTCTTCCAGGCTCTGCAGATCACAACCAAAATTACGAAAGGATGCATTGAAATCTTGGTAGGTAGTCTCTTGTGTGTACTAGAAGCCTCCTTTCCTCGTTACAAAATATTTAAAATTGGATGTGAGTGTGTCACCGTGTCCCCTGCAACCTTATCATGTAATAGGCCAAGTTGGTTTGAAATTCATATTAGGTACAGGAACAGTACCATTTGACGCCAGTCTGATTCTACTATCTACTGTGCTAGACAGGCATGCAGTGTTTGTTATGCTTGTACTATAATAAGTAAGTTGCATTTAAAATATAAACTGTTGGTTATGATGATATTTCTATTTACCGTATGGGGTCAGTGCAGTATGAGAGCCAGTAATGGTTGAACCCACTCGTATTGTCTGGTTACCATGGTAACAATTGCTGAAGCTGTCTGAGCCGACATATTTGTTAATAACATAGCAACAATACAGTTATATGCGCTTTTAATCATGTTGCAGACTGGCACCAAGCTCTTAAATAAACCTAATGTCAGTGCTAAATCTCCTCTCGAATTGTGACTGTTGCACATCATTATTTATCCAAACCAGATTCAACTTTGGCTAATAGCAAATTTAAAAAAAAAAATGATGCGAAACTTTGGATTGTTCTGGGACTCTTATGATTATTGTAATAGCTATAATACTTTCATATTTGATTACAAACTTTCCTGAGGCCAAAAAAAAAAAATTGTGTGTTTAGGGTAACGGTCTGAAAAAAGTTAGGCTTTGGGTTTTTTTTTTTTTTTTTTTTTTTTTTTTTTGCCTGCCGGGAAACCAGTCATGAATTTGTGGTGGCTTAAGATGATATATCTGTGTAAATTATATGTATATCTAGCTTCATATTTGATTTCAGATCATTCTAGATGACTGTTATTCTGACTGAAAGCACATTTGATATTTTGACTTACAAATACATTCAACTGTACAAGGGTTTTGTTCGAATTTGTTCTGGAAATTTAGTACTGCAGGTCTGTTTAGTTGACATAATATTGACAGACAGGATGCTGTCAAAAAACGCAACAGCACACTGTGCTCAGATTAGAGCGTATTAAAGAAACACAAACATGAATATACTAAATATGTTCAGTATTTAATGCTGGTTTTGCATTTTATAATAGTAATGTCAGACTTATACAGACTTTCTGTCTTTTACAAAGTATTTTTATCACTACTATAAGTCTAGTTTATATCAACAAATGAAAATATATATGAGCTATGTCATGTCAGAAGAAAATATGCCTTTATGACATTTTCAGTATTATGCAACCAGTATGGGTCCAGTCGACCAAAATGAGTTTCACATAGCCAGACCAGGGTCCAAACTATTTACTTCATAGCAACGAAAGAGCTATTTCATTTCAGTATTATAGCTATGTCTTAATTTTACTGTTAGGCCTTCATTGGCACGGAAAGGGGAGGTTAGAATACACTTTCTTGTGACCAGGCAGTGAGGCTCATATGTACTTTCTCATCTACAAATCATTTTCAGTACTAGAGAGTTTGAACAAATGAGGTTCTACAGTAAATATGATGCAAATAATCTAAAAGTATCTATAAAAATGGTTACATGCTACTCTCATGTCATGATGATTTTGCTCCAACCAGACAAGAAAACATAAGGGTTGACAAACCAACATATACATGTATGATCCTAAAGCAAGTTGACACAAATTGCAGATGACAAAAGTAATGTACTTTATAGTATTAGAAACATCTGAAAACATTTTTTGACACAAACATTTATGTTGGATAGAGTTTATGAATGAAAATCTTCAGAATGAAGAAACTTAAAGCGACTTTAGAAAAAGTGACTTCATCCGATAGAACGCGGAAGGTTCGTAATGCGGCCGCATCTTGGCATTTGGGACGAATTATCTGCACAATAGATGCCATGTTCCATACGAAGCCTACCCGATTTTCAATGCGGTATCCTTATTGGACCATATCAGGCTTCGCGAAAACTTTAAAAACCTGTCAGTCATTCGGACTGACAGAAACAAAAAAATTGTCAGTCCGAACGAACATTTGTCAGTCCGAAAAAATGAATAGAGATGTATAGATAATGCATGTTCTTCTTAAATTATTCAGTGGTAAATTATTTAGAAATGCATTGTTAGCTTTAACACACAGTTAACAAGTGTTTTCAAATAGGCCTAATTAGATAATTTGCCTTTTCACAATGGGCTCATTCAGCCCATTCAATGAGCATATATCAGACAGGACTTTATGTCAAGAGAAATGTTATTTTCATTTTACCATTTAATATCAAACATCTTTAAACTAAATCACGTTTTTTCGTGTTAAAAAGCCCCCTCGGAAATCGTCAAAATAAAAATATATTCAGAAAAAAAATCGCGAACATTCCGTAATCCGTACCGTGTACTACAAGTTTTATCCGCATCCAAAAAATAATCAGTTTTCGCGACCTTCATTTCGCTGAATTATTTTACATAATTGACGATTTCGGAGGGATATCGTATTGAATCTCGACGAGGATTTACGAAAATACATTCGTGTTACATTCTTTACAATAATCTTCAACTACGATGTGGGAATATCGCCGTCCAGACTTAAAATCTCCGTCGGACCAACGGTCCGACATTCAGTCAAATTTTGCCAGACCAAAGCATAAAATTATCGTTGTGGGAACGTTAAAAAATCGTTAGGGTCGGCGCCTTTCGGCTAGGTAGGGTCGGGTTACCCGAAACACACAATTTTTTTTTTTTGGCCTGATTTGAAATGTTGGCTGTGATGAAACTAGAACTTGCCGTATGGGACAGGTAGGTATGAGAGCCAGAAATGGTTGAACCCACTCGTAGCTATCTGTTAACCATGGTAATAAATGCTTCTATGAAGCTGTCTGAGCCATCATATATTATTTAGTTATACTATTCAACCATATGCCCACTATATATCGAGGTATCAAAATTTGTAGATATGATGATATATATTTGTACGAACACCTTGTGTTGAAAACTCCTGATATCCTGAAAAAATCAACCTCGGTTGAATTATTGTTGATTTTGATTTAGGTTATTTAAAAATGAGTCTGAGTGCGTAGTGAGATCACAATAAAAACATGTTTGTGGAGTTCATTACTGCAAAAATTCACATACTCCGACCTCTGTATTGTTGTTAACTCTTAATTTTAGCAAAATCTCAATTTGAGCTGAGATTTCTGTACAGGATATTTAAAACTGGATGTTCTTGGGGGAACAAGATTTTTTTAAATCACATGAAGATGGAAACTTCTGATAAAAAAACTCCATGTTATATTTCAGAACGATGTGAACCTTATCAGCCCTGGGGATAAGGTCGGTGCATCTGAGGCGACACTGCTCAACATGTTGGGTATTTCTCCCTTCTCATACGGTCTCATCATCCAGAAAGGTAATTAAAGTCTCATACTAAATAGCATGTAAACATTCAGTGGATTTAATGTTATCTTCCTTCAGCAGATTTTAGTCTTTTGAAATTTAAATCTCTTAACAACTTAACATTCACTCCGAACTGCTAAAAAATAGTGCTATTGTAAGGGTCAGGGCGTAGGGTTTTCTGCAAGTCCTGAAATGCATCTTGTGGTATAAAACTCCAGAATCTCATTTTTCTACCTTGAAAAGGTTTGAAATTTGTGACAAAATAGAAAAATGTGTGCTTAATAGGCACATGAGTGCTTCAAGTACGATGGAGTGGGGATAAATTGTCAAAAAATGTGAAAAACATAACTTTAATCAAGGAAAAGTCACAAACATTTGATGATAAAAGAGCATTAGCCTTGGTACCTTTGTGTATTGTTATCTGCTATGATGATATCTACCATTATTTACCTGTGAGGATCAGTGCAGTGTAGGAGCCAGAGATGGCAGAACCCACCTATATTGTCTGGTTACTATGGTAACATGGGGCCCTTGTATGGGTTGTCTGAGCAGAACAAATATTTGAATGTCCTAGGAATGTGTATCTGGAAGTCTTGTTTATCATCCTGAACGCATGGTAACAATCATTGTAACTGGAACCTTTCATTTCTTAGATTACATAGAAACCAGTTAACAAATACGTAGCTTTTGGGTACACACACGTTTTGTTGTTTTGCTTTGCTGGTTGATGTTCATGCTTGTTTGGAATTTTTATTGTTTTGACAAATCTGTTTGGGCTGTTCAAGAAAAATGGGCTCAGGCAAAGGAAATACTCAGTATACACTTTACCCCCAAAAAGAAATTGACACCAGTCGCCCTCTGAGATTTTAAATTTATTTTCGTTCTTTATTTCTCAAAACAGCCGTTACATAAAAAACTGCCTAAATAGCTCTTGAATAGGGAACTGTTGAAACAACCCTTACATAGGAAACTGTCTGAACAGACCTTACTACCCTTATTATGGGAGTTGTGTCTTAACATCTACCGGTATACACTAATGTTACATTTACTATTACAGTATATGACTCAGGAAGTATCTTTGATCCTAAGATTTTGGACATCACTGACAAGGACATGCTCGACAGGTTTATGGATGTAAGTCTATATTGTGTCTTATATTTTTCTCTATTCTTTTCTCCTTTAATGAAAATTTGATATAGGGAAAAGTTTCCCTTTCCTTATGAAAGGGCAAGTTTGTATTGATTAGGATACAGTCCAGGAAAGCTGGTTCGGTGAATCTGCAGTGGTATATAACTGAAAACTTGTTGAGAGAGGGGTTTTACCTGAATGAACAAACTATGCTTTTTAACCCACTGTAATCAGCTTACATAGTCATTTGGTTAAGACTTTATTTTCTACAGTATGATAGAGAATAGGACTGTAGGAGGTTATAGATTTTATTCCATTCTGAAAGTTATAAAACTGTTGTGTGTAGTTGTTAAAATGTTACTGTTATGCCTTGCTTGATATTTCAAATATCAAATAATTTTGCATTCCTTCATGTGTCTAGTCATTATTGGCAAACGTCAGGATAATGTGACTGGTTAGTCTGCATAGGACTGCAAAATAATGTTTTGGAGCGTTTATTTGAGCAGATTGAAGTGCCAGTTTTGACTCATGAAGATCTAAACTGAAGAACTTGAAATGCAAATATTCTTAAAATATGTTGATGATCGGGAGTCATTTAACTCCTCACTTTTCCAGGCTAGTGAAAGTCCTGAAACTCCATACACTGTATAGTGTATAGAATTATAAATGTGTTTTACTGTGTTTCATTTTGGTTTTGAAAACCTAAGTTCTTTCCCACTGAACTTAAAATATGTAAAAAATGAAGTATTTCAGAAATTTACCGTGTCCTAAGCCAATGTTGTGAGTCAGGGACTCGGGACTTGACGGGACAAAAATTAAACACTGGGTTTAAAGTACATGTTTCTGTTATTGTTGAATCTATCAATAATTAAGTTCTATCCATATTACAGGGTGTAAGAAACATTGCTAGTGTATCATTGGCAATTGGCTATCCAACTGCTGCGTCCGCTCCACACTCCATCGCTAATGGATTCAAGAAACTTCTGGCCATCGCCTGTGAAACCGATATCACCTTCGCAGAAGCTGAGAGGGTATGTAATCAACTCCATCTTTAATTTGTTTTATTCACTCCAACATACTAATTTTCAACATATCATTGTGGAAAAATGTATGTAATGGTTATAATGCTATGATGATATTTCTATTTACCATATGGGATCAGTGCAATATGAGAGCCAGTAATGGTTGAACCCACTCATGTTGTCTGGTTACCATGGTAACAATTGCTGAAGCTGTCTGAGCACATAACTGATTTTTATACCCCTGCATAAAGAGTTGTAACGGGGTTATACTGGATTCAGATTGTCAGTCTGTCTGTAGACGCATTCTTGTGGACGCAACTCCTCGTACATTTGCGCTGCGATTAATTTTTGCAGGATTATGGCCCTTTGCCGGCGGGGTTATATTAGAATTTTGCCTTTGAAATCAATTCTTGAAAATTGAGTTGTACATCTTTACTGTATAAAAGGTCAATTTCAAACTATAACGGCAGCTAAGACAGTTGCTGAAAAATAATATTTACAAATGTAGAGGCTCTTCAGTTGTTTTGGAAAGGGTTTTTTCCAGAAATTTGGGGAAAAGGTATATTCATTTAGGAGGGAATGGTCGTGCAATTCGTCAAACCTATGGTCACAGGTTTTTTTTTTCACTGAATTGTAAAGAGGCCAAGCCCTTTTGTTTCGTGAAAATTCTCAAAATTGTGAAAAACTTCAACGCAATAAATCACCAAATTTTGAAATAAAATTTTTCATATGTTAATTTTTTGTCCACTTGTCCCAAACATGCATGTATCTATGATACAATACTTCATGTCAAGTCCAGTACAGGAATATATCATCGTTACATATGGTGGGATTGTTAGGTACTTTGTTGTGAAGTTGGTTTTACAAAAACCAAGACACCAATTCTTATTGTGAAGGGGCCTTTAGGGGCCTATAGAAAATTGTGAAGGGGCCTTATATAGGCCCCTCGTATATAGTGAAAAAAAGCCCTGGGTCAATTTACATGGGAGTAGGCCTATTCTCCTACATATTTCTCAGATTTTCTGAAACGGTAATTGGCTTTAATTTTAATCATCGAGGAAAAGTGTTAAACAATGAATAAAAAAATTATCGGACACTGAATGCTATGATGATATTTCCATTTACCCTATGGGGTCAGTGCAATATGAGAGCCAGTAATGGTTGAACCCACTCATGTTGTCTGGTTACCATGGTAACAATTGCTGAAGCTGTCTGAGCATTTAGATAACAGTGCTTGTTATCAAATACTGGGATAGATGAGACACGTTCTTCATTTCACATTGGCTAGCGATGAACAACCCTAGCGATGAACAATCATGTCATTTAAAGATGTAGCCCATTTTGTTCACTTTAACAAAATAAAAGAAATATCTCGATTATATGCATAATATTGATAAAAATATACATTTTAAAGAAAAAAGGTTCTGTTAACGTGCGTATGTGTCCAATGAGATACAATTACAGTAGTATGCTTGTTTTGTGACATAATAATGCGACATAGATATTTATGTTTTTGAGGGGGTATATTGCTTTGCACATGTTGGTCGGTCGGTAGACCAAATGGTTTCAAATATTCAAATATGCTTTGCCCTAGGATCTTCAAACTTTACATGGACGTTGGCAAGCAACAGAACTTTACATGGACGTTGGCCAGCAACCGTATATGATAACTAGTATATAACCCGGGCATTCCTATTGATATTGAGGTCAGTAGGTCAAAGATCAAGGTCTTTGTGACCATAACCATTTCTGACTATTTGGATGTCATGGGGGCATACATGTTTTACTAACATTTTGCTTTAGTTGCATTTTCATTCCAATCATTTTCATTCTGGATGCCAATGATGAAAAAGGAAGTAAATAAAAAAAAAATATTGGTTCAGATCGGAAGAATGTAAGTTAACATGTATATCTTTGTATTTTTCAGACTAAGGAATACCTTGCTGATCCTTCAAAGTTTGCCTCGGCTGCCCCAGTTGCTGCCGCCGCATCATCAGCCGCTCCTGCAGCTAAACAAGAGGAGAAGAAAGAAGAGTCTGAAGAGTCAGATGATGATATGGGCTTTGGATTGTTTGATTAAATCCTTCAATGGGTGTATGCGACACTGGACTATTACCCCACACCAAACTATTCAATCATACAAATTATCACCATGGAATTATGATAATGTTTGGAAACACTTTGTCATGCTGTTTACCGAGGCTGGATATAGTTGTCAGTGAAAATAAAAAAAAATGAGTATTTATTGTTGTTTTAGTTTTGTTCTGAATGTTATACTGTAAGCCAATTTACTTTCGTGAATACTAAATTTCAAGTTTTAAAGTTTTCCGCAATGTCCACATTAATGTTTTTATTCGAAATAGTTTATTGGTTTACATTATTTCAACAGTAATGAATATAGTATTATACGGAACGCTGGATTTGCTCAGCCTCATGTCACCACAGGTCATGCACTGTAATGAAAATTTATTTAAGTTTTTCCTCCGAATCACTGGATTAGAATTAGGTTGTAAGTACAAAATCAATATTTTGAGAAAACAAAAAATATCTGAAAACTACTCATTACTTATGGAAAAACAAGCTTTTTCAACTTCAGTTTGGTGAACATGATGCAAATTTCATGTATGTATGAGTCTTGTAAGGTCGTAAGTATAGTCCAGAGAATTAGACATGATTCTACCTTCAATTAGCATAATTTAACAGCTAATATATTGTCTATATTTATAACCCCCGGTTTGTGTTTTCATAAGCGAGGAGTATCACGAAGACACCCGTGTCATACATGCCATGTTTTGCAGACCCCTTTGCGTGAGATTGGTGATGGAAATGCAGGAGATTTTCCTTGCTAAAACTTTAAACTTAAATTATTGAAGTTTATACAAAGTTTTGACTTATCTTTCTTTGATGACAATACCATGCAAGCTTCATGTAGCAATTTAAACTATTATTTGTAATCATTTTCATAATGTAAATAAAAAATGTCAGGTTCCAGTATGTCCATGAAATGCGTGAGATTTGATAAATTGGCCTCGCATCATGTGGGAGTGGAGTCTCAAATGCGTGAGACTCGCACATGATGCGGGAGATCTGGCATGTATGCCGTGTGTAAAATGCCAACACAAATCTAATGAACGGATATTGCACAATTAGCTCGCGTAAATTTATATATTCAACGCAAGTATCTTGTAATATATTCATGCATAAAGGTCAGGATCATGTCAAATTTTCTGTGCTATAGTACTAATTCTAAGCCAATGAAATGTGGAGATGTTTGTGATGGACAGGGGGTGTCAATTTTCCGGATTTAATGGCTTCTGATCAAAATACAAGTTATTTGATGAAAATAGGTCTAGAAATGGCAAAGTAATGGTAAATTTAATCTTCTCTGAAGAATTTTCTTTAATACAAACTTGAGTTTATTGTTGAAACAATTATAAATGTCATTGAAGGCCTCCTGTTTGGCAAAAATAGTCGGCCGCATCAGATTTTTCTGATTTTAAATTTGGCCCTGTTGACTACCCTGGATGGAAGCCAGGACAAGTAAGTACAGGTTTGGATCTAATTCAGGAAAAAAGGTTGGGGGATTCGGCTTGTGTGTGAGCCTGAAAAAGGTCACAGTAGCATACTGTTCTTCAATCTTCATAAAACCTCGGCATGGTTGCATGAAAACTTGTGAAGGGAATGCCAGTTTATTTATGACTGAGCAGTGAAGCTGGAAAGAGAACATGTCAATATGTATGTGATAGGGTGGGGAATATGGTTTGGATTTCAACTAATTATAATGCACTTTTGATTTAGGTTATACATATTATTTTGGTGGGAACTGTTTAGTAACATAGATTTACATATTAGTCACCACCAAAATAATAAAATCTTATATATTGACATGTTCTTTTACCAACATCACTGTTAGTCTGAAAAAAAAACTGTTATTCCCTTGATAAGTCATTTCTATATTAGATCAGCTGTAGCAGCCAGTTCAAGCAAGAGCTAATTACGGACATAGGTTCGTGGCACATTGATTGGATACAATTAAACCATAGGTGGTCGTCTCGTTTTTACAATGCGTATAATACGTGTTATTAAAGTGTGTGGGTATATATAATAGCCGGAAATGAAGCCATTGACAGACTTGCGAAAAAGACAACCAGGAAAACAAACCAAACTCATAACCACGGAAATACATTAGATTCTGTGTATATCCGTGTCAAAACGTAGAAGAAAAACTCATCCAAACAGCCATAGAGGATGTATGAAGTCGGTGTATTGTATCAGTGGTGCATCCAAACAAGCCATAGAGGATGTATCGCAGAAACAAATGTAGAAGAATTAAGGTTTGTTTTTGTCAAATTGTTGCACCACGAAATCTAATCCCCACGATCGACCTCTCATATATCGAACATAGCTTAATCCTTTCAAGGTCCCGGATACAAGGTATAAGGACACGAACTGGACAAACCACTGACGTATGAGGATGCCATTAATTATTACGGTATTCCAAATTTTTTTTTTTTTTTTAAATGCCGAGCATAGCCTTTATTTGCCAGTCAGCTTTCTGCTGAAATATGGCAGGCATGTGTGCCTCTACCCGGATTCGAACCCGGGTCGCCAGATTAGACGGTAAGCGTGCTAACCATTGAGCTACAGAGGCCAAAATTAAGCACTCATTAACTCTAGAGAGATTACTCTTTAACAGTACTGTTGCTTTCCTTGTAGTATCACAAATGCCGTAATAATGATCAGTTTGGTAGTCTTGTTATATACAATGTATTTCGTTTCCCAGTAAAGTTTAGGAAACTTTCAAATGTGGATGCATGCATAGAACATAGAAGCCTATCGTGTAGTGATTGTAATGAGACAGTGTTACGTGGTTGCTATGCCAACAAGATTGACCCTCAGCTCCAAACACTCTGTCCAATGAATGACTAGCTCGTATGTGTACACAATGTCATGTCACAAATTTCAGCAATTATCTCCCTTGATATGTGTCTTGATAAGTCAATTTCTGTAACCCCTATAGTCAAAATAGGGAAATGTTATAAGACCAGGAATAGGGACGAGGTTTTGACGTATTTGTGGCTTAAAGGTTTACACCAATAAGGCACTTATTGAGCCCGTTGTGTTAACTCCCGTTCAATGAAATCAAACACATTAAAATAATGCTGCAGATCTGCTACGAAGCGCTCTTCTAATAGATCTACAATATACCTCATTCTTGTGAGGTGTTAAATGCTACGTTGACATTGGAACTGTACACACTAGCTACAGTACATGTACTAATGTCTAGTTATCCAATTATCATATTATTGAGGTATTTATCCTTGATGTGGAGTGCTGAACCCGTTATATACTAAATATATACAATAATGACCCAGTAATTGGAACCCAAAAATATAGGTACTAAATATATACTACACAATGTACATGGGATGATCAAAAAGAAATGAGACAAATGCTATATTTATTAAGTTTACGTATTTAAACCATTAAAATGTCATATTCGTTTGTGTTTATTTAATACCGATTTAAGCGTATAAATATAGATTTCTACTACATTTGTATACGATTGATTGGTACAGTAATTATCACAACTTGTCGCCGACTACCCGCGTCGAACAGTGGATTTCAACAGTCATTGAAAGGTGTGACAACTTGTATTGTATTGTTCGACTAATCATCTACGGGTAAATCATAGGAAGGGACCGTCCAATCAGTTCGAGTGTTCGACCCAGATACTGTTCGAGTCATCTACTGTTTTACCAAATGAACAAAGAAGGTATTTTGCCGGGACCGAAGCACTAGTTCGAGGCATCTAGGGTGTTCGAGGCAAGTACTGTTCGAGGCATCGAAGTTCTACTGTATAATTCGTTATTATTCAATGTCGCCGCACATCACAACGTCGTCCGTTTTCGCCCTATGATATGGAAAAGCATTTTTTTTATCACCCCACGTACATCTATCCAGTAATGTGATAAACGTTGGTATAAATACTCATCACAGCACGTCTAGTGAGTTATATATATAACCATGTGTGAAGACAGATTGTCGCATTTTACTGGAGCTGTGATCATACATAACTCACATACAGTAAATCACTACTGTCATATACCTGGTCATATTCGTCTTCAAGTTCGCAACTGGGTCATGCATATGGAATCAAAACCTAGGTCACCAGGTCAGTCTCTTGCACAATGCATTATATCGATATGTGAAAAAATCTGATCTGTAATCAGTCGATATTACAAGACTGGTCTAGGGTAGAGCTAGACTGGTACCACGTGTCTCATTTTCCTACTACGTCTACACTAGACTTGTACCACGTGTCTCATTTTCCTACTACGTCTACACTAGACTTGTACCACGTGTCTCATTTTCCTACTACGTCTACACTAGACTTGTACCACGTGTCTCATTTTCCTACTACGTCTACACTAGACTTGTACCACGTGTCTCATTTTCCGACTACGTCTACACTAGACTTGTACCACGTGTCTCATTTTCCGACTACGTCTACACTAGACTTGTACCACGTGTCTCATTTTCCGACTACGTCTACACTAGACTTGTACCACGTGTCTGATTTTCCTACTACGTCTACACTAGACTTGTACCACGTGTCTCATTTTCCGACTACGTCTACACTAGACTTGTACCACGTGTCTCATTTTCCTACATCGTCTACACTAGACTTGTACCACGTGTCTCATTTTCCGACTACGTCTACACTAGACTTGTACCACGTGTCTGATTTTCCTACTACGTCTACACTAGACTTGTACCACGTGTCTGATTTTCCGACTACGTCTACACTAGACTTGTACCACGTGTCTCATTTTCCTACTACGTCTACACTAGACTTGTACCACGTGTCTCATTTTCCTACTACGTCTACACTAGACTTGTACCACGTGTCTGATTTTCCGACTATAGTAGATCCCGTTGTATCAGACTAGTAGAGCAGTATGGACGCACGCAATCGAACACAATAATTATACAACGTCATGTACATAACATAGGGCCAATCTGACTATAGTACTTGATCTTCCTTACGTCAAGTCTCATGCGTAGCGGGTTTGAGGATATGATATTTTAATCAGATTGTCAAAGGGCCTATATGTATGCCTATACTAGTATGAACCTTTATCATCAGCGTATCAACCTAATCACGTGTATGACTTTTTGTGAACAAAAAAATATGTGAGTTCCGGTTACTGTTTGGGAGAATATATACAATTCAACGTGGATGACTTATTGTGATAATTGGAAGTCGATTCGTTTATACACTGTGTTTACAAAAATATTGAATTCATGTTTTTTTCATAACTATGTTTTTATTCTATAGTTGTGTAGGTTTATCTGACCTCAAATTGCACTTTCCGTCCGCGCACTTACAATCACTTATGTACTAGATCATATATGAAGATGTACAGTGTGTCATATACATACATGTATAACGGCAATTAAATATGGTTTGTAAAATTCCGACAACGATTACTGAAATGTTTACCGTCTGACGTTTAATCCTCAATAAAAAATACAGCATGTGATCAAAATAATGAGAACGATAGTTTATTCTCCTTGGCCCTATAATCACAGGTAAATGTATTGACCAGTAATGAAGTAGTCTTTTTTTTACAGAAATTGATATATATTGAAGTATATTAGAAATACCAATTTTACAAAACTTTTTTTTTTCATTTTTTTTCTATGATACAGTTGTCTGTGCTCACAATGATCAAAATCCAAATTCTGATAGACTAGCGCATATAGAGGATATTACATGAGTGTCTTTTCATATCGAATTTATTAAACGAGTTGAATAAAATAATAAAACGCGAGGGTTTGCCGAGCATTTTATCGATTTTAATCAACGAGCTTAATAAATTAAATGTGGGAAGTCACAATTGTAATGTTCTTTTTATCACATGTTAGCCTTTTCCGGCCGGAACATAAAATAGCTACTTATTTTCACTGTAATAAACGCGAATTTGAGTGACGTCACGTCAAAGCAATACACTATAGTGTATTATCAAAAATAAATAATGGCTTTATTACGCTACCGCAACGTCAAACATGTGATAAACATACTACCAAACATGTGATGAACATACTTAATTGTATAGACATTGTACATGTATCTCTACACATTTGCTTTTTTACCATGTAATATTTGTTTCAACATTAAGTCATTGTTATATAGCCATACAAGTCGATTTTATTTCTCTGGTTGCCACGGCAACCGTTTGTTTTCATCAGCAACCAAATAGTCGATGCTGAATGTAGCAAAGGATGCGCGCGCATCCTAACCATCTGTCACATAGTCTATTCCCAGGTAAATATTGGCGACAATACGCATAGAGAGATTTCACATGTATGGCACAGAATAAATACAATATTGTATTTATCTCGAATCGAGAAATTATGTAGAACAAGTTAAAAGTATGGATGTACATTCCGCGTGATTTACTAATCATGATGAATTTGTATTATAGTTAAAATAACCTTTTTGTGCTTAAATTTCCACTGGAGTTCTTCCGGCTACAGGTAAGATATATGGAAATATTAAAGATTATATGATAATATCGCCCTAATATACAAACTATTATATCGCATTTTACAATTTGTATATGATTATATGATTATATGATAATATCGCATTTTACAATTTGTATATGATTATATGATAATATCGCATTATACATTTTGTATATGATTATATGATAATATCGCATTATACATTTTGTATATGATTATATGATAATATCGCATTATACATTTTGTATATGATTATATGATAATATCGCATTATACATTTTGTATATGATTATATGATAATATCGCATTATACATTTTGTATATGATTATATGATAATATCGCATTATACATTTTGTATATGATTATATGATAATATCGCATTATACATTTTGTATATGATTATATGATAATATCGCATTATACAATTTGTATATTATTATATGATAATATCGCATTATACATTTTGTATATGATTATATGATAATATCGCATTATACATTTTGTATATTATTATATGATAATATCGCATTATACATTTTGTATATGATTATATGATTATATCGCATTATACAATTTGTATATTATTATATGATAATATCGCATTATACATTTTGTATATGATTTTATGATAATATCGCATTTTACAATTTGTATATGATTTTATGATAATATCGCATTATACATTTTGTATATGATTTTATGATAATATCGCATTTTACAATTTGTATATGATTTTATGATAATATCGCATTATACATTTTGTATATGATTTTATGATAATATCGCATTTTACAATTTGTATATGATTATATGATACTTTATTGGTTTCTCCGAGTACTCGACTATCTTATTGTCTAAGTTTGAGTCTGCACATGAACGTGATCCAGTTAGATCTTTAAATGTCTGCTGTAATAGTACTAGTCACTGCCGATCGAGATGTATATAGTTTTAACTTTGAAAAAACCCCCAGTTTTATCAGATTTAATCTTTGATGGTTTTGTTGTTGGGTTGCATCACGACCAACAGTTGTTTCTTGTACGACGACGCCACAGAAAGGCATATTGTGCAGTACCGATAGAGGAAGAAGAGTCATTAATTCATAACCATATTTCTGTATTGTAATTACTAATGTACAAATTTTGAGTCTGGTTTTGGAATTTTAACGAAATGACATAGGTTGGCCAATATTTGAAGCAAGCTTTAGCTCAGAATAAGATGCTTCGGGGGATCTTGACCTAGCTAGATATCCGGTTGGAGCCCATCATGTACGTCTGATCCTTGACCCGTCACACTGTGATCGTATGGATGAAACTTGACGACGTACAAAATCTCGTCACGCTGTTGACTTGATTTAGACTCAATTTGGCGGATCACAGGTAACTGTATCATTGATTAGGAGTAAAAACAATAATCAAAAAAATCTTAATCAAGGATACAGATACCTGTGATTTGGTTAGAGTATGAAGACACTGTGCTCTTCTAAATCACTACACATACAACATGATTGTGTTGAGCATGTTAACACGTCTTAGAACTTAGTTCTATGATCAATCAATTATTATTAACCGCCATATCTGTACTACTATAATATAATATCACAATTTTTACTCATAAAGTACATTGGGTGACTTTTTAGCAAACTCGCTTATTTAATTCTTTCGGGAAGTGGGTATTTAATTAACACTCATGGAAACCCGAGTACAATATCGCCAAAGACAACAAGACATGGTATTCGTCTTTTGCGAACTTGATACGTTTCCAAAAAACAGGGTTCCTGTAAATTTTCTAAGACAAAATTCCCTGACTTTTCCCTGATTTTTCCCTGACAATTTTTAGAGCGATCGGGCGACACCGCATCTTTTTGTTAGTGCAAAATATGACAATAAAATAGAGAAAAGGAAGCTATATTTGCTTTTATGGAACAAACAAGTTTTTAAGGTAGCAGTTTCTAAGGCTGCTGACTGACATAAAGTTAGTATAACCCAGAATTATTTCAAGCAAGCTCAGCGGGCGAGGATTATTTTCAGTCTTGTGTTTTTTCTTCATAGGAAATGACACTTATCGACAGCTTCAATGAAAAATTCCCTGACTTTTCCCTGACTTTTGCTCAATTTATAGATTTCCATGACTAATTCCAAATGCCCTGACTTTTCCCTGACCTTGAAAAAAATATATTTTCCCCTGACCGTTGGAACTGTGCAAAGGGGTCCCAATATTATACTCGTGTTTAGAATGGCGAGTGGCGTGCATCTCCACCAACACACGTCTCTAGCACCACGAGTACTACCAATGGACTCCGGGAAACCGGATGACACTATATAACCATAGTGTGTGGACATGAAGACACGTGGTAGATGTCTATTGCGATTCGATCATATGTTCCAAATAACCACACAGCCGATGGTTGGAGTGGCGTGTGACATGCATCCCGCCTGGTCCCCAACCTATTAACTCGTGACTACTGAAGGATACTTATTTGCATAATTCGTCAATTCTATTGGGTGAAATGGGTCGTCATGGATGTTAAATATATATTTTTTAGTTCTATCTAAAGTTAAAAAAAATGATTTTTAAACCATGCCACTGTTTTATTCAGCACTGTGGATGTACAAAATGAACAAAAGACGTTCATGTAATAGCGCTATATACAAAGTGGCACATACTATAAGAAATATAAGTAAGTTGGTAAAAATAACGCTACACCAATATTATCGCATTTTGTATCTCTGAGTTGGTGATAATTACCATTATACCTGCAGAAATGATTGATACCGTACATGTATATAGACCACCAAGATCTTCTAAAAACGAAACAAAATCACGGACATAGATGTACCCTCATTCTGTTTCAAGCCCAGTGTACTGTTTTATCAAAGCACTTATGGAAATCGTAAACTCTTCTTAGTTTTTTGACAACTGAAAACTGGGGGCATATGATTGTTTAAGAGTTTCTTATAAATATTACATATTCATTTGTCGTAACTTGTAGTTGTTAAAGAATGAAAAGAATGTAAGTTAGAACGTAAGTTTACGGTTTCCGCAAGTGCTTTGATAAAACAGTACCTATGAAACTTGATAAATTGTGCACAGTGCTGTTTGCTACAATATATGCTCCGACTGATACAATTCAAGTTCCACAAATAATTTGATAAAAACATAATTATAATGTATTAGCTTTCTTAGATAGAACTGGTGTTTATTTTCCAGTTTAAATGCATGTATAGTCCAGTCAGGATAAAAATCCAATGACGCATCGGTCGAGTCCACAATAACGGTGTAAAACCAATTATAAAGGCTTATACATTTGTACTGTACAAACAACTATACTCGCTCTACCTGTTTAGACAATGGCTATGATTTTTTGCGTACACATAAACTGAAACGTCACTGTCACAATATCCTAACTGGACTATTTTTTATATATGTATAGTCCAGTTAGGATATTGTGACAGTGACGTTGCAATTTATGTGTACGCAAAAAAGCACAAACATTGTTTAAACAGGTAGAATGAAGTTAAGTGTTTTAGTTTAGCATTGAAATTATAGTTGTTTGTACAGTATAAGCCTTTATAATTGGATTTACACCATTATAGTGGACTCGACCGCTGCGTCACTGGATTTTTATCCTGACTGGACTATACGTACATATCTTGTTTTGTTCACAATGTGTATGCTTTTCGAATCCAGGACAGTGGTATTTAATGTGTAATGATACTATTCTTATATAACAACGCTCTTGTTGTTCTGTGTTTTTCCGATTGGCATCCTAGTTTAATAACGAGAAATATGACATATACGTACCGTTATTACATTGATGACTGTCATTGCTCGTAATGTTCTCCCATAATGATTGGCTCTAGGAAACGTTATATGATAATCTACCACCATTTATTGATGTAAGCCGATACCGCAGCTATCTCAGGCAAATATGTATTGTCAGGAAATATTGCGGATTAATGACTAATACATTAAACATTTAAAATGGTTTTTTTTTTACATAGAAATTGGTAAAAATAGATATCGTACTGAATCGATCATATCTAGCAATAATGCCCCGGGAAAACATAACATAACTAACGTAACGTAACGTAACGTAAAAAACGTAACGTAACATACCGTAACGTAAAGATCTACTGGAAAGAGAAAACCATAAACAACTTGAAAGATGTTTAAATATTGTAGCAGGGTGATAGACTAACATTGTTTTCTGAAGGGTCTTAAAAATAACAGTCGCAGAGCTATGACATTATTGAGTAATACATGTAGTATTAAAAATGAGACATGTCTTAATTAAACAGAAATTCCGATTTTATTTGCGAAATAAATAATAATTGATTTTGACAAATTATTTTATAGATAATTTGGAAGTAGAATTCAGCAATGAAATTAATTTATTATGGTTTGACTAGTGATAAAAATAATGTTTCATAAGTCTCTACATGTATTTTGGGCACACTAGCAAGAAGTGAAATTCTTATTCGGTTTTTGACATGTAACACGATTTACATAGACGTTGTGTTCGTGGAATATTGTTGTATAATAATATAATTTACAAGAACAACATGAATGAAAATGGGGAGCCCGCGTCTGTTTGTTTTATCCCCTTTTTTAAATTTGGGTGAAATAATACCCATAAAGCGGGATACTCGTTATTCGCGAATATCATTTTAGCGTAGAGGGGTGACGAACCTAAGCGTCCCTTTTAGGCTGTTGGTCGGTGCTCTTTTGGTAGCCACCAATGTGAAACAATGCTTATCTTTTACACACTATAGTGGAATAATTATTATGGTTTTCGAAATGAGACACGACAAAGTGAACTATAAAATATTTAGACTCTGTGATACTTAAAGTAGTATTCGCCATTTCCGACTGTTTATACCCAGTATACCGTTTATACCCGACTACAAGCATGTGCCGGTACTGTAGTACTCTTTGAAACCATGGATACTTATAACATAATCATTATTTTATAGCATAGTAAATAGCAAGTCTCTCAAATATTGTCATATTGAACTCAGTCTAGCTAAACACCACATTAATGCTAGACAACAATCACACCTGTTGAAGGTAAATCATTAATCCGCCTAGTTTGCTTAATATGACTAACAACTTGTTATAAAGTGTAACAACATTTGTTTTTGGTCTTGTATTAGGCTTCACAAAAGTCTTACATTCTGAACTTCTGTCTGCCACATCATTGTCAAACGTGATAAAAATAGGAAACTCACATCAACGATATATTCCTATGACAACCTAAAAGACGTAGTGCCTAAAAGTTAGTTCACGGTTGTGCACAATATGGTCACGTTTCTACCCCTCCGGAGTTCGTGGTTCGCTAACACATCGCCATCACAACTGTTGAACATTCTACGTCAAAAAGGGACCGGAACCAAATATGTCTACGTATTGTAAAGACCTTTTAATATTTCAACCGAAACATCATTCACCGACTTTGCAGTTTTTTTGGCCTTTCTCGCGTTCTGGCAATGTGCGACCTCTTGGCCTAAACTTCATACGCGTGATAAATGAAACAGGCACACAATACCTTACCTCTCGCCTGTTGTCATTTTTAGCACAGCCTAGTACGTTAGCATCCAGCTTAACACGTCTGGTCCGTGTACACGGGGCAGTGGTGTGACAAATTGCTATTCCGCTTACTAGCTAATGTCATGACATCTTTAAAACGCTTCACATCGCCTGGAAGTTAGCGTACATTATTTTAGAAATACTGATACAAATGTACTTAATCAGTGGATTTATAACTTATTAACCGAAACAGAATTTAATTACTAGTAACCGGAAATCAATTAATATACGATGAGGATTTATTTGCAATGCACGTGGTACTATTGCTATGATTAGTGGACTACTGACCTACATGTTGTACTTTGCTAAATGTACATTCACACATACGTTAATTATTTCAGCTAAACAACGGTACCTATTGGAAAGATAATGATTGTTATAAGAGTAACCCGATAAACTAGATTCATCTTGCTAATTGTGTCTGTTCAATATTTGTATCAGATCTGCGTACACGTGTACCTGGATAAAGGTTCAGATTTCCAGATGTTATATCTAAAACCAATGTGAAAGCTTACAAGTGAGATCTACCACGAGTTGTCAATTGGTATAAAATGTTATTAAAAGAGTTAAAAAACATAAATCGCGCCTCTGGTGAGTTTACTGATATTTCCTGAATGAGTCTATAGATACATGTGTATCAATCAACCAGAAATGATAATACATATAATACAAACTTCAAACCATTTACAGGGATTTTAGAGTATTTCATATTTTGATGATCCTCTTTAAGCACCTTTAAAACTCGCACGTTGTACACGGACAAGACAATCGTCAGATACTGGAGTTCAGTACCTTTAAAACTCATGTCTTACACTGACAGGAAGCTCGTTAGATACTGGAGTTGAGAACCTTTAAATCTCATGTTGTACACCGACAGGAAGCTTGTCAGATACTGGAGTTGAGTACCTTTAAAACTTATGTTGTACACTGACAGGAAGCTTGTCAGATACTGGAGTTGAGTACCTTTAAAACTCATGTTGTACACTGACAGGAAGCTTGTCAGATACTGGAGTTGAGTACCCTTAAAACTTATGTTGTACACTGACAGGAAGCTTGTCAGATACTGGAGTTGAGTACCTTTAAAACTCATGTTGTACACCGACAGGAAGCTTTTAGGATACTGGAGTTGAGTACCTTTAAAACTTATGTTGTACACTGACAGGAAGCTTGTCAGATACTGGAGTTGAGTACCTGTAAAACTCATGTTGTACACTGACAGGAAGCTTGTCAGATACTGGAGTTGAGTACCTTTAAAACTCATGTTGTACACCATGAGGAAGCTTGTCAGATACTGGAGTTGGGTACCTTTAAAACTTATGTTGTACACTGACAGGAAGCTCGTCAGATACTGGCGTTGAGCACCTTTAAAACTCATGTTGAACTCAGAAAGGAAGATGGACAAATACTGTAGTTGAGCACTTTGAAACATTATTGTACCCTGAAAGGAAGCTCGTTAGATAAAGGTAATGTCTTCACCTGTATGACAGTAATTGCTACGAACTGCAAACTTTAAACAAGAGGTTAATGACATGTTCTAATATAATGCGTTTGTCATAGAAACTGTCTTCAAGTGACACGCCATGTCCTGAATTATCTAAAGTGGCACGCCCATATTTTGACTTATTTAAAATGGCAAGTCAATAGTTTGACTTTAAAGTGGCATGTCCATATTATGACTTATCTAAAGTGACACGCCCATAATTTGACTTATTTAAAGTGACATGTCCATATTTACACGTATCTAAAGTGACACGCCCATATTTTGACTTATTTAAAGTGACATGTCCATACATAGACTTGCAGTACTCAGTCACTTTTCAAATTCGTACATTTTTGTCCGCGACAATAGTGGAATACAGGTACTTATCGTAATCGTCATTATATGTTCTTAAGCAAATTATGTCCATGTTTTACATTGCATCGTCAACCCTACTGGTTGGTAATTGGAAAACGCTCGTCGAGTAAAAGTCGAGTTGTTTACGACATGTTGTAAAGTTAACTTTTACTCAAACAATCAATACAACAAGTATAAATCAAAGCACTGAGATGGTTGATGGGAGGCGATCTGGTTGATGCTACTAAAGCTTAAACCGACTTTACACGTTTAATGTTCGTTTTCTTACTGCCGATCTTGTCTTGAATGTCAAAATAGGCATATGTGACTATATAGGCATGTTGGGTATCTAAATAATTGTAAAAAGGGGCATATTAATTTATATATAATACGTGTATTGAATGCGTATATCAAACGTGGCTTTAAAATAATACTACGCGCCTATTTATCAGATTCTACCGTACCGTCTTGTAATCACTTCCCTCATAGCGTGAGAAATCTCTAGAAAGCGGCTAGTATAGCCACACCATATGATTGTATAACAGTACTTCGCAGACGGTATACGATTCATTGATAAAACTATCACGTGACCCTGGTCTGAAGTTTCTAAAAATAGCTATACAGCCGAGACATTTGATGAACACGTCATTTTCATATTACGAAACAAGTTCAGTATCGGCCCGGCGTAGTGATTGTCTGCAAAAATATCGATTTAACGAACAGTTTCACAATAATTGTTGATCTTAGAATAAACAAATGTTGCTGATTGAATTAAATCAGTTTAAAAATTTGGAGAAACATATGTAGCAGTATTGGGAATGTTGACAGTTTCTGGAACTACTTGAATGCGGATTCACATAGCAGCCTAAAGGTGGTTCAGGTTGCATTAAGAAATGGGCAATGGTAGTAATGAGACGCTTCGCCTCCCAAAAATTGAAATTTTGCAATACCATTCTTATTCATGTGGGCATGTTTCCTAAAATTGCTTATTTATTACATCATGTAATATAACGCACCGGTTACCCGAGGAACAATAGGGGCGAATCTGTTTTAGTTTATTGACGGTTTGATGAACCAGACACTTTCTGTCAACAAAGCAGGACAGAATAGCTAGGCCCCGATCTCCCGAAGCATCTCAAGTAGAAATTAGAGCTAAATCTAAAATTCCAGCTCTTGAAATTTTACTCTGATAAACCCAGAACAACATTTCTGTTAAGTGATGCTAATTTTGAGTTCAGCCTCGCATGGAAATGAACATAAAACCACCTACCAATATTTGAGATGAGATCTTGCTTAGATTGAGATGTTTCAGGAGACATATCCAACTATTTGTCCCATTTGTATTGAATGTGTTTTCATGTCGACCACAGTTACCTTCCCTTGACTGGAGTTATACCGGTTTTAATCTGATCGATCTTATCTCGATTGCGTAATCGCGCTATGCTAACTCAGCGGGTTGTCGGAGTGCATAAATTAATGTATATCATTTGCTGGAGGGGTTTTGTGCGTTCAGTTACACTTTGGTATTTTTGACATTTTGTATATGATGCATACCAGGATCTTTTTTATGGGCATATCTCGGTCATTATGAAATTTTGTTCATAAGGTAGGTATCATCAGGAACATTTAAATGCTTCCATGGTATCATTCAGAATTCGTTGATTATGTGTGAGGAATCTAGCAATTATGCATTTGTTATACTAGTAACCGCAATACATGTCACGATATGTATACTTATTATCATGCATAGTCGATGGATGATAAAAAAATAAACGGTTACTAGTAACTGTACAATGCTTGAGTATGTGTGCAATATCACAAAGTACAGTTTAAATGAAATTTAGCAACCACTGCAGATTTTTCAAGTATGTTGTACGGTTGATTGTTCAGTTGCATCTTCGAGCCATAGACCATACAATTATGGAACTGGTTTTTTTTATATCTTGAAAAATAAAAAGTTATGACAATTTTAAGTCCGTGAAATAGAGCGGTTTTTTCTTGAATTAAATAGGAGAATATTCGCGCGCTTGCGGACCCGACAAAACTCAAATTTTCCCTCTAAGTGTCACAAATATTTTATTTTTTCAAGATATCGGGATGAAACATTTGTTCAACTTATTTATGTTGGACAAGTGCTTTCAAAGTTATGAAGAGTTGAAATGTTAAACAAATACTAAATCAGTTTTCATTGTTTTAATCAAATCATAACATCAATCATATAACCAACAAAGTCATATATTCATTTTCAAGTTATCTCAAAATGTAGTTTGGCTATTTTGACTTGAACCTGACCTTTATGCAAGACTATATTACAAGGTTCTTGCTTTGAATACATGAATATCAATTTCCGCAAGCAAGTCGTGCGATATCGGTATTTCAAATTTGTGTTTCTATTACATCTCGAGCTACTTCGTGATACTCCCCGATTATGAAATATATTGTAATGATATATTGACTGTTGAATTATGCTAATCAAAAGGTCAGGCTCGGATTTTTTCTCACCTTTTTTGACGTTTAATTTTCATTTTACAATTCGTATATATTCAATTAGGTGGTACAACGTGTCAATTAACCAGTTTATTTAACAAGTGTCATAGGAATGACATGATTCTTCATTTTTATGTCTCACCTGTTCGATTATTATAATTTTAAATTATGCGTGAGCTTATGACATTTCACTTTTAATTATTTTAATGCATGTATTACTTTCCAAATCGGCAATAAAGTCAAAGTTTCAAATCTCTAAAATCATAATAAAGTATGTATACAGGAAATATAGCGGTTATAGAATTATAGCGGTTATAACCCTTCACGCGAATGTACCACTTTTATTACCCCACATGCTGTGACAATCGCAGCGGGGCGCGTCATAAAACAATTAACAATGTGCAAATTAAATATGTGTATTACTTTTTTACTAAAAAAAAAAGATACCTGTTTTAAAAAACCGTAAAAAGGGGGCAGATCTAATTATCACATTTCTTATATCAAAACACCAATCTGACGGGAAGAAATTAAACTATTAATCAAGTTTGCACAAAATATATTCCCCGAGAAACCAAAAAACTACGGACAAGAAAGTAACCAAGTTTGATATCAAATCCGTTCATTTCCTTCTTTGTTCAATGTGAGTGATAGTCATGTTAAAAACCTTTAAAAAGGGGGTTGATCCCATAAAGATACAACTATGAAATTTAGTGCATTATATTGTAGACATATCAAACTACAAAATATGTTTGCACATAAGAAATATCTCAAATAGTTATTATCATATGGACAATTTTACGTGGAGTCCCCATGCCTTCCAATGGTAAAAAACTTGTCACATGTGCGAATACAAATGGGACAAATAGTTGGATATGTCGGGGCCTGGATTTGGTTTTTGAGATAATTTAATTTTCAGAAGGAGTAAAAATACACTTTTTAGATGGGGGAAAAGGGCCGCATTGCAGCACTGCTGTAGCGAAATTATGATGTATTTGTCCATAATTGTTTGTAATTGTAGTAAACCACATATTTACAGACTAAAACAAACTAGTTTGAAACCACTTCGAAACCACCAAACTAAAACCAAGACCGGTTTGTTGCCGATAAATTCGCCATAGGATTCCCCGCGATCAATCGCTTGATCTTTTACATGGACTCGAGAGTTACACCGGGGTGTTTGGTTGGCCATCGAGTAACACTCGGGCAGCTTGGGCAAAGTAATGGAATACAACTCGAGTACCGACGAGAGTTCAAAACCTTTAACTTATAAATGCCATTATCTGGAAATTGATCATCGTCTGACACGAGACACGTGATATTATCGCCTCACAGATTACAAGACTTACTCTACATTACTGGGAATATCATATGTTATTGATCGCATTGGCAGGAATCGAGATAACATAGAATCATAGCACATTGGTTTCAATCTTATCTTTCTTTTGTCGCGTTTGTGCGGAAATTAAGACTATGAAAATCGGGCAACTTTGTATTTGTATGTGATAAAAATATGCCTGACGTACACCGTAGTGTTGTTGTTGTTTGTCTTCTGTGCTATTTGAAGTAACGATTCACACGTTTTGCGGGGGTTGATATCTCGCGGTATGCTTGCCAATTATTTAGAAACATGATTTAGATCTGTTTGTTTCTGATTTATGATCGCGTTTCTGTCGTCGTTAAAAGGCGATTATTTTCATTAAATCTCAGCTCTCTATAGTGGCTGATTTGTGCAATGTCGTATTTTTCGCTTTTTCGCCACAACCAAGCGAAAATGTAACAATGCGAAAAAGTCAACAACTTTGTCGTATCTTTACATTGTTGCATTTTCGCATTGATGTGGCGAAAAAGAGAAAATACGACAGATGCAGAGCGACAACACGACACCAAAATGAGTCGTGCTTTCGCCTTACATCTGTCGTATCTTTGCTTTTTCGTGGCGATACTGTTACAATGTGATAACACGCCGACAAAGTCGACTTTTTCGCAATGTTACATTTTCGCAATGTTAAATCTTCGCCACGAAAAAGCAATATCTGTCAGACTTGGCCCTACAACATATTCATACAAATGTATAGCCTTTGTTAATTGTGTTGTCTAATCAGAATCGAACATTTGCTATTTTATAATACTTATTTATGTACATGTACTTATAAATTGTTCAATGTTATTATTGCTAAACTAGTATATGCCTGAATGGGCCCTTGATTGGATAATAAATTATATTCTATTCATTTATCAGAGAGGCGAACATTTGATATGATTGTGATCAGGTTTCATGTAGATTATAGCAGAACTGTGAACTCTATTGGTGTTATCAAGGTTTTTTCTGTCATACTAGTAGTGACATAGTTTTTTACCCCAGGTGATCCAATTGCAAACTTGATCATCAATATCA
Source organism: Spisula solida (assembly GCA_947247005.1). Lineage (NCBI taxonomy): Eukaryota > Metazoa > Mollusca > Bivalvia > Venerida > Mactridae > Spisula > Spisula solida. Next base: position 3,044,933 of record OX365960.1, on the reverse strand, counting down.
CCTTAAACCACATGTAATTGCATTATGTAATGAATGTAATAATAATTAACTGAAACCGACCTAGATAAAAGGTCAAGTGTTTGCAACTAGATTTGTGTTACCTGGGGTCACAAACGATGTCATTAGGTCTAATACAATTAGAAACTTGTAACTACTCTAATGACCAGCCTTCACGCGAGTAAGTTGAAAATGAAAACAGTACATTATTGATCATTAATACTCGGGTGAACCCTTCGCATATGAAGGACAGCTTCGAAGTAAAGGTTACAGTAGAACATAACCTGTCTTATACCAGCAACCTGGAAATCGGAAACCGGCTTTGTCGGATGCTCTACAAACAGTGACAATGGATACTTGGAGAGTGCGTATACACTCCAGAGCGGCGCTCCCTTGAGTAATGACCTGTTTTTAAAGAAACATTATCCTTTTTTCCTGCGGTAACCGATTTCTATCAATATTACCTCTACAAAGCAACAACTTCTATACAACAACAACATCCAAACTTTGTAGGCTTACTTCCCAACGGATGATGCTCTATACAAGCTGTACCATAACTCAAAAATCAAAATGCACGAGCACACATGTTCGTTTGTTTATGGTTTTACTGTCAAATGAAAACACGAATAATTCGTTAAACTTGAATATTCTTTTAACTATGTCTGAGATACATATACTTGAGAAGTGCCTTTGGGTGATTGAAACGCTCTCAAAAAAGCAAGTTTCTGTTAGATGATTGTGAAAATAATAAGTTTAGTTAAAATTTAATTGTGAAAAATGAATGATGGAAATCGAGATTCACAAAATTTGATGTGTGATGCGATCAAGAATGTGATAACGATCACAATGAGACATCATTTCAAAAAACATAATTACGAGGGATCGATCATGATCAATATATAACGAGAAAATGCTTATAACTTTGCTAAATACATGTTTTTTGTTGTTTTTTTCTAAAAAAATATTTCATGTAGTGGTTAATGCATATATTCGAAGAAAATGTACGAAACAGTTATCAAATATATCGAAAAATAAATTGTTTGTAACAGTTTTTGCCGACCTATGAAACCGGTAGGCGGGGCAACGTCATTTTTGCCTTTTTAACGTAATTCAGAATTTAACTATGATCAATTTGACAATCAAATTCCTAAGGCCCTACTGAGTGTTTGAATTCGGGTGAAAACGGCGAAAAATCCGCAAAATGCCCCGCCTTCACGTATCTAGGGTTACCTTAGCAACCATAGATTTTAGCTTGATGTTGTTGTAATACTAAAATAGTAATGAATACTCAGGGAAACATTGCTAATGTAGGTCTATGCCATTACTTCCAGCTAAAGTTTGAGTAAAGTCGAAAGGATAATAACACAATTATAGACATTTTCTAGTTATATATTGATCACCCCTCGTATGTTCAAGCTTTTGGCATCAAAATGCAAACGTAGGCGCGTCATGCACCGTACTGTCCGTCTTAAGGTGAGTCGCTACTTTTGCGCGACGTCATATAAAAATTGTCGACTCCGCACCGATTTATATGAAATTTTGATGGCTAAAAGTACAAATATGTAGTTTCCAAAGATATAAATAGAAGCACGTTTGCTTGGTACTCAATATAATTACAGGACTCGTTTGCCTAGTGCTATAGTGCGGCCAAGATATGATGGCACAATAACATTTACACATGCTAATTAGCCGATGGGTTCATTTTCAACAGAAAGGGGTGCTTATTTACAGTCAGGGTCAATAAACGCTTGTCTCGTATTACGTTTTCGCAATATGAGCAAATATAAGAGTGGCTTTTACATGTGCCTCGCTAGCTCAGTCGGTAAAGCGTTGGAAATACAACAATATTATGGAAGGAGGTTACTGGTTCGAGTCTCACTCTTGTGCATTTTTGGTAATGAATTGTATTCTTCAGTTCTAGTAAACTTTTTTCTTAGTATATACCGTTACCAGTTGATTATCTTGTTACATTTTCTTTCATTCGTATACTTTCTCTATTCTGTATAATATTATATAATATTTTATTATATTTATCTAGAACAATCGATTGAAAATTAATATTCTGTATGTATACATGTGTATATAAATTATATGAATTAACATTGTTCATCAGCAGTGTTTGTGACAGAATCATTTTAGAAATCTGCAAACTTATCATCACTGTCACCATCCGCCTCGTCATAATCAATGTCATTATCATCAAAAGAATCCAGTGAACTTTTGTTTCTTCTTGATTTTCTTACACCGTTGTGCAATTTCGTCGCCTATATGCGTGAAATCGTCCTTTTTGATACCCCTGTCATCGGGGTAGTTTGTTTCCTTGGACAGGACAACGGAATCACTGGCAGTTCTATTGATGCCTCTCGTGTTCAGAAGTCTAATACATTCGACACAATGCATCGTCCTTGCTGCGTTAAAACGATAGATTTAGCCATAATTCAATTTAATGATGTGCAGCGTACACAGTTTATCTTGTTGTAAATAATACACCCACAAATACAGTTTTGTGAAAAGTGTGCGGAAAGGAAATTCGCGAAACAAAATAAAAATAAAAAAAGATTCGGATGGGATTCGAACCCAGACCGTCTGCGTTGAGATTAGAAACGTTACCACTAGACTATATAGTAAGCACAACGATCTTCATCCTTAATTAAATAAGTTAAAATAACTGAACAAGCGCTTAGATGATCGTGATTTATTTACTTACCCGCGTTTTGATATGGGCTAATCCAACCAATGACGTTTACACAATGTTATTGTGCCATCATATCTTGGCCGCACTATAATGTTGTTGGATATGACTTCTTCTAAATGGTACCTTCATCACAGGTAACTGTATCACTGATTAAGAGTAAAAAATAAAGACATTGTTGGTTAATTGTTACAAAATATTTTTCTAGATTTTTACTCAATGATACGGTTACCTGTGACCTTCACTGCCGGAATTGTTAAAAATGAAATATCTGATTTCAGGTGTAAGTAGATGAAATGTACAACAGAAAACGATCATGCGAGGTGCCGCTACAAGATTACGCCAGAATTCAGCTGATGTTTCTACCAAACGTGCTTTCCAATGGGAAACTCTTCACTGACGTTTCGTTCCCACCAGATAAGTCTTCCCTCACTTATGTGTATAGTGGCGATGACCGCTATGAGAAGATGGTCTTCAAAAGACCGAAGGTAGATATATATCGCTGGTTTAGAATTATAAGACTCATATATATTCGAAATCCGCATTCAAGGTGCTTCTTATTTATAAGCCTAATTTCATGAAAATCGGAAGTGTTCATGAAATAGATACTCTATACTCCTGTTATTATAATTGTTTCAATGTTTAAAATGTGTTATTTCCTTCAGAAAATTACGAAGGTCGTTTATATTAACGAGGGAGGTAATTGTACCAGCTAATAAGCCACTCGATTTCAGCGTAGAATTATGTTCAATGTAAAATGGGTGAAAATGGAATGCGCGCAGTTAAATAGTGCGGGATATTATCGTATTTATAATCGAAATAAAAACTCTGTTCTTGTATTTGTCGGTGAATAAAACACGGGCACTCGTTCGGATGCGGACCTTTTTTTATTTCTTAAACATAAGGTCAGCAACAAGTAAACCCAAGTAAATCAATACAAATGTCATGTACGAATATCGTTAGTTTTTGATACAGAAAGTATCTTAATGAAAGGTATGTGATAGATGAACCAAATGATACAATGATTAGTAGACAACTCCTGGTAAAATACTAATGAGATGGCCATCGACTAACGTTTGTTGTGTTGTCCACGAGATCGTAACCCTGGTAATATTTGTAACTGTAACATATGTGTAATAGAAAACGAATATCACTTCCTCTAAGTATGCCCAAAATATAAAAATTTAAGACGATAATATTTCACGCCTTATTATAATCAAGTTAGGACCTGGTGACAGTGACGTAGCCGTTTATGTGTACACAGAAGATTACAACCATTGTCTGAATGGGTAGTGCGAATATAGTTTGTTAGTTAAGCATTGAAATTATGGCTGGTTTAAGCCTTGATAATTGGTTTTACACCGTAATATATTTTTTTGGTGGACCCGACCGCTGCGTCACTGTATTCTTACCCTGACTTGACTATACTGTCATTGGCCGACATCACAGAAATTTACCAACCTAATGAATTCCAACTCTAGCAAAATATTGAACAATGTAGCAAAACATTTATACGTTGCTTTAAAAATCAGGAAGACAAATCCTTGACTTTAATTTGATTTTGGATATTGCAATCATTACGTCTTTCATTCCTTTATGTCTCTACTTTATTCCAGCATCATTGAACTTCTCTGTAAAGCTGTATACACGTACTTTATCTTTAACTTTGTTAAATTTTGACAACACATGTTCATGTGTATGTATATATGTTGGCTACAAATATGCGAAATGCTATTTTATGCCCGAATAAACTTTGTATTGTATTGTATATTTAAAAGTCGTATGTGAACCTTCTTTCGGTTGGCGGAATTGGAATCCATGGCCACAAAAACAATGATATGTTTAATTTTACCTACGTTTTACTTTCCCCCACCAGGAGATATGTGTATACTCGGTGTTTGCCGGTGTAGGCGGGGTTTATGAAACACCGTTTCCATGGCAACGTTGGAAGAAGGCAGGTTGGTTTGAAGCCGCCATTGCTGTTGTGTCGTTAAATATAAAACTCATGGATCAATTAATTCCTGGACACCGAAATCATGAACAGTCGTTACAGAATGATTATATAGGTAAGTCAAAATATTCTTTGTTTCCCCTTCCCGACCCTAGCAGATTTAGAATGGGCAGGAAGGTCGGTTAATTTTTTTAATTGTTGCAGAATTATAGTTATTGTACATACTAGTAATTTACTAGTAAGAAACAAACTTATATACAAAAAAACCCACATTTTTATTCACAATTTTTCATAAAAAAATATCATTTCAATTTGGGCAATAAAATACTTTGGGTAATGCCGTTTTTTCCGGGTTGGTAGTGGAAGGGGGAATAAACACTATTTTATTTTTGGCCTAAGTGCAATACTGGTACATGATTTGATTAAGACTCACACAACGTAAAACAGTATATCACAATTACAACTATAAAGCAACATGACTCAATGAACACAAAACATACTGTCCAGTTAGGATAATGCGAGAGTGACGCCTTTTTTTATATGAACACATAATATTTCAACTACTGTCTGAAGAGTAAAGTATTTGATTTAAGCATTGAAATTATAGATGTATGTATACGCCTTTACAATTGGTTTAACACCGTAATAGTGGACTCGACCACTGCGTCACTATATTGATATCCCAGCTTGACTGATGTCACAAAACAAATCAAAACTTGGTGCAATACAAATTAGTTTCGCCCGCACGTTTGACACGCAGTATAACATGTATGATCAAACATGTATATCCCATTCTCATTCACCAGAGTATTATCTTCACGTGTGTGTAGGTAGTCTGGGAACTTGACTAACCACTGATGTATGAGTATGGTATGTCCCGAATCTGCTATTTGTCAGAACGATTGTATGTTGCATGTGTTGCTGCAAATTTATTTTTAATTCAATTGGCAGTTTGGTGGTTAACCTCCCAGCAAACAAAAGACGTCTTTTTAAAAAAATGACGTCTTACAAAAGACTGTCATAGACGTATTATACCCCTATCATAGACGTATTTTACGTCTTTCATCATGAGACGTCTTTTAACGTCCTTTACAGACGTATTTTTACGTCTTACATACACGTCTTGGAGTCTGGGAAATGCATTACAAAGACATCAGTTTTTATTGTCAATTATACATCCATGACCAGCTCCATTTCCCTTGTATACATACGGAATACTTTTTCACATCGGTGCAAGTTAGAAATTCCGAAAGCCTGAATATTTGTCAACTCATATAGAGAAATAAAGAAACACATACTTTTTGTTACACTCAAAACCTGAATTCAGGTATATTGATGAAAACTTGCATGTATATCTTGTTAGCTGTGTTATGATGTATCTGCGCAAACCAGTTTAGCGAATGCTATATGAACATATTGCTCACCGAAATAAAAGACTGATTGCGGAAATGTGTAGCTATTTGCCTCGGAAATTGTAAATTAATACAAGAACTTCTTGATTGATAACGAGTAAGAGAAACGGAGTTCATTTCCGTGTTTAATTACACTGGCAATAATTCTATTTCATCCTGTGCACGTGATGTATTTGTGAAAGTGGCGCAATCAGAGGCTTTGCACGTGACGTGTAAACTTGTGAAAGTGACACAATCAGAGACTTTGCACGTGACGTGTAAACTTGTGAAAGTGACACATTCAGTGGCGGTCTTAGAAGTTACGTAACCAATTACTGTTTTCGGTCTACCTGGAACTCCGTGCAGTGGTTATATAACATGTTCCCCGTTATTCCGTCCTCTGGATATGCCTCTGTTTGACATTATATATATATACAGTTGTAATGCAATTTTGTATATCTTTATTGTTGTTTGGGATAGCTGGAAATTGAATTATTACATTGGATTAGTTTTGTTTCACTACTACCTTCTAAGAACTTCATTTGGAAAGGTTGCATGGCGCATGTATTCAATACTAATATTTTACGAATAAAGTACACAATGCACAAGTCTAAATAAGTCAATCGTGGTTTGCTCGTGGACTAGAATAGAATAGAATTTATTTCCAATCATGGGCCCTTTCAGGCATATAATCACAATATAATAGCATAGTACAATTTGTACGTACATGCACATACAGTATTATAAAATAACAAAAGCTTGATTCTGATTGGACAACACAATTAACAAAGGCTATGTAACAGTAAGCAACAACGGCATTTTAATGACTGTAGTAAATAATTAAAATATCTATAACAAGAATATCATCAACAGGTAGTTTGTATGAACCATTACAATTAATTAATGATCGTACCAGGCAAGTGCATCATAATTAGTAGATCATATGCGATATAGATGAGTGGTCAAGCTACCAGTCTTGAAATATTTGTCTAGCCAAAAAGCACTGGTGAATATTTAAAGTTTCCTGTGGCCGTAATTGTTTCTTCATTTTCACTGGACATTACAGAATATTATAAGAACTGCACGGGGTACCCGTGGTGTCTGTATGTACCATGGTTCAGGTACATAGAGTAAGACAAAACAATTATAACTATAAACATGCAGAACAACAACGAGAAGAGAATTCAAAACATTTAAAAGGATTATTTTATTAATGTGACGTAACACCCAATTAAAGAGGACCAGCCCAGTTTTCGACGAATGACTTTAATAAACATGCGTCTTGTGAATTCAAAGCAATTTGTTTACAATCACGGTTTCTCAGCACTCAAAAAGCAATGAGATAATGAAAAATGGGACAGGGAAGGCAGCACTATACAGAAACAGCTGAACATGGAAGGCACAAAAGGGACCACACAAAAAGAGAAACAAACACAGACCACAAGCATACTAAACAATGAACAAGAAAGTGAAACCAACGCTACAAGCCGCGACTATTACCACATCGACTACGGTTATCTTGATATGCTCTAGATAGAATACAGTTCAATAATATGATTCAACTAGTTTTCCCTCACGCGAAGAACATTATCGGCTTAGCAAATGATGTATTAAAACGATTAGGAAGAATTCGGCCACACATTTATCATATTCTAGTGTCGTTGAACTCGCTAGTGTGATTCACAGTTCAGAACACACATTATATTTGTTTCCGACTTCCACCTAGGTTGCGTGTTTTGCCGTGTGGGCCGTGTGAAACTCGTTTACAAAATATAGATTCTTACACATGTAGCATGTATTCCTTTTTGTGGTGTTTCTTAAAATAGTATTAATTGCAAAATGATACCAGAAAAGGACACGTAAAGGTACCACAAAACGAGATGTATCATTGAAGATTGAAAGGACAATGACTCACTAAAATGGATGCGGGCATAACGTGCAGACTAGAAAGACATTGTTAGATATTGTTTAACGTCACTATGGAGACTGTAGGTACCTATTCACGTTATCAGGACATCAGGTCAATCAGCAATTTCCTGTAACTACTCTCATATGCTAATCAGCAAGCAAGAAAGCTATATCAGTACCATTTTAATGACTTTGGTATTTCGTAGGATCACACCTGCAACCTTCCGGCGGGTGCTCTTATCCCTAGATAACCAGTGGATTATGTGGGGTTTGTGTTCAGTCAAACGTTTATATCTCCGGTGACATTTAACGCCGTACGTAGCAAGGCGGAAGCCAATTAGTCAAACTTGTTTTATGTATGCATTATTTACTTTATAGTTTAAATAGAAACAAAATACAAAAAACTACATCTGTGTTTATTTCGTATGTGCTCGTCTGCAATTTCGTTGTCCAGCATAAGGCTGCCTAGTTTCTTTCACTGAAAGTACATGCATACTGTATCTTTAGATGATTGTTTGTGTGTTGTCCTTGTGGTGTGTGGTCGTCCTTTTGGTCTGTTCTTGTACATGCCTTCTGGCTTGTTTTTGTAGCTGTTCGTCATTTCGTGCCATGCTGTTTCTGATAAGAGCTGCCTTCCCTGCCCGTCTATTATTATATTTTATCCCACAAAAATATCACCATTAGAAGTATCATTGACACTAAGACACCGATAATGGAGACTGAACTGATAAGTCTGACAGACACCAGACTAGTTAATAGTTAGAGTACAAACACTAGCTGAGAAATGTCTTAATTACACAGCACGTGCGCAAAGTAAACCACCGGTCATTAGCTTAAACCGTCATATAATAATACATTGTATATTGCCAGAACATTACAGTACGTTTTTACTAAAACAGCATAAAAGTTATGTTTAATTAATTTACTTATGACTAAGGTTTTGTATTGACTTCATGGTTCGTTCTATGTCTGACGCTTACATGGGTGACTATTCTTTATGGCTTTGGATTGTCTGTGCGCTACATTATTTAAAGAATTTCTACCACTAAATATAGAAAATGAGTGGGTGTAGATAAATTACATTTCGGCCTAGAACAAGGATGAACAGGGTAACCTGAACCTTACACAAATATACCGGATGTAAATGTTTGTATTTTGAATAGGGAGGTTGCTAGACAAAACAGTTTAACATATTACCAGTTTATTTCATATATACATTGACCATCTGCCAGTTTATACTGTAAGTCTATGTGAGGAAATTCCTAATCGACGAAGGCCTACGAAACCAATGACTTGGACTGTATAACGAACCACCACAACACCGCAGATTGTGACCTCAGACACACCTGTAAACAGTAATTTACTCTGGATAATTGCATAGTACGTTTTGTATTACATCAGATCACATGTAATACACAAAGTATTATGAAAAGTTACTATAAACAAAACACTGTTTCAGCGCTTTGATTGTGTAATCGCTACTGGAATACAAAGTAGCATGATTTTATTTACGAAGACATTTCCCTGACGCTGAATTTGCAAGAAATATTAAGTTCTATCTGGGCCCAAAACAAACCCACACTTACAGACCTCAGACAGACTTGAAAACAGTAATTTACTCCGAATAATTACATAATATTACACAAGATCAAATTGTAAACATAAATCATAAAATTTTCCTGGTTATATGATACGCCTAATTGCTTCATTAGTTGGTCATATTTGTTCGTAATTGTTTTTTTCGCATCTACAAAATGTAATTAAACTTACCAGACACTTCAGCCCATGTGTATATTGAATTACGAGCGACTATAACGAAGGCTTATAAAGCGGGATTAGACAAATTTACGTGCGGTACATTCAAATGAAGATTTGAGTCGCAAATCAAACCGGCGAGAGCTTCTGTCAAGTTAAAAACTTGGTCGAGAGGAGCATTGTGGGTTGCTCTTGCTCAGAAAGGTTTAATCTAATGTTGTAGTAATAACTTGTGGCCCGATCCTTTTGTAATGAATGCGATATTATAAAACTTTCTCTAGTTAACTTTGATGTTATGCTTCTATTCTTTCTTAATAGTATTATGTATGCAAACCATTTGTTCTGTTGTAAAAAATTCATGCAATAAAATATGATTAAACTAAACTAAAAGTTTAATCAATGGTACAGACGGGGCGGTATCGGGGGGGGGGGGACCTCTATCACTATAACGTAAGCACTGGGTCACCACGTTGTGCTATTAAAATATGTTCACGTTCGCTATATACAGCCAAGTTTTACCAACAGTTATGTCCCTTGTATGAAACCAGCGTAACGTAGTGCCTTCCTTACCCGATTTGTTATAAGCTTTTTAATCCATTTCAGGTTGTTTTTGTTTCAAATTGTGGCGCTTTGGTGATTGGGTGGACATCGTGGTGGACGATCATTTACCTACATTACACAATAAGTTACTGTACTGCCAAGCTTACGGAACACCGATGGAATTCTGGGGTCCACTGGTTGAAAAGGCGTATGCCAAGTACGAGTATATGTTAATTTTGATTACATTTCATTTTGAGACATTAAAAAATTACATACCAATTTAAACAGTCGTGAAGGCTCGGTCATCTCCGTTTGTCTCCGGTAAATATACCTCGTGTAAAGGTTCTAGAATACACCAATGTTATCAAACTGAGTTATAACTCCAGCTACGTTCGCGTGAAGTATCACACTATGTATCTGTCAATAAGCTGGTTATTTGATGCTTTTATATCGGGTTTCTTGTTTTTACGACCATAACAAGACATACCATGACATATTTGAGAAATACTAAATATCTTTATAGATTAATCATTATTATTATGCAATGCATAAAGACCGAGATGATCAGAATGCCAATTTATAGTCTACTTTCAGACATGCGCCACCCGTTAAACCGACTCTATACATTCACCTTCCGATCATTGAGTTGCAAGTCGGTTGTACGTAACACTTATTAAAGCAAGCATTTAGCATTTGAGAACGCATGTGTAGTGGTATCCATTGGCACCAGTCGATGTTAAGTAAATTGTAATAAAATAGAAAAGTTGGTACTTAGAACTCCATGTAGATCTAATATAATAAAGAATATGTCCATCCTGTAATAAAAAAGCTATATATATACATGAAGTTACGATCGTATTTTGTTCAGTATGCAAAATGGCAAATGACACGATAGCTATTTTCTACATTCATGTTTTACATTGTTCATACAAAACGACAAGCGTGCTCTATTGATCAGTTACAATATCAATCCTCACAATATTTCAGATGTAAGAAAACTTACGAAGCTAATGAATGTGGAAGGACTCTAGACGCTTTAACCGATCTTACTGGCGGTGTCTGTGAATATTTCACCCCGGATATAAATCCTCCGGAAAATTTATTCCATGTACTCTACAAATCCTGCGTCAATAGATCGCAGATAGTATGCTGGAGAAATGATAAACTGTTAACACCGGCTGGTTTCAAAGTTAGACAAGATTCTCAAGATATACCAGTAAGTTGCAGTATATCCATGTATGCAATAGCGTTAGTTTCTTTTTGATAACCCACCATATAAAAATAACCGGATCCTTAGTTACCGCCACGAAGTAGAAAAAAAATTAATGAGTGTGGTTAGCGGTATTAGCGTGATTTAGCAATTGGCGACAACTCTTTGTTAGCTTCAGTATATACTATATATACTAGAACGCTGTCATTGAATCATACGAAAAATTTCGAAAAAGTGCCTCATTTTGGGGAAGAAGAATTCAGAAATATCTTCTATCTTCGGAAAAAATCTACTAGTCTACAGTTGTACGAGGGAAGTTCGGGGAGGGTACGAAGCTCATTATTTCCTGAACACTCCACGAACTACATGTATCCTATGCCTTTTCTCTAACCCCCACAGCAGGGCAAGTCTGGAAATAAGAGCAAATATTAGTAATAAAATCCCAAAGCACCGGATTTGATTAATACGACGTGTTACTCGATAGATGAAAATCAAATATTCAAACCAGCGGCAGGCCTAGAGGCCATTAGTGCAGTCGAATAATTTAATTGGCGTAAATATCGCATATTTTAATTAAATGCTGATTTACGTGGAATGATAAAAAAGTTGTAAGACACATGTTCATGTTGTAATTCCAAGGTTGAGAAACTGCTGTAAGCCTGATACCTCACAATTAGTGAATGTCGTGTACTAATGAAAGTTTGCAAATGGTGAGATGATGGATATATTTTGCGAACTTGAAAACAAAAACTGAAGGTCGCGGTAAATGTTCCCTTGTCATATACATAAAGATTATTAAAATTGTATTGAAACCCTACGAATATTGTTTACAGTATACAAATTTACTTATGTAATATTATTTTAATAATGACATTGTAGCTCGAGTCTCAAAGCTCTTTGATCATCCTTATTGATATAGTCCAGCGAATTTGACACGACTCTCGACCTTCAATTAGCATAATTTAACGGCTGATATATTGTCTATATTTATAATCCCGACTGTATGTTTTCATAAGCGGAAAGTATCACGAAGACGCTCGAGGAGTAATACCAACACACACCCAAAGGACCGATATTGCACGATTTGCTTGCGGAAAGTTATATTATTCAAAGCAAGAACTTTGTAATATATGCATGCATAAAGGTCAGGATCATGTCAAATTCTCTGTGCTATAGACAGACGAAAGTATCCATCACGAAATTGTCAATAGTATTAATGTCATACGCAAGCACAATTTAGTTGGTCTAGAAATATTGTATAGATTCAATCGTTATATATACAATGTACTAGTATGAAGTCAATACAATATTACTTCATCTATTTAGATTCTTTGTATAGAGATACGGGAAAATCATGGAGAAATAAAAGCATTCTCGGTGGACGACCATGTGTCCAACAATCTTATATTCGTTTGATGTCTCTATACAGTCGCCCAGGTCACAGCGATAAAGGATGCCGTCTCCTTGCAGTCCTCCTGTTTACTGTAGAGTTTATTTTCTAAAGTTGTTGGTTCTGGCCAGTTGCTTTTCGTGCATTTGCGTGCAGGTGACAAAGCTAAAGTACTCGTAGGTTTACTAAGACTGCAGTGAGCCGGTCTGGCTATGTTCAAGATGCCGTTTTTCCGCGAAAATACATGTATCCAGAGTATAAAATGCAATACATAGAACATAGATTTTCTTTTTCGTGAACTTTATCTTTACATATTATTTTGTTTTTATTGTTGCATAATGTAAACTAAATTATAAATTAATCGGAACTGGTGTATAAACAGTACAAAGATTTGAATGATGTACCTAGTCTCACAATAGCTCGCAGCAATCTTCTGAAATCTCGGGAAATCTCGTTTGTTTTCAAAACCTTGTATGCATGCATGCGTGTTTGTCATTGTTGCCTATTTTGTGTTGTCGTTTAAACACATAGTTTGTAATCAACATTTTACTGTTTGTTCCAGGATGAAGAATGCATGGACGGGAAAAGTGTTAGACGTTACTTACATTTAGTCACAGCGGCTACAAAGGTATTAAATATATTAAGGTGGAGTCACACTATAAAATAATTCAAGACCCATATATATACAAATATTTTATCATAGTAAACTTTGATTTAATCACAATTCAACGTCGAGTCTTATATCACCATCAAAGTAACGTCATGGGACTACGCATGGAGATATCAATGTTTTCTATGATATCAGCTTGTATATAGATCTTAAATTATTTATAGTGTGGTTCAACCTTAAGCTTAACTAAGCATGCAAAGGACCGACATTTCCGAATATTGTGCTTTTATTATTCCTCATTTTAAGAGATCCAATGTAAGTCTCTTCTAATATTGTACTGTCAGGAACCACGATGAATTGGTGAACGGACCCTCCCGGCTAGACGAAGTTTAATTGTTACAGCACTGGTCTTTCAAACGGAGCATTCGTGTTCGATACATAGATTCCCCCGTATAATGACGGTGAGATGGAACGGAACGTGAACGGAAATTCATACATTCTATGTACTAGTAGTATTCGATAACGACGTTTCTTTACTGATTTTTGTGTTATATACGGTCGTTTGCTAATTTTCCCGTAGTGAGGTATTCACGATGAAGGTCTAGCGCTCTAAAATAGATACAAACGTGTTATAATTTGTGCTAATCATATGGACAGCCTTTTAGGGTCAAATAATGTTTCTTGAATAATCTCCCTTGATAAGATTCTTGATAAATCCATTTCTGTAATTAGATTGTTTCCCTCTCTATACTCATTATTGGAAGATATTGACGACGGACTTTGGGATAGGACCATAATTTGACATACCTATGGAGTAAAGGGTTACACACAAAATGTGATTAAACTAATAAACTAGTGTGTGATGACGTACATGAAGATAATAGATTATCGGACAGGGAAGGCAGCACTCAACTTAAACAGCCGAGCACAAAAACATAAAAACATCACATACCACTCGACCGAGTGCCCAACACTGCAGATATACGACTTTTAATAACAAAAAGTCACAGATAATTTTCAACGCAACTACAATATCACGACATGTCACATAGAAGGTCGGTGGCCTTAGTCAGTCAAACTAAACCGCAGTAAGAGCCAGGTGACAAGAGCATAACACACGGACGACACACATAACACAAGGACAACCTACAACAGACACAGTGTATATGCCGTTTTGAAAGATGTGAATCGGCCTTATGCTGGACAACCAAATTGCAGAAGGGAACTTACAAAATGAACACAGTTACACAAAAGGGCACAGGTAAAGAAGTTAGATGACATCATTTATTACACTCTTTTTGATTTTTAGTTCCCACTTCCTGACGGACGGATGGTTGAAATGATTCGACTACTGTGTCAGTATAAAGAAGAACCTGTTTGGTGTGGAAAGTTCTCAGACAGGTATTTTATTCATTTTATACCGGTAACTCGATGGTAGCCCGATACATACACAGGTAACTGTATCATTGATAAAGAGTAAAAAAAGTTACATGTATCTTTTATAAAATTTATGTTATCTTAGAAAGGTGCATTTGTACAAAAGATGTCAGATTTTCATTGTATCAAAAACAAGAATCGGCTTTCGACATTTTCGTCAAGTAATTACATTCATAGACAACATCGTTAGAACTACCCTCATGCAAAATCCCATCGAAAATGATCAAATTAATTTCCCGTGTTATGAACCTTTCTAAGATGTTATACATTTTATAAAAAAAATATTTATTTTTGTTTACTTTTTATTAATGATACCGTTATCTGTGGGTACATGTGGTCCTTTCTTCATTTTATACCGGTTACTCGATGGTAGACCGGTGCATGTGGTCCAGGGTTCGATCCCCGGACCGGTCGTTTCGACAAGCCAACGCCGTAAAAATGACACAGATAGTGTCATAGATCTACATTAAACTTTTGTATCATATATTCGATATATCAAGGACATGAACGAGTAAAGACGAAAAAGGCTGAACTTGAGTAAAAAAATATTTTTATGATAGTTTACTAATATATTGATAGTGAACAACCACCGTGACATATACTATGGGCTCTATCAGTGATATTTGATCTTATTGCCAAACATCGCATATAGTCACTACATACATACATATATTGCTGGCTTAGAATGAGAAGGTCGTAAGTACAAAATCGCAATATTTTTTGAGAAAACAAGAAAACTGTCTGAAATCTACTCTTTACCTATGGAAAAACAAGCATTTTCAACTTCAGTGTGGTCGACATGACCAGTTCAGATTGTCCTGAAAATAGGCTAATACGAAGCGCCTAGTAATACAGATTTCAAATATGTATGTACGAGTCTTATAAGGTCGTAAGTCGCACTCATGACCTTCTCATTCTAAACAGCGATATATGGTTGAAATGATAAATGAACTACATTGTACGACATTTTCATTATAATTTTAGTATTAACCTTGCTGAAAATTTCTGATGAAATTCTCGAAATGATAATAAATAAATAAGTTTCCGTCTGCAAAATAGCCCTGGGTTCAAATTAGATGAGATAAGTTACTGCAATTGTAATCTCCCTGTGTCGTGTATCGATTTCCATTATTATTTAGTAGAAAGTAATAATAATAAATATGTGCCGCAATGCGGAATAAGGAAGTGAATAAAACCTTTATTAGTCGAATTATGATATGATTTTAAAGAGAGCCGTCAATTTACAAACGTTGCCTAGCAACATACTATATCTAGTAACGTAATCCACTTGAGAATATGACAAGCAAACACATGATATACGAGGGGTGTTCCAGAAATAATAGGACTTTTCTCATAACTTCTTACTCAACACTTACATTTTAAAGAAATTTATCTCATATGTGTAGAATTTCATGCTCTATATACTGATAACAACATTTTTTCGTTGTTGTTTGTGATGCTTATACAAAGCGTTGTCATATAAACCATGTAACGCACTGGCGGGTCACACTGAAATTTTTTATTATTAACCCTACTAAACACGGGAATATCTCAGTAACCACTGAATAAATGATATTGGCAATATATGTGCCTTTACCTTGATGTCACAGACATGTGCATGCAAACTTACGAAGAAATCGCTGTTTGTTTATGATCACGATTGAGTAAACAAGTGTATATATCCAAGCGCGTCATGGACGAAACGACGTCAACGTCAAAAACTAGAAACCGCGCGATTGCTAAATTATGTTATAAATTGGAAAAAAAAACAATGCAAACCATCGAAATAATTAAATAAGCAAAATGTAATAGCATCCATCATCTATTCGTGTTCTATTGGCACAAACTGTTCACAGACGGCGGAGGTATGAACTAACAAGTGAACACAGGTCAAGTGACAGAAAAAGTAGTTTGACGTTGATAGATACCGTTCGTACACTGATAGACGAAATATAAACAATGTGGACAGTAACCTCAAATCTGTTTTGAAAGTCAGGCATCATCATAACGTCACGGCGCGACCCGCCTCCATGGTACATGGTATATTTAATGTTTAATAGATTTTCTATTGTTAATCCAATTGCTTTAATATTTCGCGTGTTTGTCAGTGATAGATGAAATTTTATTTACAGCAATTAGTTTTCTAAATTTCTTATCTACCGCGCTGCTATTAAAAAAATCCTATTACTTCTGGAACACCCTACGTAGATCTAGTTATATTATTTTTTCCACCCTCATACATCAGTGGTTAGTCAATTTCCCATGATTCGGGTGAAGAAATACGCTGATGAACACGTGGCAGGGCGGCTTCCCTAAAGGCTAGATCCCACTGAGGAATTCCACATCGGCGATGCTCCCCGATTTTTCCAATACAACCGATTCATCACAATTATTTCGATTTTAAATGATTTTTTTTAATGTCGTCCAATGTCGTATGTCGAGCTGGACGACATTCGATTTTTGATGTCTTTTTGAATGTCGTCCAATGTCGTATGTCGAGCTGGACGACATTCGATTTTTTATGACTTTTGAATGTCGTCCAATGTCGTATGTCGAGCTGGACAACATTCGATTTTTGATGATTTTTTGAATGTCGTCCAATGTCGTATGTCGAGCTGGACGACGTTCGATTTCTGCTGGTTTTTTTAATGTCGTCCAATGTCGTATGTCGAGCTGGACGACATTCAATTTCTGATGATTTTTTGAATGTCGTCCAATGTCGTATGTCGAGCTGGACGACATTCAATTTCTGATGATTTTTTGAATGTCGTCTAATGTCGTATGTCGAGCTGGACGACATTCAATTTCTGATGATTTTTTGAATGTCGTCCAATGTCGTATGTCGAGCTGGACGACATTCGATTTTTGATGATTTTTTGAATGTCGTCCAATGTCGTATGTCGAGCTGGACGACATTCGATTTCTGCTGGGGTTTTTAATGTCGTCCAATGTCGTATGTCGAGCTGGACGACATTCAATTTCTGATGATTTTTTGAATGTCGTCCAATGTCGTATGTCGAGCTGGACGACATTCAATTTCTGATGATTTTTTGAATGTCGTCTAATGTCGTATGTCGAGCTGGACGACATTCAATTTCTGATGATTTTTTGAATGTCGTCCAATGTCGTATGTCGAGCTGGACGACATTCGATTTTTGATGATTTTTTGAATGTCGTCCAATGTCGTATGTCGAGCTGGACGACATTCGATTTTTGATGATTTTTTGAATGTCGTCCAATGTCGTATGTCGAGCTGGACGACATTCGATTTCTGCTGGGTTTTTTAATGTCGTCAAATGTCGTATGTCGAGCTGGACGACATTCAATTTCTGATGATTTTTTGAATGTCGTCCAATGTCGTATGTCGAGCTGGACGACATTCGATTTTTGATGATTTTTTGAATGTCGTCCAATGTCGTATGTCGAGCTGGACGACATTCGATTTTTGATGATTTTTTGAATGTCGTCCAATGTCGTATGTCGAGCTGGACGACATTCGATTTCTGCTGGGTTTTTTAATGTCGTCAAATGTCGTATGTCGAGCTGGACGACATTCAATTTCTGATGATTTTTTGAATGTCGTATGTCGAGCTGGACGACATTCGATTTTTTGAATGTCGTATGTTGTATGTCGTATGTCGAGCCAACTTCACACAGCTGGAGAGTTTACCAAATACGTCAGCGTTTAAAATACGTTGTATCCAGTTTTAACGATAATTTGTTTTTGAAAAATGTGTATATTTAAAGATGAGCTCATGTTCTTTTGCATAAGCTAGTCTATGTTCTTACAAAATAAATGCAAAAGAACTTTCCTCAAAGTAGTCGGGATGCTTGCCAAACAAATATTAAAACTTGGATACAAGTTTGTGAGGGCGCATTATATTACGTTTCACATACGTTGTAGCTAGGATTCGCGATTGTTGGTGTTTCAACGTTTGGAATAAATGGCACATACAATTTCAGCTATAGCTTTATTCTGCAAGCTTATTATAGTATAATATAGTAATAAGACATGAGAACACGCTGACACATCAATTTTAAGTTTTTCGTACTATTTCATCATGGTAGTCAGACGCTTTCAATACGTCTTATTTACATCGATTTCTAAACTCCCGCTCAACTGAAGAGTTGGGAATCACCTTAAGTGCTGGAATTATTTGCTGCTGCATTTAATTCTGCGCCTGATTGATTTTTGTTGAAACCGCCATATATTTTGTGTTTCCATAGAGACGAAATTTCCTGGGGGACCGTGAATACTGAGTTCTGTTCCAAATACAAGCCTCTAGATAACAAGGAACAGTGTGAGTACTGGATGACCTTAGAGGACTTCCGGTGTAATTTTGGCGGGCTTATCATATGTAGCAGTGAGACACCGTACACTACAGAGGGTATCTGTCTACAGCGGTGTTATCGTTCCTTGACGGAAGAAGAAATCAAAACAGGTGACGATTTAGACATTTTTAAATGAAAAATAGGTGTGGTTCATGTAATATAATGAAACATGTTCGGGTCGGTAGCTTGGATTTTTTTATTACTATGTGCTCGTAAACAGAATTAAAGTACTGAAAGCATTGGTGTGGCGACGTAGGGATATGCACTGACCGCTGATCGACAAGTATTTAGTTCATCACTGTTATGTATGGAACGCCATAGCTGTCTTTTGTTGACGCTTGTCATGAAGACTTGTCGGTAGGACATGTGAACTTCTTAGTACAATGTGTTAATATGTCAAACCACATTGTTGACTTGTCAAACTATCATCTGAATATGTCAACTTGCCCTGTTATATTGTTAAAACAACGTCTTAAATTGTTAAAAGAATACAATAATATCTCAAGCCATCGTGTTATACTGTTAAAACACATCGATAAATTGTCAAATCACCATTTGTATATGTCTACGTTACATGTTAAATTGTTGAAATAAAACGCTTGATAATGTTAGAAGAACGTGTAAACTTCTCAAAGCTTCCTATTATCATGTTAGTCTTTAACTACAATGATGAATTGTTAAACTATCATTTGAATATGTTTATATGCGTTGTTGATTTGTTAAAACAACGTCTTACAATGTTGAATGAGCATGCGAACCTCTCAACACATTGTGTTATACTGTTAAACGGCAGTGGTAAATGGTTTAAATATCATTTGAACATGTCTATACGACATGTTAAATTGTTACAACAACGTCTTAAATTGTCGGTAGGGCATGTGAACTTCTCAGTGCAACATTATTGTATGTCAAGTCACCCTGTTAAACTGTCCAAATATAATGTGAACATGTCTATATGCCATGTTAAATTGTTAAAATCGCTTCTTATCATGTCCAAAAACCATTTTAACTTCTCAACAGAACGATTTATACAGTCATACAACAGTGGTAAATTGTTAAAATATCATTTCAAGATGTCTATATGACATGTTAAATTGTTAAATAGCTTCTTATTATGTACAATAACCATGTGAACTTCTTAATAGAACGTGTTATATTGTTAGACAACAGTGGTAAATTGTTAAAATATCATTTGAAGATGTCTATATGACATGTTAAATTGTTAAAATAGCTTCTTATCATGTCCAATAACCATGTGAACTTCTTTATAGAACGTGTTATATTGTTAGACAACAGTGGTAAATTGTTAAAATATCATTTGAAGATGTCAATAAGCCATGTTAAATTGTTGAAATAGCTTCTTATCATGTCCATTCAGCATGTGAACTTCTTAATAGAACGTGTTATATTGTTAAACAACAGTGGTAAATTGTTAAAATATCATTTGAAGATGTCTATAAGCCATGTTAAATTGTTGAAATAGCTTCTTATCATGTCCATTCAGCATGTGAACTTCTTAATAGAACGTGTTATACATGTATTGTTAAACAACAGTGGTAAATTGTTAAACTTTCATTTTTATTTCGGAAGTGGTCATGTTGACCAAACTGAAGGTTATAAAGCTTGTTTTTTCATAAGTAAAGAGTACTTTTCAGACAGTTTTTTCTTGTTTTCCTAAAATATTGATTTGGACTTACGGTCTTCTTATTCTAAGCCAGCGACATGTACGTTAGTTCAAACACCGTTTATATGTCTTGCAGGTCAACAATCCCTGTTTGCTGAGCCTAAGGACAGACGTCGAAGCAGCGACTGCAAACATCGGGTTCACACTAACACGCCATATTTTACATTTCAAAGAAATTCAGATCCTATTAATCAACATAGAAAGAAAAGGACTTGCTTCGTAATCGAGAACGTAAGATCAGAGTCAAGACCAGACACACGGGATAACAGGTCTGAAACGATGGATTCTCGTACCGAAGCAAGAGGTGCAAGGCGTAGTTCGAATGATCGAAGACCTGACGTAAGGGATACTAAACATACTTCGATAAATTCTAGACACGAGAAGTCGGACGGTAAAAATACTAAAATTGAGTCTCGTAATTCTAGATACGAGTTAAAGGATTCACATTCTATTGCAATGAATACCAGGCCTGATACAAGACACACCAGTCATGAATCAAAATACCTTAGTAATGAAACGAGTGGAGATAAGGGGATTTTAGTTCGGGAAAATACACGGACAGTCAAAGTGGATAATACCGTTTATAGAAGGGGAAGAGAGACTCGAACTGCAAGGGTACGTCACAAACCTAACCGTGACGGAAGTAAATCTGTCCGGGACGATCAACCGGAAGTAGAGCAGACGAGAAGAAGAACGAGTTCTCCGGTAATATGTTTTAATCGTGACAATCTTCATTGTGAAAACACAACTGAAATTGAAGTCAATAATGAAAACAAAGTAACTTCTAACGGTACAAATGTGGAAAATAATCAATCACAGACGACCGTCTCTGTGGTAACGAGAAGTAACGCAACTGATAACGTCACTTCCGGTTCAGAAACACATCAACGCTCCGGAAGTCCAACATCCATGTGTTCAGGATTATCGGAATGTCAAAGCACATTTTCCGCATCAGACATAACATTTAGTATGCAACATGTTCAGTCTCGGGAAAGTTCTCCTCGAAGACCCAAAAGTGCCCCAAATAACATTGCAAGAAATGCATCGTCTGGCTCCTTGCCAAATATGATTGTGAATAATTTTAAAGCGTCGTCGTCTGATAACTTCCGGTCTCATGGTGCGTGGCGTTTTATCGCCGATTATCGAGGACGGTGGGAGAGTAAGTGATATGTGTAATATCATATAATTTTAGTTTAACTTGTTCTTGTAATCTGTGATTTTTCTTTTTCTCGTGTTCTTTGTCTTGCCTTTCGTAGTCATACTCTTTGCTATGGAGAGTTGTCTTCCCTGTCCGAGTTGTTATCACCAATTTAGATGTCGATAGGTAAAGCACCGATATCCTTAAACAATAGTACATCGTCAAGTTGGCAAAAAACATTAGCACAGCGATTTAAAGAATATTGAATGGTTGCCACCTACGAATAATCTTACTGTATTATTCTATATTCCTAAATAGCATATACTCGTACATACTGGTCTTTATGCACACCATATAAATTAGGTGTCAATCATATTCGATAGCTTCGTCTTTATGTACTACTAGATACAAACGGTTATAATACGGGTGACTTAAAATGGTTGGGATTTACCGAATTTAAATGTCACTTACCATTTCAGAAAGTGAAGCTGTCTTACGAAACATCGACTTAAAACACCATTCTAGAAATCCTCGTATATTGCTGAACATTCTTCATCCAGACGCCGTCAATCAAATTGTGGCGCCTGGTTACCACGGCAAAAGTCACGTGATAATTTCATTGCTACAAGACTACCGACACGGAGCAAGAACTGCCAACAGCCTCCTTGTGCCAATAGGACTTTGTTTATATAAGGTATCAGAACAGATAGCTCCCTTTTTATAGTTAAAAAGGATACGGAAACCTTTGAAAGTATTCACCTGTAGCTGTTAAAGCAACAAGGCCGTCTGTATTGGTACATTGGAACATTTTGTTAAAGCTCTCCAGAATTTTGTCTACGGTTAATAAAGGTCGGTGTGTACATGTTTACATATAACGTCGTCACACAGAGGTGATCGATTCAAGGTCACTTAACCCTTTGCTTTTTAGCCACCTGTCACAAAGTGACAGAGTGAGCTTTTGTGATTCCTCTTCGTCCGTCCGTCCGTCCGTCCGTCCGTACGAATGCACCGGTAGTTGTGGGGTGTGGAACAATAGGCTATTTTTAGATTCCATTCATTCCGTCACTTGTGGGGTGCAAAATGCTACTTGTGGGTTGCAACCAAACAAAAGAAAGAATAAAAGAAAACCCCACAAATACCGTCTCGTGAGTACGTCCGTCCGTCCCTCTGTACGAGCCAACTAGTAGTTGTGGGGTGCGGAACAATAGGCTATATTTAGATTCTATTCATTCCGTTGCTTACGGGGTGCAAAATGTTGCTTATGGGGTTTTACAAACAAAAGAATGAACAAAAGAAAACCACACAACGTCAAGTCAGTGAGTCCGTCCTTTCCACACGTTGCTTGCGTAGACACTAGAGGTCATAGTTTTGGCCTTATCATTACAAAACTTGGTCACAATGATCATCTCAACAAAATCTAGGTCAAGTTCGATATTGGGTCATCAGGGATCAAAAACTAGGTCTCCAGGTCAAATCATAGAAAACCCTTGCGTAGACACTAGAGGTAACAATGTTGACCTAATCTTTATGAAACTTGGTCACACTAATCATCTCAACAAAATCTGTGTCAAGTTCGATATCAGGTAATCCGGGGTCAAAAAGTAGGTCATTGGGTCAAGCCATAGACAAAACTGGCTTAAACTTCAATATGGGTTGATGTGATGTACATTACAAGGTCGCTGGTTAAGATAAATTGAAAACATTTTACTTGCAATAGAGGTTGCATTACTTGATTTACATTAAGTGGTCTGCATAAACTACTACAACAGATGAGCGGCCTAGGGCCAAAGGGCCCTCTCGTATAAGTTAGTAAGTTAGTTATATTTACACTTAACACAACTTATAAGTACACATGTGTTTATTTACCCATAGCTCGGTCAATACCTGTGAAATTTTCAACATACGTAGCTCGGACATGTGGAATTACAATTCAATTGAATTGTTTTAACATCTGATTACAATTGCCGAGCATAGCCTTTATTTGCCAGTCAGCTTTCTGCTGATATATGGCAGGCATATATATGTGTGCCCCCATCCATCAGTTTTTTTAAAGACTAGACTAAATGTATGCACTTATCACCAAGCTAGAAAAAAAGGAAACAATGATATTTTAGACAAAGTCCGATATAGGTTTAGAATTGCTGACTTTTACCTCACATATTTACCTCCCTTTTATTATACTAATCAAAATGTGCTAATTAGAATTATCAAAAAAACACAACCACCATGTTGTCGAGTGAAAAATCGCATTATTTTGTTTTGTTATTTTACTTTGACGATGTATCTAAAATTCCAATTTACCATACATAAAAAATACAACTTCTCGATCAAATTACGTTTTTTATGTTTTATGGTTGAACCGCTGTATTAAATTTTGAAGACAAAACTTTTTTAATCCAATCCTGTGGTAGTCAATACCATGTACACAATATTTCATGCAAACATATTTATAAATAAAAAGTTAATTACGGTAAAACCACGTGTGCACTTACATGTATAAGTTTTATTCAGTGTATATATCACCTTTACTTTTCTAAATGCCATAGCACATACCGGAATGTTTGTGTCATTCTGTAAGTTTATTTGTCATTCTGTAATTCTATCTGTAGACAAAGAACCCTAACAGAGATGAGAAGCGTTCGTTGTCGAAATTATCACTGCATGGAGAAGCGACGTCACGTGACGATTCAAGGGAGATAACTTGTAGATTTGACCTTTTACCCGGAAGTTATTTCATCGTGCCATATTGTTTGTCAGAAAGTCACAGTGGGCAATATCTGGTCCGCGTGCTGGCTGAGAAGGACCCAGTAGCAGGGAAAACGGGCTGGTAAGTGTATGACGTCACGTTACGATGTCGACCAGAATGTTTAACCACTGTACATAGTGTGAGGTAGATCACACTGTATCGGCAAAACGCAATGGGTACGGTTTAACGACGCGGGTTCGGCTAACGTAGCGAAAATGATCCGGCTAAAAAATGGTGGATATCAACAAAAATTTGCAGGTGAGTGTAGCATTTTTACATATTGTGTATGGTTATTCTTAAATTCTGGAGACAGGAATACTCTTACGGAATGTCCACGTTTGTCCTGCATGCTCGTAGCTACTTGGTTTTGTCTTGCATCAATGCATATACACGTAATGCACGTTGAAAGTTATGATTCAATCGTTAGCAATGCAAAACAGACATGAAATGCGGACATTTTAGACAAATTAGACAAAGTAAGAGCTTACCGAGTCTTAACTATGTACTTGCATGTATTGTAGGGTTACATTTCTTTCCCAGATACTCATCTTTTACTAATACTGTATTTATATAGGCCAAAATCTAACTATTTCAAAGTTGAACGAATCATGGTCCGGTTGTCGATACAGCGAAAATGGTCCGGCTCGTGTTTTACTCGCCATAACAACTATTGCAATGTCATTTTCTTGTATTACTCTGACTAATTTTAACATCATTTTCTTCTTTTTGTTGCTTGTGTATAATTGAATAATTTACACGCCCTCTCATATAGCACTGACTGCTGAATTATGGGTTCGAGCCCCGGCCTAGTTGCACAAATATAGATGAAGAATAGATTGTCATAGATGAATCTTTAAAGTTGACTTTAATATTTGTCTAGATGTGTCAAGATATTTTGACATGCAGACATCGATATGAACGTGTATGTACAACCAATCAACTGATTCTTCTTTTTATTTATTTTCAGGAAAAAATCAAGGTTCCAATGTGACCTATGTGCAAAGACATTCATATTTATTTCGACCATGTCTAGGCAAAGACTAAGTCGTGGACAACATTTTGAAAGACATTAATGTACCCAGTGTTGCAAAGTTTTACCGCAAAGTCGTCTTCCTTTCCAATGTTGTTGATAGGAATGCTACTTTTCAAGGAAATGTTCCTTTTTCCTCAGACTTGCGAAAGTTTCATAGAAACTGGTATATAAATAAAATATCGCTATTTTTGCTTCCGAAGCGAAACAAAGTGCGCCTTGGATTGGTAGCTGTTGGTGATGTCAAAGTTACATTGTATTGCTACACTGCTATTGTGGGTAACTAGTTCATCATCATCAAAGTAGACATTCCACGTGGTATGTGACGTAATTGTTGACAAGGAACGCAAGTAAAAATCTAAAAAACAATCGTAGGTACTTTATTCTTTTATCGAATTTGAAGACACTCTTGATGCTCAACCCAAGAATAGGTGCTATCCATGCCAATCAATATTCCGAAAACCAACACAACTGCTATCAAGTCGATTTCGAAGTCCTTTCGTAGAAAACAATTACGTCGCATGGACAGTACTCAAATTTGGTTTGAGTTTCGAGTAAATATCGTTAAATCGGTCTAAGAATAAAATAGTGACGTTACTTGCGTTAAATTCTGAACCCCCAAAATTATGACACATACCACATGGTATGACCACATTTTTCCTGGGATAAACGTGTCGAAAAACAAATCGAACATTAACAGTTTGAAGTTTATTTCAAATACATTGGGCATTATGCCGATGTGTAAACAAAGATACAAAATGTACAGGAAAAAATAATTACATATACATATAAATACATGGTCAACAGTGAATTATTATTCTAATTATGTAACATATACACTAATTAAAACCTCATCACACTAAACCTGGTCTTGTTTTGTTCTATGTTCCTTATATATAGCGCTCTATCCACTTGTTAAAGTTTTCAATAATAGGGGGGGGGGGGGGGGGGGTATATATGAGAATTATACGGTCCGAATTATACTTGGATTGATTGAATTTTGGAAATTGGTTGTCAATTTCTCTCCCATGTCCCAAGAATACGATGAATGCAATGGATATTTGTTCGTTAAAGTTGCTGAAATATAGGAACTTCGGGAATGTTTTAGATGAAGGTTTGAAAGGCTCATGTAATCTCATTTAAGTCGAATAGTTTTGTTATATCACCATTGTACTTGGTTCGCACGTATAATGGAATTATAGTATGTCAATATACAATTATGAAATATGTGCAGTGGTTTTAAACATAGGAGTTCCAACGCATGTCACATAAGTCATGCCCCTCTGACAGTTGAAGGCGGTGTTACGGAAATTACCATAACCTACGTTATATATGGTTGTCTCGGCTATATGGATGCCGCTTAACGATTACCGCCATGTGTCCTAAACATGGCAGCTGCGCAACCTTCTTTCTATATAGGGACCCTTTGTATTAGACAAACGTTCTTGTGTCGAAACGATATTTTAGCAGGAATTACAAACATGTACCGTTTGTTAACATACTAGTATGGTATTATATTTTATCTTCAGTGGAGAAGTGTTTATTTTACTGTGATTCTGATGTATAGTATTTAAAGGGGCATGCCCTGGAACTGAAGTGTTTAAGTTTGCATACAACAACTGAAGCAAGAAATGCAAAATAAATAATATGCATATTCCAACTTTGTGTTAACTAGTAGTATTCATACAGTACATGCACTTGATTTCTAAGTTGATATCCTGCTCGTTTTAACTAGCGGGTCAATTTTGGATTCATCACATTTAAAATGTTTTTTTCCGCCCGGGGCTTCATCCAAATTCCTGTTCACTGTTCCAGTCTTTCTGTGTGGTTTAGTCATTCTTTTATTACACTAGCCGAAGCTGCGATCCCTACAAAATATAAACAAAAACAGGTAGAGCATTTAATTCAGCTCGATATCTTGAAAAATGTCAATACGTGTATGTATTTGGTATAATCCATGGGGTTTTGAAAGACGTTTTTATAAAAAAGAACTATCAGAGGTGTCCTTTGAATAAAATAAATAAATAAAGTAGATTTATATAGCGCCTTTTCATGCGAACGCACGTACAAAGGCGCTTCACATAGAGTGTTGCAGTCACTAGGGCACAGGTTCATCCCGGGGCCTACCGGTGCAGATACAGCATGATCGGAACAGAGGGACAGACTGAGAGAAGGCACCCGAAGGGAGAGAGAGATACATCAGATACAGGCATGTCCGGTGCTGCAGACATGCGCCTAGCTCTTATTTCGAACAGACAGTCTGGTTCTTTAATGTGTCCGGTGTATAGCACGGATACACAGCTTACTGGCACTTCTCACCAGACAATGTGCAGTCAAATGGTCCGATATAGCGGGGAATTACTACGAATAGAAGTTCGGAAATGTCAAGTTCAAATGCCGGGGATTGAACCCACGACCTCTGGATAGACAGTCCAGTGTGTTACCACTTAGCTAAGTCCTTTGAGAAGACGTTTAGTTCAAAATAATCTTACTGCGTGAGAAATGAAGTGATGTACGTGTATTTCAAACATTGCTAAAATATTAATGTCCATATCTGTACATAATGCCGATGCAAATATAATTGTAAAAGCGAACCGGATCATTTGCGTTCTATCGACAACCGGACCCTGATTCGTTCAACTTAGAAAACGTTAGATTTTGGCCTATATAAATACATTATTAATAAAAAAGGAGTATCTGGGGGGAAAATGTAACCCTACAATACATGTAAGTACATAGTTAAGACTCGGTAAGCTCTTACTTTGTCTAATCTGTCTAAAATGTCCGCATTTCATGTCTGTTTTGCATTGTTTACGATTGAATCATAACTTTCAACGTACATTACGTGCATATGCATTGATGCAAGACAAAACCAAGTAGCTACGAGCATGCAGGACAAACGTGGGCATTCCGTAAGAGTATTCCTGTCTTCAGAATTCAAGAATAACCATACAAAATACGCGAAAATGTTACACTCACCAGCGTTTTATTGTTGATATCCACCATTTTTAGCCGGATCATTTTCGCTACGTTAGCCGAACCCGCATCGTTAAACCGTACCCATTGCGTTTTGCCGATACAGTGTGTAGATATTACATAGGTTGTATGAAGCAGACCGTACCCCGAACTTTTTATGTGCCGCTTACCAATTTAATAAGATCCAGTTTAATTCAATAATAATAATTATTATATTGTTATTTTTGATTACAAATGATAGCCTTGTGAAATAACAAGCGCACCGAACAGCGACGTCCATGGTGTGTAAGATGACAATTGTCTCAAATTGCGACCCATAGAGAGTGTAAGCGATTATTTCCTATGATTTGGCCTGGTGACAGAGCTTTTGAACCATTATATAGTCGTGTATTGCTTAAAAGTCAAATATTTATTAAAACAATTGGATTTGAGCAAGGTCAGCATGTCGTCTCGTTTCAAAACGATTTTGTATGTCATGGTCTGGGATCGAGCCGTCACACTTCTGTTCATTTTTAGGGCTCCATCATGTTCAAACTACTAGATGTATTGAAGGATATATTTTACTCGTATTTTTCAGTGTTATCTCATGAGCAAGATTGACAACTGATTGACAGATTAGACGGATGTTAACACAAGTGTTCCAGATGTTAAATACAAATGTATACAATAAGTACCAGTATGGTGTACATACTTTAGAAGTTTGTATAAAAATGTTAGATATCTATAGGATTGGTATCGGTTAGACTACAGACTATACCATACCATACGTTACCATAGACAGACAATATAAATGTTGCCATAGAGACGGGGTTCCACTGCTACGTCAGCTGTGCTGAACTTTAACTTTTGTACTTGAAATAATATTTTTATAAGTAATTGCGTTTAAACAGTGCTTTTTAAAGGCATTTACTTGGTGTGCACCATCTCTCTCTCTATATATATGTGTGTGTAATTGTATGTACAAGTAATTCTTTTTAACTTGTGCCAGGGGTTCTACAATATCGATTTTCTGAATCCTTGAAATCACCTGGGGTTCAGATTGAAGACATCGACCTTCGGGGTAACATATCTCTGTCACACCGGCAAGGATAGTTTCTTGGTGAGTTTTTATGCGAGTCAGATGACAACAGTTTGTCTACAATTCTTCCTATGACTCCTCGGGGACCCTATATTCATGTATAAAGGGTCTCTGGACTCCCATATAATCAAATCTGTTTCTCGTGTAACAGTGATATGACCATGTGCTTCAGCTAAAGACGATTTTGAGATATTTAACAGCAGAAAATAAAGTGTTAAATAAAATTCCATGCGAAATATAGTTTGTAAAGTACAAAAAAATGTATTTCAAATGATGTCGAGTAATTATGTAGATTCACGTAGATCAACGATTCCTTACGACATCACCCGATCACTACAGAGGTTCATTACACGTTTTCTACCTTAACATGTGTTTAAAGGTAGTTCAAATTGATTGAGAACTGGCGTTTTACCAATTATAGAACCCCTGTTAGAAGTTATAGTGCCTTTTTGATGGAAGTTCATTTAGTTGGCTCTTTGTATGTAGCATTAGCTAAAATATTTTTCAACTGAGTTATAAATCGTTTCTGTTATATTACTTTGCATTCGCCAAGTGTTTTTTTGTATTACAGATTTATTTGTGATGTGCTTACATATTATGTATGCTTTGATAATTTGTTGAGAAAAAAAATCAAATTGTGTTCGACTTTTATCTGCAGCCTATACAGTATATGTGCGACGAGGATCTTGACTTACGTTTGATGTGCTGATGCGTCGAATCGAATTCGTTGATTAACATTGTAATGTACATGTTAAGTTTCAATCACCATGATTAATTAATATAAAAATGTATAGTGAAACTACATGTACATGCAGCCAAATATTCAAACAGGACAATAACTTAGTTGCAACAAATCACAGGGTTATGCTACCTTCTCTCATGTTCACAATGCATTCGCCACGGTGTCGAAGATCACTGACTTTCAAGTGTCAATTAAGCCTTCCAGGACTGAGGAGCTAGGAGTTATTGTCTGTAAACCAGTAAACCGGCCGACCGACAAGCTCGATCACTCCTATATACGAGGGGCGTTTTTTAAGTTCCAGGAAAAACTTCATAAATGTTTCGACGTTTGCTAAAACTCAATGATACTCGTATTTTGCAGAGAGACAACGACACATATTCGCCACATTATCTTAAATTTTCTTACGATTTCATTGTAAGGTCTCGCTCATCTTGTATTTATGGTAACGTCAGTAAGAGCTACGTGGCGCAAATTTGATGTCACTTTCAAGAAATCGTCAAACTAGTTGACGCATTGCCCCCAACTAAACAGCTACCAAACAACTCCTAACTCCAATGACTGTACGGAACGTTCGCGCCGGGCAACATGAAATCATTGGCCAATTTATGACATAGTTTCAATGTTACCGCAATCATGTTGGAATATTGATGTCGCCGTATGACAACCAAAATAGCAAAGAATTATTGATAATTGATCAGTTTTTGTCTTTTGGCAGGAAAATCTAAACTTGAAACATTAGAATTGATGGCCGCTGCCTGTTAAGATACGTTGCATGTCACCGAGTAGGAATAATATAAACGCGTCCAGATGATCATCGGAAGGAACGACCTGCGAGACGCATTGTCGAACTTTTCCGTTACTGTCTGATGTTCATTACAAGGCTTCTCATTCAATTTTGCAATGCAGATAAACACATGTATACCATTAAAATCACATTGATTTAAATGTTGTTGTTTTCATCAGCATATATAACGGTGTTCCCTTTAATGTGAATACACATTCAAAAATGTATTCTGATGTGTCCCAAAGAGAACATATTTTTACAAATACAGACATCACACTTTGAAATGGTTTTTCACCAGTATGTTTTTATGTGATAATTTAGATCAAAATTCCGTGTGAATGCAGACCAACACACATCAAACATGAATGTTTGTTCTCGAGTATGTATTATTATGTGACAAAAAATGACGCCCATGTTTAAATGCCAATCCACACGCATCCATTTTCATATTGTCTTATCCAGTGACCTTGTTATTTACATCAGATGACCCATATTGAAACTTTACCTAGACTCATCGAACTTGACATAGATTTCGTTGAAATGATCATCGTGGCCGAGTTTTATAAAGATTATGTCACAATTTTGACCCCTAATGACTATCCAATGTTATTCTATGATTTGACCTAGTGACCCAGTTTTTTACCCCAGGTGACCCAATATCGAACTAGATTGTTTTATTTCAATTTGTGGCAAAAAGTGTTTGATCAAAGATAGCCTATATTCAAATTTGACCTATATAATTATATTAAACACCAAAAACGAACAGTCTGACCAAAGGTCAAGAAAATTCGATGCAAAATTATTTTTTATTTGGCCATGTGCCCTAGTTATTGACCACATATATGACCCATATTCCAACATGATAAAAATTTCACCAAAACAAGCATCATTCTGACTAAGATTTATGAATCTTCAAAGCAAAATGTAGCCAATGTCACATGCACATGGCTTTTCTATTACTTAACCTAGTTTTTGATCACACATGAACTGGTATCGCACTTTAAGATACCTAGATGTTATAGCGGTGATCACAGTGACCAAGTACCATAAAGATTATGTCAAGATTGTGACCTCTAATATGTTTACAATTAAGGTTTTCCTCAGATTTGATCTACCTACTAAATTAGTATTTGACCCCAGATGAGCCAATATCAAACTTGACCTAGATTTGATAAAAGATGAACATCCTGACCAAGCATCATCAAGATTATGCCAATATTGTAACCTCTAGTGTCTACATAACCAATTGTAACCAAACGATGCATAGAAAACCCCTCACAGAAATTGGCCAAAAAAGTTAAACGTACATAAAATGCACATTCTGATAACAGACATGAAGAAACACATACAATGTACTTATAATGATGTCTGATGGGGGGAGGAAAAGAAAAAAGTATAGTATTGAAATCAGTCATAAAATATAAAGCTAGAGTTGTCGCCCTTTGCTACATATGTGTGAATTGTTTTTGGATCCACATACATGTACTAAAAGTCGTAGTCAATACCAGTAAGTACATTGTATAGCAAGTTTCATTTGAAAATCTTGAAATGTTGTAGAACTATGGCCAAGGTTTAAGTTTTTGAGGCTGAAAAAAGGGCATAAGTCAAAATTTATACAAGAGGGACATGAGGCCCTAAAGCGCTCACCTGATGCCTAGCAGTTTAGACAGAATCAGTATCTTTTATGATATGACCTTAATATTTGATGTAGATTTTACAAATACACACTTTGTGGCCAGATTTATAAAGATGAAGTAAACAATGTGACCTCTAATACACAATGTTTTTCTTTGATATGATCTGGTGACCTAGTTTATGGACCCAAATGACCCAGTTACGACCTTGACCTAGATTTCATAGAGACAAACATTGTGACCAAGTTTCATAAAGATTAGGCAAAAAGCGTGACCTCTGGAGTTAACAAAACATTTTTCTTTGATGTGACCTTGTGACCTAGGTTTTTACCCTAGATAACCCAGTTACGAACTTGACCTAGATTTCATGGCGACAAACATTGTGACCAAGTTTCATAACAAGAGGGCCCAAAGGGCCCTAGGTCGCTCACCTGTGGAATTTAACCTAGATTTTGTTAAGATGATCATTGTGACCAAGTTTTATACAGATTAGGCAAATATTGTTACCTCTAGTGACTACAAAAGGTTTTTATATGATTTGACCTAATGACCTAGTTTTTGACCCCAGATAAACCAATATCGGACTTGACCTAGATTTTGTTGAGATGATCATTGTGACCAAGTTTCGTAAAGATCAGGCCAAAACTGTGACCTCTAGTGACTACACAAGATTTTTCTATTATTTGACCTTGTGACCTAGTTTTTGACCCCAGATGACCCAATATCGAACTAGATCTAGATTTTTTTGAGATGATCATTGTGACCGAGTTTCATAAAGATTAGACCAAAATTGTGACCTCTAGTGACTACGCAAGGTATTTCTATGATTTGACCTTGTGACCTAGTTTTTGACCCCAGATGACCCATTATCAAACTCGACCTAGATTTTGTTGTTATGATCATTGTGACTAAGTTTCGTAAAGATCAGGCCAAAACTGGGACCTCTAGTGACTACACAAGGTTTTTCTATGATTTGACCTTGTGACCTAGTTTTTGACCCCATATGACCCATTATCGAACTTGACCTAGATTTATTGCGATGATCATTGTGACCAAGTCTCATAAAGATTAGACCACAATTGTGACCTCTAGTGACTACACAAGGTTTATCTATGATTTGACCTTGTGACCTAGTTTTTGACCCCAGATGACCCAATATCGAATTTGACCTAGATTTTGTTGAGATGATCATTGTGACCAAGTTTCATAAAGACTAGGTCAAAATTGTGACCTACAGTGACTACACAAGGTTTTTCTATGATTTGACCTTGTGACCTAGTTTTTGACCCCTGATGACCCAATATCGAACTTGACCTAGATTCTGTTGAGATGATCATTGTGACCAAGTTTCATAAATATTAGACCAAAATTGTGACCTCTAGTGACTACACAAGGTTTATCTATGATTTGACCTTGTGACCTAGTTTTTGACCCCGGATGACCCAATATCGAACTTGACCTAGATTTTGTTAGGATGATCATTGTGATAAAGTTTCATAAAGATTTAGTCAAAATTGTGACCTCTAGTGACTACACAAGGTTTTTCTATGATTTGACCTAGTGACCTAGTTTTTGACCCCAGATGACCCAATATCGAACTTGGCCTAGATTTTGTTGAGATAATCATTGTGACCAAGTTTCATAAAGATTAGGCTAAAATTGTGATCTCTAGACTCTACACAAGCCAATTGTTGACGGACGACGGACGGACGGACGGACGGACGGACAGACGGACGAAGAGTGATCACAAAAGCTCACTCTGTCACTTTGTGACAGGTGAGCTAAAAATTAGGTAATAAATGTGACCTCTAGAGTGTTAACAAGGGTTTTCTTCAATGTGACCTAGTTTGTGACCATAAATGACCCAGTTGCAAACTTGACCTCGAGTTCATAGCGATACAAAGTGTGACCAAGTTTCATTAAGATCATATAAACAAGAGGGCCCAAAGGGCCATAGGTCGCTCACCTGTCCTAGTTGTTCATGAACCCCTAATGGTAGCCTCTATTGCATGTACAAGGTTTTCATATTGTCTTATGCTTTATAATTTACATCACATTTAGACCCAATGACATATTGAAGTGATTTGACCTTGTGACCTAGTTTTTGACCCCGGATGACCCAATATCGTACTTGACCTAGGTTTTGTTGAGATGATTATTGTGACCAAGTTTCATAAAGATTAGGCCAAAATTGTGACCTCTAGAGACTACACAAGATTTTTCTGTGATTTGACATTGTGACCTAGTGTTTGACCCCGGATGACACAGTATCGAACTTGACCTAGATTTTGTTGAGGTTATTATTGTGACAAAGTTTCATAAAGATTAGGCCAAAAGTGTGACCTCTAGTAACTACACAAGGTTTTTCTATGATTTGACATTGTGACCTAGTTTTTGACCCCAGATTTCCCAATATCGAACTTGACCTAGATTTTGTTGACATGATCATTGTGACCAAGTTTCATAAAGATAAGGCCAAAATTGTGACCTCTAGTGACTACACAAGGTTTTTCTATGATTTGACCTTGTAACCTAGTTTTTGACCTCGAATGACCCAATATCGAATTTGTCCTAGATTTTGTTGAGGTAATCATTGTGACCTAGTTTCATAAAGATTAGGCCAAAATTGTGACCTCTAGTGTCTACACAAACAAATTGTGGACGGACGACGGATGAAGAGTGATCACAAAAGCTCTCACCCTGTCACAAAGTGACAGGTGAGCTAAAAATGTGACCTCTAGTGTTAACAAGGTTTTTCTTTGATTTGACCTAGTTTTTGACCCCAGATGACCCAGTTACAAACTTGTCCTAGATTTCATAGAGAAAAACATTGTGACAAAGTTTCATAAAGATTAGGTAATAAATGTGACCTCTAAAGTGTTAACAAGGTTTTTCTTTAATGTGACCTGTTGACCTAGGCTTTGACCCCAGGTGACCCAGTTGCGAACTTGACCTATATTTCATAGAGGTACACATTGTGACCAAGTTTCATTAAGATTATGTCAAAAATGTGACCTCTAGAGTGTTAACAATAGTTTTTTTTATTTGACCTTGTTTTTGACCCCAAATGACCCAGTTACGAACGTGGCCTAGATTCCATAGAGACAAACATTGTTACCAAGTGTCATAAAGATTAAGTGAAAACTGTGACCTCTAGGGTGTTAACAGTCAAATTGGTGACGGTGGACATAGGGCGATCACAATAGCTCACCTTGAGCACTTCGTGCTCAGTTGAGCTAAAAAGCTAGGTATTTGCCCTTTGCTACAGATATGCTTATTACCACTGGCAATAAGTATAGCCAGTTTCATTTGTATATCTATTATGGTTTTGAAGTTATGAAGAAAAAAAGATGCAAAATTAGAATTTATTAAAATAATTTTTCCATTATTGTAGCTAGAGTAATGCAACTTGCCATAAAATAGCTTATAGCTTAGCTTTAAGATTTGAAGTTGATATCTTCAATTGTTTTTCAGTGATGAAAAAAACCTGAAAATTGAGGAAAATTTGAATTTTACAAAGGGCTTTAACTCTACTCATTTGGTAGCAAGAGTAATGTAACTTGCCATAAAATAGCGTACTGTTGTAGTGAGCTTTTAAAGTTAACAGTTTTCCAGTTATTGAGAAAAAAACATGAAAAATGTGGACAAACAGACAAGGTGATTACTATAGGGCACTGCAAAATTGTTTTTGCGGGGTGCTAATTACAGAAATGGATTTAATAAGAAACTTCATCAGGGGAGGTAATTATTCATATTTGTGTTCCAGAATGCTACAGATGAGGTGTGTAAATACTGTGACATACATGCACCGAAGTAAAGACAATACATATCTGAATTGCTTGACACTCAGCTTGCATGTCCTAGTTAGTTTTTAGTAACTGCCTATTCGCCCGATGTCAGGATAATGTGACTGCATGGGGAGTCTCAGACTCCATGTAAATGAAATACTGTTGACAAGTTACGAAGTAGGACTTATATTTAATAATAATATTCAAAAACAAAAATGTTCCTCCAATCCAAAATTACAACAACTTCAACACACATTTATTTTATCATTTATTGAATATTAAAACAACAATCATAGACATAAACAAATCCACATAATGGTTTTATGTGTGTTATTTTTTCTTCAATGGTCTATTTTAAGTTTAAGTCAAACTTTTTAAGCCTCATATTAAAAGGTAACCGTAGCTTAGATATGGTGTGATTTCAAATTATGACAGCAGATTCCGTTTTTTTATAGGTGTTAACGCCGTTTTTATCAACTATTTTTCATCGAGTTGTACTAAACGGTTAACCTATCCAGTTTTCCTGGAGTAACCAACCAGCACTAACTTCCACTACCACATGTAACTGACAACTTTTCCACACGAGTATAACACAAATACACTTTGGTCTTCGACAAGGGAGATAATGTTTATATCACATAAGTTCAGTCTTTCACTGAATATGACTGATCTCATCTGGGCAACTTTCTAGCAAGTCTCTAACTGGCTTGACTTTAATCATTAACAAGATTCAAATGGAATGCGAGTTCTAACAACATGTTTAAGTAAGCTACATCTCAATTAATGCTCTGCAAGAAAGCGAGCCAATGCCACATCCTTATCATAAACACTGATAATTGTAACATTTGCGTCAGATAAAATATTTGAATCATCTAAAAACATGAATGCAGATTTTCCTGTCATGAAATTTTTCTGTATATAAATCACATGGGAGATGATAGGCATGAATTTATTGTACATGCAAGGCAATTCATATACATAATTTTAATTGCTTTTTCTGTAATATTCCTGTATGTTTCAAAAGTAAACATGATCATTCACAACAGGTCAGTAGGTACACTGTCACTGAATTGATTACTTTCTTGATCTTCGACTGAGCTTCACAAGTAAGTTATTTCAATCATCACTTTCTTCATCATCATCATCATCGTCATCATCTTCAACCATTTCTGTATCATTATCCGCATCAGGATCTTTAGGAACTGGACGTACTGTAAGTAAAGATAGCAATAATAAGCTTTACAGTGATTGGAGTTGGTTTATTTTGTGGTGTACTGGTTTTAAGACAAATAATGCATTTATTTTTACCATACCACGACAGTCAAATTTTGTACTCTAATTCAAACAGTTTTCATTTAATCATCGTCAAACTTTGAAACAATATTTCTTTTATGGACATAACTGATAACATCAAGCAAAGTCATACATAATGATAATGAGCCCAATCGGGCCAGGCCTTCTTGGATTATGGCCCTTGAATTACCAAAAAAAATTGAGAAATAGGTCAAGTTGGATTGTTCTATTTTCATTCACAATGCCCCCCCCCCCCAGACGGGCGTATTTTGTGACATTTTGGCTCTTGTTATTCTTGAATTAATTAAATAACCAGTACTGCAAGCACCTGACATGATTGTACAGTATGTGCCAATAACCAATGTCAAGGATGAACAATAGCCTACTAGACACCACAATCAAACACTGATTGCCAGGCTCTACGGACCATACTAGTAGGGTGGTTTATTCATTTTTTGGGGGGTTTAACTTATCAGTTTTCATGGACTATATCCTAACTTACCAGTACTAACTTACAATTCTCCTTGGAAACAGCAACTTCTCCACATGTGGAGGAAAATCAACATTTGTTAAATTTTTATGGAAGGGTATGGCGTGCCAGGAATATTAACATGCTTACAACAGAAGATACTTCAAGATGAATGTGAACATACCTTTTACTTTTGTTGGTGTGATAGTATCATTATTGGCAACTATTGATTCGTATGTTCCATCGTTTGACCACATATTCTCTATAGTAACTTGAAATTCTGCCATCTTGTGTCCAAATAATTTCTGAAAAATATAGAACATCAAATAAATTTTCATTGTCCTTTGTTTTGTCCTTATAAAAATCACTTAATTATGTCTATTCTTTACACCTGGGTACTGTTTTATCAAAGCATTTACGCTAGCTTAAGTTTCAGTTTTCCGTTAATTTTGCGTACGAAGATATTTGCACAAATGCATTATACTTAGATATCTTTTCTCATTTTCTGTTGTAAGTTTTAATATTGTGACCTGGCCTACGTTCAATTTTCAATATTTTTACATAAATACATGCAACAACTTCCGATCAATATATTAGTAAAATGCATTAAGGAATTTGCGTAAGAGAAATAAATATAAGTAGATTTACATGACATATACGCAATCTTAGTAAAAAAGTACCATAGTGTTTGCAAACCTGCCAATAATATTTGAAAGAGGATTTGGGCAGTATATCTACATAGATAGATAGATAACTCAATTTCAAGCAATATACCGTTAGATGTCATGTGAATGCTATGATAGTTTTACATTATACAAATGGGTCCTATAAATCCTATTAAGCACCCATAACCATTTAATGAGAATGACCATTTTCACCCAATTTTAAAGTTAAAATCTGCTCATTAATGTTTGTCAAACATATCAACATTTGATTTCATCATTTTGATTTAAAACTCGGGAAGTAGTTTGTGTCACAAGTTCTCTGCAACCAATTGATCAAATGAGAATATGACACCTAGATATCCTGCCTTCAAACTTTGTTTGTAGGGAATATATATTCCTTTTTGAACACAGCAATTTACTTACAATATTCTTATAATACATTCTGATTAATACGTATCCAATAGTTGACAAAATAATGAAAATATACAAAACTCTCTTCATAGTAAGACAATTATTACTAGAGCTGTCATTGATAGAATCACTATTTTTTTGTTGATCTACTATTATCGATTCACATTTTGAAATATCAAAGCCTGGGTAAATGAATGGATCCACCAAAAATCCGCGTTGTTCTAGCTTAAAACAAGTTTCTTGGTAAAGATAAATTGTCAAAATGGTAAAGTCTAAACTCAAACCGAAGCTTCTATTTTCAAAAGCTGAATCTACACCCAATATATTACACACTGTAAAACCACTAAATAAGTGAATCATAACTACTGAGCTTATTTCTGATTCACCTATATGTGCTAATCAATATATTGAAGTATCGTCAATACTTGTCTTTCGATATAACCCAAACCTTGATATGCCTCTGGTTAAATCAATGACAGCTCTAAAGACAATACCGGGGTACTTACTAATATTCTGGATTGTTCCGGAGTCAACGTCGACTCTATCTCACATACTGTATAATCTTTGATTAAATTAATCACTCCTCTCTTTAACGACGTCGGCAGACCCAGCTGTCGTAACTGTGGCTCCATTGAATGTGAAAATTCAGGTAAAGGTCCCTCATCAATAGTTACAGTCTGTGTTGCCACGGTACCAGACCTCGCAAAGTCACTGACTCGTATATTGTTGAAATATCTAAAATAAATCAATTAAAAATACAATCATCAAAGTATCTGTACTAATAAATACCTATAAAGTTAGGTCAAAATGCATTCAAACATTAAGGAGATAACATTTAAAGAACATGCACTCTCAGGACGGAAATCCAAGCATCCTAAAAGCTCACCTTGAGCACTGATATCCTGTATCGATGTAGACCTTGCTGGGTAAACACAAAGGTAAGTGCAACATGTATGTATATCAAACCTATAGTCCAGTTAGGATATTGTGACAGTGACGTTGCAGTTTATGTGTACGCAAAAATCACAACCATTGTCTAAACAGGTAGAGCTAAGTTTATTATGTTAGTTTAGCATTGAAATTATAGTTGTTTGTACAGTATAAGCCTGTATAATTCGTTTTACACTGTTATGGTGGACTCAACCGCTGCGTCACTGGATTTTATCCTGACTGGACTAAAGTATAAACATAGATCAACATCAAATATGTAATAACAATCATTTAACACACAGAGTCAAACTTTCTGTTATATCTACCAGCAAACAAACTATAACCAAACCTGTCTGTAAAGACCACCTGTTGTATCTTCATGACCATTTACAGTAATATTTAACCAGTTAAGAGAAACCACTTGTCAACAAAGGCCGCATATTGTTGACAACTTGTCCCCACAGGTGGTCTTTACACATAGAACTGGTTTGACTATACACTGTATTTCTACTCTCAACTTACTTTAACACCTCATCTTTTGTTTTATTTGTAAACAGAAGACCAGTCTGTCCTTTTAAAT
Organism: Spisula solida; assembly: GCA_947247005.1. Taxonomy (NCBI): domain Eukaryota; kingdom Metazoa; phylum Mollusca; class Bivalvia; order Venerida; family Mactridae; genus Spisula; species Spisula solida. The sequence goes on along the minus strand of OX365960.1, from coordinate 3,003,772 downwards.
GTGAGACAACATTATGTAAATTTTCTCTGTATTCTTCAGTCGCTGTTCTTCCTAATGCAAGGGACATCACTTTGTTCTTTCCAAAATAAAATCTGAAAGACAATTTTACATAATTTGTAAGAAATGACACTCATAAGTAAATAAATATTACACTGCTCACCAAGAAAATCATACTCCTCGTTTAAACACGTTTTCATTTTCAGAAACTTGTATTATTGTGACCACCTACAACTACATAAGTATGTTACACTGTCATAAATTTGACAATTCTATAACAGTGCCAAAAAAAAGACAAAGAGAAGTAAAAATAGGAAAGACAGAAGAATAGACACGGACAAATATGATTGCAAGTAAACTTTAAAAGACATAAATTAATAGAATTTTTTTGCAGTTACTTTAATTTCGACCATCAAAGCAAGTCCTAATCAGCTTCTGTGGCAGTACCAGGGTGCATGACCCTGCTGACAGCTCTTGCCCATCATTTGGTAAAAAATTCCACAAAATGTCAATCTACAGTGCTCCCACGATGAGAAAGGCGGGAAATTTTTGTATATTCCACAAAGGTTGATTAATCAGATGTGCACGATTTATCAGTGATGTTTTAAGTACCGTAAACTGACCATATCTGTTTACTTTAGTAATTTGCATAACCAATTTTGCAACAGTTAACCAAACCGAGTCATGTTTGTAAACATCACATTATCCTGGGCGCACTATAGTAGATATTTGTATGTAATGTATACATATTGCAAAACCATAATAAATGTATGTAATCCACAGAAGATACTGACGTTATTATTCTATAAGTACCTGCTATGTTTCCAGTCTTGTCGTATGTCTTTCAGATGTGTATTTCTCATGTTGTGTACAGAAAATGTGAAGATTCTTGCATAACTATCAACACTTTCTCTGATCTGAAAATAGTTGCAAATTTAAGCTCTTTTAAGGACTTTTCATTAAAATGGGACAAGACCTTTAGGCAATTTTACTCTGAATCAATAGGTCTAGGATCAATAAGAACACATGATTTGGCCATAATTTTTCCGTTCCTTTTAATTTTTTTGTACATTGAGAAAGGATAACCTTCCAACTTTCTGGTCACCAAAGATTACTTAATAGCGGAAAGCAATTATTTCGTTTAACAACAATTTGTGAGCCTCCTTATATAGTAAGTTTAGGATCATCTCTGGGTATTCAGGATCATTTTAAGATAAAACTGACTAAGATCCAGAACTGGCTAAACTACTGTACTGACTCTCTGAAACATTTGCAGTGGTTTTAAAGATGAAGAGATTAAAAGGCATAGCTTATTTCAGAAATGCAACAGACATACCTCCTCTATGAGTTTCTGTTTTAGCTCCAGACCTTTCTTCCTCGTCTGAGTCAAGGAAACTGAAAATAGAAGTGTAATATTTACAGAATGAAGATGATATCAGAGTACAGATAAGGTTTTAGTCCATTGGGTATTTTAATTTTTATCCCCGAGTTTCAATTTTGTTTGGGTTTTGAGAAATTTTAATTGGGTATTTGAGTAAATGATCTTTTATGTACTATTTTTCACTATAACATCATTTTCTATTTCAGTATTTCAGATTGTCTTTGCTTTGTCTTACTGAAGTTACTCCCTTCACTTAACTATTTTGTTATCACTCGGTACAGGATTCCATTTGGGAGGGGGAATGCGTTGCACACCTTCAGTATTATATATACAATGTACGTATAGAGCGAATTTGATTAAATGGACTGCTATGATATTTTATTGATACAGTAGAATTTCAGATTCCTGTGCTCCTCCACTCAAAATATATTATTTTTTTAGAAAAGTTATTGGGTAATTACCCCAATACATAGTTATATGTAGCTCTGTTAATATATAAATTCAATGTTCAAATTAACTAAACTACATGGTTTAGTTAAAACCATTAGCCAAATAGTGATATATCCGACAACTAGTACACTTCAAGCTATAATCAGTGTTTTTGATGATCGTACAACGAACATAACAATGGCATTATGAGTTTACGATAAAAATATTTATAAGGCTCCTACTTCGTTTGTCTCTTTTCGATTTTGGCATCCTGAATTTGATAAGTTACGACGAAATCTAAGAGTTGTTTTGATTAAGTTGTCCACACGTGGTGTAATGAAGTTCGGATAAATGCCGTACTGTTCCGTACTAGGATAATCGCAGCAGTTACCTCCCTTAGAGATTAGAAAATAAGAGCCGTTGTCCAAAGTCCGCACAGAACATTCATATTTCAACCATATTTCACATGGTTTCAAATAATTGTTTCAAATTATCTGACTATACCATGTATAAGGAGAAGGTTTTGCAGGATGTTTGAGATGCAACGGATTGAACAGAATAGAATAGAATATAGTTTATTTTCCAAATTCTGGACTCTCTCGGGTATACAATTTTGATACTTACATAAAAGGCAATCCAAAGTTTAAAACAATTTCAAAGTAAAAGAGAAAACATATAAACAAACATGTAAATAATACTGATCAGAAAATAACAAAACAAAATAATAAAAACAATAGTGCTTTCATTGACTAGAGCACAAAGTTATTGAAATGTCTAGCACATAATTCATGTATAAGTGTAATATTAAACAAGACTGCGTTCAATAAACGCTCATGCCCCCGTGGAAGCCTTGTCCATAAAAACGTCAATCAGGGGCCGTAATTCTGTTAAAATGTTAAATAGGGTTACATGGCTTTGTCAGTATAAGGGGCTTATGATGGTAAACAAGTATGTCAATTTTGAAGACAACACCTTGATGTAAGACGAAATTTGGGTAAACAAGATTTGGACGCTTAATAAGTCTAAGTCGAAAATTAGGCCAATGTGAAGGTTAAAATGAGGTAAGGTGATATAGGCGTGTGGAGAGTATTCATATATAACATCCAGGCAAGCTAAAGCTTGGTAGAAAGCCATAATGATGCTATGCTAGAAGAAACGGTCAATTTGGGTTAACCAAGTAAGAATTTTGCCCTTCAATAAGTCTAAGTCCAAAATTAGGTCAAGGTGAAGGTCAAAATGGGGTTATGTGATACAGGCGTGTGAAGAGTGTTCATATACAACATCAGAATGTGAATGGTAAAACCCGTTCATCGGTAGATATTTCGAACTGAGAACGAAAAATATTGGACATCTTCAAAGGGGCATAACGGTGTGAATTATCGGCGAACCGGAACGTGTCGATAATATGCGCATCTCCACTTGGTAATGAAGCTATCCATTAAGTTTCGTTAAAAACTTAGCAGTGGTTCTTGAGAAATAGCCCGGACAAGAATTTAGTATATAGTTATAGTGCAAATCTTCCAAGGGGCATAACTGTCTGAATAATCAGCGAATCCGAACGTGCTGACGATATGCGCATCTCCACTTGGTAGTGAAGCTATCCATGAAGTTTTATTAAAATCTGAGCTGTGGTTCTTGAGAAATAGCGCGGACAAGAATTTAGTATATAGTTATAGTGCAAATCTTCCAAGGGGCATAACTGTGTGAATAATCAGCGAACTGGAACGCGCCGACGATATGCGAATCTCCACTTGGTAGTGAAGCTATCCATGAAGTTTTGTTAAAATCTGAGCTGTGGTTCTTGAGAAATAGCGCGGACAAGAAATTATAGTGCAAATCTTCTAAGGGGCATAACTGTGTAAATAATCAGCGAACCGGAACATGCCGACGATATGCGCGTCTCCAATTGGTAGTAAAGCTATCCATGAAGTTTTGTTAAAATCTGAGCAGTGGTTCTTGAGAAATAGCCCGGACAAGAATTGGGACGAACGGACGGACGAACGGACAGGTGAATCACTATATCTGCCTCCCGATCTATCGATACGGGGCCATAAAAATAATTCAAACAAGATCAAATAACAGCACCGTAGTACGGTATACATATTATAAGACATTATTTTTCAAGTATATTGATCTTCTAAGCATACATTGATGTATAAATTTTCCTGTCATGTTTATTGTTTCGACATTTTCGCTAGACATTACATATTGGAACTTCTCTGAATCTGTAAGGTTCTTAAAGGCATTAACAATATGTGATATGTTTGACAGGTATAACAGTCTTTCTGATGTTAATGATCTGGAATCCGTGTTTGCTGTTAAAACTTTAGAAAAACTGGGTGTCAGCTTTCGTAACTTCAAATTCGTTGCGCTGCACAACCTTCTCTATGTATAGGGTACAGTCAGATAATATAAAACTCAAATAATTTAAAACCATGTGCCCATGATTTTGACATATTTTTTCTGCGTTAAGGCGAGGGCTTAATGCAAAACAGTTGTAACTCTTTCTAAATCATTATAGTTACAACTGTTTTGCATTGAGTCATAGATGATTAATGCATGTGACAGGTTCATTCTCCAAAGTGTATCAATTGACACAGATTTTTTTTATGTTTGCTGTTTTATGTTTTCTGTTCTCGGCTGGTTAAGTTGTATACCTCAGGTAGCAAGGGCTATCAATATGAAAATAGTGTCCCTACATATACATACCATACTCAGAATTGATTTCTCATATTACCATTTTATAGCAGGGCCGTATTCATAGACAAACAAGAGGGCACAAAGGGCCATAGGTCGCTCACCTGTCCTAGTAGTTCATGCAGACCCCTTGATGGTAGCTTCTATTGCATATGTACAAGGTTTTCATATTGTCTTATAAAGCGACGTTGCAATTTACATCACATAGACCAAATTGCATACTGAAGTTTAAGCCAAGTTTTGTCTATGATTTGACCTTGTGACCTAGTTTTTGACCCCAGATGACCAAATATCGAACTTGACCTAGATTTTGTTGAGATGATCATTTTGACTAAGTCTCATAATGATTAGACCAAAATTGTGACCTCTAGTGACTACACAAGGTTTTCTATGATTTGACCTTGTGACCTAGTTTTTGACCCCAGTTGACCCAATATCGAACTTGACCTAGATTTTGTTGAGATGATCATTGTGACCAACTTTCGTAAGGACTAGGTCGAAATTATGACCTCTACTGACTACACAAGGTTTTTCAATGATTTGACCTTGTGACCTAGTTTGTGACCCTAAAAGACCCAATATAGAACTTGACTTAGATTTTGTTAATTTGATCATTTTGACCACGTTTCATAAAGATTAGACAAACATTGTGACATCTAGTGACTACACAAGATTTTCTATGATTTGATCTTGTGACCTAGTTTTTGACCCTGGATGAGCCAATATCGGACTTGACCTAGATGTTGTTGAGATGATCATTGTGACCAAGTTTCATAAAGATTAGGCCAAAATTGTGACATCTAGTGACTACACAATGTTTTTCTTTGATTTGACCTTGTGACCTAGTTTTTGACCCCCGATGTCCCAATATCGAACTTGACCTATATTTTGTTGACATGATCATTGTGACCAAGTTTGATAAAGATTAAGTCAAAATCGTTACCTCTAGTGACTACACAAGGTTTTTCTATGATTTGACCTTGTGACCTAGTTTTTGACCCCGGATGACCTAATATTGAACTTGATCTCGGTTTTGTTGACATGATCATTGTGACCAAGTTTGATAAAGATTAGATCAAAATAGTGACCTCTAGTGACTACACAAGGTTTTTCTATGATTTGACCTTGTGACCTAGTTTTTGACCCAAGATGACCCAATATCAAACTTGACCTAGATTGTGTTGAGATGATCATTTTAACCAAGTTTCATAAAGATTAGACCAAAATTGTGACCTCTAGTGACTACACAAGGTTTTTCTATGATTTGACCTTATGACCTAGTTTTTGACCCCAGTCAAAGACCTAAATATACACAGAATTGGACACCTAATTGAAATCGGGGAGAAAATGCAAAATGACATGCAGCAGATGCTGATATTATGCATGAACGCTTTTGTTTGTCATCCTTTTTTAATGACCAATATCTCATTTTAAAGAGCTAGATTTCTTCTACTGCATGATGTAACTTATTTTTTTCTATCTCTTATAGAATTCAGAAAATTATTGTTTGAATGAGGCAAATTGGGTATTTTGAACTTTTTTCTGATAAAATTGGAATTTCCATTAAAATGAGAGTAGGTCTGGCTCTTTGAGGTCTTAAATGTTTATATATATTTCTTGACTGATTTCAATAAATTATGTTTCATTTGAAAGCAGAATAATAAATCTATTGCCTAAACTTATTAGTTGTTTCCTATGTACACGAAAACAGGAGATATAAGGAATTATAATCAAACGAGATTTCGCGAGATTTCAGAAGACTGCCACGAGATATTGCGAGATTTGGTAGATTTTTCCAATCTTTGTATATTTAGGTCTTTGCCCCAGTTGACCCAATATCGAACTTGACCTAGATTTTGTTGAGATGATCACTGTGACCAACTTTCATAAGGGACTAGGTCGAAATTATGACCTCTACTGACTACACAAGGTTTTTCTATGATTTGACCTAGTGACCTAGTTTTTGACCCCAGATGACCCAATATTGAACTTGACTTAGATCTTGTTGGGATGATCATTATGACCAAGTTTCATAAAGATTAGGCCAAAACTGTGACCTACAGTGTCTACACAAACTGTGGACGGACGACAGACGACGGACGAAGAGTGATCACAAAAGCTCACTCTGTCACTTTGTCAAATATTTTCTAGGGTCAATTTGAGTTCTTTTTTTCTTCAAAAATGTGATAATTTTAGCATTTCTCAAATTTTTCCTGAGACAGGCACCTCAGTGTTCCTTAGCATGACTACTGTGGACGGACGACAGACGACGGACGAAGAGTGATCACAAAAGCTCACTCTGTCACTTTGTCAAATATTTTCTAGGGTCAATTTGAGTTCTTTTTTTCTTCAAAAATGTGATAATTTTAGCATTTCTCAAATTTTTCCTGAGACAGGCACCTCAGTGTTCCTTAGCATGGCTACATGCAAAAAATCACCGTTATTTATTTGGTTAATTCTGAAAGCTGTCTGCCATCTGTGTTACAGTAAATTGGAATTACAGAAATATTGCAAGCGCTATCCAGTTACTAACTAAACCAAAATTCATAATTTAGGGTTTTCATAAAGATTTTGCTGAGCAGGCATGTTTTAAATTTGAGGCGGTCAAAACAATAATTTTAGGAATTAAAAGAAGTGTATTATCTAATTTGGCATTCAGCTTCCTCTTTATAATGACAACTTTCTTTTACCTGGTCGAGAATGCTGTCTCCATCCGTGTTGTTTTGCCATAAAAGAAGACAGCTTAAAATACATGTATGTATCGGAGATATGCAAAAATTGTATGAAGTGTTCCAACTGACAGATCTGCTCTCCTGTAATGGAGGTTGTAACAACACATACATATAATGTATCAACATTACCTTTTAAGGGGATTCATGGCAGTTTCTTGTGAGAAATGGGAAAATTTCCCGTAATAATAGACTTTGTTCAAACTTTGTATAGCACAGAGAATATGACATGATCCTGACCTTTATGCATGAATATATTACAAGGTTATTGCGTTGCATATATAAAATTCCGCCAGCAAATCGTGCAATATCGGTCCTTTGGATTTATGTTGATATTACACCTTGAGCGTCTTCGTGATACTTTCCACTTATAAAAACATACAACTGGGATAATAAACATAGACAATATATCAGCTGTTGAATTATGCTAATAGAAGGTCCGAGAGTTGTGTCAAATTCTCCGGACTATATATGGACATGGTATCATATTAGAAACAGAAAAATAATCATAGATCACCATGCATGTTTAGAAGTTCATTTGTCCTTGAATACACAAATTTGGAGAAAAAACACTAGTTTTAAAGGCAGATAACTTTTGAACAAATTTTGAGACCAATGAATATTTCTGCATTTTTCAGTTTCTAACATGATACTGTGCTATATAACTTATAAACAAAGCTTGAACGGCAGTGAATGCCTTTAAACAGAAAAAAACTAGAGCTGTCACCATTCGGCAGACTAAAAACCCCCGCCGGCAAAGGGCCATAATTCTGCCAAAATTCATCGCAGCGCAAGTTCCTTTCTTCATGCACATCTATATGTTAAGGTTGTTCATCTGTGAAAGTTTGAGCAAAATCCTGCCAAAATGTAGGAGGAGTTGAATCCACAAGAATGCGTCTACGGACAGATAGACAGACCGACAAGCTGAATCCAGTATACCCCCCTTACAACTTGTTGTGCGGGGGTATAAAAAACATAACAAAGCTAGATATCCGTTCTTTCAAATATTTAATAGTAATAAACTTGAATGATATACATTAATACAATATTTATTTCGCATAATTGTTATGTACACAACAATAACAACAACAACATCAACAGTCTATACAGTACCACATATACAAGTTAGATAGTTATCATAATATAGTGTCGCAACATTAAACCATAACTCATTCTTCGTGTCACTGATAGGATGATGGATAAACATTAAACCATAACCCATTCTTCGTATGACTGGTAGGATGATGGATAAACATTAAACCATAACTCATTCTTCGTGTCACTGATAGGATAATGGGATAAACATTAAACCATAACTCATTCTTCGTGTCACTGATGGGATAATGGGATAAACATTAAACCATAACTCATTCTTCGTGTCACTGATAGGATGATGGATAAACATTAAACCATAACCCATTCTTCGTGTGACTGGTAGGATGATGGATAAACATTAAACCATAACTCATTCTTCGTGTCACTGATAGGATAATGGGATAAACATTAAACCATAACTCATTCTTCGTGTCACTGATGGGATAATGGGATAAACATTAAACCATAACTCATTCTTCGTGTCACTGATAGGATAATGGGATAAACATTAAACCATAACTCATTCTTCGTGTCACTGATAGGATAATGGGATAAACATTAAACCATAACCCATTCTTCGTGTCACTGATAGGATGATGAATAAACATTAAACAAGGAATATCCATGAGAACCAAGTGAATACTGCTGTACAATATCATCCTCGTGTAACTCTAGCGAGATAAATTGCAATACAAAAAGGCCTACAAGTTAGATAGTGTAACAACATTGAACTTTACCTCATAATTCTTGGTTTGTTTACCGTTATTGTATCGTAACAAATTATGTTATTACGTGGCTTAATTAAAATGTAACTCATTTAACTTTGTGAGTTTTCGTTACTGTAATTGTAAGAATGTTTTGACTTGATATCTGATAGGACGATTAAACATTAAACAAAGGATATCCTTGAGAACCATGTGAATACTGCCATACAAAAATATCATATCTTAACTTAATAAAATAACAAACCTGACGGGACAACGCTAAAGCATAGAATATTTATGAGTTCCATTTCAATGTAGCCACACTATACTAGATAGAGAAGAAGATAGACTCATACACAAGTTAGACAGTACTACATTTTGATAAGGCTTAGACCTGGTCGGATTTAAACCTCGTCCAAACATCATATGGTATACAATTCAATGGTATAACTGGTTAATGAATTAACTTATTCCATAAAATCATCATAATGCAACACGTCAATGTATGACATGTACTACATTATTATGTAACATAATGATGTTAACATTACTTGTCTTCATAATTAAACACACATACATTTTAAGAGCATTTCCAGTACTTCAAGATAAGTCCAGTATTGCAATCACATAGAAAAATATAATTATGTCAGATAGATAATCTTCAGTATGCATCATTTATTGGGTCAACCAATTGGGGTCATGTGATACACATACAGAGTTACACTAAATAATCATCAAACAATTTATGAGTGCAAATCTACAAGGTCATCCATTATAAACACATATAACAATGCCTGTAAAACATGAATCTCCCTCATACATGCCTTTTCAACAACATCTACATTTTACATTGTACTGTCAGACTTGACCACTACACAACGGTGCGCAAGAAAACAGGTAAAGAGAAACCGAAATACATGAAAATGTAAGATAGAGGCGGTCCAGTAAAATGAGCAGTAATGCAACAAAGAAAGAAAAAATAGGTTCAAGTAAGAAAGGGCCATAAATCCTTCAAGACTGGGTGAATTATAAACGAAATAGAAATGGAACTGAATTTTGTTATTTGATGCATATTAGTTAAATCTGTACATGCTTTCAAGAGCTTATCCCCCCCCCCCCAATTTTGGATGCATGGACAAAACAGACAGGGGTAAAATGCAAAGCCAATTCAATGTTCATTGAAGGAAGGGGCTATAAAAATTGCACCAAAAACATTCATTTATTTCACGAGAATATGGCATAAAGCAATACATGTACAACAGTAACACATTGCTTGTTGACACTATAGGACATCAGTATACATAAAGCTAACAACACAAACAAGAATTTAGTAAATGATCGTCAAATTTTTACAGTTTGTACGACGAAAAGTAGAAATACTCGTGACAGTTAATAGATGTGTATAAATCAGAGTTGAAGTTCCAGAAAGTTCAAAAAATGTTTCAGCCATGATTTACTCAGAAATGATACAAAAGCTAATGAAAATTTCTGCCACGAACATGACATAATTATACCCTGCAGTAGATCAGGTGAATACCGCAACAAAAACCTTGGACAACACACATAGACTAGCGTCTGTCCAATAATAATGGACATAATGCCTACCGGGTAATCCTGAAAATATGAAGCAAGTCTGTTTCGGGTGCCGTTAGAATGCATCCCTACACCAAAACTCTGCTTTAAGCATTGATCTTTTGTTAAAATTCAGCATAGGACGCTTCAAATGACCATAACTAAGTCGTAGGGCCCCTGATAAGGAAGAGTTTTGTAGTGTTTTAAAACCAAACATTTTAGGTCATATAAATATTAACTGTGTATATAATAATACTAAAAGCCGTAATAAAGTAGAGACAATTTGAACCATCCAAGACACCCGTTTTCATCACACATACCTAACCAAAAACATGTACAAAATATACAGATATAACTATCTCCATGTATAAATAAATATATTTAATATGTATATTGTAAACAATGAATGAAAACACATTAGGGTTCTACTACATCATTATTGACAATTATCTGGGGTTTCAAAGCTGCAGGCATCTAGCAAAACCTTCAACTAAAGACGATTATTGACTTTATTAGATTCATTGGGTGCCATGCCCAAAAACTGAAAATTAGCTAGGGTTTAAGCCTAAATGTAAAACGGTATTGACTTGTTTGTTTAAAGAAAAATATTTTTTATCATGTCTCGTCTTAGTAAGGTAAATATAACTAAATTTCATGAAAAGTGAAAACATTTATTCAAATAACTAACAGTTATTATGGAGGGAGAAAAAATATAATCACTGATACCAATATATACATGTATAATAACATATCACATTAAACGAAATAAATGCAAAATATACATGTATTGCTAGATATATTCAACATAAAAAGTATAGTAGTCTAGACAAAAACAAATACCGACAAAAAACACAGACGAAAATGTGCTCACCGTTTACAACACAGTATGAATCCCGATACACCGCTTCTCACTTCCCTGAGAGAATTGTTCTATTTTTATATGGCTCTGTTGGAACTGAAAACCAATGTAATGCTGGGACGGAAATCAGATATCATGTATCCTGAGTGTTACATTGGTTTTCAGTTCCGTCAGAGCCGTATGAAAGCAGAACAATTATCTCATGGAACTGAAACGCGGTGTATTGGATTTCATACTGTGTTCAATGTCTCCAGCATTTCAACTTTTATCAGGGGTTCCACTGTGGCATAATGCCAAATCCTGAAAATTAGATGCAAGTCTGTTTCGAGTGCAATTTGCACACCTCCCTACACCAAAACACTGTTTCAAACATTGTTCTATTGTTAAATTCAGCTTTAAAAACCTTCAAATGACCATAACTTTGTTAATTCTTTGTATTTTTTCATCAAATAACTTTTATTATTTGCAGGAAAGATACTTCTTCCCAATACAGTAAATTTGGTTTTCTGGATTAATTCAGAATTGTAGAACCCCTGTGGTAAGCAAACCCCAAAATTGCTCAGATTGAGACAACTAATGCTGAATGAAAATTTGATTTGCACAATTACTAAATTAAATCAAGTAATAGAATTCTAAACTCAAAGTCTCTTCCGTAGAAACTAGTGTCAGGGTTATGAATATTATGATCATTTAAAATAGTGAATACAGGAGGAAAATGAGTAATAATTTTAGCCTCAGGTATAAGCCCCAGACCCATCAGGTTCAGTTCAGAATTCTATCAAACTAAGTCAGCTGGGCAGGCTACATCCAAGGTAGTCAGCTGGGCAGCCTACATCCAAGGTAGTCAGCTGGGCAGGCTACATCCAAGGTAGTCAGCTGGGCAGGCTACATCCAAGGTTGGTCGAATTGATGAAGTTATACTCACATTCATACTGTGATAGTTAGATATTTCACAACCTTGATTTCTTTTAGATATCTTATTCATACAAACAATTTACACCAAAAAACAAAACAACATATTTCTGAGGTTAAATAGTGAAACAAGTACAATTATGTAACATAATCAACCAAATATTGTGTGTGGAGTCTTTAAAAATAAATGAGTAAACAATCAATATGGTTTAACAGCTGCCTCATTAAAATCAGACCCATATTACGCTTCACTACTTAACGCTGATAAAAGATCTGACGACACTCCGTATGGGGTCATGTTGATGTGAACTTTACTTTATCCATTCAAATTGCTTCTTTTACAAATCTGAAAGTGCAGTGGAACACTGCTGAGGCTATGTGACATCATTATGCGCCAGAGAGGTCATTTGAATATGACCTCTTACAGAGTGCAGTCAGATCTCTAACAGCGTAAAGGAATGGAGCCAATGTTAGGGTCCGATTTTAATGAGATCAGGTTTAACAGGTGAAATGATACGCTCATCTAATAGAACAGTACATATCATGGCACAGACATCAGCATAATGAGATACATAACTAGGTTCAATATCATAGACATATCTAGACAAATAAGCGCTAATCAAATTATCTTACGCCTTCCTTGTATGATTTATTATTAGTTTTTCCCTTATTTTCAGTTTTATAATATTTTCTTAATAGAAACTTCAAGAATAATAGTGAATTTGTCTGTCATAAACAGATATATTAATGCATAATTAACCCTTCCCCCTCCTAAGAGCACACTAAATGTCATGATAATCCTAGGAGGATTATATTTCATGCATTTGACAGTTGATCAAAGTAATGATATCAAAGGTTATCCATTAAGTTATGACATGCTAACACTACCCAAGCTCTTTATTTGAACAGGAAATAGACAATCTCTCTGTGTATTAATGTACAAATGAATGCATGTTTTAATAAATATGCTTCAGTTATGAATATGAATACCTGAACCAAAACTAAGTATGACTGGTGTTGAAGCAATTCATGCAAATTTATATTTAATTACTGCCTTTATATTGACTTTGAATTGGGGACGTAACTTGGCCCCTCTTTTAATACACTTTGTTTGCTCTGCAGACAAGGCATATATGAGGTAAATTATTCTAGCTTATCTATGTTTTATGTCCTGTGTATAACAGCTTATTTCTATATAAAGTATCTTATTATGTACTTTGGAAGTTAAAGTAAGAATGTTTTCCATGTACTTAGAAAGACGTCTTAGTTCCCTTAGTAATAACGATGATCAACTATGGACAATGAAATCGATGATCGACTATGTCAGGGCCATTCGATCAATCATTGAGTATACTCAATCATTGTCAAATCCCTAATTGACTTTGTGTAAGTTATTGTATCATATTGTTTTTTGGGTCGAAGGAAATGAAAAGGGTAACTAACAATTAAGGCAGAACTCTTAAACTCAAGATTAAGCAAAATAATTATCTGGGTAGGTAGAAATCTCTACTAAAAATCTGCTGAATCACGGAAATACAAAAACCATCATTATGCATCATTATTACCTCCCCTGCCCTGAATAACTATAAGCATATTTACATTGATCACAAAAATGGACCCTAAACATCATCTAGGATTTCCGCAGATCCGGGAAATATTATAATCCCCCGTTAACTATATGGAATATTGTTACACTCAGTTTAAGGTGCAGGGGTCCTAATGGGGCATAATAGCCAGTTCTGAAAATAGACGCAAGTCTGTTTCGAGTGCTTGTTCTATTGTTAAATTCAGCTTTAAAAACTTCAAATGACCATAGATTCGGTAAATTATCTGCAGAAAAGTACATTCTTTCTAGTGCAGCAAATCCGGATTATTCCCGAATTGTAGGACCCCTGATTAGGTCATGCAAAAATGACAATAATTTTATGGAGACTGTTAACTCATACACTCACGATGAAAAATGTGATATCCGAAACATAAAGTATGAAAACAATAAACATGAAACCCGTGACATGTTCACACATTCTACAGTGTGTTCACACATTCTATAGAGTGTTCACATTATTCTTTGATGTGTTTACATATTCTATAGCATGTTCACATATTCTAATAGTGTGTTCACACATTCTATAGTATGTTAACATAATCTATAGCATGTTTACACATTCTTTAGCATGTTCACATATATTCTATAGTGTGTTCACATAAAATTATATTCTATAGTGTGTTCACAAATTCTATAGTATGTTCACATATTGTAGTGTGTTCACATATATTCTATAGTATGTTCACATATTCTAATGTGTTCACATTTATTCCATAGTGTGTTCACACATTTTACCGCGACTGGTCAATGAGTGCCCATCAGTATGTAGTCCCTAGCCACTATGAAACGAATAAACAAAAGCTAATAATGACGTTCTATAGAAACATGTCATTAAGTTTACAAAATCACAATTTTTGGTTTCCCTTGAAGAGATGAAATTCAACATGTAGACATTTAGGTTTGTTCAACAGCCCTCAGAGTATTTGTTGCTGCGTAATTGGTTGTTGGTACATATGTCCTTGGAGCCCATGTGCCCCCTGGGGTCCATAGTCATTGCTAGGGGCGATCTGTGAATTCACAGGCCCCATGTTTTGTCCGTATGACTGTGATGGAACTACATTTTGCTGTGGAGGAATATTTTGTTGAGAAGGAACTATATTTTGTGGTTGATGTGGTTGCTGGGGAAGTGATGCGGCTTGACTATACACAGATTGTTGTCCTTGTGGAATTGTTGGTCCAGTTGCACTGAAAAGAATAATACAGGTTGTTAGAAAATGATTTTCTAGTGACATTTCTGATCTTGCAGGTATCAATAATGAGAAACTAAGATAAGACTCATACATAATCTTGTATATAACAAACCCCAAACTAGACCACCTTAAAATAAACACCACCATTTCTCTATGGTCCATTTTCACTGTTTTGGTCTTTAATTGACCTCAATATTAAGATTAACTCACTAATGAGATCAGTTTATCAAGGGGGGGGCTTAATTCTTGAGATTTTATTGTATACTCGCTATTTATGGGTCCTACTACTTTACAATGCCCAATTCTGAAAACAAGACGCAAGTGTGTTAAGGGCGCCATAAGATCACATCCCTACACCAAACACTGTTCTATTGTTGAAATTCAGCATATGAAATGAAATTACCACAACTCACTTAATACTTGGTATTTTTTCCTCAAATAATTTTTCTTTTCTGCAAAAATCCAAATTTCTAGATTTTTCAAGCATAGTTAAATTTCTGGCTATACTAGTACAGCAATAATTACCTGTTATTATAATTTTGACTAGATACTGTTGTGTACGTCTGAGGCTGTCCTTGTCCTGGTAACATTTGACCTTGTGACATTGGTCCCATCTGACCTTGTCCTTGAGTCATTGGAGGACCCATATGACCCTGACCTTGGGGCATTTGTGGTACTGACCCTGGACCTTGTGGCATATACTGAGTTCCATTGAACTGTTGCTACAAAAAGAATATACATATATATTGTTGAGAAATGACGATAGACCTGAATAAACAAATAAACTAAGTCACCGGTTACTAAGGTTTCGTTTTGAGACTAAAATGCTGACCATAACTAAAGAGACAGCATGGCCCTGGATCACTCACAAGAGTACCATGTCCCTAAGTAATGATATGCAGGTCAATATCGGAACAAAATCAAATGATGCTTTACATAAATCTACATGAAAATGAAATAAAGTGACCCTAAAACTTCGCCCAGAGAGTATATATATAACTTGAACAATCATGGTAGAGCACTAAAATATAGTGACCACAAAAATGGGACCAATTTTGACACCAAGGTATGAATCTCAATCGTAACATTCTGTACTAAATAATGAGACTGATATTTGTACTTTGCAGGGATTTTTATAAGTCAAATTCCATTTTCATTGACTTTCAGGTCTGCATGAATCATAGATATAATAAGATCTACTTACTGAGCTTACAATACTGACTGAGCCACTAGCTTCTAAACCTGAAGGATCATTTTGATACTTTTGACTAAATTTACCATTTTATCATCAAAATACCAATGATTTCAAAGGTCAAAACCCCTACTCCCAAGTCCAATGTAAATGGAACCCCCAACATACACATGCTGCAGATGGACATTCAATAATTACCTGTGGCATTGATCCGGGTGGTATTCCCATAGAACTAGGATTATATCCGGACATTGTCTTGTATGTGAAAGGCATAGGCGTCTCTTTCATTAGATTATGGTACATCTGTAACGCCTCCAACACTTTAGCATTTATACCACATAAATCTGCATGTTTCCTGTGGCAAGAATTATAATAAATTAAAAGGGTATTGCTTAATGGGTCAAGCATTAATGAAATTATAAATTTGATATTCCAATCATATTATTATACCTATTTGTTTATTGGTTTGCAAAAACAAACAAACAAACTAAAACAAACTAAATCCCAGCATCATTACAGTTTTTTTAATGATTTAGAAAATTTCAAGATATCTGTTGATGGCTACTGCAACTACATACCAGTTCATAAATCGAAGTCCTCAATTACTATATGCTAGTTCATGAACCAAAGTCCTCAATTACTACATGCTAGTTCATGAACCAAAGTCCTCAATTACTACATGCTAGTTCATGAACCAAAGTCCTCAATTACTACATGCTAGTTCATGAACCAAAGTCCTCAATTACTACATGCTAGTTCATGAACCAAAGTCCTCAATTACTACATGCTAGTTCATGAACCAAAGTCCTCAATTACTACATGCTAGTTCATGAACCAAAGTCCTCAATTACTACCTGCTAGTTCATGAACCAAAGTCCTCAATTACTACATGCTAGTTCATGAACCAAAGTCCTCAATTACTACCTGCTAGCTCAGGAACCAAAGTCCTCAATCTAAATATTGTGTAATGTCCATGGAAAAATCCCTAGGTGATTAATCCAATGAAATGTAACATGCATAAAACCAATTAAGGAATTCTCAATATTGGATGAAATGTTAATACAACATACTTATCAATTTTTTCCAATTCGCAGTCAATCAGTGGACCCATGGCTTTACATTGTTCTGAAATAAAACACACAAAGTTATATACATGTAGATAAACTAATACAGATATACATGCAGTCACTGTCACATATAAGTCGCGCTCTGTGAATCTGGCTCCATCACAAATTTAGTGTCATATGGACTTAGCATCAAACATAATTAAATCCATAATACACTCGGCAAAACTTATAAGTACACACGTCGTTTTTTCGCTATAACTTTTTTATTTTTTATTATTTTTGCATGAAATTTTGTGTACATGGTATTGACTATCAAAGGACTGGATAAATACATTTTTTTCTTCAAAATTAAATACAGCGGTTCATTGAACCATGCAACGTCAAAAACCGTAAAATGGCCATGAAATTGAGGTGTATGTGCAAATTTTTTTTATGTAAGGTAAATTTGAATTTTAGATTTATTGTCAAATTAAAAAAACACAAAATAATTCGATTTTTCAAACAACAACATGGTGTTTTTTTACTTTTAAAACTATTTTTTATTGTTATGGTCAAGGGGAATTAACCATGTTTCAAATTGCATTTTTTATCAGAAGTCGATATTTCTAAACCTAAATTGGGCTTGTTCCTATCATTGTTTTTTTTATTACTGTGTCCATGATAGAAACATAGACTTGAAACCGTACTGTATCAGCGCAGCGGGGCCATATGTGCATTAGCAACCTGACAATCGCCCGATGAACACACGGCATTATTGTGTTTTTTTAGATTCTGCTGTTGGCATCATTAATTTATTCTGTTTGTGACAATTTAAATCAGATGTTAAAAACATTGATTGTATTGTAATTCTACATATCCAATCTACATATGTTGAAATTTTCAGCTCGATCAAACACGCATTGACCGAGCTATGGGCAAATAAACAAGTGTGTACTTATAAGTTTTGCTGAGTGTACATAGTAAGGCCCTTTTCATGAGGTTATATGTGTCACAAAAACATCTTTACAATTTTTTGTTAAATTTTGTAACCATGAGACACATTTCCTTAAAATATGAAAAAATATATATATTAATCACTCTTGACACCTTATTTCTGAGTGAATCCATCACAATGAGGGTAAGAGTAAAGACAAGAAAATTTCCTTTCTTAATGCCGAGTGTCTAGAATTGAAAATATTATATAACATTTGATGCACAAATTGATTGACCGTTTTACAATAGCAGGCTCTTCTCGGGAAAGAAGACACTGTGTACTCAAGTGCCTGAAAGCCAGAATTGGCTGTCCCCCCACTGACAACAGCCCCTTAAATCCGAGTATGGTGTCTTTAAATCACTATGGGAGTTAATGTTTTGGTCAGTACTGTGTTATTTGAGCCGCTGTGGCCTATGTTATGTTATATGTGAATACATTAGCCTTTAAATTATGCATATTGATGCAGTTTACTAAAACATGTAAGTAACTTGTTTCGATCTCCTTTACGACAATTCCCAGCATTGGGGAAGTGCCTGAATAGGTAGGTTTGATAATAAGCTAGACGTACCTTCTAACTGTAACATTTCTACACTATCAGGATTGTTCTCTCCTGTAGGATCTGCATTCTGTATCAACTGTAGCATATTGTCAATTTTACTCTGAAAATATACAGTAACCATGGTAACAATAGAAACATACAGCATGGAAACATATCATCAATGTCCTGCTAGTAAAACTAGAATGTAAGATATTTATGATGGTTAACAAGTACACCAAGTTTGAAAGCAATGCCTTGATGGACTTCAAAAACATTTGAGTTCCAAGAACTTGGAAGTTTTTGTTAACATTTTCAATTGAATAAACAAACAAAATATCACTATATGCCTCCCGCATAAGTAGATGCCGGGCTTAAATGCTTGTATTACATGCTTTAGCAAAAAGTTTGAGACAATTATTAGTAACATTCAAATTAAAACATTGTGTCTGGTCACATCACATCCTACATATAAAAGCAATGTATAAAGGCCTTTCCTAAATAACTAGCCCGGGTGTAGCCACAAAACCAAATATCAGCCAGTGTGTATGTAGGGGGTCATATGTATTTAATGTGTGGGGGTGTCAGCATGATTATAATTCGGTGATAGGGGGATAATCTGCTTGTCTCTCATTCCAGATGACCCCTCACCAGATATTTATTTTGTATAGTCTCATAATTGTTTATTGATTTTGAAGTATTCAGACATTAATTGCGTAGTACAACATCAACATAATTCTAATATCAAAATAATCTACTCGTCCGCTCATCCTGCACATTTCTTCTTCTTTATTTATATAGCAGGACAAGTATGATTTTAGGGCTTTCTTCTTTGTCTATATTGCAGGACGAGTAATTTTAAAGGTATTGTTGTGGCCTGCATAATATGTCTACCTCATCTATTTCCACTTGTTCCGGTGCTTCTATAGTCTTTACTTCAACTTCCTCACTGAAGCCAACTTTCTTTTTAGCTGGAAGAAAAGAAGACGCCACATTATAGGGTTGGTTGAAATATCATGGCTTATTTCATGCATAAGTCAAAAATAAAGTAAATCAAGACAAACTCCAGGATTGCTCAACGTTTCGACTGTATTGTCTTCATCAGGAATAATAAAAATAAACATAAGTCAAGGCATCCTTTATATAGGAATTGAACAAGCTTTGCTCATGGCTCATTTTCCTTTATATAGGAATTGAACAAGCTTTGGTAGCTGAAGTCATTTATGGTACATATTAGTATAACAAGTCTACCAAACAGTTTAAAATGTTGAAGCCACTATGGGACAGCAATCTTATCCAGATATGTATTACTAAACCTAAGGTTAAATAATTAAATCAGTCACAATTTGTGCAATGTTTTATCCACATCACAACACAGTGTCAATACATAAGGTGGCATGCCAATGAAACAACAGCTAAATATCAGAACAAGTTAACTGCATTATCAAATAAGTTAAAACTCACAAATGTATTACAAGGGTTAAGTTTTGTATGTTGATGTCCTGAAAACACATTTGACAAGAGATGATTGTAATTGCAGCCCAATAGTCAGAAATGGTAAAGGTCACAAAACCCTCAAAATCAATAGGAGTCATCTACTGTTGATGACCAACCTCCATGTTTGAGAATCCTAGGGCAAAGTGTTCTTAAGTTATTGAACGGTAACTACCAACCAACCAACTGACAGACTGACCGACAAAGCCACATACCCCCTCATCAAAAATAGGGGGCATAAAAATTGGGGTTGACATTCAGAATCTTGTAGGCAAAAATGTTCAGAATTTTCAGAATTTTCAAGGACTTACGTTCTTCTGGTTCCACAGTTAAATCTGCAGTGACAAAGTTAGCAGGAAACAATCCTTCACCTCTATGATTGAAACCTTTCCACCAGTTTGGATCACTTAAAAAGAATATAAAATATTGATTTCATATATAAATGTCATATGAAAACCCTTGCCTGATTGGTGGGATTTGATATCACATGATCTCCAGGATGACCAATCATGGAAGAGTTCTCATAAGACTTTAAAATACCAGATGGAAAGTTTCTATCTAACGTACTAGTATTCATATAAGTCAAGTAGAAATCTGTCTGTGGGTCACCTATTTGTATGTTAGATATACTAGCAATGATAAGCAATGATTTAGTCTGCCTTTCCATGTATTCAAGTCAATCTGATGGTGATCAAGTAAGCTATACCCTTCAGGATGCTGTGTTAAACACCAACAAGGGTGCCTACAGACCAAATTGAAAATCAGGAAAACATATGCGGCCGACCATTTTTACCAAACTAGAGGCCTTCAATGACATTGCTTCCATAATTAACTCAGTTTGTATTAAAGAAAATCCTTCAGAACAGATTAAATTAACCATAACTTTGCCATTACTTTATTTTGGTCAGAAGCCATAGCTCTTTTAGGAAAATAAATCCGGAATTCCGGATAAATTAGGAAAATTGACATCCCTGCACCAATTAAAGACTTACCGTATCTGCATTAAGAACATATTTTACATCTAATTTAACCAATGCAATGTAACAATACTCAGGTTATTGCTCTATAGAAGTCTCCAAGTTCAATCTATTTACCATTTGTGTTATGTCATTTATTACATTTCAGAGATTTTGTATTGTCTACCAGTTCATGTGTAACAGGGTGAGAAAAATGTGCTGCCTGAGCGAGAATCAAAGCCGGGACCTTTCTCATACAGGGTGAATGCTTTACCGACTCTAGCATAGACATCTGCACAAGTTTCTCCCTTATTAGTAATGAAATTTTAAACACCACAAATGAATGTATTTGTTCATTGTGTAAATGTTATACTATCAGACGACCTACAAGGGCTGTAAGACTTTGGCTTGTTGTTAAAACTATATTGTGCAATTGTCAAGTTATTAATATTCAGGGTAGATTAATTTTTGTTTATTTCGCGGATTAAATAGATCGTGAAATTAAATACCCTCAACTAAATGACCTTAAAAATATGATATAAGAGATTTTCTTTCAATATTCAAATTCAACAAATTTAAGAAACCACCAAAATACCAATTTACCATAATCTGTGATATTTAATACCCGCAAAAATTAATGATTTACAGTATATAATTATACATATATAGAGGATCATTCATGAGTTGTCAATTGATATAAACTAATATTAAACAAGTTTTGGAAATTTTATTATAAAAGCGAATCTTTGACGAGCTTAATAATATTTCCTTAACAAGTTTAATATAACTTTTATCAATTGACGAGTATACATGTAGAATTCTTTATATCATATGACTCTAATATCACGACAAACGCATCTTTAAGTTGAAAAAAAAAGATGCCACTATATAAACAATGACATAAATAACATCATTTACGCATATAATGACATCATTTAGGAGATTAAGTGACGTCATATGAATGTTATACTACACACGTGTATAAGAATATGCATACTCGTTATATGAACCCGGATACAACCAAAGTCATGTGATATACATACCTATCATCTAACACACTGATGAACTCTCCAGCTTGGAAGGTAAGTTCATTATCCTCAACAGCTTCGAAGTCATATAATGCTCGAACCTACAACAATATTCATACAATGTTACTTTAATACTCATATAATGCAAGAGGAATAAGACAGACAAATCTTCCAGACAGGCGGGAATTAGACGACCTTATCGACTCTTGAGTTCCGGGGAATAGACTTTTGTCCGGGAATTTCGACACCAAGAAAGACGACAGTGATTCTTTTATTCGTGTTTTTATTATCTGGATGAAAAACTATGCCTCACGAGAGGATTTAGACAGTAAGCATTGTCTCCTGGGTGGGAATTTAGACATCAAAAAATAAAGATTAGAGCACAGTTTTCCAGAGTCTGTGGCCACCCTGGATTAAGATTAGAGCACTGTTTGTTTGATTAACAGAAGCACAATAAGAACTCCCCTATCTCTTGTTTATGCTCAATGTTCACATGTGAGTTTTCCAGCAAAATTAACTACCCTATGAATTTAGCTTGAATTCCTAGAAAGTTGGGTAGAGTTTTCATAAATATGTGTATAAATCATTAACTGAGAATTTCCTACCTTTCTTGTTTCTTTAGGTCGGGTAGTTGTAGTTGATGCCATAGCTCCTCCTCCGGTTGAGAACCCTGTAGGGTATAAACTGGTAGTTTTCTGACTTGTACTCTTCTCACCCTCTTGTAAGGATAGTGCAATGGCTGCAACACAAATACATGAATATACAAATCATTTTTTTAATTCTCCGTTCTTGATAAAAACCAACTTGTTGGATAATAATAATTTGAATATTCGAAAATGAACTTTGGATTTGAATAATTGTCCAGTTTCCAAATATTTGTCCGGTTTCTGAATATTGGGTCCTATCTACACATTTAAATGGACTGCCTCACGTATTGGTGTATTGCAAAAATAAAATTAAATTGTCAAATATTCATAATATTTTGGTATAGTTTCCTGTGTATGCCATAATCAACCATATTGACATAAAAAATAACTTTGGTAACATCGACATTCTGTAGTAATTTAGCATTTTTACATCCAAAATTCTACAGGGTATTAATACCCTATAGAATTAGCACTACTATCACTTAAATTGCCTGAAATTTGTTTCCATTCGATGAAAACGAATTGGGAAACGAACCGAAATCCTCACAGATGTTTCGGCTTTAGTTTGTTGAAGTTACAGTTTGATCATGTGTGAATTAAATAATTCACAAACCATTTTGTAAGGAAAAATACTGAGTGCCAAATATCAAGAGTGATTAAAATTGCTTATATGCCATAAATCTTTCATAAATCAACCACCAGTGGCTTTCTATTATATAAATACTTGGTAAGGTAGGAAAATTACGCCATACAAAAATTTTAGCCCGATCTGTGAGGCAGCACCTTTAATACATGTACTATTATATGTGTTTTTCTTCAAATTTACACAGTCTATTATACAGGAGTTCTACTGAGATATAATGCCTAATCCTGAAAATGCCCCCATAGGTCTGTTTCGAGCACACACCCCTACACCAAAAACATTGTTTTATTGTCAAAATTTAGGGTATGAAATTTCAAATGACCGAAACGTAATCGATACTTGGTACTTTTTATTCAAATAACTTTTACTTTCTGCAGAAAAGTTCATTTTTTCTATTGCAGCAAATCCTGATTTCTGAATTATTCCGGAACTTTAGGATCCCTGATTATACAGATATGTTAAGACCATAGAGTGTATGTTGTCATCAAGTTGACCAGGTGCCAGGTTTACATATAGAAATTTAGAATTCACTCCACTGTAAAATATTTTAATTTTGGTTATAAAAATACAGAAAATATTGCACATGTTTGTATAATTCAATGGATTTGCTTGATAAGGCTAAAATAATATTAATGTGGTTTAAGTAACCCAACCATCAATATTTTTCAGGTATGAAAAAGCTCAGAACAAAAAAGGTTCAGTTTTCATTTCCTAAAAGAAATGTCTACCGACCTACCCTATTTTTTCACCTATGTTACCTGAACCACACATATTTTTTTTATTTAGCCTAACTTTTCAGCAAAAACTTGATTGTAATGTCGAGTATATGAAATGATGCTAACCTTTAGCAAGATCATCCTCTTCTTGTTGTGACTGGGCGACATTTGGATCTTTACTTATAACAACTGTCTTCTTAGGCTGAAATGTAAAACAGGTCAAACATCACCATTGATACATAAAGATTGTTTTAAAGATGCCAAACTCAAAACGACCATCATAATTACATATTTTTTCTTTACATAATTAATTACATAATTTTACTTCATGCGATTAATATGTAACATGCGTATTCCTTGGTCTGATATTGGTATATTAATTACTATATATTACTATTTCAAATCATGTTTAGTAAAGTATGTAAACTGCCCATACAGTGTCTGACATAGTATGTAAGCTGCCTGTACGGTGTCAGACATAGTATGTAAACTGCCTGTACGGTGTCAGACATAGTATGTAAACTGCCCATACAGTGTCTGACATAGTATGTAAACTGCCTGTATGGTGTCAGACATAGTATGTAAACTGCCCATACAGTGTCAGACATAGTATGTAAACTGCCTGTACGGTGTCAGACATAGTATGTAAACTGCCCATACAGTGTCAGACATAGTATGTAAACTGCCCATACAGTGTCTGACATAGTATGTAAACTGCCCATACAGTGTCTGACATAGTATGTAAACTGCCCATACAGTGTCTGACATAGTATGTAAACTGCCCATACAGTGTTGGACATAGTATGTAAACTGCCTGTATGGTGTCTGACAGTTTGTTTTTAGGACAGACAGATTTGAAAGGTGTGTCGAACCAAATATTTGATTGATTTTTCAACTTTCCAGATCTGCTAGTAAAATGACATAACATGATAACTTACCGTAGTATCGGGATCTAGAAAGTCATGTCCATCTTTCTTCAAACTGTCATAAAATGTGGGAACCAGACTATAAATAAAGAAACAATAATAAAATGTGGGAACCAGACTATAAGTAAAGAAAATGTCATAAAATGAGGGAACCAGACTATAAGTAAAGAAAATGTAATAAAACGTGGGAACCAGATCTATAAAGAAATATTTTACATGGATCCCAGGCATGCTGCTAAAAATTAGTTCAATATGCAATTGAAAGGCTAGCAAGGTGGTAAGGTCAACATGGCCTTTAACTCATATACCTCCAGATCTACCAGGAACACGTACATGTAGCAACCCCAGCTGATTTTTAAACTTGTCTTAATTCCAGATAAAACATGCCTGTTATGAAGAGCTCTTAATGAGTTTAGCAGAACACTTTTTCTTTTTAAAATATCTTAATAAATAAAAAAGTTATGACCATTTGAGTTTTGATAAAAAGCGCGTAATTCTAGAATTTTGTCGCTCTATAAAATTCAGCGGAACGTGTCGCGTTCGCGGAACCGACAAGTAAACTTCCTTCGTTGAAATAATACTAAAATGGTCATATCTTTTTTATTTTTTAAGTTATCTTCATGAAATTTGGAATAGTTGCAGATCTAACCCAGCTGCAATGTATTCTTTATTTACAATCATAATATCTGTGTATAAGGTACAGGAACAGCACAACAAATGATGTCAATATACTATAAATTTTAATAAAAATAACGAGGAATCTGGTAATAAATACATCTTGTTAAAATATTATAAAATGACACTATAGTTTATCACAAACTGTTGTACAAGTCTCCTAGCAATATATACAAGACAAAAGAAGTATTTCATTACATAAATCCCTGCATGTAACCTGCAACAAAATTATCACAGTTAATAAATTATTTCAAATTTTGACCATGAAGTGAATTTTAATAATTCTACAGTAAATATTCATATAAAGTCTGTACACAGACATATACACACAGACACCTATAAGTAATCACAGTGTATAAACAACAAGTTGAGCCAACTTCTGGATATCACAATAAGTCATTCACATTGAGTTTTATAGTCTACAAGTACAGCATACAGTGACCGGAAATCACATATACTTCTGCTCACAAAAAGTCATACAAGTTTATATCTTTAGTATCCTAATAAGTGACTAAGTCATACAGGGTCTATACACCTTGGTAATAACAAATGTATATTTCAATATATACATGAATGTTCATTAGTCTCTCACTAGGCAATGGGTGATGCTTTCACTTAATCTTTGAATTAGATTAGTGAATATTTTCTGAAAATGTTCTCAATACTCGGTGCTTCCTTAACCTTCCACATGTGTCCAGAATTTATACAGTCAGGCACAAAGCCTGCAGATATCATGAATGGTTTCTCAACAGTTTGTTTATCTTCTCTCAGTGGCCATTTGTAATGGCCAGGTTTATTGGTAGGTGCCATGAACTTTACAACAAATTTTTCAGCACTTTTTAACTCAATTACAACACCAGGATACCAAGCATCCTGGTACACTTTTGCAACATACTGATTTACACTCGGAGCATCTGTCGGTATTTGTTCGAGCAACCTTGCTTCTTCCTGCGCAGTATCCCAGTCACTATTATCATCTTCATACACACATGTCCATTACATTTCACGATATTTTTTCGTCGAGATATTTTGCTGATTTTCCAGAGAATGCCGGGTTAAGTTGGGTGATAATTGAGTACAAGTCATTGGAATTATTTCCGTTTTCTTCAACAAATGTTTTTAATTCAAGGACAAGTCCAGTTTTCAGATAATTTGAAGAATTTAAAATCACACCCGCGCTCAAATCTGTAATGGAAAGACCATATTCCTGACAGAATGGACCAGGGAAGTCATCCATTGTTTAGTGTCTGGAAAAAAAATATTAGTTTAGAATTATTTATTTAATTATTACTTGATATACATTATGATTAACGCTAGGTGAAAGTAGAAAATGAAAGAAAATCACCAATCTACAAAGCCCTAGAGCCCGGTATGCAAGCTATCTGAGTAGTGTACGTACCATCGGTAGCGATAAATATGCAGTCTCAACTTAATAATATGTTCAGATTGTACTCAAATTACATAAATATTTACACATAAACAATAATTTAGGCCATTAATCTCGAACATAAAACGGGTAAATTTTGCGGTCGTTCGATGAACAGGTGCCCGCTCAGATATCGTCTAAAATGATATTTAAATACACTAATCGGCCTAAATACAAACATTCCAATACTCACCATAGTATTTTGTAGCAAATTCAATCAGGTTTCGTACTTTTCTATCGTTATATTGCACGAATTACTTGGTTTAAAATTTAATATTTTACGATGCGATACGGTAAACAGTAATGGCGGCTAATCGTTCAACGAGGTCAGCGCGTGACCCGGTCATGACCCGCTCATTTGAATAAATTACTAAATTCATTCGCAAATGCGAAACGGTTAAACTTATTTCCGAAAAATGATTTATACATCAAATTAAAGCTTAGAATATGAACTTTACGATTATGAATGGTGCATCTTTCGGAAATTATTTGCGCGTGCATAAAATTGGTTTAACTTTGGGGGACTATATCTTGGGTTCGGACGGAGCTAGAAATTTGCCTCAAATTCATGAATGAACCACGTGATGTTTACTAAATGTTCTCGTACACATTATTAATAATCAACATACGTAAGTAACCCCTAGAGACAAAGGAAGACAGTAGGGGTCACGCGGCGAGATCATGAAACTTGATTATCCGCGCACACGTCTGGAAGTAGTAACATATGGTGTTAATTGGGTCATAAAACCGATGTTAGTTGATTATGAACAAAAAGAAAACATGCAGATTGTGCAGAATTTTATAAGCTTTTAAACTAGCTATAATATAGAAATATCGGACAATTGAAAAAAAATTGACACGTAAAATGCCCCAGGTAGTACCAATTTCTGCAAATTTCTCGATAATCTGTTGGCTTATCAGCAGTCAGCTGGGGTTGCTAACATGACCAATGTGCCAACTCAGATTGATGATCTAAGGCTTTTGTGTTCTCCTCTAAATGATTTGAAATCAATAAATCAGCTTAAGGCTGGAAAGGTGAACAAACCAACAGTCATAATTATAGTAATGTGCAACGCAATAGTATATTCCCCCACATTTTATAATAGCGTTCTAATCACACTAATTTCTAAAGCCATGTCAAGAAATCATTGAACAAATAAAGTTGACATACACATCTCAGATTAATTAACAGAAGAACATACGTTAATGCAGGATCTTCTTTGAACTCTTTCATTTCTGCCCAACCTTTAATCATCACCTTTAACCTCTGTGCAACCCTTGGATGTGCCTGCAAAGCAAAAGGAAACTATGTAACATGTTTTTGGTGGGTAATTGTTTTTTTAACAGGGCTCGACACTAACACTGGCCCGCTGGTCCGAGACCAGTGAAAAGCCAGAAGGACCAGTGAAAATTCTTGAGGACCAGTAACTGTCCTATTTACAAATTGGGCGCTTTTGCCCTGTCGGACCAGTGGCCAAAATAGTTAGTGTCTAGGCCTGTTTAATTGTTTAATTTGTTAATCTTATAGGAGAGATCATGTTTGTATACAGCGTTATTCATAATCAAATGTACCCACCAGCTCTCTATTGGTGAATTGCAGGTTCTATTGTTCATTCATCCAAAAGACTACCGGTGGGCACTTTCCATATGATTTGGTAATCTCCCATAAACTATTAAAAAATTTTCCAAATACCCTGCATCTTACTTTTTTACACACTCACATGAATCATTTTAACAAGATATTTTTGTAAAACACGTATTCCCCATGACAGCCCAATAGACATAAATGGTGACAGTGACCTTGACCTTTGACCTCAAAATCAATAGGGGTCATCTACCAATGCTGACCAACCTCCATTTAAAGTTTGAAGATCCTAGGTCAAAGTGTTCTTGGGTTATCAAACGGAAACCATTTAATATTCAGAAATGGTAAAGGTCACAGTGACCTTGACCTTTGATCTACTGACCTCAAGTTACAAAAATTACTAAAAACTCGCTCCATCGAATATACTATTATATAGAACTGTAAAGTTCACTAGCTCATTACATCTTTGTTCGGTAACTAGAAGGGATTTTGACATAAAAACGTATATCTCCAAAAAGGGGCCTAAACTCCAGCAAAAATCACCCAACCTAAGTAAGTAAAATTACTGACAATAGGCACAACTAAACTTGGTACCATTAATTATTGAGAAGTTTTTATTAAATCAACCAGTGATTAAGGAGAGCAAGCACAGACAAACTTTGTGACATCCATCCAGCACAAAATCAATATGTCTCCCCCACTTTATGTAGAAGACAAAAATAATCACTAACCTTTTGTCCAATTAGTGTGCGACATTCTGATATAAAATCTCGGGAACATATTTCTAGATGAAAGTCACGCCCACAGTTGTTGACACAGGCATTCAGTAACTGAAACATAGAATGTATGAACATATAGTGAGCATTTAAATGATTAAAGAGATTTGATACTTCTCTATTATCCAACTCGGGTCTTTAGTATGGTTACTTTCATTATAGAGCAACAAATAAGACTATTCCCCAAACCTACATTTATATTGTGGCATAGTGTAGCATAATTTACCAGTTGATTTATTGTCTATAATTTATATAATAATCACAGCTTGTGTTTTTATTTAGCGGAAATAATCACAAATAGGTACAAGGTGTGCAATAAACAATAATCTGAACTCCAGCAAATGTTGCACATGAGGGTCCCATTTAATCAAAGTACATGTACTTACAGACATGTTAAACTTATTTTTTAATTCTTTTTAAAAAGCTACAAATTGTGTCAAGGGATCACTCAATATTAATTAATATTCATCTAATGAACTCACACAAACTCTAAATGTCCCTAATGGGAGGTTCAAAGAATTATTAAGAACTTAAATTTTAACACAAGTTTAACTTCAAGGTTCCATTTATAAGTACTTTAGTAACTTCACATCATGTTACTGTTTTATCAGTGAACAAGTTCTATTCCAGCTAAAAATGAGCTCATATCTGGAGTAAAGGTATTTACAGGGATTCCATTTCACTCAGGAGTTAAGTAGGGGTTTTGACCCTTGACATTTCCAAAAGGCCACATTTTGACCCTCAAGGTTTTGGTTGGAAGGGTCATTTTCTCTAAAATTCATGGGTATTTTGCCTATAAAATGGTAACATTTAGTCAAAAGCATCAACATGACCTGTCTGTTCAGACAGAATCTAGTGGTAGATATATATGAAACACCAGGCCTTAATAAATATATATACATGTAGCAGGACCAGTGAGAGTTTGGGGTTTTCTTCTTTGTCTATATTGCAGGACGAGTGCTTTTAAAAATATTTGTTGAGGCCTATGTAAGGAGTAAAAGGTTAGCATCCGACAGTATTATTCCCATGTATTACAAACACACAATCACTTACAGTTAAAGCTTGCATCGACACAAATGGAACTCTGTGGTTCAAACGTTTAACAATGGATCTCAAACAATCTTTGGATCTGTAAATAGTTAAACAAAAATTACACAACACATTCATATTTAACAATGGCTTTGACCTTGCCTAAATAAAGTTATAGAGTCAATTAACTATTTATGCTAAATAGAAATAGAATTACAATGTACAAGAATAACTTTTTTCTTTTTAGTTTATTCATTGTTCAACAGTGAACTGTAGTTTTTATGACAAGTCTCATTGATGTACCTTATAAGGTATTATACATCAGACATACTCTGTAATAGAAACTTGCCAAATAACTTAAATGCATTAAGGAGAATGTAATACAATATTTATCAAATTTTAGTAACAGTGACCTTGACCACATGTTTTGTTGAAAAAGTCCTATAAACATAAGCTGTCTGTATACGACATTTCATTGATGTCCAATAGTATAATCAATACACTGAAATAGAAAGTTCAAACTAGCTAACTTAGCCGCCGACGGTAGTACAATAGTTCTAATTATTCTTTGAACAGTCGAGCTAAAAAGCACTTTCTGCATTAATTTATATATTACCCATTTGACGTAGTCTTCACTTTATCACATATATCCATGATTAAACCCCAGTCTTCCACAGTGTTCATTTCACTGGTGGCCTTATCTGAAATATTCAAACAACAGTATTTAATTTAATGTAAATTTTCAAGATGAATTTGGATCAGCATGTCCAGTGGAATTTGGGTACAGGCCTTAAAAAAGTGCTTACAGCACAGTCTGTGATTTTCAGCTACGTGCAAAGGGAGATAAATCGTATCTGATACATAAATGTTTACAATGGCTACCAATTTGTTTACCCGGTAGGAATATTGCCTTGGCAGTCTAGATTGTCTGGATGTTTGACGCAGGTCTTTTAACTATTTTTAATTAAAAATCAAGCGTTTATCAGGTTTTAGGTTGCCGACTGCTATAAGTTTTGCCGAGATTGTTTATAAGTCGGATACTACAAAATGCCTGCCCGCTCCCAGAGACATTGAAAAAAGTGTGCAGACTTTGTGATTTCTGCATTAAAAATGCAGGATTCTGTGTGACTTGGCATGCTGTGGATCATTTTGCTACAGCCAACGGCACAGAGGGCAATCCAGGCAAAGATGACGCCTTAATCAATTTCATGTCTCTTAATAATAGCTTCAAAGCAAATCAAGTTTGTAAATTTTGAAAACAGCGAGACATGATTTTGGGATTTCAGACCACATTTCACGGTCACTGATTGTAATAAACCAATATATTACCAATTGAAACTAACTAGCACCTTTTGAAGTGTCACTTTGTTTATTTTTTACCGCATGGGGTCTTAATCCTGTTAATTAATCAGTGTCTTTTGATATATTGTAGATCAATGTTAAAGATTCCTTTGATCTAATGTGTTAAAATCATAAATTGCTGTAGAGAATGCTCCCGTGTGTATGATTAAACTTGTGTACTGTATAACTTATAAGGAATGTGTGAAAAACGAAAGTTGCTAATGACATCAGATAACCCTTACACTAGTGTTATTCCTGAACCCTATAGAGTAATTTGACATTTTCTTGCAACTTCAGTTTAAAAATGAGTATGTGGAGTATAATTTGTAGGACTAGATTCTTCCATTAAACAATATATTAAAAGCAAAAATACAATTTAATTTCATTAAAATATGAATTAAACTAAATTCAGTTTGTTTCAAGTCTTCTGTGAATAGATGTCCCCTCACTTCTCCCTAATTTAAAATTTGGATCTGTGCTTATCCCTGTTTGCTACTAGGTATTGCTACTTACATTCTTACTTTATAGACACACTAATCTATGTACTTATTATTTATAAATAGTATTATACTGATATAGTCTACCTCATTCCACATTTTGGAAATTTGTTGTGATACTTTTTATCTCAATATCTGGGAATGAACTGCACGGAAAATGAATTACAAGATATATATTGTTTGAAAACTTGATATTTGCAGATATTCGTGTTCAGTCATCATTTTTTTAAGGCAGTCGCTAGTCGTCCGACTAGACAGCGATTTTCGCATTCATTCGTGCCAGTTTATACTATGGCGGACAATATAAGGAGATACACGGAGGTCACAAAATGGTTGCAGATAAGGCATTGACATGTCTTGCCTATATTCGTAGTTTATTATAATCTTTATTATAAGGTAGATGCATAATGCGTAGAAATAGAATGACGGTTCTCTAGCCAATGCACATAGCGTTTGCGAGTAGTCCACTGAAGGACGACTAATTTCGCTGTCTAGTCGTCCGGTGCCGGACGACTAGCCACTGCCTTTTTTTAATCAATAAATATACGTATCTAAGATAACGCTTACCCAACATACGACAAATATCATTATTAAGATCAAACTATAATACACATTTGAACAATCAAATAAAATTGATTTATATTAATTCAATCGAGTGATCAATTAAAGCATACATGTTTATATAACGGTTTGTAATTACACATTAATCTGTTTCTACTCAAGATTATTATTAGCACGATATATCATTCAAAAGTACCGGATGGTACGCTGATTGGTTCACAAAGCACATATAATGAGTAATTTACTCAGCCTCTCATCTGCTAACTTACTACTCGAAACAAGTGATGCTTTAATGAATAAGGCGAACGCGACCAATTTATGGCCCAAGTTAAAAACTGTGCGATAAAAAACAGCGCATCCCGAAAACTCGTAGATCGGTAAATTTACGCGTTACCGTGAACCCAGATACAGCATCAAATCGGGATTGAACTTTATTTAATAACTGGGCCATCTTAATTGCCGTTCTGAAACTAATTCATACCAGAAGTCATGTGCAACAAACATGACCAAATCAATTTAATCTGACATTATAAATAACTGTCAACAAAATAAAGGGAGAGAAGTGAGACTTGAATCCAGTCAGTAGACTTCATTTATCAATCAGTCATATTGCAAAGAAAATACTGATCTCAGTAACAGAATAATACAAATAATCACCATGATGTCAGCAATACATTCAGAAAGCAGACAAAGAGGCATACCGTACTGACGAAATGTCACAAGACCCAATATTTACGTCAACGATTTTTGTCAAAATCTTCACATTTTTAATATAATTTTGCACGTAATTTTACAATTTGGTAGAACTGAAATAATCTAACTCACCGACATCACCGTCAAACGGCGAACTGCTAGCAAACAACGGCATTTTGTTAATTTTCTGTATGACGAATATTCTACTACCTTGTTATGATTTTTATGCTATCATTGCGCATGACGGAAGCGATGTGTATAAAAACCAAGCACTTCCGTATGATTACCGGTCCGAGTCGGTCCGGGCACGCGCTCTATTAAAATACATTAGACACTCTTGCACCTATCAATGTTTCCCTCGGGGGGGGGGGGGGGGGGGGGTAGGGGGGCATACACGGGACTTTTGACAGAAGGCTGTTCCCGATTGGTGGGAATTTGACAGACAGAATGGTGCCGAGTCCCGGGAAATGTTTTACTTTGGCCGAAATTTTGATCCCGGGGGTATGTAAAGCATCTCCCAGTGAGGGGATTTTGACAAATTGCCCTTGCTCTAGGGTGGGAATTTAGACTTTGAAAAAGTAAAAATGCCAAATTCCCCTGGGTCAGCCCGCCGCCCCCCCCCTTTGGGAAAACATTGATAGACTACATTTACCTATCCAAAATATATACGCATTCATTTTTTATTCTGTCTGTCATACAGTCCATCAGGCCCGTATTTAGTGGGGGGGCTTTTACCATTTTGAATGAATGATTTGAGGGCTAACTGAATCTCTTGGCATCATCTACCATACCGGTAGTGACCTGTATATTGGGCAGTCTATATGACATACTGTGTATAGATTGGATAGCCCACAGGCATGACTAATCCAGCTCTCAACAGGACCTACTGCTATGAAGGCGTGATGGTCAGACAGAGCTTACATAATGTTATCAATGGTTATAAACTTTGTATTGTATAGTATAATGATATCAATGGTTATTACCATTTAATCCTATTAAAAGCAGCCACTTGCAGACAGCTTATCTGTCTAATCAAAGCACTGTTTACATCGGGAGTTGGTCGAGTCATTTTGAAGACCAAAATAAACTGTAGATTTATAGGATCTTTGGTCGAGTTGCCACAATGTGAATTCAGTAGTTGAAACTAATTGTCCGAATGACGAGTTTTGGAACTACATAATTTTATCATCATCCTAAACAATCAATATTCATTCGTTTTCACAAACTTCTGACAGTGTACCTGTGATCAGCTTAGGGCTCTGTCCTTGTTCCACTTCTCTTCCTTCTCTTCATCAATGATCTCCCAGACAGTGTAGTATCATCAACTCGCATCTTTGCAGATGACTGCATCCTATACAGATATATCAGGTCACCAGAGGACCAAGCCATTCCACAACGGGATCTTGATGTCTTGGCAGAGTGGGAGAGAAAGTGGGGCATGTATTTCACCTACAGAAATGTAGCTTTCTAAGGGTCACCAGAAATCGAAAACCCTTAATTCCAGTATAACTACATCCTGAAAGGCATCATTCTCCAAGAAAACACCACCACCATGCAAGTACTTGGGAGTTGATCTACAATCAGACCTGGGCTGGTCATCCCACATCAACAAGAAAATGTAAAAAGCAAACACCATCCTTTGCTTCATCAAAAGAAATCTACAAAAAGCTCCGAACAAACAAAGACCAACGCATATTCCTCACTTGTAAGACCGAACCTTGACTACTGCGCTACCATCTGGAACCCTCATCATCAGAATCTTTAAAAAAAACATCGAGATGGTTCAACGGCGTGCTGCTAGATTTGCTACAAACAGATACAGAAACACAAGCAGTGTAAAGACATGATTGACCACCTGAACTTTGAGAGCCTGGAATCAAGACATCAGAAGCAACAACTCACGATGTTCTACGAGATGGTCCACAACGAAGTATACATCCCTCCAGACAATTACCTCCTTAGGAGTTTTTCGCGTAGGATAATCTTCACTCACACCAAAAACCGAACATGAAAACGTGCTTTTCGACGCACATGCATTACACGTGTAAATTATTCTAGATTACGTAACAAGTCTAAAACGGTGAATTAGACCGTAAGTAGGCCAAAATAAACAAATATTTGGCTTCATTGGCTATTCATATGTCATTTTGTCAAATTTCGTCACGGTTAATAAATGCATTATTAAAAAAATGTTAATAAAATAAAAAGATGTCAACTAGGAATTGTGTTCACAGTGGTTTTTCGTAATCTCATGAGTGTTCCTCTCGAGTCAGTTTCGGCATTTTATGTGTTTTTCAAGACGAACAGTCATCAGTAATGCCGATTTTGTTTATGGGCGCGCGAATTCTGGTCCACATGCATTTCACGCGCAAAAATGCAATATTACGGAATACACCGAATGCACTGAAATTAACTGCAAAACAGTCAAAATAAACCAATTCTCAGCTGCATCTCTTAATCGTGTATTGGTATGCGAAATTTCAGGTGAATACGTGCATTTTTCACAAAACGGGAATGAAATATAAACTGGCGGTTTAGAATACAATACAAGTAATTTCCAAACATTAGTAGATTTTTTCATATCACATTTAACTCTACTAAAAATAGAAAAATAAGTTGGTTGTAAGCTTTCAATGCTTGATCGTTCAAGGCTTTTACAGCTTGTTCAAATCGTCCATTATGACTTTAAATTTAATTCCTAAATAACAAAAGTTATCAACAATATCAAGTGGTATACTATACCAATGGTATGCTATTACATCATAGCAAGACTGGTTTATTTATCTGCTTGAATAAGTCCTAAACACCAAGCGATTTGCTTTAATAGAATTAATTCAATCATGTGGTAATTAAATTCTCTACTTAAAGCCTTCGTAAAGTTATAAAGACCAATTAAAATTATGATCAAGGGAGAAAACCTAATCAGAACAACAGACAGTCTGTCCAGAGTATTCTCCCATACCGTCACTTTTATTGTAAATTTAGTGGTGTGTCACATGTGTAAGCTATGCATCGCAGGTTAATAAGTCGCGTCCGATCTTGTAACTCGACAAGATAAGTACGACTCTTACAGATATCTGTTTTTATTTCGAGCGGTGACCAAGGACGGTGGCCTACAGGTAGGATGCGCGCTTCGGGAAAGAGAGGTCCCGGATACAATCAATGGCCGTAACTATGATTTTTCAAGAGGGGGTGTGAAATCAGGTCTTGAAAAGGAGACGGGGATGTTTGGATAATGAGGGAGGGTTGGGGGGTAGAGCTGTCCCTCCTGCTGACGGAGGTTGTGGCTTATTGCATAGTGCATTCATAGTGGAAGCGAAACGCTTTAGGATTCATTGTTTATATGAGATGCCTACTATTCAAACCCAAACTCGTTCTTCTATTGACACTATTTCGAAGCGAGCTAGAAAATATCCAATTCTTATTTGAGCAACATGAAACCCCCAATTGTTCTCTATTATTTTCTACTTGATGCTATTTCAAACAAAAAAAAATATTGTTTTACTTCTTCTATGTACATGTTTTTTTTCTTTCTATATTTTATTCACAACAGGTTACAATATACATAGTGTACATATATACAATAAATGATATAACAATATTTTAATAATAAAGTTGTAAAGTTTACACATTTTGCCATTTTTTTTTCTAAAGCTGTATGTTTACATTAAGATATCATAAATGAAATTAGGGAATGTTGAGAGATTGACAAAATTTCTTCATGAAATCTGAGCTTTCTTTATTTTTATATTTGTAATATCGAGATAAATTGTAATATTTGGAGAATGTTAGTTTTGTTTTTCCTACGTTCACTTTTAAAATAATCTTTATAAATAGAGTATCCTATTAGACTTAATATTACATTTATTATTTCATATTGTTTATACATGATTTTATAACCTATTATTATATATTCTAAAGAGTTTATTTTGTTGTTTTATATATGCCATTTTCTGAGAATATGTTGAGTATCTTTTCCCAGAATGAGTCCATGTAAGGACATGTTATAAAAAAGTGATTTACGTTTTCTAAAGCCCCACAGTGTAAGCAGTTTGTGGAAGTGAATATTTTCCATTTGTAGAGATTTTCATTTGTGGCAATTATATTGTGCAACAGTTTATATTTAAATTGTTTGACGCGATTGTCGACGAGTGCTTTATTTATGAAATAGTAGTAGCTAAGCCAATTGATGTTTTTATTAATGCTTGATTCCCAATGTTTATGTAGAAAAGGGATTTCGAATTTTATTTTGATGAATTCTAAGTAGTAGTCCTTGCTTTTAATGATTTTCGTATTTGTAAATCGTAATTGAGTTTTAATGATAGTTTTAACTGATTCTGTTGTTTGGATTTTTGTCTTCCATTCTGAGGATATTGCCGTTTTAATAGTTTCACTTTCTGAAATCCAGTTTGTTTTATTTTTAAGCTTATCATATATTTTGCGTTCGCTTAGTTTGCCGTTAATATCAATTAAGTCATTAACAAATAATATATCCGAATTTATCCATGAGTTAAATATGAGACATTTTCCTTTAAATTTGATATACCTATTGCCCCATATGATTTGGTTCCTGATTGTACTGAATGATTTTGGTGCTGTTATAGTTGAAAGGTTGTTGTATTTAATCCATGTATCTATGATATTTACATAGAAAGAGGGCAATGTTGTTTTAGTGTTAGGGAGCGATTTTAAGTTATCTGTGTTCATTTCAAATATTAATAGTCCTTTACCGAACTGGTTCAGTAATAAACAAGGAATAATCTTCCAGTTTGCGTAATAAGATGATCTCAAGTTTTGGATCCATTTTAGTATAAGGGAATTTACATAACTGTCTATATCAACCATGCTTAAGCCTCCGTCAAGTTTATTTCCTATTAGTGTTGTTCTTTTATTTTTTTTCGCGTTTATTGCTCCAAAGAAAATCTGAGAATAGTTTAGTGACCTGTTTTATAATTTGTTTGAGTGTGGACATTGCTTGCATTAAGTTATCAGCTTTGGAAGTATTAATCTTTTGATTATTGTTATTTTCCCGTAATAGGTTAGTTTTCGTTTTTGCCATTTTTGTATCAGATGCTTACATATTTCAATTTTATTTTGCCAGTTTACAGTGTAGCAATACCACGTGACTAAATACTACAGTCCAAAGAAGAAAATTGTAAACAAAACCTCCACTTCGCGAAGGAAAATGGGCATAAGTATTTTATTTCTTCACCAATTTCTATGAAATATAGACCACGCTAAGGGAAAAAATATAAGGGTTCCGCCATATATAGTATATTTCTCCGTAGCTTGACCGTTTTTTCAATTACCCTGAGAAACCTTGGAAAAAAATTGTGTGAGAGCGGACTACAGTATCAAGCCTTTTCGTTTTCCTGGTATTATCTACTCCATGCGTGATTGAAGAGTCATGTTTACACCTTCCGGTAACACCGGAGGCAATTTCGCAACAAATAAAATACATATTATAACAATACATGGCACTTATATGACATTTTCTTTCAATTTGCAATTATGGCTACAGTTCCAAGAGAAAATATTCAGACTACAGTTCAAAGCTGTTTTCAGAATTTACCATAATACCAAGCAACGTTTTGCCCCTGATTCTATTTTTGTCAACAAAAGTATTCTTTATTTGGTCAGGTTTT
The DNA here is from genome assembly GCA_947247005.1 of Spisula solida. Taxonomy (NCBI): domain Eukaryota; kingdom Metazoa; phylum Mollusca; class Bivalvia; order Venerida; family Mactridae; genus Spisula; species Spisula solida. The sequence goes on along the minus strand of OX365960.1, from coordinate 2,964,196 downwards.
ATTTTTTACGACATATTTTACATCATTTAAGAACATAAACACGCACATGGGTAACAGCAGTTTAAAGTATATACATATAACGTTAGTAATTGATAAAAAGTTTGCGTACGGGTAATTTTTAGTAATTTCCATAAGTGCATTTGATGTTTGATCTAAATTATATATTGGACGGTGCCATTGATATTCACCAATGGTAGACACCATACGGCGGATATAGCCCCCTATACTTCGCACGAAAACGAAAGTAAAAGTGGATGTCGATTTCACACGACTCTAAGTTTTTAATCACATTTTTGTAAATACATGTATTCATGTGATTCACTTGAAGTGAACAAATTTAAGCAGCGGAATGTTTATTTTAAAACACCATTTATTTCAGCTCAAGTATGCACTTCCCAGGACTCTGTTCCGATTTAAACTTATATCTTCCATGGTCTTAACCTATGTTGGAACTCTCGCAAGCAAACACCAACTAACAAGCAATCGACTGAAGGAAAACATTGCATTGTGTACGGGATCTAATCATTATGAAACTTTCCATGAACAGGATCTAGTTTTCTGCTGTACCGAGGATAGCAGTCCTGTCCTGGTGTTGGATTCCTCATTTTGACATCGTAGTACGTGGTTTGAATCTAAAACAAGAGGGCCCTGTACTGGTGTTGGATTCCTCATTTTGACTCCGTAGTACTTGGTTTAAATCTAAAACAAGAGGGCCCTATGGCACTAGGTCGCTCACCTGTCGTAGCAGTACACCCAAGCCATGTGATTTGACCTTGTGACCTAGTTCTTAGTCCGATATAACACTTTAACTAGATTTTGTTGGGATGATCATTGTGATCAAGTTTCATAAGGATTAGGCTAAAATGGTGACCTCTCGTGACTAAACACAAGGGTTTTCTATTATTTTAACCTAGTGACCTAGTTTTTTATTCCAGATGACCCAATCATAAATTGACTTCGATTTTATTTAGATGATCATTGCGACAAGGTTTTTCTATGATTTGATATTGTTGACGGACTGACGGACGAACGACGGACGAACGACGAGTCATCACAAAGCTGGCTCTGTCACTTTGTCACATGTGAGCTAAAAAAGCAGCGTGAAGTTGGCACTACATAAGACATTAAACATTGAACATTTAATTTTGTTGAATGTAGTTTTTAAAAGCAACATTGAACATTGAACATTCAAATTGTTTCAATGTCGTTATGGGGAACAACATTGAACATTGGACATTGAACTTTTTGAATGTAGTTATGGAAAACAACATTGAACATTGAACATTGGATTTTTTTGAATGTAGTTTTGGAAAACAACATTGAACATTGAACATTGGATTTTTTTGAATGTAGTTTTAGAAAACAACATTGAACATTGAACATTGGATTTTTTTGAATGTAGTTTTAGAAAACAACATTGAACATTGAACATTGGATTTTTTTGAATGTAGTTTTGGAAAACAACATTGAACATTGAACATTGGATTTTTTTGAATGTAGTTTTAGAAAACAACATTGAACATTGGATTTTTTGAATGTAGTTTTAGAAAACAACATTGAACATTGAACATTGGATTTTTTTGAATGTAGTTTTAGAAAACAACATTGAACATTGAACATTGGATTTTTTTGAATGTAGTTTTGGAAAACAACATTGAACATTGAACATTGGATTTTTTGAATGTAGTTTTGGAAAACAACATTGAACATTGAACATTCGATTTTTTTGAATGTAGTTTTAGAAAACAACATTGAACATTGAACATTCGATTTTTTTGAATGTAGTTATAGAAAGCAACATTGAACATTGAACATTGGATTTTTTGAATGTAGTTTTAGAAAACAACATTGAACATTGAACATTCGATTTTTTTGAATGTAGTTTTGGAAAACAACATTGAACATTGAACATTGGATTTTTTTGAATGTAGTTTTGGAAAACAACATTGAACATTGAACATTGGATTTTTTTGAATGTAGTTTTGGAAAACAACATTGAACATTGAACATTGGATTTTTTGAATGTAGTTTTAGAAAACAACATTGAACATTGAACATTGGATTTTTTTGAATGTAGTTTTAGAAAACAACATTGAACATTGATCATTGGATTTTTTTGAATGTAGTTTTGGAAAACAACATTGAACATTGAACATTGGATTTTTTGAATGTAGTTTTGGAAAACAACATTGAACATTGAACATTCGATTTTTTTGAATGTAGTTTTAGAAAACAACATTGAACATTGAACATTCGATTTTTTTGAATGTAGTTATAGAAAGCAACATTGAACATTGAACATTGGATTTTTTGAATGTAGTTTTAGAAAACAACATTGAACATTGAACATTGGATTTTTTTGAATGTAGTTTTAGAAAACAACATTGAACATTGAACATTGGATTTTTTTGAATGTAGTTTTAGAAAACAACATTGAACATTGAACATTGGATTTTTTGAATGTAGTTTTAGAAAACAACATTGAACATTGAACATTCGATTTTTTTGAATGTAGTTTTAGAAAACAACATTGAACATTGAACATTGGATTTTTTGAATGTAGTTTTGGAAAACAACATTGAACATTGAACATTGGATTTTTTGAATGTAGTTTTGGAAAACAACATTGAACATTGAACATTCGATTTTTTTGAATGTAGTTTTAGAAAACAACATTGAACATTGAACATTCGATTTTTTTGAATGTAGTTATAGAAAGCAACATTGAACATTGAACATTGGATTTTTTGAATGTAGTTTTAGAAAACAACATTGAACATTGAACATTGGATTTTTTGAATGTAGTTTTAGAAAACAACATTGAACATTGAACATTGGATTTTTTGAATGTAGTTTTAGAAAACAACATTGAACATTGAACATTGGATTTTTTGAATGTAGTTTTAGAAAACAACATTGAACATTGAACATTGGATTTTTTTGAATGTAGTTTTAGAAAACAACATTGAACATTGATCATTGGATTTTTTTGAATGTAGTTTTGGAAAACAACATTGAACATTGAACATTGGATTTTTTGAATGTAGTTTTGGAAAACAACATTGAACATTGAACATTCGATTTTTTTGAATGTAGTTTTAGAAAACAACATTGAACATTGAACATTCGATTTTTTTGAATGTAGTTATAGAAAGCAACATTGAACATTGAACATTGGATTTTTTGAATGTAGTTTTAGAAAACAACATTGAACATTGAACATTGGATTTTTTTGAATGTAGTTTTAGAAAACAACATTGAACATTGAACATTGGATTTTTTTGAATGTAGTTTTGGAAAAACAACATTGAACATTGAACATTGGATTTTTTGAATGTAGTTTTGGAAAACAACATTGAACATTGAACATTCGATTTTTTTGAATGTAGTTTTAGAAAACAACATTGAACATTGGATTTTTTGAATGTAGTTTTAGAAAACAACATTGAACATTGGATTTTTTTGAATGTAGTTTTAGAAAACAACATTGAACATTGAACATTGGATTTTTTTGAATGTAGTTTTGGAAAACAACATTGAACATTGAACATTGGATTTTTTGAATGTAGTTTTGGAAAACAACATTGAACATTGAACATTCGATTTTTTTGAATGTAGTTTTAGAAAACAACATTGAACATTGAACATTGGATTTTTTGAATGTAGTTTTGGAAAACAACATTGAACATTGAACATTGGATTTTTTGAATGTAGTTTTGGAAAACAACATTGAACATTCGATTTTTTTGAATGTAGTTTTAGAAAACAACATTGAACATTCGATTTTTTTGAATGTAGTTATAGAAAGCAACATTGAACATTGAACATTGGATTTTTTGAATGTAGTTTTAGAAAACAACATTGAACATTGGATTTTTTTGAATGTAGTTTTAGAAAACAACATTGAACATTGAACATTGGATTTTTTTGAATGTAGTTTTAGAAAACAACATTGAACATTGATCATTGGATTTTTTGAATGTAGTTTTAGAAAACAACATTGAACATTGAACATTGGATTTTTTTGAATGTAGTTTTGGAAAACAACATTGAACATTGAACATTGGATTTTTTTGAATGTAGTTTTAGAAAACAACATTGAACATTGAACATTGGATTTTTTTGAATGTAGTTTTAGAAAACAACATTGAACATTGAACATTGGATTTTTTTGAATGTAGTTTTGGAAAACAACATTGAACATTGAACATTGGATTTTTTTGAATGTAGTTTTAGAAAACAACATTGAACATTGGATTTTTTGAATGTAGTTTTAGAAAACAACATTGAACATTGGATTTTTTTTAATGTAGTTTTAGAAAACAACATTGAACATTGAACATTGGATTTTTTTGAATGTAGTTTTGGAAAACAACATTGAACATTGAACATTGGATTTTTTGAATGTAGTTTTGGAAAACAACATTGAACATTGAACATTCGATTTTTTTGAATGTAGTTTTAGAAAACAACATTGAACATTCGATTTTTTTGAATGTAGTTATAGAAAGCAACATTGAACATTGAACATTGGATTTTTTGAATGTAGTTTTAGAAAACAACATTGAACATTGAACATTCGATTTTTTTGAATGTAGTTTTAGAAAACAACATTGAACATTGAACATTGGATTTTTTTGAATGTAGTTTTGGAAAACAACATTGAACATTGAACATTGGATTTTTTTGAATGTAGTTTTGGAAAACAACATTGAACATTGAACATTGGATTTTTTGAATGTAGTTTTGGAAAACAACATTGAACATTGAACATTCGATTTTTTTGAATGTAGTTTTAGAAAACAACATTGAACATTGAACATTCGATTTTTTTGAATGTAGTTATAGAAAGCAACATTGAACATTGAACATTGGATTTTTTGAATGTAGTTTTAGAAAACAACATTGAACATTGAACATTGGATTTTTTGAATGTAGTTTTAGAAAACAACATTGAACATTGAACATTGGATTTTTTGAATGTAGTTTTAGAAAACAACATTGAACATTGAACATTGGATTTTTTGAATGTAGTTTTAGAAAACAACATTGAACATTGAACATTGGATTTTTTTGAATGTAGTTTTAGAAAACAACATTGAACATTGATCATTGGATTTTTTTGAATGTAGTTTTGGAAAACAACATTGAACATTGAACATTGGATTTTTTGAATGTAGTTTTGGAAAACAACATTGAACATTCGATTTTTTTGAATGTAGTTTTAGAAAACAACATTGAACATTGAACATTCGATTTTTTTGAATGTAGTTATAGAAAGCAACATTGAACATTGAACATTGGATTTTTTGAATGTAGTTTTAGAAAACAACATTGAACATTGAACATTGGATTTTTTTGAATGTAGTTTTAGAAAACAACATTGAACATTGAACATTGGATTTTTTGAATGTAGTTTTAGAAAACAACATTGCACATTGAACATTGGATTTTTTTGAATGTAGTTATAGAAAGCAACATTGAACATTGAACATTGGATTTTTTGAATGTAGTTTTAGAAAACAACATTGAACATTGAACATTGGATTTTTTTGAATGTAGTTTTGGAAAACAACATTGAACATTGAACATTGGATTTTTTGAATGTAGTTTTGGAAAACAACATTGAACATTGAACATTCGATTTTTTTGAATGTAGTTTTAGAAAACAACATTGAACATTGGATTTTTTGAATGTAGTTTTAGAAAACAACATTGAACATTGGATTTTTTTGAATGTAGTTTTAGAAAACAACATTGAACATTGAACATTGGATTTTTTTGAATGTAGTTTTGGAAAACAACATTGAACATTGAACATTGGATTTTTTGAATGTAGTTTTGGAAAACAACATTGAACATTGAACATTCGATTTTTTTGAATGTAGTTTTAGAAAACAACATTGAACATTGAACATTGGATTTTTTGAATGTAGTTTTGGAAAACAACATTGAACATTGAACATTGGATTTTTTGAATGTAGTTTTGGAAAACAACATTGAACATTGAACATTCGATTTTTTTGAATGTAGTTTTAGAAAACAACATTGAACATTGAACATTCGATTTTTTTGAATGTAGTTATAGAAAGCAACATTGAACATTGAACATTGGATTTTTTGAATGTAGTTTTAGAAAACAACATTGAACATTGGATTTTTTTGAATGTAGTTTTAGAAAACAACATTGAACATTGAACATTGGATTTTTTTGAATGTAGTTTTAGAAAACAACATTGAACATTGATCATTGGATTTTTTGAATGTAGTTTTAGAAAACAACATTGAACATTGAACATTGGATTTTTTTGAATGTAGTTTTGGAAAACAACATTGAACATTGAACATTGGATTTTTTTGAATGTAGTTTTGGAAAACAACATTGAACATTGAACATTGGATTTTTTTGAATGTAGTTATAGAAAGCAACATTGAACATTCGATTTTTTCAATGTCGTTATGAAAAACAACATTGAACATTGGACGTTGAACTTTTTTTAATGTTGTTATGAGAAGCAACATTGAACATTCGATTTTTTCAATGTCGTTATGGAGCCGGTTGAGTGATGAAACAAAAGAATGGGCATTAGACGAGCTTTCCAACGCGCCCTCACATGACTGGCTGTGGTCATTTTAAACAGAAGGGGCACTTCTCAACCCACGAGAAAAGTCAGTCTCGAAGCACCGCCGCTAGCTTCGGCCCTACCAGCGAGCTCCCGCGACACGGGCACACAAGCGTTCTATCGCAGCACCCCTACCTATCAAAGCTCCAACCTGCCGGTAAGAAGCCGATTTGCGGCAAGCAAACGGTCTGTCTCGAAGCTCCGCCGCTAGCTTCGGCCCTACCAGCGAGCCCCCGCGACCCGGCCAAGCAAGCGTTCTTTCGCAGCATCCTACCTATCAAAGCTCCAACCTGCCGGTAAGAAGCCGATTTGCGGCCAGCAAACGGTCTGTCTCGAAGCTCCGCCGCTAGCTTCGGCCCTACCAGCGAGCCCCCGCGACCCGGCCAAGCAAGCGTTCTTTCGCAGCATCCTACCTATCAAAGCTCCAACCTGCCGGGAAGAAGCCGATTTGCGGCAAGCAAACGGTCTGTCTCGAAGCTCCACCGCTAACTTCGGCCCTACAAGCGAGCTCCCGCGACCCGTGCAAGGAAGCGTTCTTTCGCAGCACCGCCGTGGGTGGGCAAATCCTCTAGGGCACTTTATATGTCGAGCGGTAAGCCGAATCTGGCTTGTTTTTTATCGTGTCAGACCCTTGCCCTACCCGGCGCATTCGGTCTTGCACACTCAATTCTATCGGCCAGAACACTTCGGCAGGGTCAAACGCTTTCGAATTTGTGGGTAAGCCGAATTTCGCAACATTTTCATATTTTGAGCCTTTCTTGGATTTTGCCTCCTCCCTATAATATCATCCGGGACTTCTACGTGGGGTGACTATTACATTCTTTTCATGGGGCGGTCCTTTTTCTTAAAATGAAGACAGCCAGCCATGTGAGGGCGTGTTGGAAAGTTCGTCTCATGCCCGTTCGTTTGCCTCCACACTAAACCGGCGTATGCAGTATATGAACGATTTTCGGCGTGTCAAATTGCCGAGCTTTCTCGTTCAGTGTTTTCCGCGCAATTTCCCTTCTATCAACGATCTATGAAAGCTTCCGAGACTGCACCCGCGCAAAACTTTTTGATCTGACCTCCGATCCGGCAAAGTGAGAGCGCGTTGGAAAGCTCGTCTCATGCCCGTTTGTTTGCATCCACACTCAACCGGCGTAGGCAGTATGTGAACGATTTTACGGCGCGTCAAATTGCCGAGCTTTCTCGTTCAGTGTTTTCCGCGCAATTTCCCTTCTATAAACGGTCTATGAAAGCTTCCGAGATTGCACCCCGCGCAAAACTTTTTCATCTTATCTCCGATCCAGAAAAGTGAGGGCGCGTTGGAAAGCTTGTCTCATGCCCGTTCGTTTGCATCCTCACTTCCCTATAATATTTTCTTGAAAAAATGACAAAGTATTGGTTCTACTGTGGGGCGGTTGAATTTGACCAGCTCTTACAAGCTTCTTAACTAGGCCGCCGAATCTCGCGACATTTTCATATTTTCAGCCTTTTGAATGTTGTTATGAAAAACAACATTGAACATTGAACTTTCAAATGTTGTTATGAAAAGAAACATTGAACATTCGATTTTTTCAATTTCGCTATGAAAAACAACATTGAACTTTTTTGAATGTTGTTATGAGAAGCAACATTGAACATTCGATTTTTTCAATGTCGTTATGAAAAACAACATTGAACATTGAACAAGTTTGAAACAAATCAAAAGGATCATAAGATTCATTACTAATTATTAGCAAGTTCGCGATATATATTGAGCATCTCGTGCATCACATTCATTTTAAAAATTGCGAATTCTTCTAGATGCTGTGCTCCACTCAGAAGGTGTGTATGATGCATTGGTTATTGTCGCTGAATTATGCCTGGTCATTATGTACAGGATTGAAATCCCGGTATTGTACGGACATTTTCTTAGTAATCTGCCGTTACCCGTAGTGGCATCTCCGTCTCAGTTGTGTCTTGACACCCAACCTGGCTGTACATCATTTTAACTACATTGTATAACTACCGAAAATAATGTGTCCGAACTATGCTTATCACTTCTTTCGGTGCACTACGGACAACTACTCGTACTATTTATGAGGTGTAGAAGCAATTATTGAACTTGAGTGCGACACTCTGCACTCAAAATTGACAAGACTTAGTTCAATTACAGCTATAAATACATTATTTACTCCAAAGTAAGCCACTGTTAATATTCACTAGCGACATAACATTATCCCAAATTTTTTGTAGCAAAATTTGTCACAATAACAATGAACCAATAGAGTGGATTTCGATATTTGTGTGCTGATTGTAAGTATTGGTTGTAATTACGGGCCCTGAGCGTCCAACTTCTGAGCTCAGCATTTGAGGATATTACAAGTTGAACTTCCTTTTAAACACAGAAAGGGAATTTCCAGAATGGTTCCAGAAATTTGCTTTTCCCACTTGAGCACAAGACTACTGCATGTTGTTTGGTCACCTTTCGCCGCTCTCTGTAACCGCTCTTGGGTGTCTGCCTCGTGGACAATTTTACATTCAACTTACCGCAACTATGCCTGTCGCCTCCTGTACGAAACGGGGCTATACCACTTTACCGGAGATCCACCGGCCCTCAACCTTGTTTGACCGTAGTGCATGTGCCATGCCGGTGCGCTAGGGTTAATCACGGTATTGCTACGGTAGATCCACGAACATTCCCTTGTATTGTCCTGTTTATACCCGGATTATGCCGATACTTGATATCACTCCCGGTTGTATTAAACGTTTTAAAAACAACCGGCACTTGAGCCGGTTCATCACGGTCTATCACGGATTGTCCCGGTGGATCCCGGATGTTCATGGTGCCGCCACGTGTGTCTCCCAGGTTAGACATGCCACCCCCCCCCCCCGGAATCACAAACAGGAAGACACCGGTGACTGTGAGAACGGGGCTTAAGCGGTCCATCACTGTTTATCACGGATCATGCTAGTTGATCCCGGATGTTCACGACGAAGTAAGGGTGGTTGCCCCGGTAAAACACAGTTTCCCTGAACTTCCCAAACTGAGACGTAGAGAACTAGGGGTTTTGGAACTTATCTTGAATTTCTGTTATGTCGTACATGTAGTAACTTAGACGGTCCCGAGAAATTCGTGATAACGAGAGTCGACTGTACTTACTAGTATGTTGAGCTGTAACTCTTGGCTATACGTACCAATTTTTTTACGCGGCCTTTGGTGGTTACACAACACCAATAAGCATTATTGTTAAGTCCAATGAATACGTTTTAGCCACAAATGATGACCAACCGACATTTATTATAAAGTTAAAACAATATTCAGTTGAACCGTATAAAGGTTACGACAAAGCATCAAAATGTTCCGCTGCATTTTTCTTCTTAAAAAGAAATGTTTCTTCCCATGTCGGTCTAGACATTTTAAATACTAATTTCAAATTTCATATAATTTGACTTCCGTAGTTTACGGAAGTCAAGTTATTAACATGTACATATTTTTCAGAAACGACCATTTATACTATTGTGGAGTGAAAGGAATACAGGAGTACTTCTGATCAATAGAATTACCCTGCGAAAGTCGGCTTCATTTCGCTTACGATAAGGCTGCAAAATTTTCCGCTGCATTTTTCCCATAAAAAGTAATGTTTCGTCCCATGTCGGGGCTAGACATTTTAAATACCAATTTCAAATTTCATTTAATGCTATTCCGTAGCTTACGGAAGTCAAATTATTAAAATGCACACATTTTTTAGAAACGACCATTCAAGCGATTGTTGGGTGCATAAAATTCAAGGGGACTTCGGAACGATAGAGTAACCCTGCGTAAATTGGCTTCTTTTCGCTTACAACAAGGCTTCAAAATTTTCCGCTGCATTCGTTTTTAAATAGGAAATTAAATGTAATGTTAAAGTATGTCTGTGTTATATTTATTTATAAATGAAGTTAATTATAATAAAACGTTTACGGAGCACTCCTGGCTTCATTACGATGAGGTATGTACTATATATGTCTTCGAAGTTTAGTCTACATGGAATATTTATATATTTCTATTTCTCTTTTGAGTCAACGATTAAATGAATATACTGCACAACTACTGAAGAGTAACGCCCTTTGCGAGCAGCAACTATAGATAGTTGCTTAAAGCGTGTTTACTGTCAACAATGTCACACGAGTTACTTTGATTACAGTTTTCGCCAGAAAAGGGGAACAGTATAGTTTATATGTGGTCATTTAGTGATACAAGATTGCTATGTATATTTTTAGTGGTAATGTGTCGATAGGCTTTATGATCTTTTATCTATATACATGTATTATCATGATCTACAATAACTGGCTCGAACATTTTAAATCTAACGTTATAGGCTATATTTTTATAAAATTTGGAAATGGAATGCATTGATCACCGCAAGAATATCTACTAATTAGCGCTTTTAAAAAAACTATTACATAGACCAAAAAGAACAAATGTCCAACATTTTAAAACACTTCCCAACCAGCTTCGTCGGGAAATTCACACGTGTTCGTTAATTGGGATCTGTATTCTATTAATTATTCTGTAACAAAAATTATGGTGTATAGCTAACTAAGGTAGCTGGTCAGGCTGTTTAGATAAGACTACACAAGTGGTGGTCATTTATAATGGGTCATTGGAATCAATTACATGGTGCTGTTGATACTGACCTATCATGCTGAGACCGCACATATCAAAGGGAGCTCCATTTGGAGCTCTTTCCTGACCACTGTATGTATGAGTGTATTGGGAAACTCAACATCCCATCTACATCATCATTCAATGAGATTTCATTCCTTCATAATTTACGTCATCCATTTCTTTATGGGTGTTTTTTGTAACTTTTGTCACTTTTTAACGTTCATTGTGAAACTGAACTAGTAATTTATGTGGAACCAATTATAAGAGATCTAGGTTTACTTTCATGTGAGGATAATAGTCGGATTGTTATTTCATTTTGCAAGGAATTCCTTATAAGTCTGAAGACAAGTAGTAGCCTAGATGTACTAAACCGGTTATAGAGATTGTAGATCCACCTCGATATTATTGGGACCTACATTATATATCGTACATCCTGCATTATAATGCATTTTTTTCAAAGATCGAATTAGCAACTGCGAACTGGAAGCCAGCTTCCAATGCGATTATCACTGTAGACTCGAATCAGCAACTGCGAACCGGCAACCAGCAGCCAATTCAAATTTCATTAGAGGATCGATTTTGCAACTGCAAACCGGCACCCAGTTGCCAATTCGAATTTCCTAGTAGACTGCGAACAGGCAGTCAGCTACCTCGAATCGGCAACTGCGAACCAGCAACCAGCAGTCAATTCAAATTTTACTAGAGGATCGAACTGGCAACTGCCTATCGGAAGCCAGCTATCAATTCGATTTTCACTGTAGATTCGCATCAACTGCTGCGAACTGGCAGTCAGCAGCCAATTCAAATTTCACTAGATGATCGAATTGGCAACCGCGAACCGGCCGCCAACTGCCAATTCGAATTTTCTATATACTGTATGAATTTCAGCAATTCATTTTCGTTATCTATAATTGATAAATAAGTAAATTCATATGAAACCTTAATTATTGTTTTCACGCGAAAACATCTGCATCATTTGTAAACAAATAAATCTAGCGACCCGTTTAGCAGTTTGAAGAAAAAATAGACACATCAGCAAGCCTACGGACCAAGGGATCAGCAATTATTATTAAAACATAAATATTAGTTTTATTTTGGTTACGAACATTATCCATCCAAAAAATGTAAACAGGGTGGGATCAATAAGCATTGAAATATGTCTATATACGGTCATCAATTAATTGCTGCAATATTCACGGAAACAAATTTATTCATTGTATAATGCTACGGTCACATTTGCCCTACGAGCTCTGTACGAGTTGTTTTTGGCGAACTCGCACGGCGTCCGTACGGATATCGAAACTCGTACGAGCATCGTACGGATTTTTGTGACTCGTAGAGGGCTCGGCGACTCGGTGAAAATTGACAGACTCAGCTAGCATAGAATTGTAATATCTTTATTTCACATGACATTGTTGTATATACACTATAACATGCACTGCTATTTTGCTGATACTGCAACTGTATCATGTATCCAAGTTCCAGTAGAAAGACTCTGTCAACAGCAAATACCCAACATCGAAAACAATAATCATAATTTAAAAAGTAACGAAAAGTTACGTTTGTTGTTACGTTGAAGCTGAGCATAGGTACGTGGGAATGTATGAGTTGTCGGCCTGATTGCCGGAAGATTACTAGTGCATGTAGCTATGTGTTATTTTCAGTAGTTATCCAATTTTCACTGCTAGATTGTGTGATGCAAAGTATCTGGGTGCGATACCACAGATTATTCCGAGTATAATGAATGGTTCCGCTACACACGAGACCACTAGTACCTCTGGGTTTCCAACCAGTTCACCTCTAGATTGGTGGGAAATATATGTTCATGAAGTTGGCAGGCTAGCGGCCTAGCAGCGTGAAGTTGGCAGTCTAGCACACAAGCAGCATGGCAGCGTGAAGTTGGCAGCCTAGCAGCGTGAAGTTGGCGGCCTAGCGCATTAGCAGCCTAGCAACGTGAAGTTGGCGGCCTAGCATCGTGAAGTTGGCGATCGAGCGGTCTATTAGACTAGCAGCTTAAAGTTGGCGACCTAGCATACAATATTTCGTAGATCCCACTTTAGTCATCGCATGTCGACACTTAGAATATTTCAAACGGCAATACAATATTTTCCCCGCAAAATTACCGTTAACTGTTTTTTTCTGTTTGGTGTAGTCGTGTGAGAAGCAAAAGAAATCATCACCACATTAATTTATTGAATCTCGTTTTACAGCGATTTTCATATTTCAGTCTATGGACAACGCATATCGACACTCGTTAAGGGCGTTATTTCGTATTTCCGCTTATATAAGTGGGAAAGCTGGTCTTTCATACCTTCATGATCATGGATGCCATCAGGAGTGAGGTATCCAGAGTGGTTGATATAATTTGTATGAAATAGTAAAACAACCGACCTAAATTAATTGGCATGAAATGAATAACTTTCACTTAGGCTAAATAAAAAATATGTGTGGTTCAGGAAACATTGGTGAAAAATAGGGTAGGTAGGTAGGCATTTGTTTTTAGATGCAGGTGTTTTTACCGGGAAAATAGTTCAAGCCATAGCACTGTATAAATTGGTATCGTTGACGGTACTTAAAGTATGTACATACAGTATCTCCGACTGACAATGAACATGTCTACATGTATTTGATAGAAAAAATAAATATACATGTTTTTACAGAAAATAAAAACGTCAGTCTATTATAACATGATTGATGTACATATCATACAGAATCGCCTACAATAATAAAATTTATCAATAAATACCAGAGACTGTAGTCTCTGTAAATACGTAAATACACAGTTTCTGTCGGAAAGAAATCTACAGCAAAAAAATATAATCATGGTCATAAAATACATTCAAAAATAGCAGACTTAGTTAAGAAATTACTGGTAGACAAATTATTTTTCTCCAACAAATTTTGTTAGAAAGGACTTGAATGTAAGCCGAAACACTCCTTAAGACTTTCTTAATTTTATCTCATGAATTATTAACCTTATTTCCAAAGCGAGCAAAGTTCGAATCCCGGGGGAAGTTAGGTTATAACTGAAGGAGTCGTTTGGTGAGACGCCAGCTAGTTCATGAATGGTTACCATAAGCCCATCTCTGCCAGGCTCCGGCAATACATATATGAGAATGGGTTCGGGTTATTTTGCTAGTGTGGGGGTCTGACCAGCTATATTTTATCCAAGTTGGTACCCACTAGATAAGATGACCACAATTCCAGGGTCCAGGCCCACCCCATCTGGATCCGCACACGATCAGTGTATGATAATTGTTATTTCCGTGATTCTCGTGCACAGAACTTCTATTCAAAACGTCATGGCGAAATTGGCTGAGTCTGTCAAAGGACATCTATGCATTGTCCTTGCATTTATAAACATAACATGCAATACCAATCATTATATAATCATCTTACATAATAAAACAACACAAAACATTGTTGAGGACAGCTTCCTTGCGAGCTCTCTACTTCAAAAATCTCTAGGAGCTCGTAGACAACTCGGAGCTCGGTGAAACATTTTCACCGTGCTCCCGAGTCCTCTACGAGTTAAAAATAATCATCGGGATGCTCTTACGAGTTAACGAAGTCCGTACGGACTGCGTACGCACTTGCTAAAATTCGACTCGCACGGAGCTCGTACGATCATTGTGACCAGGTTCTTAAATAGATAATTAAAAGTAGCTGAACATATCAATTATTGTCGCACGGTCACCGTACAGACAGCGTACGAGTTATCTGCGAGCTCTGGTTGATCTACGAGCACCGTGCAATGTACGACCGGGCTCCTTGCGAGCACCGTGCGATGTCCGTATGGATATTACGATGCCCGTACGAATATCGTACGATTGCATCTCTATCAATCGTACGAGGTCCGTACGAGCTGTGACGCTACGAATGTACAAATACCATCAGGATTTTATAAAGTGTGGACTCGTACGAGTTGGTAAATTCGTACGGATATCGTACGAGCTTTGTGACCGTAGCATTCATGTTCGGTACTCGTGACAGGCACGGTACCTTCTAATCCGAAAACAAATTCGCCAAATTTCAAAGAAACAATTCTCAATCTGGCACATACAGTGTTGCATATAGGCTGTATAATTCATGCTAATCTATAGGGCTGGGTACCACCAAGAAAAATATATCGGGGTATATCACAGTTTTCCACAAATACCACGGTATATACCACGGTATACAACCAACTTCATTATAAGACTAATAATACGGTCACATTTACCCTACGCTTTTTTACGAGCTCCGTACGAGTTCATTTTGGCGAACTCGCACGGCGTCCGTACGGATATATAAGACTCGTTGGAGCATCGATCGGGTTTTCCTAATTCGTAGAGGACTCGGCGACTTGATGACAATGTTTCACCGAGTTCCCGACTGTCAATTTCAACCGCCCCACAGCATCTCGATGTTGTTTTCTAAAACTACATTCAAAAAAATATAATGTTCAATGTTCAATGTTGTTTTCCAAAACTACATTAAAAAAATCCAATGTTCAATGTTCAATGTTGTTTTCTAAAACTACATTCAAAAAAATCCAATGTTCAATGTTCAATGTTGTTTTCTAAAACTACATTAAAAAAATCCAATGTTCAATGTTCAATGTTGCTTTCTATAACTACATTCAAAAAAATCGAATGTTCAATGTTCAATGTTGTTTTCTAAAACTACATTCAAAAAAATCGAATGTTCAATGTTCAATGTTGTTTTCCAAAACTACATTCAAAAAAATCCAATGTTCAATGTTCAATGTTGTTTTCTAAAACTACATTCAAAAAAATCCAATGTTCAATGTTCAATGTTGTTTTCTAAAACTACATTCAAAAAATCCAATGTTCAATGTTGTTTTCTAAAACTACATTCAAAAAAATCGAATGTTCAATGTTCAATGTTGTTTTCCAAAACTACATTAAAAAAATCCAATGTTCAATGTTCAATGTTGTTTTCCAAAACTACATTCAAAAAAATCCAATGTTCAATGTTCAATGTTGTTTTCTAAAACTACATTCAAAAAATCCAATGTTCAATGTTCAATGTTGCTTTCTATAACTACATTCAAAAAAATCCAATGTTCAATGTTCAATGTTGTTTTCTAAAACTACATTCAAAAAATCCAATGTTCAATGTTCAATGTTGTTTTCTAAAACTACATTCAAAAAAATCCAATGTTCAATGTTGTTTTCTAAAACTACATTCAAAAAAATCCAATGTTCAATGTTCAATGTTGTTTTCTAAAACTACATTCAAAAAATCCAATGTTCAATGTTCAATGTTGCTTTCTATAACTACATTCAAAAAAATCGAATGTTCAATGTTCAATGTTGTTTTCTAAAACTACATTCAAAAAAATCGAATGTTCAATGTTCAATGTTGTTTTCCAAAACTACATTCAAAAAATCCAATGTTCAATGTTTAATGTTGTTTTCCAAAACTACATTCAAAAAAATCCAATGTTCAATGTTCAATGTTGTTTTCTAAAACTACATTCAAAAAAATCCAATGTTCAATGTTCAATGTTGTTTTCTAAAACTACATTCAAAAAAATCCAATGTTCAATGTTGTTTTCTAAAACTACATTCAAAAAATCCAATGTTCAATGTTCAATGTTGCTTTCTATAACTACATTCAAAAAAATCGAATGTTCAATGTTCAATGTTGTTTTCTAAAACTACATTCAAAAAAATCGAATGTTCAATGTTCAATGTTGTTTTCCTAAACTACATTCAAAAAAATCCAATGTTCAATGTTCAATGTTGTTTTCTAAAACTACATTCAAAAAAATCCAATGTTCAATGTTCAATGTTGCTTTCTATAACTACATTCAAAAAAATCGAATGTTCAATGTTGTTTTCTAAAACTACATTCAAAAAAATCCAATGTTCAATGTTCAATGTTGTTTTCCAAAACTACATTCAAAAAATCCAATGTTCAATGTTCAATGTTGTTTTCTAAAACTACATTCAAAAAAATCCAATGTTCAATGTTCAATGTTGTTTTCTAAAACTACATTCAAAAAAATCCAATGTTCAATGTTCAATGTTGTTTTCTAAAACTACATTCAAAAAATCCAATGTTCAATGTTCAATGTTGCTTTCTATAACTACATTCAAAAAAATCGAATGTTCAATGTTCAATGTTGTTTTCTAAAACTACATTCAAAAAAATCGAATGTTCAATGTTCAATGTTGTTTTCCAAAACTACATTCAAAAAATCCAATGTTCAATGTTCAATGTTGTTTTCCAAAACTACATTCAAAAAAATC
Source organism: Spisula solida (assembly GCA_947247005.1). Taxonomy (NCBI): domain Eukaryota; kingdom Metazoa; phylum Mollusca; class Bivalvia; order Venerida; family Mactridae; genus Spisula; species Spisula solida. Next base: position 2,946,701 of record OX365960.1, on the reverse strand, counting down.
CAATGTTCAATGTTCAATGTTGTTTTCTAAAACTACATTCAAAAAAATCCAATGTTCAATGTTCAATGTTGTTTTCTAAAACTACATTCAAAAAATCCAATGTTCAATGTTCAATGTTGTTTTCTAAAACTACATTCAAAAAATCCAATGTTCAATGTTCAATGTTGTTTTCTAAAACTACATTCAAAAAAATCCAATGTTCAATGTTCAATGTTGTTTTCTAAAACTACATTCAAAAAAATCCAATGTTCAATGTTCAATGTTGTTTTCTAAAACTACATTCAAAAAAATCCAATGTTCAATGTTCAATGTTGTTTTCCAAAACTACATTCAAAAAAATCCAATGTTCAATGTTCAATGTTGTTTTCTAAAACTACATTCAAAAAAATCCAATGTTCAATGTTCAATGTTGTTTTCTAAAACTACATTCAAAAAAGTTCAATGTTCAATGTTCAATGCCTTGCCAACTTCACGCAACCAGCTAAAAATAGGAATGCACGTGATTTAAGTACGTAGTATTGCCTTCGTAACCAAAATATTGTTATTGCTAAATTGTTCAATTCTATCTTATTTGGTACGAAATAATTGGGGACGTGTTATAAGCTATTTTACCCTCAGTCTACGGGCGCTTAAATTGCATGCTAAAACAAATTATGCACACCTTTTTATTCCTTTAATTACCCCTACAATTACATATTTTTAACTTAAAATCGTGATCTTGATATTGACCGCTAAACATTCGTACCCACGGGCGATCTTTGCCATTGAATATGTACAGTTGATTGTGGCTTATTGTGCATTTTTGGGCAACTGATGTTAATTGAATAATAAATGAATAAAGATTCCCGCTCATCTTTAGCCGTGCTTACAAGTAATTTTACATTTTCAGAATTTCTTTTTAGTCCCGACTCCGGAATAAATAACGTGTTTTTTTCCATTTCAAGTCGTTTGATTTTTCAGTTATCTACATGTATATTTCCCTACAATGATAATGCTATCTGCAATTTTTTAAAAACGTTCAAAGCTTGTGGGAAATTGTTTGCTTTCTTTAAAATGTAAAAAAAACCAACATATTTTAGATCTTTGGGTTTTGTAAACAGGTCAGCTGGCTTACATAAAGTAAGTTGAACTTTGTATTGCAATGTTGCTTTTTCTAATAAGTTGTTATTAGTGAAACAGTTTCAACCAATAATTCATACATGAACATGTTAAAAACTACCCGTCACAATTAGGCAAGATGGTCAGATAAGTCTGATCCTGCAGCAAATGAGCCATTGGCGTATCCATGACCTTGATATGTAGGCACTTATAAATCATGAAAACACAAGACTTTCAAGCACAAACAAACTGACCTGACGCTCAACAATGATGTATTGTTATAAATACGGATTATATGTTATATCCGCTGTACGCAAAATTACCCATACGCAAGCTTATTATCAATTACTAGATCTACATGCATATATTGTAAACTTCTGTTACCAATGTGCGTGTTTATGTTTTTAAATTTGGTATAATATGTTGTTACAAATAACACCTGACCAAATACAGAATATTGTAGTGTGTGTAATGTTGCCAAAAATAGCATCAGGGGCGACACGTTGCTTGGTTTTATGGTAAATTCTGAAAACAGCTTTGAACTGTAGTCTGAATATTTTTTCTTGGAACTGTAGCCATAATTGCAAATTAAAAGAAAATTCATATTAGTGCCATGCATTGTTATAATATGTATTTTATTTGTTGCAAAATTGCCTCCGGTGTTACCGGAAGGTGTAAACATGACTTTTTAATCACGCATGGAGTAGATAATACCAGAAAAACGAAAAGGCTTGATACTGTAGTCCGCTCTCACACAAACGTTTTCCAAAGTTTCTCAGGGTAATTGAAAAAACGGTCATGCTACGGAGAAATATACTATATATGGCGGAACCCTTATATTTTTTCCCTTAGCGTGGTTTATATTTCATAGAAATTGGTGAAGAAATAAAATACTTATGCCCATTTTCCTTCGCGAAGTGGAGGTTTTGTTTACAATTTTCTTCTTTGGACTGTAGTATTTAGTCACGTGGTATTGCCACACTGGTTTAGATCTTCACATTCATTGGAGCTATTACCAAAGTAAATTCCTAATGCTTTAACATATGCATTCGTAAACTCTATGTTATCGACATTGTGTGTATTGGTTTTAGAACTACCTATCCAGACTCCTTGCGTTTTATTTCTATTTAGTTTTAGACCTGAATATTTACCAAATTCTTCGATTATTTCTAGAGATATTTTTATTTCATTTTCATTTTGTATGAATATTGTTGTGTCGTCTGCTAACTGAGTAAGTTTGATATGTTTATTTTTGTTATTAACATCTGTTCCGACTTTTATTTCTATTCCTTTAAATGTTGTGCTGTTTCTTAGTTTAATTATTGCCATTATTTCAGCGACAATAATAAATGGAAGTGCTGATAATGGGCATCCTTGTCTGACGCCACGATGTATTTTAAAAAAATTGGAACCCCAACCATTATTTATTAAACATGAGGTTATATTGGTATACATAAAGTTTACCCATTGTATAAAGGAATCTTTAAATCCGAATTTCAACAAAGATTTTTGTAGAAATGACCATTCGATTGTATCAAAAGCTTTTTTGAAATCTAAAAATAAGACAGCTCCTGGAGTGTTTGTTATGTTTTTGTAATTAATAACGTCTTGAATTTGTCTTATGTTGTATCCAATATATCTGTTTTTAATGAACCCTTGTTGGTCGTGGCTTATGATACTTGGTAATACTTTCTGTAAGCGCATGGCTAAAACCTTTGCTAAAATTTTATAGTCAGTGTTGAGAAGAGATATAGGTCGCCAGTTTTCTAAATTATTAGGGTCTCCTTTTTTGAATAGTAGTGAAAATACGCTTTGTTTTTGAGTGAAAGAGAGTTCACCGTTGTCAAAACCTTCATTTAAAGAATCAACTACCAAATGCATTATTTGTTTCCAAAATGTTTTATAAAATTCTATTGGCAGTCCGTCCAGACCTGGACTTTTATTTGTTTTCATTATGTTGATAACATTTGTAGCTTCTTCATATGTGACGGGTCCTTCACATTCTTTAGCTTCATTATCGTTTAAAGTGTTATCAGTGTCCGTTGAGTTTAAGTATTCGTCACCGACTACATGTGAACTTTTGTAAAGATTTTCATAAAATTTTACAGTTTCTTCCAATATGGTTTCTTTATCAGTAATTATGTTTCCATTTGTTGATAATGAGTTCAGTTAAAGCAACGTATATGGTTTATAGAAACATTGTGTATAGTATTCATCAAATATATATGTTTAGACCAAAAACATGTTTGATACGCACTAGTGTGCAAATTAGTAACATTAGTCGTATACGACGAGAATGGCAAAACCACTTCAAAGTTATATCTAATAGTATGAAGATACTTTATGTATTTAAACAAATTGTTCATGTTCAGACGTAAAGTTGGGTTCCTAATATATTCAATAGAACGGTGTATTTACATTATACAAAATTATGCATATGAAGAAACATATTACATGCATATTTATACATATATGTCAATATAATACATAATGTTTGTTATGGTACACAATGTACCTATGCTTTAAATGTCTGTCTATTTTGTACCCGACGCACGTGGGGTAAGATCGGTCACATGACCGTATATCGATGTGTAATCGTTAATCGTAATGGAAAGTCCCTTGAGAAATCCGCGTTCGTGTAATCCTTGTACAAATGAATAAATATCACATAACGCGATCATTTATATTTGTTGTTTGATTTTCGTTGTTTCTTTGATTCATCGTGTAGTTCTTCAGCCGGTGTAGGTGGAGAACGAACAACGTGTATCGATGATTGTTTATTTGGAGTTTTCGTGTCACTATCCGGAGTATTGAGCACGAATTTGATCATAGTCTGTTGTCCGTGTATCTGTGTCGTGTTAGTTTTCTTTGGCTTTGGTTTGTATTTGTCCGTAGCACGAGTTTCACGATACTCAGAAGTACTGACAGCATTGGATACAACGGTCTATGTTTTCCGCGTGTGAAATTCAGTGTCACTCACTGTTTTCTGTCCATCATCGGAGCATTCCGATTCATCGATGTCGCTCTCGGTGTGTCTGCTAATAGTGTCACAATCGCTCCGCTTATCACCGGATTCATTGCACTGAGTGCATACCCAGTCGTTTTCACACATAGCATTTGTATTACCAACGTGTAGACATTTGCTACATTTAGACTGTTTCTTAACTTGGCCGCGATGGAAGACGGTTGCTTTGAATTTACCAAAAGTCATGAATCTATTCAAAAGAGTGTTCATGGATGAGGCTTTAACAATTATCACACGGTCACCAGTGTCACAGTTAGTGAGTTTACCGCCAATGCGTAGTTTCTCGCGGTAAGCTGATATTACTTCAATATCTCTGCGAATAAGAGTGTGTGTAATAGTACCGTCATCAACTGAAAGTGGTATGTCTTCCACTCTGATGCGAACAGTATTTTCACCATCGAGTCGTAATGGGTTGGTTCTTGATATGGGTAGACGTTTACCCCGTAAAATGACCCCAGCCGAAACTAGGTCAACTTTGTCATCTAAAGTCTCAACATATATACGCCACATTCCCCTAACTCTCTGGAGCCCTGTAAGATGCGTAGGTTCAATGACATGCGATATACTAATGTATATCTCCTCATGCTTAAGCCTAAGATCTTGATCCGGTTTTTTATCACCGAATAGTTCACGTTCTTGAAAAAAAAACAATGGGACGCCATTTTGTTCCTCATTGGTATCACTATCACGTACTTGATTGTTATTTTCAGACATATTTACTTCCATATTTTTATATATCCAAATTTGTATCTATGTCCATATATATTCCGTTCAATTTACACTTATTGAAACATATTTATATATCCGTTTTCGTAATTTATTCGAAGTTTTTTAGGAGACACGTGCAATACACAACCTTGGTAGTGTCGCTTACGTCGCCGGAAAAAAGCACTTAACACGTTTAATGTTCGTGTTCTTACTGCCGGTCTTGTCTTGAATGTCAAACTAGGTATATGTGACTGTATAGGCACGTTGGGTATCTAAATAATTGTAAAAAGGGGCATCTTAATTTATATGTAATACGTTTATTGAATGCGTATATCAAAATTGGCTTTAAAATAATACTACGCGCCTTTTTATCAGATTATACAGTACCGTCTTGTAATCACTTCCCTCACAGCGTGAGAGATCTATAGAAAACGGCTAGTATAGCCACACCATATGATTGCATAACAGTACTTTGCAGACGATATCATACGATTCATTGATAAAACCATCAGGTGACCCTGGTCTGAAGTTTCTCCTATACGATTCTTTGATAAAACCGTCACGTGACCCCGGTCTGAAGTTTCTAAAAATAGGTATACAGCCGGGACATTTGATGAACACATCATTTTCATACTACGAAACAAGTTCGATATCGACCTGGCGTAGTGATTACATGCAAAAATATCGATTTAACGAACAGTTTCACAATAATTGTTGATCTTAGAATAAATAAATGTTGCTGATTGAATTAAATCAGTCTAAAAATTTGGAGAAACATATGTAGCAGTATTGTGAATGTTGACCGTGTCTGGAAATACTTGAATGCGGATTCACATAGCAGTGAGCCTAAAGGCGGTTCAGGCTGCATTAGGAAATGGGCAATGGTAGTTATAAGAGGCTAAACGCCTCCCAAAAACTATCGGACAATGACGATGATTGCGGGTTTTTACATTGATTATTACCCAACATCACGAACCAACGACCATTGATCCTGTAAACCAATTGATATTTTCTGTGGCAGGTTCAGCACAAGTTTTGTTTACGAATGTTTTAGCCAATTTGATCACAAAATGATTAAATATTTAAAACAGTGGTTCTGGTCGGCGAATTATATCTTCAGTTTTATATCACTTTACACCATCGAGGCCGCTTATAAATATTGTTAATGATTTGTTATCTATGAATCTCAATAAAACTAAACTGTTCTCGATGTTGTATATTTACCTCAAAATATAGGTTTATCCGACGCGGATCGGCTGCCATTTTTAGTGGGTCCTATCATTCAAACCATGTGATTCCCCACCGTGAATCTAGTCATCGTTATTTGAGAAAAACAAATTACAAAATAAGTGCATCGGCCGGGAATCGAACCCGGGCCGCCCGCGTGGCAGGCGAGCATTCTACCACTGAACCACCGATGCTTACATAATTTCGTATCAGTTTATGTGTATATGTGTGAACTTAATAAACCAACCACATGTAAATGATGGATGGTTTGACTAAATGTTGTCTAACTTAAATTTGAATGATAGATTGAAACTGTGAATTTTCTCCCGTTAAACTCTCTAAAACACAGGCGTATTCGAGTAAGTTTAAATCCAACCAGTCAGATTTACGTTAATGGCTTAAGTTTGTCATCCATTGATCAATAAGTTTATTTGAAACATTAGGCATTTTTGCCCATCAGTTTACATGCATATAACAACAATATTATAACATATGTTCCGTTACAGCAATGATATTAATAAAATACGTCTTCATCATGTAATATATATAACAATATTACACTCACTCATGTACACGCTCCAATTTACATTCTAACTCACTCACACAAATACAGACATACATCATTCACACGCATGCGTACACGCAGGCGCACATGCAAGAACACACACACGTACACCTACATACATACGCACACACGAACGCACACACGCACACATACACGGTCCCACATACACACATTCATGCACATCAACAACCACACACGCACGCAGACACACATACTACACATAGCTATGTACACGTACATTTGTACAAATATTCAAATATTCACTGCAAATCTTCAGAGAATCAGGTATATAGTATTTGGTATTTGAACACATTTCATAATTAACATTAAGTGTATATTTGAGTTGAATATTTCATATGATAATAACAAGTAAAGAATATAATTTGGAGAAGAATGGTAATTATTTATAAAGTACTTCGTCTCCTTTGTCTAAGGCTTTAGAAATAAAGATAGATAATTTTCTACAGAGCGTGGGTTGTTCTGACGACATGAGACTGATGAATTTTGGAATATTTGGGTGTGTCCAAAATTTCTTATTAATATATATTTTTTCTTAGGTCGTTGTATAAGGGGCATTCTAGCAAGAAATGAAATTCGTCTTCTAATGATTGACACATTTTACATTTGCACCGCAAACTTGACGAATCATATACTACGTTGCAACTTTGAATAATGAACTTGACGTATGCCTGCTCTTTACAAATGGCCGTCTACGAAAAAGTGAGAACTTTCACATGTACAGTGTATGTATTTATTAAGATACTGATCTAATATATAAGAATTTGAAGAATATACGACCAAAACAAATTAACATTGTGGTTCTAATTGATGTAAGGACGACAAAATACCCAAGCATGTACGAATGGTGAATGTTTTTATGGCTGAGAAATATGAGCATGTACGAATGGTGAATGTTTTTATGGCTGAGAAACATGAGCATGTACGAATGGTGAATGCTTTATGGCTGAGAAACATGAGCATGTACGAATGATGAATGCTTGAATGGCGGAAAGTCCCGAGCACATACGAATGATGAATGATGGAATGGCGGAAAGACCCGAGCACATACGAATGGTGAATGATGGAATGGCGGAAAGACCCGAGCACATACGAATGGTGAATGATTGAATGGCGAATATGATGTATTGACGATACATCATCTAGAATTGTATTGTATTACCTTTGTAAAACAAGTCACTAAGAAATGCAAGCAATGCAGAAGTCCCCTACCGGTTTAAAGCCATGACCATTATAGATTATTTTCAATGGTTCTGTTGCCATGGCAACCACAGTTTAGAGGTGCATAATCCCCTTATTGTCCCCTATCAACATACCAAATTTTAAATAAACCTAGCTTGAAAACTGTATGAGTTATGTCAGGATCCAGATATTTGACGGACGGACGGACTCACTGACTTGGCGTTGTGGGGTTTTCTTTTGTTCTTTCTTTTGTTGGTAAAACCCCTTAAGCAACATTTTGCACCCCGTAAGCAACGGAATGAATAGGTTGTATATATGGATAAAATAATAAAAACATATTTTTTTTTATTTTGATATATATGTAATTATACCTGTAAGAGATTAAGATTTTCGCCAAAATTCCAAGTTGGTCCGGACATCAACCCATCTACCGTAGCCGTGCATGCATGATCAGTAAAGTACACAATGAATTATATCTAGTTCCTTGAACAGTTACTGATGATTTAGATATTCTTATACTCTCCTATGTAGAAATTCAGGAACCGAAATGCAGCAACGTCAACAGAAAATGCACCTACACACAATATTGTGTAATTATTTAGGATATGCTGAGAGTAACATAATCGTCTATGAGTACACAAAATATTACAACCGTTGTCTGAACAGGTTGAAATTGAAATTATAGCTGTCTGTAGAAGCCTTTATAATAAATAAAGTCGAGATTTCAATGACAAATGTGAAAGTTTCGAATCTTTTGCAAACGTTGCATACATAAAAACTGTGTTTGCGATAAATATGAAACTTGTGCGTACATAAATTTAAAATACTACTCGCTTCTGTAAGTGATTATTCTCAAAAGCAACGAGAACCACATCAAAACTAACAAATACGCCCTCTACTGAAGTCACGCAAAACTATGTCTTGTTTTCCGCTGTCTTCCACCAACAACGTTGACTTACACGTAACAGATTGTACGGTGTGACTATGACTTACACGTAACGGAGTGTACGGTGTGACCATGACTTACACGTAACGGATTGTACGGTGTGACCATGACTTACACGTAACGGATTGTACGGAGTGACCATGACTTACACGTAACGGGTTGTACGGTGTGACCATGACTTACACGTAACGGATTGTACGGTGTGACCATGGCTTACACGTAACAGAGTGTATCGAGTGACCATGACTTACACGTAACGGAGTGTACGGAGTGACCATGACTTACACGTAACAGAGTGTACGGAGTGACCATGACTTACACGTAACTGAGTGTACGGAGTGACCATGACTTACACGTAACAGAGTGTACGGAGTGACCATGACTTACACGTAACGGAGTGTACGGAGTGACCATGACTTACACGTAACAGAGTGTACGGAGTGACCATGACTTACACGTAACGGAGTGTACGGAGTGACCATGACTTACACGTAACAGAGTGTACGGTGTGACCATGACTTACACGTAACGGGTTGTACGGTGTGACCATGACTTACACGTAACGGGTTGTACGGTGTGACAATGCCTTACACGTAACAAAGTGTACGGAGTGACCATGACTTACACGTAACGGAGTGTACGGAGTGACCATGACTTACACGTAACGGAGTGTACGGTGTGACCATGACTTACACGTAACGGAGTGTACGGTGTGACCATGACTTACACGTAACGGAGTGTACGGTGTGACCATGACTTACACGTAACGGAGTGTACGGTGTGACCATGACTTACACGTAACAAAGTGTACGGAGTGACCATGACTTACACGTAACGGAGTGTACGGAGTGACCATGACTTACACGTAACGGAGTGTACGGTGTGACCATGACTTACACGTAACGGAGTGTACGGTGTGACCATGACTTACGCGTAACGGAGTGTACGGTGTGACCATGACTTACACGTAACGGAGTGTACGGTGTGACCATGACTTACACGTAACGGATTGTACGGTGTGACCATGACTTACACGTAACAGAGTGTACGAAGTGACCATGACTTACACGTAACGGAGTGTACGGAGTAGGGGTGGGCCGATGCATCGAAATATCGATTCATGACAATGCTTATGGACATAATATCTAGACCAAGTTCAATTATAGGCCAAATCGGCGAAGGCCTTATTTGGTTATGGGCCTTTAATTACCAAATAAGTATGAAATAGGCCTTGTCTGTGCTCAAACGCAAACAGTTTTCATTCGATCGTCTTCAAACTTTGTGACAATGCTTATGGCCATGAAATCTAGGCCAAGTTCGATCATGGGCCAAATCGGCGAAGGCCTTATTTGGTTATGGGCCTTTAATTACCAAATAAGTATGAAATTGGCCTTGTCTGTGCTCAAACGCAAACAGTTTTCATTCGATCGTCTTCAAACTTTGTGACAATGCTTATGGCCATGATATCTAGGCCAAGTTCGATAATGGGCCAAATCGGCCTAGGCCTTATTTGGTTATGGGCCTTTAATTACCAAATAAGTATGAAATTGGCCTTGTATGTGCTCTAACGCAAACAGTTTTCATCCGATCGTCTTCAAACTTTGTGACAATGCTTATGGGCATAATATCTAGGCCAAATTCAATTATATATATATTTTTTTTTTATTTATTTATTTATTTTTTTTATTTTGCCCTGAGACTCACCATGCCCCGAGACGGGCGTATTTTGTAACATTTTGACTCTTGTTAAATTTTAACACCTTACGTGTTTTGTTACAGTCAGAATACAATAGGCCCTATACAATAGTTTCAATTGGCTTCTGTTTTCTTTCTCATACATGTGTACTTCTGTTTCCAAAATATTGTCGGGGAAACATGTCACATTTGTGCTGGAGATTTCTCTGTCATGGTGGATGGGTGTCTCTAAGACAGGTGTCTGCTTCGATATATTTGTGAGTGGCAGATTCACTTTTTCATGTCTAAAACTAGTTGACACCTTTCGCAAATGTGTTGAAAAAAATATACATATAACATTTGCAGTATGTCATCTAACTCAACGCTGTATATCTTTTTTAAAGATATTTTTTGTTAGAACTTATATTAAAGGTTCAGTTATGGTAAAACCAGTGTTTTGTGTATTAATTAAATTATTGCTTTTGTCACATCACTTCATGTTCCTATCTATCTCGAGACGTTGTATTGTCTGAAGTTCTAAAAATAGATTAGAATATTCTAAAAATAGAATGCTTAAAATAGAATGTTCAGTTCTGTTCCGTTCTAGTCTGCTCTAAGTCTAATCTGCTCTTGTCTAAACTAGTCTGCTCTAGACTGCTCTTGTCGGTTCTGGTCGGCTCGGTTCTTTATACGTTGGAAGAATAATTAAACAAGCCGTTTTGTCGTGCATTTTTTTGTTGATTGTACTCTATGTTAACTGGTTTGTACCGACAAACGAACATTTATTACTCCATACTATAAACGTCAAATATTGTTTATTCCTATTGCACACCCACACACTGCGTTCATTATTAATTCCGATGATACCTATAAATTAATGAACGTGAAGCCAGCACGTACCTTACATTGTCTGACAAATTTATATGCACCAAATGATCTATGAGGTTGAAAAACAGCACTTGTCAAACGAATTAGGGCGTCAACGAAACAATATCAAACGAACCGGGACCGTGCACAATAAAACAAAAATACAGGTCATTTATACATATGTCTGCTACATGTATATTATTTACAACAAAGGGGTGCGTTATCATTTTTCTTGAGTATTGTTATGATTATCTGTAGAATGACGTAATATAATTCGTGGCAGGTTACGCACGTACGTATTTTATGTCAGACCGATTTAACGCAGTATTTATCTCCTGGATTAACTAATGTTCATTAACAAGCTGTATAGGATTATCATTAAATGTCTGTAATCAAAAATAGCATAGAGAACCGTAAGACTCATCAGCTTATTTTATCATAAAACCTGTTCTACCCGTTGTTTTATAGTATTTAAATGCAAACCTCGTCGCTTTCTTATTAATTAACAAAATCTACACGAAGCATTGCCAATATTCCGCCAATGTATAACAGGTATTTGTGCGTAAGATAGAAGAACGAAAATTGTTGTTATCAAATGTTGTGTCTTAATGTACGCTATTATTTTTATATCAATGATCAAAACATTTCGTTGTCTCATAGAATGGTATAAAACAGTTAACACCCTGTAGTTTCGTGAAAAGCAAAAATCAAAGCTCAATACGTGTTTAGTCTGGTTTCAAGAATTCAAGAACAAGAAACTAGATCGAGACATAACATAATCACAGCGTATGAACTAAATAACTGTATGCCGTATTGGGAGACTAAATAATTCAACTTGTATGACTTATTACGAGTCGCGAAAAGCACCTGTTACATCCGGTCACAGTATGACTTACTGGGAGAGTATACATTCAACGTGTATGACTTATTGCAAAACTCGGAAGTTGACGCTGTAAAATTGGGTCATCTGGAGACAAATGTACGGTTAAACTACGAATACCTTGTTCATGCACAATCCACCAAGCATATGTTGGTGTAAAGTGACAAGGCGAAAAGGCGAAGTTGGCCGAAAAACGACACCGTACTTGTCAGGCTGTGGAAAGAGTAGTTAAATTATTCGTTTCTAATTTGTTAATTGTCGGCTAAATAATACTAGTAAACACAGTGTTTGACAATGTTCGGAACACATTATGATTTTGGATCACTCCCGTATAGTCTATTAATGTTATGTAACAAGTTTCTTTAATTAATAGTAACTCTTCCAACTGATATATTTAATCCGCCATTGATTGTTAAACTTTAGGTAGTGTATAGATACTAATTCTAGTAAATTCTGATAATTACTGGGTATTCACGAGATCGTTAATTTAGGAGTTAGTAATCTACTGCATTGTTGTAATTATCAGTTAAATTGAAAGGACTTGGCAACCTGTACTCACATTGTATTGGCGTTAAATGCGTTGTTGTTAGTAGCAATACCACATGACTCACGGTTACAGGTCCTAGAACGAAATTTGTCAACATTGACAAAAGTAGCCTTAAGTATTTAATTTTTTCTTAGGGGAAAATTATCATGCTTTTCATGAAAAACAAGATATTTTTTAGCAGCTGAGCAGGTTTCACAGGTTGCTGGACAAAAACGGCACAACTGCTGAAAAAGATCTTATATCAGTAGATTAACGTCGCGTTGGTGTTTTTTCATACCGAGCTGATCAGAATTAGACTTTTAGAGCAAAAATCTATGTAGTTTTGGACAACCCCTCGAATATCTACACCAAGGTAGAAACAAAATACTAGGTTCTGGGTTGGTATTCAACATTGATCTTATTTAATTGTAGAGTTAGGATAGCCAATCATATCGCCAGTTACTGACCAAGAGTAAAAATGGTGTGATGTGATTGTTTGTCCTTATCATTAAGTCAAGTAAAATCAATATTGAATACCACCTCTGATGAATCATTTTATATATACGTTCTACATCTACATATTGGCATATTAAATAAAATGATTAAAATCTTCAAGATTGGCACGAGAGCATCATTAAACGCTTTTATGAGATGCCTGGTTCGTGAAGCTGTGTTTAACTGTGTGTTGATTTCTATCAAATGACGCATACATGTGAATCGCGTAAAGTTGAGATGAAAATCTGACAAAAACAGACACTGAAGTAAGTAAAGCCGGGAAACAATACTGGGTACAAATGTAAAAGGGGTAGAACCCTACCATTTATTTCAACAAGCTGAGTCATACCTTAAAATGTTCGTACATGGTTATGCTTTATGACCATGGTATTGTTTTAACTATTCCTACGATGGTGTTTTGAGAACTCCAAGACGGCGTCCAAGATGGCCGCCAAAAAGGAAACTATCACACTTTGTCCATTGACAGCTTCTGTGACATTGTAGATTACATTTGTTATGGGAATAAGTCATTTTTTACAACAGAGTGTTTTCTACTCCTGTTATTGTAGGTGATTTTGGTGAAACATTGTGATGATTTAATGTTTTTCTTGGACGCCATCATATATTTCTCAAAACACCGTCGTGGGAATGGTAAAAATATACCATGTACGAACATTTTAAGATGTTGCTCGGCTTGTTGAAATGAATGGTAGGGTTGCTCGAAAAAAAGATGTCTAATCTGGCATTTGTCAGTTTACCATACAGGGCCCATTATCGGTTGTCATGCTTGCTGCATTGTAAATTTATATACATGTACCATTGTAGGAAAAATTAAATTAACTTCTCCCTCCCACACACCTATCGATTGTCTCCTATAGATTAGCGGTTGTTTCGTATACCATTGAAACAGACATGGGCTTAAATTCTACATAAATAGTTGTAGATTTAAACTCATGTTTGTTTGATAAGAACACAGCGTGATTCTAAGTTCCAGATGAAGTATTGTAGATAGTGTTGTAAGTAAACTCAACAGATTTAAAACTCACCAGTATAAACAATGACTGCATTTTGTCAAAATTCATTTTCTCCTGAAATTTATAGTCTATATTTAGAATCGAAATAAAAATTTGTAAGCGTATTTTGTCGGTGAATAAACCATGGGCAGTAGTTCGGATGCGGAAAAATTAAGTCACGAGTGATTTAATTTTCCGCATCCGAACGAGTGCCCGTGTTTTATTCACCGACAAAATACAAGACCAGAGTTTTTATTTCGATTCTAAATACGATAATATCCCGCATTATTTAACTGCGCGCATTCCACTTTTACCCATTTGACATTGAACATAATTCCACGCTGAAATTGAGTGGCTTATTAGCTGGTACAATTACCTCCCTCGTTAATGAAAACGACCGTCGTAATTTTCTGAAGGAAATAACACATTTTAAACATTGAAACAATTTTAATAACACGAGTATAGTGTATCTATTTCATGAAATGAAAAACATACATGAATTGATTATCAGAAGTTTTTATGAATCTTAATTTCGAGAGTATATTGGAGTTTCTAAAAATAGATGCGTCATAGCTGTAACACTCGATACTCGTGACACTCGCGACCCGTTGAAGATTAAACTATAAAGTTTACGTTCATTCATTCATAAATATGTCACGTGACACGGGGCGTAAATAGTAACAGCCAATTTGATACCATGTTTTATTGCGGTAATAATACATGCTTTGGTTTTCTCTATGTGTATATGGATTAATCCGCGGATCGTGTTAGAATTTACATTATATCTCCAGTTTAACTTAGTGACAGAAAATGAAAAAAATATAATACGGAAAACTCCGCCAGCAAAACATTTTTTGCATGTTTTGCACGTGCAACTCAATTGTGTCAACCTAACTGATCGATATTCGCTGTAGTGGGTACACTGTAGGTTTACACATTGAATAAATAAACATAAACAATATTTTCTTACGGTCATGTTATGCTGCAACTACCTCGAAATATTAGTTCGAATGCTTTTGGTTTCGCTACAAGCTGAAATGAGCCATATGCTCCTAGCATGGCGGTTCAGCTGCCACTACACGATAATTGTGTGCCAAGAACATCAAAGACCGACAACGAGTAGACCAGTCCAAGGTTATGACCCCAAGTCATGAGGCATATTACACAAGCTGCATCACTTGAAATGCTCCACATGGCTGCATACAATGTAAGAGTAATGTCCGGTGTCCACAAGACATAAATGTAATATAACTATTGCATTATTCCATAGATAATTGTCAAAAATGAGGTAAATTTGTGTAGTACAAATTCAAATGATTTTCTCCCGTATACAAAGTACGACCTTCATCTACGTTGGTCATCCAGGTAATACTCATAATTTATTTCAAACCTGTTAAAGTGATATTAACTTTACATAACTAATTGCGTATAAACTGAAGTTTAATTCTCCGAAGTTAAAAACCATTGAAAAATATATTGAGCAAAACAATAGATTTTTCAAAAGTGGTGCGTTTTTAAATCGTTTGAGTATATTCGAAGACAGCAAGGTCGTCGATATAATGATTAGTAACAAGAATAGACTGTTGTCTTACATGAGATCAGGCCCCGATATCCCGAAGCATCTCAATCTCATTTTGAGTTTTGATATCTACTTGAGATGCTTCGGGAGATCGGGGCCAAGAATGGTTGAATGTATTGATAATGTTGTATTATGGTACTTAAGTAAGTTCATTACACTTCATAATGTTCCATCATTACACTTCATAATGTTCCATCATTACACTTCATAATGTTCCATCATTACACTTCATAATGTTCCATCATTACACTTCATAATGTTCCATCATTACACTTCATAATGTTCCATCATTACACTTCATAATGTTCCATCATTACACTCCACATTGTAAGTAGATTGTGTATAAATCGTGTCGATCAAAGATGTTTAGATGAATGATATGATTGTTAATAATTATGTGCAATTGGATTTTATGCTGAACATGCATGCTGTAAAAGCATACATCGCGTCATCGTTGGCGTCATCAAGTTGATGCGAAATTGTACATGGAAACTCGAAGAATTCGGCAGAAACAGCAGATCACAAAAGGGCACACAAATACTGAAAGAAAAGTATCACGAAAGGTACACAATTTAAGCAAACGGATAAGTACGTTGGGGCATTACATTGGTTATATTACATTTCAAAACTAAATTCAATAAGACCAAACTTTTCCCCTTCCCGACCTAAGCAGCTGTAGAATGCCTGTCAGGGGTTTTTCATTTACTTACGTTAGTTTGGAAGCATGACTTCTCGCCTCTAGAACTGGTCCCGATATCCCTAAGCATCTTAATCTGAGCAAGATCTCATCTCAAATATTGGCATATGTCTTTATGTTAATTTCCATGCGAGGCAGGACTCAAAATTAGCATCATTAAACAGAAATGTTATTCTGAGTTTATTACAGTAAACGTTCAAGAGCCGAAGCTTAAGAGTTATCTCTAATTTCGACTCTGATTTTAGCAAAATCTCAATTTTACGGTTGAGATATCTAGAGATGATTCAGGAGATCGGGCCCAGACCTCAATCTTTTACAAAGCCTGAGTGTCTATATATTTAAAAAATCGTTTTGATTGACAGAAAATCGACATTGGCCTACCACCCAGCACCTGTGCACGAAATTACAACCAATACTCACACCCAGCACTCAACACTCAAATATTGAAAATGTAATATAATGAGCCATTATTGTTCCTGGATTGCAAATCTAGATGGGGAAGATGTATGAAATTGTTATTAGAGTATTGGAAATAACATTTGATATATTTTCTTAAGTTTGCCATTGTGTACTATTTATGAGGTATATATGTGATCATTGAATCTGAGTGCCACACTTAGCACTCAGACTTATAAATTACAATTACAGCTCGCAAATATTCTTAATTACACGATTAAGTAAGCTCAATATAATATTTTGTACCTATTTAACATAATAACAACTTCTTGCTCTAAAAAAATGCCCCTATAAACCTCAAAAGAGTGAATTTCAAGCTTTGAGTACTGATTACTGAGTGTAAGTATTGGTTGTAACTCCGGGCTCATGACTAAAGCGCAACGGTTACTATGCTTGCTATTCGAAATGTATTAGTTTAGATTCCCGGATACACTAGTACTAATAAAGTGATTAATCGTTGAATCAGCATCCTAACATCATCGAAATATCGACATCGGTATAATCGATTATAAGTATGTAACATTGTTCATGAACCCATCGATGATTGTAGAGAAAGCACACCTGCGTGGCATGATTTATAAAAAAAATATGTAATTAAAAGGTAACATAAATCGTGATATAATATTTAACTTGTCATAAAGACATATTTAAAGTCCCAGGATCCGTCATTTTACTGATATCGTTGCCGGTGGGTTAAAAAACAACATAGGATAAGTGAGTAACATTAACAGATATTAATTTATATCAGGAGTTTGATATTTTACGGGAAAACGTGAAGATGTTGGGTACCACTTCACACTTCTCTGTGGAAACAGTTGGCACTGATATTATACTATGTGAATAATACATCTACTATATACACTCAATGTGCCAAAACATATGATGGCGTGATGAACATTTCATAAATCATATGAGCCAATATACGTTAGGCGGCTTCCATCAAATGTTCGTTTATCTTTGCTTATAACGTTTTTGCTACCTCCTGCCGAAAATATATGTTTTACCCGCGCCGTGCATGTGTGCCGGCGTTTAACCGTACTTGATTAAGCGAAAAGAAACCTTTGGACAATTCACAGGTGAGAAAAACTGTCGGATCAAGTTTTTTGCAAGTGATTCCCTAAGCAGTTATAGTGCATTGTTAACGTTTTTACTAGGAAGATATTCGAGTGGTTTATTCTAGTAACTCGAGGTCCTTGAACAGTGGGTGCCTTCAAATAACAGTTGTGCTTTAGCTGTTGGTATTCAACTAGACTTGTGAATCGGTAGTGAGGTAGTATAGGTACTACGTGAAACGTGCATCGGTGTTTTGGAGTTGTTGAGGACTTGTTTATTGTGTGTCGCAATGGAGTCTTGGAAAATAGCATTCGTTCTTACGGCGGTATTGTGTCTAGTGACAAGGTAATGAATTTTGTTTATTTTTTGTATTGTCTGTTCTATGTATTATACTTGTATGAACGAAAGGGTATTTTCTCATTCCTTATTACTTTATATACATTTACATTGATGCATTTGTTCAATTTTTATATAATGTCAAAATGTAATAAAAGTCTCTCACATTCTCATGTATTCTAGACAATTATACACAGTTACATTCTAATACATATACAAAAAATGTACTCTAAATATCACCACGCGTAATCGTTTGATAACAATATAACATTTACAGACAATACAAAATAACACATACTCATATTTAAGACTAATCTGTTTGAAAAAAGAAATAGAGAGTTTTTGCTAGTTTGTGTTATTTTAGTTTATTTTTGCAATAATGTAAATTCATGTATCATGATGAGAGTAAATGAAAGGAGGTCAATCAGACCCAAGGTAAAGTAAAAGAAAAAATCGTCATTTTAAAAATAACTTGATTTAATTTTGTGTATGATGTCTTCAATTATCTAATTTTTACCTACGACTTTGAAAGAATCACATATGTTTGCAAAGTACAAAAATATGTCATGTCACCAAAACGGGCAATTCTTGAATACCCCTCGTATATTATAATCATACTTTTTAACAATCTTTTGAAATTGATAAACTTGTTTATGCGTTCCGCCGTGAAGCTCCATTGCGCTTAACTGTTGAGTTTTCGTAACCGAACACAAAATTATTTTTTAAAGTGATTCATTAAATAAGGAAATGTGAGTTAAAATAACGTTTCAATGCCATATTTGTTTTTAGTGAACATACATTGCCTGTTATAAGGATTGT
The DNA here is from genome assembly GCA_947247005.1 of Spisula solida. Lineage (NCBI taxonomy): Eukaryota > Metazoa > Mollusca > Bivalvia > Venerida > Mactridae > Spisula > Spisula solida. The sequence continues at coordinate 2,927,537 of OX365960.1, read as the reverse complement.
TCCGAACAATGTGCGTTAAAATAACATTACAATTAAACATGTTACTGAACATACATTGGAACGTTTATATGGGATATATAAATGTCATAATTATTGCAGATTATTACACTTTCCATGCATGTGATACAACATTATAAAGGTACTAGTAGATATAACTAGAAACTATAAAGTCAGACAATCGTTAACACAGTAGATAACTGATTGGGAAACTCCGCATTATATGGAATTCAATTATTGCTTCTCTTATCCTGTATTATCTAAATGTATAATTAGAGTTGATGGTCATGTTCATAATTGTCTCCGTAGCTCAATGGTTAGAGTGCTTGTCGTCTAATCTGGCGACCCGGATTCAAATACGGATCGGGACACTCGTATGCCTGTCATATATTAGCAGAAAGCTCACTGCGAAATAAAGGCTATAAGCTCGGCATTGTTTTCAGTTTATGTTACTCTGCCGAGTCGTTGTCGTTATTGTGAGTGGCAGTATCAAGTTCACACATTGTTAACTTGTTGGGAGCGGTGGCCCAGAGGTAGGGCGCGCGCTTCTGGATCCAGAGGTCCCGGGTTCAACCCCCGTCTGAACCATTGCTTAATTTGTCTGAACAAGAATAACCCACATGCTCCACTCGACCAGGGTGTGAAGTGGTACGAGTGAGGGCGGTTTCTGTACATGTTTGATATTCCTGGGCGCCGCAGATTGATGTTGGCTGCACACCCACCAAGAGAGAAATAGTCTCCCGAGGTAGGCTCGAACGCAGATTTCCATGGGTAGCCCAATGGTATGGGAAAGCTAAAATGTCAAAGGTCGGCTGAACGGCTGAAAGCAACCATCTAAATATGGTAATTTGAGTTCCCTTGTTGTAATCATTCGCTGGATACGATAAAATAATATTATTTTTTTGTAATTTTATTATGCATTTTCAGTATGATCCCATACATTTTTTCTTAAAGAATAAAACGAAAGATAAATGTTCGTACATTTAGCTCATTTAATCATTTAATGGGTTACTGGAGAAAAGGCATACTATGCTAGATGTAAGGCATGGCTCTTTAAAGACAATACTTAAGTATTATATTTACATTTGTGTGTAAATTGTTTGTTTCTATGAGAATTCGGTTTCCTTGATGTATATATATTTAGAAAGGTAACTGACGCATTTTACAACAAACAATCAAGCTATGTATGACGCGAGTGATGTAACATTGTAACAGGAACAGATATGCATACTAGATAATTTGCTGATAAGCTGTTGTACCAGTAATACAGGCGATAATACAACCTGTACGCTATATGTGTGACATTTGTGTACTTTGTTACTGATATACAGGCACGGTGACATTTATACTCGAACATGGTTAGCATAATAATACATTTCTTAGTTTATACTAATTTATTTACGGTCGATATTGTGAAACAAGTTTTTCCAACTTACATTAATCACTCTCGACACCTCATTCCTGATGTTATCCATCGCCAAGAGGGTATGAGAGAAGAGAAGCTAGTTTCCCCTTTATGCTGAGCGTTTAGCAAGGGGGTTTCTGGAACCATTTTTATTTCGTCTTTGGTATGACGTGGCCTGTAAGCGAACCTTGTACCTCCCGCACTCAAAGCGGACGCTCTATCACTAGGTTATCGCAACATTACTTCGTTACCACTTTTGCGCGTGGGACAAGTACGATCGAGCTCACAAATTTTGCACGAGAAAAGATAGCGGATAAAAAATATCGATTTCATTTCCTATTTATTAATGTGTATTCTAGTAGGGTACTCACAGAGATAAAAAGATGATTGTGTTAATTATTGTTAAAATCAGGTAATAAATTAATACCCTCACCCCTGAAAATGTCAATCGAACCTCCTTAAATCGCATTATTTTCTATCTCAGTTTTATATGCCTTCCCCCACAGTCATGTACTAAATTTCTGACAGTTCCTGGTTCTTTAATAATTTGGTACCTCGGTCCGTTTGGGGCTATTTTCAATATTCTAACGAGTACCAGTCAAATTATTTAACTTTTATTATGCCCCCCATATTTGATGAGGGGGTATATTGCTTTGCACATGTAGGTCGGTTGTCTGTCGGTAGACCAAATGGTTTTCGTTCAATAACTCAAGAACACTTTACATGGAGGTTTGTCATCAACAGTAGATGATCCCTATCTAATATGAGGTCAGTAGGTCAAAGGTCAAGGTCATTGTGACCTTTACCATTTCTGACTATTCAAATGATTTTCATTCAATAAATCAAGAACTCTTTGCCTTAGGATCTTCAAACTTTACATGGAGGTTGGTCATCAACAGTAGGTAACCCCTATTTATTTTGAGGTCAGTTGGTCAAAGGTCACTGACCTTTACCATTTTTGACTATTGGGCTGCCATGGGGGCATACGTGTTTTACCAACATCTCTTGATCGGAAGGTTTATGACATGGTCGTCTATATGCATGTAGAAGTATCACGGCGTATAGACCCAATCACTGTATGACTTATTGGGAGATTACACGTTTAATTCAACTTGTATGACTTTTTGCGAGCAAAAGCATCTGTGATTTCCGGTCACTATATGGCTTATCGGGAGACTATACAATTCACTCTGTATGACTTATTGCGATAACCAGAAGTTGTCTCGTTCTGCTTTAGCAGTCTGATCCTTTTTCCAACAACCTGTGAAACATACATCTTCCACGGTTTCACAGGGTGCTGGACAAAACAACACAGCCGCTGAAAAAATGTTATATTTCATGGAAAGCAAATAGTTTTTGACGTATATGTCTTAAAAATCGATGAAGAAATAAAATACGTATGACTGTTTTTGTTTTCCAATGTTTAAATTTCGCCTTGTAACTGTAGCCAAAAGCCATTTGGTATTGCTACTCTGTATACATGTATACTCATTAATTACACAGAGAGAGGGAGAGGTAAAGAACGAGTCAACTTCCGGTATATTTGGTATTACTACACTGTGCATACTCAGTAATTATATACATATATATATAGTTATAAATGTGTGTTATTTCTAGTTATAACCACAGGTAATTGTATCATTGATGAAGAGTAAAAAAAATCTTTTATAAATTCTATGTTATCTTAGAAAGGTGCATTTGTACTAAAGTGGTCAGATTGTCATTGTATCAAAAACAAGATTTGGCTTTCGATATCTTCATACAGTAATAACATCATTAGAACTACCTCCATGCAAAATCCCATCGAAATTGATCTACTAGTTAATAAGTTATACCATGAAATGTATACAACGGTGTCCAGTCAATCACTGAGGTGCATTCAATATAAACGACAATACGATTCTAAACAAGAAATAAGAAAGTGAGTTCACGCCCTACAGGTTTATTTTCCTGTTTATGGACGGATTTTTAAAATATTGATATCAAATCAAAGATGAAACTCTCTTGTTTCTGAATAGGTAAATATATTTTACATGCAATGCTTTTTAAAAACAAACTGCACCTCAGTGGCTGTGTGGTCAATTTCCTGTGTTATAAACCTTTCTAAGATATTATACATTTTGTTTTTTGTTTTTGTTTACTCTTTCTTAATGTTACAGTTACCTGTGGTTATAACTACTGAATGAATTCCATCCTAGGCACATATTCTTTTACAAGTTTATATTTTTATAAACGTAGTAAACGTCTGTTTCTGTTATATGCTAGGTTTTATGATGCATACCGGCTAATAAATATCAAAGATGATGGTTAAAGACGTTCTAGAATGGATAGTTCGGATAAAGTTTATTACCACAGCAGATGTGGAGTTTCTATTATTATACGCTGCCTTCAATCTAATTGTTATATTTGAAACAAGTGCCTATAACTTCAATGTTTATATAAATAAATTATGACGTATGTTCCATGATTAATTTCGTACTTTGTGCTTTTTACTTTTGTTTACTTGCGTACCTACAACGTGTATGTATTACAGATCATACACTCGACCTGTTAGTCACCTGAAACTTTTGCGGTTATTTGTATTCTTTGAGAAACGTCTGTGTCCATATATGGGTACATGTATTGAGTCTATAGCTAAAAGTGCCTTCACGGCTCAATACCTGTTTTCGATCTGTATATGTGATGTTGACCCATGAAGCCACGAAAGCATACAGCAAAACAAATACAACTTGCAAGCTCCTACATTTTGAGACACGATAAATATGCGGGGGTAGTTCTTATATTGCAAGCTATCAAACTATCATCATGTTAATGGACTCATTTACTGGATCGGATGGCGAATGATTTTTAAAGACATCATTTCGCACATGCATGTGTTCCTACAATCCAGACGTGTTTTCTCAATCTGAAATAAAATATTAGAAAGAGAAGAAGTTCGCAGTACTAGTATAAAAAATTACTGTAAAATCACTTATTTTCTTGGGTATTAAATTTCGTGGATTATGTTAAAAATCCATTTTCGCGGGGTCGTAAATTCGTGAATTACAGAACAAGAAAGGGTAACTCATGACTGAATTAGTGAGGTCGATTAGTCGTGGGTATCAGATTTCGTAGTAGAGGTCAACAACAAAATCGTCCAAAATGCAACTCCCTCGAAAAATAATGATTTTACTGTATAGGGCGAGCTCTTAGACTTATCAACTTGATTCATATCTTTAAGCTATAATTGACGGAGTTTTAAACATAAATAATGGAAAACTTGAACACTAAAAGGCGTTTAGCGAAACTGAAATATGTTTTAACCACTTGTAGAAATCAGATACGCAGAATGTTGAGTACTAGTATTCACTAAGTAGATACATGCTACCACCTGGGCAAGTTTGGGTGAAATGTGTTGGTTTGGCAATTTACCTGTTTATTACATTACCCTGTGGCGTAGACATTTAATATAGCTGCTACCTTGTCGGTCTGTCCGTCTGTCCGTCTGTCCGTCTGTCCGTCTGTCTCATTAATTCCGTTGGCTTTTATGTGGCTATGTGTATTTTTCTGTAACTATCGTTACGTATGAAAGCGACATGAATACCATCCGCGCGTCCGTCCGTGCGTCAGTGCATTATTATCATATTATGCGTCCCCATGCATTTTTCTGATCAGAATTAAATGAAATGGAATATGTATCCCAATGCAATGGGATGCAAATAATGTCTGCATGTTTCCGATAGATAAAATAAATGAATTATATACATGTATACCGATGCATTATGATTTGTATTATGATTTGTATGGCTGTGCAGCTTCATTCGTCAATGATGGACCTTCATGTATTGCTTGGTCTTGTTTTGTGAACGTAGAATTCTATCAGTAAAGTATGTACGCTCACCAAAGCACTTTGATATACTGAGGGAAGAATAGATCGACAAAGTGTATTACTCATATCATGTACGATCTCATACAAATAAGCCAATCATCGATATATTTCTGGCCAAAGTTGAAGTTAAAACACGGAACATAATTACTGCCACACATCCCTTGTAATCATCTGTTCATAATAAATTGTTCATAATTTCTACTTGTAAATTAGCTATTATACAGACTGATATTGCACGGTGTTAGCAAACATAGGTGAGTAAGGTGTGTCGATATTAGCTTTAATTTAGGAAATGAGTGATTCTTAAAGATAGCGTGTGAGGTGGTTACTGGTTAAACGCTTAAAACTAGTACTGTTCACTAACATTGGTACGAACTAAGGTACACTGTGCCATGACATTTACAATGTGTTGTATGTCTCGTGCAGTTATGTTGGTTGCTTGTTTCCCTTTTCTCGGTACGGGTTGGTACCGGAATACGAGTTTTATCAACGCTTGAGTGTTGCAACAGTTGTCATCTCGATTCACTATTTCCTTTTCACTTTTCTATGACTAATTCCTTATATCATTTTATTGTAAGCTAGTTAACCGTTTATATGCTACTATTGTGCATGGTTCTTTGTGACAATCGGACTTACCCCTTTATTATGCGCCCACAAACGGGTACTAAGGTGGCTAGTTTTTATGGACAAACCAGTTGAATATAGTTAAAACGAAAGTAGAATTTTTTTCTACGTGGCTAATCTTTTTTATGTGGCTAAAATTAGACAAATAAAATTAGCCACATAACTATTTTTTATGTGGCTAAAATAAGACACATAACTACTCTTCACAACGTATTGTAAATACCGTTTCGTTAGAACGTTCGTCCCTCCGTCCACTGCTGGGTACTTGCATGCTATGTTTCTCCATAAAGCATTGTAAGATTATTTTTGTGTTAGACTGAGATCTACACAAAGTGCGTGGCCATTCGGTTTTATCCCTGTCTTATTGGCCAATGAACTCCGGCTTCGAGGGAAAAGACAGACAGTTTGTGTTACAAGTAATCTGGGTGCGCTACCTGCGTCTTTCCGAATATACTATGTTGGTTCTTTAACATCGTGTCCGTTATACTCATATAGCACCGATATCCGCGATGCAAACTCTAGGTTACCAACCAGTTCATCTCTAATTGGGTGTGAATTGCTGAAAAGCGTTTCTAAATTCCCAGTGCCTGGCTGAGATTCGAACCAGGGACCTCCGGATTGATAGTCCAGAGGCCTAACCTCTCAGCCTCCGTGACACCCGTACATGTCTAATGACTTCAGTGGTATTTGCACACAATGTCTCTCCATAATCCAGAGCCAGATTTCAATGGAACTTTTACATATGCATTTACCACATAAATTTCATCTGAATAACACAGTGCTATACAAGGGATTTTTAAAACATGACGTAGATATTTGCTGTACAACGATTCATGTTGTAGATAGATTGCATAATTATGAACATACTATTCAAATTCTAATTCATGATAGGCTTGTTACATGCATACGTAATTTGGTGTACCGTTCGAAGAAAGATTCTGAATTCAATGATGATGGTGTATTTATTATTTTCGTACTTAAACAAATGCGAACTACAGGGCAAAAGTTATTTTTGAACATCCCTCGTATGCGTTGAGACCTTTTCACAGGGCAATGGCCCATTTATAAACATACATGTACTAGTATGTTAATATGTGATGTAACACACCTTGCCTATTCACATGAACGAATACACGCGTGTCATGATCAGCGAATTCCATCAATAAGTGCATTATATATAAAACACTGCATAAATAAATTGAAAGCCCCGCCCTTAATTTTGACACGTGTATTTTAAGAATACTTGCATTTTATAATACCCTGTGTTTAATTGAAATGCTAATTATTTACAGAAACTGGAATACTTCATTATAATCAATGTTGTCTCTGAACACATGTCTTTGATTGGTTGAAACTGCAAACCTAAGCAGTTCTAGCTAAAACACATGTATGGAACGCCTCAGCTGCCTCTTTATTCGTATTCTGATGTAAATATGTTCAGGTCTGTTACTGTATAGTCACCAGTGTATTAATGTGGTTACTATACATAGTAACACGTGTATTTAATAGAATGAATACACTCCATCGGGCGAGGCTAGTTACCACCATAGTCCGCCATAGACCGCGACAGATGGGGCTGCCAACATAGTCCAACATCTCGCGGGCAGGGGCCGCCACAATAGTACACCAAAGGAATAGGAGAAGCTAGTCTAGTGCATATTCACTCCTTATTGTCTGGGCAGACAATTCACCGATATATTCAATGGAATTAACACGAAGAATATCAATTTAGTATTAATGGCAGACCGTTAAACAATGAGCTGTTATAATTATACTTGGATAACAAGAATTTGATTGTGAAAATATTGCCTACTCTGGCAGTCAGTCTCGCTGCCAAGAAGCTCCGCCAAAGTATTAACATTCAAGTATAAGCAGCTGTGTGGTATTTACACTTTAAATATACGTTTTTCTTCCCTTATTCTTTAGACAATCGTACGGTGTACCGCAAGTGACGTACACACTATATTTACAATGTTAATTTGTTTCACATTTAAAAAAGAAATATTCGAAAAAATCGAAAAAGCTGTAACTTATGGTTAACGGATTTAAAAACGCGACACTTGGGTATGTTGGTATATTTTAAAAAAAAATCCCATATAACATGTATTTGTATATTCGTAACGGCTATTTCAATGTCGTCATTTTGATACAAAACTTAATAAAATCCAACGAGTATTAACTCAATTATCGCACGAATAAGACATTGGTCAAGAAAACAAAAGTAACATGTTTATCGGCGCATTGGTTTATCGTTAACGATGACCAGCCTGTATAACAGATCGAATGTTTACGTAAGGCTAGTCTTATTTCTATATACAAATTCTAAATTAAATTGAATATAATAAAAGACATATCCAACTTATATTTGAAATGTGTGTATATGGCACGAAAACATTGTTGCAGGAAGGAAACATACACCGCTGTCTCATAGACCTGCACAATGTTTTATGGTCAAGGGGTGGTAACCATGAATGAAATTTTGGTCATAATGTGACTTTTGTTTTCTGGATCGACGCATTGATTGTATTATATATTTGTTAATACTCATCTCATTTGTATCATCTTAGTACCAAAATGACGCCAATACATTGACCTTTAATCTGCATTATTCCAATATCGGAATAAACTTGAATTGTCTGCTATAAAACAACATACCTCGGTGTCGCGTTTTTAAATCCGTTAAGTATATTATTTATGTAAAATTCATGGTCTTTTACCATGTGGTCTATCTGTTCTGCCTATATTATATTTTTGTTTCGTTTCAAGGATTGAAATACGCGTCGAATGACAACTTACGTTGCATTCTGGTTTTTGTTTAAACGCAAATGTCACAATTCAACATAGGTTTATAATGGATACTTAGTAAACATAAAACAGTATTTTCTCATTACACTTTTAGAAATTGAAAACACGCGTAGGTGCTTGTTCGTTTTTGCATACAGCATGTTCAATATTGTGTTGTTCATGTGTGTTTGCTTTAATTACACTATTTCCGGTGAAGACAGAGAAGCTTGTTAATTAATCCACGTGTTTCAGGGCGACGATTATTGTCAAACCTATGTTATTGGTCGTCTCCTAAATTAAACAACCATCTGTCTTAAGCATGTAATAATATAATATACAATCATGTACATTGTTCCAAGGCAGTCCAATCTGTGTTAACTATTGGTCACCCGAATTAAGCATTCGTTTGTTGGTAAGAAATCGTGTTTCAGAAACTATGTCAATGGCAATGCTTGTATAAAGAGGGACTACACGTATGTATAAGGGGTTGTGTCTGGGGGGGGGGGGGGGGGGGGGGGGGGTCGTGTTTAAAGGATTGTGTTTGAGTGGTCGTATTTAAAAATGTTTAGAACGGGATCCTGTTTGAAGAACTGTGAGTGTGTTCTGTTCGATAGAGCGTGTTATGTTAATGTTGCTATTATTACATGTGATATTTCCCGTGCCATGAAGCCGTCATCTCTCGCCACCAAGTAGCAGTATGGGTTTGAAATCTACTTTGAATAGACACATGGAAAATTCCTCTACCGATATTTTCCGTGCAATAAGTTAGGTAGGTATTCGCCCGACTGACAGATACCTCCACGCTACATTTACCCTGTTCGCACCGGGCCAATTCCACGCAACATGTATTTAGGTAGTAATTATTCATCAGAGGGCGTGTTCGGAAGTTAGAGGTAAACGATAAAATTAAACAATGAACGTACTAGTACGATCATTTCATGTTCTTGCGTTGAAATGTGGTACATGCATATATCATCTTAACCATGGATTTCAACATTCCTGAGTTGGTTCAAATAAAAGTTGTAAATGCGTGGACGTGGCCATCTGTTATTTAGAATTTATCACATCACTACAATTATAATCCTGTGATGTAGATTGCTACCAGAAACTGTGTATTTATTGCTAAATAATGATATAGTAGGTGATTTTTTGTATGAAATGCTAATGGAAATCCAACAGTAGTGGACAATAATGAACTTCGTACTTGAGCTTGTTATAACAGATTTAAGTTTTTACTTTAGATGTTTATAACATTTAAGCACTATTCCTGTTAAAATTGGACTTATCATGTATTGTTCTTTTAAATTGGCATCTCACTGTGATGAAACAATATATACATGTACTAGTATCGATGAAAGTAATTTAAGCAACAAAATATTTTTTTAAAATAGCAGTTTCAGCTGAGCAAAAACTATTTGGGGCCAGGCCGAGATTCGAACCATGACTTCTCGATCCGTAGTCAAGAGCGTTACCCTCCGGACCATAGCCCCTGTCACCCATTTCAAGATTCTAAATATTGTAGAACTCACTTATTGAAAATTGTACGGATAACATGATATTTATAAAAAAGTGACATAATTACCGGTATGATGGCGACATGCGTTTGTCAATATATGGTTTAATACCAGCATGTGAAAGCAGTACCTACCTAATACGCATGCGATGAAATATATCATTCGGTTCGTAATCTGTTCAAAATGTGTACTACGCGAATAAAGTTTGAAACACCTCATGTAAATGATGTGTTTAGTTTTAAATTTATATTTATCATTTACATTTCACATTTACATTTAAATTTCGTGTTAAAATAAAAGTTTAAATGGATGATAATTGTGGGTTTGGGGCGCCCTTGACAAAACACGGATTTTCGCGGAACTCACAGAACTAATTGATTTGGGTGGATGTTGGTTGTAGGGACGAACAACGGACGCACTAACTCTAGGCATGCCAAACATAATCGTACGGAGAATTTATAATGAGGCATGCAAGAAAATTGAAATATGAAAGTAATAGAATGATAAATGGTGCACTTGGCTGTATGCATGAAGTTATTTTGACAGATAGATATGTGAAGGGTGTATTGGTGCTCGTTCAACTATTTCCTAACAAAACCATTTATTTCTGACATTGCCTATCGTTTGTTTATTGTCAGTGTGGAGTTAAATGCTATGATTATCTTCTGAGTGCCAATGTTCACTTAAATACATCATCTGCAATATTGTAAACTAATATATTACTTCAAAGTTTGATGACGAAGTGCTATATTATAACCGAATGCTGTCCGTGTTGTTTGGCATTACTTGGTATTACCCGCTTTGATAATAAAAATAGGATAAATATTTCCATGTTATTCTTGTCACTTTAGTCCCTGCCAATCGGGCTTATCAGTTTCCTGCAAAACGACGCTATTTCTACAATGCATGTCGAATGCAACACATGCAATTTTCAGCAGCAGATTAGTTGATATTTGATATTTGCACAACATTTTCAGTTAACGTAAGACGAACATGAACATTTATTTCTTGACCTCCATCAAATATTAGTAGTATATTCATGTACACTGGGTGTCACTGAGAAGTTACCACCTTATATACCTCTACTTATCATCAACAAAAAGTTACACCCTATTGGCTCTTATAATTTAAAATTCACCTTACACTGTGTTAAAGGTGCTGCCTCACAGATCAGGCTAAAATTTTTGTATGACGTAATTTTCCTACCTAACCAAGTATTCGTATAATATAAAGTCACTGATGGTTGCTTTATGAATGATTTATGGCATATAAGCAATTTAAATCACTCTTGATATGTGGCACTCAGTATTTTTCTGTTTGAAAATATCGCAGAGTTTCCTTCCAAAATGTTTTGTGAAATATGTAATTCACACATGATCAAACTGTAACTTCAACAAACGATAGCCGAACCATCTGTGAGGTATTTGGTTTGTTTCGCAATTCGTTTTCATCAAATGGAAACAAAATTTCAGGCAATTTAAGTGATAGTAGTCCTAATTCTATACGGTATTAATACCCTATAGAATTTTGGGTGTAAAAATGCTAAATTACTACAAAATGCCAATGTTTCCCAAGCTATTTTATGTCAATATGGTTGTTTATGGCATATACAGGAAACTATACCAAAATTACATGAATATTTGACAATTTGATTTTATTTTTGCAATACACCAATACATGAGGCAGTCCCTTTAAAAGCCGAACAGGACAATGTTTCGACCTTACTGTGTAGTCACAGCTATCCTATTTAACAATATTTAAATGCACACACTATAAAACGTTTGTACCGACAGGTCATATCGTATACAAATAACAGAGGTATACACATTTTGTATAAGTGGCAAGTTTTCAGAGACGCCCAGTATATAATACTAGTGTCAATCAGGTTACCTGAGCTCATTCATGCTTTTAAAAATACAGTTTCATTTTTTATAATCCGCTTTTGATCTCCCTCTGTCACCTTAAAGTCAAATCAATGAGCCATATATACACACGTAAATTTCAACACTTTCGTGACATAACCATTTATAGTTTACCCTACTTCTTTGTCCAATCAAAAGCCAGGGATTTTCAAATTTTTGGACCACTTATTCATTTATTAGTGCAATGGGCACAATATCTAGTAAGTGGTTCATGAAGTAAATGCATTTATTAGGACAATTTGGCTGTTTCCATATATGGAAAACTAGACCCGCCTTCTCTCTAAATTGTACTGTTATACCTATATCAGCAATTACCAGCTTATATATGAGGGGTGATCAACAAATACAAGGAAAAAAGCCCTAATTTCGTTATTTGTCATTGTAACTGGATGAATTTTTCAATACATGAAGATAAATGTATTTCAAGTTGATTCACCGCTGATCATCAATATTAACCAAAGTCAGAACGGATGCGATTTCCTATGGCAACAGCATTCGACGTTATGCAGTCCAAATGTTGATATTTTGCAACGTTGAACGTAGCGAACGATGACGTATCATTGGTGCATTCATTTTTTTTGTAATTTTCTAAAGGATGGGTTATGAATATGTATTATGTAATGATATAATATTACATTCATGATTTCAAAAACAAGTTTTAATGTCAAATTCCGTTTAAGAACTATTTGCATCAATGTCGTTGTCAGAAAATGAGTGCGATACAGAAATTTTCGGTTTACATGTCTATGAAGAGTATCTAGTTGTACAGCTATTTTTGAGAATGTTTTACTGCATTATACATTATGAATTGTGCCACAAATGAGTATGTATACTGTTATATGTACCAACTCCGTGATGACGTTAGGCTAGTGTAACCATAGTTACGTTAAAGTTTCAATGTTTTTTATGCCCCCGTATCGATAGATCGGGCGGCGTATAGTGATTCACCTGTCCGTCCGTTCGTCTGTTCGTCCGTCCGTCCTGAATAACCCAAATTGACCGTTTCTTCTAGCATCATTATGGCTTGCTACAAAGCTTCCAAACTTGCATGGATGTTGTATATGAACACTCTCCACACACCTGTATCACCTGACCCCATTTTGACCTTCACCTTGACCTAATTTTGGACTAAGACTTATTTATGGACAAGGCTTCCACAGGGGGCATAAGGGTTTATTGAACGCAGTCTTGTTTTTTAAATATTACATTGAGTTTAATGTTTTATAGTTATGTACATTGTGTACTCGTAATAAGTCAATCTTTTAATATGACCAATTATTTTAAGTATTGGTCAATGTTATAAAGATTTCAAAGTATTTCCCGCGTATTTGTTGATCATCCCTTGTACATACAATCTTGCCTTATTTTACCCTCATTACTCCATCAATGGGCATGCTATTGTTTGCAAACAAAAGCATTGGAAATGACACCAAAAAGTGGGCGGGTAAACTATAAGCCGGTTATAGATCACATATTAGAATAATAAACGAATTAAGTACGGCGTTCGCTTCGCTCACTTGTACTTAATTCGTTTATTATTCTAATATATGATCGATAACCTATACTTAGTGCCTTTTCTCATCTGTTTGTAGTTATTGTTATGTTGATTGTTGTAAGGCGTGCCAATGTACATTTAAATAAAGTGTTATGAATAGCACTAAGACCATAATCATACATCATTAGTATGGTTTTTGGCATTACACCTATATATCGCTGGATTAGAATTAAAAGGGCGTAAGTAAAAATGTTAAATCAATATTTTGAGAAAAAAAAGAAAAAAAGGCTAAAAACTACTATTTACTCATGGAAAAAAGTTTTTTACAATATGACCATTTCCGATCTTCGTGATATAGGCTCACAAGAAGCGCCTTGAGATGCAGATTTTATATATGCACGAGTCTTATGAGTACTTACGACCTGCTAATTCTAAGCCAGTGATATAAACAGTATGTGGATGTGAGATTTTCCACAATTTCACAAAAAATCGTATTTTCAGCTAATTAATGGAAAGTTTCAAACATACATGTGTTAGTTTGGTCCTTTGTGTACACATGCTGTTCATGACAGGAAGCTGTCTGTTATATGTTTATGTGTCACAGTTTATGATTCTTGCGCCCAATCATCCCCTATTCGTTTACTTATTTTCTTTTTGTTGACAACATTAAAAATTATTTTAATATGCATCTGTAGGATTATATCATTTACAGCGATTCTCGATGTTGTTCGTACTCATCTGACACCTGATTTCAGGACTAGCAGCGGTGTAGTTTCATATTCTAGTACAATTTTGTGTTGGACATTGTGGCGTACACTTGTGGTCAGTGTTGTTCTCTTGTTGGTGTATTCTGTTTGTACCTGTCGGGGTTGGTTGTTTCGGTTGAGTGCTGTCCGGTTTTTCTGATCGAATAACCGCAAAACTGACATGCTGCTGTTTTGTGCTTAAAAACTAATTTTCAACAGTATTGGAACTATTGAACTAAAGTATTAAACAATTACTCTATGAAATACTAGATAACCGACATAGTATGCCCATATCAATCAGTTTAGAGTTATGAGGTCAGTGAGGGGTATATCACTTTATCTATAGTTGTTCCAGAAGAAAAGTCCGTGCCATATATTACAACGTTGTCCTTCTTTTAGGACAAACAACAAATATCAGCAACACTGAACGAGGTAGTGTCCTTGATAGCGATTAAAGCAAAAATTAACATAAATTCTTGTAATGCAACAGAGATTCTGACATGAAATTCCCTGTTACACAGACAACATGCAGACAGATTTCGAGATCAGCCATTAGGAAATAACTACGTGGTTTTTATTTTGCAGCGTAAACATGTCATTAGGTTTTTACGTTGTTAGACTTCATATTTACATTCGAGTTTGTTCCGGGAATTGTCGTGATCCGGTATATGATTCTTGTAATTATAAGAGGTGTTCCAAATGACCCTAGACCTGATTTTTTGGAATAATTATAAATGTACCGAGCAGAATTGTTGCAAACAACATTGTATTTACACTATTATAGGGGATTTCCCCTGACCCGAAGGGATGGAAAATCCCCAGTAACGATTACATGCGAAAATATTACGAAGACAATCGAGCAGGAGTAACGTTAGTTAAAATGTGTGAGATGTCATCCAACCATACACCACCAAGGGTTAGGGGGTTATGGTTCTAAGGGTTAACGAGTGGGCGGCGTCTTTGTTTCTTATTACTTTAAGTGTGCGACAGCCCTGAAGCAATCTGAGGATCTCATGGAAGATTGTCATTTAATTTAATTGTCAAATGAGTTTCCTCGTCAAATAAAGTATTTATTATTATTATTATGTTATGCGTTTGCTATTATCGATTGTGAAATAACCAGTCTCTAAGGCAGCCATTTTTATGCGGAATGACTAAAGTATTTATTGGAACCGTGCGTCCAAACGCATCCGGACCGAAAATTCGCTCAGAGTTCAATATGGAATAAAATTGTACAACTCCTTGATAGCTGATGCAATGACTAAGATGGGTTTATTAAAGAAGAACTTTAAAGAATGTATGATAAATGGCAAAGTGAAACTAAAGGTGACAGCTGTCTGAAAAAACGGGGCTCTTGTTAACATTCGTGAGATGTCGGACTGTTCTTACCTCCAATGTGATGTTTACAGGGAGCAAACAAAGTGCTTGGTCATTCAGGTTTTGCCTGGCAGATTATCCAAAACCGCAAGGGAAATCCCCGCTATACGCAGCGCATTGATTCATTGTCCCCGTTGTTGTACAATGATTGTTGCTCTTGTTACAGACATTATATATATATTTAGCATCTTCTCAAAGTATATAAAATATAACTGTCGGATTAAAACATGATGCACATGCTTGTTCTGTCAAAATCCTGATTCTTTAGATTAATGGAGAGTTGATAAATATTTAGATAAAACGAAAAATGTCTGGAGAGAAATTTACCAGTCTCATTATTATATCCTTGCTGTCTGCATGAGTATGTTTTTGTAGCATTATCAGGGGTGTAACTTGTTTGAAGTTTAGAGCAATAAAATGAAAGATGTGTGTTTAACAGCTGTGACATGTCATTGACTGTGCATTTTGGTTATTTATCGTTTATTCTATCTTAATAATTTACGCTGTATTTGATTACATGTAATTTAATTTGAACATTCACAGGTCATGTACAGGTTGTTGGGATAAGTACATTTATATCAAGAATGGCCTCTGTTTTTATAAAGTTTCGTGTTCTGTCAATGTCCCGTGTGGAGTTATCTTCCTCCTTATTTAGTATCAGTATCATTATCACACATATCGAGACAAACATTAGGGTGCCCATCAAAAAACGAAATGTGTTTTTGAAAAATGTTAAATATTTTAAAACCACTGCAACCGGCTTGAAAATTGCTCAAATAATCAATGTTGATTGAATCTCATTGCCCTCACAAATATAAGTGAAAAATTGAAAATACAATGTATGGTACTAATAGCGAATAAATTTCGCAATAAGTCAATGTGTCACGTGGTTTGGTCAGAGTTTGAATTCACTAATGGATCTGAAAATTTGTGTTACAGTCTCGGATTCACAGAATGATACTGAAAAATGGCCGCCAATAGAATAACAAAAGTTACCTAAATGCGTTATTCTGTAGCTCAAAAATTTTCTTTTATAATTAAATGATGTTTAAAAATATTCCAAAAACTCTAGTAGGCCTATCTAGAACACGTTATAAATAAGGGAGATAAATACTGTGTTGCTTCGTATAGCACTTTGATCGACCGCCATCTTGGAACGCTGGGAAAACAAAGACGAAACACATAACGTGACAGCCTGCATATAATCAGTTATTGATCAACTGATTACGCCATGAAAGTACTTGTTTTAAACAAGGAAAGTCGTATTATTATACAAATAATCAGCGTAGTTATACAGTTAACTTCAAAACGAAAACAGGTTCGTATCGACTTCGTCCTTCGTTACTTCGTACCCAAAAATGTCACAAATTTTCTAATGACTGTACATTTGAGCTATTCTTTAAATTTAAGATATTATACGCTAAAATAGGCTATGCCTTAGTTCATATTATGTTTCTAGAAACACCTGGTAAAAGCTTTTTCAGAGGTTTCGGGAACTTTCCAGCATAATTATGCAACCTCTACTGTAAACTGAATATACCTACAATGCATTCACATTGTACGGACACAATGTAACATTTACAGACGTTTAAGAAATAATTTTGAAAAATATACATTATTTCATCATATGCAGCTCAACACCTGTAAGGAGGATCGCGCTACCTAGTGCGCATGCGCATACATAATGATGGTGCACAATGTTATTTTTTAACGTTTTATATTTTTGCATGCATAAAACAGTGGTGGGGAACAGTAAAGTACAATTTGAAAGAAAACAGGTTTACAATAAGTCATTACCATTATACAAGCGTATGATTATGCTTAAGCCTTGGTCCCACTGACGAATTCCTTATCGGCAATATTCTCCCAATATCTTCCGATCACGATTCCTTCGTATATTACAAATTGGCTCATGTGCCTTCCCCGAACCTGTTCCCGATGTCTTGATAGCTCATTAATTTTAATCGGGAGTACATCGAAAAGGCAAAAAATGCTCAATGGAACCTAAGCTTTATATAAAATATGTAGTGCAAGTAGAATAAATTATTTTTTGCTTTTAGTTCAGATATTTCCTATACCCAGACTTATTTAGCGGTATCATATTAGTAAATTGCTTAGTGCTATACATTGCTTGTAGTTTACAAAATGCTAATACGAAGCTTAGTTGGCGCTTAGGAACTTAAGCCGTATCATTACAAAATAATGAAGAAAAAAAACTTCGCTTATTTATCTAATAATTCCAAAAACCTAAGGAAATATTTCAAAATCTGCAATTATATTTCCCCTAGCTCAGCTTCCTACATGGTATGTGATATATTATGGTATACTTAATAATGATTACCATTCCAGATCTACCTCAACATATCCCTTGTAAACATGTATAATTCAAAGATATCACGAAGCACGTGATAACGTTGATTCTTTGATCGGGAGAAGAATTTCACGTTCTCCACGTGCGAATCGATTCCATACCGTATAAAAGCCGTGACAACAGTCTGAAACCCGTACTGATACGAAACATATGATTTATAAATTAATTTACCTTTCGTTAAATGTCAGAAAATGTTAGTGCTGTTCACCATTTCAGTAAGAATAGATATCAGAGTTTACTCGTATTCTCTGCAAAGAACATCTGAACTGATAATGAAATAAACTACGTTAGTGTTTACAATAATGTAGCATAAAGGCGTTTGTTAAATAGGCTTAGCTTTCTTTCCCGACATTGAAACATAAAACTTGTTCATCTAGAAATAGGGAACTACTGGGAATAAGCCATTCGTTTAAGCCTAGGTCCCACTGAGCATTTTTTGCCTCGGCGATGTACTCCCGATTTCAACTAATGAGCTATCACGACACCGGAAACAGGTTCCTCGTGGTCTAGGGGTTTTCTCGGGGGAAGTCATGAGACAGTTTGTGATATCGGAAGGAATTGTGATGAATCGGGTGGTATCGGAAAAACTCGGGAGAACATCGCCGATGTGGAATTCCTCAGTGTTACATAGACTTTACTGAGATGCGCTGAATGTGTCAATGTGCGGTGGTTATGAACATGTATGTAGCATGGTAAAATCCTGTTGTTTGGTAGGCCTATATATGTATATATGTAATGGTACATTCTCTATAGAGCGACCTTGCCTCTACCTCAACACCCCCCAGACGGACTCGATCTCTATCGAGGAACAACCTATCCAGAGTGGCTCTCTTTTGAGCAACAACCTCTCGTTAACGTTATTAACAAATAGTAGCAAATTATTCCTGCCTCTTTAAAGTATCAACCTCTCCAAGACAACCACACTATGTTTCTTCTATACGTAGTTACCTGGGGGCCAGAGCTGCTATTCACAAAACATCTTAAGGGAAAACTGAAATATTTTGACTTAAGTTATGCACATATTTTCCAAGAAACAAAGAATAATCCATGTTTTCTTTGTGACTATTGTAGCTCTTTACATAATGCTTCTTAACTATGTAAAATAATGTTAATCTTGATTTTCCTGTATAGTATAGCTGATACACTTGAGGAAATCAGATTTTAAGAACATTATAAGTTTTCATTAAAATGCTCCAGGTGGTAAAACGATGTATTTACAGGCGTGTTTCAAAAGTACGCCTCTTTAAAACCACAAACATAGAAATATTAGCTTTCGACTTTAGTCTTCAACAGATTATATTATACGATAAATAACTGAAGTACATTATGACTTAAGCATGTTACACACAGTCACAACTATAACATCATCAGCTAGTTTTAGTATACTAGTACACCCCACATAATGTTAGCTGAATGAATGTCCCATATAATTAGTTTCAAATCAAACATGTACATTGTGTTCAAGTATTTACTGCCACTGTGTACATACGTTTCTCATTATATATTACAGTGTTCCTGGTTTTCCTAATTGTATAATATAGTATTGTCTGAAATCCACATGAGTTCGCTAATTATAGAGATTTTATAGAGCAGGGGAGACTGGTGCGTTTGTTGCTCGATAGAGATCGAATCTCCCGGGAGAGGTTGTTGCTCGATAGAGATCGAATCCCTCTGGGGAGAGGTTGTTGCTCGATAGGAATCGAATCCCTCAGGAGAGGTTGTTGCTCGATAGAGATCGAATCCCCCAGGAGAGGTTGTATCTCGATAGGAATCGAATCCCTCTGGAGAGGTTGTTGCTCGTGAAGAGGTTGTGTCTCGATAGAGTTTTCCTGGTTGTATACTATTGTCTTGTCTGAAATCACATGTCTTTGTATTTTGTCTTGTATGTACGCGGGTTGTAATTATTTAGGGCTTTCGGTCAAGCGGATAACCCATGAAAGTGCAAGCACTTATTTCCAATGGGGTCCTGTTTTTTTTGCTGAAGGGACAGCGAGTAGAGGAAAGAGTTGTGATACAAGAAATCCGGGTGCGTTACCCTAGCTCGTTCTTTAACGTGTCCGGTGTATAGCACCGATACATGCGAGACTACCAACCAGTTCATCTCTAGTTGGGTGGGAAACACTGAAAAGCGTTTCAGAAATGACCAAGTGTCCCGGCCGAGATTCGAACCAGGGACCTCTCGAACAGTAGTCAAGTGCGTTATCCACTCGACCACCATGCCACCCAGGATATCGTATAATCTAGTTTCTATGCAAAAACTCATAACGTCCAAAGTTTTACCACAATTCAATACATCATTCCTTTGTATAGTGATATTTGAGAATATTTCGCTTGAAATAAAAAAGTAAATGCTCAATACTATAAACCACTACGACGCACATACGTGTATGTACAACAAATGTACAAAATGATTGTATAAAAAGCAGTACATGTATAGGTTAATTGTCTTGTAATTACTTGGACTCGACATAACTACTACATAGGAACTCTTTATCATAATGATGTCATTCTGATAGATTCTGATGGACAAACTGCGCCTCAAAATGGTTGTTTTATTTTAACAACTTGACACTAGACTCAATTCATGCAATTCGCTTTTTACAAACTTGACACTAGATTCAAACTCATGCTATTCGCCTTTTACAGTATAGTCTGAGAAAAAGGGGCTCTTGAGAAAACAGGGGAAAAGTCAAAACAAATGTTTTGGTACCAAAATCAAAACTCTGGATAAGACCTTATGTTTCTAATCTTGAAATAAGGTATTTACTTTCTTTTTTTATTAGTACCGATTCCTTGGCCAATTAGGCAGGCGTTAAACCGAATGTCTCTGTCAAACACAAAAATGGTAGCTGTGTGAAGTTGGCACACCATACGGCATTGAACATTCAAATTGTTGAATGTAGTTATAGAAAACAACATTGGACATTGAACATCCAAATTGTGAACGTTGTTATGGATATCCATAACAACATTCAAAAATTTGAATGTTCAATGTCCAATACTTTGCCAACTTCAGGCAACAACAATAATGGTACCGTTCAAACCACACACTTGTTTTATTGGACTGCATAATCATGTGCATTTTGGTATCTTGTAGATTCCCCCTTAAATATTAAGCAAGGGAACTCATATACAGGCAACATGTTTCAAATGTTTTTTTTTTAAAAACCATAAATATTTCCACGGAGCTATCCGTCAGTGATCTAGAATTCATCAATAGATATGCGTGAATGGTTGTTTAGGGGTAACTTATGTTGATACCAGGGTATGATAGACCATCTATTATGACCTATAAGCTCGTATATATAAATGCCATGATACAAAACGTCTAACAGAATCATAATGTTTACATTCATTAGATTTATGTGGCACGAAATACATAAATATCGGCTCATATTAGCAAAACTAAGTCTCTCTCCTATAAAACAGTCATTCTTACGTATTTACAGCGATAAACATAACTGATGAGTTTATATACATTATACAAATATTTTTTAGTAAAATATCTAAAATAACCAGACCTTAGCATCTTGGCACGTAATACTGACCTACTTAAGAAAGTCATTTCACAGGCGATTAAATTAACCGTTTAATACCCGAGATATAATGGTTGCTTGGGTAAGGAGGAGGGGGGGCGTACTTCTCCCAATATCGCTACTAACTGTCTGACAGGAACAATGATTGATTAATGGTGGCAGCGCTGTCTTGTATCCTCAAAATCTGTGAGAATAAATACCTTGATAATAGTCATAAGTACAACATAACAGTATGAATGTATTCATAACGAAACGTTTTATAGCTCAAGCGCGATAAATTGCAATAGTACATATACATGTATACTCTGAGCGGCTTCGAAAATGCAACGTGTAAACAGTGTGAATTAAAACGTTGTATTTTTGTTATGTTTATAATATCAAATCGGTACCATGATAATTAAATGCTTGTGTCGCATGAATTACAAGATCGATGTCGAAAGAGGAATAGGAAAGGGGATATGGTTTTAAGAACCATTGTCAGTGTAATAAAGAAATTCGCAAGTTTATTGCCCACCAGAAGGCTAATCCCACGGATTACCTCCCCTTCATTATAAAATAGTAAAACTTGATTTGTAATCGTCAAAAATTGCTACCAGCCAGTACTGTTGACGACCACCATGTTACTGAGTGGAAAACCGCATTACTTTATATTTGTTTTTATTTGTCTATCGATCGAAAATCCAATTGGTCGAACTTTAAAATAATTTGCATCAACCCGTCAATTCCGGGTACATTTTCGGTGTGTTTTTAGGCCACACCTTCGACACCTAAGGTAGCTTTCGCGTGTGCGGACGGATTGACGGACGGACGAGAGAGTACGTATGTGTATTTGATTTTGTTTTTCCATAACTAAGAGAAAGAAATATAGACACATAAAAGCCATACGGAAGGCAGGAATTGAGTTTTCTATCCTTGAGCCAACTAAGTGTAGTCCAGACAGACAGGCAAAACAAAACTGTACTCTGGATGATAGGCATAATTGAACTTGAATGAAGAATGAGAGATACACAAACAAAAGGAAAGTAGGAATAATAGTGAATTGAACAAGTTGGCAGCGAATCGGTAACAAAAACTATATCAACTACTCTATGTGTAGTTTTATTGTCGATGTACTTACTACATCACATTTAGCGATTCTACGAGTATGCAGGCCTACACGTTATGACTGTGGATGCTTGTGATTTGCCTACTGTTGTCACGGTTGTTGTTAAAGAAAAAAAACAAGCGATTTGTGTTTCTCGTATTTTTTTACTAAAGTGATTTTACTATACACCAGTTTACATTATGTTCAAAGCCCCCCCCCCCCCCCCCCCCCTAACAATAGACATCAGTCATAATTATGGACGATGAAAATGAATATCTGTACCTATAAAATATGCATATTACAAAAATAAATTAGGAATTTAGATAAGTAGTTCTACAGGGATCAGAGAAAACATTTCATGCGGATGCACAACAGTAGTGCTAGTGTTATTAATGTACAAAATGTATTACATACAAACTGTATAAGCATACGCGCTTATTCACGCAACTATATCAGTCATTTCAAAAATCAACAATGACAATGAGAGGTACGGGGCATTAAACTAGTACAACTTTACAAGTTTATTCAGAATTAAGTACCATATAATTATATCACTAAATATTATTGTTTAGATAAAACATGGCTCATAAATAAACAGCATTATAAATAACATTGGTTCAAAGCGAATAAACTAGTACATGTTATAATAAATATACATGTACTATTGTTAACACTCGACTTATTACATACAACAATTCTGGAAGGAAAATTAAAAAAAACAAAGAAAAAATTTCAGACATAATGCGTGCTAAATATTAAAATCTTAGTGAAGTTTGGAATCATTATCGCTGTAATTGCCGGACATAACGGACCGTACGACACATTTCTATATTATTTTGTATTGTTCTACTGATATACAATATAATTATATGTATAAACATAAATGTTTCAATTTATTGAAAATAAGTAAACTTATTTGCTATCTTAACGCTGATTATCTTCTTGTTTCTTTTTACTCGTTGTTACCGTTGTTTCGAGTATTACCCTAATGTATACAGTGGGGAGGGGGTATATATTGCAGTCTGGTGCATGTCTGTTGAGTTATTGAAGTCTGCTTAATTTAACTTGAGGTATTTAATATCTCGTTGTTGGAGAGGTAATGTGTTTTCCATCTGTAAGGGTTATGAAATACTCACTAATGTAAAGCGAAAACACAACTGTTCAGCGAAAACACGGATAAGTTATACTTTGATCGTTTAAAAATGCACAAAGGGCGTGGCTTTTTCAGTTTTCATGGCGTGAAAGAAAGTGCTGTGGTAAATAAACAGGTTAGGGTTGCTTTTTTGTTGGTTTATGATTTTCTTATCTAATCATGATCCCGGCTTTAAACGAGTCAATCAGTATAGGATCTTAGAACTGTAAACTATCCTCAGAGCTCTGATAAAATGCTCTGTATGTTCTTTGTATTGCGCTTGTATTGTATTGTATTGTATTGTATTGTGCCGTGCCGTGCCGTGCCGTGCCGTGCCGTGCCGTGCCGTGCCGTGCCGTGCTGTATCGCATCGCACCATACCGCATCGTACCGTAGCGTACCGTAGTGTATTATATATTTGGTGAATTATTTCATGCGTGCCACTGAAGCCTAAACGAAGTAGAAACTTCCAGGATTAGTTTCAATCGCTTGATCAAAGAACCAACTGACAGACGTAATTAAGGACACAGCCGGTGCCTGTGGGAATCAAACGGTAACTGGCTCAAGTGCTGTAATCGACACTCATTGTCATAAATCTGATAGTATACCAATTGATACCTATGTTATAATGTAGCACTTGAAATGTTTTGCTTAAGCCTAGGTCCCACTGAGGAATTACAAATTTGCGATGTTCTCCCGATTTCTTCCCATACCACCCGATTCAGTCACAATTTCTTCCGCAGGGGTTTAAGGCCCCTTACCAATTGAAAATTTCTTTAAAATCATGCAGTTTTCACAAAAATACAAAGTTATACCTACTTTTTTGTTTCCAAAAACAGGAAATACAGGCTAAGACCGCTTCCAAAAATGAACAGAAAAAGCTCTGTTCCGAGATCACAAACTGTCTCGTGACTTCCCCGAAGCTTCCTCTAGACCACGAAAAACCTGTTCTCGATGTCGAGAATGCTCATTAATTTCAATCGGGAGTACATCGCCGAGACAAAAAATGCTCAGTGGGACCTAGGCTTTAAGTTTGCAAACACCTTTGGCTACCATCGTAACGACTAGAGTAAATAAAATTAATGTATAATTAAATCTAATGCTTATCAGTACATGTACATTAAATGTTATCATTATATTATGGCATTTTCTAGTCTGGCAACAAAGTAGATAATGATTGATAATTTGATATCAATTACAGTTATTTACATACAATGCAGTAACATATAGAACGAAAACGAGTATTGAGCCATGACTGCACTTTTCATTACATTTGTATATATATACTCTATATAATATATACCGAAAGTTTACGACTCAGAGGTCAAATTATATCTATAACAGTGTACATACATGTATGTGTATTATATAAAATAAGATATAATTATCCGATCATAGTGCTATTACGGAACAATTAATATAATCCTTAATTTATTTGTCGTTTTTACATAATGTATCTTGTTTTGTTATCGATGTTTATTGTTCGATTAATTATGTATGCGATACGGTTATCGATAACTCTCTTAAAATATTATTTTCTCCACAGATCTATAGTCTCTAGTTTCTTCTACTAGTATACGGCATGGCCAGAGTATGTATGCACATACTAAACATCCACAATTGCTTAAACGTTATCATACTGTTGTTTTTCATTTGTCTTCTAGATGTTTCTCAAGATAACAACGTATTTTACCTATGTTCTAAAAGCGATAACCTTTACAAATCTGGTGGTAAAATCTTACTAATGCCAACACCAAGTAATTCTTTCATTAGTTTGGATTATTTTTATTCACTCGTACGTTGTATATTAACATGAGAGGAATGATCCTGTCTTAAATCAACCAGGAATAAAAAACAATCTAACTAAAGGTGAGTTCACATGGAACGTGAGTTCGGTCTAAGTAGACTCCGGTTTCCATCCGAACGCATTTGGTTTCTACACATTTTGTGCTTTCACCACTGAAGAGTCTGGCTCCAGTAACACCAACTCCTGGCAGGGTTTACTGATTGCCTGTATCTGTACAGTACGCAAAATGAGCGGGGCAAAAGATGTTTTAGATATTACCAGGGCCAAGCTTTTGATTGGTTAATAAATTTAGTGACATGTTTTGGTGGGAGTAAACATCATTCCTGTAATAGCATACCCTACCCTTGAGTTTCCATCCGAACTCGCCCTAAAGCACACGATCTTCCTCGAGTCAGAAGCGTTTATCGAGAAGATTTTAGTCAGATCGGAAATCCGAATGATTTAAAAACAAATCTTGTCTTATCATGTTAAACGTCCGTAGTAATTTTCGTTAGACATTATACCGGTGTTGAATAATTATATTACACTGTAAAATGTATTGCAAACAGTAAGAAAGGATAAACTTACCTTGTACGAGATCCTCTGATCATTCTATATAGTCTACAGTAACAGTTTTAAACTCCTTTGATTTGGTGGTTACTGAACTTAGTGGATGTTGGTATCATGACGTTAATTTGTTGGTTCTAAAAAAGAGTTACTATTGTTCAGAAAGGAGAGTCCATTGTTTATTTTTATCTTATGGGAAGTAACATTTTTAAGGTAATCATGTATTGAAACAACATTATACATTGTGTAATAGTTTCGCCTCTAACCACACTTTAAACTGTAAGTGGAGTCCTTAATTTTCAACAGATATAAATTATTATACTACCGTCATAAAGCTAACTTTTATTTGGTTGCTTTCTTTAATGGCGATGTTTTAATGCACATATGTGCATTGTTTGAACATATAAGCACTAGGGAAACTTCGAGTGCGGGAGGTCACGGGTTCGATCCCTGGCCGCGTCATACCAAAGACGAAATAATAAAAATGGTACCAGAAATTCCCTCGCTAGACGCTCAGCATAAAAGGGAAACTGGCTTCTCTTCTCTCATACCCTCGTGGCGATGGACATCATCAGGAATGAGGTGTCGAGAGTGATTAATATAAGTTTGAAAAACTTGTTTCACAATCGACCTTAAATAAATTAGTATAATAAATAGGGAAACTTATTGTACATTTCCCTTCACAACATGAGCTCCGCATCATAGACATATCGTAGCTAATATTCGACCTTTTCATATGCTAGTGTATGCAAACTAAAACAGCTAGTATAATCCAACAAACTTATATAAACATGAATTATATGATAAACGAATATTTTAATTAACAATGCATCAACAATTCAATATACATGTATTTATGGAAAATACATTTAAATAAAAAACAGGTGAGGGGGATGCAGGAATGAATTCCTAGTCACATGACCTCGTGGACTTTCAGTTGGTTGCAAGCCGATTTGCCCAACACAAATATGAAGGACCGATATTGCACGATTTGCTCGCGGAAATTTATATATTCAACCACTGGAATTTGAAGTTCTACCAATAAATATATGTATATGTAGAGTGATTTGTGATGGACCGACTTGTATAATATTTTATTGGTAGAACTTCAAATTCCTGTGATTCAACACAAGAATCGTGTAATACACCGTATATTCATAAACATCTCAATTATCATTACATTTGTACGATATGTGTACCATGTTCCATGTATGTGTCTATATATGTTTGTATGTTTGCACATATATTCTATATGATTTAAAGTGTATCCCTTAAAAACACTTAAAATCTATCATTATAACCACCAGTGTAATAACTATATGAAACAACCACTAATATATCTTCCCTTGTGTATTGATCTCTGATTTTCAGCCTATTACGTATATAATTATGTAAAAGTAGTTCAATTACTAAATGTTAACTTGAGGTAGTCTTTCAAAAAGCCCTATTTTTATCAGTTATTGCAATAAAATTTACCCCCCCCCCCCCCCAAAAAAAAAACACACTGTATATTCATGCATAAAGGTCAGGATCATGTCACATTCTCCGTGCTTTACATATCAAAATATCCAAAAAACGTTTACAGATAAAAATACAAGACTTAGTGTTGATAATGAATACCGTTAATATGTATTTCAGATTTCAGCATAATTCAAACACTTTTAGCATGTTTTTGATTATGACACTTTAACATTTTTGAAGAGTGTCAGAGTTTTGGCAGTCTGTATGACGATAGCATCGTTACATGGAGTGTATCGTTTCATCTTGAAGAATATTCCACAAACTATAATGTAAAGATAGCATCACAGTCTGGAGAAATTAACATTTAGTCAGAGAAAGTGTTAAAACAGAATATAGGCGATTAATATGCAAATATTACGTAAACACTGAAAGTAACTTCACAAATATACGTTGTACTTTAACGTTAACTATTTCCACATGTGCTTACAAGTTGTTTGGTATGATGTAAAGCCTAGGTCCCACTGAGCACATATTGCATCGGCGATGTACTCCTGATTGAAATTAATAAGCTACGGTCATCGGGAACAGGTTCCTCGTGGTGGTTTATGGGAACATTCGGGGAAGTCATGAGACCGTTTTTGATATCAGAAGGATTATAGACAAATCGGGTGGTATCGGAAGAAATCGGGAGAACATCGCCCATGTGAAATTCCTCAGTGGGACATAGGCTTAAAGAAAAACGAACATGTAGCTGACTGACCCTTCCTGATATAGAACGATGATTGAAACATCAAGTCCCGTGCTCACAAGCAATCCGTTTTCAGGATCATGCATAAACTCAATTCTGTTTTAGTTATTTTTGAAAGCATTTGTTAAAGTTGTGCGATTCTATTTCCCTTAGCTTGTACAGAATACCTAACAACTTCTAGATAACAGGTTTAAAACGTTCAAAACACGAACGTTCTTATAAAAAGGGGATTTATCGTACTTGAGACTGAGTTTATGTAATGTTTGCTGTTTATTTATAATAGGATACGTGGATTTGTTGTGATATTATACCCTATCTTTGCCTAAAATGCTAAACTCATATTACCCCCAAGAGGCAGACTTAAACTTAACAATAATTTATGTAATTTCACCTATAAATTTTGCCCACAAACTAACTCACCTGTGCACGGCAGAACTACTTTCAACCCACGAAACAGAATGTTCTGCCCTATTGGGACAATACCAATGTCACACACACGCATGCATATGGTATGTATATAATATATTTATTATATAATATCGTATCTAAATATATTTTTCAGTTCAACTGGTCAGAACAGAGGCGACACTGACGAGTCGACAGTAGAATATATTGATGAAGCAATGCAAATAGTGAACACAATATTCCACAATTACCGTGAGATGGTGCCACCTAGGAAGTATTACCCAGACCCTGTCTCTCTGGGAATCAATCTACATGTGATATATGTATCTGACTTAGATGTGGTTGCTCAGACCCTCACCTCCACCGTGGAATTAGAAGTAGTAAGTAGAAATCTAGACCTTTATTGGTTTTTATTTATACTAAGTAAATCTACTGTACCTTGATGTGTATGTCAAGCCATACTACGGGGATCCAGGGGCAAAGGCCTACCTTGGTAAATCCTTTAAACTGTTGATCATCAATTTTTATACGCCCGTTGAAAACGGGACGTATTATGTGAACACCCTTGGCGGGCGTGCGGGCGGGCGTGTGGGCGGGCGTGTGGGCAGGCGGGCGGGCGGCGGCGTCCAGTAATTTGTCTGTACTCTAACGCAAACAGTTTTCATGCGATCGTCTTCAAACTTTGTGACAATGCTTATGGGCATAATATCTAGGCCAAGTTTGATTATAGGCCAAATTGGCCTAGGCCTTATTTGGTTATTATCCTGTAATTACCAAAATAAATGTGAAACTTACCTTGTCTGTTCTCTAGTGCAAAGAGTTTTCATCTGAGTATCTTCAAACTTAGCGACAATGTTTACGGATATAATATCTAAGACAAGTTCAATTGTAGGCCAAATCAGCCTAGGCCTTCTTGGGTTATGGTCCTTTAATTAAAAAAAATGTTGGATTGTTTTTTTTTTCATTCACCATGCCCTGAGACTCACCATGCCCCAAGACGGGCGTATTTTGTGACATTTTGGCACTCTTGTTATTTATAAATCTAACGTCAAAAGTAGGCCTTATATACCGTTATTTGCGGTCTAGATCTCGAGATACTTGAATATCCAACTCTGTCTATAAGCTTAGAATAAGATCTACTAGATTTAGGCTAATTTTTATATCAATTGATGACATCATGACTGTGTAGATCTGGATGCCTGGGCCTAAATAAATTGTGCTTGATCTAGCGTCATTTTAACTCAATAACGCATAGATCTAGGTCTCAGACTCTGTAGGCGGTGTCTGTGTGTGGCTTGCCCATTAGGTTACTGGACCCCAAATGAGACTTTTATTGGCTAGCCAATTTGCATCATAATAACGACAACAATTCGCATTTCTAATAGATCTAGTAAATTGAAAATTTGTCACGTAATTCGTGATGAAAAAAAACAGCATATTAAAAGTAAGAAAATGTTCACGTCACACTTATGACGTCATTAGGCTAATCATGACGTCTTTTAAAAAAAATGTCATGTATACCAAAAATAAGCGTCCCTAAAAATAGATCTAGTGAATTGGAATCTAGATCTAGCTACAGTAGACGATAGGGTTTAGACGCTATCTAGGTTAAGTAGAGTAGAGACCTTGTAAACAAAGATAAAACCAGAAGTCGCTAGACTAGACTCCCGGCATAGATCTAGTCCCTAGATCTAGACACCGCTCTAGATCTACTTTTATCTTGTCCAAATTAGAATATTCTAGATTAATAAGTCAATAGATAGTAAGCCTACACTCTTATACTAGTAGATAAAAATTAAACCTGATAAAAAAACAAATGTGAATCTAGATTAACACGATTTTTGGGTGTCATATATATGTCGCCCGGCTAGCTCAGTCGGTAGAGCATCAGACTTTTACGTAGCATATGATATCTGAGGGTCGGGGGTTCAAGTCCCTCGTTGGGCGCAAACTTTTTAAGAACTTATTTTATTGAATATAACATGCACTCGATAATAATTGATCCATTTACTTATAAGCTGATACGTTGGGTTTTCACTTTAAGGCACATCAACAGATTTAGCGCAACAGATTTAGCGCGCATTTGATATATGAGCATATCAATAGGACACGAGAAATGAATATGACTCTTAAATTTTTATCGACGAAATAATCTAAAACTAAACTCACAGAAAACCTCCAATGAACTCTGTTTTACACACTCAGTCTGCATAATTAGCACTCGTTTTTTTGTTGATTCGGCCAAGTAACTGCTGCTGTTATTATGCATAAAGTATAATATAACTACTAACTAGTATTCAGTTTTGCCGATTTGGGCAAGTAGTTAAAAATCCTAAATCCACATTCAAGATTGAAAGAGTGTGCTGCCGTCTGCATAAGAATACTAAAACAAAAGTTTATTTTGCATAAAGCAAAATACAATGCTTTTAACAATTATATTATACAAATGACAGAGATGAAAAACATGAATTTTCAGCAGACAAACAAACCACCGTCACATTGTTTCACAAGTGTACCCTGTATAGAGAGAAGGTAGTGCAGCGGCCATGTTTAGCCGCGACAGATATAACGTTACGAAAGCTGGTACCCAGTTGTTCTACAGTCACAGCAAACGTTGTGACGTCATATACATTGGTGAAGAAAATCACATGCACCACGTCTGTCACTGACTGTAATAATAATAATAATAACGACTTCGTTTATTGTGGATGACATCTGTGGTTCTTGACTGAGTGTTATGCAACTGTGTGCTGCTTAGAAATAGTAATAGTAGAGCATACTTTGTATATGATATTTCTGCATCCGACTGATGATAGTGAGCCTGTGTTTAAGTACACTCAGAATTTGCGATTTTTAAACTTTTTTTAATGTTGCCACCGAAAGTAATACATTATTGTTTTGAGCTAATTATATATCAGTTTGTATGTAACGTTAATAAAAAATGTTTTAGTGTTTAATAATACTTATTGTTCTCGTTTTACTTCACATTTTGGCACAGGACTAGCAGGCGTTTTGATGATATCACGTCTTATTCCCTGAGAGTGTTATTGGTGTTATTAGATGTCTGTACTAGCTACTTTTTAATTTTTTAGGGACTGCCTAACATATTGATGTATTGCAAAAATAAAATAAAGTTGTCAAATATTCGCGTAATTTTGGTATGGTTGCCTGTATATCCCATAAACAACCACACTGACATCTAAAATAACTTGAGAATCATCGGCATTTTATAGTTATTGAGTATTTTTACATCAAAATTCTATAGGCTGTATTAATACCCTATAGAATTAGCACTACTATTACTTAAATTGTCTGAAATTTGTTCGCATTTGATGATAACAAATCGAAAAACGAACCAAATACCCTACCTATGTTTACGCTGTAGGATGTTAATATTATAGTTCGATCAAGTGTGAATTACATAATTCACAAACATGTTGGAAGGAAACTTAGCGCATTTTTTTCAAGAAAAAAAAATACTCAGTGGGTGATATCAAGAGGGGTTTAAAGTGCTTATTTGCACCAAATCTTTCATAAAACAACCGCCAGTGGCTTTCTATTACATCAATACTGGGTAAGGTCGGAAAATCACGATATACAAAATTTTAGCCCAATCTGTGAGGCAGCACATTTAAAGCCTTAGAACAGTTTTAAATTTGTTTCGAAACATGTTATGTAATAAAACCCATGAACGTTTTAAAAGCGTGTACATGTAATCAATAATTTACTATTATTGCTTTCATTATTTATGCTTTCCATTTTTCCCAGTGCATAAAAGACAGCTGAAGTTGCTGGTTATGACACAAATATTACACATTAGACCTACATATGATATATCTAGATCTAACATAAAAACTTACATGGCAAAATTTCGGTAACGATATTGGGACCTTAAAAGATTAAACTGCACAGCGACAGAAACTACTTGTTACACACTGCTCCGACAGTCAGTCAGTCAAACATTAACAAAATTAATCACAATGATGACAACACATAACAAGAACAACCAGAAAACATCGCTATACATGTAGAAACGGTTCAACATTAGTGTGTTTACCAAGTCATAGCAAGGTGGTTAGAATCTAAATAATATAGACACTAGACAATGTCATGTTGTTGTTCAGTTGGGCATTGTGCCTTGAATGTTTTCTATGCTTTCTGTGCTCGGCTGGTTAAGTTTAGTGCTGCCTTCCCTGTCTTACTTTATATTATATTTTTACTTTCAGACGTGGGTAGACAGTCGTTTATCGTGGTATCCTGTAGGTGTGTATGAAATCACCATACCTCCCGCACGTGTATGGATACCAAATCTGTCCATGGATAATGTGTAAGTACATCAAATATCCTTACTTAACCCCGCCACGTAGTTGCGATTATAGGAATGGTCGCCGTCCGTCCGTCCGTCTATGTCCGCCCATAACAAAATCGTGACGCTATGTAACTTTTTAACGCATGGATCGAATTTCATGAAACTTATAACACACGTGTAAATAATTAAGACGGCATGCATAACCCACATTCAAAAGGTACCTGCTCCAGGTCAAGGTCACAATTTAAGGTCAAACTTTCAATCCTTACATTTCGTGTCCGCTAGATGGCACTCTATCTTTAAGTTAGGCTATATAGTGGGGCGGATGGAGCGATTTGGTCAATAACTTTTTACGTACGACAAGTGTAAAAATTCGATCTTTATGGTTCTGGTAACATGGATGAGAAATCTTATTTTAATTTTATCAGAAAAGTTCGATTAGAATCTATATAATAACGAATAGCCTAGTGGTTGAGCCTTCGCTTCGAGTGCGGGGGTCTCGGGTTCGATCCCTGGCCGCGTCATACCAAAGACGAAATAAAAATGGTACCAGAAATTCCCTTGCTAGACGCTCAGCATAAAAGGGAAACTGGCTTCTCTTCTCTCATACCCTCGTGGTGATGGATTACATCAGGAATGAGGTGTCGAGAGTGATTAATATAAGTTGGAAAAACTTGTTTAACAATCGACCTTAAATAAATTAGTATAAACTATATAATAACGAAAAACAACTGTTTCTTGTAGAATTGAGGAACTGAGTGTCATTGAAGATTCGAAATACGTCATCAAAAGTTCAGGACAATTGTACATGTACAAACGTATGCAGCTGAAGACCGCATGCACTACTAACACAACAGACACTGCTGCGGAATGTGAGATAACTGTGGGTTCTAATCTCCTGTCTAGTGAAATTATCGATTTCGACATTGCTGCGTCATCTTGTGATGTCAGAGAAGGTGCTTCCAATCATAGGCTTGACGTCAGTCAACAAGGAATCGAAAAACGCTTAACAGAACGTTCATTGCTTAAGGAGAACGCTACTTATCCGGTGTTTTCGTGCGGCTTGAATGTAAAATTAACTGATTGCTGTGGAAACATGAAAAGTAAGACAGGGAGTTCCAACATGGACAATGGTTCGTTAGTAACAAAATGCAGCTTTTTAGGATTGTCGATAGCTTTGTTGCTGTCAATACTAGCATGTTTCTATTAATTATGATTGTATGTCTGACAGGTTATGTATCATGTATGTAAATGCTAAAGTGGTATTATGGTTCAGATTAAGAGAATATGTAAATCTAGAAAATGTTCAATCGGTGGCAAGTTCTACTTTTAGACATCATGCTGAAACGTTATTGACATACGTCATAGTGCTATCTCTTGCTGTTGCGGCGGACTTCCCATCATCGACATCTGTCTAAAATAGCGGTGTAGTGATTTTTAAATGTGAAATACGATATATTTTATGACATCTACCATGCGTATATTTGTCACGTGACTGTTTCCTGGATCTGAACATAAATACATGAAAACATTCTGTGCTCATATATCATCTTATCTTCCAAGGGTGCTCAACTAGTTCTACTGTCCCCTTCATCTCTCGTATATCTCGTTATATGTCTAGTTATATCATAGTATGTCAATATGCTCTTATAATGGGCCTCCGTAGCTCAATGGTTAGTGTCCTTGCCGTCTAATCTGGCGACCCAGGTTCAAATCCGGTTGGTGGCGCACAAACACATGACTGTCATATTTCAGCAGAAGGCTGACTGGCAAATAAAGGCTATGCTCTGCATTGTAAATGCCGTTAGTCACACTAGACCTAGTAAACTATACTCCCATCGTCAATGTATCCATTTACTTTCCTTACATTGCTCCATAGTGTCATGTCTGCCATGAGCAACATTGATAGTAAACATAACATTGAACACTTTTGAAAAGCTTGAACTTAAAAGCCTAATTTAAAAGGGCCATAACTCCTTACAATGCATAGCTGTAATCCAGTCGGTGACCTAGATATGTGGAAGCGTAGCACGTAAAAATCTCTGCTCGAACGGATATTTTATAGAGTTGGGGCTTCAGGGAAATATGAAGTTCTTGCATTTAGATTGACAGAACACTTATTAATGACACTATTTGAGCAGAGTTTTGTCACAGATTAAGATGCCTCGGTAGACCGGGCTGTATACAACAAATATAATTATGCAAAATACAACATAATACAGTATAACCGGTTGACTGCAAATATTACTATGGTGAGTGTTTTGATAACGTTTTATACGTGCAATATTACTGTACATGTAACTATGGTGAGTGCCTTGGCAACGTATAAAAAGTGCCTTAAGCAGTGTAGCAATACCACGTGACTTTTGACTACAGTTACAAGAAGAAATTTGTAAACATTGGAAAATAAAAAAGCCATAAGTATTTTATTTCTTCATCGATTTCTATGAAATATACGCCACGCTAAGGGGATATTTATTTGCTTTTCATGAAATATAAAATATTTTTCAGCGGCTATGCCGTTTTGTTCATTACCCTGTGAAACCGTGGAACGCGTAGGTTTCACAGGGTAATGGAAAAATCGGTAAAGCTTCTGAAAAAGATCTTTTACTTCACGGATAGCAAACAATTTCCCCCTTAGCGTGGCGTATATTTCATAGAAATTGATGAAGAAATAAAATATTTATGTCTATTTTATTTTTCAATGTTTACAAATTTCTTCTTGTAACTGTAGCCAAAAGTCACGTGGTATTGCTACACTGTTAAGCATAGAATGTATTATCTCTATTATACTTATACTTATTGTGTCAAGACCGTGCCTCAATTATGACATCATTACGTCATGATGAAATGATAACATAAAGTGGTTATAGTATTTCACTTTATAAAAATGTGATAATCACAGTTTCATCAGATGCTTGTATTACTTATCACTCTATGTTCTGAGTGTACTTGTCAGAATAGTATTTATCAATACAATTGCACTTTGGCTATTACGAGCACCCGGTATATCTCGAGCATTTTACCCTGTATATCTCGAGCATTTTACCCGATATATCTCGAGCATTTTACCCGGTATATCTCGAGCATTTTACCCGCTATATCTCGAGCATTTTACCCGCTATATCTCGAGCATTTTACCTGTTCCGATCACACCTCGAGATAACGAGGTTTTACTGTATATTCATATAGAATAGAATATATCTATTGCCTTTGAGTATAAGCTATGTAAAGTTTGCACGATATTGGACTTTCATTTCGACATTCAAAATGATTAAGTTGAATTTCGAATTGATTCGATTGAGCATAACATATAAATAATTTAGAAATGTTAGCGTAATAGCTAATAAATATACTTTCGATCAGTAGCAGTTGTTCATCATAATTGTTTTATAATTGTATACGCTGTATGTTTTCTATTTTTGTACATCACTCGTTTGATTGTATATGTATTTATATGTTTATGGTGTGTAGACGATACTATAAAGGGGTATTATAATACCAAAATCATTGTACGATTCTTTGAGAGTCACTCGTTCAGTTCCTGTAGTGTGTCTAACAAAACAGGTTAAAGAACACATGCAAACATTTCTTCGGGATGTGTTGACTTCAAACTATGTAGAGAGTTATTTACAAAGTTATATAATTATAATAATTACAAATGACAGACCGGTGGCATATGTGTCATGTGTACACCAACTGAAAAAAGAATCGTTGTCAAGATTTGCACACACCAAAATTACAAATGTAGAAACTACACAATGTCAAACATTATTGTTTTATCATTTATCAGGCATAATCCGGGAACTTTGCTGCTGACCCTCGTAGAATCATTTAGTTAAGTATGTACATCAACACTACATTTTATGTAGGAATACCACGAGATATAAATACAAGACTGACGAGTGTTTCAGCATTGCTGTCATTATCTTAGTTTGGGTTATCCGCCCCCTTTTCGCTTGAAAACGTCATTAGGCCTACACAGCAGGGCAATTCTACCAGGGAACCTGAACTACTGACAAATGAATATAATCTTCGTGAAACGTATTTAAGATACATGATATTGGATATTTTTAGCAAACGTGTGGAGTAAGTTTTTCATCGTAGAGCTCTCGGTGACACCAGAAAGAATACCGAGAAGTTGGTGACGTCACATCCCGATTTCATGTTTTTTTTAGAACAAAAATAAGATAATAAACAAATGCTGTCTTTATCTGTCTTTCGTAGATATGCTTATATTTGTTATAATGAATTATATTATATGTATATGTATGCCAAGTTGTAGTCATTACTCAAATAAAGTTAGAACTTACATTTGTGTTATTGTTGTTGTTGTTGTTGTTAGCGATGTTATGATACTCTGTGTTTACAAAACGCTGTGTCTGCACACCGAACATTTGTCAGTATTTAGTTACAAATTTAATTTACTCTATGAGTCATTTCATACTTAATTGTACATTATAATTAATTGCATTATTATGCAATTAAAGTGAAGTCAATAATGCCTGTCACCAGCGTGCTTGCCAAAACTTCTTGTACGTTCTGAATATTATATTTATTTATTTATTTATTTGAGTCTCATCTATATTTACAACACACATTGCACACGACATAAAACACAAATAATTAATAGCCACTCTTATTAAGAGTTATAAGGAACATTATTTACATTATACGAAATAAAACATCTAACTATCACACGGTACATGTACCGTTTATAAAAATATAATATTACACATTTTTACATAGTATAGTAAATGTTTGAAACTGAAAAACAGTTGTAAATCCTTATTAAAATATAAATTAAAAAGTTGAAATTATTAAGATACTTGGAGTGACGTATATTCACTATTTTGAATATTCTGAATATGTAATCAAACGTGTTAGTGTGACAGGGATATGGTTATATGTAGTTCATAGTTAAAATAAATGTAAACATTCCTACCTTAGATATTTACCTATAGTTTAACATTAAATATACATTTCATTGAAGTACGAAATACTCCAAAATGATCAAACACACATTTGCTTGCAGAAATGATTTAGTGAATACTAGTACTTCAATTTTTGAAACGTTTTCAACTTTTCAGGAATAGGATTGGTACAATAAATATCAAAAGTTGGTGAAATAATGAAACAAAAATAAAAGTAAAATACAGCTTCTCTTGAGCAGAGCATTGAGAGCATCATTCTTTGAGAAACACCTCATTATACATACATCATCAATATCTAAGTCGATGTAATAAATATACATCTAGAGCAGAAGTTTATTTTATCTGAGAATGTAGATTTTACCAGGAAACATAATGTATATTGTAACTGGGAGGTACTATCAACATAATATTATATAATAGTGGCTGCGACACTGACGTATCCAGTACTTAACGTACATACACCGATAGACCAGACACCCTCACACTCATTGATTTAACTTAGTAACAAGAGATTAAACATGTTTTAACATTCGGGTTTAGATTATTGGATTATATGTGATGGGAAATATAAACATGAATGCTGACATATGTTATGTTATATTATGTTATGTTATGTTATATTATGTTATGTTATATTATGTTATATTATGTTATATTATGTTATATTATGTTATATTATGTTATATTATGTTATATTATGTTATGTTATATTATGTTATATTATGTTATATTATGTTATATTATGTTATGTTATATTATGTTATGTTATATTATGTTATGATAGCCTATAAAGCTGATAATGTATACATACTGTATGTAGTAAAGAATTAATGATATATAGTTTATATACACTGTAAACATCATTTTCTCATTCGGTTGTATGTTGGACATTGTGCCTTGTATGTTTTTTATGCTTTCTGTTCTCGGCTGGTTAAGTTGAATGCTGCCTTCCCTGTCCGACTTAATATTATCTTTTCGATGCCCCAAACAATGTATACCTTCTGACCGGGATAATATGTCGAGACATATAGATCTACCTGTTCAAATCATATACTGAGTATACAAGTACGGTACAACCTCTCAAGAACGGCCATCTGTAGAGCAACCACCTCTCTATAACACCTTCACATTTTTCTAAACTAATACTTACTATAATGTAACATCTACAGAGGAACCTCCTTTGTACAACGACTAATATGTGCAGCTCCAAAAAAGGTGTTGCTATATATCATCATTTTGCCAGGTCCCGAAGAAGGCAGTATGCCTAAATCATCTACCAGTAGTAAGTAGCCTACGCGCATGCGTCATTTTACACCGATGGTAACATGCAATCGGAACGGCCCGTACGGCATTTTTACAGGATAAAATACCTCGGATGTATCAAGCGTATGAATTCGGAAGCATTCTTTCTTGAATCCTACGCAGAAGAAAATGGGCGGAAGAAAATAGACCGTAACTTATCAGCAGCGGAAATATCAAACGATATTTTATTGATGAAACAATACAATTTCGCTACACTCCTTGAGTATAACACGCAGCTACACATCGCTGGCTTGATGGGCATGTATTCCATTAAAGCACTGTTTAAATTTGTCATGATGACGTCATGGCGAAAGACGTTAAAAAATGGCGACGTTCTATTTACACCCGAGAGATGAATCGTAGAGATTGTCCGAGGTGTCCCGAATGGGTAACATGTTTAAACACTAACTTGTCATATTGGACGTATTCCACGACGAGGTGCTGGATATGAAGAGACTACACATACTTACGGGATAGCGAAGGCATCCGCATAATCTTTACTAAAGTTTGGCAACAAAAAAGACAGAGTCAGAAAAAGAATATGTGTTTTAATAATTTCAAGTCAGAGTAAAATCAGGGGAAGGAACAGTGTGTGATTGAATTCAAGTCAGCCAGAGTAACTTCCCCTGAAAATCAAGGCATGGAACTCTGGACTGCTATTGAAATCAGCGGAAGAAACTGTGTTTTAATCGATAAGAGAAACTTTAGATGTATCGAACAATTACAATAACAACTTTGATCGTACATTTTTATGATTATTACCCAAAACATTACATATCTTGTCTCAATCCTCCATGGCCCCCATGGTCTCAATTGTCTTGCGTTTACCGAGACGTATATTTCTGCTTTCTTCGGTAAATGAGCTTGTGCAATGCGACCAAGCCCGATATGAGCCGTATGGACTCCTCCCTTTGTACTAATTTTAGCATTTTATCTTGGAGGAATCGGAGAGAGTTTAAAACTGCTATGCGTTGCTATGAACAGGGTTAAAGCAACCCTGTTAAACTAACAACCACATGGTAGCAATACCACGTGCCTACAGTTACAAGTAGAAATTTGTAAACATTGAAACACATATATAGCCATAAGTATTTTATTTCTTCGTCGATTTCTTTAAAATATACACCAATCTAAGGGGAAGTTATTTGCTTGACCGTTTTGTCCAGTGTAACCTGTATTTTCCATGGTTTCACCGGGTCTTGGACAACACGGCACAGCTGCTGAAAAGGATCTTATATTTCTTAGCGTGACTGTATATCCAGCAGAATAATTATGCAATACAGAGCAGTTAACTTTATAAATAATAATTCATAGTTTATGATCATATAGGTAAAGTAATAACGCATTAATTAGAACACACTCGTAAATTGATCAATATAAATGCCAACATCCTGCAAACGAAAGTTTAAAGCAATCTGGCCCCCCCGGACCCTAGTCAATAAAATATTATTGTTACTAGTACAGTCAGGACTCGATATAACGACATCCGATATACTGACAAATTCATTATACTGCCATCATATTTGGGGACAAAGGTATTAAAACGCTCTTTGTATCAATTCATTATACTGACATATTCGTTACAACGACATTTTTCTTGGAAACGAACAGCGTCGTTGTATCGAGTTCTGACTGTATATTGATTGAGTACTTTAGATAAAAGCGGTATGTACGAAGAGTTTGAAGAAGAGCATCTTTAATATTCTTTATGCCTTTTATACAAACTGATGCACTTAATACAGAGTGGTTATTGCATGCCGAGATTGAGCATTGTCTGGGATTTAGGGACACATCAAAATATTACAAATACAGTACAGACACGGTATGTTAGATGTGTTTATAGTCCGGATAATTTGACAGAGAGTTTAATTAGTACTCATAATTAACAATATAATTTTATGTATGTAGAACCACAGGTAACTGTATCATTAATAAACAGTACCTAAAAAAAAATATTTTTTTTTATTAAATTTAGAATTCTTATACAAGGTGTATTTCCATTAATTGACCAGGTATCAAAAACAAGAATTGGCTTTCGATATCTTCATAAAGTAATTATATTCGTAAAAAACATGACTATAACTACTTTCAAGCGAAATCCCATCGAAATTGGTCAAGTAGTTAAACAGTTATGCCATAAATACGTATCACGGTGTCCACCCGGTCACTGGGGTGGCCTCAATAAAAAACAAAAAAACGGAAATATTGAGGAAATCACCAACATATGTCGAATTTACCGTTGTGTAGAAACATAATAATGCGGTAAAATTAAAGAACGAAAAAGTTGGAACAGTTTTACCTGGTTGACACATGTTCACTTCAGTGAATGTATACGTGTAAGCCGAAAAACGAATCGTTGGCATATCTAAATGTCAAAATGAATCCATGTTTGTCCGAATGTTCCGAATGATGAGCGTGATTTCCTTTTTGTTACAACGATTTTCATTGGTTGATTGCATTGGGGATTCCCAGGACTTGGTTACCAGCGTACAAACGGTGTATACTACGCCAATGAAAACGACCGTTATAAAATACGTTCGAAATACCCGTCAGACACACTAAAAACCACTACAGCCGTCCCTACAGCGTTTTACGCCCTCGAAAAATAAAATCAAAGTTTAAACAATGAATTATATCGTACGAAGGTAAATTTAAGCATGTTTTCGAATGCTTTCGATTCACAAAGATGTTTTTGATCACCCACAGCTTTAAAAGATGATTAATGCCGTAAATGCTTTAAATTATGAAAAAAAAAACACCCAGTGACTGTACGATCACTTCTTCGGGAAATACACCTTGTATAAGAATTCT
This sequence comes from Spisula solida, assembly GCA_947247005.1. Classification (NCBI taxonomy): domain Eukaryota; kingdom Metazoa; phylum Mollusca; class Bivalvia; order Venerida; family Mactridae; genus Spisula; species Spisula solida. The sequence continues at coordinate 2,885,359 of OX365960.1, read as the reverse complement.
AAATTTAACAAAAAAAAACATTTTTTAATTTTTTTTTAGGTACTGTTTATTAATGATACAGTTACCTGTGTGTAGAACTAAAGTAAATTTCAACAAGGATTGAAAGAGTTAATATATTTGTTTATTCCTCGCCAGTTCAGCATTTGTCGACTTGAATAGATTAACTACAGCTAGGCAATAGAACAGTTAACTGGGAAACGAACTCAATTCAAAAATGTGAATGGCAAAATGGCAACTGGCTGCTAATTTCACGAACATTACTTGACGCATGTTTTTGTATGTTGGCAAAACATACGCGTCTGTTTATTTAGAGGGGTTTTGCATCATTATCGATTTTCCATTTGCTGTGTCAATTTGGTACACCAATCTTGTGAATTCATTCATTGTGTTTCTCTTTTGCAATGTTTCCGGAGAATTTGATATGACTCTCGACCTTCTATTAGCATAATTTAACAGCTGATAGGCCTATATTGTCTATATTTATATTCCTGGTGGTATGTTTTCATAAGCGAAAAGTATCACTAAGACGGTCGAGATGTAATACCCACACAAATCTAATGGAACGATATTGCACGATTTGTTCGCGGAAATTGATATATTCAACCGTGGCAAGAACCTTGTAATATATTCATGCATAAATGTCAGGATCAAGTCAAATTCTCTGTACAATATCTACGATTTGCACGTGTAACAAACAACGCCCTTGATGTCATTATACAGTCATCATCTACATGAGCAATGCTTGTACCTCTTTGTATTCATATACTAGTACACAGGGTATACCAGTACTACATTCCATTGCCACAAAGAACAAATGAAACGACGTGTTGCATATTTATAAAATAACATAATTAATTCCATTGTAATAACGTTAATGATTAATAATTGTTTAGTTTGAATGAAATAACCCGAGACATTAGCATATTCCTTGATCTACCTTCGTTAATGCAATAAAATTCTAGTTGTTACGTTTAAATATAACGTGATTTAGAACTACAATAAACATGCTTGGCAGTAATAAGATACATGTACGGCACGGAAATACATTAGACGGAATGGCAACTCATTCAACTCCCACTATTTTCCTATATAGGCCGCCATATTGGAATGAAATATCGCGATCGGCTTACTTGTACGAGACTTAGCGAGACTTGACGAGATTCTCAAGTTGGCGCTATTGTTCCCGCTAGCCGCCGCCATCTTGGATTATTTCACCAATTCAGCCTGATTTGTCAATGAGATATTTGTTTTCATTTAAAGCAACTCTTCGTCTAAATAAGCAAAGATGGGTGTTTATTTGTTCCGTTGTGTTTTTGGAACGTTTTTAAATAGATAGCCTGGACGATTCATCTGTCAATTGTGACATAGACCACATTTTCTGTGACCTATCCTAATCGATAAATTTGTGTATATCCGTGATGTACGGGTAATGACAAATCACACAACACTGAACATCAACAGCAAAGCACCAAAGGCACAAAAAGACGTACTTGAAGTAAGCCTTTTTGACATCCGTGTTGAGCATAGGCCGCAGACAAGTCCTCGCAATCAAACACTTTTATTTATCTGCTGTTGCAATATGTTCCAGTTGTAGTCCTTGTTTGTCAATTATTTCTTCAATACTCTCCACCAGAAAGAGACTATTAAGTCAGACAGGGAATGTAGCACTCAACTTAACCAGCCGAGGATATAAACATTAAAAAACATACAAGGCACAATGTCCAACTGAACCAACCGAGCACAGAAAACATAAACACATTCAAGACTCAATGCCCAACTAAACATTAAAGATCCGCCCAAGTACAAGCTGTCGAAAAGTAGAATGAATTAGTTTCAGCAACTAAAAGGTTGAATGCACTGGCTGAATGACCCAGTTCCAACCGTAAAACGGCTATAATGGTATAATAGGTATGTCTCGGTCGTCCTCTGTTCCTCTTCCGTTAAGGTGTCCATCTAAAAGCTTGGTAGGCAATGTTGATGGTGCATTTACTTAGTGTGTGTCCTTTTCCATTTCCTTGTCTTTATTTCTTGCACTACTGGTATCTGGGTTTTTTTATTTCACATCTATATACATTTAATGTCTCGCTTTCTCGTCAGGGGCTTTCTCTCAGTCTGTCATGGTGTATCAGCACTGGTAGAGGATGCACCAGCGCCCTTGTGGCTGCAACACTATATAATGTAAAGTGCCTTTGAATGTGTGTTCGCGTGGGAAAAGCGCTATATAATTATAGTATATTGATTTAGTTGTATCATGTCGTAGGAAAGTAGGCTACATAGAAAACAAAAGTATGAATACATTGTACCCGTAGTAATTGTAAGTTTTATATTTACGTTATTGGCACAGGGTGTAGCAAACATAAGGTGGGAGCTTAGTTAAGCTTACATGCGTATTAACACATTATCAACACGTACACTTCTGCTAGTTTGCAGTTCATCCGTGGAATTAATAATGGATTAGATAAATCGTAATATTTTTTGTTCAATCCAAAGTCTACGTGTGTACGTAGTTTCATGTTCCAACGTGCCATTCTTAATGAGTCCATTTGCTTTTTATGGCCCCACCATAAGGGTGGGCATAAAGATTTGTTATAGCTGGGTAAATTAACGTTTTTATTGCTTAAACTAGGTCATTCAGAATGTTTGTAACTGGAACTAAATATTCAGCCTTAAGACAGCTTGGACATGGGCTTTCGGTAGTGAAGTTCGTATTCTCGTTTAGTTAATGTGATAGGCATTGTGCCGTGTAAATGTGTTGTGCTCGGCTGTTTAAGTTGAGTGCTGTCTTACCTGTCCGATTATTTCCTATCTTCATTTTAGAGATTGCATACTTAAAGTTAGATGGTAACATTATCGTAACATATTGCTCGAAGGTTGATCTCATAGCTTATGCTCGCCAATACTTGTTTCAAATCTTGCCTCGTATTGCAGGCTCCTTTTTACATATAATCTATTTCAAATGTAATGTAACATCAGCAAAGTTTGTGAGGTGTAAATTTCTTGCATTTTAACAAAAAAGCGATTACACCGGCTCTACACAGTGAAGGACAAAATTTGCATACATGTGTTAAGTATGGGAGCCGATAAGATCTTATTTATTCTTTGTGAAATTTGTGCTTTGCCTCCATATGTATACATGTTATGCCTTGTTTGTGTTTATGTTTACCATGTGTTATATCAGCAACGAAATAAATAATTACAAAAAAAGTATGGGAGCCGCTTGTGTGTTTTCTGTGCTCGGCTGGTTAAGCTGAGTGCTGTCTTCCCTGTCTGACTTTATATAAGGGAATTCCCCAACGTCGCAAAGCGACCGGGGAATCCCCAGTAACGATTACATGCGAAAACGCACGATTGTTGTTGTTGTTGTAGTTTTGCATTCGCTAACGCCGTTTTTTTTTGACAGACCGGATCTCTATAGTCACTAGGTAGACGGACTCTTGCTTCCGACTTCCGGTAGCAGGAATTTGATACCGAGAAATCGATAACCGTTCTTGATTCTATTTTTATTTTTTAAATGTGGAACATAGATAACAATTATAGTAAAAGACCAGAATAAAACTATAATTAAATATTTATAGAATAAATTTATTATGCCAAAAAAACTTTAAATAAAAAAATAAATCAGTCTTCCATGGTTGCTGTGCAACCCGTCTCATAGATGGAAGACACTCTTTTCCATAGTTTTAGAAACAAAAATGGCATCCATTTGTTTGCCCGCTTCGGAAGGCAATTTTAACATTTTCAGTGCATAAACGATGCTTCAAACTGTTATGAGACACAAGATTACTCTGAGATTACGAAGTAAGTCGAGCGGGAATCGTTCAAATGTGCGAAATATCAACCAATCTTAAGAAAATCTAATAAAACGACACATGTTCAGGTTACTTCTTTTTGCAAAGCGGTTACTTCCCTTTGCAATACAATTAATATAAAGTCCGTTTCGGGTCTTTACGTATCCGGACCGGATGGTGATAATTCCACATCGTAGTTGTAGGTTATTGTAAAGAAAGTAACACGAATGCATTTCGTAATTCCTCGTCGAGATGTAACAAGAAATCCCTCCAAAATCGTCAAAAAATGTAAAAATATTCGCGGCATAAAGGTCGCGAAAACTAATTAAATGTTGTTGTTGTTGTTTTGATGATTTGCAACAGAGTTTATTTAACAAGAAACGGTTATAAAGATTAAAGATGTTTGATAATGAATCGTAATGTGATTAGTTGAAATGAAAATAGCCTTTTCTCTGGAACAAAAGTACTGTCTGATATGCTCATGCAACCCATTATAAAAAGGTAAAATATCAAATTAGGCCTATTTGAAATCAGTTGTTATATATGTGTTTATATCTAATTATATGTAAACTAGTAACCCCTGAATTAAGTAGACCTAGAATTAAACAAATTGAAAAACGTGCATTATCCACAGAAAGATATATTTTCATTTTGATCGGGCTGACAAATGTTCAGTCAGACTGACAAACGATAGCAGGTTCGTATCGTCCTTCGTTACTTCGTACCCAATATTTCGTATCAAACCGCTATTGAGCGCTTTCTTGTGCAACGGACCGCTTCTGTAGGTTACATAGACATAGGAAAGCGCTCGGTAGCGCCTTTTGGAAACAGATTGGTTAGGTAACGGGCTCCAGGTTCGTAACTTCGTAATCGAACAATTTATTGTAAAGTTATGCATCATCAAAAAAAATCCAGTACTAGATGAGCATGTTACAAATAATGTAGGTCCGCTAAAAATATGCTGTGCATTAGTTCATATTAATACATAACTTGTCTACGTGCGTTATCCACAGACAGATATATTTTCATTTTGATCGGGCTGACAATTGTTCATTCGGACAACATTTTTATTTCTGCCAGTCCGAATGACTGAATTTTTCGCTATGCCTTCTACGTGCCTTCTGTCTGGGAGCCAAAGACTATAGTGTCAAAGACCTGATCGGAAATTCCCTACTTGATGCAGTGCATTTGTTCATATTATCTTTTTATATTTCGATTTCGTGTTTATACTTTGTACACGAATTCCATTTCAGACAAATAATAACGTGGTAACAGTGTACAATATATGAGAATATATACTTAACGGATTTAAAAACGCCACACCGAGGTATGTTGTTTTATAGCAGACAATTCAAGTTAATTCCGATATTGGAATAATGCAGATTAAAGGTCAATGTATTGACGTCATTTTGGTACTAAGATGATACAAATGAGATGAGTATTAACAAATATATAATATAATCAATGCGTCGATCCAGAAAACAAAAGTCACATTATGACCAAAATATCATACATGGTTACCACCCCTTTACCATAAAACATGTGCAGGTCTATGAGACAGCGGTGTATGTTTCCTTCCTGCAACAATGTGTTCTTGCCATATACACACATTTCAAATAAAAGTTGGATATGTCATGTATTATATTCAATTTAATTTAGAATTGGTATATAGAAATAAGACTAGCCTGACGTAAACATTCGATCTGTTATACAGGCTGGTCATCTTTAACGATAAACCAATGCGCCGATAAACATGTTACTTTTGTTTTCTTGACCAATGTCTTATTCGTGCGATAATTTAGTTAATACTCGTTGGATTTTATTAAGTTTTGTATCAAAATGACGACATTGAATTAGCCTTTACGAATATACAAATACATGTTATATGGGAATTTGTTTTCCTGAAATATACCAACATACCCAAGTGTCGCGTTTTTAAATCCGTTAACCATAGTGTCTACATGTAATACCAACATTCTTCAAACAGTTGTGCTATCTGTTCACGAGGTATCTGGCATTTCCTGATCGACCAATTTGATTCACATTAACAAATAAATGAACAGGTTCGCGTCACATTATTACTACTTACCCCCCCCCCCCCCCACACACACAAACAGACCTCCGCCCGCATACGTTGGTGGGTTCCATCGTTTGTTCGTGTAATATGTAATTAATCCGCCAATCATCTAGCAGCACATTTTCTACTCAAATTGTAAGGAATTATACGTACTGCTTGTGCGGTTTGGCAAAACTGACGTTTGAAGACTTTGTAAAGATGTTTCTTACATTTCATTATCAATTACATTCTCGCCAAGTCTTTAAGGTAACCCGCGAACTCACTCAAAGTTTGGAAATGCGAATACTTTGATAAATTAAACTAAAGGTTAGCTTATTTAGCAATTGAAATGTTAATTCCGGTTTAACGCCGATTCGATCCATTACATACAGCGGCCGATTCACCTAGCCAGTTTTCCTGTAATATATCGCTGGCTTAGAATGAGAAGGTCGTAAGTACAAAATCAATATTTTTAGAAAACAAGAACAAACTATTTGAAAACTATTATTTACTTTTGGAAAAACAAGCTTTTAAACTTCAGTTTGCTCAATATGACAATTTCCGATTTTCATGAAAATAGGTTCATTAGAAGCGCATTACGATGCAGATTTCAAATATGCATGAGTCTTACTTTCAGGGTAAATTGTTCTAGTAATGCATCTGGGTAATAAATGACCGTCTAAAAAAACTAAAATAACTGTATCGAACTTGCTTTATAACATGAACATTGTCACTATGAAGGCCAACTTGTTCATGGTTATATGTCTGCATTCAAGGGAAACAAATCCGCAAGCCTTGTTGGAATGTTCTCACATGGTTTGAAATATACTGGTAATTACCTCCCTTCATAGGAGTCTTTTCGTGTCTGCAAAACTGGCGATCACTACTAGTATATATCATAATGCATTATGCAGTACAACCTCTGTAGAGCAACACCCTTTGGGAACTACAAATATTGGCTGTTGTATAGAGATTGTTGCTCTACAGAGATTATATATAGAGTATATATCAGCTTAGGGATAGTTTGAAGGCGTTGTCCTAGAGAGGTTGTTGCTATACAGAGGGCCGCTCTGGAGATGTGGTGCTGGAACTGTAAAAAATACAATAAGTCTCAATAACTACCAAAACTGTTATCATGAAACTTGAGAAAGCTGACTTCATTGTATAAACAAGACGAGATAATGCAGGAATATATTTTAATGGATTATTGCCTCTGACCACTAAGAAAGTTAATTTTTGGTTTTGTCAATATTTGAATTACGTCTCAAAACCTAACAAAACTATTATCATGCATGTGTAAGTGGTCAAGTTGGCCCATTGTATAAACAAGAGGAGATACTACTGGAATGCTTTACTTGGTTATTGCCTCTGACCACTTGGAAAGTTTGTTTCTGGTCGTCTCAATATCTGAAAGAGGTATTGACTTGTAACTTAACATTCTTGATGACTGTGATGACTCTTTGGTGATCACAAAGGCACTATCATATACGAGAAAGTCGAGCGTCTAGCACTTGTAGGCGGTGATTGCGCACTTATTTCATTCTGACCGCTAACAGAAATAAAGCGCTACGTGGTGTCACACCGGCAAAATATTCTACTATCATTTCTATGCAAAATAACTCAATTTTATGTCTCTCCCTGAGTTACACTGATTTCCCAAATGATTTCCTGTGGCCTTTTCCATAGAATACATACACTGTCCTCAAAAATGAGTCACAGAAAATGCCAGGTTGAGTGTGTTGTTTTCCTGCTATTTCAAGTCTCCCAGGTAGACTATGCTATTTTCCAATACACAACAGCTGATTCGGCCGAAGCACCCACACATTTCCAGCCCTCAGTCAGGGTGTAGTAATCCTGAAAAAGATCAATCAAAGACTGTTAGCTGTTGATAGAAAGTCCATATTTGAAATATATACAGAAATGTTGGTCAACAATTCACAGTTTCCACAGTCAAACAGTACTAGAACAAAACAGAATTAAAGTTTTCATAGGAACTATTTTAGCATACTACGACCCGGAAGTACTTTCACCGGTGTGACACCACGTAGGACTGTACACGGGGGTAATCCATGCCGAACGGGATGTTACTGTAGCGCTTAGGTAAAGGCAACGGATCCCTGATGTATATATATAGCAGTTTTAACAAGTTCCGTTTCAGTTTCGATTATGTTCCAATGCGGAAGAACGTGTTCATATTTGACTATCACGACATTACAATGTTGCTAGATAACGTACGTTTATCCTCGTTACCGTCAATATACAAAATTAATACATTTGAGTAGCCTACTCCACGAAAGTCAATTCGCTCTGGTACATGTTTTAATTGCGGCCGATACTACGAGAAGCCTCACTTCCGGTAGAATCTAAATGTATCAAATGCAATGTTTGATCGCGTGCTTATCAGTTATCGCTCAAACACATTCCACGTACTTCCTTTTTATTGAATCGGTTATGGTGCCCGTAAAGTAACATGGGGCACTTCTTTTTACAATATTAACATTGCTCATTTATTGTTGTATTTTTTTTTTTTAATTTTTTTTTTATGTTTGTGTCGGTTTTTCATTCATATTTGTCCGCCGAGAGTCACTAGTTTTCCTGTACTGTATCTCAACCAGTACAAAATGTACTACATTACCATTCGTCATGTAACAAACAACTTCTCCTCCAGATCAGGTGGAAATTCGACTTAGTTATCAAATCATAGAAGGGTTTGACCTCGTTTGACCGGGAATCGAGCCCGGGTCTTTTATTCGATATGAAAAATAAACGAAATTATAATGCATTACCATTCCGCGTCGCATGTCACTATAGGGACACCGTATAAATCCCAGTATGACGTCACCACTATTGTTATTTTTTATAACGTGGTTCCTTATTGGTGTCTGCTGAAAACCCATTGGTTTAAAACACATTTTAACACACCGGGTCCGCATACATGCCCTCTTATATACTATAAGAAGGTGCTCGTGAGATACGATGATATTGAGAAGGTTGTCAATGTTTTGTAACAAGATTATTTTATACGTTCAGGCAGAAATCGTCGGATGCTGAAAAATCGTCACAGCATGGGTGCTGTTAAAGTTAATAACGTTATGCTACGTGTCAACGAAATAGCGTTTGTCATCTCGATGATTTTGATTGGTAGTTGTATCGGAAGTGAAAAAGGTTCAAAATGGATACATGAAAAATCTTATGATGGACATTTACCGACGACATCTATATTAGGAAGTGAAGTTGTTCGTTCTATGATAGCATGTGGTCAATGGTGTGAACGACACGGTTCGTGCGAGGCGTTCTATTTTACTGGTAGCACGAAGACTTGTACACTGGTGTCCCATGCCGCCATCTACGTTGCCGGGAGTCATCAAGCACCCAGTCCTACGACACGGTTTTACCACCGTCAACACCAGCCGACGCCAACGCCGACACCAAAGCCGACACCAAATCCCACGTCAAAGTCGATACAAAAGCTGACGCCAAAACCAGAAGCAACTCATACAACTCGAGGTTGCGTTTCGGCAAAGGGATGTAATGGTTATGCAACTTACGATAAGTCAGTGGACAAGTTTTACAATATAACTGACAATTCATATGACAATGTTACACGGGCGACGGTTGCGTGCAATGTCATGTTTGGACAATTAGCCATTGTGAAAACCTGGCTTGAATTAACAGCTATTTACCAGTATATGATAGATTTTTCTAAAACACGGCAAGTAAACGGGGTGTGGCTTGGTGGAACATACAGCAAGGTGGACACGGCGATTAAGTGGAATGACGGCACATTGTTGCCAGTTATATCTCCTCTCATGGATAATGCCGCTCCACTGACGATACCAAATACTACCGAAACATGTGTTGGTATTTATTACGCCAGGGGACCTGTACAATTGAGCCCAATGAAGTGTACTGGTCAAGGTATGTACTCAGTATGTGAGTGTTGTACTGTATAAAGTATGATGGCTAACATACAACAGTAACATGACATGCAACCGTCAGACGTGTCTCCCCCGTGACTTTGGTCGAACGTTGTCATCCTTGAGTTTTAATCTTTCATGACTTCATAACTCATGACTCTGTTTATTTATTTCTTAGATTAAATTCCTGATTAAAAGTCGAAACGTTGAAAACAGCTTGTAGTTTGTCTTGTTTCAACTTATTTATGATTTTTTTATGTGTTATGTTTTTATGCATGTGTTACCGACTTCTGAGCCAGTTCATTGTACCAAAAACACAAATACATAAACTCTGAAGTATTTTTAACGTATTAAATATTTCGGTTAACGGCCTCATGATTTGAGATCTGAAAATAATTACAGCTGACTCTAAATATACATACACAACACAAATATATAATATTATGTATTTTTAGAGTCAGCTGTAATTGTTTTCGTGATTTACTTTTGGTCGAGTCGAGTCAGAAAAAGCGAGGAATTTACGCTTTCTGCGGTATCGACTATAACAATCCAAGAAAGGCTGATGTCATAGCAGTGTGAGGTTGGCAGCCTAGCAGCCTAGCTGCGTGAAGTTGGCAGCCTAGCAGCGTGAAGTTGGCAGCCTAGCAGCATAACAGCGTGAAGTTGACAGCCTAGCAGCCTAGCAGCCTAGCAGCGTGAAGTTGGCAGCCTAGTAGCCTAGCAGTGTGAAGTTGGCAGCCTAGCAGCCTAGCAGCGTGAAGTTGGCAGCCTAACAGCGTGAAGTTGGCAGTCTAGCAGCCTAGCAGCCTAGCAGCGTGAAGTTGGCAGCCTAGCAGCCTAGCAGCCTTGAAGCCTAGCAGCGTGAAGTTGGCAGCCTAGCAGCATAGCAGCGTGAAGTTGACAGCCTAGCAGCCTAGCAGCATAGCAGCGTGAATTTGGCAGCCTAGCAGCGTGAAGTTGGCAGCCTAGCAGCCTAGCAGCGTGAAGTTGGCAGCCTAGTAGCCTAGCAGTGTGAAGTTGGCAGCCTAGCAGCCTAGCAGTGTGAAGTTGGCAGCCTAGCAGCGTGAAGTTGGCAGTCTAGCAGCCTAGCAGCCTAGCAGCGTGAAGTTGGCAGCCTAGCAGCCTAGCAGCCTAGCAGCCTAGCAGCGTGAAGTTGGCAGTCTAGCAGCCTAGCAGCGTGAAGTTGGCAGCCTAGCAGCCTAGCAGCCTAGCAGCCTAGCAGCCTAGCAGCCTAGCAGCGTGAAGTTGGCAGCCTAGCAGCCTAGCAGCGTGAAGCTGGCAGCCTAGCAGATGTCATCCACTACACGTGAAATGACTACTTTGAGCTATTTTAGCGTTGTATACGAAGAGTGTTGAGAATGAAGTCTAGCAATAGCAATGGTTGCATAGCAACCGCTGTTTAATATCATCTCCACAATATGTTCACTACCTGACCAAATACTCATATAATGATGTAGTCACTACTAGTCTGAGTGTCTTAAATATTAGGGGTCATTAGCATGGGTTATTGTTGTCACTAATTTACTGTATCAGTGACGGTTATCTGAGCACTGTTCAAGGCATAACCATTGTCCTTAGACATGCCACGTGCCAATAATGACATGTTCACTGTGGAATAGCTGACATCACAGGCTGTGTATACATGTACACATTTATCATGATCTTTGATTGTAGTAGACCTCCAAAGATTAACCAAAATTTCCACATCACTTTAAGTCAAGAAAGACATTATTGATGTATATAATATGTCTATAATGTAGCCACACAACTCTCTTACAAAACACATTGACATTATGAAATTCATAACCAACAACATATTTTATTAATGATATTATGTATGTATGTATGTATGTAAAAAATTGTGTTTGTATAAATTCAAACCCTACAAAGTATGTGCTATAACAAAACATCGAAAATATTATTCAAAAACAAGTTTTATGCGTATATTTTCACGATTATCAAATGTGATGTGCAACAACAATGCCTACATTCTTCAAATTGGTGATTTTCTTCGCTATACAACGTTTTGAATGCACACAGTGGATTGCTACATTCATGACCTTATCAAACAAAACAATTGCGAATGGATTTCCTAATGTAATAGCGTCAACAGTTAGTCACATTGTTGAAGACGTCATGTAAGTATTCGTCACGTTAACAACATAATATGAGATTAAGTTTTGTAAGTTTATTTTTCAAAGTATCTATAGACCAAAGGCCTGTCAGATATACACACATACTAGATATACTACAAAACATATACATGTATAGCAAACATGGCAACGGCAAGTATAAATGTACATATGAAAATAAAACGACAACAAAACAAAGTGCGACAAAGCCAAAAGCAATCTTTGGACGTGCGAATTATGCGTAGATAAAGAGGGGGAGAGAGAGAGTAGTTGTTTAGCGGAGAAAGGTAAATGGTGAAAACAAAATTAAGGCATAAAACTATGATGAACATCTGAACTTGTATATTCCCAGCAGGCACCGTCACGTATAGATATATGTTTTACTGTTTAGGGCCTTATCGCAGATTGACAATTGTGTCAAGTATGTTCCCTCTATAAATAAAGTCTTTATTATAATAATTATTTCCATTGAGTTGCTTGTGTGGCTACATGCTTGTTTTCCATGCGGTATAGAGTTAATACTATCGCACTGACTATACTTCAAGGTCAATTTTTAAGCACTTTGTTCTCATCATTCTCGAGTTCAATATTTATATTGAAAAAAACTACGTCACGTATAATACATCCAGGTGGGAACGTTTGTTTGTTAGGACATATTTATTATAAAAGTATAATATACTAGAAATTTGACCAACACTAGGATGGTTTATCATAGTACTTATGTAAACAGCAACATAATTATGTTGCTTCTATAGTCCCTATTATTCGCAAAAATAAAGCTTGAAAACAGAAATTGAAGATGCCACTCCGCTTTTTCGAAGGGGATCACTTCTTAAACATGTTATCGAGGAAATTTAATCAGTTAAAATGGTAATATTTGTAACTTCTTGATTTAAGGTAATAGATACACCTTGTTTATAAACACATTTATTTCCATTCTGGCCTTGCTATCCTCATATATCAGTGGTTAGTCAAGTTCCCAGACTATATGTTTCGGACGAAGAATACTCTTGTGAACGAGAATGGGCCTTACAAATAAGCAGATAAATTATGTAATAAGGGTGTTACACGCTTTTGGCTGAATACCAAGGTGTTTATCCATAACTTTATAGTTCATCATGAAACTTGAACTGTTATCATTTGCATTAAAACAGAACCCCCATGCGTACATTTTTGCACGGTTGCAGACGGTAATAAATATAGTATTGACAGAAGGGACGCAACTCGAAAAGATTTCAAACAGGTAGAATGAAGAATTACTTCCCATTCAACACGATAATGCATGATGCCCTGTACTACACCCTAGACCCTTATCACATCCATAGTCAAGGGCTGAAAACAACGAAGAACGCCGAATATGTCGGGCAACACTTTCCGACGACCTTTTTTAGAATGCTCACAAGGCAAATAACACCAAGTGCTGCCTTAATTCCTCAGTCGGTACAAATTGGCGCCGAACACACGTCAAGGAGACCAGGTACAAGACCTATGTGTGGCCAATTTTACATGGTTGCTTTCCCTGGAATTATTTATTAGTGTCGGCAGATTTTAAATAGCTGTGCACAATGTTCCTACTTGAATATTTATTTGTAAAAAGCATTGCCATTATAAACACATGAAGACTTGATACTTTGTATGCCCCCCCCCCCCCCCCCCCTCATCTTTGACGAGGGGGTAAATTGCTTAGAACTTGTCTGTCGGTCTGTCAATCGGTCGTACCAAATGGTTTCCGTTCAATAACTCCCTCGGTTCTTCAAATTTCACATTGATGTTGGTCATCCCTTATTGATTTTGAGGTCAGTAGGTCACTGTGACCATTACTATTTTAGACTATTCAAATGGTTTCCGTTCAATAACTCAAGAACTCCTTAGGATCTCGAAACTTCAGATGGCTGTAGGTAATCCACAGTAGTTGACCCTTATTGATTTTGAGGTCAGTAGGTCAAAGGTCACTGTGACATTCACAATTTTCGACTATTTAAATGGTTTCCGTTCAATAACTCAAGAACTCTTTTCCTTAGGATCTTCAAACTTTACACGGTGATTGGTCATCAACAATATAGATGACCCCTATCGGTTTTGAGGTCAGTAGGTTCTGACTATTCAAATAACTCAAGAACGATTTGCTCAAGGATCTTCAACCTTTACATGGAGGTTGGTCAACAACATTAGATGACCCTTATTGATTTTGAGGTCAAAGGTCAAGGTCACTGTGACCTTCACCTTTTTACTATTATGCTGCCATAGGGGCATACGCATTTTACAAACATAATTATCTTGTTTATTTTGCTGATTACAGTATCTTTGTATCACTCACTGCTATATATATACATGTCATTTCAAATTTGATCGTAGCCCTACCTCTCTTTAAAATACTTAGCGCGGTGAAATCCATCGACCCAGTGAAGGTAGGACTGTTTGGTATAATTACATGTGATCAGTCCGTTCCAACCCCAAAATAACCAAATGAGATCATCCGTGCCATAACCATCAATAGGCGATATTGATATTTCTCTGTGTTTGAATTGAAATATAACATGTCTTGATGCCATACTCAATGCTTCAACATTAATTGACCCTCTTCGAATTTACTATTCCTGTAATACTCAAAGTTTGTCCAGACAAAATATTATTTTTTAGTCTTGTTTGAGATATTTATTGGATAATTCATGTACATGCAGTATGTTATTGTTGGATATCATGTTTGATGATTATGATGTTAGATTGTTTTATGTTGTTTTGTAATACCCTTGGATATTACATTATTATTAATTGGGTGTTTTAACTGATCTGGAACAATCGAAATTGGTTCAAAACGTGTTGTGGAGACATAATTCAACATTGATATCGGTACGAGACATGTTTCTGGTCAATTTCGTCATATCATGCCTCTGATGAACTATTCTAGATGGCTCCAAATTCATTAAACACATTGTGGTTGGGCTTGTCGGGTTAATATTGCAAACAAGCTAAACTCATTCCATGCGTGTTCATTAGGATTCCTAGTATAGTCTGGAGAGCGGGGGTCAGTTAAAAACTTCCCTTTTCCGTATACTCATCGACGGCATGAGCAGTGCCAGGACGGGCCTCATATTTCATTAGGATTATATCTAAAGCTCAACAAATCTCGTTCACCATTGCTCCCGTATTTAATATATGCATATTATTAAGAAAATGCAATTGGGACAATAGCGAGAGTTACTGTGTAGCAACCCTGTAGGTCAGTACGCTCAATCCACCTGACTCTGCTCAAACTTATTACAAAGCTCCATAGATAACGGTCGTTCCCGACAATAGTGTCCGCATGGAACCACTCTACTGGTTTTCGCCACATCATAGCATGACTATCAGTGAAGTCAAGGCATTATCGTAGACTAAACTCCTCAAGCCACCAAGGTCGTTTCCAGCAAACAAGGTGCATGATTCCGAGTCAAAGGAGCGTAGTCATGGTCTTCTCTAATACATAACTCCTTCAGGTAATATTGAACGAATGTTTTCTGAATCTTGTTTATTATGTGGTCATTAAATGCATTGACAATGTAAGCATAAAATCCATGTTTAACACGTTGCCAACAATATACAACCCATAGATGAGCCATTACCATAACCAGACTTGGCTACTACTGACCATGTCATGGAAAAACTCGCACTGCAAGATCTTTGCATGTGCATATTACACGTGATTCGCGTGCACATTGGGCGTGCTGTGCCACAAAGTAAGTTGCAGAACTACGCCAGGGACTTATCTATGAATGGTAAACATAGGCATATGGTTTCAAATTATTTGAGTGTACCCTATGTATATCCAATACAAACACCAATGTGTATTCTATGTATAGAGAAGGTTGTGCCGTGGCCATGTTTAGCCGCAACGGATATGACATTACGAAAGCTAATACCCAGTTTTTCTACAGTTGTCAAAGCAAACACGGATGCCAGTTCCTGTGACGTCATATACGTTGCGGCTAAACATGGCCGCTGCGTAACCTTCTCTATTTACATAGAGTACAATCAGAAAAATTGAAACCATGTACCTATGATTACAAACATATCATCGTTAAGACGTAGATGTATACATTTCCAGGGAATAGTATTTATAAAACGTAACCCAAATGTGAATTGTGCAAAGCCTGGACTCTTACATTGAAACCATTGCTAAAATCTATGAATAATGGCATTTTCAATTTAACCATTTAATATAATGTATATTATATGTGCTTTTATTAAGTCCTTGGGTTTATATACAATTCTATTTCAGATACAATGATTTTGTTGTATCACTTTTATTAATAATATAAATATTATGGAATTTATATACACGTAAACTTCCTCGCTTATGTTAAGCCACACGTAAAATGATCGCTTGTCTAATTGGCAGATGGTATAAACTTGCTCCAAAAAAACAACAAAAATGCAGCAAATGTGATCACAAATGAGATTACTGTAACTCCACGAAATCAAACTAATCACTAGATATCATGATCAGTATTATCATCATATAAAAGGAGATTTTCGAGTTCAATTAATTGCACAAGAAATAATTCATATTGTTTTAACATTTTTTTATAGTTATACCGGTAATTCATTAATTACGGTTTTTATCTAAAAATACATTCCAATTTAGATATTGTCCTGTCCGTTCGAACCGTTCGGTTAGATTCGGCAGTTAGTTACGCCCCGTGGTGTATTCGGTCAGTGTGGGATTTTAACTGATCCAGAATGGTATTTATTATACCGGGATGCATTCCTGGCGTTCCATAACATGTCATATGGATACGTCTTGCTTGTCTTGCTGACGTCATCAAGAGCTTCCATCTACAAATAAATCCCAGAATAAATTATTTTATTGGAATAGCCATGTAGACAAAATACTTGACGTTATGCTGATCTCTTGTGGCCCTACCCACAGGTAGTTGTATCATTGATAAAGAATAAAAACAAAAACAAATTTTACTCCATAGATTTTTGTTACCTGTGGTCCTACCACGTGGTATCGGTATTTGGCGTCATATCTAGCTACCAATAAAAGCCGAAATCCACCCCGACATCAATAAGAGCTGTACAAGTATTGTATTTTAAGCCATTAGTATTTGATTAATACAACTACTTACTGTAAACTTTCCATGATGGCTGAACGCAAACATTTCATTTTGGTAGCGAATTGAATCGGGCAGTTACCACTGGGTAAAATACATATTTTGCTGACTTAGAAGAATAAGGTCGTAATTGCTACTTACGACCCAATAAACATTCGATATTCGCATCACAAGGCGCATCTTATGAACCTATTTTTATGAAAATCGGAAATTAACATGTTGCCCAAACTTAAGTTGAAGACCCTCAGTTTTACATAACTAAAGAGTTGTTTTCAGACATTTTTTTTCAAAATGGCTTTTCTATACTTACGGCCTTATTCTTCTAAGTCAGCGATTTGTAAATGGCCACGTTACATTATTGTAGACTATATGTATAAACAAACCTAAAAACTGGATCCAGCTTGTATGTTTCCCATATGACACTAAGTAAAGATACAACAGACATGATTATCCGTCAACACACCACTGGAACAAGCTTGCACGGTTTCTCTATGAAACTAAGTAAAGATGCGACATACCTTACTATATGTCAACACAACACTGGAACCAGCTTGCTTGGTCACCTATGACACTAAGTAAAGATACAACACACCTGACTATCCGTCAACACACCACTGGAACCACCTTGCATGGTTTCTCTATGACACTAAGTAAAGATGCGTCATATCTGACTATCCGTCAACACAACACTGGAACCAGTTTGCATGGTTCCTCTTTGAAACTAAGTAAAGATACAACATACCTGACTATCCGCCAATACAACACTGGAACCAGCTTGCATGGTTCGTCTATGACACCAAGTAAAGAAACAACATACCTGACTATGAGTTAACAACACTCGAACCAGCTTGGAACCCACTGGAACCAGTTTGCATGGTTCCCCTATGACACTAAGTTAAGAAGGGACAAACCTGACTATCCGTCAACACAACACTGGAACCAGCTTGCATGTTTTCTTCTAACTGTTTGACTGAGGTTGCTCCTATGATGACTGACGTCACACTCGGTTTCTGCAACAACCATCGTAATGCTACCTGTGCTGGTGTCGCCCCTGATGCAATAATGACATGAATAATAAACATACATGGCTACACTTATTTGCTTTTGACTGAGACAGTAGTAAGTGAGTGACCATCTAGTTTGCATGGTTAATTGACCAATGACATGCTGAGTACAAGGAATCTGTGTGTTCTAACCTTGCAATTGGTTCATTTCTAGTTAGGTGCGAAACACTATAAGCGTTTCAGAAATTACCCGGGTCGAGATTCGAACCAAGGACCTCTCGGTCCGTAGTCGAGAAGTGCCGAAATATACCAGTTATAACCCCTTGGATTTGTTCACGTACTGCGAAACAACCACCTGATTCGTTGCATACACGACCTACTATACACAAAGGACATGCGTCGGAGGAAGATACTTTTTTCATTCTTTGCAATATTTGAAAAAAAGATCAAGGCAAATCGGACAGTGGTGGCAGCACTCAGTAAATAACAGCGGAACACGATAGCAAAAAATGAACACACAAAAAGAAAAAGCACGGGCAACCAGACGCCACAATGCACAACAAAGTCCTACTTTGAGGTTTAAGTAAATGGTATAACCATGCAGTTGCATACGTTTACATTCTTTTTTATACAAGACTAGAAAAATAACATGTAAATACTACTAATATCATTACGTACCTATTTGCTCTGCAGTTTCTTTCAGTACTTTGATTATGTCCCAATATTTGTCATCGTGTGAAAATGTCGCCCAAGCCCCTAATTGACCAACGGCGTTTTTGGAACGCATAAAACCCAAGCGACTTGAATCTGCGTCTGGAATTTCCCCCTTTACAAACTTCCCAGTCAGCATTCCACTGAAAAAGGAAGGTGTGCGTTTTATGTTATAGTTAGAACATATTAAGTAAATTTTAATGATTAAAAAGGGCGGAGCGAGCGGAGCGAGCGAAGCGAAGCGAGTTCTTTTTAGTCATTAAAATAAACTTAATATGTTCTAACTGGCTTAGAATATAACATTCTGCATTCTGATTGGCCAATAGAAATTAGCGCCAACGCATGACGTTAAGTCTGTGAAGAGAAAATTTTAATGATTAAATTTTCATTTAACCGCCAAAATTCGGCATTTTCATTGGCTCATAATGTAGGTTATATTCTAATTATAACCTACATTATGAGCCAATGAAAACGCCGCATTTTCGCGGTTAAATGAAAATTTAATCATTAAAATTTTCTCTTCACAGACTTGACGTCATGTGTTGGCGCTAATTTCTATCGGCCAATCAGAATGCAGAATGTTATATTCTAAGTTAGTTAGAACATATTAAGTAAATTTTAATGACTAAAAAGGCCTCGCTTCGCTTCGCTCGCTCCGACCTTTTTAATCATTAAAATTTACTTAATATGTTCTAACTATAACATGAAACCCATTGTAAAGCTAGTAGCGGTATTTTAACAAAATTCATTAATCTTTAGCTTACCTGTAGCAAGAATGTCATCGTGCATTTTTGGGGATGGCTTATGTCATGAAATCCATGAAAATGGTTAAAGTGACACTTTTTGCTAAACATGACATATTAGATTTTCAGTAGATATGTCGACAGATTATGAGGAAAATTGGGACATGTATGCTTTTTGGACGACAACGTTGGTTAATTGAAAATATCGGATAGATTTATAGAAACGTGCATTTTTATTTTTTGACAAAAGCTCAGTACTAAATTAAGCCATCTGTGAACCTTGTCCTTTGTAACATCCTCGATAATTGGATACGTTATATTGTTAGAATATTGACATTACATTCATTTACCCAGTGAGAGGACTCCATGGTAGTACAGCTACTCCCTCGTTCTCACAGACCATGAACGCTTCAGTCTCGGAACCCCTGTATAGAAGACTGTATTGTTGCTGTGAATAAATGAACATAGATCAGTCTAAATATACATTCCCAACATAAAACAAGGCAACGACAGCCGAAGTACTTAAACGTACCTGTAGTGACACACACGGATTAAGTCCTGTATACTTGGCAACATCAACAATCTTCTGCATCTGCCAACCACAGATATTGTTGTAACCATAGTAACGTATTTTACCACTTCTTACAAGATCGTCCAAAGTCCGGAGCGTTTCTTCTATAGGGGTGGCGTTATCCCAGCCGTGCGCCTGAAAGAAATCGAATGACATCATAAATCAAAGTACTTAACGTAGACAAGTTATGCATTAATATGAACTAATGCACAGCATATTTTTAGCGGACCTACATTATTTGTAACATGCTCATCTAGTACTGGATTTTTTTGATGATGCATAACTTTACAATAAATTGTTCGGTTACGAAGTTACGAACCTGGAGCCCGTTACCTAACCAATCGGTTTCCAAAAGGCGCTACCGAGCGCTTTCCTACGTCTATGCAACCTACAGAAGCGGTCCGTTGCACAAGAAAGCGCTCAATAGCGGTTTGATACGAAATATTGGGTACGAAGTAACGAAGGACGATACGAACCTGCTATCGTTTGTCAGTCTGACTGAACATTTGTCAGCCCGATCAAAATGAAAATATATCTTTCTGTGGATAATGCACGTTTTTCAATTTGTTTAATTCTACGTCTACTTAATTCAGGGGTAACTAATTTAAAAATGCATAATTAGATATAAACACAAATAACAACTGATTTCAAATAGGCCTAATTTGATATCTTACCTTTTTATACAGTAATGGGTTGCATGAGTATATCAGACAGTACGTTTGTTGAAGAGAAAATGCTATTTTCATTTCAATTAATCATATTACGATTGAATATCAAACATCTTTAATCTTAATCACCTTTTCTTGTTAAATAAATCCTGTTGCAAATCGTCAAAAGATAAAAGATACTCAGACGGAAATTCCGGGTTTTATTGTATCCAATAACAACAACAACAACATGTAATTAGTTTTCGCGACCTTTATCCCGCGAATATTTTTACATTTGTTGACGATTTTGGAGGGATTTTTTATTACATCTCGGCGAGGAATTACGAAAATGCATTTCGTTTTACTTTCTTTACAATAACCTACAACTACGATGTGGAATTATCAGTCCGGTCCGGATACGTAAAGAACGGACTTTATACTAATTGTATTGCAAAGGGAAGTAACCGCTTTGCAAAGGGAAGTAACCGGAACATGTCAACTTCAACTTCACTTCAAGTAACCGGAACATGTGTCGTTTTTATTAGATTTTCTTAAGATTGGTTGATATTTCGCACATATGAACAATTCCCGCTCGACTTACTTCGTTATCTCAGAGTAATCATGTGTCTCATAACAGTTTGTAGAATCGTTTATGCACTGAAAATGTTAAAATTTCCTTCCGAAGCAGGCAAAAAAATGGCTGCCATTTTCGTTTCCAAAGATTTAGGAAATAGTGATTCCCATCTAGATGATTGAAGACTGATAATTATTATCTTTTCTTTTCTAGATAGGGGCCTATACTAGTTTTTGGAATATTCTTAAACATCATTAAAAAATAAAAGAAAATTTATGAGCTGCCGAATATCGCATTTTAAAAAAATTTGTTATTCTATTGGCAGCCATTTTTCAGTATCTTTCTTTCAGTGCGGGATTTTAACACAAATTTCCAAATCCATTAGTGTCGAACTCTGACCAAATCACGTGACATGTGTTATCGTAAAGCGGAACGACAACCGCAGGCCTTACGTCCTGCGTATAGTCCGCTATAAATCAATTATCGATGCCAAAGGGATAATAAACAAGAGCACCGCCTACGAGTACTGGACGCTCGACTTTCTCGTACTTGAAGGTAACCTTGTTCATCTGTGAGTCAAATTTCTAAGAGTAACAAGGACAGATAACTCATAATTATAGGTCACAGGGTTACCAGCCTTGTCTGTGTGAACTCCCCTTGTGATAGTAAATAACTATGTTGCGTTTCAAGTGGATACCTTTGTTAGTCTTTGAGTAATGGACATTTTTGTGTAAATATTCAAAGTAAGAAAAGGGAAATAACTCTTATAAAATGCAGGATAGATTTGTTTCCTCTTGTCAGTTATGAAGGTCATCACATTCTACAAGTGTATTGGATTTCATGTTGAAACCTTTGATAGTGTCTGAGAAAATTTAGTTTATATTATGTGTAAAATTTGCCTCTATTTATATGTACTATGTCGAAACAAGGGCAGATAACTCCATAAATATAGCTAAGGTAACATATTTATCAGCCTTGTCATTATGGACTCCCCTGGTGATGGTGAATAATTATGTTGAATTTCAAGTTGATACCTTTGATAGTCTTTGAGAAAATGACCCTGACAATAAACTTCACCAACGCACACGCACATGATACCGTCACGACAATAGTTCGACTTTTTGTCTTCCAAAAGTCGAGCTAAAAATAGGAAACGTGATCTTGCAACAGAAATAGCAGAGCATGAAATACACAAAAAAGAACCCACTAAAATGGAGTCCAAAGACCATAAGTGCAGGAAACAATGACAGTCAAACACATGAACAAGAAAAACATAACTTTAACAGCTACACAAGCGGGTGCTAGTGCCATAACACAATAAATTGCCGTATAAACTCTGCAGATTCGAACATGCTTTGTAATGGTCAGCAACAAAAACGAGAACAACAGATCAGAGAAGGGGACGACTGAGCACAAACTGCACACTAAGTTTAAAGTACGAATAGTCCGGGGGTGGGGGAGCGATTAACTGTTCGTTAAAGCATAGGTCCCACTGAGCATTTTTGGTCTCGGCGATGTACTCCCGATTGAAACGAACGAGCTATCAGGACATCGGGAACAGATCCCTCGTGGTCTGGGGGAAGCTTCGGGGAAGTGACGAGGCAACTTGATATCGGAAGGAATCGTGATAAATCGGGTGGTATCTGAAGACATCGGGAGAACCGTGATCGCCGATGTTGAATTCCTCAGTGGTACCTTTGGTGGTTTTAATTGACATGTTTACGGATAATCTCTCCGCTGGAGCTATAACCTTTCCGCTGCCACTATCATACACCGATGCACTTCCAGAGCCGCCTGATGCAGACCGTATTTTGGTGGTCCTCCATTACCACTATTGTGGTAACAGCTACCAAAGACGACTTTTGCGTACCGGAAAAATACGGGGTCTTGTTTCTACAGTGGAATAATGCAGGGTTTCGGTGAAAATCTACCTTTTTTGCAATAGAAAATAAAAGGAATTTTCAAAAATATACTACATTTGTACGCTATGGTAGTTGTAGTGTACGACATTCACTACACTGTGGTAGTTCTGTTAATATTATGATATTCGCATTACTCCACTGAGGTACTGTTTATAAGTTTATTGCCGCTATGGACTGAATATTTCAATAGTCCAGCATAAAGCTACTACGGTACTCAGCAATACGAAGCATTAACTTGTACTTGTTAGTTTTTGTAGGACATACTTCTCAATACTTGGATTGCATGTGATACACCAGTGTGGTTTTAATCTAAGTTTCCGAGAGGAAGCCCCTGCAGGGAGAGAGAGACATTAGATACAGGCATGTCCGGCGCTGCAGAAGTGCGCCTATAGACAGTCTGGTTCTTAAATGTGCCCGGTGTAAATCACCGATACACAGCTTCCTGGTACTTCCGGATACTTTGCAGATCACACGGTCAGATATAGCGGTATATATTATAAATATTTCAGAAATGTCAAGTTCCGATGCCAGGGATTGAACCCATGACCTCCGGATTGACAGCCCAGTGCGTTACCACTGAGCTAAATCCGCTTATAATTAACTACCAATTAAAATTGTGTATTGAAAAGAAAATTCCACCATGCTGTGTGTCTGTATTCCGGTTGTCAGAAGTAGCAATGAAGACAAAGAAAAACGCTAAAACTACGGAAACATTCAAATGTGTTGTTCACTCTTCCACGAATACAACAGAACACTTAAGTGGCATTGTAGTCCGGCCCGAAATCCCCGAAAATTGACCGAACCTTGCATTGGAGTATAGTTTTTTCCTTTGCTGATTTTAGTAGACAAGACCTTTCTAATGGAATTTTTGATGGGTGCCATTCTGTCACCCTTGAGCATTTTAAGAAAATTGGGGTAAATGTTCAAAAATATAAACGAAACTGCAAATTTTTGGAATCGGTCAACTACATTGTTATTTATTATCACATTTTATAATAAATCACACTTATATGTAGTTATTAAGGTGCTGTTGAAGACTTCAAAATTTTAGTACCGTGCAATTATGCAAAGGGGGTATTTTTGGGGTAAAATGTTAAAACGTGCATGGAAAAGTGCGAATTTTCGGATTCGGTGGACTATAACGGTGGACGGTAAATAATCGCTGTAATAGTTTTATAGTTACTTGCGATACAGATTATACACATCTTAAGCTAGGCTATGGTACAGAATGTGGTATTGTTGGAGAAAAACAATAACAATATAACGGAAAGGGCGAATTTTCGGAACTGATGGACTACACTGTCATGGATATTTTTTTTTGATAATTACGTTTGTAATTACTATGATATAATCTTTAGTAATGTGTTATTAATGATACCAATTATCTTAAATCATGTTATGGTGCAAAATATATAATTTAAGGATAGAACATAAAAAATTGAAACGAAAAGTGTGAATTTTGGTAATAGGTTTACTACGCTGTTATAATTAATTTAACTTGATAGTAAATCACTGTGAGGTACATATCATCATGCATTTCAAGTTATCTATCATCTAATGCCATGCTTTGAGCTGAATTCGATGTATTGGGGTAAAACATCCAAATGTAAATGAAAATTTTGAATTTACGGACAAGTCAGATTTTACTACATAAAGCCATTTCCGGCTTTATAACTATTTTGTATTACTCATCTACACCAATTCCGCCATTATTGATCATACGAGGTACTCATGCATCACAAGTCATGCCCTATAGAGTACCCACTACCACTGAGTACAAGCTTGCTAGGCCCAGTAGGGTATTAAAAGGACTCACCATCACCAACCATTCCTAATATAATTGGGTTCATGCCACTGCTGCTTCTTTATAGTAGTGGTTACCTTTTATTTCCAGGCACAGCAATTCGTTACCCTTTGTGGTACATAAAACTGTCTGGCTCAGCAATTCCTGCATGACACGGTCACTCATAGGGCTATATACATGTTATGTATAGTCACTCCTTGATATCCTAGTGGTAGGGTGTCCACTTAGATTGCTAGATGTCCCAGGCTCGATCCCATGCCCGGTCATACCAAAGACGAAATAAAATGCTACCATTGAGTAATGCCCTTGCATACCCTAGATACTTAGCATAAATTGGACGCTGGTTGCTCTCGCATGCCACCGTAGCGATGGATAACATCAAGAATTAGGCGCTGAGTGTGATTAATTGATATGAGTTGACAAAACTTGTCTCACAATCTACCTAGCATAAACTACATTACTTTGGTATATAGTGTCTATTCCAGGACCCCATGAGTCACCTGCCACTTTCTGTCACATGCATTCTGTGGTACCTAACACTGCTCTATTAGATAGCAAACACTTCCAGACACAGCCATTCATATGCTACCCAACACTGCTTGGGACTGCCATTTATTGCTCTACGGGGTATGTAACACATCCTTTCCCAGCTCCAAAGGTTAGCATAGCAATTTATGACCTAAAAGGGTTACCTAATACTGTTGGAATCGTGGCAACGATTATTCCTGAATCTATAAGGATTCTAAATTACCTGTCAAGCCATCCCTGGTTAAAGATTGCCTGACAGAGTCATTCCTGTTCATTTAATACATAATACTACTAGACGCAGCCATCCGTAAATCTATAGGGCAAGCAATAAATTTGGCGTTAAAATAAAAAGTTACCGAGTTTTCGGGCCACTTTCAGAAATTAAGCCGTTGAGTCACCCTTTGACAATTAACTTACCATGTTGATTCGGCTACCTAAGGATACCTGCGTTCGAGCCTCCTTGAGGAGACTAGTTTTCCCCTGGTATGTGTGCAACTAATATCGAGATACGGCGCCCAGGAATAAGTACAGACACTTCACCACAGGTACCAATTCACACCTTGGTCGAATGGAGCATTGTTGGTTAAATTTGCTCTGAGAAATTAAGCAATGACGTAGAGTTGGGTCGAACCTGGGACCTCTCGATCCCAAAGCGTGCGCCCTACGGCGAGGCTATTACTTGCTCAATAGGTTACATATATGACCTGAAACAGCCATGCTTTAATTGGTACCCAACACTGTATGCAACTGCTCTTTGTTGCTCTCTGCGGGGTACCAAACACTGCTTGTCATTGCTATGTATGACTAACTGACTAGAAACGTAAAGATTATAAGCCATGGCCATATATAGAGTTGTTTGTATGGTTGAGTGCCAGTGGTATGGCCGTTTGGGTTAGTTGTACTGCTGTGAACACCTACTAGTATTCCTTGATCTATGGGGATGTTCTGACTATACCTTGCACAGTGTCCCCTTGATTTATGATGTCTGGAACTGTCATTCCAGACTTGAAATGGCATTGAACATTGCATAGAACAGACATACTATGCTCTATATGGTACCTAACACTGCTGTGGACAGGTATTCCCGGTTCTATGAGGATGGCAAAGCACTGTCTGATATACCAGTAGTCATTCCTAGCGGGATAGGATACCAATTACTGCGCCTGGTGCTGCTTTTGATTTGAAAACTGTTTCTGGTACTCAACATTAGGGAAAAGTCAGTCGAGGCTCTATTAAAATCTATCTCTGCCTTGCACAACATCATTTCCTAGTCTATATTAGAAAACATCTACTAGTTCTGTGGGCTTTGCTAGTAATAGTTCCACGGTGTAACGTACACAGCATTCGTGAATACTTTTAGGTACATTCAACATACTGAAGCCACTGATTATATGTATCACATAACATGCTCTTGTTGAGGTTTAATACCTATCAATCGAATACATGTATCTATTTTACGAATGGTGAAAATTCACAAATTCTCTAATATATCTGTATACCTAGTTCTATTTAATTTCGCTGATGCATTTAATATCTTCTCAAAAGATTGCGTATTTCTATAAAGCATAGAATATTAATGCACATACATGTAGTTTGTATAGAAACCTCTTTATATATGTGTATACATTCAATTTATTACATGCCTCCATTTTTCATTAGGTGCAATCATCCGAAATAAATCCCCGGTCTTGATAATTTCAATGTTAAACAAGTTGACCTACCGAATGCATTTCCAATCACTTGGTTTAATTCGAATCAAATGTCAAACATGTAGTAGTCATTTCTATGAACAGGGATACTTTAAATTGAACTTTTAGGGTGCATTTATACGGCAGGGAACAAAGTGTTCCTACTGAGATTTTGTGTTCATCCACCGTCCACCGTATGTTTTAAAAATGTGTATCCTCAAAATAATTATTGTAAACTTGCTTCACACGACAGTAACTGTTTTGCATTAGGTTTCATTGCTATTTCCACTCATAAGTTAATATTTATTAATCAGAATGAATTACAAAAATGTACTATCAAAAAATATCTAAGGGCAATGAAGTCTACGGATTCCATAAATCACACTTTTCGTTAATATTTTATAACATTTTACCCCAATATATCACATTGATCTCAGTAACATTGCTCATAGGTTTGATATCTTAAATTCTACATGTACATAAGAACGTGTCGCGTCGACAATAAAATGATAAATGACAGCGTTGTCTACCACCTCGAACAATTCGCCCTTTTCCTTTATATTTCGAAGTTATTCCCCAAAATAGCACATTTTGCACATTTGCACAATAGCCAATCTAAGAACGTTTGATATCAAAA
The DNA here is from genome assembly GCA_947247005.1 of Spisula solida. NCBI lineage: Eukaryota > Metazoa > Mollusca > Bivalvia > Venerida > Mactridae > Spisula > Spisula solida. The sequence continues at coordinate 2,857,541 of OX365960.1, read as the reverse complement.
CTGTAAGGTTATTAATGCCACGCATATTGATTAATCACCAAAGAAAAGATACATGCCATTGTATAGGTCTGCATTGGTACAAAATCCAAAAAAAATACAATTTTCCTTCAGACTTTTGAGTGTTTTACCCCAAAAACACCACATTTTGTACCATAGCCTTGCTTTAGGTGTTTAATATCTTACTGGCAAGTCCCTATACAACTATCACAGCGATTATTTACCAAATGTAATGGCCAATGACGTTAAATTCCACCGATTCCGAAAATTCGCACTTTTCCATGTAATTTTTAATTTTTTACCCCAAAAATACCTCATTTTGCATAAATGCACGTCACTAAAATTTTGCAAACTTCAACTTAATAATTACATATAAGTGTGAATTATTATAAAATATGATAATAAAAGACATTGTAGTTCACCGATTCCAAAAATTCGCAGTTTCGTTTATGTTTTGGAACTTTTACCCCAAGTTTCTCAAAATGCTCAAGGGTGTCAGAATGGCACCCGTCAGAAATTCCATTAGAAAGGTCATGTCTACTGAAATCAGCAAAGAAAAAAACTTTATACTACAATGCAAGGTAGCTTGGGTTTGGGGCCGGACTATAGTGCCCGTTACTTGAATTTAGTCTTCAAAACTCGTCAGTGGCAGACCGGTTATCTTCAAAAGTTTAGATTACCACAACCGCCCAATGCAGACAAAACGAGAAAGCTGAAACTACCATAGCATTCAAATGAGATTTTCACTATACAAAACTAGCCTAAATAGTGGAACCAATATAAACAGACACTACATCCATAGTGTATAAATGTGCATACGTCTATACCGCCCTTTGACGACAATAGACTAGTATTGGCATAATTATGTGCATTATTTTAATTAAGTCTTCAAAACTCGTCAGTGGCAGACTGGTTATCTTCAAAGGCATAGAATACCGAAGCCGCCCAATGCAGATAAAACAAAAAATCAATTACCTCAGTGCAGTTTTGCAGCATTACCATAGCGTCATTGTGTAAGTCATTGATTCAAAGCCTGCAAAACTCGTCATCGCTAAAGATAATTGGTATGTTTTGATAGTGAGGATCCTTTAATAACTTGAATCGGATAATTTGATTATTGATTGGCGATAACGCCGTTTCTGTTCATTGTTATACATAATGTATTTGTTTTTGTACTAAAATGCGGTAAAATACGAGAAACTTGTATTTTTAAAAACAATATATTATAATAAAAATGACTTAGATTAATTTTTCAGCTAAGTGTGTACTATTTGGTTAAAAATATAAATGCAAGTTGTATCATCATAGCAAATCCAAAAACGAGGTACAAGCATTTTAAATACGCTTAAATATAAGACAAAACCTAAAAATCCTGGTAGTCCTACGCTGTACGCTCTTGGTTTTGAGGACTATACTTTTTGTAGTACGTTTTAGGCATCAGTGGCAGTCCTTCTATGTACACTAGTGGTAATGGCGACCCATGTTTTTATGGTCTACATTAGTCTGCTTTGGTAGCGGAAAGGATATCGCACTTCGTTGGTACAACCAAGATGTACTCAGATTTGTTTTTACTCTGCAATACTTGAATATGCATGAGCCTAATAAACTCCTCACCTGATATAAATCTATATAATCTGTCTTCAGACGTTCCAGGCTCTGATCTAAACTTCGTATGATCTGCCGACGACTAAGGCCCTCGTTGTTTGGACCAGTTTCGTCACGTGATGTCGGATAGCGGCATTTAGTAGACAGGACGATGTTGTCTCTTCCACCGCGACTGTAAAGATAATTCAGCTAGTTATCGGAGTTGTTATTTGCTTGCGTTCGGCTGAGGCATTGAATCATGTACAAAGGGTGTCGGAATGACAAAGTTAAATGATCGTATCGCACGGATGCCCGTCAGTCGCCGGGCGGACGTCGAAAGAACATTGAATGATTCCTGGCAAATCTGTTTGTCGCTAAATCAAAGCTTCAACAAAAGTTTGAGATGTTTTTTGACACTATTGGTATGTACATGAATGTAATTCGTGGTAATAAATAAGGAGAGAGAAATAATTAAAGCAGTGATTTGGTTCGTCATTGTCCCCGACGACCTGCCTACGTTCGTCCAGCATCTGGTCCAATCATTTAAAAAATATGCCGGTCGATTATCGGAAGCCACGTGACCCGCTCGACCACCCACAATATCCGTGACCAAAACATTTACTGAAATAAAACTGTCGAGTGAAACTGTTCTTCAATACCTTTCTAACCAGTCGCCAATGATTTTCTCCGACATCCCGTTCGTGTATAGGTTGGCAGTGTCGATAAAGTTACCCCCTAACTCCACATAGCGATCTAGTAAATCCCACGCCGATTCCTCATCCGAGTGCGTTGGTGAATTGAAAAACTGAAATGGCATTTTTTTATATTTTAAAACACAATCTTAGAGCCGTTACCATAAAAGGAAATTACTGGTATACAGCATAATTTAAATTATAAGTTTGATTGATTAGCTATCAGTTAGTAGCTCTTTAAAAAAGCTGTGGCCTCGAATAAAACATAAATACCGTACATGTACGATACCTACTCTATAATAAGGTTGATCGATCTCTATATCAGTTATCGGCCCCGGGTTGAAAAGAGTTATTCATATTAGCCCGCATCTGAAGCGACTGAGTTGGTTAATTCGACATAAATTGTTGAGCCAGAAAGTGATATATGGATTCGAAGCTGAAAGAACTGATTTTCACTGTTTAATGTGAAATATTAAACAGTGTTATTTATGAAATATTTGTTCCTAAATTGGACTTCATTCTGAGAACTGATTTTCTACAAAAACATTATTCCTTATGGTAATACTGTAAATTAATTAATTTCCTCGGGTATAAAATCTCGCGGATTTCGGTAAAATGTTAAATCGGTGGTTTCTCAAATTCGTGGATTTTAAATATAGAAAGAAAAATCTGTTGTAACGTATTTTTGAGGTCAATTAATCGAGGGGATTTAATTTCGGGATCAAGTTCGTCCGCGAAATCAACGAAAATAAATCCACCGCTAGTGTTTATAACTTTACAGTAACTAGATTTAAATAATAGTGACTCTGAAGTGCACTTACTTCAAAAGGTCCTCCTTTCTGTTTCCCGAAAGTCATAGTTCCCAGACAAATGACTGACACTTTCACACCGGATTTACCTAGGTAGTTATGCTCCATCTTTGTATTTGAATGTCCACCTTGTCAAGCAAGCTACCTAATAAGGAAGATATAAAAAACGTAATAAAGAAGATAATTATATGGAACGCCATACCTGTCTTTTGTTGACGCTTGTCATGAAGACTTGTCGGTAGGACATGTGAACTTCTTAGTACAATGTGTTAATATGTCAAACCACATTGTTGACTTGTCAAACTATCATCTGAATATGTCAACTTGCCCTGTTATATTGTTAAAACAACGTCTTAAATTGTTAAAAGAATACAATAATATCTCAAGCCATCGTGTTATACTGTTAAAACACATCGATAAATTGTCAAATCACCATTTGTATATGTCTACGTTACATGTTAAATTGTTGAAAAACGCTTGATAATGTTGAAGAACGTGTTAACATCTCAAAGCTTCGTATTATCATGTTAGACTTTAATTACAATGATGAATTGTTAAACTATCATTTGAATATGTTTATATGCGTTGTTGAATTGTTAAAACAACGTCTTACAATGTCGAATGAGCATGCGAACCTCTCAACACATCGTGTTATACTGTTAAACGGCAGTGGTAAATGGTTTAAATATCATTTGAACATGTCTATACGACATGTTTAATTGTTACAACAACGTCTTAAATTGTCAGTAGGGCATGTGAACTAGTCACACTAATGATATTTTAACAATTTACCACTGTTGTTTAACAATATAACACGTTCTGTTGAGAAGTTCACATGGTTATTAGACATGATAAGAAGCTATTTTGACAATTTAACATATCATATAGACATCTTCAAATGATTTTTAACAATTTATCACTGTCGTTTAACAGTATTACACGTTCTGTTGAGAAGTTCACATGCCGAATGAACACGATAAGAAGCTATTTTAACAATTTAACATGGCATATAGACATGTTCACAAGATACTTGGACAGTTTAACAGTGTGACTTGACATATAATAATGTTGCACTGAGAAGTTCACATGCCCTTTCGACAATTTAAGACGTTGTTGTAACAATTTAACATGTCGTATAGACATGTTCAAATGATATTATAACAATTTAACATGACAAGCGTCAACAACAGACAGCTATGGCGTTCCATATTTGTACGTGTTAGATGTTTTTAGTGTTAGATTCTGATTTGATACTGACCGTAATTTATAAAAAGTGTGAAAGTAAGAAGCTCATTTATGCAAGTACGTGTTTTAAAGGTGCTGCCTCACAGACTGGGCTAAAATATTTGTATATCATGATTTTCCAACCTAACCAAGTATTGTTGTAATAGAAAGTCATTGACGGTTGCTTTATGTATGATTTATTTTAATCACTCTCCATATCGCCCCCTGAGTATTTTTTTTCTTGAAAAAAAGCGCTAACGTTTCCTTCCAACATGCTTTGTGAATTATGTAATTCACACGTGACCGAACGTTAACTTCAACAAACTAAAGCGTATACATCAGTGAAGTATTTGGTTCGTTTTTCGATTCGTTTTCATCAAAATTAATGCGAACAGATTACAGGCAATTTAAAGTAATAGTAGTGTTAATTTAAAAACTACTAAATGCCGAAGTTTCTCAAGTTATTGTACATGTCAGTGTGGTTGTTAATGGGATATACAGGCAACTATACAAAAACTACGCGAATGTTTGACAATTTTATTTTATTTTTGCAATACACCAATATGTGAGGCAGTCCTTTTAAGTGTTGAATAAATTTATGAACATGGACATGGACCACATTTGCATCAACTTGAAAATGAAAGTATATTGTACGGAAAAATGTTTTTCAAGTAACACAGCTATTTAACGCGAGATTAGCCTGTTACTATCTTAAAAAGGCGAATGTACGATAACGCGATGGCCCTAACAGGATTCCGTAATATTGAGATATAATTATCTCTGAAACGGGTAGTAAAAAAATAGAGGTTGCGAAGCGATTGTGTACGACTAAGTTGAGATTTGTCATTTATCCCTATGTCTATTCTTATGTCTACGATACACACCGTATAACGTGGTGTGTCGGCACTAGCATGATAGTTGGACACTACGAGAAAATCCAATAGCGTATTTGGACAGGTGTAAGTTTTCAAGTTAGCTTTTACCTACCAACATGATGGATTCTATAAGAGCTGTTTGCAGTTTCTTTGAGATGAATAAATGGCCGATATATCGGTGTATTCCTGGACAAAAAGAAACGAAAACAAGCGAGTTATCACTTGATAAGTAACCAGGTTTTCTGTTTTCTGCCGTTTATCTACAGATTTCTGTGGTTTTTTCCAAAAAGCATACATTTTGTCACCCTGAATATCTTATACAATGTTTCATCTATACACATGCCAAATTTGAAGTCGAAAAGTCAAACCACTGCGGAGATAACCATGTTTAAATTGGACCGGGTAGATGAAAAATGATAACAATGACACTACTTTTCTGTTTAAAGTAGATAACAATGACACTAATTTTGTAATAGAGGTGGATAACACTGACACTATGCTTATTTTCATGCATATCTGTGCTATTTATTCAGTCTGCGGATAATATAGGATGAATGTCGCTAATGATTAAGAGTCATTTCGGTTCAATAGACCCTGTAGGGGAGTCTGAGTATTATTTACACTAGTATTAATATTATTGTATAAATCGTCATGATAACCCTGAAAATGCTCAGCTTCGCTTCCATACACCAATTACCTAGAAGATATTACTTTTTAAATGACTTAGTATCTCTGCAAGTTACAAATACTTTTAAGAATCTGAGTTTTCATCTATTTAAATTTCAACATTCACATATCATAGTATGTGTTAGTTTTATTTGAAATATGAATAGAAAGGTATGCGAGAAAAAGAATATTCAACCGGTTGCTCGTGCAGATGGAGATATGGAACCAACCATTTTCAAACGCTTTACGGATTGAAATAATTAAAAATATGATAAAAAGAGGGTCATTGGCCCTATAGCGCTCACCTGACTAGCAGTTTAGGCAGAACCAGTATTTGTTATGATATGATATTAATATTTGATTTAGATTTTACAGAGACGCTTTATTGTTATCTACTTTAAACAGAAAAGTAGTGTCACTGTTATCATTTTTCATCCACCCGGTCCAATTTAAACATGGATATCTCCGCAGTGGTTGGACTTTTCGACTTCAAATTTGGCATGTGTATAGATGTAACATTGTATTCACTGTGGGGAACCCACGTGACCAGATGCTAATGTTCGGAGCCAATTTTGTAAACAAACCGCCTCGATTCAGGTAACATTTTTGCTTGTAACTTTCTTAATAATTGATCGATCTGGATGAAATATAGACGAGCGCCGTCTCCTTTCAAAAGCAAATCATCGACGCTCTTACCTAAGTGACAAAATTGTGTACTTTTTGTTATTTCGGCAACGGCGCATTTCGTAAACCGCAATATGCTATGCTACGGTTCGGAGCAATTCACTAAAACATGTCCTTAACAAATTACAGCTTCATTAAAACTTACAATTTAATAGCGATAATGTGGGTCGCAAAATTTAAGATCGACAAGCAAAATATTTCTGATAAATATGAGCAACAGACAAAATGAGACGACATAAACAAAAATGCTACAGTTCGGAGCTAAAATGAAAATGCTACAGTCCGGAGCTATTTTCAGAAAATGCTACGGTTCGGAGCAAAGTTTCAAAGTATACCATATGTAGGAAAAGAAGCAGGGCTCTATGCAGTCTGACAAGTGTCACATGCTATAAAGAGTATAATATGCTGTTATATCAAGGTATGTGAATGAATGAGAAGGAATATAACATGACAGCCGATCACATTTTAACAGAACCATGTACACACAACGACACATCTCCAAGCTTCGTAAACACGACCCGATGTTCATCCGAGAAAGTAGCACAGCCTACATTCAATCTTAGTTTGAACTTGTGTCAGCCAATGAAACAAAATTAATAGAACAACAAAACCCTGCGTCAACTCGTGATCAATACAGCTGTAAGCAAACAACTACGATTCGGACAAAACGTTTTCTAACATCTCTGATTCAGAGTTGACTGTTAAACCATCGTTTTGCACAAAAGTGCCCAGTGCCAGCACAGAGGGGTCCGATATGCATATACACCATGATGTAAGTGTAAGTTTCACACGTTAAAGTTTGTGAATCATGTTACATACATGTATGCTCCACCAAAAATATACTGAGTGCATCTAGAAACGCAACACTGAGTCTACTAACAACTTTAACTTCAAGCAAAAAATCCTCATTTTTCAGAATGGTCGTTTTAAGTGAATATGCAAAATATCGATTAATGGTGGATTGATTACTTTCCCATGACGACCAACATGTTGTCTCGCAATGTCTGAAGCAGTTGTGAACCTTTTTCGGAAGATGTTCACGCGGGGTTACTGGTCCTGTCGGGCAGTTTTTAAACGTGGGTGGCCTGAACAGGGACGGTCGCGAAAGGTGTCAGTGTGCTAGTAGCGTGACTCAAGACGCAACGTTGCCAAACCATGACAATTAAGGACATTTTCTATAGTTTTATTTCTTCCAAATTTTTTTAACTCACTTTATTTTATGGGAAATTTTATTCTGAAAACAATAAGCTAAAGAAAAACAGGGGTTACCGATTTCGATTTCTCAGAAAATGAGATTTTGCAACATCACTTTTCTATAAAGATGACGAAAATCATGAATTTTCAAATATTTTTTAATAAAAATCACTATTTTTCATTAGATTTTTTTTTTAGTTCAGATGCACAAAAACATTTTTCAAACATATCTATGCACATTTTGAATCTTTAATAACATTCACAAATTTTTGACAACAAATCATGAATTTTCAAATATTTTTTATTTTTTAATAAAAATCACAATTTTTTTCAATAGATATTTTTTAGTTCAGATGTACAAAAACATACATACTACTTAAATATACCTATGCACATTTTGAATCTTTAATAACATTCACACATTTTTAACAACAAATGAATTTTCAAAATTTGCCCAAAATTAAAAAAAGATACAGTATTGACTAATTAAAAAAAATCTGGTCCAAGAATTTTTTTTATTTTTGCAAATGATGTTGATGAAAGTGTGATCCATCAGAATATTAAGAAAAAAAACATAGGTCACCGTATTTCTTTTTGTGCTATTTAACCAGAAGTGTCTCCCTTTTCAAAGAAAACGGCATGAAAATTACGCAAAATAGTACTCTAGAGGCCAATAAAAAATCTGGTCCAAGAATGTTTTTATTTTTTCCAAATGATGTTAATGAAAGTGTACTCTATTAGAATATTAAGAAAAAAGATAGGGCACCGTGCTTCTTTGTACAAACGTCCCAAAGGTGTGAATATGCACATGTTTAGACAACCATGGCATTTTTATTCCGAAACACGTGACTCGTCTGTTGTGGTTTTCTTTCCAATATAGTGCGCCCAAGATAATGTGATATTTACAAATACAAATAGGTTTGGTCAACTGTTGCACAATTAGTTTTACAAATTACTAAAGTAAACAGATAAGGTCAGTATTGTCCTAAAACATCAGTGATAAATCGTACATATCTGTAAAATCCACCTTTTGTGGAATGTACCACATTTCATCACCTTTCCTTATCCTAGGCGCACTATAACAACTTTACAAATGATTAGACGCCTCTGGAAAACGGAATTTACAATAAAAGAAAAAAAATATCGAGGATAAAAATGTTGCGTTTCTAGATGTACTGAGTATAGTTCAAACTCCAAGAAACGCGTTGTTTTTGTGCCTCTAAATTTGTCACCACATGACAAAATGGTGCGGAAGATGCCTACACGAATACATTTTATAAGGGGTGTCCGGCATCGACATGTGTGTGTTATTATTTTTGTGTTCCGCGAAACTGTTAAAAAATTGAATGTTCATACTTGGTCGATGATCTTAATAGTGTTGATATTCAAAAAGGCATATAACACATAGTCTTAGCTCCGAGCCGTAGCATTTTCTGAAAATAGCTCCGAACCGTAGCATTTTCTGAAAATAGCTCCGGACTGTAGCATTTTCATTTTAGCTCCGAACTGTAGCATTTTTGTTTATGTCGTCTCATTTTGTCTGTTGCTCATATTTATCAGAAATATTTTGCTTGTCGATCTTAAATTTTGCGACCCACATTATCGCTATTAAATTGTAAGTTTTAATGAAGCTGTAATTTGTTAAGGACATGTTTTAGTGAATTGCTCCGAACCGTAGCATAGCATATTGCGGTTTACGAAATGCGCCGTTGCCGAAATAACAAAAAGTACACAATTTTGTCACTTAGGTAAGCGCGTCGATGATTTGCTTTTGAAAGGAGACGGCGCTCGTCTATATTTCATCCAGATCGATCAATTATTAAGAAAGTTACAAGCAAAAATGTTACCTGAATCGAGGCGGTTTGTTTACAAAATTGGCTCTGAACATTAGCATCTGGTCACGTGGGTTCCCCACAGTGTATTATATATACAGGGTGACAAAATGTATGCTTTTTTGGAAATAACACAGAAATCTGTAGATAAACGGCAGAAAACAGAAAACCTGGTTACTTATCAAGTGATAACTCGCTTGTTTTCGTTTCTTTTTGTCCAGGAATACACCGATATATCGGCCATTTATTCATCTAAAAAACTGCAAGCAGCTCTTATAGAATCCATCAGGTTGGTAGGTTAAAGCTAAAAAACTTACACCTGTCCAAATACGCTATTGGATTTTCTCGTAGTGTTCAACTATCATGCTAGTGTCAACACACTACGTTATACGGTGTGCGATAGCTATTAGTAATATTAGCTTAAATTAGGTGTTAACTCAATATTCTTGTATACTAGTATATAGCAAATAAGTAAGGACAAACATATTTACAGAATTGTGTTTCATATTTAATGTCTGCACAAAAATGCAGCACAATTAAGAAACAACATTGAAAATGATATGTAATTATAATTGAAAATATTTATATAGCGCCTTATAAAACAAGTCTCTAAAGCGCTGTACACGCGAAAGTTAATTCCTTGAAAGTTGGTAAGACTTAGTGTCTTGAAAATCTTACATCCACTGATCACTGATATGCCATTTTAAACATGTGCGTTTTTAGTGTATTTTTGAAAACCAGCAGAGAGTCAATGTTTTTTATTTCTATTGGCAGACTGTTCCACAGGGTGGCTGCACATTTGTCAAAACGCCTTTCACCGAAGGTCTTAGTTTTTGTTCTCGGAACGTTTAATAATTTGGCTGAGTCTGATCTCAGAGATCTTGTTGGGTGGTACTCAGTTACCAACTCATTCATGTAAACAGGAGCAAGTTCATGTTTGATCTTAAATGTGTATATAATGACCTTGTACTGTACTCGGTATGGCACCGGAAGCCAGTGCAGTGAATGCAGGATCGGTGTAATGTGCTCACGCTTTTTTTAAGTGTGATCAAACGAGCAGCAGTGTTCTGGATCCGCTGCAGTTTGCCTACTACCTTGCTGTTGGCACCACATAGCAAAACATTCGCATAGTCCAGTCTTGAGGTTACAAGGGAATTCACAAGTGTTGTACAGGCATTAATGTTGTACAGTAATGAATGGCCTAATACGTCTGATGTTACGCATATGGAAATAGCAGGATTTGGATATTTCATTAGCTTGTTTGTCCATGCTTAGAGTTTTATCAAAGAAGGCACCCAAATTTTTATTTTTATGTCTGCAGTGACGCCATAAAGTAGCAAGATCTTTATATCGTTTAAGTTCACCAACAGTGTTTTCAACGCGCATTTATCGATTCAACTTTACAAAATTTCGGTCTCTCTGAGCCCTTTCCGGGCGTCTACCAGTCGTTTGATGCATTTTTCGTCATCTTCATTATGAATTATATTTTATTAAAAAATCCTTTTAAAGCACTGCGTATAACTAAGAAAACGCTCGTATCAGCAATAAAAGATAAAAGTTGTGGTAAACCACGGTTTGTTAATAAAGTAGAACAAACTTGGCTTGGAGTCTAATAAACTGTTTTCGTGATTACGTACGCACGGTCACGCACGGTGTTTTCCATTATTCATGAAGCAAACGCTTAATAGACTATATTCGAAACATATTTTAACGAAAACATATAAAAGCCCCACCAATAAACTATTTGAAAAAAATGGTCTAACACTCACATCAAGTCGACGGTGGACACACTAAATAAACATGTTATTAAACGTATAAGAAAACCTCTCGATATCAATCGTAGGTAGCAATTATAGACATCGGTACAGTATGGGTATAGGGATAAGTAACAAATCTCAACTTGTGCGTGTAACTATCCGTACATGCCGTACACGTTGCAAATTAAACTGGCTTGCATGCAAAACACAATGCGTGCGTGTAAAATCATGTGGCTTGATTTAGTGCTTTGTGTGTTTTTAATGTTTTCTATGCTCGGCTGGTTAAGTTGAGTGCTGCCTTCCCTGTCTGACTTAACATAATCCTTTTGTCATTAATCGATATGAATGTTTGTATAAACTCAATGAGTCAATAGGCGACATAAGCTTGAGTACCTATCTGACATACTGGTAATACACAAATTGATTTCTTCTGTCACTCATCCGTAGCCAGTAGAACGTATAGTTGAAGCAATTATCAAACTTAAGTCGTACACGTAACACCAAAGATGATATAAAAGAATATTCTTTGGTTACACTTTGAGATTCGCCACCTCTCCAATGTTTACATGATTGTGTAGTAAAACGCCAAACGATATGGGTCGAAAACCTATACCTTACTATTAATCACACATTCATATAAATACTACTAGTTTACATGTACAAAACATGTAGAAAGTCCATTAAAACGACAGAAAAAGACAAAGTTTTAACAATATAAAAGCATACCTTACTGTACCACAGCTACATTGCATCAATAAAATGTAAATCTATATGTCATATGTGTATAAAAACAAACGAATCACGTGACTAATCCAATATTATATATGTACATTATATACATGTATCATGTCGACAGTTGTAGCTGTTCATCATTGTCGTTATATGTACATTTACAGTAGTCTGCCTTCGTACAGCGTTCTGCTTACTGCTACATAGTCCTATCTTAAACTTTAACAAATTTAACAACCCGCACTACGGCTTATTTTGGCCCTATTTTTCAAAAAATAAAAGTGAATGTTCTTATAGATCTGTTCTATAATTCTAATAACTTAACCCTTCCAGTGAAAAGAATGAGAATACATATCACACTTTTCCTTGTAAGTTGACACAATTGCAGAACATATGTATGCTTAACTTTTTAATACTTTGACAGTGTAAGGTTACATAAATATACAAAACCGAGGGCCATGAACTGTGTCCGTTTTTGAAACCTTATGGTTAATGTATAATGTCATATAGTGGCACCGATCGAAAGTTAAAGGTGTATGTGCTCGCAATAAGTCATACAATATGATACAGTGATTAGGTTTACATCCTGTGAGATAAGTCGGTCGGAACTTAATGTAGGGTACGATGCCCGATTATGTTCGTACCGCAAACGAATGGAGTTGAACATTCAACTATCGCCAACCTCTCAGAGCATTGGGAGTATCATAGTATACTTATGTAGATGTAAACTAATTGCAAGATACAAAGGTTCATGTAGTTTATTCTTTGATATTGAAATCCCGTCCACGGTGATTGAATATAAATTAGTTTACTAGTTAATTGCCTCATATTTTTTGTGAAGGGCATACATACATTAGATGATACATGTAAACAAATAAAGTTTTTAGCCATTGATAAAGTCATTAGACGATCAAAAATAAGTCCACACATACGGCAATACAGATTATTCAGTGTGTAAAATCGTACGAACACTTGGGTATCACGCAATCAACAAATGGGAAAAAACGGACGAACTCGATGGAATAAGACATTCCATGGGAGGAACTCTATTTTCTATCATTAACAGATTAAGTGACAACATTGGAATTACTCCAACAACGCTATCTTAGCTTTATATATTTATATGGAATAGTCAATCTATCGACAAATTTAAAAAACACAAAAAAGCTGTTTACCACTCCGCAAAAAAGTGGTCTTTAAGTTTTAAAAACGCTAATAGCAATTTTCAGGTTCACCTAAAAATACCACTAATTCTACAGTCAAGGGGAAGTAATTCTGGATAGACAATGAGTGAATAAGATTTAACTTTTCTAAATCTAAATTTAGCTTATATTTGTCTGTGTTTTGCTTTATTTCTGTCTTCATGTTAAGCACGGACACTTGTTCGCGACTTTTATCTGAAAAATAGGTACACACCAGCATTAACAATCTAGTCAACGCAGAAGGCCACACGGCATCAACTATTCTTTTGTTTGTGTCATCATTGTTTTATTGTGGTTGTAAAGGGTCATATCAGATATTCGTGGAATGAATTTGATTGTCATACAAGATATCTTAGCTACAAATGTAGAAAATTTCAGCAAAATACATGCATATTGGCTGAGTCATGGGTAATTACATACATTCATACATGTTTTCTATTTAAGTATAAATGTTGCGTTTTCAAAGCCACTCAGTGTAGTTATACTGAGTGCTCGTCTCTAATCAAGTTTCGATAGAACGAACTTGTATAATCATTCTCTAGATATGTGTCGTTGTATTGAGTATGTCGTTATACTGAGTTCTTGTCTCTAATCAAGTTTCGATAGAACGAACTTGTATAATCATTCTCTCTAGATGTGTCGTTGTATTGAGTATGTCGTTATACTGAGTTCTCGTCTCTAATCAAGTTTCGATAGAACGAACTTGTATAATCATTCTCTAGATATGTGTCGTTGTATTGAGTATATCGTTATACTGAGTTATCGTCTCAAGTGTAGCAAGAATGTCATCATACTTAAAATAAACCGTCATGAATTGTTATGAAAATGGCTTATAATGACACATTTAGCTACATTTGTATGACATGTTTTCAGTGGATTTATGATTTTTTTATCTAAATACAAGGAATTTGGTATATCCATGCTTATTCGTTTGATTGGCACTTAGTCTAATTACAAATAGTTATTAGAAATATAGAACAAATTTATAGGAACATGACCGTATTTTTATATTTAGCCATTTGTGGACCTAGTCCTTTTGAAGTTTATATGAAACTCGCAAATATCGCGAAAATTAAACCCGCGCGAAAAACTCTGATTTCGACTGTATCAGGCCTTGAATATCGTAGGTGAACATACATGTATAATATGATGTCATTAAGAGGTCATTGTGCCATATTGTTATCACTATCTTATCAGTTACTTATGAAATCTTTTACGTAAAAAATGTTGTAAGGTAATTACGGTCACAGGTGCTTGGGAATGTGTGAGTTGTTGGTCCGATTGCCGGACGATTACTAGTGCACGTAGATTTGTATTTTTTCAGTAGTTATCCGGTTTCCACTGCTAGATTGTGTTATGCATAGAATGAATGGTTCCGCTGCACGCCAGACCCACTAGTACCTCTGAGTTTCCAACCAGTTCACCTCTAGAATGATGAGAAACAATGAAAAGCGTCCTGAAATGATCATACAGTCTTGTACAGTCAGTTGTGTATTTTAACACTTCAACAAATTTAGCCATGAATCCCAACTTTTAGTGTTAAATCAATGCGTTAAAGCTGGAAACGATGTAATATGTTTCACCGAGCTCCTGAGTCCTCTACGAGTTAAAACAATCCGTACGATGCTCTAACGAATCTACGATCTTCGTACGAAGTTGCTAAAATTCGACTTGCACGGAGCTCGAACAATCGATGTGACACGGGTCTTAAATAGATAATTAAAATTCGCTAATGGTAATGCTAGTGTCACAAAGCTCGTACGATATCTGTACGCTTTTATTAACTCGTACGAGTTCACATTTTTTAATTGTTGTTTGTATGTATATGAATGTTCATGCATGTATGAGAGTATGTATGTAATGAATATCTGTGTGCTGTTTTGTGTTGTATTACCAAAGGCACGTATGTGACGAGTTTGTAAAGAAAGATATATATATATTTAAATCCTAACGGTTTTTGTATGTTTGTAGGGTCTGGTCACAACTCGTACTGACCACGAACGGTCTATAGAGCCAAAATCAACTCGTACGGAGCTCGTAGGGGAAATGTGACCTTAGCATAAACCACCCCCTTCCTTTAAATGTATTACGTAGAACATATTGTCAGGTAATAAGGAGACTCCTAGATCCCTTAAAATGGATGTATCGACAAATCTTGTCTTGTCTTGTCTTAAAATTGCGACTTAACTACCGGATAAGGCTGCTAGGCTGCCAACTTCACTCTGCTAGGCTGCTAGGCTGCTAGGCCGCTAGCCTGCCACTTCACGAACATGATAGTCGGATACGTGTTTTTTTTCTACGGTGACAATATTTCTGCTATATCTGCGGTTATCGAGGACTCCGAAGATATTTTATCCGCAGACTATTTAAAATCACTGTCATTTACGTAGTATGTATATATACGCCTATGTACGTATATCTAGTATTTTCTGGTTAATATGCTGAAGAAAAAGAATACCGTAGAAACTAAAGCTAAAGAAAGAAGTACTGGTCATTTATTCCAAATGCTTTATAAAATAAAACTCGCGAATACTGATAACATCGATTGCGCATTAAACTAATTTACAGCAGGCCTAAGAAATTATATCACAAAATATACAGTAATGACCGAAAATTTGGAGATGTCAAAACTCTGTATTTTTAGATGTACTTCCTAAGGCCTGTGATTTTACGAACATCCCAAAATTAATCAAAACGTCAAAGTATAAATATTATTTCTTTGCAAGGTGGCTGTAATAAATGGTCCGTATATTTTTAGGGGAATCATTTCCTATTCTGCATTTTTTCATAAATAAGAATATAAACTAGTACCAACAAATCTACTTTACAGATAATAAATTCGAGTATTCTTTTCAATAACAAGATGTTTATTGACCACAGGTGTACAGTTATTTGCCCAAGAACAATAAACTCAGATAGGATAAATTCCCCCTTCATTCTGTACCGTACAATAAACCCAGATAGGATAAATGCCATTTCCATTCTATACGGAACAATTTACGTTCAAGTGGCCAGTCAGGAAAGATGTTTATTGCCCTTGATTTAAAACTCAGCGACTAAGATGGGTTGATTATTTTATTGAAAACAGAGTTGATAACGTTTAACAGCCCATTCTATTGATATCACTACTTCCGACAATTATTACTTTTATGAATTAAAACCGTCGCGATAAGAGTAAAGGACTACATTTGTATATGTAGTACTGTAATATTATTGATATTCGCGGTGGATTAATTTTCATTAATTTCGCCGAGTTATGAATCCACTCGAAAAATTGACCTCAAAAATACGAAACAAGATATTTTTCATTCGATATTTTAAATCCACGAATTTAAGAAACCACAAAATTACCATTTTAACAAAATCGGCGAAGTTAAATGCCCGCGAATATATTTGATATTACATTATATTTACAATAGAACTCAGTGAGAAGTTCAAACAGGTCACCTATCGGGAGCAGTCTGTATGGAACGGTTTTAGACTGTTACATATGCTATGGGTCTTTTTGGGACGTTTTTCGACTGCTACATGTGCCCTGGTTTGACAATGTTCGAAGGTATATAATCAAGATATTCTAGTACTTCGCTGTTTGAAATCAGAGACATTACCAATAGATTGAATATCGCAAAAAAGGTGAACTATTTTCTTGGCATAAAACGCGAAAAACTGTACACGCGACTAAATATACGGTAATAGCTTTCATGGTATCGCGAGAATTCTAGTTACCTTATCGGAATACAATTTAGTATATAATGCCGTGCACGAGAGGAGTGGGCTGGTTATAAGACGATAAACTGACTATATCATTATAAAATGCATTAGATTAAAATGTAATTTGGTGACAAAGCAGTTGTTTGTGTGTAGCATTGAGACTCGATTGGGAGTTATTTGTGTGGACTTGATTGGGAATTATTTGTGTGGACTTGAGAGGGAATTATTTGCGTGGACTTGAGTGGGACCTAATTGTGTGGACTTAAGAGGGACTTAATTGCGTGGACTTGAGTGGGACCTAATTGTGCGGACTTGAGTGGGACCTAATTGTGCGGACTTGAGTGGGACTTAATTGTGCGGACTTAAGAGGGACTTAATTGCGTGGACTTGAGTGGGACCTAATTGTGCGGACTTGAGTGGGACCTAATTGTGCGGACTTAAGAGGGACTTAATTGTGCGGACTTAAGAGGGACTTAATTGCGTGGACTTGAGTGGGACTTAATTGTACGGACTTGAGTGGGACTTAATTGTGCGGACTTGAGTGGGACTTAATTGTGCGGACTTGAGTGGGGCTACTACTATATTGTTGGAACTTTACTCGTGTACTTAGAATAAGTTGCAAAGAAAACAATACGCGTCGATTTAAAATTATATACGGTGCTACATTATCATCACGACTGCACTTGATATGCGGATTGTTTTGTCCTCTTATCGCTACTTGTTTTTAAAACATATCTTATCGAGTGAACATTGATTGAGTCCACCGTGATACAACAAGTAACCTAGAAACATGAGAATACGGAGAGGGAATGTTAGAAATACGGCCATATGTGCTGGTGGAGTACTGGCACTCCTGGCATTCATGTATACATTATTTGACGGTAAATATCTTTTAATTAATGAATTCATTAAGGTGGAACCAGTGGATTAAAAAATGTCGGAGTCTATATACAAATTTGGTATCATTGTAAAATTGAAGTTATTTCCAATGTAAAACTGAATTAATCTTCCGTTTTTTAAATAATGACGTTGCTATGGCGTCGTGAAGTTGCAAGGTTACGCACGTTTTTACGTTACAGCGCGGCAAGCCTTACCCGTAGTAAAACGCCTGTGAAAATCGAAATGATAACGTCAGTAATGTCAAACCTATAGCATTCGATTCATGTGATGAATGCGCGTTAGTACATATATGATAATAACACATTAATTTCAAAACGCGCCGACGAAATCCTCAAGACGACGTCGTTGACTTTTTTGTTTTGCCACAATAGCGCACGTTTCTGCTATTTACAAAATATCTGCCGGTGAAAAAATGATAAGTTTTTTAAATATGTTTAAATTACATATATGACCTAAAATATAAATTAGAAAGATTCTACTTTTGTAACTTTTCCTAGATGACGTCAACTTATAACAAAACCGATGTAAAATGACGTCAATGTCGTTTCGAAACGTCGAACTTAAAATGTTTTACATATTAACAATTTTCAAAGAAACATAAAGGTCAAACTATATAGGCTACAGTGTAGCAGTAATATATGTCCATAACAGTATTACTTTATTATGAGTTTCCACACTTTAATTTGACTATAAAAAGTAGACATTTTTTGATCCACTGGTTCCACCTTAACAGATTAATTTTGCAGAAAAAGAGATGAGGAGATAAGGTGTCGCTATAGTGTTCAGGTGGGAGTATAGTGTTCAGGTGTGAGTATAGTGTTCTGGTGTGAGTACAGTGTTCAGGTGTGAGTATAGTGTTCAGGTGTGAGTACAGTGTTCAGGTGTGAGTATAGTGTTCAGGTGTGAGTATAGTGTTCAGGTGGGAGTATAGTGTTCGGGTGTGAGTATAGTGTTCAGGTGTGAGTACAGTGTTCAGGTGTGAGTACAGTGTTCAGGTGGGAGTATAGTGTTCTGGTGTGAGTACAGTGTTCAGATGGGAGTATAGTGTTCTGGTGTGAGTATAGTGTTCAGGTGTGAGAACAGTGTTCAGGTGTGAGTACAGTGTTCAGGTGTGATTACAGTGTACAGGTGTGAGTACAGTCTTCAGGTGTGAGTACAGTGTACAGGTGTGAGTACAGTGTACAGGTGTGAGTATAGTGTTCAGGTGTGAGTACAGTGTTCAGGTGTGAGTACAGTGTTCAAGTGTGAGTACAGTGTTCAGGTGTGAGTACAGTGTTCAGGTGTGAGTACAGTGTTCTGGTGTGAGTATAGTGTTCAGGTGTGAATATAGTGTTCAGGTGTGAGTACAGTGTTCAGGTGTGAGTACAGTGTTCAGGTGTGAGTACAGTGTTCAGGTGTGAGTACAGTGTTCAGGTGTGAGTACAGTGTTCTGGTGTGAGTATAGTGTTCTGGTGTGAGTATAGTGATCAGATGGGAGTATAGTGATCAGGTGTGAGTATAGTGATCAGGTGTGAGTATAGTGTTCAGGTGTGAGTATAGTGATCATGTGTGAGTACAATGTTCATGTGTGAGTACAGTGTTCAGTTGTGAGAATAGTGTTCAGGTGTGAGTACAGTGTTTAGGTGTGGGTATAGTGTTCAGGGGTGAGTATAGTGATCATGTATGATAACAATGTTCAGGTGTGAGTACAGTGTTCAGGTGTGTGAATTGTGTTCAGGTGTGAGTACAGTGTTCTGATGGGGGTCTAGTGATCAGGTGCGAGTACAGTGTTCAGGTGTGAGTATTGTGTTCAGGTAAGAGTACAGTGTTCATGTTTGAGTATAGTGTTCAGGTGTGAGTACAGTGTTCTGGTGTGAGTATAGTGTTCAGGTGTGAGTATAGTGATCAGGTGCGAGTACAGTGTTAAGGTGTGAGTAAAGTGATCAGATGTGAGTACAGTGTTCAGCTGTGTGTACAGTGTTCAGGTTTGAGTATAGTGTTCAGGAGTGAGTACTGTGATCTGGTGTGAGTATAGTGTTCAGGTGTGAGTATAGTGACCAGGTGCGATTACAGTGGTCAGGTGTGAGTAAAGAGATCAGGTACGAGTACAGTGTTCTATAATAAGTATAGTGTCCAGGTGTGGGTATAGTGATCAGGTGCGAGTACAGTGTTCACGTGTGAGTAAAGTGATCAGGTGTGAGAACAGTGTTCAGGTGTGTGTACAGTGTTCAGGTTTGACTATAGTGTTCAGGTGTGAGAACAGTGTTCTGGTGTGAGTATAGTGTTCAGGTGTGAGTATAGTGATCAGGTGCGATTACAGTGTTCAGGTGTGAGTAAAGTGATCAGGTGTGAGTAAAGTGTTCTGTAGTGAGTATAGTGTTCAGGTGTGAGTATAGGGATTAGGTGTGAGTACAGTGTTCTGTAGTGAGTATAGTGTTCAGGTGTGAGTATAGGGATTAGGTGTGAGTACAGTGTTCTGTAGTGAGTATAGTGTTCAGGTGTGAGTATAGTGTTCAGGTGTGAGTATAGTGATCTGGTGTGAGTACAGTCTTCTGTTGTGAGTATAGTGTTCAGGTGTGAGTATAGTGTTCAGGTGTGAGTATAGTTTTCAGGTGTGAGTATAATGTTCAGGTGTGAGTACAGTGTTCAGGTGTGAGTATAGTGTTCAGGTGGGAGTATAGTGTTCAGGTGTGAGTATAATGTTCAGATGTGAGTATAATGTTCAGGTGTGAGTATAGTGTTCAGGTGTGAGTATAGTGTGAAGGTGTTAGTATATTGTTCTGTAATGAGTACAGTGTTCGTTGTGAGTACAGTTTTTTGATGTGAGTATTGTGTTCAGGTGTGAGTATAGTGATCAGGTGTGAATACAGTGATCTGGTGTGAGTATAGTGTTCAGGTGTGAGCATAGTGTTCAGGTGTGAGTATAGTGTTCTGTAGTGAGTACAGTGTTCTGGTGTGAGTACAGTGTTCTGGTGTGGGTATTGGGTTCAGGTGTGAGTATAGTGTGCAGGTGTGAATACAGTGTTCTGGTGTGAGTATTGTGTTCAGGTATGAGTACAGTGTTCTGGTGTGAGTATAGTGTTCAGGTGTGAGCATAGTGTTCATGTGTGAGTATAGTGTTCTGTAGTGAGTACAGTGTTCTGGTGTGAGTACAGTGTTCTGGTGTGAGTATTGGGTTCAGGTGTGGGTATAGTGTTCAGGTGTGAATACAGTGTTCTGGTGTGAGTATTGTGTTCAGGTATGAGTACAGTGTTCTGGTGTGAGTATAGTGATCAGGTGTGAGTATAGTGATCAGGTGTGAGTATAGTGTTCAGGTGTGAGTATAGTGTTCAGGTGTGAGTATAGTGATCAGGTGCGAGTATAGTGTTCAGGTGCGAGTATAGTGTTCAAGTGTGAGTATAGTATTCAGGTGTGAGTATAGTGTTCCGGTGTGTGTGTGTGTGTGTGTGTGTGTGTGTGTGTGTGTGTGTGTGTGTGTGTGTGTGTGTGTGTGTGTGTAGTGTTCAGGTATGAGTACAGTGTTGCGATTTGAAATTACATGTGTGGTGATTATATCTAGATCTATCTGTTACAGTTATGTGAATAAATTGGATTATATGATTTGATGTACTTTTATAGTTGTCACATCACCATCAAAGTGGCTATTTCATGTATCGGGTGGTCTTAATTGATTTTTGAATGCAAAATGTAAATACTTTATATGGATTTTTTTACAAATTATCGATACTGCTGCGAATTGTGTGTGTAGTTGGTAGATGTCTTCATTTACTCGTGCGCAATTTTATACAATTTATACAATACAATATGTTTATTTTGGCATTAAACAAATACAGTTTTTAGCCACAAAATACATGTAATTTTATAAGGTAAATTTTATACCTGTACTGTACAATCTTCATGTTATACTATTTGTTTTACAGTGTTCTATTGCTATGTTATGATCAAGCTAGAGTTATAAATAATGTTGATTTGTGGTTATATTGATCGGAAGCGGTTTCACAATATATTTTATCTCATGAATACAGGTCTATCTCTGTGTTGTGAAGTGTAAGGTAAATACTGCTGCACAATTTAACATTACAAGGTATTTTATTGTATACATAACATTTGAGCAAGTTGTGGCACACTCTCAACGAATATGGCTTGCCGCATTTTTTTTACCCTACGAAAAAGGCTCATTAGGCTATCATGTAAGCCATATTTGGTACATGTTTCACCCTACAAATAAAGCTCATTTATCTGTTATGTAAGCCGTCGTGAACTATGTACGAGGGCCACTTAAAAAGTATTAATCAGTGGCCAATAATACGTTTAATATTCAATCAATGTGTATAAAAGTGGACATTTTCTGAAAGATACAACATTGGCCTAGCTAACCAATAAAACAATACTGAAATCGGTAAAATATTTTTTATTTGAAACTGTTGCCATGGCAACGATTCTCCAGAAATAAGGAAAACAAGGCAGTGGTCCCTATGACATGCAGATATTGGTGTTTATGTCGTTGGAATTGTGTTTATGCTTCACATTTATTATAAATTCACTTATTAACATGTATACTAGTGTCTGTATGAAATACATAAGAGGAAATTAATGTACAGACTATGTATAATGTGCATTTTTTAGCATTTGATCTCCATCCTTGACCTTTGACTGCAGTTTGAGGCGCAACACAAAGTCTTATCATGGTGCATATCCACCAAATTTTGACATTGTGTTGATAATTACATGTATACTGTAATTTGAGAACTGTGTCATACTACTTCATGAAACTCATAGAACTGATCATTCAACAATGACAAGAGACTATGATTGAGACAGAGTGTGCATTGTCATACAGAAAAAACTTAGTGTGGTTCAGATCAACTTGTCCAGTTATGTATCAGGATAGAACGTTGGCGGAGCATTGCATGTTTGATTCCTGTAAAACCAGTTACATCAACTGCTGTCATATATAACTACAAACTTGTAGGTATTTGTTCACAGGTCTTGGATGAGTTATTCATAACACTATCCATGGGTGAAAATTAAAATTGTTCAAAATACTGAAAAAATAATCTCAAATACTGAAGATTGTTCATAGATTTTTTTCATGTAAATTACATAGTGCAATTGTTTCTCAAAATACTGTAATCTATATTTATACTGACAACTTTCACCCATGACAATGCATTTCAAAAGCACATACTGTTTCTAGGAAATACAAACAAGAATATTTCATAAAAATATCAGTTTATTTGCACAACAAAGAGTATGGATACTGTAAGCCATGAAATTTATACCAAGTCATTATTCTTTAAACATGAAATGCATTATTTGCATCCCATTTTCAAGACTAATTAGCAACAATGTTATCTACAACAATAGTTATGTTCACATGGCCATCCCCACCATACATGTTTGCTACCAACGGGTATTAAATAGAAACAGGACTAGATAGAACAAGACTGCGTTCAATAAACGCTTAAGGCCCCATGGAAGCCTTGTCCATACAAACCTAAGTCAATCAGGGTCCCTTATTCTGTTAAAATGTTAGTAAATAACATCAAGGGGAATATCATAACTTTGGTTAAAGGGAAATAATTCAATAATGGTACCAGCTAGAGTTATGTTTCTTAGTCACTGAACTTCTCCTAGATGCCATCTACTTAATATTTAAGTTTCAAGTCAATCAATTGAATACTTATGAAGTTATGCTCTGGAAAAATTATACAAAAGGAGATAATTTCAGAACTGGACTACATTGAGTTATGGTTCTTGGTCACTGCACGTCTCATAGTTGCCATCTATTCATATATCAAGTTTCAAGTCAATACCTCAAATAGTTTTAGAGTTATGCTATGGAAAAAATATGGGATGGACAGACAAATACTATTACTATATCCCTTCGCCTTCAGCGGGGGATAATAAAACCATTTTGATCCCTTGTACCACACCTTTTGGATCTGCACATGCAACCAATCATGTGAGTAAGAACACCCATAGCTGACATGAAAAAGTAGTTCGACCGCAGTGACATGACTGACATAGTATACTCAATTATATCAGTATACTGTATATGATTTCTGGCAATTATCAACTGGAATTAAAGTCAGTTTTGTGTAGAAAGATGACCCATGGTAACACTAAAACAGATAGTAAAATGTAGTTCCTGCTGATGGGTATCTTCTCAAAACAGGCCAAATATCAATGAAAAGTGATCTGATGAGACATTAAACAGAGCATATAAACCAAATCAATGTATGACTTATTGGGATACTATACAATTCAACTTGTATGACTAATTGTGATTGAAATATCTGGTGATTTCCTATCACTGTATGACTTATTGCAAGACTATATTGCGATAACTGGAAATTGACTTGTTTATACACTGTGTAAAAAGGTGGTCTTTATAGACAGGTTTTATAATATTGATTTTTGTTCACAGGTGGTCTTTAACACAAGTTTGACTGTAAGCAACATAGTAACAATTAATCTAATATATACTATTTCATAGTTCTACCTAAATATGTAGGTCAACACTAAACTCTGACTATAATGTATCAATACTCGAGCATGTATGATTTTCAATACTATTTGAAGTCAGAAAATATTGGTAAATATCTATAAACAATTTAAACATCCTGTGAACACGAATAATGTCTATTTCAATCAAACTTTAAAAGCATGCATTAATGTTGTATAATGTGTATGCACTAATTTGCACTTGGTATACTGATTCATTGGCCTTGTTTAATACAGAACACTTTTGAATGTCTTATATGGGTGTCTTCATTATCTTTTTAGTAATGCATCACATCTTGGTCACTGGGTGTCTTCAGACAGCAGGAAGTACATGAACAATAGTCTAGGACACTGAAAACTAATAAAATTAAATTTTATTATTAAAACATTTGATACAAAAGGGACATTGTAAATAAATGTAACACTTTGTGTATGCAACAAAATGTGCAATATTCAGTGAGATTTATTAAGTGCAAATAAGTCAAGTGCACTTAATATACTATAGCAATATAATTTAATATTGGTATCAAGATTTAAAAACTTTGCATATTATACACAAGATTCAAATAATTCACAAAAGTGATAATAATTGTGCCACTTCAGGTGGTTACTTAGATTGTTACAATGGAAAAACTTCTTTTTACACAATTGTCATTCCATATAAGCTATACATGATGTCAGAGGCATTTTCACTCTTTACTTTTTATAAATGATGTAAAAATGTAGCTGAGGTTAAATCTTGGTTAGTGGGCTTGTTCATCCAGATTCTATTGTTAGTCCATGTAGATAAATTTGATTTTCCCTCCACATGTGGAGAAGTTGTTGGATCCTTGTGGAAGGGTAATTAAGAACAAGTAAGAATACCATCCAGGAAACCAGACTTTTTAAGAGAGCCGCCGCATATAACCGAAAAATTGTTAAACATGTTAAACCGGATCATAAACAAGATTTTACATATATTATATACAGCAAAGTTTAAAAATTATTACCCTGTTTGCAGGTACTATAGCCAGACTGAATGCAACCATGCCTTGAGATTTTCACAATAGTACAAATAGTATGGTAGACGTTCTTTCAGACTGTGTTGTTTAATGTCTGCTTTTACACTGGTCCAGCATAATCTGAAATTAGAAATCCAAATGAATCCCAGACAATAGTTACAATAGGTCACATCTTTTTATAATTCTATACTGATACAAAGTTCTAACAATGAAATAAAAAAATCACTATATAGATCCAGGGGTTCCACTAGCTTCTGAATCTGAACAGAAGGGTCATTTTGATACATTTGACTAAATTTTACCATATTTCATAGACAAAATAACCATGATTTTAAGAGAAAAGCCAAAACCAAAATCTTCAGGGTCAAAATGTGGCTTTTTGGAAATTTCAAGGGTCAAAACCCCTACTCCTGAGTCAAATGGAACTCCTGTAGATCTATAGACATTTTGGTATTATACTTTTATAGGTAATTTATAATAATAATTTGAATACATTCTGAATGCGTGACCTATGGAAGTCAAGCAAACTTAGTAAGTTATTAAGCTCTAGACACTACCAAATACTGAATAATGATGTGGAGGTCCAAGGTTTGAATACCAGGTGGGCCACTAAAAATTTTAGGAACACTTTTCCGTGTTTCCCACCCAACTTGAGAAGAACTGGTTATACTTATATAGGAGATAGTTGCGCATGTATAGGCCCAGGGGCTACATATTTTATTCCATAAATTTATGTTATTATGAAAAAATATCATAAATTGAGTCTTGTTTCAATCGCAGACTGATGGATCGGCCAGCATACATTTTGGCTAATCAGGCCAGGGGCCAGCCATCAGGGCTTAGAGTCTGACTGATATAATCAAATTGTGCCTTAGACATTTGTTGGTGACCATTTGGAGCCTGTTGCCTAACCAAAGCGCTACCAAATACCGCAATCGAGCGCTTTACTGTGTCTTTGCAACTACATGCAACCAGCCAGCAACAAGTGTTTGTCAATACCATACCGTTTCTCAGCACTTTGCTAGGTGAGCGCTACTAAGTGCCTTCTTATGCAACAGACCGCTTCGGTAGCACTTTGCTGTGCAATGGTCTGCTATCAGCTGTCACCCTTTGTCCAGGACTTATGATGATAATCGATCTGCACCCAGCATGTACACTAAGCCTAAACATTGGGTACACCAACCAGGTCATTTGTGGCTACACTGGACTAGAGTCTACACAGAGTCCCATTATCTAGATCAAGCATGTGTCCTACCAGTAAGGATAGAACATGTTGTAAGGCAGTATTAGAAACACACACGTAACCAAATTGACTTTATACTCACGATCAATGACGATCTGAATTGTCGAATTCGAATAATGTTGACACAACTTCTAGTCCAAGGTCTTTGACGATGATCATTCCATTTCATCGTCAAAGCCGTTTGTTCTTTGAAACCTAACAGCTCTACGGCTCAGTTTGAGTCGCGTTCGTTTTATGACAAAACGCACGTTTTGAACTAAATAATCATTGACACCCTATCAATTGGAGCATATTCTATCAGTATACCCCCAAAAACAAAATGTTTTGCAAGAAATACCATTAATTCCGTCGATTGTTTCAAACCAGTACAATTTCACTGTTTTCGTTTACGATCGCCATTTATTTGAATGGGATTATAACAAAAGTGTTCCGAAACGAACCACGTGATCAATGTTTTGATTGTCGGCTGCGTAAATTGCAATATTTATTTGTGTAAATGGGAGTTACATGATTTATAGCAAAAATAACGTGTTTGTTTCTTATGTAAAGGTATATCTAAAGGTTTTGTTTAATTTTAAGACGTTTTCGACCATGTTTCAAGAAATAACGGATTTTTCGAAAACGGCTCTCGCACGCACCTGCGATAAATTAATTATTCAAAATGGCCACGGGAGCTGATCAAACCCGGAATTAAATAAACTTTAAGCAATATATGATTATCAGTAGGTGTTACATTGACTGTTTTAAGACAAAACACTTGAAAAATATTACATTTATACGTAAATTATAGTTTTTGGACGATTTTTGAACAATGAACATGCATTTTAGGCGTTAAGCTTAAACAGTTGATTATTGAAGAGGGTAATTCCATAACTAAAAGGCCGACACGTCAGTGTAAATAAAAGACCATTTAGTTATGGTATCCAGAACTACACAACTTCATGACTTGAAGGTCAGATCTGTGAGAGTCGTCCCTGACGACCCGAGTTTCGTGTCTTCTGCCATGATGTACGTTAAACGATCGGACCTGGTCATGTATTAGTGGCCCACGTGTACTACGACAATATTACCGAGTCTATTCGCGCACACAGTTGATTTAAAACAGCTTTTTATCACGGTCATTAGTTTCATTTTCGTGAAAATGTTTACGTGTCGTAAAGCAGTCCGGTGTCGTAAATATAAAAAAATAACGAATCAAACTCCTACAGCGGTTATTTCCCTTGCCATTGACGAACCTCGCTTGAACAATTCAATTTAAGATATATTTAAAGCAAAACACGCAGTCAGGCAGCGTAAAAATCGTTCTCAGAATCGTCGCAACATCCGTAAACCAGCTGCGCGAAATGATGCGCAGACGACGCAAAATCGTCAGGAGTGGTCCCCCTTAAGTGGGAAAGTCAAACATGTAGCTTTTTTACACATTTATTGATGTTACTATCTTTCACATGATAAATATGTCCTGAATTATTCATAATTTGTTCTTTACAACAGCTCAAAGAACATGATCACGTGACCAAAAAATACGTTTTTTAGATTTATGACGTCATATCCCTAATACAAAAATACAGAAAACAAAAATAAAAACACATGATAGTAATTTCATACAAGAAGAATTACATGGAATGGACAACAGGAGTAAATTTTCTTTTTTTACCGTAAATAGGGGGTATAACATTACCCCACCCACTTTTTAAAAGTTGGGATCCAACATAAAACGTTTGTTGTAAAAAAATAAATTTAGGTAAAAATGATTAAAATCGTCCGACGAATGAAACTACATATAATAATCTAGGAAAATTGACATATTAAGAATAAATTAGTGTTTATTTACCTAGTATATATCTAATATTAATTAGGGTGTAGGTGTGGTATTTTGAGTCTCGGGTGTGACTTGTTTATATTGCTATAGTTTGATAATAATTAAATGTTTTCAAAATTTTGGATTGCCATTTAATAGTGCAATGGTATATATTGCAAATGATATCAATTTAATTTCAGTAAGCCTGAATGACATTTGACAAAAACGCTCATAAATCGTAAGAGCCCATATAACACAATTTTATCACGTATTTATGAGGTATTTTTTGTCCAGTGCTTTAAACCATGTCCTGTTTAAATATCAATAAAATGGAAATGCTTTAATATAAAATGATGAAAATACAACGAACGTCTAGCTGAGAGATTGTTTTTTAAGAAAATATACACTTTTTATATAGTCAGAGGCAAGGATGTTGATTTATCGCCCACTGATTAATACTTTTTAAGTGGCCCTCGTATATAGTGCGACATTAACATCGTATTTGCCTCATCGATAACGTATTGATAGAGCGTCCGCTTCGAGTGCGGGAAGATCTGGTTCGATTCCGGACCGCATCATACTGCAAACAAAATCAAAATGGTAGCAGTATTTTTCTTGCTAGGCGCTGAGTATAAAAGGGAAACTAGCTTCTCTTCTTTCATACCCTCGTGACAATGGTTAACATCAGCAAGGAAGCATCGAGAGTGATTGTTATAAGTTGGAAAAACTGGTCTCAAAATTGACCTTATATAACTGAGTATAAACTTACATCGTATATAGCGCTATCATTATGAGGCCTTTTCATATAGTATTCATCATCGATCTATAATGTTGCCGTTATTGTATTTTCTCATATTTATCATTCATCTATATACAACGTTGCCGTTATTGTATTTTCTCATGTTCATCATCGATCTATAACGTTGCCGTTATTGTATTTTCTCATATTTATCATTCATCTATATACAACGTTGCCGTTATTGTATTTTCTCATATTCATCTACAACGTTGCCGTTATTGTATTTTCTCATATTCATCATCTATATACAACGTTGCCGTTATTGTATGTTCTCATATTTATCATTCATCTACAACGTTGCATTTATTGTATTTTCTCATATTTATCATTCATCTACAACGTTGCCGTTATTGTATTATTTCATATTCATCATCCGCCTACAGCGTTATTGTATTTGCGATTTTTCATCGATGTGTTACCATTATCGTTGTATCGCATTTTCATCATCATTCTATTTCATTACGCTATATTTTGTACGAGACACGTTCAAAAATCAACAGAACTGGGGCCCTCACGGATATACGTTGGTCGAATGATAAAGATAAAGAAATAAAATCAATTTTAAATTCAATCTTTTTATACAATCATAAAACAACCCTCTAAATGATAAAAAAAACTCGATAGGGCGAAAAATACATACTCTTCATTTATCTGAAAAAAATCGACACATTCGGAGCAAAAGGCACATCAACGAATATGCTTCGCGGCCAGGCATATTAGGGGCAATATTTTTTTCGCCCAACGAATGTGGCTCGTCGCGGGTCATATTAGGTTCAACACAGACGCACAAATAATGTTTTTGCTTCAGTTGTGACTTGCATCCATCTATCGTTACATAACGCGTAATCTTTATGCAATATTATGAACCGCATAAATTATTGTATTTTCAGTTGGCAAACTACACCATGACATTAGAGGAGTGTTTCGTGATATAGGTAGAGAGGATGATCAACGGGAGACGAGTGGGCGTGAACTTACTGCAGAAGAAAAGGTGAAGTGTAAAACCTCAATAATATAACAAGACTACCCTTGTGACTTATAATTAGCAGGCTTAGAATGAGAAGGTCGCAAGTAAGGTGTGAAAAGTGCTCTCTATACTTACGGAAAATAAGCTTTTTCAACTTCAGTTTGGTCAACATGACCTGTTTCGATTTTCAAGAAAATAGGCTCATAAGAAACAAACGCCTTGGGATGCAGATGTCTAATATGTATAAGTATTCTCAATCTAAGCTAGCGAATTGGTTTCAATATTATTAAGTTGGTCTTAACTAATATTGAGGTTGAATATTGAGCAAAACTGGTAAAACTTGACCTGAGTTGTGTGGTCTTAATTGTTTAAATGGTCTCATTATTGAATATGTCTTTATACAGGGTGATTCATAATATCTGTTCCATTTTTTAACCATTATAACGTTTTGTTCCTGTACAAGATATTGGCTTACAATATACCATTTGAACGCTGATCTTATTATGGAATCACCCTGTTTGAAGGTTAGATACATATTAAGAGAAAAAACATTGGACCTGGACTTGAAAAGTGTAATCTTAATTTTGAGGTGATGAAGTGATTTTATTGTTGAACTGGCCTCAAATGAGGGTTTTCAGTTAACATACAACCAAGCAATTGATTATCTGTTATATACGTGGCCAAATGATTCAATAAATTAGATACTATAGATCATTTGATCACGCAAACGTTTCATCTATGCTTAATCTCCATCTATAAATCAATTAGGAAATAGTTTCCCAACTGCTATTCATCAAAGGTTCGAACAATTTCACTTTGTAAGCTTAAGTCATCGGAAATATTGAAAATGTCTATTCGTACACTTTTTTATAAAACATCTGAAACTATCCAGCGGTCAGATTTCCTTTAGTGAATTTTTTTGTCCTCATTCAAATTGATAGATGACAAAGAAACCCGTGAATACCACATCACGCTATTTTCTTAATAAACGGCAATTTCCATTTTCCGCTATACCCCATCCACAGTGTTGAGTCAGAAGGCATCCAATTCTTCGGGTGCTTTAATACCGAGTCTCGTCAGGCATCCAACTATCGTGTGACAAAAAATTAATGGGACCCTATGTCTTATGTATTTCCTTCTTTTGAACGTGTATTTGCATGTAATAATAATAATGATTATGATAATCCGTTTCAGGAGGCCGTAATTCGACAACGATTCTCAGACAGGAAACTGCTACTACAAGAAGCCTGCAATAAGCACCAATTACGCATGACACAATATTTCCGAGCATCGGACAGAAAAACTGTAGGTTTCAGTCTAAAACACATAGAAGAAAGAAACCTGGCTTATTGCGCAATCGAAAAATCCGGCAGTACATTCTGGAAAAGAATACTCCACGTGGTCGGTGGGTGGAGTAACGACAGCAACCCGGCATCGATACGCTCAAAGGATGCTGACAGTGATAATGGTGGTTTCGACACACTTGTTAACGCTTCACTTACAGAAATGTTTAATGTTGTCAACGAATCATCAAGTATTATGATCGTCAGAGATCCATATGCAAGACTGTTCTCGGCATGGCTTGACAAATTTTACAGTCCAAATCATTACTACTGGGCAACTGTGGGTCCTTTGATTGGGAAGTCAGAGAGACCGTATGTGTCTCAAATCCCAACATGTGCCCATGACATCACATTTTCTGAATTCATTAATTATATACTGAAACAACTGCAGTGGAATCGACGACTAGACGGTCACTTTTCTCCGAATTCTGACCATTGTTACCCTTGCAGGATGCCATATGACTACATAGGGAAGTATGAGACTTTAAAAGAAGATACACTGCATATCATTGGTGCTCTAAATCTCACCTCGCTTGTGACGTTCGGCAACTTTGAAGGCAATGCTATATGGGACGCCGTGAAAGATTCCTGCGACTTTGTTTTCACGAATCGAGAGAAATTGGAAAGTTGTGGTGTTCCATTCAGGTGTATTTTATTCAAAGTTTGGAGTCGAATGCAGAGTC
The DNA here is from genome assembly GCA_947247005.1 of Spisula solida. NCBI lineage: Eukaryota > Metazoa > Mollusca > Bivalvia > Venerida > Mactridae > Spisula > Spisula solida. The sequence goes on along the minus strand of OX365960.1, from coordinate 2,825,365 downwards.
GAGGAATATTGAGTGCGAATATTCCATTTCCGTACGAAACCGACGCAGAAGCGGAAAATGTAACCGAGATCGAATTCGGTACGGCTATTCTCCAAGCGAATCATGCTAGCAACCCAAAGGAACTGAAAAACAACCGGAAGGAAGCATTGACACAAGCGTACCAGAGTATTTCCCTCAGATCGGTGGCTCAGCTTATTCGCACGTTTGAAATAGACTTTGATATGTTCGGATACGAACGGTATCCGGAGTTCCTTAAGCTTATGAAAACTACGCCCCCGCGTGAGTATTTTCGCGAGTGTCCTAAAGATAAACCGAAGCCAATCAATGTGTTATTTTAAGGATGACGTTGTTTATGTCTTGTCACAACGTAACGACGACACGACGGTAGAAACCATGACATGAACGCAGCAATCGGTTGGGATACAAACACTTGTCATTTACCTAGTGCAAAAAAGTATTTAATAAACATATTCTATTGCGCTTCACAAGTACATGTACATGACACACTAGGATTCTTCTAGAGTTTGGATTTAGGTATAAAAAACACTCAATTGACTATTGTATAAGCGAGAGCATACTCATTGTCCATGAAACCGACATTTTAAATTTGATCTGAATATGGCTTCGCAGTGAATGTCGGGTAGATTGTTCCACCATTTTGAGCCTGTGACGGCCATAGATCTGTCTGCTAATTTTTTCGCCGTCTAGGAATGTGAAAGTTAGTGTCGCTTTGCGATCGCAGCCTGTACCGTTGCTACTTTACACTAATAGTTCCCTCAAATACATTGGAACTGTATCATTGATGACTCGGAACACCATTACCAGAACATTGAACATCATACCTAGCCTTAATGGGAAGCCAGTGCAGTTCTTTCCAAAGATCAGCACTTGGTGTACCGTAGGGTACATTCATCACCACTCTGGCAGCATGATTTTGCTGCAGTTTGTTGATTTGGTAAGCTGGAATTTCAGTAAATAAGGCGTTGCAGATGTCAGTATGGGAATGAACCAATCCATGCACTAATGCTTCAGTAGACGTTTTGTGAGTTGTTTACGTATAGCCCGAAGATTCCGGCCTAACTGGACATGAGCTATCTGGCTATCAGGATGAACACAGGTGTGGAATAAAAGGTAGACGTTACGATAGCCGAGTGGTCTAATACATCCGTAGTACATATTGCTAGGCGACGGTGCCGTACAGTATAGGTTCGAATCCCGCAACTGGTGTTAGCTAATTCCTTAACAGTGACACAGACCATGATCATCTAGTATTGTTCATCGTAGCTTAGGATTTCGTCAGATGTAACCAGGCCCCTTTCTCTCTAAGCATCTCAATCTGAGCAAGTTCTCATCTCAAATATTGGCATGTGTCTTTATGTTAATTTCCATGCGAGGCAGGACTCAAAATTAGCATCATTAAACAGAAATGTTATTCTGAGTTTTTAAAAGTAAACTTTCAAAGCTGAAGTTGACTCTTATTTATGCCTATGTCTGATAATTCTGTTTTGATCGTGGTTTATTAAATTATAAATATACACTCTGTCTCTTATATGTGAATATAATTATTAATTATATTAACTGGTCAAATCGTGCTTATCGTAGTTTATGCGATATCTAGATCAGAAATGCTCTTCTATATATTATGTAGAATGTTTGTTTGGTCAACTCGCATTGTATGGCAACTTGACTGTAAACATATACTGGTGAACTTAGTAAATTCAATCCAAAACCAAAGCCGAATGATATACATGTAGTAAAATGAATGTAATTCATATTCTAAGGCGTCACAGTTTGTGTATTTTTCTATGAGGTACCAAATGTGCCGACAAACTTTGAAACTTAGTAAAATACAAATGCATATTCGCAAAGGACTATGAGTTCGTCATCTTCCCTCGAAGTCGGAGGCCACGAGCCAAAAAGGGTAGGGGGGCAACGGAATGAACACACTTTTTGGTATTGTAGTCGAACGCAAACTACGAAACTAACGACATTGTATACTAACATAACATATTCCTTGACAACAAAGGAATACATGCCCGATGGATTCTCAGTCGGTTAGCCCTTACTCTACTTTTACTTTCATATCTAAACCAGACTACCAAATCTTTCTGAATAAAACAATTTCACTACATCACATAAATATGTGCAGAGCAATTAAACCCAGATGTATAATTATCATCCTTTTTAAATGGAAGGAGAAGTTGGCTACTTAAGACACATTTGTTACAACACGCTTTGTAATAAAGTTGCATTTTTTTATATTTAATAATTATTGTTGCAAAACGGATTGAGAGGCATATTACAGTTTAAAGAATCCGTTTTGTGATAAATTTTCAAAATGTAATAAATCAAAAGTGAAATAGTCATTACAAAACGGGTTGGGATGTGTAATTACACGTTTTGCAACGGGTTGCAATAATTTTTCAAACTGTAATAAGCCTCTCAGTCTGTTTGTAATAATTATTACAATTTGCAACTTTATTACAAAACGGGTTGTAAGTTTTTATGTAAAACCAAGACACTTATACTTCCTGGAGGAACATTTACTACCCGATTCATATCCGTTCATACCAGACAGTAAGATACAGGCCACAAACCGACCTAGTCTCAACGGGCCAAATCAGAACGAATCACAACCGGGTTTCGAACCTTGGACCACCCAATGTGGATGCCTAAATCACTTAGTCGAGGCCATGGGAGCCGTGTATGACTAAACATGTGTGAAAATGATTAAATAAACAAAACAACGCACATGTTTTAACATACTGACAAGTTTAATATTTCTAACACATGTGAACTAACAAAGATCATGATCATATTCTATGTAACGCAAAAAACTTAAATAATAACAACAACAACTACATACATTGTGTGATATATTAGGCCAAAACAAAATTGCATTGTGGTTAACGCTATTTCTTGGCCACTACCCTAAACACATCCTCATTCATCATTGGTTAGTCAAGTTCCCAGACTACGATATCACAGGTGAAGAATACTCTGGTGAACGAGAATGCTCTAAACATTGTATTGGCATTATGCTGGAAATCACATATGGTCGTTGAAATTCCAGTGCATAAAATCTTATAATATATAACTTTTTTAGTTTTCTACCTACCGACCAACCAACCACATTATTAGTTTGTTTTGGCCCTATAGGAGGTAAGTACGGTTGAATTTTAATAAAAGTTTTTACAAGTTCGAATGTTTTTGTCGCCAAGGGAGATAATGCAATAATACATAATTAACATGAATCTACAACATTTACCTCCCTTGGTTGCATTTTTATATTTCTGTCTTCAAGGGAGGTAACGCAATAAAACATAATTACCACTAATCTTCAACATTTACCTCCCTTTATTTCATTGTCATAATAAGATGAAACATTATAAAAACATCTTCATAATTATACTGTATAGATAGTTAAATTTAGAGATCATTAAGTTGTAAAATTGTCCTCAAAAGTTGCTTTCTTAACAAGGGAGGTAAATAATCTCCCTTTGTAAATCGCGCAATATTTTTGATGTGACGAGTTACATCCCTTGCACTATAGTCGTTTCAGTAGCACTTCATCTTGGCGGAATTATTCTCCCAAATTTCCCCCTTTTCGATACTTTTATATAGGATGTACAGTCCGTTTATTCAGGTCTGTCACTTGTATACAAGCATTGCAATATCATAACAATGTGTTTTTATTGTTTTAAATATGCTAATACCTTATTCACTCAGCTACATATTAATACACATTATATCTATTAAAATAAAACATTAATAAGATAAAGTGCAATGTTTACGTAAACAATGTGATCTATGTAAACAAGTGACTGTCCTAAATAATCGATTTATAACTGTTCGGTGAAGCTGATTCAACTAGATCGCAACTAACGTTAAGGCATATACATAACTCGTAATTTCGCTGGCTTAGAATTAGAGACTGATACATATTCGAAATCTGCATCTCAAGGCGCTTCATATGAGCCTATTGACAATTGAAAATGAGTTGGTCATGTTGACCAAACTGAAGTTGAAAGAGCTTGTTTTTCCATAGGTAATGAGTAGTTTTTTCTTGTTTTCTCAAAATATTGATTTCGTAATTACGACCTTGTAATTCTAAGGCAGCGATTTGTTGAGATATTACTTCTTTCATAAACTGGTTAACTGCAAGTATTTGACTAGATTCACTGCAGACCTGGTCTAAGAGCATACCAATTTACGCATCACCGAGGTTGCTTAAAAACAGATATCCGTTTAATATGTTTTTATTATTCATAATATTTGGCGCTTAAGACAGATGGTCGTTTTAAGCAGGTGCCCTTTTACACATATTTGAATGTAAAGTGATATTCGGATCCCTTAAATCAGGTGGACACAAATGGTCGCTCATTTCAGGTGATGACAAACGGTCCCTTAGTTAAGGTTACTACTAACACATGTTAGTCTGTAAAATAAACTCCGGTCTGCTCTGTTCTGTTCTAGTGCCAAATATTTTACATTGGCGAAGCTTCCGGTCTGCAAATAGAGGTAGATACGTGTTAGAAAAATAGCAACTGTCATATAGTATAACAGAAGATGTAATTTGTTTTAAGTGCCTTTTTCAACAAATTTTCATACCTGACCAGTTTTCCAAACAGGACTAAATCAATGATAATAGTAAGAAGAATAGACTGAAGAAGAAAGGGGAAGAATGAGAAGAAGTAAAGCTCGTGCGAATACTATATCCACTTCCGGTAAAGTACGTACAGGAACAAGTTACAACCACTTGGGATGTATTGTGGCTCTTTTAGTTTAATTTATAATGTCGAACATGAAAAAGTGAATGTCATTACATAAAAATGAGTTGTACCTTGACGCATGCGCAGTGTGTGTGTAGCAATGTATTTTCATATCTATTTTCTGGTGAAATCCTTTTCCACAATATGGACAAACGTACGCCTTGAAAGATGTATGCGTGCGCATGTGTGTGTGTAAATTGGATGCCCTGAAAATAACAAAAAGAAAAGTGAACACTGGTGCTTGTACTATCAAATTAAAGCTAATACAGAATTTTTCTCTAGCTGATCACCACTAAGTTTATGTGACATTATTTAATTAAATCGTACAATAAAAACATTGATGCAAACTTCAAAAGGGCCTTTTTACGTTGCTGTTTCAGTTGATAGCTGAACACTCTGTCCGATGTTCTATTATCGTACTCTTCAGTTTGCGAGGTACAAAATGTATATGTGCATTAAATATAAGGGTTTAATTTAAGTCAAATTATTTTTAAAGTTTTCTACAAAGATGCTTTGTGAATACCAGTCCGGAATCAAGCTGTATTTCCGGATTATGAATACATCACGACTAGAAGTATTAAATCCCAGTGAGAAGTGTTTTAAGAGAATATTTACCTATTGAATGCCTTATTGCACGTCGGACAAACATATGGCTTGACAGTAGTGTGAGTCAAGCGGTGTCTTGTTAAATTTCCAGGCTGACGAAAGGCCCTGGAACATATTTCACATTTGAAAGGCTTGTCACCAGTATGTATGCGCTGAAAATAGAAAATAGCACTTTGTAAATACAACAATCCCTCTCATATTTATAAATTACCCCAGTAAAAGAAATACCACACCTTGAAATTAATACATTTAATTAGCTCATATAGTTGGATTGGAACCTTTTAGAACCTTTACTGTACGTACGGCGCCATCGCCTACAAATGCAAATTCCAAATGAGTTAGATCATTCGGTCGTTGCAACAGTCCCCTAAAACGATTGCACAGATATTCAGCATTAATTGACCACCTCGACTGTCTGTTTCGTGGAGCAGGTTATAGTGCGCCTAAAATATTATAGTAGTCGTATTTATTCTTTTTATATTGTTTAAAATTATTTTTGTTTAAATCTTTATATTTAGTGGACCGTATTTGTTCTATATTTAAGACTTATGTTCTTCAAAATTGCAAAAATCTGCGCGATTTCAAATTAATTACAGATGTCTCATTAGCAGAACTCCACAGTTTCGATGTTTTAATGTACTCGAAGAAAAAGTAAATAATCACTTTGTTCAACACGTCACAAAACACCCACTTGAATAATTGAAATAAATGTCATCTATTTGGTATTTGCCGTTGTCCGATTTATTTGTGGTCACCTAGCGTGTTACAGCGGATAAAATCGAACGGTCAAATGTAAGATAAACAAACAATTACTTTTCAATAAAATTTTGAATAGCGACAAAAGTGACAACATCGCAGCCTGTTCACTTAGGCACGCGTTGAAAGTTATTTAGAAAGCGGTGTGGTCCAATATCGGTTCTTGCTGTTCAATACCGGACGTAGAGGCAGAAGCACTATACTTTCGGTAAATATTATTCTTTGTGTTCAATAATACGAAAACAACAGAAAATCTTCAATTGTTGTTGTATTTGACATTATGTAGCAATTACGGAACTTCCTGACATTATTTGCATTAGAACAGATTTTATTTTGTCCTTCGAACTTTTCAGTATTGTTACATAATAAATATTTGTTGTCTGAAAACTATTGACAGGATCCTGGAATTATATTCGGACGTCCGATTTAATTAACAATTAAGAATACAACGAAACTCTGAGGAAAAGTTCCGAAAACAGGAACGTGTTTCTGTTGACCGCGGGTTGCTACTCGCTACCAATAACCGGCCGGGTACTTCATCAATCGTGAAAGCTCGGCCATTTCCGTTTGTCTCCGATAAATAGATTGCAATGCACAAAGACCAAGGTAATCAGAATGGGCACTTCAAGTGAGAGACACGTGCCGGGGGTTAAATAAGTGAACCGTGGGATCGGGTATTCGAGCGTCTTTTTGTCGTTATACCGGCAAGTCCCGAAATAAAAAATATTATTTCTAAGTATTTGTCAGTCAGTCACCCTTTGCATCAAATAATATCAATCAAATATTCGTGATAAACCGAATTTAAGCGTCTAGTGCAGAAAGGCGAGTAAAGTGCGAAAGTCATCACACTACTCGCCAAACGCAGTATCAAAATAGACTTAAAGGATGCGCAAACGATCGGAATTAACGTCTTTAACATCGTATTTCGCGATCTTCCCTCTACACATTATTCGAAAAAAGTCTGAAATAAAATATTGCGATAAAAAATTATGCGAACGTTTAATTGTGCGGAATTGTAATCTGCGGGACAGCCTAAAAACGCAGTAGTAAAAACTCGCAGAATTAACCCGTTATACGGTATCTGAGCTTCACATCGATAAGTCTGCTAACTGCAAGTTCTAACAAGTGCCGCTTTCATACTGATGTCATAAAAAGGACTTTCACCTAATGTTTATGTAGTAGATTTCATACATTGATACATAATTTACATTTTAGCTAATCGTGTTTTCATTTCCAAAAAAATGCGACATAATCTAGTATGACCGATTAGCTTTACTCTCGATTGCGTTCTATTACAATTTATGTTATGTAAACAAATGCACATTACGTGCAATAACTAGTGTTAAGCGCTATAACTTTCACTTTCATTTTTCAAGACAGAGTTTTGCGAAAAAATAATCGTATAACATCGTTTGCGATTTGTGCCGTTTTCGAGTGTGCATCACCTTTGGTGTTACGTCTCTATATTCGAAACGGTTTAAAGTCAGTGTCGTGGTCATTGTACGATGACTGGACTTCGAGTTATGGGAGCAGATGGGGATATACCGGACCCCTATCGCCTGAAACATCTGAGTCGGTGAGCTAAATCCACTGAGCACATTGGCACATTCAGTCATATACATTGTATATATTAACTGGCCTGACAAAGGGACACATGGCGAAATTTACCTAAGAACCGCGTTATAACTTCTAGGAAGGTCCAGTTATTACCACATCGAAGAACACCTTAGCACCCTCATTATAATGTTTACGTTATGAAACATTAAAAGGAAAAAGCTGTTAATAAATATCCACAATATCCTGAAAATAGCATGGTTTGCAATTTGTTTTTACAGTATCACACAGGACTTACTTGCCCTTCCCGAAGAAACATATAACACAACAGCCTATTTTGAGTCAAGCTACGGACGTTCCTTATGCTCTGGTATGATTGATCAAATAAAAGACGCAGAAATAAATTTGACCAAATTTAAGGTATTCTGTCAGCAGAATTAACCCACTATACAGAGGTACATCATGAAGTACTCAAAAACATGAAAGTTACCCAGATTGGACGATTATAATAAGAACCCTTCGAATTTTGCCTTGAATGGATTTTTTTCTATATTTCAAATTTTCTCAATTTTTCACAAAGAGCAATGTAATGAATTGTGCCGGTACGTAACACATGTGAGACATAATTAGACAGTTACCTTATGAGTGACCAGTGTATTGCTCCTTGAGAAGGCTTTTCCACAGACGTCACATTTGTATTTTTTCACCGGTGGTGGTTTTTCAGGGTTGTATCGCCTGTATGCTGTACCGGGTAGGTGCATGAGGGCCGGGTGAAAGATACCCGTACTAGGAAGTGGTATCATTGATGCTGGGTGTGGTATATGCATACTGCTGCTGCTAAATGGGTTGAATGATCTCGGGTCCGACATGTTTGATAAAGTGAATTTTTCCGGGGCAATGTCTATTTTTAGTTCTTTTTTCTCTGGTGTGACGTCGTTTTCACTACTGGAAATGTCATTTTCTGGAGAACTGATTGTTTCTGATCGGCATTTTCCGTGAACCGATTTTAAAGAATCGGGTGTTATTGGTGGTTCTCGGTCGTCTGCTCGGGTATCTTCGCCTGTCATCTTACTTAGCGGTGTTGTCGCTGTGTAGTCTTTGCTGTTTCCATTCAAGAGTTTCGTCAAATTCAAGAAATAGTTCGTAAATGGTATTCTAGGGTCGACGTAATAAAACATATTTTTGTCAGGCGAGTCGATTGTCTTGTTCTCCCTTAAAGTTGAAATAGAATCTCCCATCGCGTACGGAAAATATGGTGATGCTGATGTTGATGATGACGCACTCCCCATTTCTGATGACGTCGGCAAAAATCCTGAATACAGATGTGGAAATATGGACGGGTAGTACGCAGGCATGCTAACTGATGAAGGGGTTGGAAACAATGGCGGCGTCCCCCCTTTGCTATCTGATTCCTGTTTTCCAATCTTGCTGAACGCTGACTCAGGGGATGGTCGAAATAATGACGAATATTTTGATCCCGTATCGCTGTCGTTTTCATGAGAACTGTCAGGTGAATCTTTACCTTCATGGAAGGAACTGTCTGACACGTCCTCTACTGAAAATAAATCAAAATTAACAAAATCAATTAAAATCATAACTTGTTATTTTAAATTCAAGTATTCAAATAAACTATTAATTAATAAAATGCAGATTTTTTCCTAAATTATAAAATAAATTGGTGAATTTGGTGCATTTGGTGCATTTGGTGCATTTAACTAAAAAAATATACGATGTTTCGTTTCGAGACTCAATAAATTAAAATGAATGAAGAATGATGTAGCATCCGACTATATAATAATACGCTTTTAAAACACGTACACATATACCGTGACTATCTAGCGTTCAGTTAATGAACGAACTGATCGCAAGAGAAATAACAAATGTGAGAAGAGAACTAGAAAGTCGCCCGGGAGACTGGAGCTCGTTTCAAAGACATATCTTAGCAAAGTTTCGACTTTTTCGTATGCTATTTAGGTCAAACTAAGACAGCTAATATATTGAAGCATAACATTTAAAACATAAAATAGATTTCGCAAATAATAGGGTAAAACTTATCTAATTGTAGTGAATACCTCATTTTCTCAATAGTATTCTAAATTTTCATTATATCTTTATTTTACCATGTTTTATTAATTTAATATTCTTATTTTACCATGTTTTATAAATTTAATATTCTATTTTTCCTTGAATATTATGAAATTTATTACTACTATAACTATCATGTCTAATGGACAATGTATAGTAATATATAAGTTATTATAAAGTAGATAGATCTAGGGTCCTGATATTAAAAAAAATGGAATAAAGCTCGAAGTACATTTTTTCATAAATTGTTTATTTTTTTAATTTTTTTTATATCTATAAATGATGTTATCTTTAATATTTAATTTACAAAATAAAAAAAAGAATGTCCGCTTACCTTCAATTTCATCAGTTCTACTTCGTCCTGTCATTAGAAACGATTTCGGCATAACTCCAGTCGGTACAAAATCCCAGAAACTCCTGAAATATTTTTTTTTAAATAAAACTAAATTTCTCCAAATTTGTAAGACAAATATATCATCCCGGACACCGGTTTCGTTTCTTGTCCGCACCTATCTGGGATCAGTTATATATCAAGCTAACTTTTCCTTCGTTTCTGCGTTTGCAAATCATAAAATAAGTAATAAAAACTGGACTTGCATAATTAAGAAAGCATAAAATATAATTATATTACGATAATCGTTTCAACCAATCAGAACCGATAATTTTCTAACCGTTCAACTCGCTGAAATCTGATTGGATTATAGTTGACCGATGGGCGGGGCTAAGGTATTTGTATTCTTACGCGGTTGATCGGATTATTTCGAATCAATGTGATTAGCACCTATTTGTTTGCGTATGCTCGTGAACAGAATGGGACGCTAATTTTATTGTTTTTGAACTTATTTTGCACCGTTAGAAAAGAAAATCTAAGCACTTTCACATCTAGACGCGTGTGTTGATCGAATATTCTCGTTTCGGCTGGCGGACAAAGAAACGATAATGTAGCATCCATATATTTACATAGGCTGATAGATAGACAGTACATCGAGCGGTCAGGTGATACAGAATTATGAGGGGTAAACTGACCGCTAGGGAAATAAATTATTTATTCATGACAGCTAATGAAGTTTTAGTCATTCAGCGTTTTGGTGTGTATATTATCGAAAATCATTTACAGTCTGCGGCTGGTTGGATAAATGAAATTAGCTAAAAATAAACATTTTCACAGAAACGGTGTTTTATCATGATCAACTGTCAACTACGAAGAACGTCGTCTTCTACGGCATTAAAATACGCTATTATTGTTTTTTTTGGTCACCAAATCATTTTTTAAGAGACTATAATGGAATCTTTACACATTCGAGATGTATCATTTTCTATATTATGTTGTGTACTTGCTATTACTATGAAATGATAAATCTGTGTGAAAATAAAGGTTATGTTAAGTTATGTTAATTCAATTCTTGAGTACAATAGAAAAAAACATTTTGAAAACAAAAATTAGGACAAAAATCTAAAAGCAGGCACCATGATTATAAAACATTTTTCTTCTCATCTCGATCCCGTACTCAAACTTCAAATGTTTCAAACAGTAAAGGTCTTGTGTTTTAGTAAAATGGATATCATTGAAAAAGCAGAGTCATGTTAATATTTTCTAAAACGAAGATACAATTAATGTTGCGCTGTTATGAAGCCGCAGAATACGTTTCGTGCTAAAGTTGAGTTGTGCATGAAAATCTAATAGTGTACCTCCGTAGCTCAATGGTTAGCGCACTTGCCGTCTTATCTGGCGACTCGGGTTCAAATACGGATGGAGGCACTCATATGCCTGCCATATTTCAGCAGAAAGCTGACTGACAAATAAAGGCTATGCTAGGCATTTAAAAAACGTTATGTAAGGTATATTCCTTAGTCCTGATTTGGGAATTGTACGGATCTTAATTATTTTTAACATAAAATATTAGGATAGGTTCATAATAATTACGTTATTCTTAAAGTTTTCTCATTATTTACAAATGTTAACAAAGATTCTATCGTCAAAATACTCCACCCACTATCAATTAATTTAAAATTATGAGTGGTCCAAGTTTTTTTTCAACGATATGATCATTTTTGAAAATCGAAATTCTCGGCTATGATTGTTTGAACAATATTACCGTATTTATAACTATAGCATGATTTATGCCGCACAATTTATGCTTTCTTTATTACGCAAGTCAAAATAGATATAAAGAAGAGTAATCTTTGAACAAGTCCAGTTATTGTTACATACTTACTGTGTTTATTTCCTGTTACACGTCTGTCACGTGTAACCCTTTTATTTATGCATGTATTTATTATGTATGATGATGAGCTGTACAGCTCAAGTCTGAAAAAATAAAATGTTCCTATGTTCCTTGATAATCTACGTCCTTGATTTATATGTTTTACTGTGTTATTTTATTACATATACTATATTACTACATTTTTAATTACCATTTATTCAAAGCAAATCGGTATATAAGCATACCTTTAATAATGATTAATATATTAATAATATGTGTTTACATGTGTATAAGTGCCTTTTTAAATTACAATACCGTCGTGAATGTTAATAGTCTCTCATAATTCTGTATAAGAATGGTCACATAATAATGTTTATGATATTTAATATGAATGTAACTGTATATATGTGAATGAGACTCAAATAAAGAATATATATACTTATGATTTGCAAACACAAACAAAATTAGCGAATCAATTTATCAGATTCTTTCATTTAAATTTAGCTTAAAAAATAAGATAAAAATAAACTAGTTCCGATACAATCGACGACTAACACACACTGGAACTAGAACCGTAGCCACACAGAGGCTGAGAAATTACCATAAAATAAGCATATTTTCGAAGAAAGAAAAAATGCCTAAAATAGACGATAGGACATATTTCACGCGGTGTTTTTTGTCTCTGGATACAGTTCTGGGAACTCAATATTTTATTACTGAGCCAGAAGGAAACCAGAATAAATTACGTCATTGACTTCCACCCTGAACGTTTATGCCCCCTTCCTACTATATGTAGTACAAATGTATTTAATTTCTTTAAAACTGTATAGTCTTGTACATAAGACACCTAAATAACACCAAAACCAAACGAATGTTGTTTTCTCATTGAAAACATCGTTTCGGCGACGACTTGGTGAAATCTTGCTACGGAAATATTAATAAAAAATAAATAAAAGGAATAAGGTCATAAAAGCAGCCAGAATTAAACGGAAATAAATCAGGATCTTGAACATGAATACAATAAAGTCACATGCTCTTATATTTATACAATGTATTACAAAAAGGCGACCTAAGAGCTGGGACTAACGAGTACACATCTACGAGCTAAGAGCTGCGACCTACGAGCTAAGAGCTGCGACTAACGATCTAAGAGCTGTGACCAACGAGCTAAGAGCTGTTTATTCATTTCAAATAAAAATGAGTAAACATCTGACTGTCGATGTACGACCTAAGCGCCAACTTCACAGACCTACTCTAGTAATGGGTTTAGTATCAGTAATTAACGTATTATGTTAATGAGGAAAACCGTTACTATGCAAGTCATGTATATTACTATACCTTACAACCCTGAAAGCAATGCATTAACAACAGTCTCTTAGTCTTATGTGTGTTAATAATGCTTAAAGATAATAATTTGATATTGTTGCTGTTATGGTGCTTTATGAGTTTCTTATGTCTCTTATAATTCAATGTTGAATGGTTATGTACATTTGAACTGTTTTATACTGTGTAAAGTTTTATGCATGTACATAAATGAGACAATTATAAAGAATATATCGCTGGCTTAGGGGTACAAAATCAATATTTTTAGAAAACAAGTAAATTTGTCTGAAAACTACTCTCTACTTTTGGAAAAAAAAACTTTTTAAACTTCAATTTGGTCAACATGACCACTTCCGATTTTCATGAGATAGGCTCATAAGAAGCGCCTTGAGATGCAGATATCAAATATACATGAGTCTTACAAGGTTACGACCTTCTAATTCTAAGCCAGCGAAATATATATAATTATTATTATCTTCTTTTTTTTAAAATTTGATCAATGTCACAAGAATTTAACATTTGAATAGGTAATAAAAACCTACCTCCCGTCATCCATGGACTCCATTTCTGTTTGTTATAAAATCTTTTCTGTTTTCTGTAATGGCGACAATAAGATTTATTGAATTAAAAACCTTTCCGAATATGCAAATCACCGTCTGTGTTTTATTTTGTAAAGGGGCTAGTTTAGCGAGCAAACACGAAGCCAGCTCATAAGTAATTTGTATTTACTAAATTACGTCACGGACTTAACCGAACTGCAAAACGAACGGTTACGGACACTGCCGATCTATATGAATTTCCTAATCCGGAAACATGTTATATCACGGAAATATCCGACGATAATCCACTCTACCGTTTGATGTAAACCGCCAGTCGCCGACTTTAATTAACTTCATTTACATGTTAATCCTCGCTTTAACAAAAATAGGATAATTTTCAATACATAAACTGTAATCAATGTTTGGCATCGATGGTAGATGGCGCTGTTTAAAGTGGTACCTTCAGATTATGTCCGAGTAGCGTCTCCTAAGGTTTGAGACAATGAGCCCGAAGTCATGACTAACGCCACACTGTCGTATCGGAATGAGAAACTCTTAGACATTTACCTGAGTCACGGTTAGTCATTCAACCCGTCTGTGACTTATCAGACAATTCCCGTGTGACAATTTGTTTTTTTTAAACATAAACACCGCTTAGTAAAACAAAACCTCCGTCCTTTGATGAATATCCAAAACATTTAAAAGGTTTAAAACTTTAAATCGTAAGCCGAGGAATGAAATTATAAGGAACCGAGTTCTCATAATTATACAGGTGTACTGTACACATCATCTCTGAACGTCCGTATTAAAAAGTACAAGGTTCATCTGGTTCCGTTTTTTCAAAAACAATACAAATGTATTTTATTGTTTATTAATGTCTCATCCACATTTACAATTATAAAAAACCATCATTATATACAAACAAATAAAATATGTGGTCATTCTGACTAGAATTATAAGAGACTAGCAACATATTCATATCGAGGGGTTAGGGCCAAATCCTGCTATGTGCTATTTCCTTATGTTTTCAGCAGAGCAGTTTTTAATAACCATTTGTTAAGATGTGGTTATTGTAAAAGTTAAACTATTAAATTATGTAGACAGTTGAATACTTTAAACCCTCATATGAAATATTTGTGAACATTGTAAGGAATAATGTGATTTAAATGCCAAAATATTTTTGGGTTTTCAAACCCTCACTCAATGATACAATTTGACATTTGCCAGATCCAAATGTAATACGATATATATATGTGGCAAGCAGCTGATGATAAAATAATGGGAAACCTGTCCACACTATACCACGCTTATTTACACTAGACCGGTAGGCAAATCCACTTTCCTCCTGATACCAAAACATTTAAAATGTCAAACCATATTATTGTCATATATATGTATATGGAGTTTACGATAAACGTCCATGTGATGAAAATTTTAGAAACTTTTTATCATATTCAGTGATGAAATCCTCTGGTATCATATGAATTGATGTTTGTGGACTAACAAAAAACATCAAGAAAATATTATATGGTTCATGGTCTGATTAAGCTTAAATGTCAGTGTAAATCAGAATATCATTCAATGCTCAAATTGCTTCCGTAACAGATGTAGCATTTTGGCATATAAAATGTAAAGGAAATGTGACTTGGAAACATAAAAATTATGCAATTGCGATTGTTAATACACGTATATAGGATAATGACCAATACGGTTATGTACTATAATTGCAGTTCACCATGACCACAAGCTACGAAACCTTTAAAATTAATTACGAAAGTCAGTGTTCACTGTGATATCCATCACTGTATTCATATACAATTAGAATTACATGCCGTAATTAATAGTTTTTAATGAATTTATAAATGTCATGTCGTAATTAATACAGTTTTTCATAAATTTATAAATTCATTAAAAACTTTAATATTTACGGCTTGTAAATTAAAATTTAAAATGTGTTGGTATGTTTGAATTACAAGCAGGTATGAACATTTAAAATATTAACTGGGTAATAAAATACAGAATATGTTTAAAATGAAAATATGTTTTAGGATTGACACAGCAACTTAGATATGTACTACAGAAATTGAAAACTTCAATATCTTTGAAATGTATGATTTATCTTTTTTGCTTTCGACAGACAGTTGTAGTGATGTTTTATCTCTGCCTAATTGGCAAATGACCTCAAGGGGAAGAGATAGGTTGATGCTTGCGTGATACAAGGAATTCAGACGGGATGTCCTAGTCCAGTCATTCTGACTGGACTTCCTGTGTCCAGACAGAGATTCAAACCTTGAAATTCCAGATTAGTAGTTGAGCGAGCTAAGCACTCGACCACCGTTCCACTATGATATATAATATATATCACTTGCAACAACTGGACCACTTGTCATTCCATGTGGTATTTTTTATTGAGATAATACATAAAGCTATAACAATATTTTGCATATACAGTAGTGTTGGAAGATATTGTCATAAGAGATGTATATTTTCCTGATACACGTATTTGTCTAAGAGTATAAATGAATCAACTTCCAGTTATCGCAATAAGTCATACACGTTGAATTGTATAGTCTACCAATGAATCACACAGTGACGGGAAATCACAAGTGCTTTTACTCACAATAAGGCACATACTTTGCATTGTATAATACACCAATAAGTCATACAGTGATTAGGTTTGAACGCTGTGATTATGGTCATTTCTGTTCTACCTTTAGAAAAGTTAATTAATAACGCTTGACCACTACTTGATGCCAAGTTAATGCATACTAGCACCTTCCTTAAGTTTGCTTACGTAGTGGCTAAACAGTATTTTAACTGAATGTCTTAATACAAATTCGAGTGTTTAAAAGTTTTTTTTTCTGTTTTTCATGTATTACAATTCTTACTTTATACACCTTTATAATCAAACATTACACAGCTATGTTAATATCCATCTCGACGAATGAAAATCATTAATTGATTCGTAATAAATAGTTTATTCGTTTAAATAATACATGCACCGTTCCAAAAAATAATTCATATCAGCTGTTACAAAATTAACAAATTCAAGCACATACACGTTTACTAAGTAAGTTATACTTACTGTTATAATTAAGAATTAGCTAGTTTTATGTTCTTTAATTAAGATTATTAGAAGAGCTTCTCATTTACAAAAAGATTAAATAAATGAAAGCAATTTAATGTGTTTCTAAACGCACAACATTTAAATTCATAAGGAATACTAGTAGTCAAAATAATTTTTGCCAAAACTACATTTTTCTCTCTGTATAAGGTATTCCTGTTTCAATCACACATAGCTAAATGTATACAATCCATTTTAGTCACACTTTGACATCTTATTCGAGTGAAGCTGCTATTATTATACAGCAATATAAACAACAACTGTGGTTTGACATTTAACTTACAGCGATGAAATTGTATGTACTACAGACCAGCACCCGGTGCCTTGTTGTCGACTTATATAAATTGACAAATCAAGGCTGATGTCATTTAACCAAAATGTCATTGTTTTATATGGAACAGTTGAGCGGGACAAATATTATATTAAGACACACAAATGTTATTGGTAGAGATTGATATACAGATTTGATTCATTCTAACAGATGTTAATGTTACATCTACGAAAATATTAAGAGGCCATTGATTTAAAACTGGTTTTGCCTCCAGTCAGTTCTGTAGATACACGATAGCTCAAAATGACTATTATCAATATTTAATTAATTAAGTTCGATATTTTGAAATAATTTTGAGAATAAATAACAATGGTGATACGGAACTCATTTAACTAAAAAAGTCAATTTGGCCAAGTTTATCAGATAGGAGGTTTTGGCTGTAACCCCTCGATATACTCATATGAAACACCTATTTTACAACAAAATGCTAAACGTGTTGCTCAAAATGCCAGTAGAGCATTAAGTCTGCTTATTGCAAAGTGCAAATCTATTGGTTGGAGCTTTGCCATATCAAACATTTAGTAAGCTATATGAAAGTACAGTTTGGTCTGTTATATTATATGGTGCATCTTTTACCCCATCGTGAAGGTACTAATTAGACCGTACTAAAAACATTATAACGTTACAGCATATGCAGAAAACTAATACAACTATCTTTTTTTTTAAATATCAACTGGTATATTATCAATGCCATAAGCTTTACCTAATTTAGCCTTCATTACTGCCTTCTTGACTTCTAATATAGAAATATGAGTATTTAGTACATCACAATTGTATCTTAAATAATTATCTCCTATAACAGGAATGCTGGGATTGGTTCTATCAGATGTACGATCAACGGACATACTCCAAACAATTTCTGTTTCCACTTATTTAGTAGAATATCAATATTTTTAGATATTGTTCCATCCTCATCCACTACTTACATTGGAATAGATTTCTTTCTATTCTGAGCTACCCCTATCTTACTTTTAGACTTCCAAAATTCCTCTGAACTACCATCACATTTAGAGAGCAGTTCTGGTTGGAAAGAGACCCAAATGAGCCCTCTTTCATTTTTGTACCTCCCGGTTAAAAGTATGCCTTGCAGAGACAAAGATCGATTTAAGAACTTTCTTTGAAGTTGAAATGTTACAATTTAACCAATTACGCTCAGCTTGACATTGAGAATTCCATAAATAAGATAGATTCTCATTCCACCAGGGTTTACTAGACCGTCTCTTCTTATTACTCACACCTGACTTAAAATTTATTTTTCGACTATCCAACTTGTTATACACTTCATTCGTTATACATTTACAAATATCAGTGTATGCAGAATTAACATCAGATTGTAGTCGTAAGCTTTGTTCTAACTTAGACACTGCACTATGAAGCTGATCAACAATATCATCAGTCTTCAAGAAGTCTTACGGAGCTGTTTTAAAATCGAATTTCTCATAAGAGAGATTGAGCAAAATCAGAAGTCTCCTCATTCAAGGATGTGTCCACCATACCAGTCATATCAAACTTCCATGACAATATTCAATGTATGTGTCCTATATTCTTAAAACAATTCCTTTAAAAACATAAGCGTGCGTAAGCCAATTGTCCTTGTAATCTACAGACAAGTCTATTGAAAAGGTGTAAAGTTAAGCAAACAAAAATAACCATTAGCATGACGATGTGTAATCAGGATGGAACGATGTGAAGGCAGGACCGAACGATGTGAAGGCAGGACCGAACGATGTGAAGGCAGGACATTACGATGTGAAGGCAGGACCGAACGATGTGGAGGCAGGACCGAACGATGTGAAGGCAGGACCGAACGATGTGAAGGCAGGACCGAACGATGTGAAGGCAGGACCGAATGATGTGAAGGCAGGACCGAACGATGTGAAGGCAGGACCGAACGATGTGAAGGCAGGACATTACGATGTGAAGGCAGGACCGAACGATGTGAAGGCAGGACCGAACGATGTGAAGGCAGGACCGAACGATGTGAAGGCAGGACATTACGATGTGAAGGCAGGACCGAACGATGTGGAGGCAGGACCGAACGATGTGAAGGCAGGACCGAACGATGTGAAGGCAGGACCGAACGATGTGAAGGCAGGACCGAATGATGTGAAGGCAGGACCGAACGATGTGAAGGCAGGACCGAACGATGTGAAGGCAGGACCGAACGATGTGGAGGCAGGACCGAACGATGTGAAGGCAGGACCGAACGATGTGAAGGCAGGACCGAACGATGTGAAGGCAGGACCGAACGATGTGAAGGCAGGACCGAACGATGTGAAGGCAGGACCGAACGATGTGAAGGCAATGAAGGCAGGACCGAACGGTGTGAAGGCAGGACCGAACGATATGAAGGCAGGACCGAACGATGTGAAGGCAGGACCGAACGATGTGGAGGCATGACCGAACGATGTGAAGGCAGGACCGAACGATGTGAAGGCAGGACCGAACGATGTGGAGGCACGTCCGAACGATGTGAAGGCAGGTCCGAATGATGTGAAGGCAGGACCGAACGATGTGAAGGTACGATCGAACGATGTGAAGGCACGACCGATCGATGTGAAGGTAGGACCGAACGATGTGAAGGCAAGACCGAACGACTTGAAGGCACGACCGAACAATGTGAAGGCACGATCGAATGATGTGAAGGCAGGACGGAACGATATGAAGGCACGGCGGAACGATGTGAAGGCTCGACGGAACGATGTGAAGGCACGATCGAATGATGTGAAGGCAGGACGGAACGATATGAAGGCACGACGGAACGATGTGAAGGCTCGACGGAACGATATGAAGCCAGAAGGGAATGATGTGAAGGCAGGACGGAACGATGTGAAGGCACGATCGAATGATGTGAAGGCAGGACGGAACGATATGAAGGCACGACGGAACGATGTGAAGGCTCGACGGAACGATGTGAAGCCAGAAGGGAACGACGTGAAGGCAGGACGGAACGATGTGAAGGCACGACGGAACGATGTGAAGGCACGACCGATCGATGTGAAGGAACGACCGAACGATGTGAAGGCACGACAGAGCGATGTGAAAGCACGTCGAAACAATGCGAAGGCATGACGAAACCATACGAATGCAGTACG
This sequence comes from Spisula solida, assembly GCA_947247005.1. Classification (NCBI taxonomy): domain Eukaryota; kingdom Metazoa; phylum Mollusca; class Bivalvia; order Venerida; family Mactridae; genus Spisula; species Spisula solida. The sequence goes on along the minus strand of OX365960.1, from coordinate 2,804,976 downwards.
GAATTATGTGAATGTACTATGGAACGATGTCACAAAGCCATAAATTATCAAACATCATGCATTCATAGCTTCGTCCGGCACCTTGACGACGTGTCAGATGACCTGTCGGACATAGGCGGACATCGGTTGTTTGTAAACGATGGCATTGTTGCTGAAGGCGCTCGATGTCCGGAAAGAGGTTTTACTTTTGCATTTATATGAAATGGAGCTTATCCGATCCCTTACCACGAACAGACAGAAGATGAAGGTATCCGACCAGAAGTGTCGAGACAAACGTCGGGACCTTTTCGTTAAGTCATTATGACGTGGTTGTTACTAGGGTATTACTGAAAACAACGAGAGCTATATTTGCACTCATTTCATTCCAACATTTAGTTATTTATCGGATGACCGTTTGACTCATAGAATAAAACGCTTCAACTAGCCGTTTGTGATGACACAAAGCTGCGTGAGATAGAAAATGTCGAAAGTTCACTTGGGTTATTGATTCTATCTTTATTTTATATCATTGTATGTACCAGCGGTTAAATATTACAGTAAGCTAACTTCTATTTTAAAGTTTCATGAACACGCATCACGTCCAAATTATTCTGTCCCCTGTAGCTCAGTGGTTAGAGCGATTGTAGTCTAATCTGGCCACTAGATTCCTAAACGGATGTAGGCACTCTGAGCATGCCATATTTCAGCATATTTGACTGACAAATAAAGGCTATGCTCGACATTAGGCTTATCTGTAGCTCACTGGCATAACCCTCTGTATGGACATCTTTAAAGACTATTAAACAGTGTTAGTTATTATATCATACTAGTAACCAATAGGACATGGATCAATTTGCAAAAACGTTGTATACCCTAATAGGTATTGGAAACAGCTACAAGTGAAACTTGGCATATCTCAACAATTAAATATGCTTCTTAGCCCTAATTACCGATGTCGGTCTGTCTCACCGTCTGTCAGTCCCTAAACCAAATTAGTGTGGGCCTACCACGTGGTATCCGGGACGAATTTTTTGGCTTAGAACGCAGTAGAAATATATCAACAAAAATATCCATGCAACGTAATATTTTGCAACAAAATGTCACAGTTTTTGCCCACAATTGTCTGTATAACATCTGTTGTAAATAATGGGATGTACTTTTAAACCCGAAACCTTTACGAGATAAAATGTTAATACAATGTACAATGTACCAAAGTTTACAATTATAATTATGTGACTGGGTAGTGTTCATCTGGGTAGTGTCCCTAGCGGCGGAGTGGTAACGGGTTGCGGGTTCAAGACCATGTCTCTGACCTCTCTCTCGCTTGGCGCTTAGCATAATGATGAGGCTGCTGGTCGACCAGGTCCCGATCTCCCGAAGCATCCCAAGGAGAAATCTCAAATTGAGATTTTCCTCAATTCAGAGTCTGACGTTAAGATAAATATAAAGCTCAAGCTCTCGAAACAGTACTGTAATCAACCCAGAATAATGTTTCTGTTTTGTTGTTCCAATTTAGAGATCAATTCCGCTTGGGAACTTTATCAAACCATAGGTGACACAATTTGAGTTGAGATTGGCCTCAGATTGAGATGTTTCGGGAGATTGGGGCCTGGTGTGAGGATAATATGACTGAATTATCTCCAAATGAAGTGGGGTTACGTTTGACGTAATTTATTTCATTTCACATGGATAAGTTAAACTTATCGTTTTAAGTTACGTTGTAATTTGAAAAGCCCGTACTCAGGACGGAACACGGATTGACCGAAAGGTATTAACTATATGCTTATCTCAAACAAGCCACCTTTCCCACGGAGAGAAAAAATGACCGATCCATTTTTGGATAATTAGCTTAATTCCTACACTAGCTATTTTATTGGATTAATATACGAACAAAGGCGACACAACGAAGTTAGAACGGATTACCAGACATGATCTCGGATAATCCGATAATCTCGTTACCGGTCACAATGATGAAACATTATGGTTACATTATTGCGCATATCAAGACTTTTTAGTGCTACTCAAATAAAAACCGTCGGATCATTATTGTTGTTTATTTTTTCCAGCATGTTTCAGACATGTCTTTGATGTTTTAGTCTAATTGATGTCAACATGTTGATTTCTATAATTTTGGTTAAACTTTTGCGCATGTCAAGCGTTACTCAAATAAACACCGTCGGATATTTATTTTCTCATTTTTGCCTGCATGTTTCAGACTTGTCTGTTGTTTTAGTCTAATTGGTGTCAACATGTTGATTCCACCTAAAGACCATATCTCTTTGTTTTTGTATTCGACTTAGACAGTATTCGGTTTTGTACCTGCCTAATTGGCTAATGATCTCTGGCTTCGAGGGAAGAGACAGAACGTTTGTGTGAAAAAAGGAATCTGGATGCGCCGCATTAGCTCTTTCCGAATAGACTACTTTGTTATACTTAACGGGTCCGGTGTATAGCACCGATACACACGAGACTATCCCCGGTTTCCAAATATGTTGCCTCCAGTCGGATGGGAACCCTGAAAATCATTTCTGAAATTTCAGGGTGTCCCGGCTCTAACAACTCGACCACCGTTTGAACCGCCGTCTCGACAATAAGACCACCTCAAAATTATGACCACACTTTTTAGGTAAATTGTTGCTGAATTATTCAACCCCAATATTAGATTAAGACCAACTCAATAATACGATCAGATTTAACAGTCTCAAACGGTCTTATTATTGAGGTTGAACTGTATCGGCTCATCAATGGAGGATCACCTAACCGCGGCCACTTCGTCCGTCCATGTGTCTGTCTCAAATTATTGTCCAAACCATTTCTCAGAAACCAATTGTCGGAAATTAGTGAGTCTTACTAACAAAATTAATTACGAAGTTGTGCAGTGCTCGTAAGTTCGAACGACACTCGCAGGATACTCGCACGATGTTCGTGTGGTGACCTCACGATGTCTGTTCGAGTTCCGTGCAATAGTCGTAGGAGCACCGACAAATCTCATTTTGTCATAAAATCACGCTTTCCTGATGGACACCGAACGTGCTCGCCAAAATCAACTCGGACGGAGCTCGTACTTGGCAAATGTGACCAAGGGATAGCAAACAGTACCCATCTAGACCCGTAAAGACATTATTTCAATCATTTTCTTCTTACTTTGTGTGTTGAATGACACGGCCTTAACTACAAGGTTATCGATGTTTTTCGCGGAGTGCAGACAAAGTGAATTGACGATAATTTGAAAATAATAAATTTTAAAATACATTCGGAGCTGTCTCAAGAGCAGATTAATCAATTCCTTAAAATCTAAAATATTTAAGTTATTATCATTAGACTATCACAGTACATGTAGACACATTGTATTAATTTTGAGAACTATTTACATTTGTATATACCAATAAGTATTAATGCATGTATGAAAGACATTAAAATCGTACTAATGCTTATCAAATCAACTTATTACAAAATTGAATTCTTTGCACATTAGCAATGTTTCGGAATTTGATCAGAAATAATTACATTCATAATAGCCTTATTTTCAAAAAGGTTGCGTAACCAGCCTAAATATAATAAATAAATATAATAATTGTAAAATGGCGGTTGATAGTATTAGTGTAATGGTTTGCATAGAATGAAAGTTATGTTTTACTAATTGGATTAATAACGGATTATCGTCGTAACCTACGGATTACCTTTGTCTATGCCGCAATGGGTTTATATACACATAATAATGTACCGCATTAAAGAAGTGCGCGCGCATCAATACACATCTTTCGGAAAGTTATAGGAACTACTTTATGTTTCCCCAAAACATGTTTGTTCATCCTAAAATTAATAAAGATAAGTACTAAAAATTCTTACAGACTATCGTTTGAAGTGACCGCTAATCGCATTACTCGGCAGACTAATGATAGATTAACGTGTATCCAATGGTGGGAAAATTGGTTTGCAATAAGTAAAAATACCGCACCGGACAAACACATGGATAAACAATAAATATATTTATCACGCGCGCTTTCTTTTAGGGATTTTGTATTTATTTTAAATTAAATTACTTTGTCTTATTAACGTATTTTCATGTTAAGTAGAATGGCGAAGATTTGTACAAAATATCAGACTGTCTCAAGAGGGTATACGAGATAGTGATTTAATTATTATTACTATTACTTCAGTAAAAAGATAATACAAATCGTGCAGTACTCAACTGAAACAACCGAGCACAGAAAGCAGCAACAACACACGGCACAATGTCTAATACACAATGACTGAGGAAATGAAACTAAACCGCAGAAAGTCCAAGTCCAAGTTGTACAAAGCCGGAAGTCCAAGTCCCAGGTGTCCAAAGCCGGAAGTTCAAGTCCAAGTTGTACAAAGCCGGAAGTCCAAGTCCAAGTTGTACAAAGCCGGAAGTCCAAGTCCCAGGTGTACAAAGCCGGAAGTCCAAGTCCCAGGTGTCCAAAGCCGGAAGTCCAAGTCCCAGTTGTACAAAGCCGGAAGTCCAAGTCCAAGTTGTACAAAGCCGGAAGTCCAAGTCCAAGTTGTACAAAGTCGGAAGTCCAAGTCCCAGGTGTCCAAAGCCGGAAGTCCAAGTCCAAGTTGTACAAAGCCGGAAGTCCAAGCCCCAGTTGTCCAAAGCCGGAAGTTCAAGTCCCAGTTGTCCAAAGCCGGACGTCCAAGCCCCAGTTGTCCAAAACCGGAAGTCCAAGTCCCAGTTGTACAAAGCCGGAAGTCCAAGCCCCAGTTGTACAAAGCCGGAAGTCCAAGCCCCAGTTGTCCAAAGCCGGAAGTCCAAGTCCCAGTTGTACAAAGCCGGAAGTCCAAGCCCCAGTTGTACAAAGCCGGAAGTCCAAGCCCCAGTTGTACAAAGCCGGAAGTCCAAGTCCCAGTTGTACAAAGCCGGAAGTCCAAGCCCCAGTTGTCCAAAGCCGGAAGTCCAAGCCCCAGTTGTCCAAAGCCGGAAGTCCAAGTCCCAGTTGTACAAAGCCGGAAGTCCAAGCCCCAGTTGTACAAAGCCGGAAGTCCAAGCCCCAGTTGTACAAAGCCGGATGTTCAAGTCCCAGTTGTCCAAAGCCGGAAGTCCAAGCCCCAGTTGTCCAAAGCCGGAAGTTCAAGTCCCAGTTGTACAAAGCCGGAAGTCCAAGCCCCAGTTGTACAAAGCCGGAAGTCCAAGCCCCAGTTGTCCAAAGCCGGAAGTCCAAGCCCCAGTTGTCCAAAGCCGGAAGTCCAAGCCCCAGTTGTCCAAAGCCGGAAGTCCAAGCCCCAGTTGTCCAAAGCCGGAAGTCCAAGCCCCAGTTGTACAAAGCCGGAAGTCCAAGTCCCAGTTGTACAAAGCCGGAAGTCCAAGTCCCAGTTGTACAAAGCCGGAAGTCCAAGCCCCAGTTGTCCAAAGCCGGAAGTCGAAGTTTTACAATATAAATCTTGATTTAATCATATCTATTATTGAGAATTTTATAACTTTTTGCAGAAATTAATATGTACTAAAAGATAAAGAATTATGATCTTTGTAAAAGATGTATAATTATAAGTTTTCATTTTTTTCAATGATGCAGTCATCTGTGCCCCAAACTGCAGCACATACACCCTTAAATGTTTCATTTTTCTTTTACTTTACTTTACACGATCATTGGGTCGTGACGAAAGGACCATAATGACGTAACGTCAAAAGGTGAGGCACACAAATGTAACGCTTTTTGACGACAAACCGTTTTTGTTAACAAACGTCAGTGTCAGTACTAAGTACAATGGACAAGGGGTCCGCATTAAAATGAAAGTTTGAATGCTAATTAGTTCGGTCTAAATACACGATACACAAGATATGATGCGCTTTTTAACGTGATTATTATTCTTACTCAAGATATTATGCCAGAATAACCGTTGACGTAATTTGTCTTAATTTGCGGTCAATGCATTTATGTAGACACAAGAAAAAAGTTGATAATGTTTTTATTCATCATTCGATTTATTTGAAATTCACTAGGTTTGTTTTAAAATAACAAACGCATTGTCATAACTATATAGCTTTCAGTTGAATTAAATCGCAAGAAACGAAATTGTAAACGTTCAAAAATGGGACTATTTTTTAAATTTACTTAATTTCTGTAGTTTTGATAGTTCGTAGAAAAAACTCATTTTTTATTACATTGAAACAATTTTTGTACCAACAAATCTTTGTAAAAAACGTAAAAAAAGCTGTGTACTTATTAAAGATTTCTTGATACAAACAGTGCCCGAACATTGCTAACGCAAATTTCTACCATACTCTGGCCACCAACACTAATCTACTTTAATTAAAAGTAGATTTGTTGATATTGAACTTAGGTTATTTAATGTGGAATTCAGTGTTTTATGTAACTTCAGGATGTTATTCTGTATTGTTGGTATACATGTGCTCATTACTATATGCTCAGATCTGTTATACAGGTAGAATGAGCTCTTGAGTGTATTTATGTTTGAGTGTATTTATGTTGCCATTTGCTACTTGTTGTTCCCTTGTATTCTTGCAATTCGTTGTTTTCATATTTTGTGTAGATTTGTTTTATATATGCATTATGTGAGGGATAAACTTTAGCCTTGTGACAAAGTATATATTTACAAAATTGTCCCCATGTCTTCTTGTGTATAAATATTATCAGGTCATAATATTGTAAAACTTTGTTCGATGCAAGTTATGATCTATGTGCTCTTAATGCTTCTGATATGTGTAATTATGCCTACTAATCTTATCATCAATAATGTATGCCTGTAACATGCTATAATTATGTTGAATGTATGCTTTGTATTTATTGTTATATATGCTCTTCAATACTGGAGGAAATAAAGATAATATATCCTATTGAAAGTAACGTCAGCAAAATACTATCGTCTCGCTTTTTAACTTTGTCCTTTCTTCGCTCCATTTTGAATTCTCTTGATGAAACGAACGCAAAACTTTCATTTTTCGAAGCCGAGTTTTACAAAAAATAATCGTAGACAATTGTTTGCGATTTGTGCCGCTTTCGAAAGTGCTTCACCTTTTGACGTTACGTCAATCAAACCACAGGTAACTTTATCATTGATAAAGAGTAAAATATTTTTTCATAAATTTAATATTTTCAGGGGAAATTGACCACACAGTCACTGAGGTGCATTTTGTTTTGATTTACATTTTATTAACACTGGTGTTATTTTAAATACATTTACACATTCAGAGACTAGAGAGTTTCATCTTGTTAATGAAACATAGAACTGAATGAAAAATAAAAATAACAGGTATGACCGTGGAATTAGAACACACTGAAAATATAATTTCACTTGGTCTTTTTTTTGAATGCACCTTAGTGATTGACTGGACACCGTGGTATAAATTGCATAACATAACTTTTTAACTAGTTGATCAATTTCGATGAGATTTTGCATGGAAGTAGTTCTAGCAATATTGTGTATGAATGTAATTACTTTTTTAAGATACCGAAAGCCAATTCTTGGTTTTAATACCATTAAAATCTTATCACTTGATAACAAATGCACCTTTGTAAGACAACATAAATTTTATAAAAACAAATATTTTTTATTCTTTATCAATGATACAGACTATACAGTTACCTGTGAATCAAACCGGTCGGACATTTTATTATCGCTTTATGATGTAGCAATAAAATTGCCAGTATTTATAGATGGTAAACATTACGATATATATATGTATAAATAATGTAAGGTCTTTTTTTCGATACTTATCTATCCATGTCTTTTCATTGTTCGTTTATGTTTAACAACCTTAAATTATTTATTCCCCCTTATTGTATTATCGCTAGGACATATGCATCGTCGCGAAAACCTGTGAAAATTGCCACCATGTTCACACTTCGGATGACAAAATTGCGTCTATTCTCACTTCTCGCGAGACGTTGAACGCAATAACTACCTAGCATTGGACTACAAACGAGATGTGACGCGTGGACAGATGCGAAATATGACACTTAGATAAATAAAACGGTTAATTTAATCATTTTCCGATAACCTTCGACACTGTTGTTATTGTTGTGTAAAATGACCATGATTGCGCTGTGGCGTTCACAACAACAGGCGACATTTTTATTGAAGAGTTTCGTCTTAACGAAGCATTTCACTGATGCGTGTCGATCGGTTGATATTCCCAATGATTACACAGTTATATACTATTGTGCATGATATCGCCAGTGAGATGCGCAAATATCGTACTTAAAGCCTAGGTTAGCATGATGCTCTTGAGCAGTTTTCGCCTAGAGGGTATGTACCACCAATGGACATAAGTGTTACACTTCGAAATGCGTAGGGAACGTATTATTTTATCTATGTATTTATTTAGGTCTCATCTTTGTACAGCATACATACAATATACATATCAAATCACAGTAAAACATTGCACAAAGCCATTCTAATATGAATTATAAGAGACTAACGTAAGGACCCTCGTTGTCTATGGGGAAGCCACAAGATATGTTGTAACATCTCGAGGAAACAGGGGTGGGGTTGGGTATCGCCGAGAGAACTCTAGATGTAATCCCGACGTTATGCGTCGTTTCCATTGTTTCGGTGATGTATTCGGGAACAGGTTCTGGCAGCAACATCGGGAGAAAATATGTGTAATTCCACATCGACTATTTTTTTCTCAGTTGGATATATGCATAACTCGCTGGCTTAGAATGAGAAGGTCGTTATTGCGACTTACGACATTATAAGACGCATTTTTACGACTGCAAGACATCCATCCATGGATATACCTATTTACATTCTTTATTTTTACTAATAATAGCAGCCGCTTTCCTGATTGTACTTATTATGAATACAATCAAAGTCCATTCTCGTTCACAAGAGTATTGTTCTTCACATGTGATAGTCTGGGAAGTTGACTAACCACTGACGTATAAGGATGACAAAGTCTTGTCCTGGCAAATTTTAAAGCCTAAGTCCCACATCGGCGATATTCTCCCGATATCTTCCGATACCATCTGATTCCTCTCAATTCTTTCCGATATCACAAACTGTCTCTTGACTTCCCCGAAGCTTCACCTAGACCACGAGGAACCTGTTCCAGATGTCCTGATAGCTCATTAATTTCATTCGGGAGTGCATCGAAATACGACATTTCAAGTCGACGGAATTATGTATACAGCGTGGACATACCATATGATATGTGCTGTAATGTTTGGCTAAGACCACAAGAGACAAAAAACGTAAGTATTTTAACGAAACATTATCGACGCTCTTGACAGCAAAGCACGACACTTAACATTGTTGTGCAAAAGGTCACAGTTTTGGCTCGAAACCGACTCATCTGTTTGGATAAGTTTTCTCTTGCGGTCTTAGCCAAAATACGTAACATACCAAGTGTACACTGGTATAGTCCAGTCAGGATAAAAATCCAGTGACGCAGCGGTCGAGTCCAATATAACGGTGTAAAACTAATAAAGGCTTATACTGTACAAACAACTATAATTTCAATGCTAAACTAACATACTAAACTTTGCTTTACCTGTTTAGACAATGGTTGTGATTTTTTGCGTACACATAAACTGCAACGTCACTGTCACAATATCCTAACTGGACTATATAATTATACAAGAATCGATTTACCTTATTATAGAACTTCGAAAAATAAGTGTCGTTAAAATAATTATATTGGCTATTAAAAGAGCTTATCACCGGCTCCATAGCTCAGTGGCTAGAGCGCCTGTCTAGTAAACAGGAGGTCGTGGGTTCGATCCCCACTGGAGCCTTTTTGAGAGTTATAAAATATTTTCTTAATACAATGTTTACATTATACTAACTACGTGCATAATTTATGAACAACCAATCATCCTCACAAACATGTATTTCATTTGCATGTTACATGGGCATATCATGTTTATTATTTTCCTCTCTATAACCACAGGTTAATGGATCACTGAAATAGAATTTCTTTTTCACATACATTAATAGATACTTTAGATAGATGCTAAAAGATGTATAAATTTAACCCAAAAAATAGTTTTCCCCACTTATTATTCATTTTCAATGATATACTTTCCTATGTAACATGTAGTTAATATACTGTAATTATCATATTCAATGCTGATAATAACATTTAGGTCGTACATTATATGATCTTTGTGATAGGTTAGTTCTATCTCTAGCGTCTTCTTCGAGTTCTGGAAGTCCACAGAACGCTCAAAGTCCGCGTCATGCCAATTCTAAATGGCGAAATAACCTTATAAGGTTTCGTTACGGATTATACTTAATTATACTGGTTTCATCACGACCAAGGTCTGTGTGGTTGCAGTTACCGAGTATTTGTCGAACATTGCAAAATTCTCTAAATGAATAATTATGTAAATCATAATTGAAATTCTGTTGACATTAATTTATTTGTGTTTACGAAAAGTAGTATTCAAACCCGCACGATGAGTTACTTAGAGGATAATGCACGGCTGTGTAGGACGGGGTCTAGATAATCGGCCCGCAGGAAGCATAATCGCCCGAGTGGCTTTAGCCCGAGTGTGATTATCAATCCGAATGGTGTGTACGGCATTTTTACAGTTTTTGAGTTCGACAGTCATGAACCTGCAGTGATTTTTTTTTCAATTTTTTTTTATTTCTACTGCGTAAATTTCATAAAATATACATTTACATAGTAGAAGTTTTTTTTGAAAACAGTTTTTTATCACTAAATGCTTATGTGTCGAACCCCTTTGGGTAAACCCCTAATAACTGTGGATACGTCTGGACTAAAACTAGAACAGTAACACTACAAATGAGTGTTTATAAAGGATTGCGACATTTAGCGTTAATGTTGCGACATTTAACGTCAGGCCAGTTTGTTGCGACATTTAACGTCGCAGATGCGACATTTAACGTCGCAGATGCGACATTTAGCGTCAGGGTGGATTGCGACATTTAGCGTCGGTTGCGACATTTAGCGTCAGCCTTGCGACATTTAACGTTAAGTGCGACATTTAGCGTCGATGCGACATTTAACGATGCTACATACATCGCAAACGTCATGCAAACGATATTAGACGTACAGCGTTGGTTAACACACATTTCCAAAACAAATATTGACGTTTACTTTTCAAAATTGTATCATATTTTCAAATAATATTCATATTGTAGTAAAACATCAAAATCGTGAATGTTGCTTTTAGAGAAAGTAGTTACTGCTTAAAACCACTAACCCCTCGTTTTTCTTCATATGGGTACTCTTCAGAAATCATGAGGTCACCATCGCAACGACAGAAGTCAATTTAACTTAATTCATGAGAAAAATAAAGAGATAGTACTAGATTATAAAATTACTTAAAGTTAAATCAAAGACCGTGATCTTTTCTTATTTCAGAGTATTTTCTTAATATTATCCCACCAGTGGTACGTACGACGTCACTCAGTAAGCCCGGTTTTCCTGGAGAACGGCTCAAATGTAAGTCATATTACTATATTATGCATGTACTAAACATTAAATCAAAGAGCATGACTTTTCTCATTTTAGACCATTTTCTAAACCTTATTACATAATTACTATATAATGTCACTTAGCCCGAATTTCCTGGAGAACGGCTCATATGAATTATTTATACAGAGCAATATTTTAAAAAGGAATACTTGCATATGTAGTTGAACTATAGTCCAGAAAATTTGACACGACTCTCGACCTTCTATTCAGCATAATTTCGCAGCTGATATGTTGTCTATAATTATAATCCCAGTTGCATGTTTTCAGCGGTAAGCGGGAAGTATCACGAAGACGCTAAAGGACCGATATTGCACGATTTGCTCGCGGAAACTTATACATTTAATTCAAGAACCTTGTAATATATTTAAGCATAAAGGACAGGATCATGTCAAATTCTCCGTGCAATACCAACTTGAAGTCGGTTATCGAGGTTCTTGCATAATTGATATTTAGTTTTGCCACAGAAAATCGGAAACCGTACTTGATTTCACACAAGGGAACTATTGAGCCGCTCATTGGGAAAGTTGCGAAAATATGTACCTTGCAATTACTGAGATCAATAACCGACCAGCGGGACCGAAAATAAACTGAATACATTTTGTAAAACAACGCTAATTTCACAATAGATAATCAAGACGGTTTTGATGATGACCATAACGATTCTACATCAAGTCAATATGTTAGACAATACCCTAGTGGCACAAGGCAAGTAGGTTTTATTATAATTCTGAAGGCCACTTTGGCGCACCTGTCCTGTGTTCAACGAAGAATTACGTGACGCACGTTTTGTACCTGTAACGTACCAGTAAAAAAACGCGCATCACCTAATTCTTTACATGGCTGATATGTATGTACGAAAACATGCACTCGTGGCCATTTCAAATTGGTGATGGTCTCGAAGCGAGTTGATATTTAGTTGCGATCTATGCTATCATTAGTGCGAAGTGACAAATATTTTTTTTAAAAGACTTATCATCCTATTTAATTCAAACAAGTATCAAAATACACACCAAAAATTCTGCTGTATAGTGCGTTCAAAGTCAAACAGGACTCGTTATAAACATAAACTCGTCTGGCAGGTAAACTTTAAATGGATTCGATATCAAATTGTGTTCAAAGCGCATGCCATACATCAGAGGCACTGTAGTTTAGTGGGTACGCACACTTCCTACAAGTTTCCATTTTAGTCTGAGTTGTAGGTAGGTTCAATTCATGTTATCAAATCATATATTATATACCATACGACTGCTTTAATGAATCTATACTTCCAATAATAGTTGTATGATTATTGTAATGTAAATAAAAATAAAAGAATTGAAAAGATACAACTTAGATAGATAAAGCATGAAAAAAAATAACACGCACAGTATATCTACATACCTTACTATGTATATCTTTTTAGTGTATTAGTTACAAATACAAAACAAGGCACTTGTAAAAAGATTAAAAAAACTTTAGAATTTATGTAACTTGGATTGGTTATGCATGCTTATCCACTTATTCTAACGACTAACGAGACGATTTGAAAACTAGCTTTCAAGTATTATAGTATTGATTAAAGGTATCTCTTTTATTATATAAAACATTAGTCCCCCTTTTATTTTTAATGGGATAGTTCCCTCATTAGTATTACTTATTGAATCGACAGTAGTAAACTATTAAACAAGGATCCTAGTATACTAATAAACTGTACATTTACAATGAAGTTATGATAATGTGAGAGTGTCGTTTTATTCTATGAGTTCACAAAATATTACAAACAATGTATGAACAGGACTGGTATAAAGCGAATGCAATATGTTAGTCTTGCATTGAAATCGCACCGCTAAGACCGTCATGAACACATGGCAGCACTTCCCTTAAAAACAAAGGTATACAATACTATAAACTACAAAATACAGCTTTCTTAATCATTTTTCTTTTCTTTGAAGTCACAATTTGTAGTTAAATACATGTACCTACGAGGAATGATATTACACTCTATCATGGCCGAAAAGGAACTTGATTTGATGTTTATTCTAGGTCAGCAGGTTAACATGCTAAACAAAGATATAAGTAGATAGTTACCTATAGTAAGTATGATATTTAACTTGTTAGTCAATGCACACCATCGGGCTCCATAGCTCAGTGGCTAGAGCGCCTGTCTAGTAAACAGGAGGTCGTGGGTTCGATCCCCACTGGAGCCTTTTATGTACGATTTTTATTTTTTACGATACATGAACATGCAATTTTTTCCGGTAGATTTTGTCGAAATATACAATTCGTAACAAATATGTAAAGAAAATCATCAAGTTTTGTTTTTAACCATAAATAATTACATTTTGTAGATTCAAAATACTAAAATACAGGTAATTAATTTATTAGTTGGCCTATTAATTTAGTCTAATTTTGATCATTGTTAATCCGAACAAAAATATAAGAATAAATTGTAAATCTAGATCTACAACATTTATTTCGCACGAGAATTACACTTGTGATTTATAATCTCACGGTCAGCTCGAGTACGAAGGGACGCAATTCAAATCATCACTATTTATCACTGCCAAGAGTTGTGTCCCTTTCCCACATAACACTTAAATATCTCTCATAGACATACATTCGGATGATAATTAACTAAGACAAGTAATGAACAGTTTGAATTAGTATTATCATGATATATAGCGAAATGTTGCATCAAGGGTGGTATTCACAGAACATCTTAACAGAAAACATAAGCGTTTGTTATAATCTTTCAAAGCTTCCCTTTACTGTGTCAGTCAAACAAGAAGCATGGAAGTATTATATGTTATAGTTTACATAGTTTTTAAGTATTATGTAAATACATTTTGTCGATGGGTTTTCTTCAATTTGTGGGAAATGTTTATCGGTAACTTAAATCAAAATATTTAAGGTTTTTACCTTGAGGTGTTTTGTCAATACCAGCCCTGTATAATGTTGCACAGCACACTCATCTAATGTCGTATAACCACCCCGTTAGCTTAGCGGAATACCTGGATCAGGGGTTAGCTCTCCGTTAGCTTAGCGGAATACCTGGATCAGGGGTTAGCTCTCCGTTAGCTTAGCGGAATACCTGGATCAGGGGTTAGCTCTCCGTTAGCTTAGCGGAATACCTGGATCAGGGGTTAGCTCTCCGTTAGCTTAGCGGAATACATGGATCAGGGGTTAGCTCTCCGTCAGCTTAGCGGAATACCTGGATCAGGGGTTAGCTCTCCGTTAGCTTAGCGGAATGCCTGGATCAGGGGTTAGCTCTCCGTTAGCTTAGCGAAATGCCTGGATCAGGGGTTAGCTCTCCGTTAGCTTAGCGGAATACCTGGGTCAGGTTTTGCTCCCCGACAGCACCAAATACGAACTAAAAATGGTTACCCGATTTGACAATAATTTTGTCAATCAATTACGGTATCATAACTTTATTTTCAATTTTAGCTATGTTTTATTTTGGTCTTGATTATCTTTGTTTGACGGTGCAAAGAGAAATAATTTCACGAAAAACAGTAGACAGATGGGTTGTCTCCTTTAATTAAACATAACGTCTGTATAGACAGACTACATCCCCCATGTTGCTTAGGATTAGAGGACTGGCCTCGATCCTCGCTCAACATAATAAATAACGAAATACGACCATGTTTGATACGTATTTATTGAACGACCCTCCCTAACATTAGCTGTATATAAAATTGTCCTCTACTGTTCAACAATAGCTGATACATGAGATCGTGTTCTCCATCTAGTTAGGTCGTTCATCTCACCCGCTCTCGCACGACCTCGGGGGTATCTTTATATATATCCACCCGGTGATAATAATAATAATAATAAAGACTTTATTTTACGAGGAAACTCATTTGACAATTAAATTAAATGGCAATCTTCCATGAGATCCTCAACAATAAACAGTTGATATATCTGTACATAGCGATAGGAATAATGAGTTCCTTCTCACGAAGGGTGTACTTTGGCCTGCCAAGCCTAGTTACTCTCGGTGCTGTCTTTCCAAGCTGTCCGCTGTCTCTCCAATCGTTTCCATTCTATTCACGGTTGTCAACCAGTCTTCCCTAGTAGTCACTGCAGGGTCTTCAGCTGGTTGATTACCTTTAAACAACCGGTGTACCTGCTGCAGCTACTTATTTGTTGCTGATTATTTGTACATTGTATCTTCAGTGGATTATGATAGGGTATTGCACGACAGATCAACATTGGTATGCAATCAATATGGTAGCATAGTACAGTAGCCATGTAATGATTATACATGTACATGAATCATGAATATTATGATATATTATTGTAATCAATCTAAATTGATTATCATTACTTGTACATCAATATTTAGACCATTTTGTTAAGTACGTTATATAACTAATAAAAAAAGATATTGTATGCATCACGAAATGTCTTTTTATAGTATCAGTTGACTAAGAATAACCTCACACACATCGATAAAATATAACATAGTGAAAGATCATTAATGTATTTTCACAACACAAGTCGCCCGGCTAGCTCAGTCGGTAGAGCATCAGACTTTTAATCTGAGGGTCGTGGGTTCAAGTCCCCCGTTGGGCGCATTACTTTTTACCAAAATTCCTATTATATTTGTCTGAACTTAACTGCTTATTTTGCAATCAAGCTGTACCGCATATCGCTGGTGTACGTATGTTCTATTTTTTCTGATTTTCTTACCAATTTGTATTGACAACTTTCCGTTTTTCTCTTAGTTTAAACATACTTCGTATTTTATTTCACACATATGTATTTTATACGAACAAATGACAGTTTGAATGGAAGCTTTCATAAGCTTATTGAGAGCCTTTCTCGTTTTCTCTTATTCTCCAGACTTCACATACTTCTTCATTATTCATATGCTGCGTACACAGATTATCTAGTACTACTCTGCATGTATCTAATGTACACCATTCTTGCAAAATTTTATATCATGTTCTCTTTTCGTACCTCGTTCATGTATTTGGCTTAACTTGCCTACATCTGATACAAATCTGAGCATCTCATGTCAGACGATTTTGGAAACGCGTTATACACTCACGGACTTTAAAAGCGCCTCACCTGACTCAAAGTCAAATATTGCTTTTATTATTTATCTAATTGAAAAATCATTTTGCGTATTTGTTAATCAATCTTTCCTACACATAGTTTAGTTTGTAAAAATATAATATCGCGTTATTAAACGAGAGTATCCTATTTACAGTCACTACAAGGAATTGTGTGGGATTTTGAATATTATATAATTAAATGTGCAAGAACCATTTATGTGTCGTACACGCTGAATATGGGTGTCTTGCCTGTCAGGCGATCTTGGAGGCGCGTTATTGTCATTAAATTAGAATGTCCCTTTTTTGCATTTAAACGTCTACAAGTGAAATAATAATAATTAATTATATACAGTATGTGTTTGTATATAATAAATTTATTATTTATTTTGCATGTATTTTAATATACGTGTATTCAATTATTATAGCGTATTGCACAACAGGCCAAACTTGATATGCAAAGAATATCGTGTCATAGTACATTAATAATAATGATAATACTTGTATGTTATTATAAATAATACATGTATAATAAAATACTAGCAATCAATCTGAATTTATTATCATTACTCGTATACATCAATATTTCGACCACATAATTCAGGGGCGTATCCAGCAATACGAACGTACGTACGCAGGTGCGTAACCTTAATTTGAAAAGTAGTAATATAAAAACAGGTAAAATGGCGTTTAAGTCCCTAATTTTCGCAATCAACCAACTTCAAGGCCTATGAGCGTAACATCAGTTCAAGTCTGGCTACGTCCCTGTAATTTAATATGTTTTATATTGTTTCAAAAATGGATATTCGTGTATCACAAAATGTCTCTATAATGCTGACGTAGAATAACCTCACATGTGTAGTGACAGTAATGATCAATAAAATACAACATACTCAAAGTTCATTAATGCATTTTCGTAACATAAGTCGCCCGGCTAGCTCAGTCGGTAGAGCATCAGACTTTTAATCTGAGGGTCGTGGGTTCAAGTCCCCCGTTGGGCGCATACATTTTTCATTTTTTTATGTCCAAGTGTGAAATAATAATATTATAATCTAAAATATGTATATGTATACAATACATGTATACGTATATTTAATGATTACAGCGGAGTGCATCACTAGGTCAACATTGATATGCATAGAATAATGTATAAAGATAATAATAAAAACAACTTTATTTATGGAGGGCGCTTACTTGACAAAATTGTCACTCATGGATGACAACATACTAATTTTGCCAGAGTTGCTCCCCTTAGATTATAAATTGTGCAATTTTTGTTTATAATTCATTATTTGGTAAGCTAACCAACTGGAGGTTGTATTTAATTTGTTCCATCTTATGGTGTTTTACAACTTCAAGGCTCAACTAAAGTGCCTTAAATCCATAGATCTTCAAATAGGTTTCCAAGTTATTGCTTTTTGGAAATAGGCGTATAAGGCCTAATGTGGCTTTATGGCGGTTTATTATACATGTCCACATTACATTATCAATTTGTTATCAAGTGGTTATTACTTAATTGATAATATTAATTGAATTATATAGTTATTGACAATATAAATGTATTGATAATAAAATGCTCTCACGTTGCCCGGCTAGCTCAGTCGGTAGAGCATCAGACTTTTAATCTGAGGGTCGTGGGTTCAAGTCCCCCGTTGGGCGCATAACTTCTTACAACTCTCTCAATATGAACTTTTCACAACTTCTTTGTTTTTTTGATGAATATTATTTTATAAAACGATCGACTCAAGAAAAACATACTTCAATTCATTTTCAGAATCGGTTCGCTTTTTGCTTAAATTTTACCAGACTACACATGGCATCATGGTCCCAACATCCCGAAACAGCTCAAGTAGAAAGCTCACTCTTATAGGCATTATGCTCAAATCAGGGTTTGAAGCTGTGGGCAACAGTTACTCTTGAAATTTTGCTGAAATAATAAGTCTAGCCCCCGACAGATACCACAGCCCCTTTATTTAAGTACTAGTATGTCACTTGTCACATATGAAATCATATTATTCTAAGAAATAACTTAAGCATGTTTTACTCTTTATCGATGAAACCGTTTACCTGTAATTTTAATCGGATAAAACAGGCGTACGAAATTATATCACAGCACATACAGTGTTGAAATCCTCAATTTTACTGTCTATTCACTTTACAAAACAACCCCGCCCATTATCAATTTGTTATCAAGTCGTTGTGTGATGAATTTACCGATAGTATCAAGTGAATATAATATTGAATATAGATAATATATTGATACTAAACTGTCTATCATGTCGCCCGGCTAGCTCAGTCGGTAGAGCATCAGACTTTTATGAGTATCATGATATCTGAGGGTCGGGGGTTCAAGTCCCTCGTTGGGCGCGTTTTTTTACAAGTTGAAACACAGCCCTTATAAACAAACAAATGTATTGTTTTTTATTCGTTCAGGAACTGCTTATTACGTAATATGGTATCACATTCAATCCACAAAAATCTCCATAACGAACACCTGTCCAAAAGGTGTACATCAAAATACCCGACTGACTTTACAAGTCGGCAACGGACAATAGCATGATTTTGTCAAGTTTGATTATTTCGTCATATTGGTTATGGTTTCCACTTATTTGAAAATTGTTGAAGTTATACCAGAACCAATATGACGACTGTGGTATGTCGAGGCTTAGGACACTCTACCACTGGGCTATCGACACTATACTTATACTTACATTGGACAATATGTGAATTGTATGTTAGTACTTACACTGAACAATATGTGAATTGTATGTTAGTACTTACACTGGACAGCATATAATACTAATAATATAGTGACGCAGTGTTCGAGTCCGCCTATACAATGTACCTGGCATCTACAGTTCCATTGCTTTACTAAAATACAATGTACTATGTTAAATGAATGGTTGTAATATTTTGTGTACACATAAAATACTACGTCACTCTCACATAACACTAACTGGACAGTAATAGATAGAGAACTTCTCATTCATTCAAGGAAACAACAGCAAAAAACAGCAAACAACAGCAAGAAATAGTGAAATAGAGTCTTAAGTTCTTAACATCTGACTTGAAGTTCGTATTTTCTAAATGTGATTTTCCAGGATAATTCATAGTTTATCATATTTTATTACTTTCATTGAGCTGTATCTTAATCTCCTACTTAGTAATGACCATCTAATTTGTAATGATAACAAAACCCTTATTAACTACCTCCCAGAAGATACTCTTCTTTAATCAGTTAAACAGGTATTTAGTGACGTCACATAGCCAATTGATACAGAATGCTTTCTATACTTTTTTATCACTGTATGTAGGATATGTCTATCGTTTTGACGGTTGATTGGAATTAATCCTATTGTAACACATTAATTATTTACCTTCTTATACGTGCTTTTCAGAAACAATAATACATTATTGTTTATTTTGATAGTACACATAGTTTTTAATGTTCCCGTTTTTCAGTACCTAGATTATGGATCGATAATTCAAACAGTTTTTTACAGGTTCTGCAATTGTACTCATTCCCTGTCCATGCATAACATTGTAACAATTGGCTTTGCACTGAGGCATTTTTATTGCCAAATTACGTGAAATGATAACACTATTATGTAAAACTATTATATCCCACTAGCATTCACTACTTTCTTCTCAGAGCCTAACTGGCGATGTGACGTAGTACTGCAACGATACCTGGGTAAAATATGGCGGCTCTCCAAGTCAGAGAGAGTTTAATTACCTTAGCTAATCAGGATGTGAATAGGGGGCTATAAATGCTGGATTTGAAGATAGTTTGGAGTTCTTCACAACTTATCAAAAATAAGAAAATGGTAAATTTTTACTTTAAACGCTGACAAAAGCATGGCTTAATTTCCTTTAAATTGCGTATTACAAGAATAAGCGTCCTTCTAATAAAATGTCCGAGGTGTTCCGGTTGGTACAAATGATCATATTCTTTATGTGAAACAGCATACTCTATAGCTTGAAAACATTTACTATACAATGTAATTCAGTATCGTTTGTTGTGAGATCTCGAGGACTTGTCTTTCTTCCCACCATATGACGTAAACATTAGCGCGTTGAATACAGGTGGTCTCATACCGTCGAATCCGACGTCATCTAAATTGACGTTACCAACGACGAGCGGTGACACAACGGCCGGTCGGTCCCATTCTGAAATTTTCAATTTAAACATAATAAAGATATACTAGAGTACTTATACCATCACGTGTAATCTTGGTATAGTATAACATATTTTGACATGCTTGCCGTGAAATTTAACATGCTTCCAACCGTTTGCAGTTGTATATTGCGTTTGACTGAGACAATCGTATTTCGTGGTCGCTCTGTTTTAAGCCTACTTAATTGGTCAATGACCTCCGACTACTGGGGAAGAGGCAACAAGTTTGTGTGATACAAGGAATCCCGGCGTGCTGTCCTATATACGTGCCCAGGGTATAGCGCCGAAACACCCTATACTACATTTGGGTTTCCAACCAGTTTATCCCTAGTTGAGTGGGAAACACTGAAAAGCGTTTCTGAAATTTCCAGTGCCCCGGTTGAGATTTGGACCAGGGACCTCCGGATTGGTAATCGAGAGCGCTATGCACTCGACCACCGTTCCATCCGCAGTGGATTTAAAGCCTTACATAATTATTTTGATTATCATAAGAATTCAGCATCTTTAAGCAACAGTTTTATACAAACCTTCGTTAGTATCCTCCTGAATGGAAGATTTTCTATCAGGTATTTTGTCTTTCTTTGAAGTTGATTTTGACTTGTCTGGTGCATTTTCCATCACCTGTGGGACTGGTGGCTTTCTCGGTGGTAGACCCCAAGGAGTGCTGAAAGATATAGGCAAGATAACTTTGAAAATAATCCTACTTTGTTTCAAATTACAGTAAAACATAAATTCAATAATGAGGCCATCTCAATTTTCAGGTCATTTTTCCCTTGATTGCACATTTTCAACTTCAGTATCTCTGATAATTCTAACTACTTATTTGCATCGGAGACTTGGTTTTTATGAATGTATGGGACAGAAGTTATTCATTAAATATTTAAAAATAGTATCTGAACTCTCGCCCGGATGAGGGTTCATATACGTTTTTAATCAATATTGGTCACACTGACCCGTTTTTAAGAACCTTGAGACTAACATTGGTGGTCTTATTATTATACTTTAATAAGAACAACTTAGTTATTTTATAGTTTTTTTGCTATATCTTAACCTCTTCCCCTAGAAAGATTTAACGCATATACAGGGTGTCCCAAAAAAACGGGGACCTAGGCTAAACATTCGTTATTAATAATACATTGTCAATATGACAAAACATTAAGGGATGAATACATTTCAAAATACTAACATCATATTGTGATTATTTAGTTCTAATATCCAGAGTTATCTCCCTTGTTTTCAATCACGTATTTCAGAATAAAAGCATACAGTGAACATGGAATTTCAGCGTGTTCATAAATAGATTTACATGTTGACCGCAAATGTCATCTCAGGTGTTCCATAATTAAGGATAATGGATATACATAGACTTGCTCATCATGTATGGCAAACAGATTCACTATAGGGCCAATCTCCGAGCTATATCTAAGGCAATTGCCCTTAGGTAATAGGTCAACTTTCAGTACCTTTTTGAGAATATATCATGAGTTTACTGTTGATTTGTTGTAATAAGTGGTTTCTGCTTTCTTATAAATGCTGACACACTCAATGACTCTAATATACATCTATGAACTTTTGATAGGATATAAGTTCACAGTATAACCTTTTGCTCTTCTTAAGCTTTCTTGTTGAGTGTTCTCAATAATGATAAATGAATATTTAGATTTTGCTTCTTTGGTGATTGTTAATGAATATTTTGAAGCCTGTCTGCTTCCCTTTTATTTAGTAAACTTGCCACTTTTCCCCCTTTTTCATTGCTTCATTGCAAAGTTCTTCGATTTTCACCATATTTTAATCACCTCTGTGACTTAAAACTTCGAATCTCAAAATGAACACTTAGACAACGATGTCTTATCTAATGATGACATTTTCAAGACAAGTCAGCAAAAAAAAACAGGAAATGACGCTGTAAGTAAACATATGACGTCACTTCCTGTTTAAAACCAAAACCTTTTAACAAGTACCTATTTTAGAAAAAGAAATTACTTTTATACACTCTCACAAAACAACAGTCAAATTCATTAAACATTAAAAAGTTATAAAGGATTTAGGTAGGTCCCCGTTTTTTTGGGACACCCTGTATACCGAGGTTATCCCAATGTATGTACCCAAGTACATTATTATATAGATAGCCATACAACTCGCTGGCATACAATTGATCCTTACGATCTTGTAAGTCCCGTGCATATTTGACATATGCATCACATGACGCTTCTTATGAGCATATTTGCATGAAAATCGGAAGAGGTCATGTTGACATAAGAAGCATAAAGAGTAGTTTTCAGACAGTTTTTTTTATTTTTTTCTCTCAAAAAAATTGCGTTTTGTTACCTACGACTAAACCAGCGAAATGTACGTCGAGCACAAGTTTCTTTAACATAACAAGAAGCAATGAATGACGTCATAACTTCTAATATTTGGGGTGTGATACTAATTCGTGCAATTTGTAAATACTATTATGACAATGCAAATGATACAGAAATATCCAATTGAAATCAAAAATTTGTAAAACAAAGACAATCAAGGACCGGGGCAGCTCTTCTTACTGTACGTACTCATCTATCCATTCTTCTTCTTCCTCATCGTCATCCACTTCCGGTTTTTCCGTGTAATAATCACATGGCCTGAAATAATGATGACGTCATACAGTGTGTTATCTATAATATTAATAATAATAACGTATTTTTTCTGTGGATAACAAAATAATTTGCAAACCAATTTTCATTATGGTGCACAACAACAATATACGTGTAATATATATGTACAAGTATATACAATGGCAATATTCATCTCCCATTAATATTTGTAAAACAAATTTGGTTATTCATTTAGATAGCAAGTTAACTCTGTTTTTATCCATCGGGTACCTTTTGTTTACACGGTTTAACAAACGACATGTTAAGTTATTAAATATATTTGTGAAACAAAAATCACGAGAAAATTAAACTTTGATAGTTTTGCTGAAAGCTTAAAATACATTGTAAGTTAGTAAGTAAGTAAGTAAGTAAGTAAGTAAGTAAAGTCTTTATTTTACGAGGCTAACAGATTTACAATAATGCAATCTTCCATATGGGCCTCATTGTAAGTTGCCCAGCTAGCTCTGTCGGTAGAGCAACAGACTTTTATGAGAATCATGTTTTATGAGGCTCGTGGGTTAAAGTCCCATGTTTGGCGCAACCATTTTTACAAATTATGAATTGATTCGTGGAGTGTTTCTATATAATAATGTATTAAATAATCCATAGCATAAAACAGCTGCTAATTAAGAAAACTAGTTCCCTCCAAAGTACTGATAGTTATTAAAGGGTCCTCGGTTCATTTTCGAATAATTAGGGTTAGTGGTTAGGGGTATCTTAATGGTTAGGGAGTAGGGTTAGGGGTTTGTCTTAGAGTTAGGGTTACAGTTCAGGGTTAAAGTTAGAACTAGGAGTAAAGAGTTAGAGTTATGGTTAGGGTTAAAGTTAGAAATAGGGTTAGGATTATATGTTTTGGGTTTGGGTATAGAGTCTAAGGGTTAAGGTTTAGGGGGGTTAGGGTTAGGAGGTAGGGTCATGGGTTAAGGTTAGTGTCAGTGTAAGGGATTGAAGTTCGAGTTAGGGGTTAGGGTTAGAATTAGGGTAGGGGTTCAAGTTATCTTTATTTTAAGACAGCTGAACCAAATAATCACAATCGAAAATAGGGATATCTACAACTTTGAAAAAGGGCTGGATTCGATTTTTTTAAACGGTAATGTACAGAGATAATGACATTTTATAGTCATATCTTTGTTTGATATCTAAAAAATACAAAATTGAGAATGGTAACATTAAAGTCGCCCGGCTAGCTCAGTCGGTAGAGCATCAGACTTTTAATCTGAGGCTCGTGGGTTCAAGTCCCCCGTTGGGTGCAATACTTTTTGCATCATGGCTTTCCGAATAAATGTACAATAAAAAACAACTTTCTGATTGTATGAACACAGTAATGCCTGTTATGTGACCATGAAAGTTTTTATACTTTTGTGAAACGTGTCAGTTTGTAACCATGTAGATGTAAAGGTTGTATGCATATAACTTAATTCGGATTTTCCGTTCTATCCTTGTCGTACATTTGTATAAATATGTTATTTTTTCAAATATTCCATCCTCTTCTGTTCTCATGCGCCCGGCCTAGTTCCTGACGTTTTTGGTATCTAGTAATGTAAGGGGTAGATGATCCAGGCATCAATGCATCTAAATTGTGTATCAGTGAAATTATCCCCCTTACAAACAAGCTATGCATATATAAGTACGACTTAGCTTTTGATACATGTCGTATTCACTGACCGTATAATTTATACACCGGCTGTTACACATATAATTATATATTATATTATGAACATAGTTATGTATTGCACAACAGACCAACATTGACTCATCTGGTACATCATAATATAATAAAACTATCATAATCAATATAATTATATTATTCAATATTATAATGCATGTATATTATTGTAAAACATTTGAGTTGACAATCGTAGCTTTAAATCAATACTTAGAACATATACTATATATATACACTTGTAGTTTATGTTATGGATCGTTTCCATAGTATATGAAAATAGATATTATTGCAAAATGTTATTACCGATTTGGCAAAGACACACGTACGCTGATGTGTAGTGATCGATAAAATACAACATTCATGATTTCAACTATCAAGTCGCCCGCTAGCTCAGTCGGTAGAGCATCACACTTTTAATCTGAGGGTCGTGGGTTCAAGTCCCCCGTTGGGCGCATACCTTTTTACCAACATTCTGAATTTGAACGTGTCTTAACTTGTTATCATGTAATACTGTATAACACAGGTGTGTGTTTTTTTCTACCTTTTCTTTCCAATTTGTTTCCATTTTTCTCTTAGTTAGTTCAAACATAAAATTATGTTATTTCACACACATTAACAATATATTTTATACAAACAATATAATACCGAAATGACAGTTTGATCGACAGCTATCAGAAATGCTTCTGCAGCTCAATGGTTTGCGCTCTTATCGTCTAATCTGGCCACCTGGGTTCAAAAACGGACGGAGGCACTCATATGCCTGATATAGTTCAACAGAAAACTGACTGGCAAATAAAGGCTTTGTTCGGCCGCTTTAAGAAAAGAAGCTATTTGAGACCATTTCTAGTTTTTCCCTTATACTCCAGACTTCCCATACTTCTTTGTATTCGTACGAAGAGTACACTGATAATCTAGTACTACTATGCAGGTATATCTAACGAACGTAATTATTTCATGAATTTCAAATTATGTTCGCTTTTCATACCTCGTACATGTATTTTGCTTAACTTGTATACAGTTGATATAAAACTGACTCGATACGATCACATTACACGATTATAAGATAATCGTTCATGTGTCATACGCGCAGAACATGGGTGTCTTGCCGGTGAAACGATTCTGGGAGCGCATGATTTGTTGACTACAACGAAATATCATTTGTGCGGCTCTAGGGTTTTAAGACTTTTTTGCAGCTGATAGTTGGAATTACAGCGGTATTGGTTTATTTTTTCGTTCAGTTGTGTTTGACATTGTGCCGTTGGGTCTTCTGTGTTATTTCTGTTTACAGTGCTCGGCTGTTTCAGTTGAGTGCTACCTTCCCTGTCCCACTTTTTTAAATCTTATTGTCATTAATTGAGAATGACCCTTGTAGTTAGGTGTCCATTCGTCGGTTGAATGTTCCTACATGTATAATGTTAAATGATGTATTTGCGTTGAGAAGATTTAGTTCATGTTCATATTACATTATCAATTTGTTATCAAGTGGTTATCTTTTTACTGACCTTATTAAGTGAATAATACACTTATTAATTGTATATTGATAATATAATGCTCCATAATCGCCCGGCTAGCTCAGTCGGTAGAGCATCAGACTTTTAATCTGAGGGTCGTGGGTTCAAGTCCCCCGTTGGGCGCAATACTTTTTATAAAATACTTCTAAAACTATTGACTAAAGAACAACATACATTTGTACTTCAATAAATTTACTCTATACTTTATAGAAAAACAAGCTTTTTAAAATTTAGTTTGGTCAACATGACCATTTCTGATTTTTATGAAAATAGGCCCACAAGAAGCGCCTTGAGATGCAGCTTTCAAATATGCAATTATACAGTTACCAGTGATTTTAATCAGATAAAAAAGGCAGTGAACACCAATATCTTATCCATGGCACTAAGTTGCATACTCATCTACATAAATCAATCAATAAGAAATATTACAATGTTAATATATCCTCCAAGTCAAGTAAATAGGTGATTGGTCTGAAAAAACGAGTTATCAGGCTTAGACAACAGGCCATATACGAAATTATATCACAAAACACATAGTTTTGCTGTCTATTCACTACACAACACGCTAAATTATTATCAATTTGTTATCAAGTCGTTAAGTTTGACTTAATACTGATAATATTAAGTGTATATAATATTGATCGTTGATAATATATTGGTACCAAACCGTCTATCATGTCGCCCGGCTAGCTCAGTCGGTAGAGCATCAGACTTTTATGAATATCATGATATCTGAGGGTCGGGGGTTCAAGTCCCCCGTTGGGCGCATTTTTTTACTGTTTGAAAATAAAGCGCTCGTAAACGGATATTCATTTTAATTCATAACATTAATAACATTTGAATTGTATGTTAGTACTTACACTGGACAATATGTGAACTGTCTGTTAGTACTTACACTGGTCAACATGTGAATTGTCTGTTAGTACTTACACTGGGCAACATGTGAATAGTCTGTTAGTACTTACATTGGGCAACATGTGAATAGTCTGTTAGTACTTGCACTGGGCAACATGTGAATAGTCTGTTAGTATCTACACTGGGCAACATGTGAATTGTATGTTAGTACTTACACTGGGCAACATGTGAATAGTCTGTTAGTACTTACACTGGGCAACATCTGAATTGTCTGTTAGTACTTACACTGGGCAACATGTGAATTGTCTGATAGTACTTACACTGGGCAACGTGTGAATTGTTTGTTAGTACTTACACTGGACAACATGTGAATTGTATGTTAGTACTTACACTGGGCAACATGTGAATTGTCTGTTAGTAATTACACTGGGCAACATGTGAATTGTCTGTTAGTACTTACACTGGGCAACATGTGATTTGTATGTTAGTACTTCTACTGGACAACATGTGAATTGTCTGTTAGTACTTACACGCAGCAACATGTGAACAGTTTGTTAGTACCTACACTGGGTAACATGTGAACAGTCTGTTAATACTAACGCTGGACAACATGTGAATTGTATGTATATAACACTGGACCGTCTCCGTAGGTCAGAGACACTATAGTCGGATGTAAAACAACATTACACCGTTATAAGAACGTACTGCTCTAGCTGACGGATTGGCCTTGTCAAGTACGGATGGCACAAGGACCATGTGTTGTGTTAGGTACTGTCCAATTAGGCTGATAATAGAGTGACGCAGTGGTCGAGTCCACTTATACTGTGTCAAACCAGTTATAAAAGCTTGTCTATAATTTATTGCTAAACTAAAATTTGATGTACTATGTTCAATCAATGGTTGTTATCTTTTGTGTACCCATAACATATTACGTCACTCTCACATTACACTAACTGGACAGTAATAGATAGAGAACTTCAACACAGGAAACAGCAGCAAACAACAACAAGAAAAAGAGTTCTTAACATCTGACATGATTTTCTTATTTTCTTAAACGCTGACAAAATCATAATTATGCCTTAGGAAATTAAATTGAGTGAACATTAATTTTTTATGTCGCGTATTATAAGAATAAGCGTCCTTCTATTTAAATGTCCGAGGTGTTCCGGTTGGTACGAATGATCATATTCTTTATGTGAAACAGCATACTCTATAGCTTGCAAACATTTACTATACAATGTAATTCAGTATCGTTTGTTGTGAGATCTCGAGGACTTGTCCTTCTTCCCACCATATGACGTAAACATTGGCGCGTTGAATCCAGGTGATCTCATACCGTCGAAGCCGACGTCATCTAAATTGACGTTACCAACGACAAGCGGTGATACAACGGCTGGTCGGTCCCATTCTGAAATGTTAAATTTAAACATCACAAATATATACTAGAGTATTTATACCATCACGTTTAATCTTAGTATACATGTAGTATAACATATTTTGACATGCTTGCCGTGAACATTGAACCTTAACATGCTTCCAACCGTTTGCAGTTGTTTATTGCGTTCGACTGAGACAATCGTAATTCGTGGTCGCTCGGTATTAAGCCTACTTAATTGGTCAATGACCTCCGACTACTGGGGAATAGGTAAACAGTTTGTGTGATACAAGGAATCCCGGCTTGCTGTCCTATCTATTTCCGATTAGACTACTCCTTTGTTCTTTAACTTGCCCAGTGTATCAGCACCGATACACCCTAGACTACCTTTGGGTTTACAACCAGTTCATCTCTAGTTGGGTGGGGGAATACTGAAAAGCGTGTCCCGGTCGACATTTGGGCT
This sequence comes from Spisula solida, assembly GCA_947247005.1. NCBI lineage: Eukaryota > Metazoa > Mollusca > Bivalvia > Venerida > Mactridae > Spisula > Spisula solida. The sequence goes on along the minus strand of OX365960.1, from coordinate 2,775,850 downwards.
AGGGACCTCCGGATTGGTAATCTAGAGCATTATTCACTCGCCCATCGTTCCACTCGCAGAGGATTCAAAATCTTACATATTTTGATTATCATCTAGAGTTCAGCATCTTTAAGCAACAGTTTTATACAAACCTTCGTTAGTATCCTCCTGTACGGATGATTTTCTATCAGGTGTTTCGTCTTTCTTTGAAGTTGGTTTTGACTTGTCTGGTGCATGTTGCATCACCTGTGGGACTGGTGGCTTTCTCGATGGTAGACCCCAAGGAGTGCTGAATGATATAGGCAAGATAACAATCCTACTTTGTTTCAAATTACAGTAAAACATAAAATTCAATAATGAGGCCATCTCAATGTTCAGGTAATTTTCGCTTGATTGCTCATTTTGAACCTCAGTATTAGGACCAATATTTACTAAATACTGATATCTCTGATAATTCTAACTACTAATTTGCCTCGCAGACAGACACGCCACTTGGCTTTATGATTGCCTGGGAGAGTAGTTATTCATTCAATATTTAAAAATAGATTCATAAAGCGTATATGAATCCCCATTCAGATGAGGGTTCATATACGCTTTATGAATCTATACTGGTCACACTGACCAATTGTTAAGAACCTCAAGACTCCCGTTGGTGGTCTTATTATTAAACTTTAATAAGAACAACTTAGTTATTTTATAGTTTTTTTGCTATATTTTAACCTCTTCCCCTAGAAAGATTGAACGTATGTATACCAGGTTATCCCAACGCATGTAGATTCTACCCGAGTACATTATAATATATATAGCCGTACGACTCGCTGGCATAGAACTGCTTCTTACGACCTTATAAGTCCCATACATATTTGAAATCTGCACCACAAGACGCTTCTAATGAGGTTTTTTTCATGAAAATCGGAACAGATCATGTTGACATAAGAAGCATAAAGAGTAGTTTTCAGACAGTTTTTTCTCTTTTTTTTGTATAAAATAGGGATTTTTTACCTGCGACTAAGCCAGCGAAATGTACGTCGAGCACAAGTCTAAAATAACAAGAAGCAATGAATGACGTCATAACGTCTGATATTTGGAGTGTGATACTAATTCGTGCGATTTGTAAATACCAGTATGACAATGCAAATGATACAGAAATACCCAAATGAAATCTTAATTTTGTCAAACAAAGACAATCAAGGACCAGGGCAGCCCTTCTTACTGCCCTTAATTGTACGTACTCATCTATCCATTCTTCTTCTTCCTCATCTTCGTCCACTTCCGGTTTTTCCGTGTAATAATCACATGGCCTGAAATAATGATGACGTCATACAGTGTGTTATCTATAATATTGATAATAATAACGTCTTTTTGCTGTGGATAACAAAATAATTTGCTAACCAATTTTCATTATCGTGCACAACAACAATATATATATGTAAAAGTATATACAATGACAATATTCATCTCCCATTAGTATTTGTAAAACAAATTTGGTTATTCATTTAGATAGCAAGTTTATTCTTAACAAACGACATGTAAAGTTATTAAAAATATTTGTGAAACAAAAATCACGAGAAAATTAAACTTTGATAGTTTTGCTGAAAGCTTAAAATACAAATTGTTTCTACAACAATCGCCACTATCAAAATATTGAACTGATTCGTGGAGTTTTTTTTATATAACAATGTATTTAATAATTCATAGCAAAAAACAGCTGCTAATTAAGAAACCTAGTTCCCTCCACAGTACTGATAGTTATTAAAGGTCCTCGGTCCATTTTCGAATAATTAGGGTTAGAGGTTAGGGGGTATCGTAATGGTTAAGGAGTAGGGTTAGGGGTTGGTCTTAGAGTTAGAGTTACAGTTTATGATTAAAGTTAGAATTAGGAGTAGAAAGTTAGAAATAGGGTTAGGATTAGATGTTTTGGGTTTGGGTATAGAGTCTAAGGGTTAAGGTTTAGGGGGTTAGGCTTAGGAGATAGGGTTAGGGGTTAAGGTTAGTGTCAGGGTTAGGGGATACGAGTAAGGGATTGAAGTTCGAGTTAGGGGTTAGGGTTAGAGTTAGGGAAGGGGTTAGAGTTATCTTTATTTTAAGACAGCTGAACTAAATAATCACAATCCAAAATAGGGATATCTTCAACTTTGAAAAAGGGCTGGATTCGATTTATTTTTAAACGGTAATGTACAGAGATAATGACATACCATAGTCATATCATTGGTTGATATCTAAATAATACAAAATTGAAAATGATAAATGTAACATTCAAGTCGCCCGGCTAGCTCAGTCGGTAGAGCATCAGACTTTTAATCTGAGGGTCGTGGGTTCAAGTCCCCCGTTGGGCGCAATATTTTTTGCATCATGACTTTCCGAGTAACTGTACAATAAAAAACATCTTTAGATTGTATGAACTTAGTGACACAGGTAACGGTGTCATTAATAAACTGTACCTAAAAAAATAAAAAAAAATGTTTTTGTTAAATTTAGAATTCTTTTACAAGGTGTATTTCCATGAATTGACCAGGTATCAAAAACAAGAATTGGCTTTCGATAGCTTCATAAAGTAATTATATTCGTAAAAAACATGACTATAACTACTTTCGTGCGAAATCCCATCGAAATTGGTCAAGTAGTTAAACAGTTATGCCATAAATACGTATCACGGAGTCCACCCGGTCACTGGGGTGGGCTCAATAAAAACAAAAAAAACGGAAATATTGAGGAAATCACCAACATATGTCGAATTTACCGTTGTGTAGGAACATAATAATGTTGTAAAATTAAAGAACGAAAAAGTTGGAACAGATTTACCTGGTTGACACATGTTCACTTCAGTGAATGTATACGTGTAAGCCGAAAAACGAATCGTTTGCATATTTAAATGTCAAAATGACTCCATGTTAGTCCGAACGTTCCGAATGATGCGCGTGATTTCCTTTTTGTAACAACGATTTTCATTGGTTGATTTCATTGGGGTTTCCCAGGACTTGGTTACCAGCGTACAAACGATGTATACTACGCCAATGAAAACGACCGTTATAAAATACGTTCGAAATACCCGTCAGAGACACTAAAAACCACTACAGCCGTTCCTACAGCGTTTTCGCCCTCGAAAAATAAAATCAAAGTTTAAACAATGAATAATATCGTACGAAGGTAAATTTAAGCATGTTTTCGAATGCTTTCGATTCACAAAGATGTTTTTAATCACCCACAGCTTTAAATAGATTATTAATGCCGTAAATGCTTTAATTATGAAAAAAAAAAAATAAACCCAGTGACTGTACGATCACTTCTCCGGGAAATAAAATTTTTTTTTACATTAATGATACAGTTACATGTGCATAGTGATGCCTGTTATGTGACCATGAACGTTTGAATGCTTTTGTGAAACATGTCAGTTTGTAACCATGTAGATGTAAAGGTTGTATGCATATAACTTAATTCGGATTTTCCGTTCTGTCCTTGCCGTACATTTGTATAAATATTCTGTTTTTTTTTTCAAATGTTCCTTCCTTTTCTGTTCTCATGCGCCTGGTCTAGTTCCTGACGTTTTTGGTATCTAGAAATGTAAGGGGTAGATGATCCAGGCATCAATGCATCTAAATTGTGTATCAGTGAAATTATCCCCCTTACAAACAAGCAATGTATATAAGTACGACTTAGCTTTTGATACATGTCGTATTCACTGACCGTATAATGTATACACCGGCTGTTACACATATAATTATATATTATAATATGAACATAGTTTTGTATTGCACAACAGACCAACATTGACTCATCTCGTACATCATAATATAATAAAACTATCATAATCAATATAATTATATTATTCAATATTATAATGCATGTATATTATTGTAAAACATTTGAGTTGACAATCGTAGCTTTAACTCAATACTTAGAACATATACTATATATATATACACTTGTAGTTTATGTTATGGATCGTTTCCATAGTATATGAAAATAGATATTATTGCAAAATGTTATTACCGATATGGCAAAGAATAACCTCACGTACGTTGCTGTGTAGTGATCGATAAAATACAACATGCTAGTATTGAAAGATCACTCATGATTTCTGACAATCAAGTCGCCCGGCTAGCTCTAAATACAACCCACCATTCTCGTAATATTTCGGTAGTAACTCGCTATCTGATTGGACGCTGGTACCGAAAATTAACCAATCAGTAGCTAGTCCACTACCGAAATATACCGAAATATCAACCGAAATATGAAAACAAAATGGCGGCGCCCATGTTTCTCGCTTCGTTTTATATTTTCTGCTTTTTCTGGTTAATCCAGTACTCACGTCGAAGAAAATCAACAATTCGTTAGTTTAGGTTAGTATACATTGATAAACATAAAAAACTCTTATGCAAATACTTTATTTTGGCAGGTGTAGAAAAAAACGGAACTTGAGTAGTACCCGGACGGTTTATTTCGAATGCAGCACATACAGCCCAATGGTCTATGCCTAATGGAATACATATTCCCAAGGATTTATGTTTTTATACTGCTATATATTTTGTGTTTAGGCCTCTTGGACGTAAGCATGCCAGATTTAGGTGGCAACATTCATTAATATTTGTTAATTAGACCCTCAGGCTTTTAGCAATGGTTCTTATTATTGTCCATACTCCATTGTGTGTTCTAACACGCATGTTAATTAACATGCGTGGTTCTAATGGCTGTATATAGTTCACATTTGTACATTAATATCTTATCAATACTGTTGTGTCCCCAACAGTAGCTACTTCAGGACACTAAGATAGTTTAGGACCCCTACTGTAGTACTGAACTGTATCAAGTCATCTTCTTTTCCAGTTAAGTGATCGCAATTAATATACTAAATTTTCTGAAGTGACAGTCGTAAAACATCAATAAAATAGTTCATAATATTTCAAATAATCGTTCTTGATCATTGGAATACTGCTTGTTTAATTGCAGAATGTCAACATGGAGCTGAAGTCACACTTTTGCTTTAAAAAGTGTAAGCACAATGATAATCTTCTCTTGTCCGACAAGCTTGACACCATATATCAGTCGCGACAGAATATCATTAGAGAAGGTCCCTATGTGAAAGCTGAGCCTGCTGAAAAAGTACGAAGGAATGTTCTGGGGCCTAAAACGTTCGCATGGCAACATAGCCAATAACATAACAATTATTGGGATTCGCCATACATTTTCGGAAGTTCAGGTAATTTCATTTTGTTAGAGTTTCGATAGATATACTTTGATCTACTGCAGGTGACCCGTTAAGAAAAACCGTAATGTAGTGACGGAAGTTAGCAGTGTCTTGATAGAGCATAATTATTTCCCCTTTCAATTATTACGACATTTGTAAACAGTGAAATTGATACCGACTGTTAACTAAATAAATTGTTAGTTCCTCTTGTATAGAACTTAGAAGGTATTGTTGTTATAACAATGTTATTATGTTTACTATTTTACACACATCAATTGCATGCTGAACATTTTCTTATTCTAATAAAGATTTAATTAATGAGTCAGTCACTGCTATTTCTTTTGTGTGAAACTGACATCAGTTTGTGTATCCTTCAATCAAACTGTCTGAATAATTCATGTTATATCATATAATTGTATTCATGAACCAACTATCCCGAAGCCCGGGGCTCATGCAAATATGATTTCTGGCTGATAGAAATAATATAGGCTTTATTAAAGTCGCAACTGGTGCTCGCTGCCTAACCTAACTGGTACCAAGCGGCTTGGTTAGGCAACAGGCTCCTGGTGTACAGCACCGATACATGTGAGACTACCTCTTGGTTTGTTTACGGCCAATCAAACTGACTGAATAATTTGTAAATGATTATGGGATATAATAGTCAGACCCTTCCCCAGGGGCAGAAGGCACTGGGGCACTAGGTTAGTACTCACAAACCTACTAGCCTGGAGCCTAGGGCATGTTAATATTAGTTCTGGCTGGTAGATTTCATCAAGTTGCGACCATGGTTACTTTGTAACTCTGCAGGTTATATATTAGTCCCTGCTCAACTGGTACCGCACCCCCTATCATTCAGCTGTTATCTAAATATCGCCTTAATTGCACATGTCGAAAAAATTGTTGGTTTCCTTGTGAAAGAGCAAGTTAGCATTGGTCGCGATACAATCCAGGAATACTGGTTAGGTGATTGGCCTCTGTATATTATGAAAAAATGTTGAGAAAACAGGGTTGAACCAAAATAAACAAGAAAAATAATGCATTTTATATAGTCCGGCTAATGCAAAATTCATCAAACTACAATGGTTATTTATAGAGCTGTCATTGATAGAAGCGATATTGATGTATCGATGATATCTTTTAGCCGATCAATTATCGATTTACATTTTGAAATATCGATACATGGGAAATTGAATGGAACCACCCAAAATCCTCATTTTTCCTACACAAAACACTTTTCTTGGTTTATTGGAAGCTTACACATTGTCAACATGGGTCTAATCTAAACTTAAAAGCTGAATGTATACCCAATTTATACAGTCTAGAACAGCTGAATAAGTTAATCATAGCTGATGGGTCCATTACTGGTTCATCTTTATGTACAAATCAATGTATCGTCGATACTTGAGTTCTGATATTAGGAATCATCGATATAGTTATTTATCTGAATACCGTGTGTACTAAGATTACTATATATTAATTTCAGGTGCTACTAATATTATGTCGGATGCAGATGATAGAGAACTGTTGGTTATAAGCTGAACAAGTATGGCAGGATCTCCAAGGTAAACATTTGGCAATATAATTTGTCTGCTATTTAATGATATTCTCGACACCTCATTCCTGATTGTATCAATTGCAAAGAGAAGCCAGCCTTCCCTGTTATGTCGAGTTGTTAGTTTATTAGACTGTTTCTCAACAACTTTTCAATTATAAATGGGCGGTCAATTGAGGTTTACTTGTGCCGTTTCCTAACCAGTACTAACTTTCCCTTCCGCAAGAAATGATCAACTTATCTGTCTGCCATTTCTCAACAATTACCAGTTATATATGGCGGCCAATCTACCTAATACATGTCCTGCTGGACTGTATTCTAACCAGTACTAAATAACCCTTCCATCAAGAACCGGCACTTCTCCACATGTGGAAGAAATTCCTGTAGGAATGGTATGAGCTGCTGCAACTAGTGGTAGAGTGTCCGCTTTGAGTGCAAATGGTCCCTGATTCTATCTATGATCTGTCTGTATGGTCTGTCTGTCAGTATGGTCTGTCTGTATGCTCAGTCTGTCTGTCTGCATGTTCTGTCTGTATGGTCTGTCTGTCTATATGGTTTGTATGGTTAGTCTGTCTGTATAGTATGTCAGTCTGTATGGTATGTCTGTATAGTCTGTCTGTCTGTATAGTCTGTCTTTATGGTCTGTCTGACTGTATAGTCTGTCTGTCTGTATAGTCTGTCTGTCTGTCTGTATAGTCTGTGTGTCATCTGTCAGTCATTCCTGTCTGAAGGTCAGTTTCTGTTGATCAGTCTCTGTCAAGCATTTCTGTCTGGAGCTCGATTGGTCTTTGTCTGTCAATCATTCCTGTCTGAAGGTGGGTCATTTGCTGTCTGTCAACCATTCCTGTCTGATGGTCGTTCATTGGCTGTCTGTCAACCATTCCTGTCTGAAGGTCAGTCATTTGCTGTCTGTCAACCATTCCTGTCTGAAGGTCGGTCATTGGCTGTCTGTCAACCATTCCTGTCTGAAGGTCGGTCATTGGCTGTCTGTCAACCATACCTGTCTGAAGATCGGTCATTGGGTATCTGTCAACCATTCCTGTCTGAAGGTGGGTTATTGGCTTTCTGTCAACCATTCCTGTCTGAAGGTGGGTCATTGGCTGTCTGTCAACCATTCCTGTCTGAAGGTCAGTCATACGCTGTCTGTCAACCATTCCTGTCTGAAGGTCGGTCATTGGCTGTCTGTCAATCATTCCTGTCTGAAGGTCGGTCATTGGCTGTCTGTCAACCATTCCTGTCTGAACACCTGGTCATTGGCTGTCTGTCAACCATTCCTGTCTGAAGGTGGGTCATTTGCTGTCTGTCAACCATTCCTGTCTGAAGGTCGGTCATTGGCTGTCTGTCAACCATTCCTGTCTGAAGGTGAGTCATTGGTTGTCTGTCAACCATTCCTGTCGGAAGGTGAGTCATTTGCTGTCTGTCAACCATTCCTGTCTGAAGGTGAGTCATTTGCTGTCTGTCAACCATTCCTGTCTGAAGGTGAGTCATTGGCTGTCTGTCAACCATACCTGTCTGAAGGTCGGTCATTGGCTGTCTGTCAACCATTCCTGTCTGATGGTCGGTCATTGGCTGTCTGTCAACCATTCCGGTCTGAAGGTGGGTTGGGCCCTGTCTGTCAATCATTCCTGTCTGAAGGTGGGTTGGTCCCTGTCTGTCAATCATTCCTGTCTGAATGTCAGTCATTGGCTGTCTGTCAACCATTCCTGTCTGAAGGTGGGTCATTGGCTGTCTGTCAACCATTCCTGTCTGATGGTCGGTCATTGGCTGTCTGTCAACCATTCCGGTCTGAAGGTGGGTTGGTCCCTGTCTGTCAATCATTCCTGTCTGAAGGTGGGTTGGTCCCTGTCTGTCAATCATTCCTGTCTGAAGGTCAGTCATTGGCTGTCTGTCAACCATTCCTGTCTGAAGGTGGGTCATTGGCTGTCTGTCAACCATTCCTGTCTGAAGGTCGGTCATTGGCTGTCTGTCAACCATACCTGTCTGAAGGTCGGTCATTGGCTGTCTGTCAACCATTCCTGTCTGATGGTCGGTCATTGGCTGTCTGTCAACCATTCCGGTCTGAAGGTGGGTTGGTCCCTGTCTGTCAATCATTCCTGTCTGAAGGTCGGTTGGTCCCTGTCTGTCAATCATTCCTGTCTGAAGGTCGGTCATTGGCTGTCTGTCAACCATTCCTGTCTGAAAGTCGGTCATTGGCTGTCTGTCAACTATTCCTGTCTGAAGGTGGGTCATTGGCTGTCTGTCAACCATACCTGTCTGAAGGTCAGTCATTGGCTGTCTGTCAACCATTCCTGTCTGAAGGTTGGTTGGTCCCTGTCTGTCAATCATTCATGTCTGAAGGTTGGAACCCCCTGACAGTGACTGGTGCCCACTGACACTGAGTGGTACCCACTTACACTTACTGATACATATTGACACTCACTGGTACCCATAGGCACATTGACACTCACTATGACACTCTGACACTCACTGAGACACTCTATCACTCACTGAAACACTCTGACACTCACTGAGACACTCTGACACTCACTATGACACTCACTGAGACAATCTGACTCTAACTGACACTCACTGAGACACTCCGACCCTTACTATGACACCCTGACACTCATTGAGACAATCTGACACTCACTATAACACTCTGACACTCACTGAAACACTCTGACACTCAATGAGACACTCTATCACTCACTGAAACACTCTGACACTCACTGAAACACTCTGACACTCAATGAGATGCTCTGACACTCCTTTAAACCATCTGAGACACTCACTATGACACTCACTGTGACATCCTGCCTCTCACTGACTCTCCCTGAGAAATTCTGACCCTTACTATGACACCCTGACACTCATTGAGACACTCTGACACTCACTATAACACTCTATCACTCACTGAAACAGTCTGACACTCAATGAGACGCTCTGGAACTCCTTTAAACACTCTGACACCCATCGAGACACCCTGACTCTCCCTGAGACACTCTGACACTCACTTAGACACCCTGACACTCACTGAAACACTCTGAGACTCACTATTTAACTCTGACACTCACTCTGACACTCACTATGACACTCTGACTCTTACTATGACACGCTGACACTCACTGAAACACTCCGACACTCACTATGACACTCTGACACTCACTATGACACTCACTGAAACACTCTGGTACTCACTATGACACTCTGACACTCACTGACACACTCTGAGACTCACTATTTAACTCTGACACTCACTCTGACACTCACTATGACACTCTGACTCTTACTATGACACGCTGACACTCACTGAAACACTCCGACACTCACTCTGACACTCACTATGACACTCTGACACTCACTATGACACTCACTGAAACACTCTGGTAGTCACTATGACACTCTGACACTCACTGAAACACTCCGACACTCACTATTTCACTCTGACACTCACTGAGACACTATGACACTCAGTTATACACTCTGACACTCACTGTGACACTCTGACACTCACTGAAACACTCCGACACTCACTCTGATACTCAATTTGACACTCTGACACTCACTATGACACTCTGACACTCAATGAAACACTCCAACACTCACTATGACACTCACTGGGACACTCTGACACTCACTTAGACACTCCGACAGTCACTATGACACTCTGACACTCACTGAAACACTCGTACACTCGCTATGACACTCTGACACTCACTGAAACACTCGGACACTCACTATGACACTCTGACACTCACTGGGTCACTCTGACACTCACTGGGACACTCTGACACTCACTGAAACACTCTGACACTCACTGAAACACTCGTACACTCGCTATGACACTCTGACACTCACTGAAACACTCGGACACTCACTATGACACTCTGACACTCACTGGGACACTCTGTCACTCACTGAAACACTCTGACACTCACTATTTCACTCTGACACTCACTGAGACACTATGACACTCGGTTATACACTCTGAGACTCACTGAAACACTCCGACACTCACTCTAATACTCACTATGTCACTCTGACACTCACTATGACACTCTGACACTCACTATGACACTCTGACACTCACTGAAACACTCTGACAGTCACTATGACACTCTGACACTCACTATGACTCTCACTGAAACACTCGGACACTCACTATGACACTCACTGGGTCACTCTAACACTCACTGGGACACTCTGACACTCACTGAGTCACTCTATCACTCACTGAAACACTCTGACACTCACTGAAACACTCTGACACTCACTGGGACACTCTAAAACTCACTGGGTCACTCTGACTATTAATGACGCTCACTGAGACACTCTGACCGACACTTAGGCACTCTGACACTCACTGAGACACTCTATCACTCACTGAAACACTCTGACACTCACTGAAACACTCTGACACTCACTGGGACACTCTAAAACTCACTGGGTCACTCTGACTATTAATGACGCTCACTGAGACACTCTGACCGACACTTAGGCACTCTGACATTCACTGAGACACTCTGACTTTTACTATGACACCCTGACACTCATTGAAATATAGTCTGCTTGTCTGTTTAGTCTGTCTGTCTGTATGGTCTGTCTGTTAGTCTGTCTGTATGTCTCTGTTAGCCTCTCTGTATCTGTCTGTATGTATCTGTTAGCTTCTCTGTATCTGTATGTATGTATCTGTTAGCCTCCCTGTATCTGTCTGTATGTATCTGTTAGCCTCTCTGTATCTGTCTGTATGTCTCTGTCAGTCTCTCTGTATCTGTTTGTATGTCACTGTTAGCCTCTCTGTATCTGTCTGTTTGTCTCTGTCAGCCTCTCTGTATCTGTTTGTATGTCTCTGTTAGCCTCTCTGTATCTGTCTGTATGTCTCTGTCAGCCTCTCTGTATGTCTCTGTCAGCCTCTCTGAATCTGTCTGTATGTCTCAGTTAGGTTAGCCTCTCTGTGTGTCTCTGTTAGCCTCTCTGTATCTGTCTGTATGTCTCTGTTAGCCTCTCTGTATCTGTCTGTATGTCTCTGTTAGCCTCTCTGTATCTGTCTGTACGTCTCTGTTAGCCTCTCTGTATCTGTCTGTTTGTCTCTGTCAGCCTCTCTGTATCTGTTTGTATGTCTCTGTTAGCCTCTCTGTATCTGTCTGTATGTCTCTGTCAGCCTCTCTGTATGTCTCTGTTAGCCTCTCTGCATCTGTCTGTTTGTCTCTGTCAGCCTCTCTGTATCTGTCTGTATGTCTCTGTTAGCCTCTCTGTATCTGTCTGTATGTCTCTGTTAGCCTCTCTGTATCTGTCTGTATGTCTCTGTTAGCCTCTCTGTATGTCTCTGTTAGCCTCTCTGTATCTGTCTGTATGTATCTGTTAGCCTCTCTGTATGTATCTGTATGTCTCTGTTAGCCTCTCTGTATCTGTCTGTATGTCTCTGTTAGCCTCTCTGTATCTGTCTGTGTGTCTCTGTCAGCCTCTCTGTATCTGTTTGTATGTCTCTGTTAGCCTCTCTGTATCTGTCTGTATGTCTCTGTCAGCCTCTCTGTATGTCTCTGTCAGCCTCTCTGAATATGTCTGTATGTCTCTGTTAGCCTCTCTGTGTGTCTCTGTTAGCCTCTCTGTATCTGTCTGTATGTCTCTGTTAGCCTCTCTGTATCTGTCTGTATGTCTCTGTCAGCCTCTCTGTATCTGTTTGTATGTCTCTGTTAGCCTCTCTGTATCTGTCTGTATGTCTCAGTCAGCCTCTCTGTATGTCTCTGTCAGCCTCTCTGTTTCTGTCTGTATGTCTCAGTCAGCCTCTCTGTATGTGTCTGTCAGCCTCTCTGTGTCTGTCTTTATGTGTCTGTCAGCCTCTCTGTATATGTCTGTATGTCTCTGTTAGCCTCTCTGTATGGCTCTGTTAGCCTCTCTGTATCTGTCTGTATGTCTTTGTCAGCCTCTCTGTATCTGTCTGTATGTCTCTGTCAGTCTCTCTGTATGTCTCCGTCAGCCTCTCTGTATATGTCTGTATATCTCTGTCAGCCTCTCTGTATCTGTCTGTATGTCTCTGTCAGCCTCTCTGTATGTCTCTGTTAGCCTCTCTGTATGGCTCTGTTAGCCTCTCTGTATCTGTCTTTATGTCTCTGTCAGCCTCTCTGTATGTCTTTGTCAGCATCTCTGTATATGTCTGTATGTCTCTGTTAGCCTGTATGTATGTCTCTGTAAGACACTCTGTATATGTCTGTATGTCTCTGTTAGCCTCTCTGTATCTGTTGGTATGTCTCTGTCAGCCTCTCTGTATGTCTCTGTTAGTCTCTCTGTATGTCTCTGTCAGCATCTCTGTATGTCTCTGTTAGCCTCTCTGTATCTGTCTGTATGTCTCTGTCAGCCTCTCTGTATGTCTCCGTTAGCCTCTCTGTATCTGTCTGCATGTCTCTGTCAGCCTCTCTGTATGTCTCTGTTAGCCTCTCTGTATCTGTCTGTATTTCTATGTTGGCCTCTCTGTATATGTTTGTATGTCTCTGTAAGCCTCTCTGTATGTCTCTGTCAGCATCTCTGTATGTCTCTGTCAGCCTCTCTGTATGTCTCTGTATGTATGTCTGTCTGCCTGGAATGTCTCTCTGTGTGTGTATGTATGTTTGTACGTGTGTCTGTCTGTTTGCCTGTCACTATACCTCATCATGATTTGCTTCCTAATATATATAGTTGTCTGCAGCATTATTAGAGTAGAGCACCAGTTACCCATCAGCTAAATCCAAGTACATGTATCTGTGTTGATGGTCATTCAGTCACAACAGAAATATCATAGATCCTGTATGCAACAATTCAACTGAAAATTAGGCTGCAGTATTTTTCTAACTTTAAGATGTTATGTTTATTTTCAGGAAACAGTTGTTCCAGATACACAAAATGTATAAGATGCCTACCTCTAAAACTGCAAGATACCTACATATGCCTGTCTTCTGAACAAGCCCGATGATTGAAGAGGCTTTTGTGATTGTTTTACATGCATTTGTGTATTCTAATGTTTTTAACTCTGGATTCTTCCATAGATAAACATACATTGATTTGGACAAAATAACTATTTAAAACATTGCACTGCAAAACTAAAAGAACAGAAGCACCCAACCCGTTGAAAACATGTTTTCTTATAGGATGATCTATGAATGATATTGATTCATCATTATTTCATGTATGTATTGTTATTAACATGCATTTGTTTGCTTAATTAGTCATTTGTTAGCAATATCCTTAAAGAGGGGGAAGGTTTTTGTTGCTGTATTGATAACATGCCTTTATTTATATGTATTATAAAAACTATGTTCTATATTAATACTAATAAAGATGTAAACGAATGATTTGTTTTTATTATTTAATAACTTTAACCAGTTATTAGGAAGCCACCTTAATTTGAGACTCTTCAGACGTTCAGAACGAAGTATGCTCGGAGAGTATCGGTGTAATGTAGTCAGATAATAAACACTTAACATATTGTGTTTATCCTTGGTGTCATTTACACATGTGCTGTCTGTCAAACTACAAGGAGACCAGGACACAGGAGTTTTGTGTGCTAGGCAATGGCTGAGTTAAGACCCTTGGCTTAGAAATCAAAGTGCCTGTTTTCAACATGTTTACTGAGTAGAAGCATCATTTATAGTGTTGGGTATTTGGTCATTGTAACCATATAAGGCCCATACTCGGGCTAGCACACACATGGTGAGTCTAAGGAAAAGTCTATTAGAAAAAAGTTTGAGAAACTACATCTATAAACCAGTATATTCTTCAATTAAGTAACCATGGTAACAAGGAACAATAAATTTCTACAAAAAAAGGAAAGAACATGAAAAATACATGTTCAAAAATTTTGCAACCATCTCAGGGTTCGAACCTATGCAGGACAAATGTCGGTAGCCGCAGCTGAGTCTCGTGAGTGGGCGCTTTAGCTCTAAATACAACCCACCATTCTCGTAATATTTCGGTAGTAACTCGCTATCTGATTGGACGCTGGTACCGAAAATTAACCAATCAGTAGCTAGTCCACTACCGAAATATACCGAAATATCAACCGAAATATGAAAACAAAATGGCGGCGCCCATGTTTCTCGCTTCGTTTTATATTTTCTGCTTTTTCTGGTTAATCCAGTACTCACGTCGAAGAAAATCAACAATTCGTTAGTTTAGGTTAGTATACATTGATAAACATAAAAAACTCTTATGCAAATACTTTATTTTGGCAGGTGTAGAAAAAAACGGAACTTGAGTAGTACCCGGACGGTTTATTTCGAATGCAGCACATACAGCCCAATGGTCTATGCCTAATGGAATACATATTCCCAAGGATTTATGTTTTTATACTGCTATATATTTTGTGTTTAGGCCTCTTGGACGTAAGCATGCCAGATTTAGGTGGCAACATTCATTAATATTTGTTAATTAGACCCTCAGGCTTTTAGCAATGGTTCTTATTATTGTCCATACTCCATTGTGTGTTCTAACACGCATGTTAATTAACATGCGTGGTTCTAATGGCTGTATATAGTTCACATTTGTACATTAATATCTTATCAATACTGTTGTGTCCCCAACAGTAGCTACTTCAGGACACTAAGATAGTTTAGGACCCCTACTGTAGTACTGAACTGTATCAAGTCATCTTCTTTTCCAGTTAAGTGATCGCAATTAATATACTAAATTTTCTGAAGTGACAGTCGTAAAACATCAATAAAATAGTTCATAATATTTCAAATAATCGTTCTTGATCATTGGAATACTGCTTGTTTAATTGCAGAATGTCAACATGGAGCTGAAGTCACACTTTTGCTTTAAAAAGTGTAAGCACAATGATAATCTTCTCTTGTCCGACAAGCTTGACACCATATATCAGTCGCGACAGAATATCATTAGAGAAGGTCCCTATGTGAAAGCTGAGCCTGCTGAAAAAGTACGAAGGAATGTTCTGGGGCCTAAAACGTTCGCATGGCAACATAGCCAATAACATAACAATTATTGGGATTCGCCATACATTTTCGGAAGTTCAGGTAATTTCATTTTGTTAGAGTTTCGATAGATATACTTTGATCTACTGCAGGTGACCCGTTAAGAAAAACCGTAATGTAGTGACGGAAGTTAGCAGTGTCTTGATAGAGCATAATTATTTCCCCTTTCAATTATTACGACATTTGTAAACAGTGAAATTGATACCGACTGTTAACTAAATAAATTGTTAGTTCCTCTTGTATAGAACTTAGAAGGTATTGTTGTTATAACAATGTTATTATGTTTACTATTTTACACACATCAATTGCATGCTGAACATTTTCTTATTCTAATAAAGATTTAATTAATGAGTCAGTCACTGCTATTTCTTTTGTGTGAAACTGACATCAGTTTGTGTATCCTTCAATCAAACTGTCTGAATAATTCATGTTATATCATATAATTGTATTCATGAACCAACTATCCCGAAGCCCGGGGCTCATGCAAATATGATTTCTGGCTGATAGAAATAATATAGGCTTTATTAAAGTCGCAACTGGTGCTCGCTGCCTAACCTAACTGGTACCAAGCGGCTTGGTTAGGCAACAGGCTCCTGGTGTACAGCACCGATACATGTGAGACTACCTCTTGGTTTGTTTACGGCCAATCAAACTGACTGAATAATTTGTAAATGATTATGGGATATAATAGTCAGACCCTTCCCCAGGGGCAGAAGGCACTGGGGCACTAGGTTAGTACTCACAAACCTACTAGCCTGGAGCCTAGGGCATGTTAATATTAGTTCTGGCTGGTAGATTTCATCAAGTTGCGACCATGGTTACTTTGTAACTCTGCAGGTTATATATTAGTCCCTGCTCAACTGGTACCGCACCCCCTATCATTCAGCTGTTATCTAAATATCGCCTTAATTGCACATGTCGAAAAAATTGTTGGTTTCCTTGTGAAAGAGCAAGTTAGCATTGGTCGCGATACAATCCAGGAATACTGGTTAGGTGATTGGCCTCTGTATATTATGAAAAAATGTTGAGAAAACAGGGTTGAACCAAAATAAACAAGAAAAATAATGCATTTTATATAGTCCGGCTAATGCAAAATTCATCAAACTACAATGGTTATTTATAGAGCTGTCATTGATAGAAGCGATATTGATGTATCGATGATATCTTTTAGCCGATCAATTATCGATTTACATTTTGAAATATCGATACATGGGAAATTGAATGGAACCACCCAAAATCCTCATTTTTCCTACACAAAACACTTTTCTTGGTTTATTGGAAGCTTACACATTGTCAACATGGGTCTAATCTAAACTTAAAAGCTGAATGTATACCCAATTTATACAGTCTAGAACAGCTGAATAAGTTAATCATAGCTGATGGGTCCATTACTGGTTCATCTTTATGTACAAATCAATGTATCGTCGATACTTGAGTTCTGATATTAGGAATCATCGATATAGTTATTTATCTGAATACCGTGTGTACTAAGATTACTATATATTAATTTCAGGTGCTACTAATATTATGTCGGATGCAGATGATAGAGAACTGTTGGTTATAAGCTGAACAAGTATGGCAGGATCTCCAAGGTAAACATTTGGCAATATAATTTGTCTGCTATTTAATGATATTCTCGACACCTCATTCCTGATTGTATCAATTGCAAAGAGAAGCCAGCCTTCCCTGTTATGTCGAGTTGTTAGTTTATTAGACTGTTTCTCAACAACTTTTCAATTATAAATGGGCGGTCAATTGAGGTTTACTTGTGCCGTTTCCTAACCAGTACTAACTTTCCCTTCCGCAAGAAATGATCAACTTATCTGTCTGCCATTTCTCAACAATTACCAGTTATATATGGCGGCCAATCTACCTAATACATGTCCTGCTGGACTGTATTCTAACCAGTACTAAATAACCCTTCCATCAAGAACCGGCACTTCTCCACATGTGGAAGAAATTCCTGTAGGAATGGTATGAGCTGCTGCAACTAGTGGTAGAGTGTCCGCTTTGAGTGCAAATGGTCCCTGATTCTATCTATGATCTGTCTGTATGGTCTGTCTGTCAGTATGGTCTGTCTGTATGCTCAGTCTGTCTGTCTGCATGTTCTGTCTGTATGGTCTGTCTGTCTATATGGTTTGTATGGTTAGTCTGTCTGTATAGTATGTCAGTCTGTATGGTATGTCTGTATAGTCTGTCTGTCTGTATAGTCTGTCTTTATGGTCTGTCTGACTGTATAGTCTGTCTGTCTGTATAGTCTGTCTGTCTGTCTGTATAGTCTGTGTGTCATCTGTCAGTCATTCCTGTCTGAAGGTCAGTTTCTGTTGATCAGTCTCTGTCAAGCATTTCTGTCTGGAGCTCGATTGGTCTTTGTCTGTCAATCATTCCTGTCTGAAGGTGGGTCATTTGCTGTCTGTCAACCATTCCTGTCTGATGGTCGTTCATTGGCTGTCTGTCAACCATTCCTGTCTGAAGGTCAGTCATTTGCTGTCTGTCAACCATTCCTGTCTGAAGGTCGGTCATTGGCTGTCTGTCAACCATTCCTGTCTGAAGGTCGGTCATTGGCTGTCTGTCAACCATACCTGTCTGAAGATCGGTCATTGGGTATCTGTCAACCATTCCTGTCTGAAGGTGGGTTATTGGCTTTCTGTCAACCATTCCTGTCTGAAGGTGGGTCATTGGCTGTCTGTCAACCATTCCTGTCTGAAGGTCAGTCATACGCTGTCTGTCAACCATTCCTGTCTGAAGGTCGGTCATTGGCTGTCTGTCAATCATTCCTGTCTGAAGGTCGGTCATTGGCTGTCTGTCAACCATTCCTGTCTGAACACCTGGTCATTGGCTGTCTGTCAACCATTCCTGTCTGAAGGTGGGTCATTTGCTGTCTGTCAACCATTCCTGTCTGAAGGTCGGTCATTGGCTGTCTGTCAACCATTCCTGTCTGAAGGTGAGTCATTGGTTGTCTGTCAACCATTCCTGTCGGAAGGTGAGTCATTTGCTGTCTGTCAACCATTCCTGTCTGAAGGTGAGTCATTTGCTGTCTGTCAACCATTCCTGTCTGAAGGTGAGTCATTGGCTGTCTGTCAACCATACCTGTCTGAAGGTCGGTCATTGGCTGTCTGTCAACCATTCCTGTCTGATGGTCGGTCATTGGCTGTCTGTCAACCATTCCGGTCTGAAGGTGGGTTGGGCCCTGTCTGTCAATCATTCCTGTCTGAAGGTGGGTTGGTCCCTGTCTGTCAATCATTCCTGTCTGAATGTCAGTCATTGGCTGTCTGTCAACCATTCCTGTCTGAAGGTGGGTCATTGGCTGTCTGTCAACCATTCCTGTCTGATGGTCGGTCATTGGCTGTCTGTCAACCATTCCGGTCTGAAGGTGGGTTGGTCCCTGTCTGTCAATCATTCCTGTCTGAAGGTGGGTTGGTCCCTGTCTGTCAATCATTCCTGTCTGAAGGTCAGTCATTGGCTGTCTGTCAACCATTCCTGTCTGAAGGTGGGTCATTGGCTGTCTGTCAACCATTCCTGTCTGAAGGTCGGTCATTGGCTGTCTGTCAACCATACCTGTCTGAAGGTCGGTCATTGGCTGTCTGTCAACCATTCCTGTCTGATGGTCGGTCATTGGCTGTCTGTCAACCATTCCGGTCTGAAGGTGGGTTGGTCCCTGTCTGTCAATCATTCCTGTCTGAAGGTCGGTTGGTCCCTGTCTGTCAATCATTCCTGTCTGAAGGTCGGTCATTGGCTGTCTGTCAACCATTCCTGTCTGAAAGTCGGTCATTGGCTGTCTGTCAACTATTCCTGTCTGAAGGTGGGTCATTGGCTGTCTGTCAACCATACCTGTCTGAAGGTCAGTCATTGGCTGTCTGTCAACCATTCCTGTCTGAAGGTTGGTTGGTCCCTGTCTGTCAATCATTCATGTCTGAAGGTTGGAACCCCCTGACAGTGACTGGTGCCCACTGACACTGAGTGGTACCCACTTACACTTACTGATACATATTGACACTCACTGGTACCCATAGGCACATTGACACTCACTATGACACTCTGACACTCACTGAGACACTCTATCACTCACTGAAACACTCTGACACTCACTGAGACACTCTGACACTCACTATGACACTCACTGAGACAATCTGACTCTAACTGACACTCACTGAGACACTCCGACCCTTACTATGACACCCTGACACTCATTGAGACAATCTGACACTCACTATAACACTCTGACACTCACTGAAACACTCTGACACTCAATGAGACACTCTATCACTCACTGAAACACTCTGACACTCACTGAAACACTCTGACACTCAATGAGATGCTCTGACACTCCTTTAAACCATCTGAGACACTCACTATGACACTCACTGTGACATCCTGCCTCTCACTGACTCTCCCTGAGAAATTCTGACCCTTACTATGACACCCTGACACTCATTGAGACACTCTGACACTCACTATAACACTCTATCACTCACTGAAACAGTCTGACACTCAATGAGACGCTCTGGAACTCCTTTAAACACTCTGACACCCATCGAGACACCCTGACTCTCCCTGAGACACTCTGACACTCACTTAGACACCCTGACACTCACTGAAACACTCTGAGACTCACTATTTAACTCTGACACTCACTCTGACACTCACTATGACACTCTGACTCTTACTATGACACGCTGACACTCACTGAAACACTCCGACACTCACTATGACACTCTGACACTCACTATGACACTCACTGAAACACTCTGGTACTCACTATGACACTCTGACACTCACTGACACACTCTGAGACTCACTATTTAACTCTGACACTCACTCTGACACTCACTATGACACTCTGACTCTTACTATGACACGCTGACACTCACTGAAACACTCCGACACTCACTCTGACACTCACTATGACACTCTGACACTCACTATGACACTCACTGAAACACTCTGGTAGTCACTATGACACTCTGACACTCACTGAAACACTCCGACACTCACTATTTCACTCTGACACTCACTGAGACACTATGACACTCAGTTATACACTCTGACACTCACTGTGACACTCTGACACTCACTGAAACACTCCGACACTCACTCTGATACTCAATTTGACACTCTGACACTCACTATGACACTCTGACACTCAATGAAACACTCCAACACTCACTATGACACTCACTGGGACACTCTGACACTCACTTAGACACTCCGACAGTCACTATGACACTCTGACACTCACTGAAACACTCGTACACTCGCTATGACACTCTGACACTCACTGAAACACTCGGACACTCACTATGACACTCTGACACTCACTGGGTCACTCTGACACTCACTGGGACACTCTGACACTCACTGAAACACTCTGACACTCACTGAAACACTCGTACACTCGCTATGACACTCTGACACTCACTGAAACACTCGGACACTCACTATGACACTCTGACACTCACTGGGACACTCTGTCACTCACTGAAACACTCTGACACTCACTATTTCACTCTGACACTCACTGAGACACTATGACACTCGGTTATACACTCTGAGACTCACTGAAACACTCCGACACTCACTCTAATACTCACTATGTCACTCTGACACTCACTATGACACTCTGACACTCACTATGACACTCTGACACTCACTGAAACACTCTGACAGTCACTATGACACTCTGACACTCACTATGACTCTCACTGAAACACTCGGACACTCACTATGACACTCACTGGGTCACTCTAACACTCACTGGGACACTCTGACACTCACTGAGTCACTCTATCACTCACTGAAACACTCTGACACTCACTGAAACACTCTGACACTCACTGGGACACTCTAAAACTCACTGGGTCACTCTGACTATTAATGACGCTCACTGAGACACTCTGACCGACACTTAGGCACTCTGACACTCACTGAGACACTCTATCACTCACTGAAACACTCTGACACTCACTGAAACACTCTGACACTCACTGGGACACTCTAAAACTCACTGGGTCACTCTGACTATTAATGACGCTCACTGAGACACTCTGACCGACACTTAGGCACTCTGACATTCACTGAGACACTCTGACTTTTACTATGACACCCTGACACTCATTGAAATATAGTCTGCTTGTCTGTTTAGTCTGTCTGTCTGTATGGTCTGTCTGTTAGTCTGTCTGTATGTCTCTGTTAGCCTCTCTGTATCTGTCTGTATGTATCTGTTAGCTTCTCTGTATCTGTATGTATGTATCTGTTAGCCTCCCTGTATCTGTCTGTATGTATCTGTTAGCCTCTCTGTATCTGTCTGTATGTCTCTGTCAGTCTCTCTGTATCTGTTTGTATGTCACTGTTAGCCTCTCTGTATCTGTCTGTTTGTCTCTGTCAGCCTCTCTGTATCTGTTTGTATGTCTCTGTTAGCCTCTCTGTATCTGTCTGTATGTCTCTGTCAGCCTCTCTGTATGTCTCTGTCAGCCTCTCTGAATCTGTCTGTATGTCTCAGTTAGGTTAGCCTCTCTGTGTGTCTCTGTTAGCCTCTCTGTATCTGTCTGTATGTCTCTGTTAGCCTCTCTGTATCTGTCTGTATGTCTCTGTTAGCCTCTCTGTATCTGTCTGTACGTCTCTGTTAGCCTCTCTGTATCTGTCTGTTTGTCTCTGTCAGCCTCTCTGTATCTGTTTGTATGTCTCTGTTAGCCTCTCTGTATCTGTCTGTATGTCTCTGTCAGCCTCTCTGTATGTCTCTGTTAGCCTCTCTGCATCTGTCTGTTTGTCTCTGTCAGCCTCTCTGTATCTGTCTGTATGTCTCTGTTAGCCTCTCTGTATCTGTCTGTATGTCTCTGTTAGCCTCTCTGTATCTGTCTGTATGTCTCTGTTAGCCTCTCTGTATGTCTCTGTTAGCCTCTCTGTATCTGTCTGTATGTATCTGTTAGCCTCTCTGTATGTATCTGTATGTCTCTGTTAGCCTCTCTGTATCTGTCTGTATGTCTCTGTTAGCCTCTCTGTATCTGTCTGTGTGTCTCTGTCAGCCTCTCTGTATCTGTTTGTATGTCTCTGTTAGCCTCTCTGTATCTGTCTGTATGTCTCTGTCAGCCTCTCTGTATGTCTCTGTCAGCCTCTCTGAATATGTCTGTATGTCTCTGTTAGCCTCTCTGTGTGTCTCTGTTAGCCTCTCTGTATCTGTCTGTATGTCTCTGTTAGCCTCTCTGTATCTGTCTGTATGTCTCTGTCAGCCTCTCTGTATCTGTTTGTATGTCTCTGTTAGCCTCTCTGTATCTGTCTGTATGTCTCAGTCAGCCTCTCTGTATGTCTCTGTCAGCCTCTCTGTTTCTGTCTGTATGTCTCAGTCAGCCTCTCTGTATGTGTCTGTCAGCCTCTCTGTGTCTGTCTTTATGTGTCTGTCAGCCTCTCTGTATATGTCTGTATGTCTCTGTTAGCCTCTCTGTATGGCTCTGTTAGCCTCTCTGTATCTGTCTGTATGTCTTTGTCAGCCTCTCTGTATCTGTCTGTATGTCTCTGTCAGTCTCTCTGTATGTCTCCGTCAGCCTCTCTGTATATGTCTGTATATCTCTGTCAGCCTCTCTGTATCTGTCTGTATGTCTCTGTCAGCCTCTCTGTATGTCTCTGTTAGCCTCTCTGTATGGCTCTGTTAGCCTCTCTGTATCTGTCTTTATGTCTCTGTCAGCCTCTCTGTATGTCTTTGTCAGCATCTCTGTATATGTCTGTATGTCTCTGTTAGCCTGTATGTATGTCTCTGTAAGACACTCTGTATATGTCTGTATGTCTCTGTTAGCCTCTCTGTATCTGTTGGTATGTCTCTGTCAGCCTCTCTGTATGTCTCTGTTAGTCTCTCTGTATGTCTCTGTCAGCATCTCTGTATGTCTCTGTTAGCCTCTCTGTATCTGTCTGTATGTCTCTGTCAGCCTCTCTGTATGTCTCCGTTAGCCTCTCTGTATCTGTCTGCATGTCTCTGTCAGCCTCTCTGTATGTCTCTGTTAGCCTCTCTGTATCTGTCTGTATTTCTATGTTGGCCTCTCTGTATATGTTTGTATGTCTCTGTAAGCCTCTCTGTATGTCTCTGTCAGCATCTCTGTATGTCTCTGTCAGCCTCTCTGTATGTCTCTGTATGTATGTCTGTCTGCCTGGAATGTCTCTCTGTGTGTGTATGTATGTTTGTACGTGTGTCTGTCTGTTTGCCTGTCACTATACCTCATCATGATTTGCTTCCTAATATATATAGTTGTCTGCAGCATTATTAGAGTAGAGCACCAGTTACCCATCAGCTAAATCCAAGTACATGTATCTGTGTTGATGGTCATTCAGTCACAACAGAAATATCATAGATCCTGTATGCAACAATTCAACTGAAAATTAGGCTGCAGTATTTTTCTAACTTTAAGATGTTATGTTTATTTTCAGGAAACAGTTGTTCCAGATACACAAAATGTATAAGATGCCTACCTCTAAAACTGCAAGATACCTACATATGCCTGTCTTCTGAACAAGCCCGATGATTGAAGAGGCTTTTGTGATTGTTTTACATGCATTTGTGTATTCTAATGTTTTTAACTCTGGATTCTTCCATAGATAAACATACATTGATTTGGACAAAATAACTATTTAAAACATTGCACTGCAAAACTAAAAGAACAGAAGCACCCAACCCGTTGAAAACATGTTTTCTTATAGGATGATCTATGAATGATATTGATTCATCATTATTTCATGTATGTATTGTTATTAACATGCATTTGTTTGCTTAATTAGTCATTTGTTAGCAATATCCTTAAAGAGGGGGAAGGTTTTTGTTGCTGTATTGATAACATGCCTTTATTTATATGTATTATAAAAACTATGTTCTATATTAATACTAATAAAGATGTAAACGAATGATTTGTTTTTATTATTTAATAACTTTAACCAGTTATTAGGAAGCCACCTTAATTTGAGACTCTTCAGACGTTCAGAACGAAGTATGCTCGGAGAGTATCGGTGTAATGTAGTCAGATAATAAACACTTAACATATTGTGTTTATCCTTGGTGTCATTTACACATGTGCTGTCTGTCAAACTACAAGGAGACCAGGACACAGGAGTTTTGTGTGCTAGGCAATGGCTGAGTTAAGACCCTTGGCTTAGAAATCAAAGTGCCTGTTTTCAACATGTTTACTGAGTAGAAGCATCATTTATAGTGTTGGGTATTTGGTCATTGTAACCATATAAGGCCCATACTCGGGCTAGCACACACATGGTGAGTCTAAGGAAAAGTCTATTAGAAAAAAGTTTGAGAAACTACATCTATAAACCAGTATATTCTTCAATTAAGTAACCATGGTAACAAGGAACAATAAATTTCTACAAAAAAAGGAAAGAACATGAAAAATACATGTTCAAAAATTTTGCAACCATCTCAGGGTTCGAACCTATGCAGGACAAATGTCGGTAGCCGCAGCTGAGTCTCGTGAGTGGGCGCTTTAGCGCAGTCGGTAGAGCATCAGACTTTTAATCTGAGGGTCGTGGGTTCAAGTCCCCCGTTGGGCGCATAACTTTTTACCAACTTTCTGAATATGAACGTGTCTTAACTTGTTATCAAGTAATATAGTATAAAACAGGTGTATGTTTATTTCTACCTTTTCTTATTTTCTTTCCAATTTGTTTCCATTTTTCTCTTAGTTAGTTCAAACATAAAATTATGTTATTTCACACACATTAACAATACATGTATATTTTATACAAACAATATAATACCGAAATGACAGTTTGATCGAAAGCTATCAGAAATGCTTCTGAAGCTCAATGAAGCTCTTATCGTCTAATCTAGCCACCTCGGTTCAAAAACTGACGGAGGCACTCATATGCCTGATATAGTTCAACAGAAAGCTGACTGGCAAATAAAGGCTATGTTCGGC
Organism: Spisula solida; assembly: GCA_947247005.1. Taxonomy (NCBI): domain Eukaryota; kingdom Metazoa; phylum Mollusca; class Bivalvia; order Venerida; family Mactridae; genus Spisula; species Spisula solida. The sequence goes on along the minus strand of OX365960.1, from coordinate 2,750,290 downwards.
CGCTTTAAGAAAAGAAGCTATTTGAGACCATTTCTAGTTTTCCCCTTATACTCCAGACTTCCCATACTTCTTTTTATTCGTACGAAGAGTACACTGATAATCTAGTACTACTATGCAGGTATATCTAACGAACATAATTTTTTCATGAATTTCAAATTATGTTCGCTTTTCCTACCTCGTACATGTATTTTGCTTAACTTGTATACAGTTGATATAAAACTGACTCGATACGATCACATGACAGGATTATAAGTTAATCGTTCATGTGTCATACGCGCAGACCATGGATGACTTGCCGGTGAAACGATTCTGGAAGCGCGTGATTTTGTTGACTACAACGAAATATCATTTGTGCGGCTCTAGGGTTTTAAGACTTTTTTGCAGCTGAAAGTTGGAATTACAGCGGTATTGGTTTATTTTCTCGTTCAGTTGTGTTTGACATTGTGCTGTTGGGTCGTCTGTGTTATTTCTGTTTACAGTGCTCGGCTGTTTCAGTTGAGTGCTACCTTCCCTGTCCCACTTTTTTTAAATCTTATTGTCATTAATTAAGAATGACCCTTGTAGTTAGGTGTCCATTCGTCAGTTGAATGTTCCTACATGTATAATGTTAAATGATGTATTTGCGTTGAGAAGATTAAGTATTATATGTTCATATTACATTATCAATTTGTTATCAAGTGGTTATCTTTTTACTGACCTTATTAAGTGAATAATACACTTATTAATTGTATATTGATAATATAATGCTCAATAGTAGCCCGGCTAGCTCAGTCGGTAGAGCATCAGACTTTTAATCTGAGGGTCGTGGGTTCAAGTCCCCCGTTGGGCGCAATACTTTTTATGAAATACTTCTAAAACTATTGACTAAAGAACAACATACATTTGTACTTCAATAAATTTACTCTATACTTTATAGAAAAACAAGCTTTTTAAACTTTAGTTTGGTCAACATGGTTTTTATGAAAATAGGCCCATAAGAAGCGCCCTGAGATGCAGTTTGCAAGTATGCATGTGTCTAATTCTAAGCCAGTGATATCATCTAAGAAACTACATATATATTTGTTTTACTCTTAAGCAATGATACAGTTACCAGTGATTGTAATCGGATAAAAAAGGCAATGAAAACCAATATCTTATCCATGGCACTAAGTTGCATACTCATCTATACATAGTTACATAAATCAATCAATAAGAAATATTACAATGTTTATATATACTCCAAGTCAAGTAAATAGGTGACTGGTCTGAAAAAACGTGTTATCAGGCTTAGACAACAGGCCATATACGCCCGGCTAGCTCAGTCGATAGAGCATCAGACTTTTATGAATATCATGATATCTGAGGGTCGGGGGTTCAAGTCCCCCGTTGGGCGCATTTTTTTACTGTTTGAAACTAAAGCGCTCGTAAACGGATATTCATTTTAATTCATAACATTAATAACATGTGAATTGTTAGTACTTACACTGGACAACATGTGAACTGTATGTTAGTACTTACACTGGGCAACATGTAAATTGTATATTAGTACTTACACTGGACAACATGTGAATTGTATGTTAGTACTTACACTGGACAATATGTGAACTGTATGTTAGTACTTACACTGGACAATATGTGAACTGTATGTTAGTTCTTACAATGGACAACGTGTGAACTGTATGTTAATACTTACACTGGGCAATATGTGAACTGTCTGTTAGTACTTACACTATGCAACATGTGCATTGTCTGTTAGTACTTACACTGGGCAACATGTGAATTGTGTGTTAGTACTTACACTGGACAACATGTGAATTGTATGTTAGTACTTACACTATGCAACATGTGCATTGTCTGTTAGTACGAGGGGTGATCAATATATTCGTGGACTTTTGTCACATGTGAACCGTCTGTTAATACTAACGCTGGACAACATGTGAATTGTATGTATATAACACTGGACCGCCTCCGTAGGTCAGAGACACTATAGTCGGATGTAAAACAACATTACACCGTTATAAGAACGTACTGCTCTAGCTGACGGATTGGCCTTGTCAAGTACGGATGGCACAAGGACCATATGTTGTGTTTGGTACTGTCCAATTAGGCTTATACTAGAGTGACGTAGTAGTCGAGTCCACTTAAACTGTATTAAACCAGTTATAAAAGCTTGTCTATAATTTATTGCTAAACTAAAATATGATGTACTATGTTCAATCAATGGTTGTTATCTTGTGTGTACCCATAAAATATAACGTCACTCTTACATTGCACTAACTGGACAGTATTAGACAGAGAACTTCAACGCAGGTGGTCTCATTTATTAAGGAAACAACAGCAAACATCAACATGAAATAGAGTTCTTAACATCTGACATGATGTTCTTATTTTCTTAAACGCTGTCAAAATCATAATTATGCTTTAGGAAATTAAATTGTGTAAATATTATTTTTTATGTTGCGTATTATAAGAATAAACGTCCTTCTAATTAAATATCCGAGGTGTTCCGGTTGGTACGAATGTTCATATGCTTTATCATATGTAAAACATCATACTCTATAGCTTGAAAACATTTACTATACAATGTAATTCAGTATCGTTTGTTGTGAGATCTCGAAGACTTGTCTTTCTTCCCACCATATGACGTAAACATTGGCGCGTTGAATCCAGGTGATCTCATACCGTCGAAGCCGACGTCATCTAAATTAACGTTACCAACGACGAGCGGTGACACAACGGCCGGTCGGCCCCATTCTGAAATGTTAAATTTAAACATCACAAATATATACTAACTAGAGTACTGATACCATCACGTTTGAACTTTAACATACTTCCAACCGTTTGCAGTCGTAATTCGTGGTCGCTCGTTTTTAAGCCTACTTAATTGGTCAATGACCTCTGACTACTGGGGAAGAGGCAAAACGTTTGGGCATGCTGTTCTACCTCTTTCCGATTAGACTCCTCCTTTGTTCTTTAACGTGCCCAGTGTATCAGCACCTATACACGCGAGACTACCATTGGGTTTCCAACAAGTTCATCTCTAGTTGGGTGAGAAACACTGAAAAGCGTTTCTGAAATGTCCAGTGCCCCGGTCGAGATTTGGACCAGGGACCTACGGATTGGTAATCGAGAGCGCTATCCACTCGACCACGGTTCCACCCGCAGTGGATTTAAAACTATACATATTTTGATCATCATTTAGAATTTAGCATCTTTAAGCAACAGTTTTATACAAACCTTCGATAGTATCCTCCTGAACGGAAGATTTTCTTTCAGGTGTTTTGTCTTTCTTCGAAGTTGGTTTTGACTTGTCTGGTGCATTTTGCATCACATGTGGGACTGGTGGCTTTCTCGGTGGTAGACCCCAAGGAGTGCTGAATGATATAGGCAAGATAACTTTGAAAACAATCCTACTTAGTTTCAAATTACAGTTAAACATAAAATTCAATAATGAGACCATCTCAATTTTCCGGTCAATTTTCGCTTGATTGCTCATTTTCAACCTCAGTATCAGGACCAATATTTAATCAATACTGATATCTCTGATAATTCTAACTACTAATTTGCCTCGCAGACAGACACGCCACTTGGCCTTTATGGTTGCCTGGAAGAGTATTTAAAAATAGTATATGAACCCTCATCTGAATGGGGATTCATATACGTTTTATGAATCAATACTGGTCACACTGACCGATTGTTAAGAACCTCAAGACTCCCGTTGGTGGTCATATTATTAAACTTTAATAAGAACAACTGAGTTATTTTATAGTTTTTTTTGCTATATTTTAATCTCTTCCCCTAGAAAGATTGAACGTATATATACCCAGGTTATCCCAATGCATGTACATTCTACCCGAGTACATTATAATATATATAGCCGTACAACTCGCTGGCATAGAATTGCTTCTTAGGACGTTATAAGTCCCATACCTATTTGAAATATGCATCACAAGTCGCTTCGAATGAGTTTTTTTTCATGAAAATCGGAACAGGTCATGTTGACATAAGAAACATAGAGAGTAGTTTTCGGACAGTTTTTTTTTAAATTTTTTCTCTAAAGAAATAGCGTTTTGTTACCTACGACTTAGCCAGCGAAATGTACGTCGAGCACAAGTTACTTTTAAATAACAAGAAGCAATGAATGACGTCATAACTTCTTATATTTAGAGTGTGAGACTAATTCGTGCAATTTGCAAACACTTGTTTGACAATGCAAATACCCAATCTAAATTTTGTCAAACCAAGAAAATCAAGGACCAGGGCAGCCCTTCTTACAGCCCTTAATTGTACGTACTCATCTATCCATTCTTCTTCTTCCTCATCTTCGTCCACTTCCGGTTTTTCTGTGTAATAATCACATGGCCTGAAATATTGATGACGTCATACCGTGTGTTATCTATAATATTAATAATAATAACGTCTTTTTTTCTGTGGATAACAAAATAATTTGCGAACCAATTTTTATTATGGTGCACAACAACAATATATATATATATACAAGTATACTTTTATACATGACAATATTTATCTCCCATTAATATTTGTAAAACAAATTTGGTTATTCATTTAGATAGCAAGTTTACTCTGTTGTTATCCATCGGGTACCTATTGTTTACACGTTTTAACAAACTACATGTAAAGTTATTAAAAATATTTGTCAACAAAAATCACGAGAAAATTAAACTTTGATAGTTTTGCTGAAAGCTTAAAATACATTGTAAGTTGCCCGGCTAGCTCAGTTGGTATAGCAACAGACTTTACGAGAATCATGTTACATGATACTCGTGGGTTAAAGTCCCATGTTGGGCGCAGCCGTTTACAAATTGTTTCTAAAACATTTGCCACTATCAAAATATTGAATTGATTCGTGGAGCTTTTTTTATATAATAATGTATAAAACAATTCATAGCATAAAAAAGCTGCATATTAAGAAAACTAGTTCTCTCCAATGTACTGACTGTTATTAAATGTCCTCGGTCCATTTACGAATAATTAGGATCAGAGGTTAGGGGGTATTGTAATGGTTAAGGAGTAGGGTTAGTGGTTGGTCTTAGAGTTGAGGTTACAGTTCAGGACTAAAGTTAGAACTAGGAGTAAAGAGTTAGAGTTAGGGTTAAAGTTAGAATTAGGGTTAGGGTTTGATGTTTTTGGTTGGGGTATAGGGTCTAAGGGTTAGAGTTTAGGGGGTTAGGGTTAGGAAATAGGGTTAGGGGTTAAGGTTAGTGTCAGGGATAGGGGCTAGGAGTAAGGGATTGAAGTTCGAGTTATGGGTTAGGGTTAGAGTTAGGGTAGGGGTTAGAGTTGTCTTTATTTTAAGACAGCTGAATTTAACAATCACAATCGAAAATAGGGATATCTACAACTCTGAAAAAGGGCTGGATTCGATTTATTTTTAAACGGTAATGTACAGAGATATTGACATATCATAGTCATATCTTTTTTTGATATCTAAATAATACACAATTGGGAATGATAAATAAAACATTCAAGTAGCCCGGCTAGCTCAGTCGGTAGAGCATCAGACTTTTAATCTGAGGGTCGTGGGTTCAAGTCCCCCGTTGGGCGCAATACTTTTTGCATCATGACTTTCCGAATAAATGTACAATAAAACAACTTTTAGATTGTATGAACACAGTAATGCCTGTTATGTGACCATGAACGTTTTTATACTTTTGTGAAACGTGTCAGTTTGTAACCATGAAGATGTAAAGGTTGTATGCATGTAACTTAATTCGGATGTTCCGTTCTGTCCTTGTCGTACATTTGTATAAATATTCTGTTATTTTTTTTAGTATTTCATTCTCTTCTGTTCTCATGCGCCTGGCCTAGTTCCTGACGTTTTTGGTATCTAGTAATGTAAGGGGTAGATAATCTAGGCATCAATGCATCTAAATTGTGTATCAGTGAAATTATCGCCCTTACAAACAAGCTTTGTATATAAGTACGACTTAGCTTTTGATACATGTCGTATTCACTGACCGTATAATTTATACACAGGCTGTTACACATATAATTATATATTATAATATAAACATATTTTTGTATTGCACAACAGACCAACATTGACTCATCTCGTACATCATAATATAATAATACTATCATAGTCAATATAATTATATTATTCAATATTATAATGCATGTATATTATTGTAAAACATTTGAGTTGACAATCGTAGCTTTAAATCAATACTTAGAACATATACTATATATATATTATACACTTGTAGTTTATGTTATGGATCGTTTCCATAGTATATGAAAATAGATATTATTGCAAAATGTTATTACCGATTTGGCAAAGACACACGTACGTTGCTGTGTAGTGATCGATAAAATACAACATACTAGTATTGAAAAATCACTCGTGATTTCTGACAAGCAAGTCGCCCGGCTAGCTCAGTCGGTAGAGCATCAGACTTTTAATCTGAGGGTCGTGGGTTCAAGTCCCCCGTTGGGCGCAATACTTTTTACCAACTTTCTGAATATGAACGTGTCTTAACTTGGTATCAAGTAATTCAGTATAACACAGGTGTATGTTTATTTCTACCTTTTCTTATTTTCTTTCCAATTTGTTTCCATTTTTCTCTTACTTAGTTCAAACATAAAATTATGTTATTTCACACACATTTACAATATATTTTATACAAACAATATAATACCGAAATGACAGTTTGATCGACAGCTATCAGAAATGCTTCTGAAGGTCAATGGTTAGCGCTCTTATCATCTAATCTGGCCACCTGGGTTCAAAAACGGACGGAGGCACTCATATGCCTGATATAGTTCAACAGAAAGCTGACTGGCAAATAAAGGCTTTGTTCGGCCGCTTTAAGAAAAGAAGCTATTTCAGACCATTTCTAGTTTTACTCTTATACTCCAGACTTCCCATACTTCTTATTATTCGTACTCTAGTACTACTATGTAGGTATATCTAACGAACATTATTCTTTCATGAATTTCAAATTATGTTCGCTTTTCATACCTCGTACATGTTTATTTTGCCTAACTTGCATAGTGCTGATATAAAACTGACTCGATACGATCACGTGGTAATCGTACATGTGTCATGCGCGCAGAACATGGGTGCCTTGCCGGTCAAACGATTCCGGGATATTCCAAATATCATTTGTGCGGCTCTAGGGTTTTAAGACTTTTTTTGCAGCTGTAAGTTACACTTACAGTGGTATTGGTTTATTTTCTCGTTCAGTTGTGTGTTGGACATTGTGTCGTTGGGTCGTCTGTGTTATTTCTGTTTTCTGTGCTCGGCTGTTTCAGTTGAGTGCTGCCTTCCCTGTCCCACTTTTTTAAATCTTATTGTCATTGTAGTTAGGTGTCCATTCGTCGGTTGAATGTTAATAATAATAATAATAATAATAATAACTTTATTTTCCGATGATATACCCATTAAGCCTAGGGCTTATTTCCCATGGGGTCATCTAACAAAACAAGCAAAAATATATACAAACATTCAAAAGCATCAATAAAATGACAAACAATACAAAAAAGTAAATATTGACTTTTAAAATATTGTATTAAAAGATCCTGATATAATAGGTAAACCGCAATAACCCGAGTGTTTTTAATTTATCTTTGTTAGATCTGCGGATAAGTATGATTTTAATATAGATTTAAACATTTTCTCTGACGTTGTGTTTTTAACTTGACTGGGCAAAGCGTTCCATATTGTCACAGCTTTATACTGGAAAGTTAATTTAGTAAAGTATGATTTACAAACAGGATGTACTATGTTATTATTCGTTACAGATCGCAAAGAATACACATTATTTGTTGAAAATTGTAGAATATTAGACATATCTATAGGGGACAAGTTATTTAACGTTTTATGTACCAGTACAGCAACATGATATTTACATCTTAACAAAAATGGCATTAGATTATGTTCTTGAAATAAAATATTTGCATCATAATCATATAATTTGTCTGATATCATTCGCACTGCCCTCTTTTGGATGTTGATTATTTTGTTTAAACATTTCATCGAAGATGAGTGCCATAAAACAACACCGTAATCAAATAATGGTAATAAGTATGCGTTATAAAACATCAATCTCATATCAGAATTTAAAAATGGTTTAATTCTTCTCAAAAGACAGAGTTTTGAATTTAGTTTGTTATGTACGCTAGTTATTTGTTGTTCCCATTTGAAATTATTGTCAACCAAGATTCCTAGAACATTTTGTGTTGTGACACATGACACGGTTTGGTTATTTATTGATATATTAAGATTTCTCGTTTTGTTAATTTAATTGACTGAGCCTAATAACATACATGTTGTTTTCTGAGGAATGAGATTCATTTTGTTTAATTTACACCATTTCAAAACTATGTCGAGGTCAGTTTGTAGTGAGCATTCGATATTATCTATTGATTTACCATGTGTATACAGAGTCGTGTCATCTGCGTACATATCGATTTCTGTTGAATTATGTATAATGTTAAATGATGTATTTGCGTTGAGAAGATTTAGTATACATGTTCATAATACATTATCAATTTGTTATCAAGTGGTTATCTTTTTACTGACCTTATTAAGTGAATACTACACGTATTAATTGTATATTGATAATATAATGCTCCATAGTCGCCCGGCTAGCTCAGTCGGTAGAGCATCAGACTTTTAATCTGAGGGTCGTGGGTTCAAGTCCCCCGTTGGGCGCAATACCTTTTATAAAATACTTCTAAAACTATTGACTAAAGAACAACATACATTTGTACTTTAATAAATTTACTCTATACTTTATGGAAAAACAAGCTTTTTAAACTTTAGTTTGGTCAACATGACCATTTCTGATTTTTGTGAAAATAGGCCCATAAGAAGCGCCTTGAGATGCAGTTTTCAAATATGCATGAGTCTAATTCTAAGCCACTGATATCATTCTAAGAAATAACATAAAGATTTGTTTTACTCTTAAGCAATGATACAGTTACCAGTGATTTTAATCGGATAAAAAAGGCAGTGAAAACCAATATCTTATCCATGGCACTAAGTTGCATACTCATCTATACATAGTTACATAAATCAATCAATCAGAAATATTACAATGTTTGTATATACTCCAAGTCAAGTAAATAGGTGACTGGTCTGAAAAAACGAATATAACGCTTAGACCACAGGCCGTATAAGAAATTATATCACAAAACACATAGTCTATTCACTATACAACACGATTTGTTATCAAGTCGTTAAGTTATACTTAATTCTGATAATATCAAGTGAATATAAATTGATTGTAGATAATATATTAGCTATTATGTCGCCCGGCTAGCTCAGTCGGTAGAGCATCAGACTTTTATGAGTATCATGATATCTGAGGGTCGGGGGTTCAAGTCCCCCGTTGGGCGCATTTTTTTACTGTTTGAAACTAAAGCGCTCGTAAACGGATATTCATTTTAATTCATAACATTAATAACATGTGAATTGTTAGTACTTACACTGGACAACATGTGAACTGTATGTTAGTACTTACACTGGGCAACATGTAAATTGTATATTAGTACTTACACTGGACAACATGTGAATTGTATGTTAGTACTTACACTGGACAATATGTGAACTGTATGTTAGTACTTACACTGGACAATATGTGAACTGTATGTTAGTTCTTACAATGGACAACGTGTGAACTGTATGTTAATACTTACACTGGGCAATATGTGAACTGTCTGTTAGTACTTACACTGGGCAACATGTGTATTGTCTGTTAGTACTTACACTGGGCAACATGTGAATTGTGTGTTAGTACTTACACTGGACAACATGTGAATTGTATGTTAGTACTTACACTATGCAACATGTGCATTGTCTGTTAGTACGAGGGGTGATCAATATATTCGTGGACTTTTGTCACATGTGAACCGTCTGTTAATACTAACGCTGGACAACATGTGAATTGTATGTATATAACACTGAACCGCCTCCGTAGGTCAGAGACACTATAGTCGGATGTAAAACAACATTACACCGTTATAAGAACGTACTGCTCTAGCTGACGGATTGGCCTTGTCAAGTACGGATGGCACAAGGACCATATGTTGTGTTTGGTACTGTCCAATTAGGCTTATACTAGAGTGACGTAGTAGTCGAGTCCACTTAAACTGTGTTAAACCAGTTATAAAAGCTTGTCTATAATTTATTGCTAAACTAAAATATGATGTACTATGTTCAATCAATGGTTGTTATCTTTTGTGTACCCATAAAATATAACGTCACTCTCACATTGCACTAACTGGACAGTATTAGACAGAGAACTTCAACGCAGGTGGTCTCATTTATTAAGGAAACAACAGCAAACATCAACATGAAATAGAGTTCTTAACATCTGACATGATGTTCTTATTTTCTTAAACGCTGTCAAAATCATAATTATGCCTTAGGAAATTAAATTGTGTAAATATTATTTTTTATGTTGCGTATTATAAGAATAAACGTCCTTCTAATTAAATATCCGAGGTGTTCCGGTTGGTACGAATGTTCATATGCTTTATCATATGTAAAACATCATACTCTATAGCTTGAAAACATTTACTATACAATGTAATTCAGTATCGTTTGTTGTGAGATCTCGAAGACTTGTCTTTCTTCCCACCATATGACGTAAACATTGGCGCGTTGAATCCAGGTGATCTCATACCGTCGAAGCCGACGTCATCTAAATTAACGTTACCAACGACGAGCGGTGACACAACGGCCGGTCGGCCCCATTCTGAAATGTTAAATTTAAACATCACAAATATATACTAACTAGAGTACTGATACCATCACGTTTGAACTTTAACATACTTCCAACCGTTTGCAGTCGTAATTCGTGGTCGCTCGTTTTTAAGCCTACTTAATTGGTCAATGACCTCTGACTACTGGGGAAGAGGCAAAACGTTTGGGCATGCTGTTCTACCTCTTTCCGATTAGACTCCTCCTTTGTTCTTGAACGTGCCCAGTGTATCAGCACCTATACACGCGAGACTACCATTGGGTTTCCAACAAGTTCATCTCTAGTTGGGTGAGAAACACTGAAAAGCGTTTCTGAAATGGCCAGTGCCCCGGTCGAGATTTGGACCAGGGACCTACGGATTGGTAATCGAGAGCGCTATCCACTCGACCACGGTTCCACCCGCAGTGGATTTAAAACTATACATATTTTGATCATCATTTAGAATTAAGCATCTTTAAGCAACAGTTTTATACAAACCTTCGATAGTATCCTCCTGAACGGAAGATTTTCTTTCAGGTGTTTTGTCTTTCTTCGAAGTTGGTTTTGACTTGTCTGGTGCATTTTGCATCACATGTGGGACTGGTGGCTTTCTCGGTGGTAGACCCCAAGGAGTGCTGAATGATATAGGCAGGATAACTTTGAAAACAATCCTACTTAGTTTCAAATTACAGTTAAACATAAAATTCAATAATGAGACCATCTCAATTTTCCGGTCAATTTTCGCTTGATTGCTCATTTTCAACCTCAGTATCAGGACCAATATTTAATCAATACTGATATCTCAGATAATTCTAACTACTAATTTGCCTCGCAGACAGACATGCCACTTGGCCTTTATGGTTGTCTGGAAGAGTATTTAAAAATAGTATATGAACCCTCATCTGAATGGGGATTCATATACGTTTTATGAATCAATACTGGTCACACTTAGAACAACTGAGTTATTTTATAGTTTTTTTTTGCTATATTTTAACCTCTTCCCCTAGAAAGATTGAACGTATATATACCCAGGTTATCCCAATGCATGTAGATTCTACCCGAGTACATTATAATATATATAGCCGTACAACTCGCTGGCATAGAATTGCTTCTTAGGACGTTATAAGTCCCATACCTATTTGAAATATGCACCACAAGTCGCTTCGAATGAGTTTTTTTTCATGAAAATCGGAACAGGTCATGTTGACATAAGAAACATAGAGAGTAGTTTTCGGACAGTTTTTTAAAAACATTTCTCTAAAAAAATAGCGTTTTGTTACCTACGACTTAGCCAGCGAAATGTACGTCGAGCATAAGTTACTTTTAAATAACAAGAAGCAATGAATGACGTCATAACTTCTTATATTTAGAGTGTGAGACTAATTCGTACAATTTGCAAACACTTGTTTGACGATGCAAATACCCAATCTAAATTTTGTCAAACCAAGAAAATCAAGGACCAGGGCAGCCCATCTTACAGCCCTTAATTGTACGTACTCATCTATCCATTCTTCTTCTTCCTCATCTTCGTCCACTTCCGGTTTTTCTGTGTAATAATCACATGGCCTGAAATAATGATGACGTCATACAGTGTGTTATCTATAATATTAATAATAATGTCTTTTTTTCTGTGGATAACAAAATAATTTGCAAACCAATTTTTATTATGATGCACAACAACAATATATATATATATATATATATATATATACAAGTATACTTTTATACATGACAATATTTATCTCCCATTAATATTTGTAAAACAAATTTGGTTATTCATTTAGATATCAAGTTTACTCTGTTGTTATCCATCGGGTACCTATTGTTTACACGTTTTAACAAACTACATGTAAAGTTATCAAAAATATTTGTCAACAAAAATCACGAGCAAATTAAACTTTGATAGTTTTGCTGAAAGCTTAAAATACATTGTAAGTTGCCCGGCTAGCTCAGTTGGTATAGCAACAGACTTTACGAGAATCATGTTACATGATACTCGTGGGTTAAAGTCCCATGTTGGGCGCAGCCGTTTACAAATTGTTTCTAAAACATTTGCCACTATCAAAATATTGAATTGATTCGTGGAGTTTTTTTTATATAATAATGTATAAAACAATTCATAGCATAAAAAGCTGCATATTAAGAAAACTAGTTCTCTCCAATGTACTGACTGTTATTAAATGTCCTCGGTCCATTTACGAATAATTAGGATCAGAGGTTAGGGGGTATCGTAATGGTTAAGGAGTAGGGTTAGTGGTTGGTCTTAGAGTTGAGGTTACAGTTCAGGTCTAAAGTTAGAACTAGGAGTAAAGAGTTAGAGTTAGGGTTAAAGTTAGAATTAGGGTTAGGGTTAGATGTTTTTGGTTGGGGTATAGGGTCTAAGGGTTAAGGTTTAGGGGGTTAGGGTTAGGAAATAGGGTTAGGGGTTAAGGTTAGTGTCAGGGATAGGGGCTAGGAGTAAGGGATTGAAGTTCGAGTTATGGGTTAGGGTTAGAGTTAGGGTAGGGGTTAGAGTTATCTTTATTTTAAGACAGCTAAACTAAATAATCACAATCGAAAATAGGGATATCTACAACTTTGAAAAAGGGCTGGATTCGATTTATTTTTAAACGGTAATGTACAGAGATAATGACATATCATAGTCATATCTTTTTTTGATATCTAAATAATACACAATTGGGAATGATAAATAAAACATTCAAGTCGCCCGGCTAGCTCAGTCGGTAGAGCATCAGACTTTTAATCTGAGGGTCGTGGGTTCAAGTCCCCCGTTGGGCGCAATACTTTTTACCAACTTTCTGAATATGAACGTGTCTTAACTTGGTATCAAGTAATACAGTATAACACAGGTGTATGTTTATTTCTACCTTTCCTTATTTTCTTTCCAATTTGTTTCCATTTTTTTCTTAGTTAGTTCAAACATAAAAGTATGTAATTTCACACACATTTACAATATATTTTATACAAACAATATAATACCGAAATGACAGTTTGATCGACAGCTATCAGAAATGCCTCTGAAGGTCAATGGTTAGCGCTCTTATCATCTAATCTGGCCACCTGGGTTCAAAAACGGACGGAGGCACTCATATGCCTGATATAGTTCAACAGAAAGCGGACTGGCAAATAAAGGCTTTGTTCGGCCGCTTTAAGAAAAGGAGTTATTTGAGACCATTTCTTGTTTTACTCTTATATTCCAGACTTCCCATACTTCTTATTATTCGTACTCTAGTACTACTATGTAAGTATATCCAACGAACCTTATTCTTTCATGAATTTCAAATTATGTTCGCTTTCCATACCTCGTATAAGTTTATTTTGCCTAACTTGCATAGTGCTGATATAAAACTGACTCGATACGATCACGTGGTAATCGTACATGTGTCATGCGCGCAGAACATGGGTGCCTTGCCGGTCAAACGATTCCGGGATATTCCAAATATCATTTGTGCGGCTCTAGGGTTTTAAGACTTTTTTTTGCAGCTGTTAGTTACAATTACAGCGGTATTGGTTTATTTTCTCGTTCAGTTGTGTGTTTGACATTGTGCCGTTGGGTCGTCTGTGTTATTTCTGTTTACTGTACTCGACTGTTTCAGTTGAGTGCTGCCTTCCCTGTCCCACTTTTTTTAATCTTATTGTCATTGTAGTTAGGTGTCCATTCGTCGGTTGAATGTTCGTTCCTACATGTATAATGTTAAATGATGTATTTGCGTTGAGAAGATTTAGTATACATGTTCATATTATATTATCAATTTGTTATCTTTTTACTAACCTTATTAATTAAGTGAATAATACACGTATTAATTGTATATTGATAATATAATGCTCCATAGTCGCCCGGCTAGTTAGTCGGTAGAGCATCAGACTTTTAATCTGAGGGTCGTGGGTTCAAGTCCCCCGTTGGGTGCTATACTTTTTTATAAAATACTTCTAAAACTATTGACTAAAGAACAACATACATTAATTTTGTACTTTAATAAATTTACTCTATACTTTATGGAAAAACAAGCTTTTTAAACTTTAGTTTGGTCAACATGACCATTTCTGATTTTTATGAAAATAGGCTCATAAGAAGCGTCTTGAGATGCAGGTTTCAAATATGCATGAGTTAATTCTAAGCCAGTGATATCATCTAAGAAACTACATATAGATTTGTTTTACATTAAGCAATGATACAGTTACCAGTGATTTTAATCGGATAAAAAAGGCAGTGAAAACCAACATCTTATTCATGGCACTAAGTTGCATATTCATCTATACATAGTTACATAAATAAATCAATCAGAAATATTACAATGTTTATATGTACTCAAAGTCAAGTAAATAGGTGACTGGTCTGAAAAAACAAATATAACACTTAGACCACAGGCCGTATAAGAAACTATATCACAAAACACATAGTTTTGCTGTCTATTCACTATACAACACGCTAAACCATTATCAATTTGTTATCAAGTCGTTAAGTTTGACTTAATACTGATAATATCAAGTGAATATAAATTGATTGTTGATAATATATTGGCTATCATGTCGCCCGGCTAGCTCAGTCGGTAGAGCATCAGACTTTTATGAGTATCATGATATCTGAGGGTCGGGGGTTCAAGTCCCCCGTTGGGCGCAACTTTTTACCGTTTGAAACTAAAGCGCTAGTAAACGGATATTCATTTTAATTCATAACATTGATAACATGTGAATTGTATGTTAGTACTTACACTGGACAAAATGTGAACTGTCTGTTAGTACTTACACTGGGCAGCATGTGAACTGTATGTTAGTACTTACACTGGGCAACATGTGAATTGTATGTTAGTACTTACACTAGGCAGCATGTGAACTGTATGTTAGTACTTACACTAGGCAGCATGTGAACTGTATGTTAGTACTTACACTAGGCAGCATGTGAATTGTATGTTAGTACTTACACTGGGCAACATGTGAATTGTATGTTAGTACTTACACTAGGCAGCATGTGCATTGTATATTAGTACTTACACTGGACAATATGTGAATTGTATGTTAGTACTTACACTGGGCAACATGTGAATTGTATGTTAGTACTTACACTGGGCAACATGTGAATTGTATGTTAGTACTTAAACTGGGCAGCATGTGAATTGTGTGTTAGTACTTACGCTAGGCAGCATGTGAATTGTATGTTAGTACTTACACTGGGCAACATTTGAACTGTATGTTAGTACTTACACTGGACAACATGTGAATTGTCAGTTAGTACTTACACTGGACAACATGTGAATTGTCAGTTAGTACTTACACTGGACAACATGTGAATTGTCAGTTAGTACTTACACTGGATAACATGTGAACTGTATGTTAGTACTTACACTGGGCAACATGTTAATTGTATGTTAGTACTTACACTGGACAACATGTTAATTGTATGTTAGTACTTACACTGGACAACATGTTAATTGTCTGTTAGTACTTACACTGGACAACATGTGCATTGTATGTTAGTACTTACACTGGGCAGCATGTTAATTGTATGTTAGTACTTACACTGGACCACATGTGAATTGTATGTTAGTACTTACACTGGACAATATGTGAACTGTATGTTAGTACTTACACTGGACAACATGTTAATTGTATGTTAGTACTTACACTGGACAACATGTTAATTGTCTGTTAGTACTTACACTGGACAACATGTGAACTGTATGTCAGTACTTACACTGGGCAACATGTGCATTGTATGTTAGTACTTACACTGGGCAACATGTGAGTTGTCTGTTAGTACTTACACTAGGCAGCATGTGAATTGTATGTTAGTACTTACACTGGACAACATGTGAACTGTATGTTAGTACTTACACTGGGCAACATGTGCATTGTATGTTAGTACTTACACTGGACAACATGTGAATTGTCTGTTAGTACTTACACTGGACAACATGTTAATTGTATGTTAGTACTTACACTGGACAACATGTTAATTGTCTGTAAGTACTTACACTGGACAACATGTGCATTGTATGTTAGTACTTACACTGGGCAACATGTTAATTGTATGTTAGTACTTACACTGGGCAACATGTGCATTGTATGTTAGTACTTACACTGGACAACATGTGAACTGTATGTTAGTACTTACACTGGACAACATGTAAACTGTATGTTAGTACTTACACTGGACAACATGTGAATTGTCAGTTAGTACTTACACTGGACAACATGTGCATTGTCTGTTAGTACTTACACTGGACAACATGTGCATTGTATGTTAGTACTTACACTGGATAACATGTGCATTGTATGTTAGTACTTACACTGGATAACATGTGAATTATATGTTAGTACTTACACTGGACAACATGTGAATTATATGTTAGTACTTACACTGGACAACATGTGAATTATATGTTAATACTTACACTGGACAACATAAGAACTGTATGTTAGTACTTACACTGGACAACATGTGAATTGTCAGTTAGTACTTACACTGGACAACATGTGAATTGTATGTTAGTACTTACACTGGACAACATGTGAACTGTATGTTAGTACTTACACTGGACAACATGTGAATTGTCAGTTAGTACTTACACTGGACAACATGTGAATTATATGTTAGTACTTACACTGGACAACATGTGAATTATATGTTAATACTTACACTGGACAACATGTGAACTGTATTTTAGTACTTACACTGGACAACATGTGAATTGTCAGTTAGTACTTACACTGGACAACATGTGAATTATATGTTAGTACTTACACTGGACAACATGTGAATTATATGTTAATACTTACACTGGACAACATGTGAACTGTATGTTAGTACTTACACTGGACAACATGTGTATTGTCAGTTAGTACTTACACTGGGCAACATGTGAATTGTCAGTTAGTACTTACACTGGACAACATGTGAATTGTCAGTTAGTACTTACATTGGACAACATGTGAACTGTATGTTAGTACTTACACTGGACAACATGTGAACTGTATGTTAGTACTTACACTGGGCAACAACGTGAATTGTCAGTTAGAACTTACACTGGACAACATGTGAATTGTCAGTTAGTACTTACACTGGACAACATGTGAATTGTCACTTAGTACTTACACTGGACAACATGTGAATTGTCAGTTAGTACTTACACTGGACAACATGTGAACTGTATGTTAGCACTTACACTGGGCAACATGTGAATTGTCAGTTAGTACTTACACTGGGCAACATGTGAATTGTCAGTTAGTACTTACACTGGACAACATGTGAATTGTATGTTAATACTTACACTGGATAACATGTGAACTGTATGTTAGTACTTACACTGGGCAACATGTGAATTGTATGTTAGTACTTACACTGGACAACATGTGAATTGTCAGTTAGTACTTACACAGGACAACATGTGAACTGTCGGTTGAAACTAGCGATCATCTTACTGTACTCTGGACAATGGTCAGGTAAACAGCGACCAAATCGATGAAATCGTAGACATAACAGAATACACGAAGCTGGAAATAGAAAACAGATTGTTAGTATATAAACAACATAGCGCCTACATTTCAATTAAGTAAGATCAATACATTTGTCCCCCCCCCCCTTTTAATTAAGGATAGTTCGACCATTCGACGTTTCTATTTAATTGTGTAAGTTTGTAAGATATCGGTAGTACTATAACGGGGAAAACTCATAGCCTCGAGGTTACTAGTAGAGTAAACGACTTTGAACAATCTAATGTAATGTAATGCAATATATAACAAGTCAAATAGTTTCCTGCGGGTGATTACCTGCGGCCTTGTAATTTAGTTGTATTGTTTAGGATGTGGTTTTTGCAATTCGAATTTATTCCGGTGTAAGTATAGGATAGAACATGAGTAGGTGTTGTATATGGGATTTATAACTCCGAGTGAAACGAGGATTATAATCCCATATCAACACTTACGAGTCGTTCTATCTGACTTAGACTATAGATAAATAATCTTTGTTTATCAGGTACACTTTGCCTATAAATCGACCTGTACATAGGGTATGAAAAATCATTTAAGTGCTGGTGTTATATGTTAAGTGTTGCATGATGCATATATAGATATAAGTGGCAAAAATTAGCTAGTTACAGTAAAACCTCAATAATGAAACTCCTTCTTGGGACTGTAAAAAACTTATCTCAATAATGTTGAGTGGTTGCATCATTCTATCAAAGAGCAAACAGATGAAAACGGAACGAAAAGTGGTTAATTCTGAGCCGATCTTGTTAAAGAAGTGGTCTTCATATAGGTACAATTTCACTGTGAATTTGAGGTTGAATAATGTGCAAGTCAGTGGACAGAAAGTATAGTGGTCTTTATTTTGAGGTGGTCTTGAAGGTGAGGTCTTCATTTGTAAATTATGGGTTGTGATAGTATGAAAGTCATTTTCTTCAATCACCAGACACCATTGGATCCCCTACAATGTGTTTTAATCGTTTAGTTGGTTTTAAGTTCTACTCTGTGAAAATGATGTCTTAGCAGAGAGGGGTAATGTGCACGTAATTATTGAAGACACAATAGTACAGAACAACCTCTGTAGAGTGAGACCCTTTGTGGGCTGCAAATATTGGTCATTGTTCAGAAGTTGTTGCCCTACAGAATTTACAAAAGTATATACATGTAATAACTTCAAGTAACTTTGAAGGTTTTGTTATATAGAGGTTGTTGCACTACATATGTCCCCTAGAGAGGTCGTACTGTAGTCATAGAAGCTACGACGGCATACATCCTCTACTGATAATGTTGTCAGCACTCAGCAGAGATGTTGGCAATACCTTAATTGGTTAATTATCTATCAAAATTGTTGTCTCAGATTATGACAGTAATAATGAACAAATGTAGAAAGGTTTGATATACATGTACATGTATTCTAATAAGTCCAATTAGTTACTTGTTTAAAATATAGTATTGTTATAATATAGACTAAACTAAGCTTGGTATCAAAAATGTTTGGCACCCACATCTTCTGTGCTTAATGCATGTATACATTATTATAGCAATGCTCAATTATTTTGCTTGGCCTACTATAGTATATAGCAATCTATTGTTATATATACCACAGCAAAGTGTTGTATATGGGATTTATTCAACACTTTTTCTCCATGCTGATTGGCTAGCTACTGATATCTATAGTCTAAGTTTAAATTAATGTTTCTGTCAAAATAATTCCAATACATGTAAAATCGGACAATACCGATTATCTTCCAATTATTTGGTTGTGTTAAATGTATGTGCCGAACGAATGAACAAATTGAAAAGAATTAGAACAAAGTGAAATTTCGGAATAGTTCTGCTTTCTTTGGTAAATAAACTATTGTAATGCGATAAAGACCGATGTTATCCGCATGTAATAATGGAATTAGTCTGGTTCACGACATTCTTAGTAAACCATCGAGAACATGTCACGTGCCCCTCCATGGTCATTTTACTTTTGCTCAAGGCCGCAGGTTAATAATATAATCAAATCATATCACAACACGAAAGAAACACAACAACAAGGAAAATGGTTGTCAAATTTAAATTACCGTGATACATTCAAAATTGTCACAAAGCCATCTACTACCATTGCTGACCAGTATCAGTTTTCCTCATACAGTGTGGCCTCCGTAGCTCCGTGGTTAGGGCTCTTGTCGTCTAATCTGGCGACCCGGGTTCAAATCCGGGTGAAGGCACACATATGCCTGCCATATTTCAGCAGAAAGCTGACTGGCAAATAAATACTATGCTCGGCATTTTTTAAATACAGTGTTGACATACCACGTGATATTCTCGGCTTGTGCGCCTAGGATGAGCGCCAAGGATATTTCGATAAAATCGGTCGAATAACAAAATCCTTATGGTTGTTTATAGCTTTTATTTCTACTTCCTTTCTTAGCGAAACATAAATGTACAACGTGGTTTATCCACATTGTCATAGCCATAACGAAACGCGTTACCACAGTAACAAGGGGATTACTGCGTAGGAGTTTGATGAAAATAATCAACAAGTGACACAAATGTGTATAGGTTACCTGTCATTAAAGCTATAAATCCCATCACGGACCAGAACAGGTACTTGTTGTGTGCCTGATCAAACCAGTCGTAACCTGGTGGTGGTTGTGTTGATGTTGTTGTTGTTGTCGACCTAAATGTTGTAGCCGTCACTGTCAGAACGGCTGAAAAGTGATGAACGTTAAACAACATGGTTTGTCTTTGTATATTCATGTTCATTGTACCGCCCCCCCCCCCCGATCTATTGTGGCATCTAGATCTCATTTCAATAATTGTCATACGTCTTTGAGATAATTTTCACATGATTTTGGACTCAAAATTAACATCGCAAGACAGAAACATTATTGTGAGTGTATTACAGTAAATGTTTAAAGGCTCGAATTTCAGATTGATCTCAAATTCTTACTGTAATTTTAGAAAATCTCAATTTGAGTTGAGATTTCTATTTTGAGATGCCTCTGGAGATCGGGGCAAGGTCTTGTTATACTATGATGAAAGTACCCATGTGGGTATAGACAGGTTGAGGGTAAGACCACAAACTTGTTAAAACAATTGAACAAAACATAATAACGTCAGTAATATAGAGCTTCTCTAAGCAGCTAAACCTAATTAGAAATGTCAAAATGAAGACTATATAAGAATCCATCATGAGATTTTATGTAGGATAAGGATATCTCATCCGAGGAGTCGGATTTTAACAAGTGTCGAGGCTTGACTTCCTTTGTTGTGTTTTTTCCTCAAATTTATTTCCAACTCAATAATGACATCAGGCCACGATCTCCCTAAGAATCTCAATCTAAGCTAACTGTCATCTCAAAAATTGTTCTGTTTATTTATGGTGATTTCTATGGGAGACTGGACTCAAAATTATTGACGTCACAAAACAGAAACATTATTTTGCGTTTATTACATTTTAATTTCATGAGCTCAATCATTATATGTATCTTCCATTCCGAATCAGATTTGAGCAAAATCTCAATTTAGCTGATACATCTACTTGAAATACTTCGGGAGATTGGGGCCAGCTTTGAAGAGACCTAAGGATGACCTTGTCATTGAAATTTTATTGTATACAGGTTCTTAAAAAGGCTTGTTCTCAAAATTTAAATTCATTCTTAATTTCATCTGAGCTTTGTGCGCATTATCCAATTTTAATTTCTTACTCAAATAGCTTCATTTATTACCATTAAGATTAGAACAATAGTATAATCCTCTGGAATTTGACCGTAAAATTTTACATTATTCCGATGTCGAAAAAATATAACTATAGAAACTTAAACTTTGGGAAATAATTTTTTCAATACCCTGTACTTACCGGCAGGAAGAACGCCGTCATCAGCTGATACAGATACTGTCCATGTTACCTGTCCATACTCCACGTCCAATCTGTTACCCAGGATCATATCATCTCCACTCACATCAAAATAGGAATAACCATCTAAAATAGAAATACTATAGTACAGCTTCACTTAAAGACTACATCAAAATCTTATCAGATAACCTGGCACCGGTTTA
Organism: Spisula solida; assembly: GCA_947247005.1. Taxonomy (NCBI): domain Eukaryota; kingdom Metazoa; phylum Mollusca; class Bivalvia; order Venerida; family Mactridae; genus Spisula; species Spisula solida. Next base: position 2,728,091 of record OX365960.1, on the reverse strand, counting down.
AACACTATAATTGACGCCATTCTTACATGACCGTAATATGTACAGCGTATTTGATATACCCCTTATCTGACGCATTGCCTACAGTGTAATGACGTCTCCCTTGCCTGACCCGTCTCCCTTACTGGACACAGAGTCTACAGGGTAATTAAGTCTCCCTTAAGGCGTCACACCGGTCGAAAGTACTTCCGGGTCGTAGCTAAAATAGTTCCTACCAAAATGTTGATTCTGTTCTGTTCCAGTAGTGTTTTAATGTGGAAAGTGTGATTTGTTGACCACACTTTATGTATGTATTTCAAATATGGACTGCCTGTCGACAGTTAACAGTGTTTTATTGATATTTTTCAGGATTACTACGCTTTGGTGGAGGAATAGAAATGGTTGGGTGCTTCGGCCGAATCAGCTGTTGTGCATTGAATAATAACAAAGTGTAAGTGTAACCGGAAGACTTGAAATAGCACGAAAAGTAAACGTTCAACGTGCCATTTTCTATGGATCATTTGGAATGACAGTGGTGGGTCCATTTTTGGAAACGGCAATAGAAAATCATTCGGAACGTCAGTGCAACCCAGTGAGAGATGCGAAATTGAGTCATTTTACATAGACTTGAATGGGACAAAATTTCACCGGTGGGACACATATATCTTACACATAGTCTACAGTATAATGACGTCTCCCTTGCCTGACCCGTCTCCCTTACTGGACACAGAGTCTACAGTGTAATGACGTCTCCCTTAACTTTCACATAGTCTACAGTGTTATTACGTCGCCCTTGCCTGACCCGTCTCCCTTACTGGACACAGAGTCTACATGGTAATTGACGTCTCCCTTAACTTACACAGAGTATACAGTGTAATGACGTCTCCCCTACCTGACCCAGTGTCTACAATGTAATAGACTTCTCCCGTACTTGACACAGAGTATACAGTGTAATTGACGCCTCCCTTACCTGACGCAGGGTCTATGGTGTAAGTAATGGCTCCATTAACAGACATGCATAGAAATGTGGTCAGTATGGTTCCATCTGTTGTATTTATACCAACACTAATCGGGTACAGTGATTGTGTACATGTCGGGGTCGCTGAAATATAATAGAGTTCATCAGAGAGTTTACTGGAATTCACAGGATTAATAAAGTCGTTTTGGAATTAAGAAACATACTTGCTAATTGTTTAACTAACAAGTTCTACATCTACTAATATCATTTACCTACATAATATGAAACTGATTCTGATTGGCTTAGACGGTATAATATTATGTTCACATTCCCCTCCCAAAACCGAGGCGGGGGTGAATATAACATATCGAACTTCGTTCTCGGTCAATATTTCTTTGTTGCAGATCATCAATACACCATATTCACCTGAACGTATTCACTGTCAACGCCTCATTCCTGATATATCCATTACCATGTAAGTACATGTATGTAGCCTAGTGGAAAAGAGTAAACTTGTTCAAGCCCGTAGCTCGAACGTGACTGAGTCAAACCTATGACGATATACATGTTACACTGGCACTATTTTGTGTTTACATAGCTTGAAGGCTCAGCATAGAATGGAACTACGGGTTCTCACGTCTGATAAGAGGCTCACAGGGAAGAATGGGCAATTGCCTAACTGTGTTTCCTCTATAAATAAAGTCTTTATCACTATTATTATTATACATGTTATTGAAACAAAATAATTTAGAACACAAACTCACCTTTCGTACAAGTCCAAAAACAATACAGAAATGGCAGAAATAAACAAACCACGTTTGATACATTCATTATTTGGTGGACCAAACGCTCGTATTATTGTTATGATATATTGATATACAGATTAGTAAAACACTTTGTCGTTAATGTATGAGTATAATGTTGGGTATAGTCCGTGATTTGATACGTTACAAGAACAAAAGAACTTTAAAAATTCATTTGTACATGTACCACTCTTGCGATTGTATTCAACGTGCGCTTTTGTAAACTAATTAATGGTTAGTTTAACATAGATAATAGTAATCACAGGACTGAAAGCATTGTAGTGGCAACTGTCATGGAAAGCTTATAACGTTACTAGCTAGCTAAATACATGTACTGGTATCTGGTGGGCATCAGCACAAGAAATCTAAGCGGCTTCTAAACTGTTTTAATTGAAAATTTAAAACTGCATACGTCAAGTTTAAGGTTGTGCATATCCAGTATCGACATACCACGTGTTTTGTGACGTAATTTTTGGCTAAGAATGCAAGAAGAAATCGTGTCAAAAAGTTTAAAATAAGTATTTTATTATTCGACCAAATTTAACGAGACATCCATGACGCGCAAGCCAAGAATGAATGAGTATTGTCCACGTAAGCAATATTTTTCAATAAAACGTCGCAGTTTGACTGGAAAGCAGTTGTGTCGGTTTCGGACAAAAACTAAACTTTCGCAAACATATTAAGTGACATGGATAGTACCTTATCTAAGCTTGAGCGTCGTGGATGTCTCGTTAAATCGTTCGAAGAATAAAATACGTACTATGCTTAATAACGTTTTTGACATATTTCCACTTCCGTTCTTGGCGAAAAAATATGTCTCATACCACTGTCTTGGTATGTCCATACTGATATACGTGGCACATTTTGTTTTGCCATTATAATTTATTGTCTGTAACAATTAATATGTTTCTGAAGGTGAAGACAAATTAGGGTGTTTGTTTTGCTTTTCAGAATTATACATCTTATTTATATAGTACAGTACATTGTATATATATACTAGTAGTTTATATTAAGCGAGTTTTAAATTATACATGCATGCCTATAAACGAACAACAATGTCTTGTTCCTGGATGGATTTTGCTTGGTATCTCAATCGAAATATACATGCGTTGTTTTCAACTTGAAACTCATGATTCTATAAAATAAGGGAGATAAATGGATAAATGTTGTATGCCCCAAGTACAAGTTTTTTCCCTTTGATAAAAATAACCTTTTTTCTGCTTGTTTCGAAATCCAGAATATGATACAGTCATGTATTATGATTGCTGTGATTGTTATTTCTTGTTTCCCTTTTCTTACCAAGCATGATGTTTTTAAATATTTAGGCGTATGGTTGTTATTTACATTAATTGTGTGAAATTTTATTTAGTATTGTAAATGACTTAATTTTAATGGTTCGTGTTTTCTGAAAAGCATAATATTATACAATTTTATTCGTTTTTTGGTGTGTACCACGCGGGAGCAGACCTGACATTCACATACCGGTCCAACCAATAGTTCAGGTAGATGGATTTCAATATTCTAATCCCGATAGTGGTCCTTTCTGATACGACTATTTGTTGATCCGCCAGCTACAGTGTGCTTCCGTAGCTTAGTCGTTAGAGCGCTTGCCGTCTAATCTGGCGACCAGGGTTCAAATAGAGAAGGGGGCACCAATTTGCCTGCTATATTTCAGAAGGAAGCTGACTGGCAAAATTAGGCTACGCTCGGCATTTACATGTACATGAAGTTAGAGAATCATTGGCATACATGCCTATAGATAGAAACTGACCTCTGATAAGTAACCTTTGGGTATCCACTATATAAACTTATAAAGTATATAGCTGCAAGTGCTGTCACGGCTCTATACTCGTTTTCGATCTCTAGTTGTCCTGTGGTCCCCGGCATAAACTTCGGAAATATCATACGAGAAGTAAATTGATTTGTTTTGTTAATCATAGTCTCACATCTGTAAGGACCAGCTATTTTGAATTATTAGACACATGTCTTTTGTACCTCCAGAATCCCTTATCGTATTGCCAGGCGCCTGGCAGAGATGGGCCTACTTTTGGAACTTGGAACAACCACACAAAATTACACGTATACCACGACCTTGGCTGAGTGGTTAGGGCGTCCGACTTGGAAGCGGGGGGTCGAAGGTTCGATCCCTGTGGAAGCTGTGTTAGAACTGATGCGGTCAGTTGGTGATCCACCAGCTTGTTAAAGAAAGGTTACCAAGTAGTTGGCCGCTAGCTACATATACCATAATCATGACCATGGCAAGTAATCATATGTCAGCCTGTCTGGTCTCTGGTATTAAAATATATGGGGCAACGGCTGGTCATTTAAAGCATGAGCCTGATTTCAATATATTTTATAACTAAAACTTACACTTGGGCATGAAATTGTTAAACGTTTGATTGACCACCTAGCCTTACTATGGTGTTTGAATGTATTGATTTTGAAATGAGTTAACGTATTCAGTGGCAATAATGATACAGATAACATAACTCGATAGACTTGTGGTTGAGCGTCCGCTTCGAGTGCGTGGTCCCGAGTTCGATCCCAGACCGTGTCAAACAAAAGGCGAAATAAAAATGATACCAGTATTTCATGTGCTAGTCGTCACTGAGCATAAAAAGGGGAGCTTGCTTCTCTTTTTTCATACCCTCGTGGTGTAGGAAAACAACAGGAATGGTGTGTCGAGAGTGATTAATATTCATGTCAATTAGAAAAACTTGTTTCACAATCGACCTAAAATAACTAAGTAAGTATAAACTTAGAATGGTTCCAGGTTCCAATTCAACAACAAGAACACTTTGGGTCGTTAACATATGGTAATTATGATAAAGTTCAACCCATATGGTTTAAACAAAGGCTTCTTATTAGTTGTGTCCAACCTCACTTTCAAAATTGTCCAAGGACGAGGCAGCATCCGTAGAATGATCCGAGTTGAACAAGTTTGGAGCAATGTGATTCAAGCCAATAAAATGAATACGTCGTAGTCATCTGATTTGTTGTTTCTGATCTATGATTTAAAACGGACCAATGACGAGGCAGTATTGGTTACCTGGTCTAATTGTGTATTCGTTCAGTTATATACGGCGGCTAATTTATTTAACAAGTTTCCTGTTATTCTAACCAGTACTTACTTACCCTTCCACCAGGCACCAGCCAACTTCTCCACATGGTATTCGTCACTGTTGTGTATTTTATGAAATGCTATGATGACCTTCCGCGACCGGGAATCAGTCATTGATAGCTTGGTACTAGCCACTTGACCACTGCGACGGCTTGTCCTAGTTGAACAAGTTTAGATGCATTTTGGCATATAAGAGTTGACAAACTGCTCTATAACCATTTCATGACAAATCAATGAATTATCTCTTACAACAAGGCATCTGATTGGTTGTTTCTGACCTCAGTTTCCAAACTGAGCAATGAGCAGGCAGTATTCACAGACTGATCAAAGCACATGCCATGTCGATCAAGGCTATGGTGCATTTAGGAACACATTTAGCACACCAAATAATTTCATGACAAATAAATAAATGAATATTTCTTTACCAGTTGTAACAACGGCATATAATTAAAATCATTTCATACATAAATAAACAAAATAACAAGTCAAACAAATAATAGATTACACAATATTAAACCATGTATCACAGTTTTCGCTTTGTAAACAAAGTAACTCGAATATTCGAAATAAATTAACTCAATATTCATGTTTTAAACCGTTGTCAAACCATCGTAGAAAGCTATGTTGCTCTAAGTGGTTGTACAGTGTTCCACGGTGTGATAGAAGAAGCATACACTGTACAGTATTCCAAGGTGTGAAGAAATCTAAGTAATACTATGTAAATAGATACATGTGAAAGATGTGTCTGAATAATAAATACCTAATAATACCATCATCACACGTCGTTTTTAGCATTTATATAAGCAGTGTGGACATACGTAGTATGTGACGTAATTCTTGGCTAATAACGCAAGTAAAAAATCTGACAACACAAAGTTAAAACCAAACGTAAGTTAGTTTTTTATTCTTTGACCGAGTTAAACCAGACGCCCATGCCGATAATGAGCACTATCCACACAACGTAATACATTTTGTACTTCTCAATAAAAGGTCCCAACTCTTGCATGAAATCGACTCAACTGTCTTTTTGGACAACAATTGTCATCCCTTACACAAACATGTTAAGAGGCATGGATAGAACTCACGAAAGAGAGTACACTTCATTTTTTTCATATCCTTTCACTGAACTTTATTTATAAATATTTTCAAATTATATTGTGTCACATCATATGGGCCAAAATATGAAATGTTATAAACTTTAAAGCATAGTTAATTTTCCAATTCATCGTTCATTGGTGAGGATCTTACGGGAAATTGAAATATATTTTGTCAAAGGAGTTTCCTCGTAAAAGAAAGTCTTTATTATTATTATATATATATTAATGTCGAAACGGAAGAATGACGTCTGAAATCTAGACGCGTTAATTCTTAAAATCAACTTACAATGTAAACGGTTGCTTCCCTTTACCCGAAAGGGGAAGTAACTCTGTATTGGATGTAGAAACATTGAGAAGCATAATTTACAATAATCTCTAGTTTGTAGAAAACGTACGTCAGCTTTTTGAATAAACAACTTGTCCATTGAGGTTTTTGTCCTTCATTTTATACGAAACTTAATCGCAAGACTTTTAACGAAATGTATATAAGAACACAGCTAACAGTATCATTGTTAAAACATACAAAATGCATGTTAAGAAATATAGTTTCATTTCTTTACCAATGATACAGTTTCCGGTGCACAAAAGCACTATAGATATATACCAAACTGCGCTTAAATATGGATATATAATTACAGATTTGATTATTGTTTCAAATTGAACCATAAGCTCATTTGTCAGTTTCGTCACTAAGTCTTGTCAAACATGTTTCGTCATACCTAACAGTTAGTCGACCTTAACAATTTCCTGGAATTTAATTACAACCAGTATAATTATGCCTAATTCTCGGGGCTTCTCGTCGATTGACGCTCTTAACGAACATTCATGTGTCCAAAATCAATGTCAGTTGATTGGAAACTGAGTAAAGGGATCCGATTCTGTCAACTACAAATTGGGAACAGTAATATGTCTTGCTGGAGTTCATTAACTGAACAATCATTAATAGTGTCGATCAATTTACCACACAAATTGTCAAAGAATTATAGAACATTTAAATTTGAACGTAATTTTTCTACTACCGTAAGTGCTTTGATAAATCATTACCTTAAAATACGGGGTTATGTGATTTTCGAGCATTTAGCTCACGAGTAAATAAGTGTTCTTTTCTCTCTCCTTTTTGTATCAAGTTCAACTGAGAGCGTGGCATGTGTGGGTGGCTGTAAAGGAGACACATCTTGTGCACTATTGCAGTTATCGCACTATTTGCCAATGTAGTATTGCAGTCATTACGTCCCGTTCGACGTAACTTTGATGTATACATATGAGTACATGGAACTTAATGCACCCCGAACTCAAATATGGACCTCGCATTTGCTTATTAATAATTTACCCCTTTGTTTGTCAGCTTCATGAGTAGTGGATATATCCTAATTACGATAAATAGACTTAAAAGACGCTTTAACAGGCGAAGTCACTCATGATACTTGTCTAAAAGATGCAAATGAAAGCGTCAAAGATCACCTCATTAGTGATTTAAGTGTTCTCGATTTACATGTATAATCTATACAATAGTCTGGATTCATTTTGTCAGACACAATTAAACCAATCTGTATCAATATCAAGATCAGAATATTTTACAGACTCTGCGTTCCATTCTATCACGGGTGCTTTAAAACCAAAAAACTGTGAAATTTGTAAAACTGTCCATTTATATGTATTGTCTTCGTGAGTGCACAGTCAAGTATAAAATATTAAATTCCAATATGAAATATTTCTATGATCACTGATGAACATTATCACAACATGCTTTCATGGTTCGCGTCCTTCATAGCTTTATTTACTTCAAGAACCCATTTCTTAATCCAGCCTGCTTTTTCCTCATCCATTAATTCATTTTCTTTAATGTATTTTTGTACATCACTATACGCGTATGAATCGTTTATATTTCGCCACGTTTTCCACGTTTTAGCGGAAGCACTTCGAGGTTTAGATGTGTCTGTTACCGACACGGGGTTCGGTGTGTGCTTGTCCTGGTCCATCTTATCGTTAGACACTTCAGATGGAACTTTTTCATGTTCAGTATTTAGAATAGTGTCATTCTTAGACGTTGGTGTTTCGCGATATACACCAACTTGGCGAGTAGTTTTATTATGCTCAGCTTCAAACTGGTGGTCAACTTCTTGTTTGAGTCTCTTAATTTTTTCCCGATACTGTTCTTCGTGCCATCGACGAAACTGTTCAATTTTCTTTCTAATTGAAAAAGACTCATCACCACGCCCCTTGGTGGCGCTAGTCTTTTGTCGCTCAACTCTTTTCGTTAATCCAATCTGGGTACTCTGTACAGCTATTTCCCGAATATCACCGTTTCTATCGACTAAGTCATGTTCATTGAAGCTATTACTTTTCCTACCATGGCGTCCTCGAGGACGACGGTCATTGCTTGGTGTTAAACTAGTCGGAAGCTTTTGGAGACTCGAATTTGCGCCTTCGTGTCGAATATCTGGCTCTACGCGGTATTCTACAACATTTCCAGAATACTTGGACAACTTAGAATTTTCTCTAACGTAATTATTGGAATTTTCAAAGTTCGTGATTTGAGTATGAAGAACGTAGGGCGTGGCAACGTCACTTACGCGGTTAATATGTTGAACATACGGGGTTCGAATTTCCTTCCTTTTCATTGGTCCATTAACAAACGGATAGTTTTCTTTCCTATCCTGCGACATATGCCCATGTAATGACATATTGATATTTTGAGGAGTTCCAGATTGTGATATAGGGGGTAAATGTGATCCATCTTGACCCCTTTCATCGCTATGATCACGTGACAGTATTTTCTTAACTCCTCCTCTTTTTATTGCCATTTTCGAGGCTTTCGTGCCGGCGGAAACGTCGATAGTTCGTCGTGTGTAATCCTTGTGATGCGTCGGGGAAGATAATCCGTCGTCGTTAGCCAAGGCCGTCGTATATTTCAACATTGTTAACTATGAGCAACTTAAAGCACATTTAAATGACCCTGTCGTCGGAACTTTTTTATATCACAAGATGGTGCTATGTGTAGTTTTTTCACAAATAAAATAATCCCGACGATTTAAGCTCTAATTCCAAATTCCACTTCAACAAACACAGTTACAATTATAAAATTATTTCAATCACTTGTAAAATATGCTACCACTTAAAATATCCAAACGACCAAATATTGATACAAGGCGCCATAACAAAGTATGGTAGTATTTGCCTTTCATTCAACTTGAAGATTAGATAATCCTTTGGAGTTGTTAAAGTCATCGACAGAACTTCATAATTTTGATAAAACTTCAACTGTTGGTTTCGTCCTGCAGTTCTGTCGTCATGTTTTTACACTTCAAAATAGTTTTCGTCAGTTCTGAAATAGTAAAGCATGAACTATTATAAAAATTATGACCCCAAATCGAAAAAAAGTTTAATCGATTAAGTGTTACATAAAATGCAATGTTTAGTGCTAGCAATGAAGAGATTAATTCTTTTAAATTTGTCATTACAATGAGCACTTATACTGTATATAGCATAAGGGATTTAAACGGTAAGCTGAGTTGACATTTGTATAACGTATGTTAACCTTACAAATAAACTTAATAAACGATCTACTAGTTTTGACCACTGCCATAAAGAATTATTTTTTGATATTATCTGACCTGACACATTTAAACCTTAAAGGTGATCGCTTTTCAGCAAATATAGAATTAGCATATAAGCTGCACAATGTATTTGTTTTAAAGACACTGGACTTGGGTCTATTAGGTATATATAAAACACACAAGGAAACAGCACAATTAGTCTTTGTCCCCAGGTGGTTTTTCACCAAGCTTTGACTGTATAATACAATCACACATTTAAAATAATTAAACAGGATTGTGAGTGCTCAATTGGTCATAGTTTCTCTGTTATCAAAACCAGGCCCCGATCTCCCGAAGCCTCGCAATGTGAGTTAAGTCTCATCTCAAATATTGTCATGTGTCTTTATGTTAATTTACATGGAAGGCAAGACTCAAAATTAGAACCACAAAACAGATACTTTTTTCTGAATTAATTACGGTAAAATGTCAAGAGCTAGAACTTAAGAATTATTTCAAATTTATACTCTGATTTTAGCAAAATCTCAGTTTGAGATGAGATTTCTACTGCCTGGCCCCGATCTCCTGAAACATCTCAATCTGAGCTCAATCTCAACTCATATTGTGTCACCTATCGTTTGATATAGTTTCTATGTTAACTTGTACTCTTAATGGGTATAACAAAACAGAAACACTATATTTTACATTAAAATTTCGAGAGCTCGAGCTTCATATTTATCTCAAAGTCAGACTCTGGTTTGAGCAAAATCTCAAATTGAGTTGATATTTCTACTCGAAATGCTTCGGGAGATCGGGGCCTGGAAAGTCTTTCGCGGAAATCTTTTGGACAGAATAGACAAACAGATTGATGAAAAGCTAAGAGACGAACAAGCTGGCTTTAGATAAATCAATGGTTGTGTGGATCCCATCTTCATCATCAGAAATATCATATGTAGAACAAACTTCAGAATAAAAAAGCAAGATCATCTTAATAATGATGAAAGCTAACAGCAGTCTTATGTTAAAGTACACGACGAGGATAAGTCGCTGGCTTAAATGTGGAGGTACTACGTACGACCTTATAAGACTCAAGCCTACTTGAAATGTGCATTTCAAGGCGCTTCTTATGAGCATTTTCTTCGTGAAATGTTGACCAAACTGCAGTTTAAAAAGATAGTTTTTCCATAAGTAAATACTAGTTTTCAGACATTTTTTTTTCAAAATATTGATTACTTATGACCTTTCAATTCTAAGCCAGCGAAGTATTGGTCATAGGGCATTAGGTGTGTTAAACATTTTACAAGACCTTTTGTTTTTATGTCTTGAAAGTAACTTAATAAACATAAGCCAACTGAGTCTTTTTGTAAAATGCATGGAATTGCACGCAATATGGGCGTGATACTAAACAAGGCGAAGCTCGTAACAAAATACCCTCAGTTAAATATACACACCACGTAAACAATACGTTTAATTAGTTTTTCTCCACCAATTATTTTCTTTGTTTCAAACCAACGGACTGTCAGATAATACATTTAACAATGCGTTCACGTTCCACCGTCTTTGATTGCTATTTCACCCCTTGCCGGGTGTCGCAGGTTTGCTTTTCTTGTGTTTGTTTACCCATAATGGCATGTACGTCAAAGACAAAAAAGTAAATTCAGTACTTAAGGTTCTTGTTACAATGAAAATAATCAGTAGGTCGATCGTTTTACTTAAATTGATTTATTGTACTCAGTTTTACTTGTCACGACGTGAGCTTGACCACGTGGTGTTGTCGGACCCTTGAAACAAAACAAAACAGGAGAAACTAATATTGGATCCTGATACGAATTGTTACACAGTTCATACCTAATGCACCCGTTTATACTGAACCAGTGTAAATGGCTAGCACTTGATCACGTGACATTTACAGAGTTTGGAAACCAAAACACACTAGAGCAATTCAACGTACTGTCTGACTCGAATTAGGAAATATTATAATACACATTCGATTAAGGAACCTTGCTTTTTTTAAAAGGCAAACACGTTCACACATTTTCGTCATTTCGACCCGGCCACTTTCATGCTGATCTAGCAGGGGGTGTACACTTATTGTGCTTTTCGTGTTCTGATGTTTCTCTTGAGTGCAGCCGATTCTGTCGGATTTGTTAAAATGTAAAGTTACATATTTTCCGTGGGTATTAAATTTTGCAGATTTGTGTAAAGAAGCAATTATGTGGGGTCGTAAATTCGTTGATTGCACAACATAGAAAGATAAAACCTTGTTCTGTAATTGGGATGTTAATCAATCATGTGAATTCAATTTCGTCGTAGAATTGAACCACAAAATGAACGAAAAATTAATTCCAACGACAAATGATGACAAATAACAACAGTAATCCTTCACACAGTAGCATTTTTGAGAGTTGTCATGCATTTAGGACTTGTATACAAAGTCTGGAACTCTGTACAGCGTTGATAGAAACGTGTCATGCTCAACTATTTGTTTCATCTAGAGTGTCAAAATTAATTGTGATAATCCAATCGTCGTAAGATGTACACGACAACAAGAACTACCCTCCAACAATCTACATGTAAAATGTTTTAGTGTCAAAATTAAACACAGTGAACAGAATATGAGAAGAGTTTCCTCCTGTCTAATCGCCCAGTGTGTGTTAAATGGTTAAATTTGTTAACATGATCGTTGTACTTTATGAACAAATTCCTATGATGAAATAACTACGTTCTTTGTTTATAATGTGGAATTGGCAAGAGAAGTACTTTTTACTGAGCACTTACTTAAACTCGATCCTTATTTACCAAATTTAACTTTTAAATCAGAAAAAGATTTAGACTCAGCTATACTATACTTGACAATGTTGGCGAGCAGGGACCGTTGAGAGAACCAGGCTTCCGTCAAAGGAATGTGGTACGGCAGTGCTTGTAAACAGTAAAACGTTAAATGAAAGTTCATTGTTGAATACTGTCTTCAAGATTTCAAAAAGCCACATTAAATTGTTTCAACCAAATTTACTCATTTTTCAGTAACTTAACTTCAGCCTACGAATTGAAATATCTGGCTTATATAGTTGCAGCACATGTCTTGTTCACCTAATGAGCATGCGAGCTTCAATGATAAATACATGTATATCATTATGTGATACCTCATAAACGCTTTTGAAATCCACGAATATTCCTCAGTGTATTTTTTCGAACTCTACACAATTGAATGCCCATACGACAATGTCTTTTATCAATATCTACTAAATATCATTCCCATGAAATGGCCATTACACCCATTTTTACGATTTAATGTCCACGAACATTTATGATATAACAGTACTGTAGTTATACAATTTTCACACCCTGATATCAATTCACTTAATAGGCGGCTATCATAACAAGACGTGATATTGCTTATACACCATTAGCAAACTGGGGGATTCGCTTATAATAAATGACAATGATTATCAAATGCTGTGTGTGTTTTCTTTTCACATTAAGTAGATTAAATTTCGTTGTATACATAATTTCCATATGAAATATCGAGTTTTTGTTTACGTGGTTGTCTATAGAATAATTCTATTGGAATTTACAATGTCATCTATAGTAACTGGATACTTTTACAGCGCATGTGTTGCCATGGAAATGTTTTTGAGTGTGTACGAATTGGCATTACATAACATAATAGTATAATTATGGTAGTTTTAGATAATGTATATACAGTTGTTAAGGTACACATATCCGACAAGATGCATATATTGGACAAGACACTCACATTAGACAAGATATATGTGTTCGACAAGATACACATCCGACAAAATACTAGTACTCACATAAGACAAGATAAAAATGATGTATTCATCGGACAAGATAAACACATCGGACCAGATGTACATAGATTGGATAAAATGCATACATTCGACAAAAGCCATCTCCACCAACATACATGATTCATACATCCGACAAGATACATACATCCAAACAAGATACATACATTCAACAAAACCCACCTCCGCCAACATACATGATTCATACATCCGACAAGATACATTCATCGGAAAAGATACACATCTCCTCCTAGATACATACATCGGACAATATTCATACATCCGACGAGACACATGTGTCAGTCGACAAGATACGCGTCCGTAATACTCACATTAGACACGATATGCATTCATCGTTTAATATAAATACATCGGACCAGATGTACAAAGATTGCATTGATACATCCGTCAAGATACATACATCCGACAAGATACATACATTGGACAAGATACATACATCGAACAAGATACATACATTGGACAAGATTCATACCTCCGACAAGATACATACATCCGACAAGATTCATACCTCCGACAAGATACATACATCCGACAGGATACAAACATCCGACAGGATACAAACATCCGACAGGATACATACATCCGACAAGATGCATACCTCCGACAAGATTCATACCTCCGACAAAATACATACATCCAAACAAGATACATACATTCAACAAAACCCACCTCCGCCAACATACATGATTCAAACATCCGACAAGATACATTCATCGGAAAAGATACACATCTCCTCCTAGATATATACATCGGACAATTTTTATACATCCGACGAGACACATGTGTCAGTCGACAAGATACGCGTCCGTAATACTCACATTAGACAAGATATGCATTCATCGTTTAATATAAATACATCGGACCAGATGTACAAAGATTGCATTTATACATCCGTCAAGATACATACATCCGACAAGATACATACATTGGACAAGATACATACATCGAACAAGATACATACATTGGACAAGATTCATACCTCCAACAAGATACATACATCCGACAAGATTCACACCTCCGACAAGATACATACATCCGACAGGATTCAAACATCCGACAGGATACAAACATCAGACAGGATACATACATCCGACAAGATTCATACCTCCGACAAGATACATACATCCAAACAAGATACATACATTCAACAAAACCCACCTCCGCCAACATACATGATTCATACATCCGACAAGATACATTCATCGGAAAAGATACACATCTCCTCCTAGATACATACATCGGACAATATTCATACATCCGACGAGACACATGTGTCAGTCGACAAGATACGCGTCCGTAATACTCACATTAGACAAGATATGCATTCATCGTTCAATATAAATACATCGGACCAGATGTACAAAGATTGGATTTATACATCCGTCAATATACATACATCCGACAAGATACATACATTGGACAATATACATACATCGAACAAGATACATACATTGGACAAGATTCATACCTCCGACAAGATACATACATCCGACAAGATTCATACCTCCGACAAGATACATACATCCGACAGGATACAAACATCCGACAGGATACAAACATCCGACAGGATACATACATCCGACAAGATTCCTACCTCCGACAAGATTCATACCTCCGACAAGATACATACATCCAAACAAGATACATACATTCAACAAAACCCACCTCCGCCAACATACATGATTCATACATCCGACAAGATACATTCATCGGAAAAGATACACATCTCCTCCTAGATATATACATCGGACAATATTCATACATCCGACGAGACACATGTGTCAGTCGACAAGATACGCGTCCGTAATACTCACATTAGACAAGATATGCATTCATCGTTTAATATAAATACATCGGACCAGATGTACAAAGATTGGATTTATACATCCGTCAATATACATACATCCGACAAGATACATACATTGGACAATATACATACATCGGACAAGATACATACATCGGACAAGATTCATACCTCCGACAAGATACAAACATCCAACAGGAAACAAACATCCGACAGGATACATACCTCCGACAAGATTCAGACATCCGTCAAAATACATACATCCGACGAGATTTATACCTCCGACAAGACACATACCGACATTCTTCAACGTTGTGTGCATATACGTATGACAAGATACATATCCGACAAGATTCAACTCCGACAAGATACATACATCCGAAAGGATAGATACATGAACTCTTAATATTGAATGTAAAAAACTGGCATACGAACCTTTTGAACACCAAGTAAGTTCAATCACAAACCACGAATGGTTCAAAAATTTAAAAGTCAACCATTATGATTAAGTTTAAATACTCATATTTCGTCTCAGAACAAATAACTTATTTTCTCACATCTGTCATTTTATTTCCAACAGGTGCGTGGATTTAAAAGTAGATTTTCAAAAATTTATAAACTGTCCGACAGATGTACGAATTGAAATATCCAAAACCTTCGCACACAATTTAAACTAACACTTGACTACAAGTACTGTCAAAGACAAACCACACCGGATTAAGTAAATCTTTAACACTTACCCGGTCAGCTTATAATCCAATTCAAGTAACAAGTAACTAATAGGCCGATTATTTCGTACAGCTAACAGTCTTGTTATATATATATTTGCTATGATATAATTCTCTTCAACCTGCTCAATATACTAGTAGAATCTAGTGCTACTTTGAATCGTTCAAGTTTTCTTTAAAACCCAGCTATGGTATAAAATTATATATAATAAGTGTCATTTTGAGAGGTTATTATTTCCAATATTGTCTTTTCAAGAACGAAAACAATATGATTTGTCATTTTATTATCTGCTTTTGTCACGGTAGGTCAAATTTCACCGTAGCTAAAGGTAGTTCAATAATGACCTTATTATATTACGAAATATTATATATTTTAAAGGTATGTGCCCGGATCTTGCAACCAAAATTTAAATGCATTTTTTAATGGAAATTCTTTATATTATAAAGGTATAAAACGTATGTAAATACTGCTATCAAAGCACTGAACATCGACTGGGAAATACTGGGAACACAATCTCTTCAGGATCGTCCTCGCTGGTGCCATCTCATTAGTGTTGGATCAAAGAGCTCATAACAATCACGCCTACAGATTGCGAAAGAGAAACATGCCATCGGCAAACCCAGATCAGCCAGTAACTCAACATAAACACCAGGTCCTATAGAGTACAAGTGTGACATCTGTAACCGATATTTCTGCGCCCAGATAGGACTCATCAGCCACCCCCTGACGCACAGAACCCAGTCACCTGCATAGAAGGAAGTCATGGTCCTCATCGTACTTCGATGGACGAACAACACGTCAATAAAATCAGATTCTAGGGGGTATATTTGAAAACTAACCATTTTTGTTTAGCCTTATGAGTTTGCTTAAGCCTATGATGTGCACCGTTATATATTTGTATTCATGTGTCTATCATCGGGGTATAATGCGTGTATAATATATGTACGATTATAATTTAGTCTCCTGGCTACACCTTTGGTTCGATTTTTTGGTGTTGGAATTATAAAAGAAATAATTATGATCTATATACAAAATCATTAAAGTCTATGCTATCTCATCACCAGTAAATAATCTTCATTTAAAGTTATACTACAGTATTACAGTCAACATTTGTCGTGAGTAACAGTATTTTATGCCTCTACTTCTCTTGAAACCCGTTACTGTTGTTGTGCAGCGCGAACCTCTGTTACTCGGGGGGAAGTCGTTGGCTGGGGGGGGGTAGTTTGATGAGCTCTGCTACTCGGTTGGAAGGTTCTTCTACCTCTGCTACTCTGTTGGAGGTTCTGACGACCTTTGCTACTAGGTTGGAGGGTTCTAGTGACATCTGCTACTCGGGTTGGTAGGTTTTGACGACCTCCGCTACTCGGTTGGTTGGAGGGTCTGGGGACCTCTGCTACTCGGTTGGATGGTTCTAGCGACCTCTGCTACTCGGTTGGAGGTTCTGACGACCTTTGCTACTCGGTTGGAGGGTCTGGGGACCTTTGCTACTCGGTTGGAGGGTCTGGGGACCTCTGCTACTCGGTTAAAATAATCTGCGATCTCTGCTTCTCAGGTTGAGTTCAGACTCTGCTACTTGGATGTAGGTTCTGGCAACCTTTGCTACTCTGGTGTAGGTTCTGGCAACCTTTGCCACTCGGTTGGAGGTTCTGGCGACCTTTGATACTCGGTTGGGGGGTTCTGGTGACCTCTGCTACTCGGGTCGGAAGGGTTTGACGACCTCTGCTACTTAGTTGGGGTTCTTGTGACTCTCACCCCCTCTCTCTCCGTTGTGGTAGTTTATACTAAATTATGTTAATTCGATTGTATGCCTTATTTTGAGATTACAGTTTAGCCTCGATATAACGACACCCGATATACTGACAAATTCATTATACGGACATCATGTTTTAGGAACAAATGTATTAAAACACTCTTTGTATCAATTCAGTTTACCGACATATTCATTACAACAAATTTTTTTTCATGGAAACAAACAGCGTCGTTGTATCGAGATCTGACTGTATACAGTTCAACGTGTATGGCTTCTTGCGATAACCGGAAGTTGACTCGTTTATACACTGTGTTATTACATTGGAAACATCAAACGGGTAGTAAGTATCTCTATCAATACTAGTAATTAAACTACGGCCATATTGGTTATTTTCATCTGCCAACTATGACATGACTGCAGATAGTATTGTAATGAATATTCGTTAAACAATATCTGTGCCAAATATATGTATAGATACGTCTAGATAATGAAGCGTATAATAGTTTAATAATTATGATTTTGCGAATCATGCAAAGCTATAATAATAAAAAGCTTACTTAATTAGGCATCTATTAGTTATGTCAATACGTAGAGTACTTCAATCTTATCATACCCTGGACCATGTGCTGATTTCTATTTTCATGAATACATGATCTGTTACAATCCGTTTGTAATGAAGTTGGAAACCGTAATAATTATTACAAAACGAATTGGGAGGCTTATTACAATTTGAAAAATCATTGCAACTGGTCAATTTTGTAATAAATTTTCAAACTGTAAAAAAAATCGAAATCACCTCAAAAGTGTAATAATTAGTACAAAACTTTTCAAACTGTAATAAGCCTCTCCACTCGTTTTGTAATAATTATTTCAACTTGCTACCTTATTACAAAAAAGGGTTCTGCTTTAGTATCATGCTCGATTTCCTACAATTGGGATCTTGAATTTTACAATTTCTCATTTCAATTGGGGGGGGGCTAAGATTCACTAACTTACACGGGACCCCATTTCTGAAGAGTTTGATGGATGATGAAATGTCTATGGGAGTTAATCGAAACATTGGATGTATGTTGAGTCAACACTTGTCGTCTGAAAGATATAGGACCGTTAAAGGTATAAAAAAAACTCTCTATAAGAAACTCATTCATTTCCCTAAGCTGATAGTTACTATAAGTTCAACACCTGTCGAATAACAATCTGTAAACTATAGCCACTATTTGTAGCTTCATTAGGTTTTGTACTCTATATACATTTTACACTTTTTTATTCATGTTCATTAAATAAAATGTCGTCGCTCCAAAATCCATTACTACTTCTTAGATGTATCTCAATATTGCAAATGGTCCTTGGTTATATCATTATCATATGTTGTGTACTCAACAGTTGTAAAATAATAAAATAAAGTATATTTGAACACCGTTAAAATGGAAGTTTACCCAAAATACAGTCGTCTATTGAATTCCAATATGAAAAGCATTTGAACAACCCCAAGGTATATTGAAATCTTGAACTATAGACACATTAAGTGTACACTATGTTTACATTACGGAAAATTTAATTGGCAACGATAGTTTGAACATAATTGATAGGAGATTGATTTAAAACTAATTTATGAATTTAACGATGATCTATGTAAACTGTGCGAGTGTTGTGTAAACGTACCTGCGCCAAGGAACCTTCGTGAATAATTCATTAATTTTGCGAATTTTATTACAATACAGAGTTCTTTTCCTGAATAGATATTTTTATTTTTTATACATTATATTCAAAATCTTAAATCAATATCTGCTAATAAGGTATCGAACTACGGCAACGCGCACACATTTGGATTTTAAGCCGTTTTTTTTCACCGATTTTTCAGTCACTTGAACCATTATAAACTTGAAATCAACGTGCAAGTTACTGACATCGTCTAGTCCTTGATATACTAACAACAGGGCTTTAGCCAAGGTTATGAAAGAGTGGCATAAAGGTACCGTTTTATCAAAGCACTTACGAAAAGCTTAAAATCACGTTCAAATTTAAATTCTTGTAATTCTAGCAACCTGTAATTCTTTAACAACTGCTAATTGGTGACGGATATGGTTTGTAGGAGTCATAAACTGAATCAGTATTAGTATTGCAGTTCAATGTACTACACTCTATTACGATACACAAATGATAAAGAACTTAAATTTGACTGTACGTTTACGACTTCCGTAAGTGCTTTGATAAAACATCATCATCATAATGTCCAAAACTGGAACAAACCAATAAATTGTATACAAGGTGACGATAGAGAGCTCTTCCATTTTATTCTGGTTAAATGCAGCTTCTCAATGACTTGTCATCGGCTGATTCACCTAACCAGTTTCTTGTACTGAAACCGCACCAGTGCTAACTACCCTTCCCCTAGGAACAAGCAACTTCTCCATAAGTGGAGGGAAATCGACACTATTGTGTGATGTTTCAGGTAATAGTATCACCTACCTCGACCAGGAATCGTTCCCCAATCGTCGGGTTACACAGACAGAGCACATAATCACTGGACCACGGCCGCAGTACGAGCGCTCTACCAACTGAGCTAACATTATAACATTTTCCATATTGGAAATCAAATGTGCTGAATTGTCGCAACCGAACCTGATAACTCTTTTTAGTCAAGCCAACTTTGAGAGTTTCTATCACCACATTCATTAAAGCCACATTAAGCCTTCAACGGCTATTTTCCAAAAGTAATAAGTTAGTAATCTATGTGCAGAATGATGCATTTTGAGCACTTCAGTCTATAAGTCCAAAAGGTGGAAAACATCACCAGATGATAGAAAACGAAACCCAGCCTCCAGTTGGTTTGTGTACAAAATAACGAATTGTAAACATGTAAACAATGAATGCACGATTTATAGTCGATGGGAAGCAACTCTTGATGCAAAATAAGTAGTTTGTCATCAATTCATTTTACTTAAATGTGATTTTTGGCAGGCTATTTCAACAGATGTATAGTAATTTTCTGTCGTCATATATTGGTCATTAGTGAAAATCATCATAATTCCTTGTATTTACTGGATAATTGGAAAAAGGTTTTTGGAGAGATACTGGGACTTTAATGCATACACTGGCCATACTTGTTGACATAACATTCTATATATTGAATATCTTTGTTTCTTCAATAATGTTAGTGAAAACATCAATAATAACTTTAAATTAACAATGCCAGTCTCTCTACTCTGCACACAGACGTGGAATTTCCCAGTAACGCTATACTATAAGCGTAAGGTATTCCGAGTTGCTTGAGTAACACATGGTAACGAAGTGTGAATAGAGATTATATGATCTCTTGCAGGCCGAAATAATGTTATCCGTCGGTTGATATGATTCCTATTTATTTCCTTGCACCACGAAGTGATAAACTTTATATCTACCGCCAAACAAAAACAACAGTGTAAGTAAAGAGAGACACTGTGTGCTTTTTTCGAACGTCTTTAATGAAAGTACAAAATTAGGTGATAAGTATGAAAGAAGTATTATTATTCTGATATTCAGAATGGCATGCTACGACTTAGTTTTATGTTGCCACTGAAACAACCAAAAAAATCGGTCAACGAAGTTCGTGTCAAAATCCCAGTGTCAACTTCCGGTTATCGCAATAAGGAGTACACGTTGAATTGTATAGTCTTGAAATAAGTCATACAGTGATAGGAAATCACAGGATGTTTCATTCACAATAAGTCATACAAGATGAATTGTATAGTATCCCAATAAGTCGTACAGTGATTTGGTTTATACGCGGTGAAAACTGTAAACACCAAAGTAGTTACATGTGACGCAGCTCTATTGACTGCAATAAATCATGAACTAGATTCGGTTTATAGGTTCAAACCGATTGAAGTGTCTTGTATTCATAATAAGGCCAACCAGAGCAATGCAACTTATGGAAAGGCCAGTAAAATAAACATTTTTGTTAAAAAAGTAATGGAAACAGCTAACAAGCATTGTAAGGTGGTCTGATGGTGGTTTCAGAATGAGAAATAATGATAACACCCAACACTCAGTTGATAGCGGCCTTGAAATGAGTCCAACATTTAATTACAGTAGTTTGCAAGAAAAATAAAAAAATATGACTGTAATCAAACAATACATTTATTGTGGCCTTAAAAGGATCTCAAGATTTATTTAATTAAATAATTTTGCTAGAAAAGTACTCGGCTTATATTATTAAATAATGTTCCTAGGTCATTTCAGTTTATTAACGACAGTCGCTAAAACAAAGAATAATTTGTTTACATTATTATGATTCCGTTTCAAGAGTGAACACAATAGAAAATCATTAAGCTGTTTGATACCTTATATCTGCTGTGATAGTATAGGTTAATAAAGGCCGCACTCGATCGTCTATCTTGGAAACGTTAACACGATATTGATCACAATAGAACCAGAATTAGAATTTAATGAGTGTTAAAAATAAAAATATAACTTATTACAAAAACGGAACCGAGTGTTTTATACGAGTATTGAATAGAGCACGGTGAAAGATATATTAATAATTTAACTGCAAACATGTTACAGATACGTCCTACGTATGCACCAAATTCGCCACAAATGCAAAAAATGAACGATATATATGTATCAAATATGCGCCAAATGTACCACAATCGGCGCCACATGTACCAAACTCGGCAACAAATGTACCACAATCGGCGCCACATGTACCAAAATTGGCAACAAATGTACCACAATCGGCGCCACATGTATCAAAATCGGCAACAAATGTACCACAATCGGCGCCACATGTACCAAACTCGGCAACAAATGTACCATAATCGGCGCCACATGTACCAAAATCGGCAACAAATGTACCACAATCGGCGCCACATGTACCAAACTCGGCAAAAAATGTACCACAATCGGCGCCACATGTACCAAACTCGGCAACAAATGTACCACAATCGGCGTCACATGTACCAAAATCGGCAACAAATGTACCACAATCGGCGCCACATGTACCAAAATCGGCAACAAATGAACCACAATCGGCGCCACATGTGCCAAACTCGGCATCAAATGTACCAAATCTGTGACCATCACTTTATGCTTACACTACTAAAACAAGCAGAAAATTAAATTATGATAATAAGGCTGGTTTCCTTTTGGGGTAAATTATATACAGTAGCGGTAAATTTATATTTCTAACCATGAGTAAGCTGTTTTATTCTGATCGATTTTGAAATTCACGTTCTTTCACGTTCTTTCATCAAGATGACATTATGACTTGATGTATAATTAGTATTGTACTAACAATGTGATACTGATCGCGAGTTACAATAGACGTGTTTTAATATTATGATATTGGCCTATCGTATTTCTTTAAAATCATTTGTAGCTACCGGGTTGTAAATTTAAACAATACTATATAGTAGATGATAGGACACATGGAAGACTGGAACCATGCTTACACCACATCAAATTGAGATCAGTTTGAAAGTTAAGAATGTTAGGGGGGTAGATATGATCCTGTAAAGTCACATATTTTCGTGGTTATTAAATTTCGTAGGTTTTGGTAAACTTTGAATGCTTTTTCGTGGGGTCGTAAATTCGTGGATTATTTAACATGAACTTGTAAACACATGTTCGATATTTGAGAGGAGTTCAACAACGAAATCAACGAAAAGTCAACTCCCTCGAAAATAATAATTTTACAGTATATTGTAATATGTGTAAGATCGATGTGATATAAGATATATAACTTATATCCATCTCTCTGGTATCATTGGCCACGACGGTATGAGAGAAGAGAAGTCAGTTGTGCCATTTTTATGCTTAGCGTATTTGTCTACAGCATCTTTTTGGCTGATTCAAAGACGTGTACAGCTTTTTTAAAACAAATATTAACAGTGATCTCCCTTGATTAAATGTATTGTTCAATCTTTCACCGTAATTGAATTACCCCCCCCCCCCCCCCCATTCAGTGTCAGCGTTGGTTACTTGGATGGGTAATTATCATAAGGTAACCTTATATGTATGTCCTGAAACTGTTTCCGGAAGTCGATAGGGAATCCCATGTGAACAGGAGGACGTGGTTCGATCCCGAATAAGAATGATATTAAAATGGTACGTAATGTACGAGCTTTCTCCTTGACCCACTTTAGTTTTATAATGGTAGTTCCCGAACTGTTGGGTTGATTGTTAGTAGTATACGACTAAGATATTGTCAGTTTATTATAAACAATAAATAAAGTGGGACGTTAAACTAAAATTAAAATAGATGTCCTGACTTCAGTTTGTGTAAATAGTGATTATCGGTTCGTGAATGCTGCAGTTGAAATATTAGAATTATCTCATAGAATACACTGCCCTAGGTTGAAAAGCGTTAATTGGATTGCATACTGTGAACATGCGTAGAATAGGAAAGTTTATTGACATCATCACGGAGCGGTCTAATCAATCAACTTGGGTATATGAACATGTGTCATATATAAAACACTAATCAACCGTGGCTATGGTTATAAAACTGGATTGGAACCAAGTTGCCATGGGAACTAAGAATGAAGTCGGTCGCTACAGACATGTATTAAATCTTAGATTGAAACCCAGCCGATAAATGACCATCGAATAGTTCTGTATGTTTCGTGTATATATTTTGAATATGGATTGGAGGCCATATGTACAATAAAAATAATATGACCATTATAAAGTCTTCTGTTTTGTATTAATGTTCCTAAACTCTTACACTCTGCGTCTTTAAGTTGATTTTGTTTAGACCCAAAACTGTTTTGTGTAAATCGATTAAAATGGAATGGCATTTACTAAGTTGAATGAACTTGTTGCAAGACTCCTGTGCTCTTTATATAGGTAGATTGTTATTGATCAAAATACCAAAAGGTCATTGACCCATGAGGTTCCATCTTTTACAAGTAGCTATATTTATTGGGGTGATAAAACATGTCTTAAATTTATTGTTATTTCCAGCGATTCCCATTAAAATACAAAAGAAACAATTCACACTTAATCACAATAGTTCAACATTACTTATACGATAAAAAAATGTTTACTTTAACAAATACATGTATGGGCAAAATCGATTCCTAAAGAGTAATAACATTTTCATGTACATATACTTTTAATCATATTGAATTATATTCATCAACGTGTACTGTATGTAGTTTAGTTCTATCCTGTTGTGGTATATTCTACATCAACATTCAACCATTGTTGCAAATATAATACAGCATTCCTTGTATACAATGGAGTATTCATACATAATACATTTCAATACATTATTGTTAATTTAGAATATTCGCGGCGGATTAATTTCCGTTCATTTCATCCCTTCCAATAAGTGACCTCAGAAATACGTTACCAGAGATTTTTCTGTCAATACTTTAAATCCACGAGTTAAGTAAACGGCCTACAACTTACCATTTTAACAAAATCCGCGACATTTAATACCCGCGAAAATTAATGTCCGCGAAAATTAATGATGATTACTGTAGATAATTCCATAGACAATTTTGTTACACATGTACATGTAATTATTTACAACTATCAACGGCGTTATATATCACACATAGCATTATAACGATGTAGCTCAATAGGTGTTTAAAAGATCTTTTGAATCTTATACGAATATATTTTAATAAATCGGATAGAAAACATTGTAGTATAAAGATAAATCTTATCGATGTTTTAGTTTATACAAACATTGAGTTTTAGTTTTATTAACTACAATGTACTGGGTTTTGATACAAAAGTTGAAAAGAAAGCGGAAATTAGACATAATAGGATCTAGCGGTATAAATGGTCCACGTAACCATAGCAACGACGTTAATTATGACAATCCATTGACTTCTTTCTTCATAATGAGTGACGTAATCAATATGTTTCAAAGGAAGAGATGACAGTGTGTATATTGATTTGTTGTATGTTAATTGTTGATTTCAATTTACATGAGAATCACCCATAACTTTCTTGACCCGCCACGAAATGTCTTTGCAAACCCTGTTTTAACTGATAAAACATTTCGGAATTGCTATGCGAACCCTTTCGGAATTGCTATGCGAACCCTGTTTTAACTGATAAAACATTTCGGAATTGCTATGCGAACCCTGTTTTAACTGATAAAACATTTCGGAATTGCTATGCGAACCCTGTTTTAACTGATAAAACATTTTGGAATTGCTATGCGAACCCTGTTTTAACTGATAAAATATTTCGGAATTGCTATGCGAACCCTGTTTTAACTGATAAAACATTTCGGAATTGCTATGCGAACCCTGTTTTAACTGATAAAACATTACGGAATTGCTATGCGAACCCTGTTTTAACTGATAAAACATTTCGGAATTGCTTTGCAAACCCTGTTTTAATTGATAAAACATTTTGGAATTGCTTTGCGAACCCTGTTTTAATTGATAAAACATTTCGGAATTGCTTTGCGAACTCTGTTTTGATTGGTAAAACATTTCGGAATTGTTTTGCAAACCCTGTTTTGATTGGTTAAACATTTCAGAATATTCTGGCAAATACTGTGTTAATTTAACTGTTTCGGGATTGGCTTACATCTGTTTTCCAAACAATCAACAGTATTAACTAAGTATTTCTTGACTGTGTAAACTATTTCTGCAATTGGACGAAACTTCTTAAAGGTATTGTCACTTGGCCAAACAGTCCTTTAACCGCCCATACATAAACGTCAAGCAAGGGAACTGGGTCAGTGCCTTTCTAACGATTTTGGTATGCCTCAGAATTTAGATCAGAATACATCACGCTAAATAGTCATTTGATTAACATACCTTTCCCGTTTGATTTATCACACGTGTATGAAAACATGCTTGCCAATTTTGAAGATTTTTCTGGATTGTTCGATCCCACCCAAAGAACACAACTACAGGTGCATGATCACTGTATGCTTCTTTAAGCCAGGACACTTAGTTAAATACTATTCTCTAAGCCATGACACTTACTAAAATATTATTCTCTAAGCCAGGACACTTACTTAAATACTAATTTATTTAAAGACGCCATGTCTGTTATGAGGGTATGCGAACGATTCGATCATATTGTAAATGAAATACATGTAGGAGTAAATCAGCATAGTAAGATTCAAGACCCCCCCCCCCCCCCCCCGGTGTTAGGATAATGTGACATGGTAGTCTCAAAAAGAATGAAATGTTGTCGACCAGTGACAGTAACCTCAAGAGAGGTATGATGAGTAATTGTGTTGCTTATTGTTGTTACCGCTCCGTGTGTGTTAGTGTTAGTGTTAGTGTTAGTGTTAGTGTTTGGTGTATGTAGGTTTACTGAATACGATCACGCGATATAAGCAGGAATCAATCAAGCTTCAAAAAACTAGGATTGATGAAGAGATACAATCGTGAAAGCTCGGTCATTTTCCTGTTTCTCTTTCCGGTAAATATACTATTACGGTGCATAAAGGCCAATGTAATCAGAATGGAAGAGATGGTGATAGCATGATGAGCGTTGATGCTTTCTGGCGTCTTGTGTAAAGTCACATGTTTTCGTGGGTATTACATTTTGAGGATTTTGATCAGAATGCTTTTACATGGGATCGTAAATTCGTGGATTACAGAACATGAAAGTCCAATGTCTGACTTTGAGAGGTCGATTTATCGTGAGGATTAGATTTCGCGGTCAGGTAAAACAACGGAAATTAACGAAACGTCAACTCCCTCGAAAAATAATGACTTTATAGTAATGGTAATACCTAATTTATGTGAGATCATGATGGAAGTATGTAAGATTGTACGTCCACCTTGTGTTATTGTCCACGACTTCATACAGCGTGACATGTTATTGTCACTGGTCGTGCATTCTGTGAATAATGTTGTATTTAACGTGTAGGTGAGAAGCCAACTCGTAGCTTAAAGGCTGCAGAAATCAGTGTTCTTGTCTTGGTTTTTCTGTATAAGCCTTTATGTCGGTTATAGTTCTTTTCCTGAAGCAATGGATACCACTATGTTGCTATAAATTGTTGTGGTTGTCAACTGCTGTAGAATCCATGCCACCCATTTAGTACGTACATTGTGTGTAATGTATTAACCGTTCTATCAGATTTGGCCACACTGTATAATTAACAAAATTCTGTCTATATGTACGTGTACTCAAAAAGTAATTTACATTAAACCAAACACAGATACCACATGGAATTATGTTATACTTTATCATTATTTTTGAGAGGCGATAGCCTCTCTATACTACAATTGTCCATTTCTTAATGCAACTTGAACCGCCTTTAGGCTGCTATGTGAATCCGCATTCAAGTAGTTCCAGAAACTGTTAACATTCCCAATACTGCTACACACATAGTATGTTTCTCCAAATTTTTAAACTGATTTAATTCAATCAGCAATATTTGTTTATTCTAAGATCAACAATTATTGTGAAACTGTTCGTTAAATCGATATTTTTGCAGAAAATCACTAAGCCGGGTCGATATCGAACTTGTTTCGTGATATGAAAATGACGTGTTCATCAAAAGTCCCGGCTGTATAGCTATTTTTAGAAACTTTAGACCAGAGTCACGTAATGGTTTTATCAATGAATCGTATAGAAGAAACTTCAGACCAGGGTCACGTGATGGTTTTATCAATGAATCGTATAACGTCAGCAAAGTACTGTTATACAATCATATGGTTTGGCTATACTAGCCGCTTTCGAGAGATGTCTCACGCTGTGAGGGAAGTGAATACAAGACGGTACTGTAGAATCTGATAAATAGGCGCGTAGTATTATTTTAAAGCCACTTTTGATATACGCATTCAATACACGTATTACATATAAATTAATATGCCCCCTTTTTACAATTATTTAGATACCCAACATGCCTATATAGTCACATATGCCTATTTTGACATTCAAGACAAGATCGGCAGTAAGAAAACGAACATTAAACGTGTAAGTCGGTTTAAGCTTTAGTAGCAGCAACCAGACCGCCTCTCATCAGCACTCTCAGTGCTTTGATTAATTAACTAAGCGGATCTAAACTATACCAACTATTTTTAAGGTGACTTATAAGCCTATTGAACCGGGTGCCTCTTTACTTACATGTATTGTAAATATGCTTGTTTGAACATATGTATTCACAAGCCTTTATTTATTTATTTACTTACTTACTCACTAGGGGGTCGCAAAAAAGTAATCAACGGAATGGATCATAGTGTACGTATTATATAGTCAAACCAGACTTAACAACGATAAAACAGGATACAATGTGTATATTGGTTACTCTGTCAACCTTATTGTATATATAACCTATCTTGTGAAACACAATTCTACCTCTAACCAGATATGTAGCGGACATTATATGGTATGTAGAATGAAACCAGGATGTAGCAATGCAAACTGTTGTTGGGAAAATGGAACAATGAAAATGATGATTTAAAGGTACAGCCATGGTGATTCGTACGAGGCACATTATGGAAGTAAGGGGTCATTGGCTAAAACGGGGTCAAAATTAATCTCAAGTTAAGGGACTACGCGTGCGGTTGCATGGGAACTTATGACAATAAAGGGCCACTCGCTAAAAACGGGGTCAAGCATTTCATTTCAAGTTAAAGGACTACGCGAGGGGTTGCATGTGAACTTATGTCAGAAAGGGGCCACTAGCTAAAAACGGGGTCAAAAATAATTTCAAGTTAAGGGACTATGCGAGGGGTTCCATGGGAACTTATGTCAGAAAGGGGCCACTAGCTAAAAACGGGGTCAAAAATAATTTCAAGTTAAGGGACTATGCGAGGGGTTCCATGGGAACTTATGTCAGAAAGGGGCCACTAGCTAAAAACGGGGTCAAACATTTAATCTCAAGTTAAGGGACTACGCGAGAAGATACATGGGAACTTAATTCAAAATATAAGCAGAAAATGATAATCGTATAAAGTGTTGACAGACAGCCCTTGTATTGGAGTTTAAATTAGGTTTAAATGTAAAACAACGATTATCTAACATAGCGGATTTACGATGTGATTGATCTGTCCCCTATATGTGACTGATATACTTGTATATATCTGTTTTTACGTTGTCAATGGTTTTCGATTGTTCGAAGCTTATTTAGAACACGAGTATCAAGATGTTGTTCATAAAGCCGAGGATATTGAAATTGAGTTAATTGACATTAGCATGAATAAGGAGAAAACGTTCAATGGGTGGGTATAGAGAGTGTATTTCACGTCTATATTACACGAGACATCGACTTTCATTGATAGCTTTACTCCAATTCTTCAATTTAATTTACTTCTGTTTTGAACTTTTCATTTATTTTATTTCACAGAGTTTAAAGTGTGTATGTTTAACAGAGAACTCTATTAGACGACTTTCAGTGTATTAAATCATTTAGTATTAACAACTGCTAGTAGTTTAAACATATTTTATTTGCCAAAAATATATACAATTTCTATCAAACAAATACAGGGGTAAAATGGTCGAGCAACAAGTTCCAAAACTTAGTTACGGCTCTGCCCTTTATGAACCCCTCAGAACTGTTTCCGAGACGGTTGTATTCAAACCACTGAAGGCTGTATTTCATCGTTCAGATTTAGAAGCCATCTGACACCATTAAAACGATACCTTTATAGGAGATGACCCTCTAACAACGTTCAGTGACCCTTTAAGCATTTACTTAGATGACCACTGATTCTCAACAATCAACACAACTTCGACTGCATCAAAACAACATAATTATATAAGCTACATATCGAGGGATGTTCGCAAAACTGTCGTAACTGATTATTATTAAAGAAGGATGTACTACAGTCTTGTAGACAACCCTCGGTGAATACTTTATATATCACTCTGTCAGCGTACATTAGCTATCCCCTCATGCAACCATTGAAAAACACAACATTAAGTCAAACAGGAAAGGCAGTACTTATATTAACCACAGCGAGCACAGAAAACATAAAACAACAAACGAGACACAATGCCCAACCGAACAAGTAAATGATTCGTATTGAACCATTAACTGCACTAAAGAAGATTCAGAATTAAACTAACTCGTCCAGTTTACCCCGGGTGTGTGCTTCATTTGAACTTTTCAGGAGCGAATAAAAGGGTACTTGAAATTTGAACTCGTCTTAAAAGACAAATCACGATTACAGACAAACATTCTACTTGACAGTCAACAAAGAGAAACGGGTATATAGAGTTATATATCATTAAACAAACAAACACACAATGATTCAATGTAACATTATGAAATGAAATCATAAATATTATACTCACTATAATTCTGAAATATGTATATTAACTCCAGCTAAACACTAGTAAACAAGATCGTATGAAATCACTGGTTAATAATGCCTCAATATCACACAGATAGGCAACCGTGCACCTGACCGGGTTTTTTTTCTTAAATTAAATCCATTTTTTTCAGAGGTCGTTGTGATATCTGGATCAAATACGGTGTTAAAATATTTATCGGTGTTTAAGCTAAAATCCACGAAGCTACCACATTCAATAGACGTATACTTAATACTGTACTTAGCCTGCTTAATCAATACATGTAACTTGGTCGATGGTAAAAACCCGATTATACCCAAACGCGACTCTGGGCATTTAAAGCGGGTATACCTTTCTAAGCTGGTAACATTTTAAACATTGTATATGTCATCTTAAAGAGGTACGAATGTAAATAATGACATGTATATTATATTTAAGCACAGTAATCGATCAGTTCAATTGAAACACGGCATACGATTTATTTTGTTTTTTTCTTTTGGGTTTAAGGTCCGCTGATATTATGGGGACCTCGAGCTCTGTGGTAGCCTGGTTCCAGACCTGTACTATCTTCGTAAGATTTTGGGATGGGAACCAGACTACCTCTGTGGTAGCCCGGTTCCCGATCTTCATAGCGCAAAGCTATACGGTATACTAGTAGTTTTTAAGCTGTGAGAATTTGGTTCGATAAAGAACATTTTTAAATATGAAATACTTCAATGCACCGAAAATTCACAGGCATTCAATAGCGACGGAAGTGCCTAGCCACCCACACAAGCGACAGGCACAGTACATACCATCCACATTCTCCCCCAAAAGGATACTTCAAGCTGGTCCCCGCGATGAATGAAACACAAAATGGCTTTTAAAGGCCATTTGAACAACATTCAAAGCGGAGAGGCGTAACTAAGTTTTGGAACTTGTGCTTCGACCCTTTTGCCTATGTATACCAAAATTATATAATAGTTCATATATTTTATGACAGTAAGTGTATATCTCATTGTGGTAATAAAATATGTTTAAACTTTAAACTACTCAAAATTAAACAAGCTATAGTTTTAACCACGTCAGCATGTCGTGATCCGTTTATGGTCATAGGTATGGTAAATATTTTCGTCACATTTCGGAAAAGTAATAAAAATCATTGTCAGTCATAAAAAATCATTGTCAATAAATCAGTTCTCAATGTCTGAAAACTGTCACAATTCTCCCATCTAATAACCGTTCCAAAAGCGGTGTTAGATACGCCTCCTATAAAATCTAATTTATTGAGGTATGTCTCTTTAAATTAAACTAATTGTTAATTGATAAGCGGCCTTCAAGATATACAACTTGTATCTACGATGATAGGGTATTAGGTTTCCGTAATTACTTTACATCCAGAACGGCGACCATTGTATTTAAAATACAGCTACAATCGATGGAATGATTTACATATCAACTAGGTATTTAAAAGTTGGTAAATGCGTATTTATAACAGTTCAGAACGGAACCAGGGCATGAGCTGGATTCGGTGTCAGAACAACCAAATTTATTAATTGCAAAAATACTTTAATACGAGGGGTGTTCGGAAAGATTCGGGACAAGTGCCGAAACATATACGTAGGTACAGTTGTCATAGAAACATATACGTAGGTACAATTGTCATAGAAACATATACGTAGGTACAGTTGTCATAGAAACATATACGTAGGTACAATTGTCATAGAAACATATACGTAGGTACAGTTGTCATAGAAACATATACGTAGGTACAGTTGTCATAGAAACATATACGTAGGTACAATTGTCATAGAAACATATACGTAGGTACAATTGTCATAGAAACATATACGTAGGTACAGTTGTCATAGAAACATATACGTATATAGGTACAGTTGTCATAGAAACATATACGTAGGTACAGTTGTCATAGAAACATATACGTAGGTCAGTACAATTGTCATAGAAACATATCAAGAAGTAGATATTACGACACTTGCCGCAACCACTGGTCAACTTCTCAAGATGTGGAGAACATGGACTGCCTGACCTGGTACTCGAGCCGGGAGAGTCAAACACTCTACCGACTGAGTACTGAATATAACAGTTTTCTTTCGCAATTTGTTTCAATAATCCCACAAACTCATTGTAAAATCCGACCCTTTAGAACTTAAGAACCGTAATTTGAAAGTCTTATCAGTTCGAGATTTCGCTGTACTTATAGTGAGATTTTCGATGAATGAAACAGAAAAAGGTGCAGTGGTTTTAAGACTACTGAATTCAGGTCAATAAAATTAAATAAACTGAAATAATCAGAATGTTTGTTTATATACTAAATTTAAATAGTTTGTATCCAAATACATATTGGCAAGTATATGGTATGTTTATTTTAAGATTAACCACTGATTTCTGTCATTGTGAATGTTTGTGGTCAGTTTATAAGGACAGGTAAGGTCAATAGAATACCAGTGCGATATGTCGACGTACAAGAAGGCCAGATATGACCACACACGTAGTTCATTCAGGTCCATGAAGTTGGCAGTTAGTTGTACATTCAGAAGTGAAGTCGGTCATATGAACAGCTGACTTGACTTCTGTCAGCTATGAACTCAAATTTTCAATTTTGACTTTACTTCTGAATAAGCATCTGCCAGCTGTTAATATTTTTTTACTTCCCATCTGATGAACTACTAACAGGTTACGAACTGCCAACTTCACAGACCTGAAAGAACCATAGACTAAAGGACACAAACCTAGTTCTTTAACCCCCTTTTTACTACGCTCTCCACAGCGCCACAACACTATTACAACATGAATACACAATGTATTTGCCGCCTATCGGAACCCTCTCTGTGCAAAAAATGAGAAAACGGACCGGCACAAGACACACTGAGTGCAAAACGATAGGTTTTCAGTCGGGTTTGTGTCAGAGAGGTCCGAAAGTGAACTTTTTTGTCCAAAACGCAGGATTCGAGTTACTAAAGCACCAGTCAATTGAAACCACGCCCAACCCTGGGGAAGGGGGGATAGGATTTTTACTTTGGCTGTTCCAAACTTCTAGTAAAATTTCCGCAGTCCTAGGGCCATGTAGATGGTAATATTCCCACAACTATAGGGCCATGTAGATGGTAAAACCCCCGCAACCCTAGGGCCATGTAAATGGTAAAACCCCCGCAACTATAGGGCCATGTAGATGGTAAAACTCCCGCAATTATAGGGCCATGTAGATGGTAAAACCCCCGCAACCCTAGTGCCATGTAGATGGAAAAAACCACGCAATCCTAGGGTCATGTAGATGGTAAAACCCCCGCAATTATAGGGCCATGTAGATAGTAAAACCCCCGCAACCATTGGACCATGTAAATGGTAACACCCCCGCAACCCTAGTGCCATGTAGATGGTAAAACCCCGCAACCCTAGGGCCATGTAGATGGTAAAACCCCGCAACCCTAGGGTCAGGTAGATGGTAAAACCCCCGCAACCCTAGGGCCGTGTAGATGGTAAAACCCCGCAACCCTAGTGCCATGTAGATGGTAAAACCCCCGCAACTATAGGGCCATGTAGATGGAAAAAACCACGCAATCCTAGGGTCATGTAGATGGTAAAACCCCCGCAATTATAGGGCCATGTAGATGGTAAAACCCCCGCAACCCTAGTGTCATGTAGATGGTAAAACCCCGCAACCCTAGTGCCATGTAGATGAAAAAAACCACGCAATCCTAGGGTCATGTAGATGGTAAAACCCCCGCAATTATAGAGCCATGTAGATGGTAAAACCCCCGCAACCCTAGTGTCATGTAGATGGTAAAACCCCGCAACCCTAGTGCCATGTAGATGAAAAAAACCACGCAATCCTAGGGCCATGTAGATGGTAAAACCCCCGCAACCCTAGTGCCATGTAGATGGTAAAACCCCGCAACCCTAGTGCCATGTAGATGGTAAAACCCCCGCAACCCTAGTGCCATGTAGATGGTAAAACCCCCGCAACCCTAGTGCCATGTAGATGGTAAAACCCCCGCAACCCTAGGGCCATGTAGATGGTAAAACCCCCGCATCCCTAGTGCCATGTAGATGGTAAAACCCCGCAACCCTAGTGCCATGTAGATGGTAAAACCCCCGCAACCCTAGTGCCATGTAGATGGTAAAACCCCCGCAACCCTAGTGCCATGTAGATGGTAAAACCCCCGCAACCCTAGTGCCATGTAGATGGTAAAACCCCCGCAACCCTAGGGCCATGTAGATGGTAAAACCCCCGCATCCCTAGGGCCGTGTAGATGGTAAAACCCCGCAACCCTAGGGTCAGGTAGATGGTAAAACCCCCGCAACAATAGGACCATGCAGATGGTAAAACCCCGCAACCCTAGGGCCATGCAGATGGTAAAACCCCGCAACCCTAGTGACATGTAGATGGTAAAACCACCGCATTTGTTTGCGCTTAACAAAAGCCCCGCACTCACACGGTTTTGCGGGGATATCGGAAAGGTTAAATCACGGGACTGTTCCCCGCTTTCCACCACCCTTCCCCAGTGTTGGAAGGTCGTGGTTTCAATTGACTGTATCATAACATGCCCTTTGACAAGCAGCTGATGTCAACATCTTGTGCAAATCACTTCAACGACATATTGCTATAAATATCAATTTAAAAACAATTACACTATACAAAATGTATATTTGTACTACATATTACTATTAATATCGTATAGTCATTATATGACATCTTTGTGGTCAATCATATTTGCAATCTACATGTACAGTAATCAACATTTTTCAAAAAGTTCCAAAGAAGATCATTTCTAGGACTTGACATACAGGAAGGGTCACATCCGAACATTAGAACCGGATTCCGGTTTTCGATAGATGGCGCGAGCTGGAATTGTGTTCATCATTTGGCATACTTCTTACGAGTACTCAAGTACCATTGAATTCCACCCGTTTTACGTAGTGGCAAGGCATATTTTATGAGTATTAGATTTGACTTTGGACAGATAACAACGTGCTTGGTGCATATTTTATTCATACATAAGACTAGAGAGTGTGATAATAACAGGGCATTGTGCACGCACAGATTAACCATTAATCTTTCTTATCATAGATACGTGAGAAGAAATTACACTGTAAAATATTGATGAGAGATTCCGAACGCGATAATCTCAAATCTTTATCCGGCTATGTTGTTTAAGCCTAGGTCCCACTAAGCATTTTTTGCCTTGGCGATGTACTCCAGATTGAAATTAATAAGCTATCAGGACTCCAAGAACAGGTTCCTAGTGGTCTGTATGAAGCTTCGGGAAAGTCATGAGACAGTGATATCGGAAGGAGTTGTGATGAATCGGGTGGTATCGCAAGAAATCGGGAGAACATCGTCGATGCGGAATGTCTCAGTGGGACATCGGCTTTAGAACGAAGCTATCGCATGAAAAACACTTACGGTTGATAATAAAACCTGAGTTAGTGTTTTATGAGATCAGGAGTTGCCGTACGTGATGAAGATCTTATGAGTCGTGTGCACATTCCTGCAACCGTGGCGGGGTTAACTTTCCTCAGTATTTCAAGCAAAGTTAAACAATGTTATCGCTTTAATTAATTAACATTCCAACACAACCTGCAGTTTCAGCTATATACACATAGAGGAAACCACGCTGTGCATGAATTACTGATAAAACACAGATACGACTGAATAACTTCAAACTGCAAATAAGCCTTCCGAGGATGAAAATGAAGCTGTGGTTACTATGTCTAGATGAGTTGTCAAATGCACAATATTTGCTATGTTAGAATCGAAATAATGAATATGTACCTGTGTTTTATCCATAATAAAGCACAGTCACTTGTTCGGATGCGTACATTTAATCACTCGTGCTACGCACTCGTGATTTAATAACTACACATCCGAACTCGTGACTGTGCTTTATTCTACGATAAAGCACAGGTACATATTCATTATTTCTTAAATAAAAGCCAGTTAACGTTTGTCAGCTAAGTTTCAAGCCTTTTGGTGTGTTTGTCAGAACAGAACAGAACGTATGGGGAATAAATAATGAAACTATGCATGTGCAGCTTTTTGGACAAAAATCCAGATTTATCTCCCTTGATTATATGTCTTGTTAAATACATTTTCTGTAATCAGATTACTTCTCATCCACGCGAAAATGATGCGTGCATTGCTATTTGGCATACACGCATATCGTACTTATCGTTACTTATATATAAAGTATGTTTGGTCATAGAATCTTACTTGTTGACAGTTAAAAGCAATGTTTACAGTTGAACTTAAGTCATTCAGCTTTTTTATAACTGAAACTAGGTCTTTCAGATTTTGACAGCTGGAACTTGGACTTTCGACTTTACGACAACTGAAGCTTCATTTTCTTGTTAATTTTTGAGTTGGTCATTATGCCGTGTAATCGTGATGTTTTTTGTGTTTTTGTGCTCAACTGTTAAAGTCGAGTGCTGCCTTCCCTGTCTCATTTTCTATTACATTTTTACTCTACTGTCGAACCTAACTTATCCGATGCGGAAACACGTCGTTGATACTTCAACTCGTAAAATCTATTACAATAATTGACTCAGGTCAATCTATTCTAGTCTATTCTATTCAAGTGTAAATTGATTGTAAAGATAATGGTATGAAAATGTTGACTTTAACAATGGTACAGGTCAGACTAGAACTTGTACACGTTCATTGTATCACATGATTCATGTGCTATCGTGAAATCATTACTTTTGATTAATTGATTTTCAATAATAACAACTACGATTTCCCACTGTGATGTTCACCATATTTCAAAATCTTACTGGTTTCTAATGGGCTCACTCAGTGTTGATTTTAAAAACAATCGTTTTAACAATAGGCGTAGACAAGAAAATGCGCTTACTCCGGAATATGATAAAACCCCAATTTGTACATTTGCGTTAAAAATGCGATTTCAAGCAGGTTTCAATAAAAAATATCATTTTACAATGTTTTCCACCAATTGTTTTGAAATACTGTGTATACTGAGTGTCACAGGAGCTGGCAGAGTTCTTTAAATATAAAGTATTACAGGTAGTTAACAAACAAAACAGTGTATAGACTGATTCAACCTATTGACGTTTATTTTCAATTTCTCACAGAATTTGGTAATGAAGCATCTATTATAACAAGCACGTTTGATACTTATTATCTGTATTCAAGCGCCTAATAATATAGACATAAAACCGCCCATAGGTATTGTCAACCAAAAATTGATGAATTTTGTCGCCTTTCGAATACAGCTATTATCGGTATGTCAATGCATTCAAATCATCCCCAGACAAATACTGTGCCCACGGAATTAAGACTATAAAAAGTCCACCAAGCCGACTGTTAACTATAGTATAAATCTTATTCCGCGGAGTAACTTAACTTGAAAAGAGACAAATTAGGATTATCAGTGTACTGTCCATCATTAGAACAGAGTAAACTAAGCGTTGTTTGACATTGATCACTTCCGGTATGAGCTCCACTTTCGGAATGCAAGTTAGGTGTGATTGGCCTAGGTGGTGATATCGATGTTAGGTGTCAGCTCCTTATTAATAAATACTTATTTTACGACTGATATGTCGAGAGATATAATATATTTTGTAGAATATGTTACAAAAGTACATACATGTACACTGTAAGTATTAACTGAAAGAGGCGTACTTTTGATACTTTTCTGACTCTGCTAGGGCATTCAGCTTTTTGATTGCCGAAACTAGTTCATTCAGCCTTTTGACAGCTAGGACTTGGGCAGTTCATTTTCTCGTTCGGTTACGTGTTGTGCATTGTGCCTTGTAAGTTTTGTTTATCTTTTCTGTGCTCTGCTGGTTATGTTAGAATGGTGATTCCCTGTCCGACTTTATATAATCTTTTTACTGAACTATTTTGGGTCGGTCACATTTGACATGTCATTTATTAGACATTTTATAATATCTTATCCTTTCATCTGTGCTTACATAAATTACATATTGCATATGAAAGATAAATATGGCTTCCATGAGGCATTTGTGTGTGGTAGAAATATTTTCTTCACTTAATTTCTCTAGGAGACTCGAATCCAAATGATCACGTGGGGTCGCCATTGAAATCACGTGGGGTCGCCATTTTAAATGACTATGACAAACATTGCAATAATAATTGTCAGTTAACATTGAGATTGCAGATCCTCTGAATGGTCGAGTTAAATACCAACATGATTGAACACATGGCTAATCAATCAATCAATCAATCAATCAATCAATCAATCAATCAATCAATCAATCGATCAAATGGCTTGGTATCGCTGTCAGAATGCAAAATCCATGTATATACTTCTTCATCAAAGAGAGCCGTTTTCGTTTAACGGCTCGCTTCCTTCTCCTGGTCGGAGCTAATAAGTAAAACAAAGTGTCCATCCGTCCGTCCGTCTGTAACTCTATACGTGCATCAAATCGTAAACGGTAGAGTCTTTCAAATTGGTTAAATGTATTTTAAAGCATGGGTAATATTCGTTTGCTTGCAAGTTAACTGACTGGCAGACGGCACTAAGTCTTTGAGTTTCAAAACCAGTCGTCACTTGCTAATGACGTCACTTTTTCTGAGTAAAATATTAAATATAATGTAACAAGTTAGAAGAAATCTTGAAGAAAACCACCCCAAAACAATGTCGCGTAAAAACGGTCCGCTTCATGCCGCTCTATAAGAATTAGATTGGCGCGTAAGTTTTAATTAGAGTTTTTGGAAGGCCGAGTTCAGTACACGAATGTACAATGGTAACGGACATGTAATATATTATATTGACGGATTAAATTAAATAGCGAAACAGTGTCAAACTTCAATACACATATATACCGATTGGCCTTCGATAAATCGGAATGTATATATATCATATATATAATTTATAAATTGAAAATTTTAATCCGAGTACAATACATATACTAAGTAAGTACTAACCAGCTGAGCAATTAAATGTCCATTAATTTGGCAATATTACTCAAAGTCGTCTGGGATTTCAAATTTACTGTATTCTTTTCATAACATGTATCATTTTAACAATAATATATAGTCGAGTTTCTACTTATTTTACCTACATTTCTTTTAGCACAAAATCTCGGTCATAATTACATAACCCACTGGTTACATCGTGATCAATGCATACATGTTTATTGTGATAAAATTAACGATAATGCAGTCTGTCTCAGATTACTCAGTCCAATTATCCTGTCATTGGTTAAACCAACTCCGGACTGTAAACGCGAGGTTTGCCTGTATTTCAAAATGTCGTCACAAACTTGCTATATTTGCTATAACAAAAACTTCATTTCAAACAATGAGCATTTGCTATACAGAATACAGGTACAGAGAGGAATGTATCTTACCGTTAGCCATATTCAGCGAAGATAATGTTCACCCTACGAATAGAGCTAGTATTAGTTATGTAAGCCGTATTCGGCGTAATATTTTTCTCCCTATGAATAGAGCTTACACGCGAGCAATATTCGGCATGATCCATATTCGACACCACAGAGCATTAGTATGCGGGGTTTTTTTTAAATAAAGAAACCATCACGAAACTCTACCTGAAGAACTTGATATGCAACCGGGCATTCTAAGTACGTTTGTACTGAACAGTAAAACCTTGATAATAAGACACCCATCGAGACCCCTAGAAACTGATCATATCAGGGGCGGTAACTGAATTTGGTGTTAGGGGGACTTAAATTTGACATACCCCCTCCCCTGTTTGAGGAAAAATTAAATCCGATTTCTGAGCACTTTTATGAGGAGAGAGGTTTATAACATAGAAATGGCAATTAGCGTTATAATAGATATTGTAATCAGCGAACCAGACCAGTTCGTTCTTTAGAGCATATATGCCTTAATACTACATGTATATTATTAGTTATTTAAGCTATTTTGTGAGCGTAGCGAGCGCGAGATATACATTGTTTTAGTTTTTCACATCAATAAGAAACTATTTTAATACCTCTTCTATCCCTCTTACTCCACCCCTGTGTATTATTAAGTTGATCTTACGACTGGAATTGTAAGACTAGACATCGAATCAGTGAAACAGGATATGAAAATTGTTGTCTTAATTTTGAGCTGATCTTATTAGTGAGGTGTTATTAAGGGGGTAGATTAACTGTGCATGTATGTCATCATTTGTGTTATAGTACGGATATTTCAACTTGATCCTCGAGCATAATTTAACAGCTGATGAT
This sequence comes from Spisula solida, assembly GCA_947247005.1. Classification (NCBI taxonomy): domain Eukaryota; kingdom Metazoa; phylum Mollusca; class Bivalvia; order Venerida; family Mactridae; genus Spisula; species Spisula solida. Next base: position 2,687,099 of record OX365960.1, on the reverse strand, counting down.
TTTATGTTGTCTTCATGTGTTTTTATAACACCGTTGTATGTTTTCATAAGCGGACGGGGGGGTAGGTCGATGTGTAATCTAAAGGACCGATATTGCACGATATTTGCTAGCGGAACTTGATATATTCAATACAAGAACCTTGTAACTTAGTCATGCATATTACAACGTTTATGATCACGTTAATATATCCGTACTCCATGTATTTCGCAAGTTTAAAAGTTTTGTACATCGACTATAACATGATGAGACGGTTATAATACGTACACTCTTGTATTATTCAAGTGAATACCGATAGTACTATAAGAAAATCTAACATACAAATATTGTCATGAATGGAAAAACCTTTTTTAATTGAAATATTCTCAATCTCTTGAAAATCTACTCGAATATTGAAACACGCACATGTTTGTTTTTTGGTAAAATAGTCCCTAGGGAAGATCAACAGTAGTGTTTACATATTCATTATTAATGCCTGTTGAAATTTCCAAAAAAGAGACCAAAGCAGAATAAGTTCAAAGATGAACATGTAATACATTGTAATGTATTGTAGTGTATATCTCATTTCATAACGATAAAAAAAACAAAAAAGGTATGAAATCGATATCACTAAAATTACCTTCGCTAAAATTTGATTTGGGCAAAAATCGCGAACTTTGGAACACTGGATAACCCGATATACTGTATATCGGTAGAAATAGCAAACTTTATGTTTCTGAATTTTGTTTTACATGTGTGTACATGTCTGGTGTGACTTCGGTGCTGATGCTCTCTGGTATTGAAGTGTGAAGGTTTAGATTCCTGGTAGACGAAGTGTTACAGCATTTTAACCATATCGTGGACACAGTCCTCGGAACGCAAATTCAACATGTCAAGTTTGAGAACTCAAGTGGTAAAGTGTGCGAGAAATCAACGAAAGTTCCATTTATAAGGGATATGTACGAATGTAACAAAACATCATCACCCAAACTTTGCTATATATATTATAGATCAACATAATTGACCCGAGACATTTGAATATTCCGTGAAATACCATCGTTACTTCCGCCGGTTGGTACGTTTGTTGATATGTTCAACAATAATAAATAACACCGAAATATTATAACAAAAATGACAGTAAAATTTTCAAAAACATGCGTTTAGCTAGCTTCTGAATTTAAGAAATCATTTTGATACCTTTGATTTAATTTTACAATTTTATAGGCAAAATAACCATGATTATAAGCGAAAACGACTCTTCAAAACAAAATCTTGAGGGTCAAAAGAGACCAAAACGTTCATGAGTATTTACACGCACGTTAATTAAACGTGCGTGGTATTTACATTTATATATACGTACGAATAATTACCCGACCTTAAAACCATTCTCAGGTCATTTCTGTTGCCAACTTTAATAAAAAGAACACAAAAAACACACAATATAATTATTACTGCATGTATACAGTTGCAAAATATGAATATAATAGGTTCGTAATTACCTTCAGTGCTATTTAGGAGAAAAAAAATCGCTTTGCTTTCAAATTTTCAACAATTTCCTGACACTAAGCAATTTTTACAACACAAACCAATCACTGTTTTAGCATTACGTTGGTATATAATTATGATTATGTTCGCAGTTCGTCAAGACTATTGTGTAGATTGTTATAAATGTTGAACAATACAAGCTTTCTCTTGTTACTAATGTTTTGGTCTATTGTTTGAAAGCACAACAAAGCCACTGCCATAGAAATTATAAATTGTTTTATACGGCGCCATTGATCCGTTCCAATAGGCAGGGAAATTATGAAGAAAGTAGAATTACCTCCCTTGAATGTTTATTGGGTTGGGTAACGCAGTCGCCTCCCTTGAATCCCAGAAAGTACTCCTAACGTTACGAACGAAACTGGTGTCTTTTTTCGTATTTTGGACTTCATTCTTGTGTGCTTTAGTGTAAATTAGTGTATGTTGTAAGAACGACTTTAATATATCAATTCATATCTTTATTTGAATGAACTAAGTCTTGTTTTATATAAGTCCAATCCATACACTTTCACTCATTATATAGAATGTTTTGACGGGGTTTTAGTGTTGATACACTTTTTTCCTATACGAAGTTATGAACATACAAAAATGTAATTATTAATGTACTTCAACTGATATGTCCATCGTTTCATCTGTATATATTTTATCTATGGACCATCGGTGGTCAAAGGACCCCCCTCGAGATCAGAATTTTGTGTGTTGGACCCCAGGATAAAAATGTACTGGAGTCTCTCCCTCGTTTGACACCCAGCAGTGATGGCATTAAGAAGTATATTTTAATTGCTGGGTTTTTTTTATTTTTTTTATTTTGCTTTTATTTATCCTCGCCACCGGATAATCCATATGGGCGAGGCCCCCAGAAGAGGCTAGTCACTTTAGTGTTTGGGGGATAGCGCATGATACAGAAGATGCTCCAGTTCCAGAAGCATCCCTGGTTTTTTGCGTGCCGATGTAAAGCATCATACACGGGACCTCGCTTAACGTCTCGTCCGAAAGACTGTTAGTATGTTTAGTTATGTTAGGTGGGAAACACTGAAAAGCATTTCACTTTTTGACCGTCTGGAGTAGGGATCGAACCCACACCCTTCAGATCAGCAGTCAGTAGCCCATTGGTTTGTTAGCCCTACATGGTCGTCTTTATATCAGTGTAATACTGTTGACCAATGGGTCAGTAAACAATATTTGAAAAAAGGTTGCTATGACAACATTTTGCATTTTGCTTGTATAATTATTGGTATAGATCTAGTTTTTGGAGAGCATTTATAATGATTTTCACAATAGTCTTGACGAACTGCGAACAAAACCTTAATTGTATACCAACGTAATAAAACGGTTCGAAAAAGAAAATCTAGCTACCACAAACGATATTGATGTAGCCATGTAGAAACATTATTACGTCGATTGAATCTACCTCGCACTGAAAATATTTAGTGTTGCGTGTTAAACATTTATTTTACCCAACAGGTAGACGATTCGGCAAGATTTGATACCCGTGTATTGTTCTAGTTATGTCCCTTCTGTCAATTTGTTAAGTTTACCCAATAAACAATTAAAACGTATTGGCAGTGAATACCGTACCGTTATTAGTAAACTAAACATTTCGTAGTCACTGCGGTATACCGTACACCGGATATTGCACGTTAATTTGAGTAATATAATTACTTTTGGCGACATTGGACTCGAAACGAGTGTAAGTTCAGCCACGATATTTCAAAACGACTGATTCCTTCACGCATCCCGAATGGTTTTGAGCATCTTCAGACATTTATATAGCCATAGAGGACATCAAACTAAAGCAGACATTCGTTTAAAACAATACATAGCCTGATAACACAAAACGATACAAAGCCGGATGACACAAAGCGATACAAAGCCGGATGACACAAAACGATACTAAGCCGGATAACACAAAACGATACAAAGCCGGATAACACAAAACTATACAAAGCCGGATGACACAAAACGATACAAAGCCGGATGACACAAAACAACACAAATCCGTTACAGAGCCTATTAACACAAAATGATACAAAGCCGGATAACACAAAACTATACAAATTCGGATAACACAAAACTATACAAATTCGGATAACACAAAACGGTACAGAGCCGGATAACACAAAACAATACTTAGCCGGATAACACAAAACGATACAAAGCCGGATAACACAAAACGATACAGAGCAGGATAACACAAAAAGATACAGAACAGGATAACACAAAACGATACAGAACAGGATAACACAAAACGATACCAAGCCGGATAACTCAAAACGATACAGAACAGTATAACACAATTCGATACAGTACAGTTTAACACAAAACGATACAGAACAGTATAATACAAAACGATATAGTACAGTATAACACAAAACGATACAGTACAGTATAACACAAAACGATACAGAACAGTATAACACAAAACATTAAATGGCAGTATAACACAAAGCGATACAGAACAGTATAACACAAAACGTTATAGAGCTGGATAACACATATAGGATCCGCCGTGAGTTGTCTTTGGAGATCAATATTTCTCAAACATATGGTATTAAGCGAGCTTTTGGCGAGCTTAATAATTTGTTTTCGTGATGGGTGTAAGAAGGGTTGATCCTAAAGACAACGACAACGTCAGAAATAACGAATTTAAGCAAACGACGTAACGTTTTCGCGCTGAAAAGCTGGTAACGTCACGCATTTGTTATCACATGTGTTGAAAAAACGAGTAAGCGTCCATTAATATGTCGTTAATATTGCATTCTTTGTTCAAAGTTATATGATATAAAAACACACAACATTTTCTTAGAATATCACATCCTGTCTGCAGTCATCTGAAACAATGACAATATTTCAATATTGCGTGACCTGGGTTTTATTATCTTTACAAGAAAAATGACCGTTCTCTCATCACGACAGAGTCAACAGCGCATTCTTTTATGTTGTATGGACATTTCGTTAAGGAGGTTACAGCGGGGAAAAAATTATGCCACGAAATAAGAGTTGAACCGAAATCAACGTCAATTATTTGCGTAACAAACTATTTTCCTTAAAGGTTTACTACCAGGGTCATCCGTAAAGTTCTACGACAGCATCTAAAAACTTAGTTAAGTATTTAGTACAATTTTAAAATTGATACCATTGGTAGAATGGCATGTTATGAACTTGAATATGGCCACAGGCCTAAGAAATTATATCACAAAATACAGATGTTTGAAATTCCCCATCTTCCCGTCATTACTATATATAATAGACAGGTTGGCAACGCTTTTTTCCGGTCCCTACAGGAATCCACAATTTAACGCATCACCGGGCCGGGAAACGGTTGCAATCTGGTCTAGATGTATTTTACTACATGAAACAATCAATTTATCTACCATTTAACTTGCCATAAGTTATATTTCAAGTATTTCGTTTTTAGATCGATGGTTCCGATTCCATGACTGTTATTGTTTACAACTAACAAACACGCATCGGAAATATTTTACGAATTGAACGAAAAGGAACGAAACGGAAGTATAAAAGTTAATAATATCCAATGCGCCAACTAGGGACCCTATATATACCGAGATGTATTATGTAATGGTAAAAGTAAGATTTAGATAACTTACCTTTATACATTTGGAGATCCTAAAACTGGAAAATTTTACTTTATAACTATTGAAAAATAATAAAATGGTTACTGAACACACGGCGAATAGGCGTATTTTGAATTCAGATACAAACGTTGTTCAAAAAATGCATTAATTAGTATGCATAAAACTATGTCTATCACGAGCAGGGATGTATTATGTAATGGTAAAAATAAGTTCCGTAAGTTGAAAAATGGCCTGTATCGTGGACTAAGAGAGCGATTAGCGTGTTGATCACACCTATTTCAACTAATGGTATTTAACTTGATTTGGATATGTTAATTCCGTCGTTCCATTGATTAAAAATGAAAATCTTAAATTCATACTTTCATTTCAGTGCAATTATAATTTTTGAATCTGTTAATAATCGACATATCATTTTTGTGTCTACGATTTCGTGGGATTTTTCAATATCGACAATTCTGTATAGGACAGCTGTGATTGGTCGACAGGCTAGTCACGATTTAACGCCTTGAAACACACCCTTGTGTATATATAGGGTCCCTGCGACAATGTACGATTTTTAAGGTGGAAACGTGGTCCAGTGGTAAAGGCTTCTGACTTCTGAGTTGTGGGTTCGATCCCTAATCCAACCGGATCAAAAACAGAAGTGCTTTTGAGTGTTTCCAACCTAACATAACTATTAAGTCTTCCGGACGGGACGTTAAGCGAGGATCCGTGTATGATGCTTTACATCGGCATGTAAAAGAACCAGGGGTGCTTCTTGAGCTGGGGCATCTTCTGTATCATGCACTATCCCCCAAAAACTAAACTGTGTGATTAACCTCTTCTTGGGGGCCTCGCCCATATGAATTTCCGGTGGCCAGGATAAATAAAAGCATATAAATAAAAATGTACGATTTAGGAATAAAACAACTAAGTACTAAGTATATTAATTGAATCGTGAATTATGATATTTTAAAATTAAACAACTTATGTCATGTAATTACTCTAAATAGCTCGGTATATACATACTTTCCGATTCGTCGGTACATAGATAGAGAAAAGTTCCGTTTAGTAGAGAGAAAATGTCCGATTCAAAGAGAGAAAAATTCAGATTCGCCAATCTATAGCAGCGTGAAGTTGGCACTACATACGACATTAAACATTGAACATTTAATTTTGTTGAATGTAGTTTTGAAAAGCAACATTGAACATTGAACATTCAAATTGTTTCAATGTCGTTATGGGGAACAACATTGAACATTGGACATTGAACTTTTTGAATGTAGTTATGGAAAACAACATTGAACATTGAACATTGGATTTTTTTGAATGTAGTTTTAGAAACCAACATTGAACATTGAACATTGGATTTTTTTGAATGTAGTTTTGGAAAACAACATTGAACATTGAACATTCGATTTTTTTGAATGTAGTTTTAGAAAACAACATTGAACATTGAACATTGGATTTTTTTGAATGTAGTTTTGGAAAACAACATTGAACATTGAACATTGGATTTTTTTGAATGTAGGTTTAGAAAACAACATTGAACATTGAACATTCGATTTTTTTGAATGTAGTTATAGAAAGCAACATTGAACATTGAACATTGGATTTTTTTGAATGTAGTTTTGGAAAACAACATTGAACATTGAACATTGGATTTTTTTGAATGTAGTTTTGGAAAACAACATTGAACATTGAACATTCGATTTTTTTGAATGTAGTTTTGGAAAACAACATTGAACATTGAACATTGGATTTTTTTGAATGTAGTTTTAGAAAACAACATTGAACATTGAACATTCGATTTTTTTGAATGTAGTTATAGAAAGCAACATTGAACATTGAACATTCGATTTTTTTGAATGTAGTTTTAGAAAACAACATTGAACATTGAACATTGGATTTTTTGAATGTAGTTTTAGAAAACAACATTGAACATTGAACATTGGATTTTTTTGAATGTAGTTTTGGAAAACAACATTGAACATTGAACATTGGATTTTTTTGAATGTAGTTTTAGAAAACAACATTGAACATTGAACATTCGATTTTTTTGAATGTAGTTTTGGAAAATAACATTGAACATTGAACATTCGATTTTTTTGAATGTAGTTTTAGAAAACAACATTGAACATTGAACATTGGATTTTTTGAATGTAGTTTTAGAAAACAACATTGAACATTGAACATTGGATTTTTTGAATGTAGTTTTAGAAAACAACATTGAACATTGAACATTGGATTTTTTTGAATGTAGTTTTAGAAAACAACATTGAACATTGAACATTGGATTTTTTTGGAATGTAGTTTTGGAAAACAACATTGAACATTGAACATTGGATTTTTTTGAATGTAGTTTTAGAAAACAACATTGAACATTGAACATTGGATTTTTTTGAATGTAGTTTTGGAAAACAACATTGAACATTGAACATTCGATTTTTTTGAATGTAGTTTTAGAAAACAACATTGAACATTGAACATTGGATTTTTTTGAATGTAGTTTTGGAAAACAACATTGAACATTGAACATTCGATTTTTTTGAATGTAGTTTTAGAAAACAACATTGAACATTGAACATTGGATTTTTTTGAATGTAGTTTTGGGAAACAACATTGAACATTGAACATTCGATTTTTTTGAATGTAGTTTTAGAAAACAACATTGAACATTGAACATTCGATTTTTTTGAATGTAGTTATAGAAAGCAACATTGAACATTGAACATTAGATTTTTTTAATGTAGTTATAGAAAGCAACATTGAACATTGAACATTGGATTTTTTTGAATGTAGTTTTGGAAAACAACATTCAACATTGAACATTGGATTTTTTTGAATGTAGTTATAGAAAGCAACATTGAACATTGGATTTTTTTGAATGTAGTTATAGAAAGCAACATTGAACATTGAACATTGGATTTTTTTGAATGTAGTTATAGAAAGCAACATTGAACATTGAACATTGGATTTTTTTGAATGTAGTTATAGAAAGCAACATTGAACATTGAACATTGGATTTTTTGAATGTAGTTTTGGAAAACAACATTGAACATTGGATTTTTTTAATGTAGTTTTGGAAAACAACATTGAACATTGGATTTTTTTGAATGTAGTTATAGAAAGCAACATTGAACATTCGATTTTTTCAATGTCGTTATGAAAAACAACATTGAACATTGGACATTGAACTTTTTTTAATGTTGTTATGAGAAGCAACATTGAACATTCGATTTTTTCAATGTCGTTATTGAGCCGGTTGAGTGATGAAACAAAAGAATGGGCATTAGACGAGCTTTCCAACGCGCCCTCACATGACTGGCTGTGGTCATTTTAAACAGAAGGGGCACTTCTCAACCCACGAGAAAAGTCAGTCTCGAAGCACCGCCGCTAGCTTCGGCCCTACCAGCGAGCTCCCGCGACACGGGCACACAAGCGTTCTATCGCAGCACCCCTACCTATCAAAGCTCCAACCTGCCGGTAAGAAGCCGATTTGCGGCAAGCAAAACGGTCTGTCTCGAAGCTCCGCCGCTAGCTTCGGCCCTACCAGCGAGCCCCCGCGACCCGGCCAAGCAAGCGTTCTTTCGCAGCATCCTACCTATCAAAGCTCCAACCTGCCGGGAAGAAGCCGATTTGCGGCAAGCAAACGGTCTGTCTCGAAGCTCCACCGCTAACTTCGGCCCTACAAGCGAGCTCCCGCGACCCGTGCAAGGAAGCGTTCTTTCGCAGCACCGCCGTGGGTGGGCAAATCCTCTAGGGCACTTTATATGTCGAGCGGTAAGCCGAATCTGGCTTGTTTTTTATCGTGTCAGACCCTACCCGGCGCATTCGGTCTTGCACACTCAATTCTATCGGCCAGAACACTTCGGCAGGGTCAAACGCTTTCGAATTTGTGGGTAAGCCGAATTTCGCAACATTTTCATATTTTGAGCCTTTCTAGGATTTTGCCTCCTCCCTATAATATCATCCGGGACTTCTACGTGGGGTGACTATTACATTCTTTTCATGGGGCGGTCCTTTTTCTTAAAATGAAGACAGCCAGCCATGTGAGGGCGTGTTGGAAAGTTCGTCTCATGCCCGTTCGTTTGCCTCCACACTAAACCGGCGTATGCAGTATATGAACGATTTTCGGCGTGTCAAATTGCCGAGCTTTCTCGTTCAGTGTTTTCCGCGCAATTTCCCTTCTATCAACGATCTATGAAAGCTTCCGAGACTGCACCCGCGCAAAACTTTTTGATCTGACCTCCGATCCGGCAAAGTGAGAGCGCGTTGGAAAGCTCGTCTCATGCCCGTTCGTGTGCATCCACACTCAACCGGCGTAGGCAGTATGTGAACGATTTTACGGCGCGTCAAATTGCCGAGCTTTCTCGTTCAGTGTTTTCCGCGCAATTTCCCTTCTATAAACGGTCTATGAAAGCTTCCGAGATTGCACCCCGCGCAAAACTTTTTCATCTTATCTCCGATCCGGAAAAGGGATGGCGCGTTGGAAAGCTTGTCTCATGCCCGTTCGTTTGCATCCTCACTTCCCTATAATATTTCTTGAAAAAATGACAAAGTATTGGTTCTACTGTGGGGCGGTTGAAATTGACCAGCTCTTACAAGCTTCTTAACTAGGCAGCCGAATCTCGCGACATTTTCATATTTTCAGCCTTTTGAATGTTGTTATGAAAAACAACATTGAACATTGAACTTTCAAATGTTGTTATGGAAAGCAACATTGAACATTGAACATTCAAATTTTTTGAATGTTGTTATGAAAAGAAACATTGAACATTTGATTTTTTCAATTTCGCTATGAAAAACAACATTGAACATTGAACTTTTTTTAATGTTGTTATGAGAAGCAACATTGAACATTCGATTTTTTCAATGTCGTTATGAAAAACAACATTGAACATTGAACAAGTTTAAAACAAATCAAAAGGATCATAAGATTCATTACTAATTATTAGCAAGTTCGCGATATATATTGAGCATCTCGTGCATCACATTCATTTTAAAAATTGCGAATTCTTCTAGATGCTGTGCTCCACTCAGAAGGTGTGTATGAAGCATTGGTTATTGTCGCTGAATTATGCCTGGTCATTATGTACAGGATTGAAATCCCGGTATTGTACGGACATTTTCTTAGTAATCTGCCGTTACCCGTAGTGGCATCTCCGTCTCAGTTGTGTCTTGACACCCAACCTGGCTGTACATCATTTTAACTACATTGTATAACTACCGAAAATAATGTGTCCGAACTATGCTTATCACTTTTTTCGGTGCACTACGGACAACTACTCGTACTATTTATGAGGTGTAGAAGCAATTATTGAACTTGAGTGCGACACTCTGCACTCAAAATTGACAAGACTTAGTTCAATTACAGCTATAAATACATTATTTACTCCAAAGTAAGCCACTGTTAATATTCACTAGCGACATAACATTATCCCAAATTCTTTGTAGCAAAATTTGTCACAATAACAATGAACCAATAGAGTGGATTTCGATATTTGTGTGCTGATTGTAAGTATTGGTTGTAATTACGGGCCCTGAGCGTCCAACTTCTGAGCTCAGCATTTGAGGATATTACAAGTTGAACTTCCTTTTAAACACAGAAAGGGAATTTCCAGAATGGTTCCAGAAATTTGCTTTTCCCACTTGAGCACAATACTACTGCATGTTGTTTGGTCACCTTTCGCCGCTCTCTGTAACCGCTCTTGGGTGTCTGCCTCGTGGACAATTTTACATTCAACTTACCGCAACTATGCCTGTCGCCTCCTGTACGAAACGGGGCTATACCACTTTACCGGAGATCCACCGGCCCTCAACCTTGTTTGACCGTAGTGCATGTGCCATGCCGGTGCGCTAGGGTTAATCACGGTATTGCTACGGTAGATCCACGAACATTCCCTTGTATTGTCCTGTTTATACCCGGATTATGCCGATACTTGATATCACTCCCGGTTGTATTAAACGTTTTAAAAACAACCGGCACTTGAGCCGGTTCATCACGGTCTATCACGGATTGTCCCGGTGGATCCCGGATGTTCATGGTGCCGCCACGTGTGTCTCCCAGGTTAGACATGCCACCCCCCCCCCCCCCCGGAATCACAAACAGGAAGACACCGGTGACTGTGAGAACGGGGCTTAAGCGGTCCATCACTGTTTATCACGGATCATGCTAGTTGATCCCGGATGTTCACGACGAAGTAAGGGTGGTTGCCCCGGTAAAACACAGTTTCCCTGAACTTCCCAAACTGAGACGTAGAGAACTAGGGGTTTTGGAACTTATCTTGAATTTCTGTTATGTCGTACATGTAGTAACTTAGACGGTCCCGAGAAATTCGTGATAACGAGAGTCGACTGTACTTACTAGTATGTTGAGCTGTAACTCTTGGCTATACGTACCAATTTTTTTACGCGGCCTTTGGTGGTTACACAACACCAATTAGCATTATTGTTTAGTCCAATGAAATACGTTTTAGCCACAAATGATGACCAACCGACATTTATTAAAAAGTTAAAACAATATTCAGTTGAACCGTATAAAGGTTACGACAAAGCATCAAAATGTTCCGCTGCATTTTTCTTCTTAAAAAGAAATGTTTCTTCCCATGTCGGTCTAGACATTTTAAATACTAATTTCAAATTTCATATAATTTGACTTCCGTAGTTTACGGAAGTCAAATTATTAACATGTACATATTTTTGAGAAACGACCATTTATACTATTGTGGAGTGAAATGAATACAGGAGTACTTCTGATCAATAGAATTACCCTGCGAAAGTCGGCTTCATTTCGCTTACGATAAGGCTGCAAAATTTTCCGCTGCATTTTTTCCCATAAAAAGTAATGTTTCGTCCCATGTCGGGGCTAGACATTTTAAATACCAATTTCAAATTTCATTTAATGCTATTCCGTAGCTTACGGAAGTCAAATTATTAAAATGCACACATTTTTTAGAAACGACCATTCAAGCGATTGTTGGGTGCATAAAATTCAAGGGGACTTCGGAACGATAGAGTAACCCTGCGTAAATTGGCTTCTTTTCGCTTACAACAAGGCTTCAAAATTTTCCGCTGCATTCGTTTTTAAATAGGAAATTAAATGTAATGTTAAAGTATGTCTGTGTTATATTTATTTATAAATGAAGTTAATTATAATAAAACGTTTACGGAGCACTCCTGGCTTCATTACGATGAGGTATGTACTATATATGTCTTCGAAGTTTAGTCTACATGGAATATTTATATATATCTATTTCTCTTTTGAGTCAACGATTAAATGAATATACTGCACAACTACTGAAGAGTAACGCCCTTTGCGAGCAGCAAATATAGATAGTTGCTTAAAGCGTGTTTACTGTCAACAATGTCACACGAGTTACTTTGATTACAGTTTTCGCCAGAAAAGGGGAACAGTATAGTTTATATGTGGTCATTTAGTGAAACAAGATTGCTATGTATATTTTTAGTGGTAATGTGTCGATAGGCTTTATGATCTTTTATCTATATACATGTATTATCATGATCTACAATAACTGTCTCGAACATTTTAAATCTAACGTTATAGGCTATATTTTTATAAAATTTGAAAATGGAATGCATTGATCACCGCAACAATATCTACTAATTAGCGCTTTTAAAAAAACTATTACATAGACCAAAAAGAACAAATGTCCAACATTTTAAAACACTTCCCAACCAGCTTCGTCGGGAAATTCACACGTGTTCGTTAATTGGGATCTGTATTCTATTAATTATTCTGTAACAAAAATTATGGTGTATAGCTAACTAAGGTAGCTGGTCAGGCTGTTTAGATAAGACTACACAAGTGGTGGTCATTTATAATGGGTCATTGGAATCAATTACATGGTGCTGTTGATACTGACCTATCATGCTGAGACCGCACATATCAAAGGGAGCTCCATTTGGAGCTCTTTCCTGACCACTGTATGTATGAGTGTATTGGCCGTGGGAAATTCAACATCCCATCTACGTCATCATTCAATGAGATTTCATTCCTTCATAATTTACGTCATCCATTTCTTTATGGGTGTTTTTGTAACTTTTGTCACTTTTTAACGTTCATTGTGAAACTGAACTAGTAATTTATGTGGAACCAATTATAAGAGATCTAGGTTTACTTTCATGTGAGGATAATAGTCGGATTGTTATTTCATTTTGCAAGGAATGCCTTATAAGTCTGAAGACAAGTAGTAGCCTAGATGTACTAAACCGGTTATAGAGATTGTAGATCCACCTCGATATTATTGGGACCTACATTATATATCGTACATCCTGCATTATAATGCATTTTTTTCAAAGATCGAATTAGCAACTGCGAACTGGACGCCAGCTTCCAATTCGATTATCACTGTAGACTCGAATCAGCAACTGCGAACCGGCAACCAGCAGCCAATTCAAATTTCATTAGAGGATCGATTTTGCAACTGCAAACCGGCACCCAGTTGCCAATTCGAATTTCCTAGTAGACTGCGAACAGGCAGTCAGCTACCTCGAATCGGCAACTGCGAACAGCAACCAGCAGTCAATTCAAATTTTACTAGAGGATCGAACTGGCAACTGCCTATCGGAAGCCAGCTATCAATTCGATTTTCACTGTAGATTCGCATCAACTGCTGCGTACTGGCAGTCAGCAGCCAATTCAAATTTCACTAGATGATCGAATTGGCAACCGCGAACCGGCCGCCAACTGCCAATTCGAATTTTCTATATACTGTATGAATTTCAGCAATTCATTTTCGTTATCTATAATTGATAAATAAGTAAATTCATATGAAACCTTAATTATTGTTTTCACGCGAAAACATCTGCATCATTTGTAAACAAATAAATCTAGCGGCCCGTTTAGCAGTTTGAAGAAAAAATAGACACATCAGCAAGCCTACGGACCAAGGGATCAGCAATTATTATTAAAACATAAATATTAGTTTTATTTTGGTTACGAACATTATCCATCCAAAAAATGTAAACAGGGTGGGATCAATAAGCATTGAAATATGTCTATATACGGTCATCAATTAATTGCTGCAATATTCACGGAAACAAATTTATTCATTGTATAATGCTACGGTCACATTTGCCCTACGAGCTCTGTACGAGTTGTTTTTGGCGAACTCGCACGGCGTCCGTACGGATATCGAAACTCGTACGAGCATCGTACGGATTTTTGTGACTCGTAGAGGGCTCGGCGACTCGGTGAAAATTGACAGACTCAGCGAGCATAGAATTGTAATATCTTTATTTCACATGACATTGTTGTATATACACTATAACATGCACTGCTATTTTGCTGATACTGCAACTGTATCATGTATCCAAGTTCCAGTAGAAAGACTCTGTCAACAGCAAATACCCAACATCGAAAACAATAATCATAATTTAAAAAGTAACGAAAAGTTACGTTTGTTGTTACGTTGAAGCTGAGCATAGGTACGTGGGAATGTATGAGTTGTCGGCCTGATTGCCGGAAGATTACTAGTGCATGTAGCTATGTGTTATTTTCAGTAGTTATCCAATTTTCACTGCTAGATTGTGTGATGCAAAGTATCTGGGTGCGATACCACAGATTATTCCGAGTATAATGAATGGTTCCGCTACACACGAGACCACTAGTACCTCTGGGTTTCCAACCAGTTCACCTCTAGATTGGTGGGAAATATATGTTCATGAAGTTGGCAGGCTAGCGGCCTAGCAGCGTGAAGTTGGCAGCCTAGCAGCGTGAAGTTGGCAGTCTAGCACACAAGCAGCATGGCAGCGTGAAGTTGGCAGCCTAGCAGCGTGAAGTTGGCGGCCTAGCGCATTAGCAGCCTAGCAACGTGAAGTTTGCGGCCTAGCATCGTGAAGTTGGCGATCGAGCGGTCTATTAGACTAGCAGCTTAAAGTTGGCGACCTAGCATACAATATTTCGTAGATCCCACTTTAGTCATCGCATGTCGACACTTAGAATATTTCAAACGGCAATACAACATTTTCCCCGCAAAATTACCGTTAACTGTTTTTTTCTGTTTGGTGTAGCCGTGTGAGAAGCAAAAGAAATCATCACCACATAAATTTATTGAATTTCGTTTTACAGCGATTTTCATATTTCAGTCTATGGACAACGCATATCGACACTCGTTAAGGGCGTTATTTCGTATTTCCGCTAATATAAGTGGGAAAGCTGGTCTTTCATACCTTCATGATCATGGATGCCATCAGAAGTGAGGTATCCAGAGTGGTTGATATAATTTGTATGAAATAGTAAAACAACCGACCTAAATTAATTGGCATGAAATGAATAACTTTCACTTAGGCTAAATAAAAAATATGTGTGGTTCAGGAAACATTGGTGAAAAATAGGGTAGGTAGGTAGGCATTTGTTTTTAGATGCAGGTGTTTTTACCGGGAAAATAGTTCAAGCCATAGCACTGTATAAATTGGTATCGTTGACGGTACTTAAAGTATGTACATACAGTATCTCCGACTGACAATGAACATGTCTACATGTATTTGATAGAAAAAATAAATATACATGTTTTTACAGAAAATAAAAACGTCAGTCTATTATAACATGATTGATGTACATATCATACAGAATCGCCTACAATAATAAAATTTATCAATAAATACCAGAGACTGTAGTCTCTGTAAATACGTAAATACACAGTTTCTGTCGGAAAGAAATCTACAGCAAAAAAATATAATCATGGTCATAAAATAAATCATTCAAAAATAGCAGACTTAGTTAAGAAATTACTGGTAGACAAATTATTTTTCTCCAACAAATTTTGTTAGAAAGGACTTGAATGTAAGCCGAAACACTCCTTAAGACTTTCTTAATTTTATCTCATGAATTATTAACCTTATTTCCAAAGCGAGCAAAGTTCGAATCCCGGGGGAAGTTAGGTTATAACTGAAGGAGTCGTTTGGTGAGACGCCAGCTAGTTCATGAATGGTTACCATAAGCCCATCTCTGCCAGGCTCCGGCAATACATATATGAGAATGGGTTCGGGTTATTTTGCTAGTGTGGGGGTCTGACCAGCTATATTTTATCCAAGTTGGTACCCACTAGATAAGATGACCACAATTCCAGGGTCCAGGCCCACCCCATCTGGATCCGCACACGATCAGTGTATGATAATTGTTATTTCCGTGATTCTCGTGCACAGAACTTCTATTCAAAACGTCATGGCGAAATTCGCTGAGTCTGTCAAAGGACATCTATGCATTGTCCTTGCATTTATAAACATAACATGCAATACCAATCATTATATAATCATCTTACATAATAAAACAACACAAAACATTGTTGAGGACAGCTTCCTTGCGAGCTCTCTACTTCAAAAATCTCTAGGAGCTCGTAGACAACTCGGAGCTCGGTGAAACATTTTCACCGTGCTCCCGAGTCCTCTACGAGTTAAAAATAATCATCGGGATGCTCTTACGAGTTAACGAAGTCCGTACGGACTGCGTACGCACTTGCTAAAATTCGACTCGCACGGAGCTCGTACGATCATTGTGACCAGGTTCTTAAATAGATAATTAAAAGTAGCTGAACATATCAATTATTGTCGCACGGTCACCGTACAGACAGCGTACGAGTTATCTGCGAGCTCTGGTTGATCTACGAGCACCGTGCAATGTACGACCGGGCTCCTTGCGAGCACCGTGCGATGTCCGTATGGATATTACGATGCCCGTATGAATATCGTACGATTGCATCTCTATCAATCGTACGAGGTCCGTACGAGCTGTGACGCTACGAATGTACAAATACCATCAGGATTTTATAAAGTGTGGACTCGTATGAGTTGGTAAATTCGTACGGATATCGTAAGAGCTTTGTGACCGTAGCATTCATGTTCGGTACTCGTGACAGGCACGGTACCTTCTAATCCGAAAAACAATTCGCCAAATTTCAAAGAAACAATTCTCAACCTGGCACATACAGTGTTGCATATAGGCTGTATAATTCATGCTAATCTATAGGGCTGGGTACCACCAAGAAAAATATATCGGGGTATATCACAGTTTTCCACAAATACCACGGTATATACCACGGTATACAACCAACTTCATTATAAGACTAATAATACGGTCACATTTACCCTACGCTTTTCTTACGAGCTCCGTACGAGTTCATTTTGGCGAACTCGCACGGCGTCCGTACGGATATATAAGACTCGTTGGAGCATCGATCGGGTTTTCCTAATTCGTAGAGGACTCGGCGACTTGATGACAATGTTTCACCGAGTTCCCGACTGTCAATTTCAACCGCCCCACAGCATCTCGAAGAATTCGCAATTTTTAAAATAAATGTGATGCACGAGATGCTCAATATATATCGCGAACTTGCTAATAATTAGTAATGAATCTTATGATCCTTTCGATTTTTTTCAAACTTGTTCAATGTTCAATGTTGTTTTTCATAACGACATTGAAAAAATCGAATGTTCAATGTTGCTTCTCATAACAACATTCAAAAATGTTCAATGTTCAATGTTGATTTTCATAACGAAATTGAAAAAATCGAATGTTCAATGTTTCTTTTCATAACAACATTCAAAAAATTTGAATGTTCAATGTTCAATGTTGCATTCCATAACAACAATTGAAAGTTCAATGTTCAATGTTGTTTTTCATAACAACATTCAAAAGGCTGAAAATATGAAAATGTCGCGAGATTCGGCTGCCTAGTTAAGAAGCTTGTAAGAGCTGGTCAATTTCAACCGCCCCACAGTAGAACCAATACTTTGTCATTTTTTCAAGAAAATATTATAGGGAAGTGAGGATGCAAACGAACGGGCATGAGACAAGCTTTCCTACGCGCCCTCACTTTTCCGGATCGGAGATAAGATGAAAAAGTTTTGCGCGGGGTGCAATCTCGGAAGCTTTCATAGACCGTTTATAGAAGGGAAATTGCGCGGAAAACACTGAACGAGAAAGCTCGGCAATTTGACGCGCCGTAAAATCGTTCACATACTGCCTACGCCGGTTGAGTGTGGATGCAAACGAACGGGCATGAGACGAGCTTTCCAACGCGCTCTCACTTTGCCGGATCGGAGGTCAGATCAAAAAGTTTTGCGCGGGTGCAGTCTCGGAAGCTTTCATAGATCGTTGATAGAAGGGAAATTGCGCGGAAAACACTGAACGAGAAAGCTCGGCAATTTGACACGCCGAAAATCGTTCATATACTGCATACGCCGGTTTAGTGTGGAGGCAAACGAACGGGCATGAGACGAACTTTCCAACACGCCCTCACATGGCTGGCTGTCTTCATTTTAAGAAAAAGGACCGCCCCATGAAAAGAATGTAATAGTCACCCCACGTAGAAGTCCCGGATGATATTATAGGGAGGAGGCAAAATCCAAGAAAGGCTCAAAATATGAAAAAGTTGCGAAATTCGGCTTACCCACAAATTCGAAAGCGTTTGACCCTGCCGAAGTGTTCTGGCCGATAGAATTGAGTGTGCAAGACCGAATGCGCCGGGTAGGGCAGGGGTCTGACACGATAAAAAACAAGCCAGATTCGGCTTACCGCTCGACATATAAAGTGCCCTAGAGGATTTGCCCACCCACGGCGGTGCTGCGAAAGAACGCTTCCTTGCACGGGTCGCGGGAGCTCGCTTGTAGGGCCGAAGTTAGCGGTGGAGCTTCGAGACAGACCGTTTGCTTGCCGCAAATCGGCTTCTTCCCGGCAGGTTGGAGCTTTGATAGGTAGGATGCTGCGAAAGAACGCTTGCTTGGCCGGGTCGCGGGGGCTCGCTGGTAGGGCCGAAGCTAGCGACGGAGCTTCGAGACAGACCGTTTGCTTGCCGCAAATCGGCTTCTTACCGGCAGGTTGGAGCTTTGATAGGTAGGGGTGCTGCGATAGAACGCTTATGTGCCCGTGTCGCGGGACCTCGCTGGTAGGGCCGAAGCTAGCGGCGGAGCTTCGAGACAGACCGTTTGCTTGCCGCAAATCGGCTTCTTACCGGCAGGTTGGAGCTTTGATAGGTAGGGGTGCTGCGATAGAACGCTTGTGTGCCCGTGTCGCGGGAGATCGCTGGTAGGGCCGAAGCTAGCGGCGGTGCTTCGAGACTGACTTTTCTCGTGGGTTGAGAAGTGCCCCTTCTGTTTAAAATGACCACAGCCAGTCATGTGAGGGCGCGTTGGAAAGCTCGTCTAATGCCCATTCTTTTGTTTCATCACTCAACCGGCTCCATAACGACATTGACAAAATCGAATGTTCAATGTTGCTTCTCATAACAACATTAAAAAAAGTTCAATGTCCAATGTTCAATGTTGTTTTTCATAACGACATTGAAAAAATCGAATGTTCAATGTTGCTTTCTATAACTACATTCAAAAAAATCCAATGTTCAATGTTCAATGTTGTTTTCCAAAACTACATTAAAAAAAATCCAATGTTCAATGTTCAATGTTGTTTTCCAAAACTACATTCAAAAAATCCAATGTTCAATGTTCAATGTTGCTTTCTATAACTACATTCAAAAAAATCCAATGTTCAATGTTCAATGTTGCTTTCTATAACTACATTCAAAAAAATCCAATGTTCAATGTTCAATGTTGCTTTCTATAACTACATTCAAAAAAATCCAATGTTCAATGTTGTTTTCTAAAACTACATTCAAAAAAATCCAATGTTCAATGTTCAATGTTGTTTTCCAAAACTACATTCAAAAAAGTCCAATGTTCAATGTTCAATGTTGTTTTCTAAAACTACATTCAAAAAATCGAATGTTCAATGTTGTTTTCCAAAACTACATTCAAAAAAATCCAATGTTCAATGTTCAATGTTGTTTTCTAAAACTACATACAAAAAAATCCAATGTTCAATGTTGTTTTCTAAAACTACATTCAAAAAATCCAATGTTCAATGTTCAATGTTGCTTTCTATAACTACATTCAAAAAAATCGAATGTTCAATGTTCAATGTTGTTTTCTAAAACTACATTCAAAAAAATCCAATGTTCAATGTTCAATGTTGTTTTCTAAAACTACATTCAAAAAATCCAATGTTCAATGTTCAATGTTGTTTTCTAAAACTACATTCAAAAAATCCAATGTTCAATGTTCAATGTTGCTTTCTATAACTACATTCAAAAAAATCGAATGTTCAATGTTGTTTTCCAAAACTACATTCAAAAAAATCCAATGTTCAATGTTCAATGTTGTTTTCTAAAACTACATTCAAAAAAATCCAATGTTCAATGTTCAATGTTGTTTTCTAAAACTACATTCAAAAAATCCAATGTTCAATGTTCAATGTTGCTTTCTATAACTACATTCAAAAAAATCCAATGTTCAATGTTCAATGTTGTTTTCTAAAACTACATTCAAAAAAATCCAATGTTCAATGTTCAATGTTGTTTTCTAAAACTACATTCAAAAAATCCAATGTTCAATGTTCAATGTTGCTTTCTATAACTACATTCAAAAAAATCGAATGTTCAATGTTCAATGTTGTTTTCTAAAACTACATTCAAAAAAATCCAATGTTCAATGTTCAATGTTGTTTTCCAAAACTACATTCAAAAAAATCCAATGTTCAATGTTGTTTTCCAAAACTACATTCAAAAAAATCCAATGTTCAATGTTCAATGTTGTTTTCTAAAACTACATTCAAAAAATCCAATGTTCAATGTTCAATGTTGCTTTCTATAACTACATTCAAAAAAATCGAATGTTCAATGTTCAATGTTGTTTTCTAAAACTACATTCAAAAAAATCCAATGTTCAATGTTCAATGTTGTTTTCCAAAACTACATTCAAAAAAGTCCAATGTTCAATGTTCAATGTTGTTTTCTAAAACTACATTCAAAAAATCGAATGTTCAATGTTGTTTTCCAAAACTACATTCAAAAAAATCCAATGTTCAATGTTGTTTTCTAAAACTACATACAAAAAAATCCAATGTTCAATGTTCAATGTTGTTTTCTAAAACTACATTCAAAAAATCCAATGTTCAATGTTCAATGTTGCTTTCTATAACTACATTAAAAAAAATCGAATGTTCAATGTTCAATGTTGTTTTCTAAAACTACATTCAAAAAAGTTCAATGTTCAATGTTCAATGTTCAATGCCTTGCCAACTTCACGCAACCCAGATCTATATCCTTTCCGCTACCATAGCGTACTTATGCAGACTCGCCGAGATGGCCATTTCGGCCTTCCGTAGTTTTCGACCTAAATGCCCAAATTCGGGAATTTTGCTGTCATGTGTACACAGGCATCCCAGACTACAGGATATTATGGGCCCAGGGTCGTGCACAGGTTTTTGGGCCCGCTAGACCCCTTTAAAGAGGGCTTTGAACGTAGATTTTACAAAACTGAAATTACTGGTCCTACCCGCCATTGCGGTACGATTCCCTGTGGAATTGCATTAACATTTAGCGCCAAAACGTTTTTATTTTTCTATAGCAGGAGTATAAGGCTAGACAAAGGGGTCAGGAACAATGCCCTAAAGGGGCCAAAAAGTAGGCCTGTCAAGCTAAAAAAAAAAAAAAAGAAGTTTTTCGCGCAAGGGTCACCGTCACATCGTCATTTCCGGTGACCTTTAGTCGAAATATTGACATTTTTTTCTACTTTCGGTTTAGGGTAGGTGTGTAGCATCCGGATGTATCGAGTTTTTATCAGTGCTGCAAGTCAATAGTGTCTCAGGGACGGGATATAGGGACCATATGAATTTCTCATAACCCCCCAAATGATCGTGGTAGCGGAAAGGATATAGAGTTACAGAGTGGAGATTTAGAAAAACGATTATAAATTAATAACCGTTATAACTATCGGCATGTTGGTCCTTTTTAATGTTTTTATTGTCACTACCATTTATATAGAATAAAGAAGGAATGGGAAATAGTCGTTACACTGTCAGGTCGTTTACTATTTTAATAAAAATCTCATCATCCGTGTGCGAACGGCTTCGTTTATGAAAATATATTATCTGTACAATGATGTAATTTGAAAGAATTTGCTTTAAACAGATTTTGGCCCTTTTTGATGTTTTTGTAAAAAATACTATTTACCGATACATATCGCATAATATCTCTCTGTAACTTATTTTATTACCCACTGTGAATTCCCAGCATATATTCGTCCTCTTCGCTCGGGTTATTTTATTGCCTACCAAAAACGTTGATCTTTTATAAAACCGCGATATATGCCTTGTTTGTTAGATTTTGATCAAAGTTCGATGATATTCATGCTGACTTTATTACATATTACAAATATTATATTTGTTTTTATGAAAGGACTTCTTATAGTACTCGCTCAGAAAATCGACTAATATTTAAATTACATGTGTTCGTGTTAATCACAGCAGCTGTTGACAGTATACATGTATATACGGGGAATGTACAATTGTTCATGTTTAATTGGCACACATGTGAAAAATATCATTGAAGAAATAATATGACATTTGTAAGTGAAAAAATGCCAATACATTTATATACATTTATATTAGAACGATTGGAGGTAAAAATGACACGTTAAACATCCCCGTCAAATCAAATAATATGGCAGGTATCATATTAGGGTTGAACCTTAGTTACTTTCATGCTATATTCAAACAGAAACAATGACATGGCAACGCTGGACGCTTAAAACCGATGACCGCTTAAATAATACGAATACACGGTACCAGCTGGCCGTATTCTATCACTTAGCAATATTGGACGCTTAACACGGATGGTTGTCTAAAAGAGCTAACATTTCACTTTGAAACAACATTATTTATTATTACAAAATAAGTATTTTTAAATAATTAATGAATACTATTCGACATGACTTAATTTGTAAAGGAATTATATAAGAGACGGCTTGTTTCAAGTCAGAATTTTTTAAAATGTTGTACACAAATATAGTGACACCGTTATATTTCTTTGTACACACTATATTATCGTCAGCGATTGTTGATTGTGCAGCATTGCCTGCTTCGCACCAAGCAATTTGATCCTAACAATATAATAACATTCAGTACTTATTACTCAAATAAACAAAGGATCAAAATCACAGGTTATTCAGGGCAAAAGTGTTGAATACGGGATTTAGACGATGGCAATACTACGCTGTGATTGGCTATTTGCGGCTTATCGCGGTCTAGGGAATTTTATTTAATGCTAACTGATGAGATGTGGAGTTCTATCAGTGAAATAAAACCTATATCAGTCACTGGTTATCACCTACAATGTGACTGATATAAGCTCCGCCCCCTCACAGGGACTACTTTAATTTTACTAAAAACTCAACACTAAACTGTCCGTAACGTTTTTATTACTGAACAGAAACATGTCGTGTGGGGTTCATATATAAGGCATGGTTATCGTATGTATAATTATATATTCTTTATTTCGGTCTCATTCACATATATACTGTTACTTATATGTACGTTGATGCATCGGAAATTCTCTATCTGCCAATTGGCGAATCGGAAATGTTCTATATCTATGTACTGGAGCCTCACATATTGTATATGTACACCTCTACGGGTTCCATTTGTCATTTGGAGTAATTACACTATAGTCTACTATACAAATTGTATATTTCTAATTTCATAATTCAAATAATACACTTTGTCATTCCATTCATAAATCGTAATTTGGCGAATTGGAAACTTTTTATCAATAACTTTATACCGGCGAATCGAAAAATTTAGAGTAATTAGTACAAACATACATTTTTTGTAATGTAATTTGCATTACACAAATTGTATATTTGTATATTTTCTCATGAATCAATTCAAATAATATATTTTCTCTTTCTATTCATAAATTATATAAATCGTATGTTGGCATATCAGAAATTCTCCGTTAACCTGATGGCGAATCGGTAATATGTACCTGCGAATCGGAAATTTTCTATGCTGGTGCATCGGAGCTTTTATATGTATCTTCCTACTGGCTATTTGGAGTAATTACAGTATACAAATTGTATATTTTCTCATATATCATCATTCACAATTATTATCTCTACGAATCGGAAATTTACTCTGCGAATCAGAATATAAAAATCCACCATAAGATGTAGGATAAGGATATCTCACCCGAGCGAGGGGTCGAATTTTAACTAGGGACGAGGTATCATTATCCTATATCGACTGTCTCATGATTATTTTTCTCAGACGTAACTTGAGAAAATGGGACATTTGCCGTACGTTCTTATAACAATTATTAATAACAGCGTAAATAAAGCATACGCTGTTAAGTTATGAAAATGTTTTTTTAAACGGTACAGAGCCTATTGATGCTCGACTAGTTAGCTTAATATCGTCAGTTACTTTTAAATCCCAGAACTAAATAGCCGCTCTATGTTGCGTGTAGGCCCATGTAAAAAAAGAGCCATTATCCTGTTGTCTCGTACATCCGTGCTTCTTAACAGTATCATCGGCGCATCTGCACCAACTCAAAGAGCATACACAAAACAAGAACAATGTCAAAATGCTTATGACAATTCGTAAAATTATAGCTTTTGTATCTAGGTCGGTGCTCTGAATCCTGTTCACTGGTAAGCATGAAATCCGTGCCTCCGTATAAATAAGTCATTATTTGGGCATCATGGAGTGAAATTTTGTGTTTAAATTAAGTAAATTAGGAGTAGTACTTATCATAATCTGTTTTCAGTTTGAGTGTAATAGACAGTGGTGATATAGAGAAACTCGGGTCACTGTCCGGTGAGAACAATGTTATCAGGCGAGGTGATATCGTCCGGGTGGCGAGCCTTTGGCGAGTCACCCCGGACGATATTGCCGAGTCTGATAACATTGTTCGATCCGGACAGTGACCCGAGTTTCTATTTATCATGCAACCAGCACCACGGAACAAGTAAGGGGCGTAATTCTTCATTTTTTAAAGTTACAACCGAGTTGTGGGTTTTAGTAGATCCAGTTAACCCGCCGATTAACACAATTCAATGTGCTTCCGCGAAACAAAATAGTTCTCAATTCTACGCTGCTTAACAAAAGAAATATTAAAAAATAAAATATTTCAATTATATATTCAGAAAGGGAAATCTTAGTAAATGGTATTACCAAATAACTACATTGTGTCATAATAGTAGAATAAAATTTCGCTCATGAATTTATGAAGTTTTTTGAATGAATCATCAATGACGTACGTGTGTGAACAAGGTCGTTTACTACGTCATAAATCCTTCTGTTATTCTTAACAATGCCTTGGAATAAATATAAACATGGACTATGTGAAACACTGGGTTGTTTGCGGTAACTGTCAGTGCAAAATTGAATTCCGGACGGGGGGAATAACTTCAAGAATGAACAGTTTATACAAGCTTAGTCAAGTTGTTGGGTGGAGAATGGCAGTAGGGAGACCTCAATGCTTGGAAAATCGATGGAAATAGAATATGGTAAGACATTAATCTTGTTGAAGAGCCTATTATATTTTTTTATGTTTTACCTATGTATGAACCATATGAACACTGAATCTAACAATGATTTAACTGACCCACTTAGTCTTAAGATTTGCCAAAAATTTCTGACTTTTCTCATTTTCAATGATTTTGTATGCGCATCGTATCGAGTCTTCAAATGAGTTCAAAATTGCATTTTGTCCAGTGCATTTGATGTGGAACCGTTGTCTATGCATACTCTTTATGTTTATTTATCTTTGATGATCCTATGCCAGTGGATTTATGTGTGTTTATTGTTTTTTTTCAGGGCCTTTCCTAAACGACTGATCCGTGGATGACCCGTATGAATTCAAGAAAAAATACACTGGCGTAGCCCTACCTGGCGAAGAAATATTGCTGATGTTGGTTGTAAATCTAAACTTAGAATAAATATTAGCTATCAAATGTATATTTCTGTAGTTTTCAATAATATGTAGGTCAATTTTAGACGGAATGAGAAATGGGAAAATAGTCCGTGATTTGTGGGCGGAGCCAAAAAGTGTTCTCAGGCTACTAGCAGCCTATTGACCTGAGAACACATACTGTTCTCAGGTCATGTGTTATCAGGCAGTTACCATGGCAGTTGCATGATAAAAAATAAAACGCGTAATGAAAATGTTATGCAAAACAATTAAAACCAATTACGAAATAGCCGAAATGGACGGTTACGATTCAGCCTGGTTACGAAATAGCCGCATCCCATTCGTTCCATGCGTATTTTAGTGGGAATTATTTTGTCAACAAATGGCCGACAGTCATGGAATCTGGACCACCGATATAAAAACGAAATACCTGAAATATAACTTATAACAAGTTAAATGGTAGATAAATTGATTATTTCGTGTAGTAAAACATATCTAGACCAGATTCCAACCGTTTGCCGGCCCGATGGTGCATCAAATAGTGGATTCCTGTAGGGGCCGGAAAAAAGCGTTGCCAACCTGTCTATTATATAAAGTAATGACGGGAAGATGGGGAATTTCAAACATCTGTATTTTGTGATATAATTTCTTAGGCCTGTGATATGGCAAATTAATATTGCGGTGTTAACATATGCGTAAGTTATCGTTGCTAAGGCAACGCCTGTAGCGAAGTACGGAGCAGTCCAAATTCTAAACTCAATTTTATTACGTTCGTCATTATTCAGTCACCGTATTTTTGTTGGGTTGGAATGGATCGATAACAGTCGAGATAGTCCGAACTTGGCTAAAATGGAATTCGCCGTCTTTCACCATTTTGAAAGGGATATATGTGGTAAACGTTCCGGGGATTCTAATAAACTCAGCGAGGTACAAAACAATTTTGAAAATATATTAATATTTGCGATACAGGTGATTTATGAAAATAAGAAATAACGAAATCGTTAATGCGTAAACCTGTGTTGGAGAGTGTTTTGAGTCTAATGATAAGCTACTTTGACTTTGACGTCATGACGTTATAAAAGTATTTGGAGTGCTCCGTAACAGTGATTATGTATAATTTCAAAGTAATGCAGAATATAGAGGATATTTGTTTGTTTTGATTGAATATGGTTTATATCTCATCGTGTAGTGATAAAATTCAATATTTTCAAGAGCGCGTAGCGCGAGTGAAAATATTAAAATTTTATCACTACAAGATGAGATATTAACCATATTCAATCAAAACAAACAAATATTCTATTTATTTAATGTTTTTATGGTGTCAAAACTGGTACTATTTATGCCAAATTACCACTGTGGTTAGGCTACGTATGAATATGTTATTCCATTCATATTTTTCACTTCAAAATCCGCCATTTTGGATTATGGTGAATAGGTGAAAACGACTTTTTTGAGAATTTTGCATTAAATCATACACAAACTTGTAGGAAATGGTCTAACTAAGAATAAAAACCCCCACATGACATGTTTCCGTTCAGTAATAAAAAAGTTACAGACATTTTAGTGTTGAGATTTTGGTAAATTAAAGTAGTCCCTGTGAGGGGGCGGAGCTTATATCAGTCACATTGTAGGTGATAACCAGTGACTGATATAGGTTTTATTTCACTGATAGAACTCCATATCTCATCAGTTAGCGTTAAATAAGTTTTATTATTAACACTTTTGCACAATATTTCGTTTGTAAATAACGTATAGATATAAGTTTTAGGAAATGTTATGTTTATGATTTAACGGATATTTTCACAATGATTCTTGTTCTAGAACTTTACGGATGACCCTCGTACTTTAAACACGTACATACGATCACACAGTTAATAAGCATTGACATCGTGACGTAGGTAATATTGGCGCTTTAAATTGAGAATAAAAACGAACATACAAAGCTGAGACAGAACATTCCAAATAATTAGTAATCCTTGTAATGGCCAATTACACGTAGATCTTCTTTTATTAGATGTATTTAGGTTTTCGTAATTGGTATGTACCCAGTGTTCTATTGAGGCGAGTTCAGTGAGTGAGTGAGTGAGTGAGTGAGTGAGTGAGTGAGTGAGTGAGTGAGTGAGTGAGTGAGTGAGTGAGTGAGTGAGTGAGTGAGTGAGTGAGTGAGTGAGTGAGTGAGTGAGTGAGTGAGTGAGTGAGTGAGTGAGTGAGTGAGTGAGTGAGTGAGTGAGTGAGTGAGTGAGTGAGTGAGTGAGTGAGTGAGTGAGTGAGTGAGTGAGTGAGTGAGTGAGTGAGTGAGTGAGTGAGTGAGTGAGTGAGTGAGTGAGTGAGTGAGTGAGTGAGTGAGTGAGTGAGTGAGTGAGTGAGTGAGTGTATATTTAAAGATGAGTCCATGCTCTTTTGCATTAGCTAGTCTATATTCTTACGAATAAATGCAAAAGAATATTCCTCTAAAGTAGTCGGGATGCTTGCTAAACAAATGCTAAACAAATGTTAAAACTTGAATTTGATACTCATTCTCAACGTATGTCCAATTTTAAATTATTTTCGATCGTTAGATATTTTTTTACTTTCATTTTAAATTACACTTTTTTGGCAAGTGGGTGAGTTAACTATTAATCATGGACAAATACTTAATTTGTTCACCAGGCAGCCGTAATTGTGACTTATATCAACAGGAATGACCACTGAACACACAAAATATCATGCATTGCTTAAAATTGGTTTCATATAATAAAAATCTTAAAAAGAACATAATGGTGCCATAAATGCAAGAAATAGATAAAATGAACAAAATACAATGGTAGGTTATTAGACAGCCATGTATCTCGAAAACGAGCCTGGTGACAAATCATTTAAATGATTTCAATTCTGTTCGAGATCTAGAAGATTGTTCTGTCATTTCAAGAAGTACGTTTCAAGGAAAATTCGATCGTTAGATCAAAGGTGCGCGTACCTCCCTTAATAGTAGATTAATTGATTAATTTCTGGCACCACAAATGTTCCAAGTATTTGATGCAACGATTGGGATTCATTGATGAAAGGGTCGTCGCTCTATGAAGACGATTGCTGGATGTTGCGCGATTGCACTAGTATTCGGATAGAAATATTTCGGACATCTCGAATACGGGCCCAGGATAACACAAAAGGTACTGAACGTGATATCACCAAACGGTATAAAGCCGGATAACACTAAATAGTAAAGAGCCGAATAGCTCAAAATGTACTATGTACTAATTGTACTAGCAATGTGAGATGGGACTATACTACTTCCAGGGCCTTCCATGGAGAATGATAACGCTCGACCTGTAATGTAATAGAATGTATTATAACTATTATTGAGCGCCTGAGGTCACAGTGAGCATTGACTTTAGAAATAAATACAGTACGGTCAAATATGTCGTTAATATGCATTCTTTGTTCAAAGTTATATGAACACACAGCATGTTCTTAGAATATCACATCCTATCTGCAGACATCTGAAACAATGACTATATTTCAATATTGCGTGACCTGGGTTTTATTATCTTTACAAGAAAAATGACCATTCTCTCATCACGACAGAGTCAACAGCGCATTCTTCTATGTTGTATGGACATTTCGTTAAGGAGGTTACAGCGGGAATAAAATTATGTCACGAAATAAGAGTTGAACCGAAATCAACGTCTACTATTTGCGTAACAAACCGTTTTCCTTAAAGGCTTACTACCAGGGTCATCCGTAAAGTTCTAGGACAGCATCTAAAAACTTAAAAATTTTATTGTCTCTCTATAGGAAAGAATATATGATAAATAAATAACTCTGACTCTTATATCAAATTTTCAAGCACATGCTCTTCATCAGGAATTTTTAATTACTTCTTCTTATTTTTAAGTCACATCCATCTTGTTTATATTATAATGTTGTTATCAACTGTTTGGGCGTATGTATTTAATAACATTATAATATAAACACTATAGATAACAACATTATAATTTATTATTTGCTTTCAATGGATTATGGAGATATTTCAGTGAAATAAACAGTGAAAATAACAGTGAAATTACCACTTTGTTATTTTCACTGTTTTAGAAGCAGGTTCCAGTATCATGCAGAAAAAGAAACGTAACGTCAACGGCGCCGGGCTTTAAAATATGCGTTACGTCATCATGACGTCATAATTATCACGTCGTGACGTTCTAATTTCGACGTGATTTTTCCAATTAAGCCAATTACGGCACATATTTAAGAGGAATTGAGGCATATAATAAACAGAAAATTTGTTGATTTTTGGTTTAAGATCAATTTTATTTCACTCGTGATCACAGAAAATTACATTTTCACTCGTGGCTACGCCACTCGTGAAAATATTTAGTTTCTGTGATTACTCGGTGAAATAAAATTCGATCTTACTAACAAACATGTAAATAATACTGATCAGAAAATAACAAAACAAAATAAAATAATAAAACAATAGTGCTTTTATCGACAAGAGCACAAAGTGATTGGAATATCTAGCACATAATTATAAGTGTTATATCAAACAATAGTTCAAACAAGATCAAATAACAGCACCGTAGTATATTGTACATTGATCTTCTAAGCATGCATTGATGTATGTAGCAACGTTAAATATTACTACAATCTAATGAAATATACAGCCTTTATTGCATACACACGGTTATTCTAAGATTTAAGGTGATTCCCAACTCTTAAGGTTTTCTGTACAAGAGGTATCAAACACCTGATTTTTATGAAGAACACACTCATGATAGTGATTGTGCAAACCCATAACAGGTTTGCTCGGCTATTTTTCAAGATATTTTTAGATTTTGGCATGCACGAAATTTCGTATATACGAAATCACACGATAACGTTTGTTTTAGACTATGCATGTTATATGTAAGTTTAAATGATATTTTAAAATATGTGATTTTTCATTTTTAAGCTATACGAAAACAAATAGTTGAACAAAATACTGTGCTCGTATATGCAACCAGTAGAGTAACTATAATAGAAGTTTTGTACCAAATTTCATGGCAGTTGCTCGGCTAGATTTTTTTAATTGACACTTTAGTGATTTCGGAAATGTCGAAAACCAGGATAGTTTACAAAATACATAAACGTTTTGCATATGTTGTATCCAGTTTTCGCGATAATTTGTTTTTGAAAAATGTGCCCATGCTCTTTTGTATTAGCTAGTCTATATTCTTACGAAGTAAATGCACAAGAACCTTCCTCTAAAGTAGTCGGGATGCTTCCTAAACAAATGTTAAAACTTGGATAAAATTTTGTGTGGGCGCATTATATTACGCTTCACATACGTTGTAGCTAGTATTCGCGAGTGTTGGTGTTTCAACGTTTGGAATAAATGACACATAAAATTGCACTTTTACTTTTACTTTTATTCCTCCAGTAATTAAGATATACATATATTCACATACAAATACTATTACATACTAACATATACATTTGTATACAAATGAAACGGTTTGCATTATGCATAATGATATCAACAAATATATATGGTAAGGGTGCATCGGTATATATATACATCACAATAATAATATACACCTATGTCTCTATATCTCAACATCTCAACATCATGTTCACTGAAAGTTTATCTTACCGAAACGAAATGAAAGGCAAACGAGTGAATTACATTATGAAACAATTACTTCTGTATAGCAACTGCCCGTACTAAGAATGCAATCTAGCTATAAATGTATTATAGCACGTTAAACAAGCTTGCATACAGCTAAAGATATGTGTATATTGTGTAATAAGACGCCATTATTACCAACAGCGAGCTCCAGAATTAATCTACACTGGTCCATTATATTCATGTTGATAAGTTGTATGTACTCGTTGTATCCAATACAATTTATCACAGAATTGCACAGTTTTGCATGGTCATTTCTAACACAATGACATAACCAGTGAACCACCATGTTATCTGTAAGTAATGAACATTTCCGACATTGTTGTATGTACTGTCTGGATGTAATCTTCATGACTGCCCGACGAAGTGTTCTACATGTACGCGATAAGGAGGGCGTATTCTCCGAGACATAGCACAAAGGGGAACAGCGGTCACTGTCAACGACACTGGGAAACAGCCAATTGTTTCCACCTTGTATGGCGTCTTCAAACATTTTGATGTGACTAGGAAACATCACATTCCGTTTTAGTATTCCATTCCATATATGTTTAGTAGTTTCGTTAACAGAAATGTATTTTTTTCGTGGTATCTTTTGTAATGAGTATAGCATATTCTGACCAACCGGGTTTTTATATTTATTTGCGCCTAATTTATTTGCAAACATTTCATTAGTTTTAAAGTAGTCAAAAGCAGGTCAAATATCAAGCTAGACAGCTAACGATGAAAAATGAAATATTGTATGTAGGTGCGACGTACTTATTAACGTCACAATTTCTACGACTAATCGCATGGAAGTTCGTGCTAATATCAAAGTTTGCCCTGCTCTTGGAAAAACACAGCTGGTACTTAAGAACTGCTGCAGAGAAAGAAAGGAGACAGTTAAGTATCCAGGGTTCTTGAACTTGTTGACACAAGGATATTTCTGAAGAGCAGCATGTGACTGAAAACGAAAAAAAGGATAAGCAGATAAGCAAACGTCTGGACGTTTCACTCAGCGTCAGGCGTCTTTACAACCATTAGTAACGTCTAGCTATTTTTTAGCAGTTCGACTAAGTAAGAAATGGTTGTTGGTTTATTTAAACACAATGTCATACAGTTAGAACGTTCGTGTTTATTTTAATAGAAATGACATAACTTCATTCCAGGCTTACTGAGCATGACGTAGCAAGACGCCAATTACGTCGCTGACGTCAGAATATTAATAACGCTGTTTTTGCATTTTTGTTTTAGTCGTATATTTGGTAAAATGTGGTGTTTCATGCATTTTTTTCTGCATTTGTGTCCGAATATCAGTGGTTTAATGCGGTGTATTTGATATATCTCTGTACCATTTGGTATTCTAGTTATGAACAGTCTACGAATTTATCGAATGACCATCGTATAATGTTATGTACAACGTATGCAAAATGTAAAACATAATATAGCCGCCAAAACTTGATTAAGTTACATAACTTTTAACAATTAAAGATATGTAGCCTACATTTTAACAATACGAGGGTTGCCTGCAATACTGTTGTACATCGTTCTTTAATAATAAGCAGTTAGTTAGTTTAACCGTATAATTTTGTGGACAACCCTAACTTTTGTGTGTGCATGTATATACGTTTTTTCATTCATTTTCACGAAATAATACAATTATTAATGAATACAATTAAAATAGAACAATGAAGTAAGTGATTAACCCTTGAATAACCCTTTCTTATAGATACCAATATATACTACATGTAATAGATATAGCATGAATAGAATTATGTACATGACTGTTTGATTCCGTTATTGGATTTATGAATGAATTACGTTATTAATGGAAATGAGAGAGCGACAGTAGGGAAAGAGGATATTATAGCCGCGATGATGCACTGATATAAAAGTAGGTGGCGGTCAATCATTGATTAGACACCACATACACCAGATTCCACAGAGACACCATCGTGACAAGTAATGTCTTATCATTAACATGAAAGTATCGGATATAGCTAAAGGTTAGTGGTGTTTATAACATTGTTGATTGAATCAATATCACGATTAAGTTTGAAAAATTACATGCTTAATAATGTTACTACTAGAGTTTTTTGTAAGAATTCAGAGTTACTGAAACTCTAAAGACATCATTAACAAATAACCATTGCATATAAGACAATTCGAAACATGCATGATATATATAATACTTTTTAATTTTTTATACAATACAAGACATTTATAGGTTAAGAAGTAGCCACAAAAACATAGTTGGTCTTATCTGGGTATTATAATGAAAATTGGTTCGCCAATTATGGCATCCACTGAAACTGAATTCTTTATTCTAACACGGTCTGTGGGTTAAACCATATACGCATAGAGGAAATCAAGCTGTATACTATTACCACAAAAAAATACACCTGGCAAATTGGCTGGTACTATTAACGGCCCGTAAACAGCAATTTTCATATTTGTTTGCCACTCAAAAATGACAAAACAACTCAATAAAATACATATTTAGCATTGATTGAATATACTGTTACAGTTGTGTTTGCAAATAAACAAATTACACTACAAAAATATGGTTCGTTCGTTCACAAAACATTGAAAATCAGCATAATTATGCGATTTAAAGAAGTTCAGTGAAAATAAATATCACGTGACATATTTATGAACAAATAAACGTTAACTTTATAGTAAAAACTTCAACGAGTTGCGAATAAAGCGAGTTTCACGATTATCCAATGTTACAGCAATGGCGCATCTATAATGTCAAAATAACTGGACATAACGATTTTGATATGTGTCCGTTTTAATAATATGACGTGAAAACTAATAGTGCCGGCTTGAAAACCACGTCATATTTCGGGGAAAAAATCATAGCTTGGAAATACACAGTTTCATTTGTTATGTTTATTTGTTTCAACCCATTTTGTTTTATCTGTGATTCATATGTCATGTTATATGACCCTTGATTGGAAATAAACTTTATCTTATCTTATCTTAGAAACTAGGCGAAAGTCTAAACAAAAAATTAAAATAAATCTGGATGATCAGGAAAAACATTTTGGGAAAGACAATGGGGCTTTATACATATTTTATTGCCAATGATAATGTAAAAGGAGCTGTGTGAAGTTCGCTCGACATACGACATTCAAAAAATCGAATGTTGTATTTGACATACGTCATTAGATCGAATGTCGTTTTTGAACGACATACGACATTGGACAACATTAAAAAACGAATGTCGTTTTTGGACGACATACGACATTGAACGGCATTTAATTTATAAAATCACTTTTAGTAGTCCTTTAGATTGATATCCGGGTTGAGCTGCTCAGTTCTTCACTAACATCACTAGTCACATTTACTACATTGTCAATTGAATGAGGAATACATGTAATTCTAAAGGCTAGTTTAACCTGAAAACCCTTTGTCTTAACTGCCCGTAAGAATATGCCTGAATTCAGTAAAGTTCAAAAACGGCAAAACAAACAAATCAAAACTATGTTTTGATTAGGCTCAGACTCAAAACATTTTCACGAATAGACTTATAGTCCAGTCAGGGTAAGAATCCAGGTTGTCAAGGCTTATACAAACAGCTATAATTTCAAAGCTAAACTAACATAGTATATTCGCTCTACCTGTACAGACTATGGTTGTACACTTAAACTACAACGTCACTCACTCACATTATCCTAACTGGACTTTCTTTTTCTTCAGAAATCAATAAGTGCTAGAGAGACAGAAGAGCTAACACACAACTTTAAAGAGAACGTT
This sequence comes from Spisula solida, assembly GCA_947247005.1. Classification (NCBI taxonomy): domain Eukaryota; kingdom Metazoa; phylum Mollusca; class Bivalvia; order Venerida; family Mactridae; genus Spisula; species Spisula solida. The sequence goes on along the minus strand of OX365960.1, from coordinate 2,651,862 downwards.
CAAAATATGGCGCTTTCAGTGGGTTTGACTATTTACGTTGTTGCTGTGTCTGCGTTACTTGTGTTTGCAGTATTCAGTAATGGACTAGTCATTTACTGCGTAATAAAATACCGGAAGTTGCGCACTGTGACAAATGTGCTGATCTGTAATCTGGCTGTAAGCGATATCCTCTTGTCCGGGTTCGTCATGCCTCAAAAACTCCATGATATCTCACATGAAGAGGATTTTTATGAAGGTATGTTAAAACACGACTTATGTTTGATGGCGCCAAAGTTTTTGAAAGCTATTATTTTAAATACGGTGATCTGTCTTAGGGTTTTAATGTGGCCTGTATGAGTATATTGGGAAGAAACCTTATTACATTGATTAGATTAACTGACTTAATTTATGACCCCATTCTAACCATGATTGAATTTTGACAGGATTTAATACATATATCAGAACATTCATTCACCAGTATGATAAACATTATCAAAATTACACCATGCCACTTTAAAAAGGCATTTCTTTCTCTCAATTAATTGCTACAATGATCGACTAATACATTTACTTATTTACTTATTCCTCGTCATCCCTTCTTGGACAAAGGGCCTCTATCAAAGCCTCGGTCTAAAGTCACTTACTTGGCTTCCCTCCAGGCATCCTAATCTTCTGTAGTTCTATATCCAATGTCCTCCTTCGCCATGACATGACTGGTCAACCTGTCTTTCTACTTCATTGTGAGACTGGCGTGCTACAGAAGACTGGTCCCTTCTTATTGTGTGACCAACCCACCTCCATTTTCGTCGCTTTTGCTAATACATAATTAATATTAAAACACCAGCCTTTGTTCATAGTTAAAATTGATTACTAGTATATTGTTTATTATTATATACATATATTTGATAAGATTGGAACTGAATATGCTAATAATGTCACCATTAACCATTGTAAAATACGTGAAATTGTATATACTTATTGAATGGTAGGCATATTTGCCTTTTTCTTCAATAAACTTATATTAAACTTATATAAGTGTAAGAATTAAACAATGTTAATTATCGACTCTTTGACAACAAACTGTAGGACGAGAACTGAATATGCATACTATCAACGGATGGTGTCACTGCCATGTGGTCGCTAACATTTAAGTACGGGTGTCCCATAATAGGATTAACATTATAACCGAATGTCATGAGAAAAACGCTTGTTCTCATACTAGTATAACATTGTGATATAATATCATTGAAAAGCTATCATCTGAAAGTTGTATTCAATATATACGTAACATGACCATATTACTATCAATGCAACACAGGGACGAGGGTTCATGCAATAGGTTTTTTTTTGCGTAAAAATGTCCATTTCTCTTATTAATTAATTAAGGACTAGGTTCATTTATGGCTTAATTTAGCCCTGAGTTTTGTCAAAGAATAAACATGCATGTTCCTATTAATCTGTCCTACATTTCTACTGAATAGCTAACACTGTCTTTCAAAAAATAGTAAGCATACATATCCCAATTTCCCTCGTAATATGCCAACAAACATACAGAAAAGTTGTCATGTTTAGCAAAAAATGTCAAATTTAGCCATTTTCATAGTTTTTCATGAAGTATTCAACACCTGTACACATTTTCTTCGTTCTTTTTTATAACACATGTATACAGCAAAGGTAAAACGAGATTATATAACAATTTGTTTTAAATGTTCTGCCATGAAATAAAGCTATCACTGTATGAAATGAGATCTATCTTATGTTCACAAAATTGAAGTTTAAAAAGCTTGTTTTCCATAAGTAAAAAGTAATACTCAGACAGTTTATCTTGTTTTCTCAAAAAAATTAGTTTGTACTTACGACCTTCTTATTGTAAGCCAGCGATATGTACAGTGTTCGTTGATCATGTTTCATTTGTAAACAGACTTGTCCTTCACCCGTATACTATGCACTGGAATTATTTTCGCTGTCACACCGCGATATGAAGGAGAGAGGTTTTGTGTATGAATGAAACATGAAGAGGGGAGATCTGCTGAACAACTCTGTAATTAAATTTCTCCAGCGTCACATAGCAAATATAACAAATGTATGACCATTCAATTAAAGTTAAATCAAATTATGAACCCTGCCCTCTCACTAATCAATTGACTGGTCATTGTGAGCTATGGTGAATTATTCTCTATATGTTTGTCTTGAAAGAAGCACTTGGCAATATCAAAGAATACTCGGAATATGATCTTTGACAGTATTGCATAATGTTCTGGACATATTTTCAGTTGTACATACAGAGGACGTCCAGGTAAAATGAGCATGATAGTTTAGTTTATTTAAAAAACATTAGGCATTATGCCCATGAGTTCACATATAAACATACATATACAAGTGAAATCATTTACTCTCTTACTAACATTCATGCACACATCATACATGCACATATACATACACGCAAGCACTCGCACTCGCACACTTCACACGCAAGCACACACAAACAATAATATATGATACATGCAACAAATTTCATGAATGTAAGTCATGTCAATATATAATTTCAAGATTATATTAAACAATAAAATTGCATTGATTTAAATCAGAACGCATAAGTACATTACATTGATTTAGATTAGGACGGACCTTTTCTTAATATCGAAACCCTTTTCAACGAAGGTGGCAAGATTGCGGAGCATTTTATAATTGGTTGAAGTTAAAAGTGATATGGTCTTATACATATTCGGTCTCACTCTAAAATAAGGTGTTAAATACTTGTGTCTTATAGAGTTATACAATGTACATTCAAAAAGAAAATGGAACTCATCATCTAGCTTGTCACATACAGAGCAGAGTCTTAGTTCCCTCGGAGTATTGTTCCAACGGCCAGTTTCTATGTGTAACCTATGAGAGGACAATCTTAGTCTGGTAAATGCTGTCCTATAAGACTTAAAATTTAAAAGTTGTAAATAAGATAATAAGAAATTGAAAGCTACAAAATGTTCGATAAAAATTAGCCTTATACATACTAGTTGATTCGTTTATTTTTGTATTCCATTCTTGTACAAATACATCATTAATTCTTTGTTTAAATAAATTTTAGAACGCATTTGTATGTCCAACCCCCTGTGCTAGCCATGCTGCGTAAAATCCTAATCCACTTAATGTATCTTTAACAAGAGATACCCAATTATATTAACCCGGTGTCCTTTCGATATCCTTCAACATAGTTTTGTACATACAATGAACATACTTTCTTTCATTTGTGTTAACGATTTTTAACCAAAATTTAATTATATAAATAAAACGTTGCGTTTGACAGTTAACTTTAACGCCTAAAACTGACTTACAAAATAATTGTGTATTCTTTTAATTGGGGTTGCTTGCGCAAAACGCCAGACTTCAGAACCATAGAATAATATAGGCTTTACTAATTTATCAAATAAACTCATTGTGTGTTCGACTGACATATACGAGGGATGATCAACAAATACGCGGAAAAGTTGTAGTTTCTTTAATTGTCATTGTAAGTGGTTAAAACATTCTAACCATGAAGATAAATTTATTTCAAATTGATTCATCGCTGACCATTAATATTAACCAATGTCAGAACGAACGCGGTGTCCTATGGTAACGTCACTCGGCGTAATGTGGACCAACTTTTCATATGTTCCAACGTTGCACGTAGAAAATGATGACTTATCATTCGTGCGTTTGTAAAATTATAATTTTCTAAAGGGTGGGTTATGAATATGCAATGATATAACATTACATTTTTTTTTAAATCGTTTTAACGTTAAAATTCCATTTTAGAGCTATTTGCTTCGAAATAGTTGTCTGCAAATGAGTGCGATACAGAAATCGGCGACGAAAAATCGTGTTGCGAATGAAATTCATTAAATAGCAATGACAATAAAATTGCAAATTGCAACAAATATGTAATAGCATACAAAGCAGTTGTATGTTTTGCATATTCTCTCATATAATAAACATGTGAAATCAATGCCACATTCTTATGGGTTTAACAACGTCCATAACGTCAAATTACGTCATGAATACTAATGTTCTCCAGCAGGTAATTCTTATAATTTATATGCAAGTTACCAAGGAAAAAAATGGATTTTCGGTTGACAGGTTTATGAGGTGTATCTAGTTGTACAGCTAGTTCGTGAGAATCATTCAATGCGATATACATTATGAAATGTGTTACGAATGAGCATGTATACTGTTATATGTAACGACGTCGCGATGACGTTGGGCCGGTGTACCCATAGTGACGTTACAGTTTCAATGATTTTTCGACTAAATATATCATTAAGTTCAATAGGGTTTTTAATGATATGTATTTGTAATACCCCAATCTATTATCTGACCAATTCTCTTCAATATTGGTCACGTAACAAAGATTTCAGAGCATTTTTCCGCGTATTTGTTGATCGTCCCTCGTATTTATAAGCATTTGCAGAACATTGGTTATAAGAATATAAAAGTGTAGCACGACCGCCATCGTGGCTTTTCGGAAGGTTTTACGTTATTAATAGTCGTGAAAAAAATCCAAAAATGTGATTATTAGCTAAACATGACATATTCTTCGCAGTTTTGTCAACATATTACATGGGAACTTGTGATATGAACGCACATTTTTACTTTTTTTTTATTTGAGTTACATGGCATATATCTGATTTTGGCCTGCGTAGGCATTTAGTGGTTATTTACCTGTAGGACATGTTTATAATAACTGGATTTTTTTTTAAAATAGGACCAAATAGATCTATAAGCCGTTTGTGAAGCTTGTCCTTTAACATATATTGTATCTATGAGTATATGGCTTCGCGTATAAGGTGATGATTTGCCGTTTTTATCCAATTAAAATATTTTAAACAATAAAAATGCTGTGTTTCGATATCACATTGTTTGTATATATGCGAGTGACAGACCTGAATAAAAGGACTATATGTTCGTCCGGGTTACTTGAAACACGCTTAATCTTATTTCAGCCGTATTCAACTCCAGTTTATAATAATAATAATAATAATGACTTTATTTTACGAGGTTAACACATTTGCATATAAACACAATCTTCCATGAGGACCTAAACATATAATACATACATTTAACATGATAATTGCAAACATAGTAAACTTAACAAATGAAATGAAAGTAGTCAAACTTAACAATTGAATGCAAGTAAATAATAAAATTGACTTAGATGAATAATGAAAAGTTTGTATAAACAAGACTTAGCTATTCAAATACACACTATGAAACAACAAAACAATATAAACAAGTTAAGAGACAATATCATAATATTTACAATGAATCTAGAACATACTTATTTTATTGGTAGTCCCAGTCTGGAAACTTCCATCTTATATACATTCTTTTGAATTGTTCAAGAGAGCTAGTAGTTCTTATATGAAATGGTATCTTTTCCCAAAGTATTGGTCCAGTGTAGCTTAATGACTTTCGAAAGAATTCCTTTTTGGCTTTGGTTTATGAAGTAATTTTTGACTAGAAGACCTAGACTAGAAGGCCTGACTCTTTAACATATTTAAATTTATTTGAGATATATTCAGGACATTTTGGGGTTTTGGTATCTAGGGATTTGTAAATTGTCATGACTTGTTTGTATTCAACACGGTGTGGAAATGTCATCCATTTAAGTTGCTTAAAAAGATCACCGGATGGTGCATCATTTGGTTTATCTAAAATTATTCTGACAGCTCTCTTTTGAAATTTTATAAAATCATCTTGTAATTTTGTGCAGCAGTTCCTCCATATTGTGTTACAATAATCCAAATGAGGTAAAATATAAGCATTGTAAAAAAGTTTGCGAGCATGCAAGTCAAGATAGCGTTTTATTCTTACTAGGAGTTGCATTTTTTAATGGTTTTTTCAACTTGATTTTTCCAGGTTAAGTTTTGATCGACTTGCACTCCAAGGAGTTTATCATTTTTTACAATATCAAGAGGTTGATTACACATCTTAAGTTCTATGCTATCATCGTTTTCAATTTCTTTATAAAGTTTTGTTGATGCAGAAATAAACATAGCTTTTGTTTTATTTGCATTTGGAACCATAGCATTAGTATTACACCAGTTTTCAATACAATCAAGGTCATTTTGTAAGTTGTACTTAATATTATCAATTGTTGCACCAGAAGCTGACAAAGTTGTATCATCTGCAAACATTTTAAGTTGTGAGTTATTAACATTCAAAGGTAGATCATTGATAAAAAGAATAAAAAGTATTGGGCCAAGGACAGCGCCTTGGGGAACACCAGCTACAATCTCTTGGGCTGCAGACAGCTTTCCAGATACATTTACTTGTTGAGATCTATTAGCCAGATAAGAATTAAACCACTGAAGTGCATTATTATTGAACTTGTAACATTTTAACTTCTCAATGAGTAATTTATGATTAATTAGATCAAAAGCCTTAGTAAGATCAAGAAAAATCGTTCCAATAAGAGCATCATCATTAATTGCTGTTATCCAATCATCAACTATATCTGTTAGAGCAGTTTCACAAGAATGGTACTGCCTGAAACCGGATTGTTGCTTGTGTAGTAGTTTAAATTCTTCAAGATAGTCCTTCAAATTCTTAGATATATGCCTTTCCAATATTTTAGATAGAACTGGCAAAATAGATATTGGTCTATAGTTATTCTTGTCTGTCTTCTCACCTTTTTTAAAAATAGGTGTAACCTTTGCTATCTTGAACATTTTTGGAAATTTCCCTGTAGAAATACTACGGTTAAATATTTTGTGAGAGGCTTAGCTATTTTATCGTGACTTATTTTAAGAAAGTGTGCTCCTAAGCCATCAAGGCCATTCGATTTACTGCAATCTAATGCGTGCAGTTCCTTTCTCACATATTCTTCCGTAATATCAGGGATTTTAAATTCTGTGTAAGCATGTGTTCTGACGTCAACAAAGTTTTTCAGTAATGACTTGTTTTTTTTAGTTTCATTCAAACTGGATACTATTGAGGTCAGGACTAGATAGTAGGCCTTAATGAACTAGTAATTGACCAGTCGACAGGAAATTATTGCTCATCATAGATTCAGTTGACCAGTAATCGGATTATGATTTTGTGAATAAGTAGTAATTAAGTCTGGTGATCTATGCACTGATGAGTGTTAGACCAGCTCTAAGACTATGTTATGTTCGATAATTCGTATGATTATATGATGTGGACTCGCACAAACTAATAACGTTACTAATAAGTTATAATTTGTAGTATTTCAGCTGCCTCATTTAGCGTGCATTGTCCCCGGTAGAGTTCAACGCGACATCTGAAAGCGACATTTAATAATATGTTGATAATATTACTGTACGTGTTCTAATCATAAATATCCCTTATGGATATTAATTAGTGAGATTTTTATGTTTATATTTGCCTCATTTTTGTTATCATTATAAAGGGAAACATCGACCCATTGATACTTGTTATAGTGGTCTTTGACTTTAACGAAAAATAATCTACAATCTTTTCCACAACCATCTCAGAATCATTAGAAAGTGGTTTCAAATTATCCGAGTGTAACCTATGTATATAAAATTATCTGAGTGTATCCTGTGTATAGAGAAGGTTGTGCAGCGGCCATGTTTAGACGCAACGGATATGACATCACAGGAACTGGTATCCGTGTTTGCATTGGCAACTGCACAGGTCCATTAAAAGTGTCCAATATCGTCTATATATAAATATTTAAGTATGTATATATAGGTGGGCTAGGTCACTTTTCATGGACCTGTGGGCAACTGTAGAAAAATGGAGTACAAACTTTCGAAACGCCATATTCGTTGTGGCTAAACATGGCCGCTGCACAACTTTCTCTATAAAAAGAATAATATGGTTCTGCTCGATGATTGGTGGATATATCTACAAGAAACACACATATGAATATTTCTTTGTTCTGAAATAAGTGTGAAATCCTCATAACAGACACACAGAAAATGTCAATATCGACGGCAACAAAATGTATAAGAAGATTGACTCAACCTTGCCATTTCCCAACCAATCTCACCTTTTTAACACTTCAATATTTTTGCAACGTTAGTCCGACGGCAAACAATAAATGTGGCCATGGACTTAGGTTTCACAATATCTAATTGATCTAGATCTACTAATTTATTGTGTATTTCAGGCGTCGCTCTGTGCAAACTCGTCAACTTCAGCCCAATTCTAGTTATCACGAGTTCTATATATACCTTGGTCTGTGTATCCTTCGAGCGCAGACGGGCAATTGTTCACAGTGCAAAACAACAAGTGACTTTCCCAATGCTGTACTGGATAATACCAATCATCTGGGGATTTGGGTGCGTCGTTTCAGTACCAACGATTATAGAGTATGACGTCAACAACGTGACGTCATCAACGGAAGAAGGAAATTTGACGTCATTACTGTCATGTGGTAGTCAACACATGACATCGTCATTTTCTGTGACGAACGCAGTTGTTGTGGTGTCTGTGGCTTACGTCATTCCAGTTATCTTGATGATGACGAACTACACACAGGTGGCGCTTTTTGTGTGGCGGAAAGGGAGACAAATCCAAAATATTCAAAACACTTCAACGAGAAATAACGAGACTTTCCAAAGTCGGGTGAAAGTCGTCAAATTGTTAGTGGTGGTAGCAGTTATATTTGCGTTGTCCTGGTTACCATTTTTCGTTTTACTTCTATATGCTGTAAGTAGAAACTAGATCTACATAAAATGTTTACTGGGCGGTATTTACACACCCTCTCCCCTGTTTAGAATAGTTGGCCATAATATCAGTAAGTTTTACTATATACAGTAAAAGATTTTAATCAATTGTGATAATTCAGAATATAAAATCCAGCAATTATTAATGAAGGGGATTGATTATGAAGACATACCCAACTATTATTGTTTCATCGATAATCCGTGCGTCGATAAAATTAACAATTAAAATAGAAGGGGACAATTAGTTTATTATTAACGCTTATAATTCCCTTACGGACTGAAATGTCCCAATTTGTTCATAGCACAAACGTTTAATAAATCTTTACACGATGTCATGGTTATTTTTAATTGTTTTTTAATTATTTACATCTAAAGCATAAGGTGCCATTTTAACTTTGAAAATTGTCATTCTTGGTTTACTCTATATTGTATGTTAATTAGCGTCCGTCAAACTAGGTGTTTTTAAAATACTCAATATCAAATATAATATTAAAATTGTTCACCCCACATTAGAAAGTAAATTTATTTTACAGACTTTTATTTCATTGTTCTGTTGTTACTGCCATCAAGGAGCACACCAATACAACTAGTCGTACGGTATGGGATTTATAAACAAAATAGGAAACAGATTGTCGGTAGTAAGTAGGGGAAGTAGGCCAACTTCCGATAATATGTTGGCCATTTTGTTTATTAATTTATTTTCTAATGTGGAGTGAACAGAAGTAGGAATAAAAGTTTATGAAATATGATTGAGCAGTACGAATGAATGTGCGTGAAGTTAGCAGCCAGTAGCCGTCAGGTGCGCGTTCAAATCTTTGAAGCCTAATTATTTAATGCTAGCTCAATTCACAATCAAGCTCTTAAACGAATACGTTGTAACTAAGTTTTATGCATCCAGGAACGAATATAGAAGCTATGTTAGGTAAGGTCCCTGAGCCATGGTACCAATATAAATGATCCCTATTTTGATTTGATCTACCTAAAGCCAATGTTTTCCTTTTATCGATTCATACCATTTTAGATTATAATTACAAAGGCTTTAATCATGTAATAATTAGAGAATCAGATTCTATATTTTTCAATTGATTTTCTTTCCCCTGGCAGTAAGTGTGTATTAATTAAATCTAACTGTTACGTTAACGTTTTTCGTTTAATGTTTCGATTCTATTTTAGACATCCGTATATTGCGCATGCTCTCATTTCATCACGCTCCCTCGTGACAGTTCCTTTATAGATCCAATACTAGAACATTATGGTGGCTGATTTATGCTTTGTCGTAGTTTCGCATTTTGCAACAACGTCACTGTTTAATTAGTTTGATAGAGTGGTGAAAGATCAATCAAAAATATCTTATAAGCAGCACTATTTCTTAAGTGGGGAGTAAAGTAAGCCGTATTAAGCTGTCAGATTTTCTGTTTGAATGCAATTAAATGTTGTACTTAAAACATGCATATCGTAAGCTACTTTACATTCTTTATGTTCAAACAAAGTTGTATAAATTTATTATTCAAACTTATTATGAAGCAAAATGATGCTGGTGTTTGAAACGCCCTAACCTACTTAAGACTCTTCTTTATGGACGCTGGGTCAGTTGAAAGGTAAAACGATGCACATACTGAGTTTAAAATGAATGCATGTAAAGAAAAACACTGTCTGCTTATTCACGTCTCAAAAGCATACAATAGACATGTATAACAAAAATCAGAAACATCTTATACTGTAGAACTGTACTGGATAATTTATTACATACGTACATGCATTTTACAAACAAAACGTCGCTAATACTGATTACAAGATTATGTACATCATTGTATGTAAAACATAGCATTCATTTGCCCAACTCGACGGTAATATAACATCGGCAGTGAAAGATCCGAACATTGTTAGCAATAAGCGTCTTCAGCATATTTTTCATTCGGGTGTATACATACGTACGATTAATGAATTTACTTTAATGAACAATCAAATAACAAATTCAAGAAACATAATTAAGTCAATACGAACAAATATCGTCACATCTTCATTAACAACAAACCAAGAATATCAACTGATTAAAATACTTCATAGTTTGATTTCCTTCCGTACTTTTAAAGAAACATCATAAGTTCATTAAACCTTTCGTGAGAAGCATACGTGATTTGTTTCAACATAGTATTAAATGTAGTCTGGTACCCGCGCGAAAATTAAAACGTTGTAGTCGGAACTGTTCTGTCATCTTCCTTGTTTGCATGCACTCGGGACATTATCCCATTATTTCTATATACGTATATCGCAGGCTTAGAAGAACAAGGTTGTAAGTGCTACTAAAGACTTAACAAGACCCATACATATTCTAAATCTGCATCGCTAGGTGCCTCTTATGAACCTATTTTTTAGAAATCGTAAGTGGCCATGTTGACTTAACCGTGAAGTTTTAAACGCGTGTTTTCACTTAAGTAAAGAATAGTTTTCAGAGAGTTCTTTGTTTTCTCAAAATACCGTTTTTGTACTTACGACCTTTTTCTTCTAAGTCATTGATATTTTTCCGTACTGGAAAAAAAACAGTTCATATCGCGTGTGCAGAGGTACTCAAATACGATCTATGAACAAACATAATGACTTACATTGCAATGCTCAACATTTTCTTTTCCTATTTCTAATTTCAGAAAATCACGCAAAATGACGCGAGAGAAGACGCCAGTGGCTTTACGAACTTGTTTATCATAGTGCTGGCTTCCTTTAGCACAGCGTACAATATCGTGTTATACGTACTGTATAACCCTAGCTTCTCTCGTGCAATAAAACATGTGTTTCGTTGCCGTGGTAACAACAGATCTGACACAAATCGTGCTTTACGATCAACCAATCCATCAGTGTCACCAATGTCGAGAATTGAGAACTAGTGTTCGATCATACCAGTGAATGTTCATGTAAATACTGTTTGATTAACAGGCAACTGCTCTCATATCTCCCTTGCACCAATAAATTGTAACAAAATAATGAACTGTAGCGCAAAGTTGCTTATGTTAATAACTTAATAAGCTTTACATTGATACCTCACATGTTTTAATTGTGTTTTAATCTAGCTGTGACAATAATACCAGGATTAACACGGTTTACTCTTACACAATGTTCAATGCATACTGTTGGGAACGTCAATTTTCTCTCACCAAAGTACAGCGCTCAATGTTGTAATATTGATAATTATATTAAACAATTGACATTATCTTATTAGCATTCTAACACGATCTGCGGATTAATCCATTAAACAAAGAGCAGACAAGAGCATGTTTTATTACCCCCATAAAACATACCTATCAAATTGGCTGTTACTATTTACGCCCTGTACCACGTGACATATTTATGAATGAATGAACGTAAACTTTATCGTAAAAACTTCCACGAGTCGCGAACAAGACGAGTTGCACGAGAAACCAGTGTTACAGCTATGACGCATCTATTTTTAGAAACTCCAATATAGTCTCGAAACTAAGTTTCTGATTATCAATTCATTTATATTTTTCATTTCATGAAATAGAGATACCCTATCTACTCGTGTAATTAAAATTGTTTCAATGTTTAAAATGTGTTATTTCCTTCAGAAAATTACGAAGGTCGTTTTCATTAACGAGGGAGGTAATTGTACCAGCTCATAAGCCACTCAATTTCAGCGTGGAATTATGTTAAATGTCAAATGGGTGAAAATGAATTGCGCACAGTTAAATAGTGCGGGATATTATCGTGTTTAGAATCGAAATAAAAACTCTGTTCTTGTATTTTGTCGGTGAATAAAACACGGACACTCGTTCGGATGCGGAAAATTAAATCACTCGTGCTACGCACTCGTGATTTAATTTTTCCTCATCCGAACTCCTGCCCATGTTTTATTCACCGACAAAATACGCGAACAGATTTTTATTTCTTAATTACACGAGTATGAGGATTATGAAGTGTGGTAGACATAAATAATGAAATAATAGTGGAAAAATCATGAAAAATATAGGTATTGCGTTGAGAGTGTTAGTAAGTATAGAGTAATAGAGGTTAGCTTATCAATCAATAACTGTTTTATTTATCGACAGTGTTTAGTTCAATTATTTACCTTTCAAACAGCAACATGCTTTTGGCATAATCAACAGATACATTCATACAATTCTTAAGCGAAATGCAACAATAAAAAGGTAAGTACAGGACGGACAACCAATCTGCATACAGAGGCCAAGACAAATATGTGTGTACGTGTAAAATGGCCGAAAATAGATCGAACCATTTTGTAAATACATGTACAAATAATGATCTGTTGCTAAATTAATTAAGTGACAGTCCCCGAGACGTGGATTCCTTTTGAAACACATGCGAGAATCTATAACCAAAATTGTGCCAAGAAAGAAAGAGAAGTATATTGTAATGAGTGCTAGAACAACGCATATAAAAAACATGTTTACTAATTACTATATAAATTAAGGTTCAAATTTAAGTTCAAAACGGATAGAATTGCGAACTTTAATGAGCAAACTCATTTTGGGATGGGTGGGTAGAACTCCATAGAAATTGATCATGTAACTGTTCACATCATAATTTCCTTTAATAGTTATTTAAGAAATAAACTATGAAAACCCGTTGTACATGTATACCTAAGGCCTGAGTGGTTAATAACAAGCGTCAGAACGACAAACCATTGTATAACAGCCGGTATACAACGGGTTTTCGTAGTTTATTTCGATTCTAACATGATTTAAACCCGGAATTATATATAAAGCCAGTGTTATTTTGCGAGATCTATGTTGCTTAGGTTACTTGTTTACCTGCATGACGTCACTTTCATTGTATATCGGCCGATATACAACGTTATGATTTGTTCTTTGTCTATATAGGCAAAATCGCCGGTCACGTTAGAATAAACATTATAAATACATGTCATATCATTGCGCATCAATATACTGTAAAATTCATAACGTTTATTTCAAGTTCATGTGGGCAGAAATTATTATGATAAAACGTTTTTGTAATAAATAAAATATATTGCTCTCAGCGCTAATGACTGTAATATTAGACTTTAAACACACTCACCGGGATTGCGAATTTTGTATTTCATTAAACATGTGAGTTTCGTGGAATATTGATCAATATTCATTGAAACAATATATTTTAAATTTTTACGATACGGTGTATGTTGGTATTGCGGGCATTTTAAAACCAGATATTTAAGGACATTTGTCGCAGTTTATAGCTGTGGCGAAAATTATCCTTATAATAGAATATTTCTCAGAACAGTATCATATTAGAAATATAAATATAGGTGTTTATTTAATGCTAATAAGTGGATTAACGCGGAATAATATTCAATAACTTGTAGACTGGTCCTGAAGTAGCATAGGTCATTACCCTAGACCGGTGAGCATGTGCGGTGTCCTCTTTTTTGAAGTTGTAGATCTAGTTACAGTAATACATGTATTACGTTACATATCGCTCGCTTAGAATTAGACCTTATAAGACTCGTGCATATTTGAAATCTGCATCTCAAAGCGCTTCTTATGACCCTATTTTAATGAAAATAGGACCAGGTCATGTTAACCAAATTGAAGTTGAAAAAGCTCGTTTTTCAATAAGTAAAGAGTAGTTTTCAGACAGTTTGTTCTTGTCTTCTCAAATAGCGTTTTGTACTTACAACCTTCTCATTATAAGCCAGCGATATTTACAGGCCTACACATCTACACCAAAGATCGTATAAATTTAGAGTACTCATTGGCAGAACACTGTAAAATTAGTATCAGCAGCATAACTTTATCGTGGTTTCGGGGAAGTTTTCGGAAAGGTTTTAGTAATAAAAATAGCTAATACAATACCAAAGACATGGCCTATTAATTGTCATGAATACATTTGTCGACAGCTTGAAGGAAAGTTGGATGTACAATAACATGCTTATTTTTTGGAAAGGCAGTAATCAGTTAATAGAAATCAGACCCCTAGCTATGTTGATGCACATCGAGGACATGCCTGGGGTTAAATTTGATAATTTACTAAAATATTAGCATGTAATTTTTTAAGGAAAAAATGCCTCAAATGTAAATGTATGTTTTACATGTAAATTACTTGCTGACAAATCACATATTTGCCTGGGTGCTTTTTGTCTCTGGATACGACCCTGGAAATTACGAACATACGTAAATTGTATATTATATAGCTATATGAATTTTGTTTGTAGTGTATTTTACATTAAATATGGCTATTTAGCACAGGTGGATGTATACAACGAGTGCGCATGCGTTATAAATTTATCGCACATTTGTAATTATTCATTTGAATAAAGGTCTACTACATTCAATCAGGTACAACTACCTGATTCAATTCTAAATTATGGGTAGATTCTATCACAGGAACATGATATTTGAATATAGATTCTATATTAAAACATCATATGACTGATATATGAGGCACGTCTTATTTGAAGGGAGGTAACTGTAATGGTAAGACGAATAGATCCGTACACCGGACTTTAGCATCAACCAAGATGGCAGCCTCCATGAGCAGATATGAGAGCTGGCTGACAGATAAGTTACTTGCGTTGAACCCAGACACGGATACTGACATATTTGTGTCATATATCACGGGCATCCTTGATGAAGATAGTCCAGAGGAAGAAAAGAAGGAATCAATCGTTGAATTAATTGGTCAAGTTGTGGTGAGTGCGCTATCAACTGAGTTTGAGTTCAGACCATAGGGATACAGCACGTAATCAATATATGTGTAAAAAATAACAGCCTGTGTGTATAGGCTTAATAATAGAATAAAGGGATGCAAAAAAATGAAAAATTTAAATCTCACCAGCACCTGAATTAGACTGTCAACTAGCATAACATTTAGACTAAATGATAATGAGTAAATGGTCAAAGATATATTTAGCCTGTACACCTATGTAGTGAATTGTCACTACATGGACTACAGTAAGACAGTATGTAAGTTTAACTCACCTAAGTGGGAAGTAGAAACTTCGGGTACGTCTTTCCAGTAGTAGGTATAAATGCACAGAGAGCGAACACAGGCTGACAAGCCTGGCCCAGAGCATACGTCAGACCAGGACGCTTCTGATTGGCTGATACCACTTGTTATGGTTGGAACAGCCGGCCCGCTGTTCCGACGTACAAATACTACATTCCCCCCAACTTTATAAAATCAACCCCCACCCAGGATAAAGACCCCATTTAGAAAACCCCATCTTTTACAAAAAGTAGGTTGCAGAATCCAAAAAGCACCCTACGTGGGCATGATAAATATATACCATAATTTCATAAAAAATCCCAGCCAAACAGGTAGCCACATGGGCACCTGAACGCAAGATAGGATAATGATCCACGCCCCCCTAGCATAGGGACAATGAAATGGAACCCAAGTATAAGAAGACTTGTTTTCCAGACCCAGAACCATAGTTGCTATCAAATAGTTAATTTAAAATACAGTAACTGATTAAGTAAAAATTGTCTTAAATTGAAAATGTTCTCGGGGGCTGTAATGTAAGTTGACCACAGTATAGACTAAAATAAAGCACTTCCCCCGTTAGGTAGAAACCAACTCCTGGCTGAAACGGTACAATCTCCTGGTGTTTTCCACGGTGGATTTAAGGACAGATGGGAGAGAAACTCCCCTCCAGTCCGAAACCATTTTTGCCACTTCCCCTATAAAACAAGGACGATTTACATGAGAAGACCCTCTTGGGGACAGGTATGGAGCATCCGTTTCTACCAAGAGTCTGTCATCTGGGACTCGTTTGAGACCCGCCACCTGGTCTGGGGAGAAGTACATAACCGATGCTGTGAAGCCAAAATAACAGTTAGTGAAATATGAACTCCAACCTTCTACGTCAAAATAGTTGCCGCTAAAGCAATGTAAATGGATAGGTTGGAGTTTCCCACAGTGGTTTTTAACTATCTCAAATGCTGTGGAAAAGATAGCCAGGCCCTTTACCGTGTTATTTCCCCTTAAATGAAGAACGAGTGTCCTAGACGTGGTGCAGTACGCACCAAGAAAGTGGTTCAGAAAAAAGACCTGTTCATCATAAGAAACCCGGTCTTCCGTGAGGTCCAGGCCTACTTCCCCTAGGGACACAATGGCGGAGTGTGCCAATATATTTTGAAACCTTAGCTCCCTCTCTCGAGTGAGATCATGAATTTTGCGAGGGTGCACTCCTATTGCCATCCTAACCCTTGGATCGGTAGGGACCTCTGCTGGAAAAGTTTCCGGGTCGCAATACACAGCCACAATACCGAGCAGATTCACGGGAACTGGGGAGGCCAAAGACTCATTGAAAATATAGTCAATGCCTGACTTGCCACGCAATTTTCCCCCCAGTCGATCTACGTGCATATGACTGTCTATTGCACTTAGAGTCCTACATGAAAAAGAGGTTTTAACCTTAGGCCTTACTACTACTTGAGTGGAGGGTAAACTTAGGTCTTTTAACACTTCAGCTACCTTGGTTGACAGGGTAGCGGTTGCAACTGCCTTAGATGCAACAGACTTAACCCTACCCAGGTCAGACTTAGCCCTTTTCCACTCTGTGGCTTGCTCTTTGGAAACCATGTTGACTAACGCCACAATTGGTCTCCAATGAAATAAGCATGCCACTGAATTTAAAGGAAAGAAACTAAACCCTCCCTTAGGTAATTCCCAACCACGAGACACACATAAGGCCTTTAAATACTTCTGAAACTCAGAAGTGACCACAACACCCGCCGGAATTTTACCCCTACTATTTACCATTTCAACCAGGTCGACCAGCCCAACATCTTTTTGACCATTGATGACCTTACCCAACTCCTTTAGAGACTTAATTTGCTGGGCGACCTTACCCACATCAATCTTGCACACCTTAAAATCCGTAATAAAAAGTTTAAATGACTTAGGCAGATGCCTTCCGACCACATGAGGTCTTAGAGCTCTTGACCTATGCATGCACCCCTGAACTGGACATGAACCTGGACCCTTTGTTTTAGGACGCTTGTTCTCCTTATTTTTACCTCCCTCTTTTTCCCTTTTTGTCCCCATTTTCTTAGTTGTAATTTTGACAACAGGCAACGGAGCAGGAGAAGGAGGTACGATTGGCTCACTAGTGTCCATAGCGGAGTCTGCCATAGACTCTGCCATCATGTCTCCTGCAGTAGGACTAGCTAAAAGCTTGTCCTCCTCTTCAGGTGACAGACCTAGATCACGACCAACAGCCGCATCCTCCCTCAAGACTTGGAGATTGTTATTATCATCCAATAACCTTACATCCTTACACACCCCCGAGAGCTCTTGGACCTTGACCTGTTTTGGGATGGAGACCTTATTCCTACGGGAATTCTTATGAGGGATATTGTCTAATATCCACCGACTACTAAAAAATGTGGGAGCATAGAGCTGGGCTTGTTCAACCCAACCCCAATTTCCCCCACTTACGGCCAATTGATACATCTCCTTTACAAGACGTTTGAACTCCTCATCAGGGAATCCAACCGTCATGCCCAGGAGACCTTCCAATAACTGTTTGGGCGGAATTAACTGCCCATTAGTTAAGGCCGTCTCTATTTTAGTGGTGGTTTCAATTATCTTATTCATTGTTAAATGTCCTAACTTACCGAAATGGAAATGGTTCTTAACCTGAAAGTATACAATGTTAAGAATATTAATTACAATTCGAGCAAAAGTACTCATCGATATCGAGAGCATCCACAGGTGTTAAATTAACACAAGCGCCATGAAACCATTCTGCACATGCATCACATTGGATCATGAATCTCTGCTGGTATGGCTGTCTACAGTGACAATACACAACTGAATCAGACCCGGAGTCCACCTTAGGTACTGATTTATTCAATAGTTGTATGTTATCCCTGAATTTTTCCAACCAAGAGGGTAATTCACGATCCAAACATTTTTTAATTTTGTCATGGTGGGCAGTAAATATGATAGAACGGAATTTTATCTTGTAAATGGATGCTGACATTTTTGCAACTATTATTCCTGGACCCTTCCACACTGGTGCAAGTTTTCTACTTTTCCCTTTCGGGACGTGTGAGTTCAGAACATAAACCAAATCCCCAGTGTCATATTGTTTTTGTAGGATTTTTAGGTCATAGTCCCGACTCATACGTTTATGGGCTCCCTTAAGTTTTTCCCTGGCGATTCGGTTGGCCTCGATCATGGATCCTTCTAATTCAGCTAGATACTCGTCCTGTGTTTTGTTATCACCAAGTACCCCCATATTTAATGGATATAGCAAATCTGCAGGTAAACAGACCTCCCTTCCTAACATCAATTTGTTGGGCGAGTAGCCAGTGTCTCTGTTGACACAAGACCGTAAAGCCCCACTTATTTGAGGTAGGTATAAATCCCAAGTACCTGGAGATTTTTGTACAAAACACCTGACGGCATCCATTAAAGTTCTATTAAAGCGTTCCACTTGGCCGTTACCGGACGGTCTGTATGGGGTAGTTTTGGCTTGATGAATTTTGGTAATTTCACACATTTTAGAGAACAAGTTACTTTGGAAATTTCTGCCTTGATCACTAAATATTTCAAAAGGAAAACCGAATCTACTAAAAAACTCATTGATCAAGGCCCTAGCTGTTACTTCCGCTGTCTGAGACGGCAATGGAATACACTCTACCCACTTTGTGAACTGGTCCACAATCATGAGTACGTGCTCATTTCCCCTCTCAGTGCGTGTTAGAGGTCCCAAGAAGTCAATGTTCACCCTTTCCATGGGAGAACCGGCTTGAAAACTCTTTAGGGGGCTCCTTGACTTACGATTAGGTCGTTTGCCTTGGTTGCAAGGAACGCACGATGCAATATACCTTTGGGTATCCGCTCCCAGGCCATGCCAAAAGTACTTTTGTTTGAGTTTGGCCTTTGTACGTTCCATACCTTGATGACCCCCGGAGGGTAAGTCATGGTTTAGACACAAAACCTCAAGTTTGAGGGACTCAGGAATAACCAGTAACTTATCCTCATCTTCAGGGTTCTCGCGCCATAAGACCCCCCCTGACAGAGTGAACATATCCTTATTGATCCAGTAGAACTTGGTACTTGGACTTGATCGGAATAAGGTACCCTCAATGGGCTCCTTTCCATCCATCAACCAGTCCAGCAATGGTTTTAGTTCTGGATCTTTGTTTTGGGCCTCAATTAACAGATTTTTATCAAAACCCCAGTATGTCAAACCAGGTGTAGCCCCGTTAACAGCCCAGACAGAAACGCTTTCCCCAATTTCGCATTTACCCTCATTGGATACTATCTGAAAGTGGCTGTGGGGAGAGTCCCCAATGTCGCCCTTTCCAGCTGATCCATGAGAAACTGCACAAGCTGTGGGTGAATCGTCAACAAAGTTTTTGGTGGTCAAGGGTACTGCCTCATCTACTTTGGAAGCAAACTCAGACCAATTTTTATGCATTCGTTGACAATATGGACACCCACCGCAAGGTAAATTCTCAACCCCCCAGCCTAATTTGTAATGTCTACACCCCTCAGAATTAGGTAATCTAGATAGTGCATCGGCATTAGAGTGCTTGGAACCTGGTCTATGACACACTTCCATGTCATATTGGCTCAGTTCTTCCAACCATCTTGCAATCTGACCTTGAGGGTTCTTGAAATTCAACAACCAGGTTAGACTACTGTGGTCAGTGCGAACTTTAAACCTATGTCCTAGCAAATAATGACGAAACTGTCTAGTGAACTTTATGACCGCCAGCAATTCCAGTCTGGTAGTACAGTACTTTCTTTGCTCGGGAGACAAAGCACAACTAGCATATGCAATAACTCTTTCTTCCCCATTTTGTATTTGAATAAGCTCAGCTCCCACTGCAACCCCTGAAGCATCGGTATCCAATATGAACACATCTTGCCCATTGGGTATAGTGAGAACTGGTGCCGATGTTAAAGCCAAAATTAAATTGTTAAATGCTGTTTCTTGTTCAGCCCCCCATGAAAATGCATTTTTTCCAGTTAACCTATAGAGGGGCGCAGCAATCTGGGCAAAATTTTTGATGAAACCCCGATGATAATTAGCTAATCCCAGAAAGCGTTCAACATCTTTTGAATTTTGAAGTACGGGCCAATTTTTTATCACTTTAATGGACTCGTCTGCCATACATAGACCCTCGCCTGAGACAGTGCGGCCTAAAAAGTCAATCGTGGTCTTAAAGAACTCGCATTTCTTAGGCTTTAATTTAAGTTTGTATTGCCTTAGTCTCAAAAATACCTTTCTCAGATTTTGTAAGTGGTCCTGGAATGTTTTCCCCAGGACCATGATGTCGTCAAGAAAGGCTAAAACTATGTTCCATGCGAGACCCCTTAAAACCAGTCCGATAACCCTTGAATATGTTGCAGGCGCATTGCATAAACCAAATGCCAACTTAACAAATTCAAATAGGCCATACTTAGTGACAAATGCAGTTTTTGGTCTATCCTCTTCCGCAATTGGTATTTGCCAATATGCAGAATTGGCGTCCAATTTAGAGAACCAACAGTTGCCGTACAAAGCATCTAGACACTCCTCTATGATGGGCAATGGATAGACGTCCTTAATTGTGACATTATTTAAGGCCCTATAATCTAAACACCATCTTAGTGACCCATTTCTTTTACGCACCAACACAGGGGGTGAGGCCCATTCAGAAATGGAGGGTTGAATTACCCCTGATTTAAGCATTTGATGTAGGTGCGCCTCCTCCTCAGCAGCAAAGCCAAGTGGAGTGCGACGCATTTTTTGTTTAATAGGCCTCGCGTCCCCGGTATCGATATGGTGATGGATATCTTTAAACCCCCCAAGATCGAAATCAGTTTTGGCAAAGACATCCTGAAACTCATTTATTAACTGTGCAAACTCAAGTGCCTGATTTTTATCCAATTCGGATATAGAATTTTTAACCATGCTTTCTAAATGTTCCGGCACTAGGGAAGTTTTGCCCGAAGTGTTTGCTTGAACAGAACATGCCCGAAAACCAGACTCCAGCTCTGCTGGTATTGGTTCTACCGTGCATGCCATGTGAGCCTCAGCAATCTTTTGCCCTTTCCTTAAAGTGACGTAGGTATCTGCCACATTCAATACACATACTCTGGTATTAGTACCCGACGTGTGTACTGTACGTGGCATAAGAAACCTACTGTTGTCAACAGGTTCTATCACAAATTGAGATAAATCCTGTTCTAACCCACATTGTACATGAGCCATGGAATTAGGGGGAATTACAATTCGTTTAGTAACTTTGACCGTGGAAACAGTAGGGGCGTTGTGGAATGAGCCCACAGCCATGGTAATGATCTCTGGACCTATTGTGAGATTGGACTTTTGTAAATCCAGTTGAACCCCATAGGTCTTTAAGAAATCCAACCCTAGCAACATTTCATCCTCTATGGGAGCCACATACACACACATGTTGTAAGTTTTTCCCCCAAGCTGAAGACGAATTGGACCCACAATAAACCCATACATATCTAATTGTTTCCCGGCCGTATGTAAAGTCACCCCTTTAATGAACCTTGGTTTTGGTTCCATTCTCCTATACAGTGAGTCAGAGATTATGGACACTTCGGCTGCTGTGTCAACAACCGCCTGAGTACGCAGGGTATTGACACCAACAGGTACCCGGTACATAGACCCAGAACGCATTTGACAGACAGTTACTGTCTCAGGCGCTGCGTCTACGTCCCAAGCGTCAATGATATCACTACTCGCGCTGTCCACTAACTCGGAAGGCGGAGGCCCTGTACACCAAGAATTTTGGGTCGAACTTAGGCCTCCGTGTCCGACCCCATGTAGTTTTCCGAATCCTCTAGGGGACGGTCCAACTCATTTTGGTCGCCGGACACATATGAAACTGACCTAGAAGTGTTAGGTCGTTTATTAGGGCATTCGGCTGCGAAGTGGCCCTCTTGTTTGCATGCATAACATATCTTTGTGTTATATGTTCTGCTACGCATGGGAGAGGGCGACTTTTCAAACCTTACCTTCCTAGGGTCAGAGGTCAATTTGTCCACTGCCCCCTTGATATCACTCAACATCCCCAGAACCTGGCCCATTTGCCTTTCTAGGTTAGTAACCCGGTCAGACAGGGACGCGGAAGGGGACCCTGAGCTTTCTCTAGGGTTGATGGGTCTAGCGCCACGACTTGGAGAGTTTGTAATGGCCATGACAGAGGGCGAGACTACCACTCGCTCACTAGAGCTAGCAGCCGTCTCCTCCATAGTCACAGCCCTTACTGATTTAGGCTTACCAAAAATGACATGATGATTGAGATTATGCCACCTTATGGCCTCCACGGCTGCATCGACAGAAGAAGGGCGGCTTGGGCCAGTTATGACCATGTGCCCCGCTTTCTTGTCATTGCAACCCTGACAGAACCTAGTGACAGACAATTGTTCTATCCTGCCATCAGGGAGTTCTGGAAACGCCCTGAATGCCAGGTCAGAAATCCTGTCTGCCCAATCATCTAAGTCTTCGTCGTCTTTTTGACAGGCAGTAGTGAATTCTGCCATTAAATTCTCCGGAATGTCTTTCTTTCCAAAGCGCTTAGTTAAATTGGCCTCTAATTGGTTATATGATATATCTGGATGTCTGTCCAGCAGATTAGCATAGTAATCAGCTGGCTTTCCATCCAGACACCACAACATAACAGATTTTCGAGATTCTCCCTCCCAGCCACTGTTTATACAGAAACTTAAGAATTTCCTAAGCCATGTTTTCCATTCGGTGGTCCCATTATATATTAAGGGCTTGGGAATTTGGCACATTTTCTGGGTATTAGCCCTTCTTTCAGCCGTTCTGTTCCCCATGTCCCTAGAACGGTGACCACCCTCCCTCATCATGTCCGCCAACATCTGAGTGGTTTGGAGAGTGCCTTTTAGAATGCCAACCAAATTTTGTTCGGCTTCTGCAGGCTCCCTCCAACCACTACCTTGATGGTGATCATAGTAATAATCAGTATCTCTTTCGCGAGAGGGAGATCTATAATTATCTTGTCTGTTGTTGGTGTAAAGCTTAGTGGATTGAGAAACAGGGGTCTTAGTCTTATATTCTGAACGCTTAGCCCATTCTTTGGGGCGAGTGCTCTGGATATTTTGACGGATGTCATTTTTAGGTAGCTCCAATTTACGTTTTTGGAACTCTGTTATAACATCTATACACCCCCTCATCTCATCCGCCACATTTGGGTTAAGGGGCTGGGAATCTAACCCTGTCCCCTCAGATACCTCAATATCTTCAGGTTCATTAAAACCTTCTGATTTGACTGGCATGTCGCCTTTATGTGCATTGGCTCTATGAATAGTTATTAATCCCTGTGAGGAATTCTCTGGCATTGAATTAAGCATTGTTAGTTCCGAATCTTGTTCAACAGTCTGTGTAGTGAGAACAGGTCCGGCCACATACGTGTCCGTATCTGACTCCCCACCAGAACACATTCCAAGATTCTCCAACACCTCCTTACTGTAAGGATAATGGGGCATATTAAAACTAATGCAACTCAAGAACTCCTCCGTTATTGTTATACCGCTTATATCGTTTATATTTTGAATGGTAAATGGTCTATTTCCGCGGAGTTTCACAATTTGATTAGCCCTTGCAGGCCCAATGTTCTCCAATTTTTGCAAATTTTCGAAACTATCATAATTAATGTGAACTAGGATTGGTTTTTGAGCCATTTTTAAATAAGGTCTAATAAAGTTGATGTACAATGAATTACCAGGTCAATAACACAAGGGTATACAATTTAGGGTCAACAACAATAATAAACAATGAGCCAATTGGTAAGGACAAATGAACCAGAGTCACGTACAAAAAATTTATAAAATACCCCAAACAAATTGTTTTTGTGTTGAAAATCAGTCAACCATAAAA
This sequence comes from Spisula solida, assembly GCA_947247005.1. NCBI lineage: Eukaryota > Metazoa > Mollusca > Bivalvia > Venerida > Mactridae > Spisula > Spisula solida. The sequence continues at coordinate 2,627,337 of OX365960.1, read as the reverse complement.
TAAATCAAAATTACCCCAAAAAGTATTACAAGGGCACAAAACTATGGTTCAGTCCTTCAAATTACATAAAGTGCAAGATAAGATGTTCAATATCTGTTCTTATTGGGAGTTTACGTTCAGTTTTAGTGAAATTAACTTGCCAACACGGCTCGTAGGTGAATAACCGGAAACAGGAAGTCGCGTTGCAAATCCAGATGAGAATCTCGAAAATGGCAATTCACAGCGCGGAAAAATATTTTTATTCAAAATATATCCGTGTTCCCGACAAAATATCACCCTACGATACGTAAAACAGCAAGCTAATAACCTATAGCGCCTTACGTCGCCAAGAAAAAATATCACGTGATGCAAACAATGGCCGCTCACACCACGGGAAAAATAAAAATCCCTGCGACGATTTAAGGCACAAAATAGCGTCCTTGTCCCACTGTTTTGTGGACAACAACACTTAGAAATTGTTGGAAACAATGTTTACGTGGTGCAAGCTCAATAGCGGCCTGCACTGCACTTCACGCAAATATTCCAACGATTGAACGTAAGTCAATCCCCCAAACACGCACAGATATCAACAAACGCGTAAGCTATTTCACGCGAAGGAACAAATGCTCGCGGCGCCAAATGTAGTGAATTGTCACTACATGGACTACAGTAAGACAGTATGTAAGTTTAACTCACCTAAGTGGGAAGTAGAAACTTCGGGTACGTCTTTCCAGTAGTAGGTATAAATGCACAGAGAGCGAACACAGGCTGACAAGCCTGGCCCAGAGCATACGTCAGACCAGGACGCTTCTGATTGGCTGATACCACTTGTTATGGTTGGAACAGCCGGCCCGCTGTTCCGACGTACAAATACTACACCTACAAGTTCAAGCATCTTATATTTGAAATGGGCGCATCTGCACGAAAACAAACACGCTGGCATCAACCATGTGATAAACAATATCAATTATCTGTCTTTTAACAAATTCGAACAAAAAATTGAATGACAAACTGCAAAAACTTGCAAAATCGGCCTCAATATTACATGCAGTCTGCAGTCATAATATAAACATTCGTGACCTGTAAGTTCGTGCACGTAAACTGATGACGTCATTAGGATCGCACGTGGAGGATTTTGCCATTAAAAAGTTTTGTAAAATAAAGTTTAATCATTTGTCAGTAAGTTAGCACCATTTTCCAATCGTAGATGTATCAGAACTAATGTTTGAACTAAACTTTGAGGAAAACAAATGTCACCCTAATTCGCGACCGGAAGCGGTGAATATGTAAACAGTAAAATCGGTGCTCCGACAAAACTCACCGTGACCGTAACGAACCCGTTTTTTTATCGCATCTTTTGCATTATTCGGCTGGATAAATGTCTTTTTAATAACTTAAAATGAATTTTGACACAAAAATTAGATTTTTTAGCAAAGAAATGAACGTTTTACTAACATGCACGAACTTGTAGGAATGCACGAAGTTATAGGAATAGAGGCTATAATTTATATTGGTAGCCAAGACATTTATCTCGTATAAATACACAACTTTAAGCACTTCTACAAATTAATAACAATTTGAGGGACCGAAGTTTCTCCTATAATCATTATCATAGATTTTGATTTGTCTCGTTTTACATTTTGTAGGAAGAGAATCAAGAAGCTGTATGTGATGAACTTTTCTTGAAATGGGACGAAATCAACGGCTCGGTAACCCAAGGCAAAGATACCAACCATGGTAAATAATTTGTATAAAACAATTACATTATATGTTAAACATATATTTCTAGCTGGCATCCAAACCAGTGGTTTTTTTTCACTAAAATGTATAATATGGAGATATTTAAAGGCCCCTTTCCCCTCAGTGTATATAGTTTCCCCCAAGTTTTCTGAATTTCCCCCCTTGCTCCATTACTTTGAGTAAATTGTGATGATTGCTGAATGCTTTTTACCACCAATGCTTAAAATACCTATAATAAATAATCCAACTCAGGGGTTTCAATACCTTTTAAATCTAAATTAAAATAATGATTAATAGAAGGATCCTCTTGATACTGTTGACTAAATTTTACCATTTTATAGACAAAATGACCCTTAGTGATCTCGAGGGTCAAAATGAGGCTTTTTGGAAATTTCAAGGGTCAAAACCCCTACTCCCGAGTCAAATGGAACCCCCAAAACTAGGCATTTAAGGAGAATTTAACAATAATTGAAAATTCCCTTTTCATCTTGTCATGCGTGAGTAGAGTCAAATGTATGAGACTCGCGCATAATGCGGGATATCTGGCATGAATAACCTTGTTGTGCCAAATGGACATAACTAATGTCTCTCGTTATTTGCATGATTACAGAAGAATTAACTGACCATCTAACGAGTATTCTGGAGAAACAGAAGATTGAAGTTGTTAAAGCCAAGGAAATGAGTGCCGAGGAGAAAGCACGTAAAGAAGCTATCCTAGCACAGTATGGAGGCGTGTCCAGTGGAGAAAGGTACTTGGGCTAAACATAAAATATTGTTTGTTTCCCGTTCCCCTACCTACCCAAGCAAAAGGTCCTCTACCCAAAATATTATTTGACCCACTCTTCCCTCGAAGCTGAAGATAATTGGCCAATTAGACAGAGATAAAACCAAAGGGGCACGCACTACGACTGTCTCATTAGAATGCAAGAAAAACAACATATACCGGTATACATATTCAGATTAATTTCCTGTTATATGCAGCCCAACTATTGTTCATACCTTATAGACTGACATGCTTAAGACAGGCCAAATCTATAATTATCATCATTATGTCTATATTTCCTCTTTATGAATACGACTGGTCTGTGGTTATGTATGTATGTTCTATAAATATGTCAGGAGTATTTTACTTCTTACTCGAGATGTAAGATTGACATTTATTTATGCATATCATTGGATTATACATGTAGGAATTTTATAGTGAAAATAATTTTCACTGTTTTAGAAGCTGGTTTCAGTACCATTAAAAAAAAACATAATGTCAACGTAGCCGGGCTTTAAAATATGCGTTACCTCATAATGACGTCATATTGTCACATCGTGATGTTCCAATTAAGCCAATCACTGTACCATTTTAAGAGACATTAAAGCATAAAATAAGCAGAAAATTTGTTAATTTTTGGTGCAAGATCGAATTTTATTTCACTCATGATCATAGGAAATTAAATTTACTATTATCACTTGGTGAAATAAAATTGGATTTTACACCTTAATCAACAAATATCCTCTATATCGTTCCTTTGGCCTAACAATGTTGTATGTGAAGATATGTTTCCATATATTTACAGTGATGATGCTGATGATGATCCTGGTGGAGATGCTGGACAGGATGATTGTATCCTTCATTGCTTCATACATATGCTTTGGTGGTTTCCATGCATGGCTGAAAAATTTCAGTATTATCAGTATCAATAATTTAATCCAGTTAGGATCTGGTGACAGTGACGTAGCAGTTTAGGTCAGTGTACACAGAATATTACAGCCATTGTCTGAATAGGTAGTGCGAATATAGTTTGTAAGTTTAGCATTGAAATTATGGCTGTCTGTTTAAGCCTTTATAATTGGTTTTACACTGTAATAGTGGACCCGCTCGCTGCGTCACTGTATTCTTATCCTGACTGGGCTATAATTTCAGTATTTTAAGAAATCTCTGCACTTGGTAGAAATTTTCATGTAAAACATCTGTTTATCATATTAATACCATGATCATTCATGTCAAAACAAATGACAGAACAATGTTCTCCAAAGCATGTGATAACAAATGCACGATGTCACCAGCTTTTCAGCAAGAAAACGTTACTTCGTTATTTTGACGCGGTAACTAAAGTAATGTGATAAAAAGAATCTGTCACTTGTTGTCTTTTATATCTACATTCGATGATTTCTTAAAACTTGTCACAAAACAAAGGCTCGCTTTAACAATAACCTGTGTTTTCTAGTCTTGTTTAAGAAATGTTAATCTCCAAAGACAATTTATGACGGATCCTATATTTCAGTATTTTTTCAGCATTGCAAGTTTTTCAACTTTTATCGGTCTCTTATGAGGTGCAGCATTACACAAGAAACCCTTGTTAATAAGATCCAACATATCAAAATACTGCAATGAAAATTGCCAACAATGAAGATGTTTGCTTCACATGTTGCTATGTTACTGCCTTGCTGGTTCCTTGTTTGTACAGATTACCTGGAAAATAAGTCCGGTGAATTGGTCGTGGTATATAACTGAAAAATAGTTAAGAAACCGCTTTAAAAGATTTAAACTCCAATAAACATACCTGTTATAGACCAAAAAAACTTAAACTCTTGAAATTAAATTTGTTCTCTTTAACTTACGTTCAGTATTAGGATTTAAGAACACAAACGCCGAGTCCGTGAAGAAAAATGAACTGGAATTGAAAGAGAAATCGAGAATTGAATCGGAGAAGAAACGAGAGAAGGACAAACAAGATCGGGATGCGCAGAAACAAAAACAGAAAGACAGAAAAGAAACGGAGAAGAAACGGACACAGAAAGGAGAGAAGAGAAGATGACGTCTTTATATTGTAGCTTGTTTAGTCCACTAGTATTCAAATTAGGTCAAGTAAAAAAACATACACTATTTGCTGTCTTCAAAACCTACAACTTTTATTTACATGGGTGAAAGTTTTCAGACACGTGTCTGAAGTTCAGGTTTTTGAGAGTACCAAAAATGCTGTTTTTTCTTTAATTTCCTTTTATAAATTGTCAATTTGTGAGAATTTCAGGTTTTTTAGTATTTCAAACTTTCACCCATGCTTCTATATCTATTAGGTACATATGTTGAGCAGTAAAACTTCATTTTTCAAAATTCAAGGTGAACTCAAATAGTCACAAAGAAGGGGCCTATGTTAAATGTCTTGGATTTTAAGTTTTAAGGTCAGCACCAATAATTCACAATTTAAGCCAGCAGTCTGATGATCTCCAGACTGTCACAAACATTTTGTTATATATCAGATTGTGTTGTAACTTTTAGGGTCCACCTTTCTACTAAAGCACTTCTCTGTTCTATTAATATATATACTTGGATAATTTAAAACAAAAATTGTTTTATTTTGACAGTGAAACCCTTAAGTTTAATTGCATTTGTCCAGTTGGTTCAAAGTATTCTAGGAAAATAAGTTAAAGTATTAGACCAAAATAAATAAATTACTGGATCATCGGCCCCATCTGTCCCCCATTTCTCTTACCGTCCTGGCCCTTTTTTTAAGATTCTTTAAAACCAACAATTTAAATGTTCCCAAACTATCAAATGAAATTAAATCAGTGTGAACCAAGTGCACATACAATAAAAAAAGCTTGATCTTTAAACTCTTCCCCTGTCCACCAATTTAAAAAAAAGATAACCAAGCCATTAATTTTTTGTCTTAAGGCCAGAGTCCTTTGATTGTTTGTTACTCAGACCCTCTTACCCGATTTTTATCATTTTCAAAAAAAATGAATGACTAAAATTGTATATTATGTGCCATTGAAAAATCTTTTAAAGAAATTAGAATAACATATGAATAAATTTGGTAAGTTTTTTAAATATTCTTTAACAATAATCAATGATCCAGTTACATGTGCAGTTTTGATACTAGTCTTAAGATAAATTGGATGCTTTCTTGAAATCTAACACTGTAGTTGATTGCTTTAAATCACATCATCATTCACTAGTGCACCACCATCATCATGGTAGCTGTATTTTCATATTTTGGTAGTTTATATTTTCCCCCCTCCTGCAGATATTTCGCTCTCCGAAGTCTGAGAATTTTATTTTAAAAAACTCTTGCTTAAGGCTCAGCAAGTTGTGGAGTGTTATTGTAGTCAGGCAGTGTGTTTGTTAGCCTTGAAGTTTCCTCTCTGTGTTTTATGATTCTCTGTTAAATGGTGCTTACTGCTACATATTATAATACCTGATTTCTATATTCTGTGAATGTTTTTACAATTTTTCCATGCTGCATATATACAGTTCCTACATCTATTATAATTACCTCCTAGGTTATCAAATTTGCATTTAAAAATGACTGACATTTCAAATATTGAATTAAATATTGTTAGTTTCAAGTAGATAGGGAAAATATACATAGTTTCCATATCTGCAATAATTACCTCCCCTGTAGTCTGATTTGCCTTCAAAGATGGCCGACATTTGAAAAACAAGGGAGGTAAATGTTGTTAGCTTAAAGGAGCTATGGGAAAATATACATATCTACAATTTATACCTCCCCTGTAGTCTGATTTGCCTTTAAAGATGGCCCACATTTGAAAAACAAGGGAGGTAAATATAAAATTGTGTGATTCAAGTAGAGATATTGGAACTATTATGTATTGTTATTCAGTTAGTATAGCCAGTAAGAAGGAATACATGTCATTGAGATGTATTGTCTGTTTGGTTCTTCCTATATGTGTTTTTACAATTTTTTCCAGTGGAAGGGACCTTATAAGGGCTTATATATGACGATATGACAAAAAAACCTGTATTGTATAAAATTATAATCAATTAGTTTCTCAACCAAGTAACTATTTACTAACCAATAGAAATTACAGTTGATTAGTTAATAAATCAATTAATTTTGTTCTCCCAGGTATTAGCCTGGGAAACTGTACGCTCATTTGTGTGCTAACTGCCCTTTTAAATTTTGTTTTAACAAGTACTGAACACATTATATTTGTTTGATTATACATATATTTGGTTTGTTATATTTTCTAACGGATTGTTGTATTATTTAGTTTGAAGTGATTTCCTTTCAACTTCAATTAAGATATATTCCCATAATTGTACCATGATTCCCCCAGAATAATGCCTAATTCTGTAAATAAGTTGTAAGTCTGTTTCGGATGCCATTAGCATGTACCCCTACACCAATGCTCAGTGTCATATGTATGAAAGTTCAGCTTATGACTTCGAATGACCACAACTTAGTCTATACTTTGAAATTGAAATTTTTCACCAAATAACAACTTTCCTGAAGTTTTCATTTTTCTAGTGCATAAAATGTTGCTTTCTGTATAATGGATTTGTATACACTGTTAGATTGGATTGGTTTGTCTTCAGCAAACATTTTGTTCATGTTTGCTGTGTAATTATGTCTCTCGCATATCGTTGAGGTAAGGGGTTTATATACTGGACATCTGAATGTATGTCACTAAGTTTGTCTGTGCTGTTTACATTTTAAACAGAGGGGTCTATAGGTTTGCCATCTGTCTGCCAGTCGGTCCGTCTATCCATCAAAAAATCTGGATCTCGATATAACTCAAACAGTTTCCGAGCTAGGTTTATGAAACTTGGTATGTGGGTAGGTGGCAATAAGGGGATAATGCATGTCTAAAATATCCGATTCTAACGTCAATTATTGTGGTTGCTATGGAGACAAAGAGTGAAAATATGTCCAGAATCTGGATCCTATAATAACTCAACCAGTTTCCAAGCTATGTTTATGAAACTTGGTATGAGGGTAGGTTCCAATAAGGAGATATGCCCATCATGATCTTAATATTTTTTATTCTGACAAAAATTGTGTTTGCTACGGCAACAGAAACATGGAACATAATTTAAAGATCATGGCTTCAAACGGGTAGGGGACTTCTGTATTGCTTGCCATTGTTAGTGACTTGTACTCCTTATTTAAAAAAAACTTGTCAGGTGAATTGAATTATAAATTGAGAGACAGATGTTTTTGTGTCAACACACTTCTATTTATCTATGTGAAGTAATGTCAATCAAATTGAGTAGCATTAGGAGTTAATTGTCTCATGTAATAAACATAACTTACCTGTATACTGATTTTATGCCTGCTAATTCTCATGACTTCAATAAACGTGTATGCATATAACTAGATGCTAGAAATTGCTAACTATGGCATTTGTTTGGCCTTAATCCAATCCAGCTTTCTTACGTCAGCCTGGACTACCCTGTGTAATATTTGATAATCATGTTATAAATAACATGTCAGTCTGGCCTACCCTGTCAGCTTTGCATATCCTGTCAGTCTGGTCTGTCCTCTCAGTTTTGCATATCCTGTCAGTCTGGCCTACCATGTCTGTTTGCATATCCTGTCAGTCTGGCCTACCATGTCTGTTTGCATATCCTGTCAGTCTGGCCTACCCTGTCAGTCTGGTCTACCCTGTCAGTTTGCATACCCTGTCAGTCTGGCCTAATCTGCCAGTTTGCATATCCTGTCAGTCTGGTCTACCCTGTCAGTTTGCATATCCTGTCAGTCTGGCCTGTCCTTTCAGCTTTGCATATCCTGTCAGTCTGGCCTGTCCTGTCAGTCTGGCCTTCCCTGTCAGTTTGCATATCCTGTCAGTCTGGCCTACCCTGTCAGTTTGCATATCCTGTCAGTCTGGCCTGTCCTGTCAGTCTGGCCTATCCGGTCAATGTAACATACCCTGTTAGCCTGGTCTGTCCTCCCAGTTTTGCATACCCTGTCAATGTAACATACCCTGTTAGCCTGGCCTGTCCTCCCAGTTTTGCATACCCTGTCAATGTAACATACCCTGTTTACCTGGCCTACCCTGTATAATATTTGATAATCATGTAATGGAATAACATGTGTTCGAATCCTTGTAAAATATTCAATATTTGAATAAAAAATAAACAATTTGAATGTGTTGTAGTTTTTAGCTCATTTGTCAATGACAGAATGAGCATTGTCCGTCTGTCCACAATTTGCTTGTGTAGACTCTAAAAGTCACAATTTTGGCCTGATCTGTATGAAATGTTGGCATTATGATCATCTTGACACATTTTAGGTCAAGTACCATGGGTCATTTTGGGCCAAAAAATTGTCACCGGGTAGAGTCATAAATACGGTGTACGTTGTTTCTATATGTCTTAGTGTGACATTATCTCCATGAAACCTGGCGATGTCGCGTCAACGTCTGCAACCGGTTCATCCGGGATCAAATACTACATGTCACTCATTGTGGGTCATAGCAAACCAATTACTAGTACCTATTTTTGCCTAAACTGCATGTCATGCAGGGGTCAATTGTCCTTGGTGAGAACAAGCGAAAAAACATTGACCCTCGTACATTTATTACATCCCAATGTCGTTTATTCTAATTTCATATATCACGGTGGCCAATCACGTGACTTGTGACGTAACGATTTCGCTATCACGACAGGCAAAAAATGTAAACAAACTGGTTTTTGAAGGTAAATATTTTAATTTTTTTTTTAATGACACCTAGCCGAGGCAAGTCCTTATATCAATGCGCACCTCCAGTGATATAACATGTGTGCGAATCTGATTTAGTTTCGCTGATTACCTGGCCAAACTGCAATGATCTCACCACTTTCATATTTCCAAAGTGCCTGAAATCCCACCCAAGACGTTGAATCCTTGATAAACGACCAACTATCTGTCACCGATAAGTTATCTTTGTCGTCTCATCACATCTGGGAAGTATTTTAGATCGAACAATGGTGTATTAAATGATAGATCGTCGAACTAAAAACATGTCCGTTCAAAAGTCCATTAGCTCTCACAGCTTGCATTATTTTAAATAGCGAATTTCTCACGTCTCTCATTGAATGTAATGCACCAATTAGCACAGGTTGAGTTTTTCTCTACGACGAAACACTCTGTAACGTTTACTGTTCGTGCATATTGATATTTTCAAGAAAATGCGGACATGTCAAAATCATGTTCTTACATCCAGCTACTGTGAACCAATGCTCTAACAACAGGCACACATCTTTAGCCAACAGTTTTACCCTCGTCGATCGTTTATTTCGCACGTAGATCATTCCGAAAGCTTTCTGATTTAACATACAGCCATTTCCCTACTCGATATTACAGTTAACAATTAAGTTGTATTGAAAAACTGAGAGTTGCCGAATAATGCTTGGAAAAATAAGTTGTCGTATATGTTCTATGCATTATCGTAAAATATGGTATCTCACTGGTGTTATGGCAAATACCAATCTGGGTTATGACAATTTGATTCTTGTTGCAAGGCAACCAAAGAGGACAACTCGAGGGCATGCGTTCACGCTGTTAGTAGAACAAACATGTGTGTTGCTATGGAAACATAAAGATATATCTGACATTTCCAAACGTATTATTTAGGTCGTAATACATTAATATGAACAAATGCACTGCATCGAGCGGGGATTTCCCATCAGGCTTTTGGATAATCTGACAGAGTAAAAAACTGACTAAGGAATTTCTTGGCTCCACAGAGACTATAGATCTAGCCTCTGGCTGCCACCACATAGGAGACCAGGCGAACAAATACTTATTAAAGAGTGTTATCCGATCTAGGAGACGGGTTGCACAGATATGCCCTATAAATATTTATTAGGTTTGCACTCGTCTTTTATTTTCTATTGATATTTCAATTCAACATATTCACAAGTTGGCGCGCGACGTGCGATTACGTCGCGTTGAATGATGTGACGTCATTTCCGACGTAGCCATATTGTTTCTTTACGTTGGGTTTAATAAATTCGTATTTTTTCAATATGTTTCATGATTTGAATCCGGCTTACATGCCGAAACGTTATTAAAAGATCGGAACTGTATTTATATTGTAGGGTTAACGCATGTTTTTTCGGGCTATAACATCTGCAGAGTCCCGAGGGACGGTTGGTGCCCAAGCCCGCCAGGGCGAGGACACCAACACTCCCGAGGGACTCTGCATATGTTATAACGCGAAAAAAATATGCGTAACGCTATTATAGCATACAAAACATCAATTAATGCGTTTGTATATTAAAATAATGATATTTTGGCGGGAGATTTTGTGACGACGTCGCGAAAACAAACGTAACGTCATACCAGTTATTGTTATGCACGTCGACTTCCGGGATCGGTAAATACCAAGAAAACATGGATACTGCGGGTTTGTTTAAATATATAATTTAAATATTATAGAAAACTGATTAGTACTTAGAAATAAAATGGGAATTACGGTTCATATGACGCTGTATAACCTTTATAGTCGCCCGCGCGGCCCTGAAATGAGCATACGTAAAACTGGACGTTAACAGCGCGTGAATCTTTATGTTAACGTATGGGCAAAATCACCGTTTTTATGCTATAATTCATATTATAGCATAAAAACGGTGATTTTGCCCATACTTTAACGGGACGAAAACCATGCGTAAACATAAAGATTCACGCGCTGTTAACGTCCAGTTTTACGTATGCTCATTTCAGGGCCGCACCGGCGACTATAAAGGTTGTACAGCTTCATATGAACAGTTATTCCCATTTTATTTCTAAGTACTAATAAGTACTTATTAGTTTTCTATAATATTTAAATTACACATTAAAACAAACCCGCAGTATCCATGTTTTCTTGGTATTTGCCGATACCGGAAGTCGACGTGCATAACAATAACTGGTATGACGTTACGTTTGTTTTCGCGACGTCGTCACAAAATCTCCCGCCAAAATATCATTATTTTGAAATACAAACGCATGAATTGATGTTTTGTATGCTATAATAGCGTTTACGCATGTTTTTTTTTCGCTTTATAACATATGCAGAGTCCCTCGGGAGCGTTGGTGCCCTCGCCCTAGCGGGCTTGGGCACCAACCGTCCCCCGGGACTCTGCAGATGTTATAGCCCGAAAAAGCATGCGTTAACCCTACATTAAAGATGTCGAGTTTGCTTCATTAATTGGTTTGACGTCATACAACGTTGCGTAGAAAATTAACACATCTTGTATGTATACAAGTGTTACAAAATATACATTCATTTGCTAATTATTCAATGGAATGGTACTAAATTTTCAGTAGTAGAAAACTAAGCTATATAGATCATGATTATATCCATAGTTTATGCGTAATTAACGATAGCCCGTGTCAAAATAATGTGAAAATCACACAAATTTCGTAACATAATTACTGAGTATCAAACACGAATATTTAATTACTTTTGTAATCAGACTGAAGAGTTATCATTTTTCAACTATTGTAAATAGTTTATTTGTGTGCAATCGTCTATAAACTGCATAATTAATCACTTTTTCGGTGGTCACTTTTGATGCGCGATCCGCGAAATGGCGCCAATATTAACGTCGTCAGACGCATGACGCCATGTCCGAATTCCACCGAAAATGACGTCATAATGTTTTGACCCTTACTAAACCCTTTCGATTTTTTTACCCTTTCTAAACCCTTTCGTACGATGTTTAGATGTAATATTTCCAGGTTCCTTAAGTCCATATAAAAATAGGCCAAATAGGCCCGTTGGCACTCAACGTAGTAAACAATAATAGGCCAAATAGGCCCCAAGGCACAGAAGTGGTTAAATTACCAAATCTCAGTTTTCTTGACTGACCCTCGTATGTAAAAAAGTGGATATTAAAGTTTATAATTCAGTTTTTATTTTGGTAAATACAACCTGTTGGACATTAAACATGTATAAATTATAATACACTTATTATTGATAATATTAAACATTTTAGGAAGTAAGGACATCGCCAGGGCAACTCACAGTCAGGTGACCACTATCGTGGGCAAAATTTGTGACTTTCAATACCAGGATTTTTTCAGCAGGAGAAGACGAGTCTTTCAAAAGCTTGAAAATTGATTTAGATAAAACTTTTTAAGAACTAGAATCAACTATTGTTGTTTAACTGTGCCAAATTTGATGACAATCCATAGAGCAGTTTTAGAGAAATTTGATATAATTAAACGTAGCGTTAGAAGTGCCGTTAAGTGTATTATAATTTATACAATCCCATTAGTGTGTGAAATCGTTAACAAAACACAAACTGAACTAAAAACTTTAATGTCCACTTTTTTCACATACATTATGTATATGTTTCAATACATGTACAACTAAATTATTGTAATATCGAGGATTAGGTGTTGATTCACGAATCATGAATGAAAGGTGATATTTATGTATAGGTGTAATACTAGGTGTATAGTTTGCGTCGTTTGCCCGGAGGCACGAAACTCGATTAAGAAATTGAAAAATTCTGCACCTAAATAAAATAAATTCACTAATATATATCTCGTGTTTTGGCCATTATACAAGAAACATTAAAAAAGAGCATAAATAATACATACTCCAGCTTTCCAGGAAACCATAGTTGCATTACATGCTTGATTAGATTTATTCAACAACAAAAACACGTTCAGGTTTCGTCAGATATCGTAATATGCATGAAATAAAGTGTGCATCTAGTTACTAAGCAGTGGTACAATAATAGCCTACCATTACATTCAAGAATCAAAGGGAAGCTACTCTTCCTATTTGGAATTCAAACCCATGTTTTATGAAAAACCCATGTTTTTCAGAGTTATTACTCCTGATTTTCAGGGTAAGTCACTCAAACCCACAACTCAAACAGAGTTGCCTCCCGTGGTGTCAAGGGAAGTAATTCTTGAACTGTAGAGTTATCACCCTTGATTTTCAGGGGAAGTCACTCTTACCGACTTAAAATCGATCGGACAGAATTGCCGCCCCTGAATTTAAGGGAAGTAACTCTTGTCCTGTGCAGAGTTCTCTCCCCTGATTTTCAGGGGAAGTCACTCTTACTGACTCAAAAAAGGTCGGACAGAGTTGCCTCCCCTGAATTCAAGGGAAGTAACTACTCCCCTGTGCAGAGTTCTCTCCCCTGATTTTCCGGGGAAGTCACTCTTATTGACTTGAAATAGGTCGGACAGAGTAGCCTCCCCTGAATTCAAGGGAAGTAAGTCTTGCCGTGTGCAGAGTTCTCTCCCCTGATTTTCAGGGGAAGTCACTCTTACTGACTTGAAATTGGTCGAACAGAGTTGCCTCCCCTGAATTCAAGGGAAGTAACTCTTGTCCTGTGCAGAGTTCTCTCCCCTGATTTTCAGGGGGAGTCACTTTTACCGACTTAAAATAGGTCGGACAGAGTTGCCTCCGCTGAATTCAAGGGAAGTAACTCTTTTCGTGTGTAGAGTTCTGTCCCCTGATTTTCAGGGGAATTCACTCTTACCGACTTAAAATAGGTCCGACAGAGTCGCCTCACCTCAATTCAAGGGAAGTAGGTCTTGCCGTGTGCAGAGTTCTCTCCCCTGATTTTCAGGGGAAGTCACTCTTACCGACTTAAAATAGGTCGGACAGAGTTGCCTCCGCTGAATTCAAGGGAAGTAACTCTTGTCGTGTGCAGAGTTCTCTCCCCTGATTTTCAGGGGAAATCACTTCTACCGACTTGAAATATGTCGGTAAGAGTTGCCTCCCATGAATTCAAGGGAAGTAACTCCTGCCCTATGCAGAGTTATCTCCCCTGAAAAACAGGGAATTTCTTACAGACTTAAACTAGGTCGGATAGAGTTGCCTCCCCTGAATTCAAGGGAAGTAACTCTTGTCATGTGCAGTTCTCCCCCCTGATTTTTAGGGAAATAACTCTTGTACTAAATAGTACTCCACGTGTCACTCTTACTGACCAAAATAGGTCACACAGAGTTCCCTTCCCTTTGTTATGCAGAGTTACCTCGCCTGATATATTAATGGGAAGTTAGTCTTTAGTTAGTTGTATCAGGTATCAGTATAAAGTAACTGGGTAGTATCCATACAGTGGTTTGGTGTCGAGTCTTAAGGTAGAACCACCATATTCACTAGTCGAATGTTCTTAGTACACACTTTGTAATTTTAATTTCACTGAAAAAATATTAGACCTATCAGTGAATCGAATATACCAATGAAATCAGGAAAATATTGAAAATATCAAGTTGAGTTAATTACCATTTTAAAATATAATGCCAACATACTAGAAAACGACCATTTATTTCACTGCTTAAAACAACAAAATCGCACATCAATAGCATGTATGACCATCGTCTGCCCTGATGATAGCCTGACATCTCTGAGGCATTGAATTGATAAAGGTATGTACCAATTGCTGCGGGAGTGCATTCCATTCTAGAAAAAGGTCCGTTATGATTTCCTGTACGTTCTAGTGTTGCCGTCTTGCTCGGTTACGTCGTCCCAACTCACACACCGTACAACCCGCTGTGTGTAAGGCAGTTATGTATGTTGAAGGCAGAGACACACGCATTTTACGCCACTACAGTGGGGTAAGTATTTGTTATTTTATAGTGTTTTGCGTTGCCTTTGAAAGTGATCACTTACATATATCGTTCAAGCGATGAATGAACAATAAGTATATACAATTTATGTTCCCACAAATGCCATATTATTCGAGTAAACAGGGTTTAGGTACGCGATGTTTGCCAAAAGTTTGAAACTTTCGCCTTTGACATTAAATTCTTAACTTAATTCGTGGTTTGGAATAATTATAAAATGTTGAATACAAACTTCAATCCTTCCTCAATATATCTGTCGTTTCCGTTTTGGAAAATGTGCATTTTCTGTGAAGATACAGAGGTTTAAATTGAACGAGGTACCAAAAAAATGCTAACGAAATAGGCAGTTCTGTTTTTCGAATGATAACGACAAAGGCAGAGCGTGAAATATTAATGCTAACGCAGAGGCAGAGATAAGAGACTTATGCTAACGACAAAGGCAGACATTCTAATGACTTGACAGGGCCATAAAACCCCTTAAAGGCTTTGTACGATTTGTATGTTATAAATATAATCCTGATTCATGTTAGGCTGTATTCCAAAGTCCATTTCACCAAGAATCACGAGTGTTTAGTGGTTATTTTCATCAAGTTGATAAACGGAATATATTACAAACCTGGTGATCGCTGACGCTGGCAATTGTCGGTTGTGAGTGGCCTTTTATGCCTGTTAATGATGAGTGTTTTGGGTCGTAAGCTCTTCAGGCACTGTCTTAGAGTTTAGAAACGAATGGTTCTCGTAGTATTCCATCGATAATATAAGTTAAATGTTAACAAAATGACGGTGAAATTTGCAGTTTTTGGGAGGCGCAATAAGTCATAAAAGTTGAATTTTATAGTCTCCTAATCATTGAAGTCACATACAATGCCCGGAAATCAAAGGTTGTTGCTCTGTCGAGGAGGTTGCTGGAGCTTTAATTCTCTAATTAAGTACATGTCCATGCACGTCTGCATATTTAATAAATGTAGATCTATGACAGTTAGGTATGAATACAGCACTTGTTTGTCAGCAGTTTACATGAATTGTAAGTCATCGACACTGGAATTTTTACGTGACACTCTATTAAACTGCTTTATGTAATATAGATACTTTTTATTTGTTCCAGAATCGACCAACTATAGTTATATCACAGGAACTTGCATTTATAAGTGAAAAAAAATGAAATTTTTTTATTTTTTTCACTAGGCCTACTGTACTATTAAAATATTTAGTAGATCTACAAATGTATCAATGCAAGTTCCCATGGTTTTATACACACGTTCCTACAATCGACTATACTTTAGTTGATGAAAGTACTTTTCTTCCTACACCGCCGCTAGGCAGCGCCACCTTTGCAATAGTAAACCGGTCAGCCGGTATTGCAATCGGAACGGTCCGTACGGCATTTTTACAGGTGTATCCGATGTTACACGTATCTGGGTTATTTGGACTAATACCATATAAACATACACCGGAATAAACTCGATCAGCGTCCAAACTGCTGAAAAATACTAGAAATTATCTGGCCGCAGAAAACTATTTGACTTGTACTTCCGGCACGCATATGGCCTAAGACTACAGTAAATAGGCTCTCGTAATACGGAAGTGCCTACACAGAAAATAGTTCCCCTGTTTGATGGTGAGTATTGGTTGAAAGTTGAATGATCACTATGCATGTAATGTGCATTTTAGATAAAGAACATGTAAAATAAGTAGAAAATAGGATTTTTAATAAAATCTGAATGCCAGATTTTATATATCAGTGGTTTGTGTACAGTCGTCTATTGGTGAAAATGAGCCGAATAGTATACATGGCGCAGGGGTACGCCGATTGATAAACAATAACTTTTAAACAAGCAGGTTATGGTGCCTGTTTTTTGGTCAGAATTTTGTCTCTATGTTAGTTCTACAGGATTCAAGTAAGAATTTTCAGCTGAATTATAGATTAATTGTCTCATCATGACAAACGTTTATATAGAACATAGAGCAAAAATAACTGTAGCCTTAGGCCTGATATACATTGTATTTCAATCGTGAAACCTCGGACATTTCCGTTTGTCTCCGGTAAATACTTCAATGCATACAGGCCGAGGTGATCAGAATGGTATTCATTCGAACAACTTCTAACTTTCAGCGCTTTGATTTTATATGAAATGTTATTGATAACAACTACATTTGTACATCGTCAATCTAATTATACATAAAGGAACTTACGCGTACTTGCGTCTCGTCTTATTGGTATTATGCTACGCCTCGTTGCATAATTATCTGCGGTCCGGATGGCGTTAGATATTGTCATTAAGACCAAACAACTTAGCATGGAATAATATGTTACATGATATACGTGATGCTACATGAGCACGTGTTGCCCAACTGTTTTAAGCGAACAGCCCATAAATAGATGTAAGACCGTATACTCTGTGACTGTTTAAATAACCTGACTGTTTTATTTATAAAATACAGGAAATTTTAATCAACATTGACTGCTTAGAAGATTAATACCAAGATCATATGTTCGACTGCACATGAATAGCAATGTATCGGGGCATTACGATGTTTTACGACATTATGTCTTATGTTCTTCGTGTGAGTTATTCACGAATAATAGTCAAATAAAATGTGTAGCATACAAATAACATACATTTTTGTACAAACAAACAGTGCATTAAGTTCCCTGTCAAGTAATTTGAATTGCTGCATTTCGAACTCGCGTATTCTATAGAATGCTAAAAACTATTCGTTTCTTAACTTTATGATAACAAATGGAGCGCTGAATGCCCCCCCCCACCAAACACACCAGTTTGTCATTTACAGACATAAAGGGCCACTCACAACTGATGATTGCCGGCGTCAGGATCACCAGGTACGTAATATATTCCGTTTATCAACTTGATGAAAATAACCACTAAACACTCGTGATTCTTGGTGAAATGGACTTTGGAACTTTGGAATAAAGCCTAACATGAATCTGGGTTAAATTTATAACATACGAATTGTACAAAGGGATTTTATGGCCCTGTCAAGTCATAATAATTTCTGCCTTTGTCGTTATCATAAGTCTCTTATCTCTGCCTCTGCGTTAGCATTAATATTTAACGATCTGCCTTTGTCGTTATCATTCGAAAAACAGAACTGCCTATTTCGTTAGCATTTGTGTGGTACCTCGTTCAATTTAAACATCTGTATCTTCACAGAAAATGCACATTTACCAAAACGGAAACGACAGATTTATCGAAGAAGGATTGAAGTTTGTATTTAATGTTTTAGGAATGTTCCAAACCACGAATTAAGTTGAGAATTCAATGTCAAAGGCGAAAGTTTCGAAGTTTTGGCAAACATCGCGTACGTAAACCCTGTTTTCTCGAATAATATGGCATTTGTGGGTACATAAATGGTATATACTTTTTGTTCATTCATCGCGTGAACGATATATGTAAGTGATCACTTTCAAAAGCAACGCAAAACACTATAAAATAACAAATACTTACCCCACTGTAGTGGCGTAAAACGCGTGTGTCTCTGCCTTCAACATACATAACTGCCTTGCACACAGCGGGTTGTACGGTGTGACTCATCCCAGACGTATTCTATCGGATTTAGGTTCGGGCTACAAGGCGGCCATTCCATTCTGCCACATAAATAAAAATTTCATCAACGGCGTACTACATCTGTTCATCGTAAAACTGTCGTGCGTCAATTGTTATGTTGTGCACCGATCATACGTCCATCTTGCAACTGGCGTATGATAGTGCCCAAATTTGCATCGTAGAGCCGTTACACGCCCGTCATGCGACAAGTGACCAGGGTTGACAAAAACCCGGGTTTTTAAGCGTAAAACCAGCACAGCGGGAGTATTGCCCAGCCTGGGGATAACCGGGTTCCTGCGTGGGAAATATATATAATCCGCTTAAATAGGCTGTGCCTTAGTTCATATTATCCAACTGGTGAAAAAAACAAGTTCTACAAAAACATACCCATTTATTCATACATTAGCTAGATACTGTGTAAGTTATTAACAAATGCATACAAAATAACATAATATTATCCATTTATGTATGAATGTAATAAAACTAAAAGGAACATTTCACCAAAGACCTAAAATAAGGTAATTTAAGTATGTCATTCACCGACGATATACTTTATGTGATTTTAATATGTTAATGTTATTCATGTAGATTTATAAATAAATGTTAAAGAATGTTTCCGTGTTCTTGTTGCTTATTTTATATGAATTCAGTTCTCGACAGCGTGACTCCTCTGGTACGTTGGTTTGACTCACGCAAGTCACGATAAAAATATACGCAAATAATTACACATGGTCAACCATCTATGCAGTGTACACTTGATTGACAACGGATCACCAACTAACGCAAATGTCCTGTAAATTGTGAAACTTCTTACCTGCACACATATTAATTTATTTATTTGAGTACATAATTTATTCCATGTCACAACTTCATTTAATCATAATATTATAGCATGGTCCGCTCTGTCCCAACACATGGTCCGCTTCTATCCAAATCATGGTCCCGCTGTGTCCCAAAACACGATCCGCTCTGTCCGGTCCGCTCTGTCCTGCTACCAATGACAATCTACAACACATTATATAGTGTACATGCAATTTTGAAAGATACGAAGCAGCCTTGTGCTGGACAACGAAGTTGCAGAATGGCACATACAAAATGAACAAAGTTTAATAAAAAGGCACAATTTCGAAATAGTTTTGTATTTTTGTATTTTTACTACACTAAGAGGCACTTATAACTGTGCAGTTTTCAATTCCTAATAACTTTATTGTTTGTTAAAATTTTTGAACGAAATTTTGTGAATTTGGTTGTCAGTCGACACGCAACGTAATCCAATATTTAAAGCTTGCGGTTCAATGAATAATGTCCACTGGACTGCGAAAATAACAATATAATGAATTGCACGAGAAAATGGTGAAACAGCGGGAAATAAAATTACACTTGGTCATTTCAATTAAATTTATGACCCGTTAACCTAAAAAACACAAACGACAATGTGTGTCTAAATTGACGCCGTGACGTCGGGTTTATCAACTCGGGCGTCCCAATGTTGCACTAAGTAACCGATTGAAATTCATTATTATTGGCGTTCTAATGAGCAAACTTATGCGTTTACAATCATTAACCACACCTACAGGTTTTTGAGCCAAGTTCTATCTGTTCGTTCATTGTTGAAAAAATTCAACGTCATTTTTCTGCAATGACTGGTCGGATTGCAACGTATGTGGATACGAAAGGCATGCTACAGGCTATTCGTCGATCAACTGTCGTTGGGATTGCCCATCAAAAGTGACGTCAATGCGAGAACTTTAGCCTAAACGCTCAGGAGGACGCGTTCTTATTCATAGCTGTTGGAAAAATGTGCATTTTAAGCCGGAGCAGATTTTGTGACTTCGCAATTTTACGCAACGCTGAAATATGTGCTGGCGTTTCCTAAATATTGTTTGTTATGAAATGAAATATTCTTAAACATTATCACACATATGTTAACTACACTTGCTGCAAATTTCAACAAAATATACACACTAAATCGTCGCTGTTCTTCGAAACCCTCGTATATCAATTTTGGCTTCTTTTCAGGAGACGAAAAAAACTGAATAACTTTTTAATAACAGTGAATATTTATTTAATTCTTTGACACGAACATAGCGTTTGTAACTCCACTTTGAATTCACGTAAATTTATGTACGTGTCGGCTTAGCAAAGGAAAATCCATACTTCTACTTTTAACTCGATTATACGAGCTTTTCGTTCTTATTTTTTGTCAAATTTGTTCCATTTGCCGTTATTCGACTTTTTCGCGGCATTATTCAGTTTTTTCGCATTACGTAATTGCGTTTTCTAAATCCTCGTATAATTTAAATTAGCCATTTATAGATATTTATATTGTTCAACGTTTAAATATTAAAGTGTTTCTACTTATCCGTTGTAATATACCATTACAGGTTAATTGTTTTGCATATTTGAAGTAAGCGCAACAAAAAAACAACAAAACAATTTATTCGAGATTTTCGCAGACAAAAATGTGGCCCCATGAAAAAAATCAAGAATTTTCGCACAAGTACTAACTTTCTCGTTTGAGAGGCTATTTTTAGACTATCTTATCCGGCACTTTCGCTGAAGACTTGTTACTGAATGGGCTTTCCGGTGTGCGTATAATCGTTTTTGAAATAGTGAGGTTTGTGTAAGTGCACAGTTATAAGTGCCTCTAAGTGTATTTGTCTTAAGATAAATCGTTCGTGACAAAGTTTACCTGGACACCGTTTACCTGACTAATTGGTCACGTGATCAAGGTGTTCTCATTTCCGGGATTTTCCAAATTTTCAGCGCACGGATTGTTTACAGTTTGTTTATTTACCGTTTGTCAGGTGTTTAAACAATGTCTTGAGTTGAGAATGTCGAGTTTAAAGCTTCTGACAGTTGGACTTACATTGTCTGTGATATTAACGTTTAGTCCCGCGTACGGAGCTTTTAAGCATAAATACAACGTTCTGGTGAAATGTTCACATGGAGACGTCGAAGGGTTTTCTATTCAGTCCCATTATGCTGCCTATGACAAACAAAGAATAAATGTGTTTCTTGGAATTCCATACGCTAAACGAAGATCCGAGTACTCGGATTGGAGGAGACAGTTTAGATTCAATGTAAGACTAAGAGTTTACAAGTGTCACTCTGTAGAAATTATAACAACCAGGTATAGCTGAAGGCTCTCCCGTAAGAATAACGATACCGCCCACGAATGACTATTCTTACAGCTGTTTTATTTAAATGTACCGATCTCCTTTAAGTAATGTTCGATCTTCAACAATAGAATGTTAATTAACATTTGGTGTTAAATTATCGCTCCTACGATGTGTATTAAAACAGTGACTTACTTTGAATGTATATGACCGGAACTCGATCTCTGCCTCCATGAATGCAACTGTAAGACTTTCTACGTCTTTGGAAAACAAGGATTTTTCTCCAATCACGAAATTAAGGAGGAAGTCGTAGTGGTTATTATAGTGATAAAGCGTATATTTTCCGTTTAAATTATTTGCACCAACTACACAGTTGCTCAAAATCTAGGAATTTTAAAAGTTACTCTTCCACGCATTATACGACGAATTTACTGTTTGCTATATAGCTCTGTCGAACAGACTAGGAATTTAACACCTAAAGTTAATTAACATTCTTTTGTTAAGGTACAGGTCGAAAATTACTTGTAATTTCTTTACTCAAAGTTACAGTACAATGATAATGACAATATTATACATAATATATATATATAAGTTATACAAAGGAATTCCAATTACAAAAGGACTCCTGAAACTGCTATATTTTGATACGCGTGTTCATTCCTTCGGGCCCGTAAGAATAGCCACTGCCATAGCTGAACCCTATAGCTGTCGAATCACCGAATTGCCAGAAACCCTGAAATGCCTAATCAAACGGCTATTTTTGCCATTACTGTATCGTCAAGCTCTCACTGATAGCATACCATTTCTCAGCACTTTCCTAGGCAAGGGCTTTCTTCAACAGTGCAACAGACATTCCGGCTTGTCAGAACTTTGTAGTAGACATGCTTGCTGTCTCAATGTATCCCACACCTGATACTGTTCTGTACGTGTCCAGTTGTTGTGACTATCGCCAGTGGCCAATGAATTCTTCGCTGCATCCTCTAGTCCTGTTTAGTAGTAAATGGTTTACTAGCAAAACACTAATAGTGATTATTCTAGAACCACAAAAAGGGCAGGGTTTTGAAAAAACAGGGCAGGGTGGACAAAATCTAGGGGGGTCCGGGGGCATGCTCCCCCGGATTTTTTTTAAAAAAGTGGATCCACCTGGTGCATTCTAGGCGTTCTGAGGGACTTTAATGATACATAAAAAGGACAGATTTTAGTCTATATATTGAGCACTTAGACTGCGTTTAGTCAAAAGATACTTGGTTGTTTTTCTAAGATGATCGAAATATTCATTTTTGTATTTTTTTTGGGGCAGTGGCTAGACATCCGGCACTGGACGACTTGACAGCAAAATTGTGTTTTCCGACACTGGAAGACTAGCAAACGCTATGTGCATTGGCTAGGGAACTGTCATTCTATGCATTAGGCATCCAGAATTTCAGTTATTTTCTTCTATTAAATTCTACTGTTAATCTAAAAGGGGGATAAATATATAAATCTGCAACTGACATATTTCTATTCACAGAAACCTGAGAAGCCGTCATGGACTGGTATATGGGACGCTACATACTACCGGCCAGCGTGTCCGCAGTTACCCTGGCTAGTCAAACAAACAGTTCCAGAATTTAACCGAGCTCAGAACACAAGTGAAGACTGTCTCTACATGAACATATTTGTTCCTAATGTACGTATACCGCTGGCTTACTTTTAGAAGGTTGTGTGCTTATTTGAAATCTGCATCTCAGGGTGATTCTTATGAGCCTATTCTCATGAAAATCGGAAGTCGTCATGTTGAACAAACTCAAGTTGAAAAAGCTTGTTTTTCCATAATTATAAAGAGTAGTTTTTAGATAGTTTTTTCTTGTTTTCTCAAAATAATGATTTTGTTTTAAGGACCTTCTAATTCTAAGCCAGCTTAACAATGCATTAATATAAACTCAAAAGAGAGTCAGACTCAGACATGCAATTTAATTTTAAATAATTGTGTAAAGTTAAAGTGACACTATAACTCTTAGGCAGATGGATTTATTTTTACTTTATACCACCAAAATTGTTATATTATAATATTATGTTATAATTGGGGGTCACTCATTGGACACTTTATTAAATCATCCCGGGCCTAAAATTGTCAAAAACACATTTAGTCTGAAGGTTCTATTCTCAATTCTTCTTAAGAATATAACCTACATTTTGAGCCAATGTCTGAAATTAAACCCCGATCTGTGCTGGTTAATTGCTACTTTTAATCATTAAAATTTTGTTCTTAACAGACGTCACGTCATGTATTAGCACCAAAATATATCGGCCAATCAAAATGCTGGATGTTACATTCTGAGTTAGTTAGTACGTCATACTAGTATTAAGTAAATTTTTAGTCATTTAAAATTTACTGTATTTGTTCTGTTTTACTTTTACTTAAATCATATTCAATATTTTAGGTATTGTGGCTTCGAAATGGTCACAGCTAGTATCAAATTAATTTTATTTAAAAGATATGTATAAAATATACGACTATACGGTAGTACATCATATGACCAATTTAGTATCCCTGTTATTGAAGTGGGAGGATGGATAATCCATCCATTGTGTCATCTTACAAAGCTTAGTACATACATGTAAGTAGCAGAATTGAAGGTTATGAAAATGACTTGAGATACAGTCCATCTATTTAAACTAGGCTGTATGTCATGTATCGAATAATGAATTGTACATTTTTCGTTCACAGAAAACAGATGACCAACCAATTCCGAACCCACCATTATACCCAGTGATGGTGTTTTTTCATGGTGGAGGTTGGACTATGGGAGCATCTCAGCAGTACCCGGGCGTATTTCTGGCTGAACGTAAAGTAGTTGTGGTAACATTTAATTACAGGCTTAATGCTTTAGGTAAGTTAAAATATATCAGAACTGCTCATGTTCGTTTACTTTTTGCTATTATTAAGCTGCCATTTCAATAAATTTGCAAACAGTTATAGATAGTAGATGTATCTCAGTGAATAGAACTACAACTCTGCATTTGCTTTTTAGCTCACCTGTCACAAAGTGACAGAGTGAGCTTTTGTGATCACTCTTCGTCCGTCGTCCGTCCGTCAACAATTTGCTTGTGTAGACACTAGAGGTCACAATTTTGACTTAATCTTTATGAAACTTGGTCACAATGATCATCTCAACAAAATCTAGGTCAAGTTCGATATTGGGTCATTCGGGGTCAAAAACTAGGTCACAAGGTCAAATCATAGAAAAACCTTGTGTAGTCACTAGAGGTAACAATTTTGACCTAATCTTTATGAAACTTGGTCACAATGATTATCACAACAAAATCTAGGTCAAGTTCGATATTGGGTCATCCGGGGTCAAAAACTAGGTCACAAGGTCAAATCATAAAAAAACCTTGTGTAGACTATAGAGGTCACAATTTTGACTTAATATTTATGAAACTTGGTCACAATGATCATGTCAACAAAATCTAGGTCAAGTTCGATATTGGGTCATCTGGGGTCAAAAACTAGGTCACAAGGTCAAATCATAGAAAAACCTTGTGTAGTCACTAGAGGTCACAATTTTGACCTAATCTTTATGAAACTTGGTCACAACGATCATCACAACAAAATCTAGGTCAAGTTCGATATTATGTCATCCGGGGTCAAAAACTAGGTCACAAGGTCTAATCATAGAAAAACCTTGTGTAGTCACTAGAGATCACAATTTTGACCTAATCTTTATGAAACTTGGTCACAATGATCAGTACAACAAAATCTAGGTCAAGTTCGATATTGGGTCATCCGGGGTCAAAAACTAGGTCACAAGGTCTAATCATAAAAAAACCTTGTGTAGTCACTAGAGGTCACAATTTTGACCTAATCTTTATGAAACTTAGTCACAATGATCATCACAACAAAATCTAGGTCAAGTCAGATATTGGGTCATCCGGGGTCAAAAACTAGGTCACAAGGTCAATTCATAGAAAAACCTTGTATAGTCACTAGAGGTCACAATTGTAGCCTAATCCTTATGAAACTTGGTCAGAGTGATCATCTCAACAAAATCTAGGTCAAGTGCGATATTGCGTCATATGGGGCCAAGAACTAGGTCACTAGGTCAAATCACAGGTCTTGCATGTACTGCTATAACAGGTGAGCGACCTAGGGCCCTTTGGGCCCTCTTGTTTTGAGTTATTGCCCTTATTTTTTTTCATACTTAGCTTTTTGTCCAAACTGCCGAAGGATAAATCAGCATGTTTTTTAGGTATTGTCAAAAAGCTTTATAATTAAGGTGAATGCATGGGTCTCCTAGAGTTAAAGTGCTGTGCACAAGAACTGCAACTCTGCATTTCCTTTTTTGTAGTTATTGCCCTTTGTTATTTTTACTTCTCCACTTTCTTCTTCTGAGTATAATTATTAGTTTTAACCCAGAAAGTGTACAAGCTATCCTAAAATGTAATCTCTTAATTCATTAATTCCAACTTCATACCTTTTTGTTACAAACATCGTTTTCGGGGGGACCTTTCATCCATACCTGACAACAGCATCTGTAGTTACAATGCAATGCTGCATTTTTAATGTCCTCAAATATGTTATATCTTGCTTGTACAATGTATCTTAAAGTTTGAAAAAAGTGCCTTTATATATAAATGAAATAATCCCCTTTTATATGCATGTTTTTAAACAAGCACTATTGACCATAAATCTTAATGTTGTTAAACATTTGAATACATTGTGTCATGTAATGTAAGTTGTTTACTTAGCAAATATAATCCTCATGTTAGAAGTATTGGTCATTGAGTTTATGATTGTATTGTGTTGGCTCAAAATTTTATACATGTATATATGTATGATGTACTTTAAAAGCTTGCTGAAAGATAAGATTTGGTGACAATAAGGCCATCAGTATAAAACTATGTTTACGTAATTTAAGGGAACAAATAAACTTACTTGACTTAATGCCAGCCTTTGTGCATATAACTATACAGTCCAACCATTGTCAAAGGCTATCTGCAATGTACAACCATTCAGCAAATAAAGACCACCAATTTTATCTCACACATCAGACCATTCTCAGTGATATTTAACCTGTGAAGATAGATCACTCTTACAAAACTGGTTTGCACAGACCACCTGTCAATATAGACCACTATTACAAAGCCTGTTTGCATAGACCAGCAATTGGATCTCACATCAGACCATTTTCAGTGATCTCTTACCTGTTAAGATAGATAAAAAAAATATCAATAATACAAGCTAAATAATTTCAATGTGTGTTGGTGTTGATATTTACCTTTATCTGTTAAGATAGACCACCTTTCAATATAGACCACTCTTACAACATCTGTTTGCATAGACCACCTATTTGATTTCGTATCAGACCATTTTCAGTGAAATTACAGTAAACACATGCTAATTCTACAAAAAGTTATGACATACCATTTTCAGATTTTCTAATCAGTTCCGGAAATGGTTATTTATATACCCTTAATTTTGTACCATAGGCCTACTGTATTTCTATACATTTTTTTTATTTTTCAGGATTTTTGAGCACTGGGGATCATTTTTCACCAGGAAACTTTGGTTTGTGGGATCAACAAAGGGCTCTGGAATTTGTGAAGGAAAACATACGAGCATTTCGAGGGGACCCGGGTATGGTGACCATATTTGGTCAGAGTACGGGGGCTGCGAGTGTCGGACTGCATTTATTGTCTCCCAGAACCTACAGTATGTTATTTTAAGTTTGTTGTTTAAAACTTTTACTATTAATTATTAAATTTGGCCCATTGGTCAACAATATTTAAGTCAAGTGGAGATCTTTCCAGTGCCTGTCGCATTTAATGACACTGGACGAACCAGCAGTTACCTGGAACTAATTATGCTGAGCGTCAAGCAAGGCAGATTTACCAGTACCATTGTTAATGAATATGGTATGTCACAAGCTTGGATCAAACCCAAAACCTCTCACACGTAAATCAGACAAAATGAGTTGGATGAAATCTTTGTGAAAGTCTTACGGTAGTGTCTCATATTTTGTGACGTGATGACTTTGCAATATGTTTGATGTGTCATATAGTCAATTCTGTTAAATTAAAGTGTTAAACTTAATTATGAATTTGTGAAATATTGGATTCGCAAAATCACATTAAAATCATATTGTCGTAAATAAAACTGGTTTTACAGTTTATAACCTTACTATACTTAAATGTTGCTCGTCTATTTATAGATTTGTTTCATCAAGCTATCATGATGTCTGGTTCAGACCGGTGCCAGTGGGCTATTATACCTGATATAGAGGATGCTAAACGTTACGCTAGGGAATTAGCCAATGAGATTGGTTGTCCATCCAACGACAATCAGAGACTGATCACATGTATGCAGTTATATCGTACTGCTGATGAAATTGTCAATGCCTCAGCACGAGTACGGGTGGCTGTAAGTAGTGTAACCTTTCTAGAAATTGACAGTCACATTTCATAGTTTCATTTCTTAACTGAGTTCTTAAAATAACCATATTTTTTGGACTTGCCAGCACCTATTTACGGTGCACTATACTGAAATATTTAAACAGAAATAATGGCTGAGGTTAGAATTATTTTGTTCCTTGCTATAATAACTGTACTTCAGCATTTTTATCACATAGATTTAGTAACAACCTGTCTTAAGAATTGAAGCAGCCAGTATATCTTATCAACTGTTTTTGATGTTTACTAGGCCTGCTATATAGAAACACTTGCTTTAAGCAGCCACCTATGGTGTACCTTGACTGACTGCTTAGAATAGGTTCAGCTGAAAATAATGTTTGCTAGCTTATTTATTGTATTCTCATTTACAGGAAGGAACTGTGGGTAATCCATGGGGCCCTGTGGTTGATGGCCCACATCAGGGGTCGCAGTATGCATTTCTGACAGAATCTCCTCGGTCTATGAGAGAACAGGGTCGATTTCAGAGATTAAGGGTCATGGCTGGTTTGGTAAAGGATGACGGCTCTTTCTTCATACGTATGTTACATGTTTTTTCTGTTGTTTACCCATAATTCCTAACATACTGTAAACCTAGAAATTATTTCGCGCGATTTAGTTTTGCGGAGTTCATGAATGGTAGAATTTCCGCTGCGAAAGTGCTAAAAACATTAATCTGGACACTGCAGGAAACTTAAAAATGCAAAAAGTTGTAGTTACAAATATGCCTACGATCAGCAAAACGCGAAAGTTAGAATTCCCGAAAGTAAATTGGTTACTCGTACGAGTATGCTAGAGTCTGTTAAATAATGTAATATAGGTCATGAACCTGGGTCAAATCTGAACATAAATATTTTGAAATTACTTCATCCCGTACAATCGGTATACAATTGTTTTTTTTCCTAAATCAACACCATTTAATACTGAAAAAAATAATGGTTTCTGTTTCTACATTATTGTGATTTTAAGTGTTCATCTAACTGGTAACTGTATCCTTGAAAAAAAGAAAGAACGATGTAAAATTTAGTTGTAATGTGTAGATCTTTTTTAGTGATATACCTGTAGTCTTTGACTTGATCCTTGACCTTCTATAAGCATAATTTAACTACGGCTGATATATTTCTTTATTCTTGATCCTGATTGTGTGTTTTCATAAGCGGGAAGTACAACGAAGACGCTCAAGGTGTAATATAGTCCAGAGAATTTGACACGACTCTCGAACTTCTATTAGCATAATTTCATAGCTGATTAATTGTCTATATTAATTTTATCATCCCGGTTTTATGTTTTCATAAGCAGGGAGTATCAAGAAGACGCTCGAGGTGTAATACCAACACCACCAAAAGGACCGATTTCGCATGATTTGCTCGCGGAAATTTATATATTCAACGCAAGAACCCTGTAATATATTCATGCATAAAGGTCAGGGTCGTGTCAAATTCTCCGCGCTATACCAACACAAATCTTAAGGACCGATTTTGCACAATTTTCTTGTGGAAATTCATAATATATTCAGCGCAAGAACTGGTTGTAATACATTCATGCATAAAGGTCAGGATCAGGTCCAATTCTCCATGCTATACAGTAATAACCTGTGATTTTACTCTCTTACAGCCAATATGCCGACATTAAGTGAAGGTATGTCATCAACACAGTTTGACAACATTCTGTTGGAGTTTTTACGAGACAGAGACGTGGCTGATATGGTGAACGCTATGGAAGCTTTAAGATTCGAATATTCATACTGGCCGCAGAGATTAAATTACTCGTGGATACGACAAGAAGCCATAAATGTATGTATACATTGAATCAAGAAAAACATGCTGATTTATTAAAGTTGATTGATGCCCCCTCCCCCCCCCCACCACGAGAGTTATGATCCTCAAAATGATCAAATTTAGCTTGTGTCCCTCATTATTCTAGAAGTATTTCGGCTATGGTCTTCAATTATAGTAGGAATATTAATCAGCATGCCATTGTGTTGTTGTGTACATAATTATATATATTTTTATTTGGATTTGACCACTATTAGCAGAGTTGTGGCCCATGAAATATGATCAAGTTTTGCTTGTGTCTCTGACGTAAATCTAAATATATTTGAGCATCTGTCATCAAACTTCATATGAAGATAAGGCTGTATGACTGTGTTGTTACACACACTGGGGTTTGATTTGAGAAAGGAGAGTTGTCGCCATTTAAATGAAAACATTTTGCTTGTGTCACTTGTTACTCTCTATAAGTTTTTGAGCTACAGTTGTCAAACTTAGTTGGAATAGTAGTCAGTATGTGTAGTTGGAGTTAAGGCCCTAGACATGGTCAGATCGCAAGTGGGGGCATCTGTGTCCTGGAAAACGAATTTCTAGTTCGTTTTAGGGTTTTTTTCAAAAAAATTCTTGTGAAGTTGATTTACTTCAGGGATGTATCATTCTCATTCGTCGGGATTTTCTTCTCCCTGAATTGTTTCTCCTAGCCGACTTGACTAGCCACTAATTCAAACTTATTTATTTTAGGTGGATTTACAATAAGTTTTTCTAACTTATATTAATTACTCCCATCCCCTCATTCCTGATGTTATCCATTGCCACCAAGGTATGAGAGAAGATATTTAAAAACAATTTATTAAGCCAGTGACCCTTTAATGGTGAGCGTCTAGAATTACTTGTACCATATATTTCGTCTTTGGTATGACACGGCCTAGGATTGAATGGTGGATCTCCCATACTCAAAGCTGACGTTCTACCACTAGGTTATTGAGAAGACTAACCATGTTTTGTGTTATAATTTTACAGATGATGTCTGACTATATATTTGGTACTGGGATGGATGAAACTGTACGAGCACAGAATTTATACAATAAAACATATTTCTATGTGTTTAACTATCAGTCTAGATATGACAACCTACCACCTTGGAGAGGTTAGTGTTCTTGTGTTACCAATTCAAAACAATGTGAAAAATAATGTCACAGTCAGTGAAAAAGTCAAGGACATTTTTTTCAATGTCAGACTGGAGTTTTTCGATTATGTAATTTAAATGACACACCTTATTCTTGGAAATCGATACCTTCTTTGCAAGAAGATTGTAATATATTCATGTGTGCTGGCGATGGCATCCAATTTTTCGTCTGTACTCTAATACATACATTTTCCGCCTGATCATCTTCTAACTTGGACATAAATGCTAGCTATGTTTGGATTATGACCCCAATCAACCCATGCCGTCTTGGGATTATGGCTCTTGAACTACTAAGAAAATGAGAAATTAGTCTTGTCTGTATTTGTCTGTAATTTTATAGACTAGGTTTGATTATGAGCCCAATCAGCCTAGACAGTCATGGCTCGTCTGATCGTCTTCAAACTTAGTGACAATGTTAATGGGCAATATACCCAGGCCAAGTTTAATTATTGCAATTACCATGCCCTAGATGGGCGTATTTTGTGACATTTTGGCTCTTGTTTATTTTGTAATCAACATAAAATAACTATTGGTTATATCTACAGGTGTGGCCCACGGACAGGAGTTACAGTATGTTTTTGGCTTCCCCTACATGAACAAGACCTACACAGATTTATTTGGCGTTTATCCAAGACATGAGTATGACATGGATTACAGTGATAGAAATATCAGTGAATATATGATCAGTCTATTCACTAACTTTTCAGACTCAGGGTAAGTGTTCTTACTGTATTATCAATAATTATGCCACTAACCCCACTCCCAACTTCTATCTTTGATGAGGGGGTATTTTGTAGTATTAAAATGGTATACTGCGGTACACTTATAATGACCCGCGAAATTTGGCCTAAATTTCGGTACACGATAATAGTATTCTGACACTGAAAGTTTGCAAGACATGTTGTAATAATAGCAACAGTTAAAAGTTATTGTCAAGAATGTCTACAATTTCTCTCTTAAAAATTGAAACTCTTTAGCTTCTGTAAGAGGATATCATAACATACTAACGAAATACATTTGTATATTATATCTTAAAAACAATTGACGGTATATATCATATTGTTACAACCCTAGTATTCTGCTTTGCCCTTGTTGCTTGGACCATGTGTCTCTTTGTTGTAGGTTAAGGCCTTACATCAGTGTTTGATAAATGACCCTTGACACTTCAGATGTCATAAGAAATCCTGTAGAGTTTGATAAAATCAGAATTTCATGAGGTTGAATTGTGTATTTCAATATTCAATTGATAAAATCAGAATTTTATGAGGTTGAATTGTGTATTTCAATATTTAATTAATAAAATCAGAATTTTATGAGGTTGAATTGTGTATTTCAATATTTAATTGATAAAATCAGAATTTTATGAGGTTGAATTGTGTATTTCAATATTTAATTGATAAAATCAGAATTTTATTAGGTTGAATTGTGTATTTCAATATTCAATTGATAAAATCAGAATTTTATGAGGTTGAATTGTGTATTTCAATATTCAATTGATAAAATCAGAATTTTATGAGGTTGAATTGTGTATTTCAATATTCAATTGATAAAATCAGACATTTCATGAGCTTGAATCATGTATTTCAATATTCAATTGATAAAATCAGAATTTTATGAGGTTGAATCCTGTATTTCAATATTCAATTGATAAAATCAGAATTTCATGAGTTCAATATTCAATTGATAAAATCAGAATTTTATGAGGTTGAATCCTGTATTTCAATATTCAATTGATAAAATCAGAATTTCATGAGTTTGAATCATGTATTTCAATATTCAATTGATAAAATCAGAATTTCATGAGTTTGAATCATGTATTTCAATATTCAATTGATAAAATCAGAATTCATGAGTTTGAATCCTGTATTTCAATATTCAATGATAAAATCAGAATTCATGAGTTTGAATCCTGTATTTCAATATTCAATTGATAAAATCAGAATTTCATGAGGTTGAATTGTGTATTTCAATATTCAATTGATAAAATCAGAATTTCATGAGGTTGAATTGTGTATTTCAATATTTAATTGATAAAATCAGAATTTTATGAGGTTGAATTGTGTATTTCAATATTCAATTGATAAAATCAGAATTTTATGAGGTTGAATTGTGTATTTCAATATTCAATTGATAAAATCAGAATTTTATGAGGTTGAATTGTGTATTTCAATATTTAATTGATAAAATCAGAATTTTATGAGGTTGAATTGTGTATTTCAATATTCAATTGATAAAATCAGAATTTTATGAGGTTGAATTGTGTATTTCAATATTCAATTGATAAAATCAGAATTTTATGAGGTTGAATTGTGTATTTCAATATTTAATTGATAAAATCAGAATTTCATGAGGTTGAATTGTGTATTTCAATATTTAATTGATAAAATCAGAATTTCATGAGGTTGAATTGTGTATTTCAATATTCAATTGATAAAATCAGAATTTTATGAGGTTGAATTGTGTATTTCAATATTTAATTGATAAAATCAGAATTTTATGAGGTTGAATTGTGTATTTCAATATTCAATTGATAAAATCAGAATTTTATGAGGTTGAATTGTGTATTTCAATATTCAATTGATAAAATCAGAATTTTATGAGGTTGAATTGTGTATTTCAATATTCAATTGATAAAATCAGAATTTTATGAGGTTGAATTGTGTATTTCAATATTCAATTGATAAAATCAGAATTTTATGAGGTTGAATTGTGTATTTCAATATTCAAATGATAAAATCAGAATTTTATGAGGTTGAATTGTGTATTTCAATATTCAATTGATAAAATCAGAATTTCATGAGGTTGAATTGTGTATTTCAATATTTAATTGATAAAATCAGAATTTCATGAGGTTGAATTGTGTATTTCAATATTCAATTGATAAAATCAGAATTTCATGAGTTTGAATTGTGTATTTCAATATTTAATTGATAAAATCAGAATTTCATGAGGTTGAATTGTGTATTTCAATATTTAATTGATAAAATCAGAATTTCATGAGGTTGAATTGTGTATTTCAATATTTAATTGATAAAATCAGAATTTTATGAGGTTGAATTGTGTATTTCAATATTCAATTGATAAAATCAGAATTTTATGAGGTTGAATTGTGTATTTCAATATTCAAATGATAAAATCAGAATTTTATGAGGTTGAATTGTGTATTTCAATATTCAATTGATAAAATCAGAATTTCATGAGTTTGAATTGTGTATTTCAATATTTAATTGATAAAATCAGAATTTTATGAGGTTGAATTGTGTATTTCAATATTCAATGGAAACTTCTAATATTATGTATTGTTAATCTATTTCATCATCAATGTCAAGTGGCAAAACTCGAGGATGATTTTGTATGGAGTTGTTGCCCTTTGAACGTTTTTAGTTAACATCTTTAATGAAGTCAATGCTATAAGGGGGCATACTAGTATATAGCCCTTTTAGTGACAACTCTTACCGGTATTGATATTTTCAGAAATCCGACAGACACAAAGTTTGTTGTGGGGAATTTTGCCAACGTTTCATGGTTAGAATATAATTTATACAATCATTCTTATCTTGAGATTGGCAACAAGTCGAAGAATAGTGTCAACTATCGCCAGAGACAGTATGCATTCTGGAGAGAATATTTCCAAGCTGTGTCAAACAGAGACAGTGGTATGTATTTATGTTGGTAGTTATGACTTCCACAAATAGTGAGCAAGACAATAATTCATTCTGTGCTGAATGGCTGCCTGGATAGATATCACAAAGTTGGCCCCGAGCCTAGTTATGCATATTGTCAAAAGTTTTAGGTCAATTGAATATAATTGCCCTTTGAGTTATGGCCCTTTGTGGAAGATGTGCATTTTTGTGTCAAAAATCCCAGTTTATGTTCAATTTAAGGCTGGCTCGGTTAGTTCAGTTTGTACGACACTGGACTATCATTCTACAGTAACATCACGTTTTTTGTGCAAGGCAGAATGTTCGAAAATTTGTTATGGTTCACAAATGTCAAATTTTAGGAAAAGCAAAAGAAATACATTCAAAAAAATTATCCCAAGCATGTAACCATACATTTAACGAACCGGCTTATATTATAATGGCTGGCTTAGAATGAGAAGGTCGTAAGTACAAAATCAATTATATTTTGAGAATGCAAGAAATAAACTGTCTGAAAACTACTCTTCACTTATGGAAAAACAAGCCTTTTAAACTTCTGGTTTGGTCAACATGACCAGTCCGATTTTCGTGAAAATAGGCTCATAAGCGCCTTTAAAAGATACTCATAAGCGATTTAAAATATACTTAAGTCTTATAAGGTCGTAAGTAGCACTTTCAACCTTCTCATTCTAAGCCAGTGATATGTAATTTGCCTTTCCAAAATGCATCGTTTGTATACAATGACTATAAACACTATTTTCATCCATATTCTTTCTGCATTGCTAAACAACTAACTCTATTACATTTTCCAGGTTTCACAACAGCGGCCCCAACCAGTCAACATGCTACAATGTACGAGTATGCGACATGGTCTGTCACAGCGTTAGCGGTTGTTTTAATAGTTATTGTTATAGCTCTGGGTATTGTTATTTGTAGAATGCGACCTAGAGACTACTAACCCTGAAAGTCTGGTTTGTTGGTTATCCTGGTGGTCAGTGGTGGCTAGATTATATATAAATACAGTCAAGCCCACAATAGGCAGCCATTCAAATGATCAAATGGAGTCTAACTTACAATTAGTAGCCATTAACTGTATACACACGCAGTCTAACCTACAGTAAATAGCCATTTTAAGGATTCAAATGAGACTGCATGCTTAAACAACTTTCAGAAATAAAGTTTTATTTTTTCAAGCTACACGTAACAAACTACTGGTTACAAAATTATCTTAATTAGGAAAAAAGATATAGCCTGACCTGTCGTAAGCAGCCATTCAGAGGATGTATATCAAATATGACTGTTGAAGGCAGGTGGCTGGTTTAATACAGGCACAATAATGATTGGAATTTTATGATATTACCTGCTTTACTGACATTCTCCGTACAAACATAATGGTAATAAGTAGTTCAATACTGGTTTGATCAGCTACTGGGAAATCATTGTATTCTTCATTAAAAAGGCACAATCTTTCAGAATCATGTCAGGACACTTCAAAAATTTAAAGCTTCATTTTATAAAGCAAAATGTTCCAGCAATATATCAGCTACACCAACATTGTATTAAACCAAATCTCAAAGTGTTTTGATAATTTTGTCAGCCTGTTGATCATCAGAATGCTAAAACCAGACTTTCAGATGAATGCAATATGTTCAGCCAATTTGTAAATAGTGAATCATGTACATATATATTTCACATTCCACAATTAATATGTATTTTTTTATTTACTTGTATATTATATCATCCTCCAGGTTTTCCTAATGGAAAAACCCAGTTCAAAGATTGGCTAATTTCACAGGTTGGCGTTGACATTTTAAGTGTGGCATAATTACATTATTATTGACTTACATGATGTAGAATTTAAGTATTTGAACTATGGTCATGACACTTTACAAGAAAACTCACCAGCGTGTTAAGTGTTACAGCTAGTGATTTATATTTCCTGGAACTAACTTTCAGGAGAGTTATGTCCCTTATTTGAAAACCTGTTTGTAATGCCTATATTGTATTGTTCAATCTACTTATTTGATTTTATTCTGATTGCGAAGCAATATATATTAGAATCTTACTCATTGTTTTATATATATAATTCTTACGTGTTTGTACCAAATTAAATCATTACACAATGTCTTGCTCAAGGTTTCATACATTATTACATATCATTCATATGTTCATAATAACATTCCGTAATATTCTAAATTGTGTACTAACCTGTCTTCAACGAGCAGTCAAGGAGTACTGGGCTGGTATTCACGAAGCATCTTAAGTGAAAACTTAGAATTTTCTGAAAATCTTTAAATTTTCTATATAGTGTATCAGCTAAGCAAGAAAAACAAGATGATTTAAAATAGTTTACATTGTTTGAAGCATTATGTAAACAGCTTCTATAATCACTGAGGCAACATTAAATAGTCTTCATTTTGCGGGACATATAAGTTGCGGGCAAATTTTTAACTTAAATCAAAATATTTAAGTTTACACTTAAGATGCTTTGTGAATACCAGCCCTGATTGTCTAACACTGTCTTTGAACAATGACTGCTGTAAGCAGATGACTGTTTGATACAGTTGCAGCCAGGCTTTAAAATGTAAATGCATATTGTATTTTTTAAAAACACATGTTTTTGTAACATGAAGCATATTGTGCACATCAATTTTTTAAAACAAAGATAAGTTTTTAGTTAACATTCTTGATTACAATGGTGTATATATGTGCTTCATCTTAAAAACATGATTTTTGCGCAATTTCCACATTTCTTGTGAAGTCCTTCAGGAAAAAATGTATACAGGGGCAGGAACTCATTTATTTCTATTTTGTAGGTTGAGCTCCAAGGTTTTGAAATTTTGAGGGTTGTGTGGTAAAATTAAGAAAAAACAAAAATGGAGGTGCATGGTACTCCCAAACCCACTATATATCCTGAAAAGGCCCATTACAGTATAACCTTACCAGAGCAACACCCTTTGGGAAACATAAGTGTGATTGTTGTACAGAGGTTTTTGCTTTGGAGAGGTAAAATTGATAGTAATTGGTCTATCTGGATGTTGTTGATTAGGCTACAGAGGGCCACTCTGGAGAAGTTGCATTGTATTATTATGTAGATCAAGTCATACATTTATTGTTGAGCAATTCCATTAAAATGAGACAATATTTGATTTATATAGCTTTATGTAGTGTTAGTCAAAACTATTTGTATATAGTTTATATATGTTACTTCATATTTATTGTAAACAGCTTATTATTACATAGTTGTAAATAACCACTGTCATTTGTTGAAGTATATACTGGGAGGTGCTACATAATGTATGTTTTAAGCATAAAACAAGAGACAATATCGTCATTGTATGTGCCATATATTGGTCGTATGTTTTTCGTGAAAATGAAAATTGATGTGCAGGGTCTTCTGATAGTAAAATCATCAGTAATTGGTGGAAAAACATATCAACACTTGCCTAACTTCGGCTCAGGTCATAATGTATACAATCATGTATATAGTACTATTGTTTTTATGCCCCCCTATCGATAGATGGGGAGGCATATAGTGATTCACCTGTCCGTCCGTTCGTCCGTCCGTTCGTCCTGGTTAACCCAAATTGACAGTTTCTTCTAGCATTATTATGGCTTGCTACAAAGCTTCCATACTTGCATGGATGTTGTATATGAACACTCTCCACACGCCTGTATCACCTGACCTCATTTTGACCTTCACCTTGACCTAATTTTGGACTTGGACTTATTGAAGGGCCAAATTCTTGGTTAACCCAAATTGACCGTTGCTTCTAGCATTAATATGGCTTGCT
Source organism: Spisula solida (assembly GCA_947247005.1). Lineage (NCBI taxonomy): Eukaryota > Metazoa > Mollusca > Bivalvia > Venerida > Mactridae > Spisula > Spisula solida. The sequence goes on along the minus strand of OX365960.1, from coordinate 2,588,819 downwards.
ACAAAGCTTTCATACTTGCATGGATGTTGTATATGAACACTCTCTACATGCCTGTATCACCTGACCCCATTTTGACCTTCACCTTGACCTAATTTTGGACTTAGACTTATTGAAGGGTCAAATTCCTGGTTAACCCAAATTGACCGTTTCTTTTAGCATTTTTATGGCTTGCTACAAAGCTTCCATACTTGCATGGATGTTGTATATGAACACTCTCTACACACCTGTATCATTTGACACCATTTCGACCTTCACCTTGACCTAATTTGGACTTAGACTTATTGGAGGGCCAAATTCTTGGTTAACCCAATTTGACCGTTTCTTCTAGCATTAATATGGCTTGCTACAAAGCTTTCATACTTGCATGGTTGTTGTATTTGAACATTCTCTACACACCTGTATCATTTGACACCATTTCGACCTTCACCTTGACCTAATTTGGACTTAGACTTATTGGAGGGCCAAATTCTTGGTTAACCCAATTTGACCGTTTCTTCTAGCATTAATATGGCTTGCTACAAAGCTTTCATACTTGCATGGTTGTTGTATTTGAACATTCTCTACACACCTATATTACCTTACCTCATTTTGACCGTCACATTGACCTAATTTTGGACTTAGACTTATTAAGCGTCTAATTCTTGGTTAAACCAAATTGACAGTTTCGTTTTACATTATGTTTATCATGGTGTTGCCTTAAAACTTGGCATACTTGTTGACCATCATAAGCCCCTTACATTATCAAAGCCATGTAACACTATCCAACATTATTACAGAATTATGGCCCCTGATTGACTTAGCTGTTTATGGGCAAGGCTTCCATGGGGGCTTAAGCGTTTATTGAATGCAGTCTTGTTTCTTATTTTTCTTACATTTTAGATAAATTTATCCATTTTTGTATATGTATAATGTCAATTTCAAAATGTAATTTTACTGATTAAATTATATGGCACAGTAACAGATTCTCCTATATATCATATTTGATACTGATAATGTTCACTGGTGTTAATGTACCATATTATTAAATCTGGCTTTATCATTTTTTTTTATATTTTCATTTGTTACTTAATTTGCACCATTGTACTTGTAGTGGTCACCATAATTGTGTCTTCAATATGTTTGTATTATACACAGCGTATTGTTTATTGCTTTTTAGTCCCCTACCGGTTTTTGACTGGAGGGACTGTAGGTTTGCCCTCCGTCCGTCCGTCAAAAAATCCTGACATAACTCAAACAGTTTCCAAGCTAGGTTTATGAAACTTGGTATGTGGATAGGGGGCAATAAGGGGATAATGCACGTCTAAAAATATTTTGATTCTGACAAACATTGTGGTTGCTATGGCGACAGAAAGAGTGAAAATATGCCCAAATCTGGATCCTGCCATAAATCAAACAGTTTCCAAGCTAGGTTTATGCAACTTGGTATGTGGATAGGGGGCAATAAGGGGATAATGCACGTCTAAAAATATTTTGATTATGGCAAAGTGTGGTTGCTATGGCAACAGAAACATTGAAAATGGCTTCAAACCGGTAGGGGACTTCTGTATTGCTTGCAATTCTTAATTACTTGTTTTTCAAGGTCTTCCTTAAATAGAACGGAATACTACACTCGGCAAAACTTATAAGTACACACTTGTTAATTTGCCCATAGCTCGGTCAATGCGTGTTTGATCGTGCTGAAAATTTCAACATATGTGGATTGGATATGTAGAATTACAATACAATCGATGTTTTTAACATCTGATTTAAATTATCACAAACAGAATAAATTAATTATGCCAACAGCAGAATCTAAAAAAACACAATAATGCCGTGTGTCCATCGGGCGATTGTCAGGTTGCTAATGCACATATGGCCCCGCTGCGCTGATACAGTACGGTTTCAAGTCTATGTTTCCATCATGGACTAAGTAATAAAGAAAACAATGATAGGAACAAGCCCAATTTAGGTTTAGAAATATCGACTTCTGATAAAAAATGCAATTTGAAACATGGTTAACTCCCCTTGACCATAACAATAAAAAATATTTTTAAAAGTAAAAAAACACCATGTTGTTGTTTAAAAAATCGAATTATTTTGTGTTTTTTTAATTTGACAATAAATCTAAAATTCAAATTTACCTTACATAAAAATAATTAGCACATACGCGTCAATTTCAAGGCCATTTTACGGTTTTTGACGTTTCATGGTTCAATGAACCGCTGTATTTAATTTTGAAGAAAAAAATGTATTTATCCAGTCCTTTGATGGTCAATACCATGTACACAAAATTTCATGCAAAAATAATAAAAAATAAAAAAGTTATAGCGAAAAAACGACGTGTGTACTTTAAGTTTTGCCGAGTGTAGTACATTAATTCCTACATTATCATGTCTTTATCGGCACCAAACCATGTAAACGGGCACTTTTATCATAATTATGATTAGTTTAGCTCCTTTTAGCTGTTCCAAATATATTTCATTCCATTTTATATTATGTAAATATTAAAATGCATGGAAAGGCATTTTATGTGGTACATAATTTGTAAACTATGTACAAATATTCTAATATCATTTTGAAATCTCAGGACTATAGAAACTCGATGTAATCCTGAATTCACAATCTTTGGGTTTTCAGACTGCACGGATAACCGTGAAAACTGTTTGTTTCGCAGGATTAGTGTGGAAAAACCAGATTGCATTGAACTTCAAAGTACTTTTAATCTAATAGACGTACGCTGCTTTAGTGCTTATAACTCTGTCATGAGTTTTCAGTCCTATTGTGTTGAGGAAGACAAAACCAAAATTTGAGTCTAGAAAGTTTTTATATAGACTAATTTGTTTTCTGGTGGGGATACAGAATGCTTTGTTTATAGCTTGATGAATCTGTTCAGCAAAATTGTCTGGTTATTTAATATGATCATGAAATTGTCGAAGAGTAATCCAATTGATTAAATTTTATTGTCTTATCTGCAATAAATGTCCAACTCTTGTTAGAGTATAATGACGCTTGTATTCTATTGTTTTTTTTATGCCCCCATATCGATAGATCGGGAGGCATATAGTAATTCACCTGTCCGTCCGTTTGGTTAACCCAAATTAACCCTTTCTTCTAGCATCATTATGGCTTGCTACAAAGCTTCCATACTTGCATAGATGTTGTATATGAACACTCTCCACATGCCTGTATAACCTGACCCCATTTTGACCTTCACCTTGACCTAATTTTGGACTTAGACTTATTGAAGGGCCAAATTCTTGGTTAACCCAAATTGGCCGTTTCTTCTAGCATTAATATGGCTTGCTACAAAGCTTCCATACTTGCATAGATGTTGTATATGAACACTCTCCACATGCCTGTATCACCTTACCCCATTTTGACCTTCACCTTGACCTAATTTTGGACTTAAGACTTATTTATGGACAAGGCTTCCACAGGGGGCATAAGCGTTAATTGAACACAGCCTTGTATTTAATATTAACTCAACTTTTCGAAGAAAAAAAGTCTAGCTATTGTTGTGATGGAATCACATGCATTTGTAAGTTTATTGTCAGAGTCATTTTCTCAAAGGCTATCGAAGATGTCCACTTGAAACTCAGCATAGTTGTTAACCATCACAAGGGGAGTCCATACTGACAAGGCTGGTATCCCTGTGACCTACATTTATGAGTTATCTGCCTTTGTTTTGACTTAGTACATAGAAATAGTGGCAACTTTTACACATAAACTAAATTTTCTCAAACAATATCAAAGCTTTCAACTTGAAAGTCAATACACTTGTGGAATGTGATGACCTACATCTATTGATAAGAGGAAACAAATCTGTCCAGCATTTTATATAGGAGTTATTCCCCTTTTCTGACTTTGATTTTTTACACCAAAATGTCAATTTCTTAGACTATCAAGGTATACACTTGAAACTCAACATAGTCATTCATCATCACAAGGGGAGTCCATACTGACAAGGCTCGTAACCGTGTGACCTACATTTATGAGTTATCTGCCTTTGTTACTCTTAGAATTTTCACTCACAGATGATCAAGGGTGCTATCAAGTACGAGAAACTAAAGTGTCCATTGTAGGTGGTGCTCTTATTACTACTGAATACTGATGTGACGTTTTACAAGATGAACAAGAAGGATTTTCCACACAAAATGTGTCTCCCATGAACAGCCGTAACCCAAGCTATGATCTCCTTACCTAATATTCTTGACAATATGCACAACTAGATTTAGTACCAAATTGCATGTGAAGTTTCATTGAAAGTCTCAAGTAATTTTTGCCATACTATGAACATTTCTTTTTGCCCATTATACCATTGTTCAAAACGTCAATGTAATTGAAACATTACGGAATTGTTTTGTCTCAAAAGTGAATTAGCTAGTTAATGCAGTACAACCTCCCAAGAGCGGCACTCTGTAGAGCAACATACTCTGTATAACAACACCTTCAAAATATCCCTAAGCTGGTATTTACTATAAATTTGCAGCTCCCAAAGGGTGTTGCTCTACAGAGGTTAAACTGTACCTGTTCTAACAACTTACACAACAGGTTTATTAACTGTTTTCGAAATGTGTACTTTATAAGCGGATTTAGCTCAGTGGTAACACACTGGGCTGTCAATCCAGAGGTCGTGGGTTCAATCCCTGGCATCGAAACTTGACATTTCTGAAAATTTATAATATTTCCTGCTATATCTGGCCGTGTGGTCTGCAAAGTATCTGGAAGTACCAGGAAGCTGTGTATCGGTGCAATACACCTGGCACATTCAAGAACCAGTCTGTCTATTCGAAATAAGAGCTAGGCGCACTTCTGCAGCGCCGGACATGCCTGTATCTAATGTCTCTCTCTCCCTTCAGGGGCTTTCTCTCAGTATGTCCCTCTGGTCAGATCATGCTGCATCTGCACTGGTAGAGGATGCACCTGCGCCCTTGTGGCTGCAACACAATCATGTAAAGTGCCTTTGAACATGCTTTCGCATGAAAAGGGCGCTTTATAAATCTGGTATATTTATTTATTTATTTTACTTTATGTCTATAAAGATGATGATGAATACTAATATAAGAATATAAGAATTTATTCAGATCAATAAATTAAAGTATCACAAACAGATCTAGAGGAATGTAAGTACAAAGATATGTCACACAGATAATAGAGACATTGAATGATACCAATTATATCACGTTGCTACTGAACACTAAATTGGTTGAAAATTGACAAATACAGATGCTTTGTTCAACATAAAGCAGTAGTAAGAACTGTTCTGAATATTAATTTTTCAAATAAGGTAAAAGTTTTCAATTTTACAGTCTTTATCAACCCCGCTCCAAAGTATCTGGGAGATTAGGGCCTCTGATGGTTGGTGGCAAGTTTGTTTAAAATTAGAAAACACTTTTTTGTAACAGTCTAATCATATCAATTGTATTAAATTTTTATTATTCCACTAACACCAAAACTTGCTCTCTCATTAAAAATCATCACATATAGTTAAGAAAATATTCTAACAATTGACAGAATAAATAAATATTATAGTAAAATATAACATCATGATAGATTTATATAAAGGACGGATTGGAGATAAAATGCTGAAGGCAACCGTAGATGACCGTATCAGGTTTTTTTTTTCATTATGAGCAATAAGTAGGATTGTGAACGTTTTATTGCTTCACTGGTTAACCAATACTGTTTTGAAGATTAACCAGTTGGAATATTAACCAGTTAACCAATACCATTTGAAAGATTAGCCAGTTATCGACTACCGTTTGGAAGATTAACCAATACCATTTGGAATATTAGCCAGTTAACCAATACCATTTGGAAGATTAACCAATAACATTTGGAAGATTGACCAGTTAACCAATACTGTTTGGAAGATTAACCAGTTGACAAAATTGAATATCATTTGGAATATAAACCAATACCATTTGGAAGATTAACCATGTGTAACTAGGGGTGGGCCGATACATCGAAATATCGATGCATTGCGATTCCGACTGTCCCGATAGTATGGATCGATAGTAAAAGTCTCGATCCAATGACTATCGCTGATAGTTAGCTCAAATATCGATAGTTACGATAGTTTCCTTTTCATACATATAGTTTATTCTTAATTTAAATAAACGGTCGTTCTCATTAAAAAAACTAATTTTAAATAATCCCATGCATCAATACTGCAAACAATGCAGTATTTAGTTAAATGTTATTAATATATTTCTACCCAATTCATTTTAAATCATTTCAACAAATAGTAGATTATTATGTTTTACAACAAAGTGATATCTTAAACACTGCAAAATTGCATTTACAAGTTAATCTCTGGTTTTTGGAATCTTGACAATTACTATTGCAGTAGTATCGCAATAGTTTCCAGCAATACAATAGTATCGCAATAGTTTCCTGCAATACAATAGTATCGCAATAGTTTCCAGCAATACAATAGTATCGCAATAGTTTCCTGCAATACAATAGTATCGCAATAGTTTCCTGCAATACAATAGTATCGCAATAGTTTCCAGCAATACAATAGTATCGCAATAGTACTTTCAGCAATAGCAATAGTATTGCAATAGTCAAAAATGGACTCGATAGTCACCCCTATGTGTAACCAATACCATTTGGAATATAAACCAGTTAACCAATATCATTTGGAATATTAACCAGCTAACCAATACTGTTTGGAAGATTAATCAGTTAACCAAATTGAATATCATTTGGAATATTAACCAATACCATTTGGAAGATTAGCCAGTTATCCACTACTGTTTGGAAGATTAACCAATACCATTTGGAATATTAACCAGTTAACCAATACTGTTTGGAAGATTAGCCAGTTATCCACTACTGTTTGGAAGATTAACCAATACCATTTGGAAGATTAGCCAGTTATCCACTACTGTTTGGAAGATTAACCAATACCATTTGGAATATTAACCAGTTAACCAATACTGTTTGGAAGATTAACCAATACCATTTGGAAGATTAACCAATACCATTTGGAAGATTAACCAGTTAACCAATACTGTTTGGAAGATTAACCAGTTAAACAAATTGAATATCATTTGGAATATTAACCAATACCATTTGGAGGATTAACCATGTGTAACCAATACCATTTGGAATATTAACCAGTTAGTAATATCATATGACTGAATAGTGACATCCCTAGTAGTAATATTAATTACTCAATGACTCAATTAAACCCGATATTGCCACCTATGCCAAACACAACATCTAAAGCACAGCTTAATTTCACATTTCTGAGATATGTTCCAAAATGCATCAAGAATAAAAGAAGCCAATCAACAGTGTTACACAAATATTGAATTAATCTATCAAAGAAGACAAATATTGAAAGTAAATAAAAGAGTGCAGTATCTGATTTGTTTTAACCCAATATCCCATAGTTACCTGACCATTTTAGCTGGCAGTAGACCAATATTTATCATAAAGTGAACACACTGTATTTGAAAATAACTGACAGCTGTTTGAAAAACATGGTAAATGCATCCAAATTAAATCTGCATGAAGATAGGGTTGATATATCTATGGAGTAATGGGCTAAACAATTTAACTTCATTTTGTGTAGACTATAAGTGTACTTCATTTTGTATAGTGTATCATTGCTTTTGTTCACTAACTAAGACATAACTGACTACTGCAATATCTCTTATTTTCGTGGGCATTAAATTCTGTGGATTTTAATAATTTAAAAATATTTTTTTGTCTGGTCACATTAATTATTTTTGTGGATTACTAACCATTGAAGGGGCAACCACTTTTCCATACTTTGGGGGTTGATTTAAGTTGGAATTAGATTTAACTTTTGTGTTAATCCACAAAATAAACTAAATTTAACTCCCACGAAAAACAATGATTTTACAGTAACTGAGAGTTTTTCACATATTCTACACTGGTGTATGACAGAGTGGACAGTTTTGTCGCTGGGCGATTTCTGACTCGTACGCGCGATGTTTACATCCACTGCACATCCAGAACTGGTATTCCATAAGAGGACGTCCAGTCACGATGCAGGTTGGGAACTTGGTATCGCAGTTTGGACAGGAATTAGACCTGAAATAGATTTTTTAGTATCAAACCACTAATTACAAATGAGAACAGTTACAATATCTATATGTGTTTTTTTTAAACTTAGAAAATTGATCCAGAGTAATGTGTTGCCAATAACAACTCCTTGCAGTATAGTCTAGTGTAGTATCTTTCAAAGCGGACCATTAGTTACAGAAATAGCATGGACAAACTGTTGTGAACAGACATAGGAATGGACGAACAGACTAAAAGAATGACTCCCATACTGCCCCATAAATACATGTACTGTATATGTAATGTTTATATATAAAGAAGAAGTTACCAGTCAGGAATAGTAGCAGAACAACTGGTACATTCTATACTTGTACTTCTACTGTCCTTAGGACTGTGTCTGTAAATATAAAATATTTATACATGCTGAAACACATTCACAGAATACACAAAACAAGAGATGTTTGTAAAACATGTAATGCCCAATGGCAGACCCAATAGTCAGAAATGGTGAAGATCACAGTGACTTTGACCTACTGACCTCAAAATCAACAGGGGTTATCTACTGTTGATGACCAACATTCGTGTAAAGTTTAAGGATCCTAGGGTCAAGCTTTTTGGAGTTATTGAATGGAAACCATTTGGTCTCCCCTAACCCCATCTGCCGACGAACTGACCAACGGTTGTCACATACAAATTGCCTTGCTGTATTCTTCATTATCATAAGAACAAAATAAATCAACAACAAACACAGAATAAGTTGAGAGTATTTTTCCAACAACATTTAGCCATCAAGGTTTCATTAGGTTGTTGTTTTTTAAATTTTTAGTCAACACAATCATCACAGACACTAAATAATTGATGTACAGTACAACCTCCCAAGACCTCCCATTGTAGAGTAACAAGCCTCTTTATAATGACACCTTCAAACTTTCCCTAAGTTGATATTTACTATAAATTCAACCTCAGAGTCTGTTGAGCAACAATCTCTTAAACAATGGTCAAGATCTGCAGCTCCCAAAGGGTGTTGCTCTACAGAGGTTGTACTGTATGTACAACAGGGGAGTAATATATTTTGAGAAAACAAGAAAAAACTGTCTGAAAACTACTCTTTACTTGTGGAAAACCAAACTTTTTCAACTTTGGTTTGGTCAACATGACCATTTCTGATTTTCATGAAAATAGGCTCATAAGAAGCGCCTTGTGATGCAGATTTCAAATAACTATGTTTTTTATAAGGTCATAAGTTGCACTTACAACCTTTTCATTCTAAGCCAGCCAATTGTGTTAAACTTACTTGGTAAATATTTCCAATGCGAGGTCCTCATATTGTTGTCTATGTTCCACGTTTATACTATCTAGTGTTTCTAGCTTGATGAATGCGTTAGAACAAATCCTGAATGCTCTGTTAGCACTAGCAGTAAGAGCTGAAAATATACAGTATAACGGGTAAGTACAATTTTTATAGCTGAAACTAGGTCTTTTTAGCTGTCAAAAAGCTGGGACTTTGTCCCTCGACTTTTTGACAGCTGAAGCTGGGACTTTCTGTGAATAAGTTCATTTTCTCGTTCAGTTGTGTGTTGGACACGGGTCGTGTAATTGTGGTCTATGAGTTTTTGTTTTCTGTGCTCTGCTGGTTAAGTTTGATGCTGTCTTCCTGGTCCAATTTTTATCATCTTTTTTAATGATTGATTGACTAATTGAGAAAAGCAATTGATTTCACAACAAAGCTGAGCTATTCAGGGGTGTCAATAGAACCAAATTAAAAATCCTGAAAACCATATGCGGCTGACCATCTTTTCCAAACAAGAGACATTCAACTATATCATTTCCAAATTTAACTCTTGTTTGTATCGAATAAAATCCTTCAGAGCTGATCAAATTTACCATAAATTAGTCATTTCTTCAAATATTTTCATCAAATAACTTATTTTCGTCAGAAATCATAGTTTTTCAGGATAGATGAATCAGGAATTCCGGATTAATCAGGAATATGGACACCCCCGGCTATTCGAAGCCGAATATTATTTTTAATGTGTTATGGCCAATATTAAATTGTTACATTGTTATTCTAGTCAATTGAATTCCCCATTTACATCTGCTTCAAGCTCAATTTCTACAACTTACAGTAATCATTTCCAAACCTCTATCCCGATGGTCTACCTCCATCACCGTGAGGGTACGAGAGAAGAGAAGCCAGTTCCAACTTTTGAATGCTGTTGCTAGGGAAGAGATGTATCAGTATCAATTTACTTTGTCTTTGGTATGATGTCGCCACTGAGAAATCCACAGACCGATAAGCACCCCCCCCCCCACTAACAAAAAGCCACCCTCAACCTCCTGTACTCAAAGCGATACTACCACAAGGCTATAGGGGCAGTGAACAAAATCCTTAACCATTTACATCATAAAGCACATATACAGATATGACACACTGGTATGCACTAAAGGGAACACAATGCTGGAAATGAATCAGCAGATAAGGCTTTTAATGACAATTATTATTATAATTTAACAGGAGTTCATAATTATGCTCTTCAACATACAAAGCCCCCCTCCTCCCCCCCCAAAAAAAAATGACATTTCACCTAGTACCTGTACATACCCAACAACCAAGTAATATAAAAGAAAGATTACCTAGTAAGGAGAAGATATCTGCAGGATCCAGAACATCCTCGTATTCTCTCAGACCCAGTGCTGTCTTCATAGCTAGATCCACATATCCTGTAAAACATAACATAGGTACATCAGGTCAGAATATTTCACTTCTTAGGCCAAGTTTTTATTTAGAAATAAAAAGAATCTCAAATTTTCATCACAGACAATTTTAGCTGTTTCCTATCGCAAAAACTTTGGGAACATCAATCTTAGGTAATAGCCAAGAGTTTTTCGTTATAATAATCTTAGAAAATAATGAAAAAAAAATTTATTACATAGTGAACTTGTTTTTCTTACACAAACAAGAGGATTATAGATCCTGTGGCGCTCACCTGCTAAACATGGTCAAACTTGACCTTTTAGGTCATCAAGATTTGACAAATTGACCTAGTTTTGACCCCACATTTCCAAACATTTTGACCAAACTTCATGAAGATTAAAGCAAAAATGCGACATCCAGGGTGTTAACAAGGTTTCCTATTATTTGACCTATTGACATAGTTTTTGACCCCACATGACCCAACTTCGAACTTGACCTATATATCATTGAGGTACAACTACTGACCAAGTTTGATGAAGATCAAAGCAAAAGTGTCACCTACAGAGTGTTAACAAGGTTTTCCTATTATTTGACCTATTGACCTAGTTTTTGGCCCCACATGACCCAACTTCGAACTTGACCTAGATATCATTGAGGTACAACTACTGACCAAGTTTGATGAAGATCAAAGCAAAAATGTGACCTCCAGAATGTTAACAAGGTTTTGCTATTATTTGACCTATTGACCTAGTTTTTGACCTCATACGACCCAACTGCGAACTTGACCTAGATTTCATTGAGGTACAACTACTGACCAAGTTTGATGAATATCAAAGCAAAAATGTGACCTCCAGAGTGTTAACAAGGTTTTCCTATTGTTTGACCTATTGACCTAGTTTTTGACCCCACATGACACATTGAAGTTCAACTACTGACCAAGTTTGATGAAGATCAACGCAAAATTGAAAGTGCTAGAGTGTTAACGGTGAAAAGTTTAACGGACTGACGGACGGACAACGGACAAAAAACAGTCCGTCGGACAAAAAACAATCACAAAAGCTCACCTTGCCACTTTGTGGCAGGTGAGCTAAAAAAGTATCTCAGAATCTTTTAATTGTGAATACTGGACAAGGCCATGATTCATAGAATTGCACAAGGTGTCATGACTTGACACTCTAGTTCATCAAGCTGAACTCAACCAATCATGCGAGGCCTCCGGGAGAAATTTAGAGCATACCTTCTTGGAGTTGTCTCTGGGCTAGTAGATAGAAGTGGTAAGCCTCAGCACCTCTCCATGCATTCTCTATCAACTTGGTATCTGACACAGCAGCTGTATCTTCTTCCAGGAATCCAGCCAGAGCACTAGTTGCCTAGGTAACAATAGTAATAATAGTTTATACTAATTTATCTCAGATCGATCTTGAAGCAGGTTTTACAACTTATATAACTCACTGCTGACAACACATTCCTGATGGTATCCATCACCACGAGTGTATGAGAGGTCAGCTTTATTCTTTATAGGAAGCATCCAGCAAGGGTTTAACTGGTACCATTTTATTTCGTCTTAAGTATGAGGTGGTCTGGGGTCAAACCAGGATCTCCTGCACTCCATGCGTACACTCAACCACTCACCTATCCAGGCAGTTATAATACTGTCTTTAATAACAGACCAGCAAACAATAACTACAATATGCAATGGATACCAAAGCCATCCAACAATATATATTGAAACCTGCAATCAAGTGATAAAGTAAGTGCCAGTGCACATGTTCTAAATATTATCAAGCTCAACTGATACTTTTACAATCATATGGAGACTACCCAGTCACAACCTGACACCAAGCCCCAATCTCCTTAAGCATAAATAGTAGAAATTTTAGCTCAAATTGAGATTTTGCTCAACCCAGAGTCTGAATTTGAGAGAAATCTGAAAATTCCTATGTTAAAAATCCTAAAGTTCCAGAAAAATCCTGACAACCTTTACCCATATATATGACACCTTTTTATGACCAATAGGGTAATACGGGGTAATTTTCTCTTCATGGCAAACTTTTCCAACCAGTTTGATGATGGATAGTTCAACTAAAGTAGAATAATAATTCCAAAACCACTTCCACTTGGCATTGTGCCGTGTTGTGGTCTGTGTTGTTTGAGCTTTCTGTGCTCGGCTGTTTCAGTTGAGTGCTGTATTCCCTGTCTGACTTTTCGTTATTATTACTTTTTTAAATTCAGTTTGGCTTTCTTCATTAGAAACAATTTGATCTACTTCGAGTTGGACATGTGCATAGCAATAAACTGTCACTTATTTAGAAGAGGGCAAAATAAAATCTATCTAAAATGTTGCTAATAAAAAGCAAAAAAATATTTATACACATAAGCATAACAACAATGTGAGTGCTGTGAGTGCACTACTTAAAATATTTAAACCAAAAAATAACCTTTGAAAAAATCAACAACAAGTTAAACTTTGAACAAAATATGAAATGATATAAAACAAACGAAAATAAGACTGTAACACCAGTTTCATTTTGAAACCAAGCAACCATTGTGTACATGATCATGATGTACACAATTAGCTTAGAATGTGCAAACAAATCTTAACGGATACTGTAAAATCATTGGTTTTCAAGGACATTAAAGTTGCAGATCTTGGTAATACAGTCAGGTTTTAATACAATGATGTTGTAGCGAATATGTCAGTAAACTAAATTGATACAAAATGTGTTTTTAAACATTTGTCCCGAAAAAATGACGTCAGAAAATCGTGATGCATTTTTTAAATTTGTAGTTGAGTTTACAGACAAGATCAGAGAAAATTGTCCATCATGGATTACAATGATTTTACAATGACATATGTATACCTCCGGTCCATACTGGTCAAGCAAGAAAAGGTCAAGATACTACAAGTATAGTGTTGTTCGGAATGAGATTATGGCATGTAATGTTAAACAATGGCATGTAATGTTATACAATGGCATGTAATGTTATACAATGGCACGTAATGTTATACGATGGCATGTAATGTTATACAATGGCACGTAATGTTATACAATGTCACGTAATGTTATACAATGTCACGTAATGTTATACAATGACACGTAATGTTATACAATGGCAGTGATTTTTCTTGAACAAAATTAAACAGCCTGTGCCTTTAAAATTGGGAAATTTAGCGCAATTTCGGAATTATTAAAAAAGATTGTTTTGTTTAATATTGTTCATAAATTGATATTTTATACTGATAATACTCTAGTCATATGTTACAAAGACTTTTGGAAGTTTGAAAATCCATAGTTTTGACTTTAAAACAGCTATACTGTTGTTGCTTTAAAACCAGCAAGCACAAAAGGGGAAAAACATGCATACTAAGTATGATACTTTTTGGGAAAAAATTATGATTTTTTGGGAAAAGTGGAGGTTATTTTGCTAGGGGAAGGGGCCTGTATTCGGCCCCAAAAATAGCCAAAATAATCACTGAATGGCACGTAATGTTATACAATGGCATGTCACGTAATGTTATACAATGACACGTAATGTTAAACAATGGCATGTAATGTTATACAATCAGTTTGAAAAGCAACCAAAGCCAATTTCAACAAATTCCAAGCAAAAGCTTTGCTTGACTAAGTCTGTTATTTCAAAAACATCTCTTGTTGATTAAATGATCCCAATGCATATTGTTTCATTTTAGTGAAATGCCACTTTAATAGAGCAATAAATTATAAGTCAGAATTTACCAGAAAATGATGTTTTAAAGTAATAAACAGCTTACTAAATAAAACTTTATTAAGTTTGTTAAATGCTTGAAGTATGAACATCATTACTGAAGGTTTTCATGAGTATTTCGTGCAAACATCCCCTACTGTATTCCTATTTAGAAATAAAAACACACATCTACACTTGTTAGCCAGTTATATAGAGGATCTTGCGTGAGTGCTCATTACATACGAGTTTTATTAAACAAGTGGACAAAATGATATGACACGAGGCTTTGCCGAGTGTCATATTGTTTTTGTCGACGAGTTTAATAAAACTCGTATGTATGAGCACGAGTGTAAGATTCTATTTATCACATAACCTTAGAAAACGCTTATTATTCTTCAAAAGGATGATGTACGCTGCATATGTTTCAGCCAAAATTCAGCGGTACATTGAGCGCGACGTCATGGCGACGTTGATATTATCCTGACGTCATTGACGGATCAATGCATGGATTGGCTAACGTCACGTCAAGCTAATTTACATATTTATTGCACAGTCTGGGAGTGCCGAACGATATTTACGGCACGTCTTTACGGCACTCCTGGACCGCAGGTTATGTGATAAAAATGGTTGGTAACTTAAACACCAACCACCAATGACAGCATTACCATACTGTTTATGCAGTCTAGGGCATCACTTAATTTAAGTACTTTTTCAAGTTTAAAACCAAATTCAAGGACTTTTCAAGGACTCTGCACACCATGTTTTACCCTTCTATTTATTGAGTCTGCTTACCATAGCTCCACGCTTGTCCTTGACCTTTGCCCTAGAGGTCATCTTCATTGTTTCGTGATATTGTTCTACCAGTAATCCACCTAGTACATATATCTTCTTGATATGTAGTGGTTTCTGTTTCTTCTCCTTCTGTTCATTTCCAATCTATAATTAAAACAAGACTGCGTTCACTAAACGCTTATGCCCCCTGTGGAAGCCTTGTCCATAAATAAGTCTAAGTCCAAAATTAGGTCAAGGTGAAGGTCAAAATGGGGTTAGGTGGTACTGGTGTGTGGAGAGTGTTCATACACAACACCCATGCAAGTATGAAAGCTTTGTAGCAAGCCATATTAATGCTAGAAGAAACGGTCAATTTGGGTTAACCAGGACGGACGGACCAACGGACGAACGGACGGGGGACAGGTGAATCACTATATGCCTCCCGATCTATCGATACGGGGGCATAACAAGACATGGAATTTCCATGAAAAGTGTCATCATGATATCTCATCCCTAACTGAAGTTATTAATAGGAAACTAATAGTGGACAAATGCAGGCCACCTGCCAAAATTGCCAATCTTATAACCAGTTTTTTTACGTTGGAATATCTGGTTAAAAATGTAATCTGAAGAAGACTACTAGTTAAGTCCAAAGCTTATTTATATTTCTGTTTTTGTTGTTTTGTTCTATAATAAAGGCACACAACAGAAATATTCCTCTTATCAGCAGCTAATGTAAAAGGCATGGAGTTTGTGAGTTTTGTATTTTCTTGATTTTTTGACAAGGAATTATTCATAAGCCTATTCATTAGCTTAGCTAAAATTTCAAAGCCAGGTCATAAACGACATTGCCATGAATATATGAACTCATAAAAATAATAGCATTTACAGGATACACCTGTTAGACGCTACCAAAACAAAACAGACATTTCTGCATCCAAATGATTTATCAGGTTGATATTTAATTTCATGACCTTTTAAAATTTTAATATGAAATCAAAATTTGGAGACACTGTCAGTCTTACATGAAAGAAAGTCTGAACAAATTGATAACGAATTCCAGGAAAACTGGTTTTATCAACTGACACTCTGACAGCAGTATATGACTAAAACATTGTTAAAATTCTATATGCCCATTAAACCTTACACCTATTATGAATGTATATAATATCAAAACAAAACTATGATATAACCAAGATTTTGAACAGTTTTGTATCTTTAAATGAAGTAACTTTATTTACCTTAAAGAGTAGTTTTGCAGCTTCAAGATGATGTCCAGCCTTCCTATACAATTCTATAGCATTCACAATCTTGTTTTTCTCCAACAGATGTTGAGCATACTTGGCCAGCAACGAGTCAATCTCCCTCACATTGTGAGACTTGGCTAGATCTATCGCCATATTCCATTGGTTCAAGCTCACACAGCAGTCTATTGCTGCCTTAATGTGGTTACACTGTCAATACAAACATGAATGTTAGACTAGAAGCATTTTGACGCAAAACCAACAAAGGGCCATGCCAACCAACCAAAAATAGTATGATTGGGGATAAAATTAATGGATTTTGCTGACAGGTTTTTTAAGTGGTCTTCTTTAGCAGGTATTTTTTATCCCCTGCCAAAAGGCTAACTGTAAGAGTAATTGACTTTAAATATAAGCACATGACATAAGACGTGCAGTGACTAATAAGAGTAACTATGCCTGGTTTCATTTTATTAATAATTATATTCCTTTATTTAATTTCCTTCATATTTTTCTTTTTTATAGATGGTAGCTAGGAGTTATATAAGCATAGATCAAGAATAACAAGAGATATTTGTCATAATTAAGAATAATTTGGTATGCTATGGTCTGAGATAGCACTGACAACCTTAGACTGAACATTTGAACAGCTTTTGGAACATGATATTACAAAATAAATGCACTAAATAAATATGATATAATAACTTGTAATTGTTTGTTAATTACAAGACCACCTATGCTAGTATGCTATGAGACTATGTACATGCACATACATGTACTATATACAAACCTTGATAAATGCATCCACTGCCTGTGTACACATACCAACTGTCATAAACATATTGGCAATATCCTGTAATAAATATACACATAATATAGTCTTACATACAAAATAGAATCACTATTAATTTTACCAGCTCAAAGTCCACTATTTTCTATTTTGGGAAGATCAAATATTAACTTTATTATATAATTATTTTTCTTGAAAGATCATGAGTTCTACTTGACTGAATTGTGAGGGTCACGTTGAAAATTATGTACAGGATTTTTTAACAAAATACCCTAAATATTTCCCTTTAGCTAGAGTCCTGCTTTTTGGAACTTTAAGGGGACAACATGATCAATACAAGAGTCAAATAAACCCTTGATGATGAGGCACTCGTATTGCAAGCCATCATCAAGCACGTGAGCAGTGAACACTATCGTCAGGAACAGATAATCACATTGCTTTCGGTTGCATTACTAATTTGAAAGACACCAACTTAAACAGTCTTGTTATATCACAAACATTGTGAAGGAACACAACTATTTCAAGACAAACAGTCTTTAAGGACTTGTTCAGTGTATCATAATTTAGCTCACATAATTATTTAATGGTTTTTGACCGACATAGTGACTCACCGGGAGAAGTTTATGGTTCTCTGGTAAACTGGAAACCATTTTCTCTAAGCCAGGGTAATCCTCTAGTATATAGTAACACTCAGCTAGGCGTTCCTGATTCCTACCTTGGACATAATACGTCACAGCTTGTTGCCTGTAAACAAACAATTCATGTACATGATTTTATCAGTTAAACTTGCTTATTTGTTTCTTAGTCTTATATGCATTATTGGAATTTTGAAGACAAAAAAATCGATTATCACTAATAGAAAACAAATTTAACACAGTATGATTTAATCGAAAGATGTATCCATCAATTTACAAATCTCATAAAGACATAAACCTATCTTATGAAGAAGTGCACCAAAGATAGGTTGGTCTATACTTAAATCAAGATACAAATGTACTTAGTATGTTAATTTTGCTAACGTTTAAATAGCTGAATACTGATGGGCACAAAATAGAGAACATTTGCACACAACAAAAAACAGTTAAGTAGTATTATAAATTACCATTTTTGTCTATCAGCATAGTAATCACCAATAGCATTCCAAGCTTCCTCAAGTTGCAGATCATCTCCACCGGAACCAGTCTTCAACAGTTGTACGACACGGAACCAGTCACCTAACTTCTTACGTAGACTCACGGCAAGATCCCTGAAAGCCAAGTATATAAGTGTTAACCCTTTACTCCATAGACCAGGTGGAATTATTATCTAACTGTATACTTACAGTTTAGTATACTGTTCACACCATCTCCAAGTGTCAAAAGGCATATCCATGGAGAAAAACCCTTTTAACAGTTCATTAAAAGGGTTCATACAAAAGTTGTTAATTGGGTTTTGTTTAACATATCATTTCTAAGCATTTTTTTAGTTATACAGTGTTTATGCAAATTAGGCGTGATTTTCCCGACAGTTCATACATCGATGAGCTACAAAAATGTTTGTTCACTTCTTAATTCAGGGGTGTTTACAGAGTCGAATTAAAAATCCTGAAAATCATACGCAGCCAACCCATTTTGCCAAACAAGAGGCCTTCAACCACATTGTTTCCATATTTAACTCAGTTTGCATTGAATAAAATCTTTCAGAGCAGATTAAATTGACCATAACTTTGCCTTTTCTTGAGATAATTTCATCAAAAAACTTTTATTTTGGTCAGAAATCATAGCTCCTTCAGGATAGATAAATCAGGAATATTGACACCCCCGTTAATTAAAGTTCAGCACGTAAGAAGTAACAACGAAGTATAGACACAAACCTTCTATCCATGTCTAGATATTTTCTCTCAGCTTCTTCAAAGCGTTTAAAGTAAGCGGCTACTTCAGCTTGTTTCATGTTCTCATTCTGAAAGCAAATCATAGTACCATTCAATTTCCGAAAAAATCTCAGGTACAAATCTGAGCTCAAATTGAGATTATACTTGTATTGTTTGTAGTATCTATATACAGTGTAATCTGAGAAAACCGAACACCCTTCGGACCGCCTGATTTGTTCGGATTTCACAAGAGTTCGGTATTGTGAAACTACAACTATTTTGTTATCTTAAATGCGTTGTAGTTGGCCTTGATTGGTGTTGTTTAGTATCAGGCGCCAATATGTGCATAACATGTGTCGGATGTTTAATTAGGGGCTTCTAATAACAAATATAAATACAAAAATACCTTTTATTTATACCAATCGTCATAATGTCAACGATGATATCTGAAGTATCACAAAATAAAGTATCATCGTAAAATTAACGCATTGTGAAAATTAGTAAAATTTAAGTGGATATATTAAAACACGATAGACCTAAAGAACAAACAATTCATAGCATGACTTAAGATAAAAGCGAGTTAAACTATTTTATTCAAAACGCTCTGCTGATAGCACACAGTGTTACATGAAAGAGACTCATCGTAAATAGTAAGAGTAAATATCACGCCTTCGTAATTATTACGTTACACTTCTATCGACAAGATTTAAATGGGCAATTAACACCTTCGTAGCAGAGGCCTACGACGGTTCTCTATACAGTTTTTCAGGCATTCCCTGGGGTTATTTAACAAATTGATTGTTCGGTAATTTGTTTGTTCGGTATTTAAGCTTTGATTTGTGTGTATTATTACTAGTTGGGGGACAAAGTAGCCGTCGGTATTCAGATTTCGCAAGGTTCTGGTTTTTCAAACAGCTTTTACATTGAGTTAAAGAAGAGAAATTTCGGGACCAAAATATTTGGTCGGTTTGGACAACATTCCGGTTTTCCCACGTGTCGGTTTTCTCAGATTACACTGTACATGCATCGTAATTCTTTATATCTGTAATATATATATATGCTGTTATTGTTCACGTTAACTGAAAAATAAACGGGCTGGCGTAGGTCAGTTCAAAAAAAAAAAAAAAAAAAAAAAAAAAAGAGATTATAGATTTAAGACATATCTGAAGTTGGGAGTTCTTAATATTTTACTGTAATAAACCAAGAACAATGTTTTTGTTAATATGTGATACTAACTTTTGTGTATAGTCTTGCATGGAAATTGACTCAAAGTTATACAAAGCAGTATAACCTGGTAAATATGGCATCCTTTTGGGCTGGTTAAGGTGCCAGATAAAGCAGAGTGCCAATAAAAGTAGGGAGTTCCCGATAAACCAGGGTTGTACTGTATAACAATACTTAAGCTGAGATTTAGATCAGATTAGATTGAGGGATTCTACTGCACCAAGCTTCCCAATGCTAAATATTATCCAGGGTTTCAAGGCCTAAGTCATTCAGTACAACCTTAACTAAAGATCAGATTTGTCTTTTTTTACAATAAAATGAAACATAGAACAGTTGGGGAGATAACCCTGGATGTATCAAGGCAAGGCTTAATTCAATCAGACCATTTCAAAATCTGGATTTTTCATTCATATTTAATACTTTCAGTACTTACAACAATTAAATTGTCTTCTGATTAATCCAGAATTGTAGAACTTATTAAGAACACACCTTAACCTGGTTAACCCTCTATTCCAAAGCAAGTTCGTACTAGACAAATGTAGCTAAAACTAACCCTAAAACTTTTATCAAAGGCAAAATTTCAGATAAAATTTTCAATCCTACAAACCCTAACATCTTTGATCATATTACATGAACCATTCATAACTAGAACGGTTTTTAACACAAAAACATATGTATCCCACAAAAGGCCTTAACTTTAGCAAAATTCATAATTATGACCTAAAATTTGACAATGTGCATTAGGCTTGGTATCAACTATTGGAGCGAAATTTCAATGAAATCCGACCCGAGGTTCAGGAGAACGAGTGTGCACAAACTTTGTGACCTAGACAGACATACATCCAGCACAAAATCAATGAATCCCCCACTATATATGGGAGACGTAAGTTTTATTCAGGCTTACCTGCAAATTGCCAAGACGTTTCACAAACTCAATGCCTTGAAAGTCTTTACATCTTACAAAGGCTTGTTCTGCTATCTTCAAGTTGAGTTGTTCTAAAGCTGACTCAGCTAAGAGACGCCACAACCTGGGATGTGGATTATCCTCTACAAACTGCTGGGCATCTTGTAAACCAATCTTCTCTAGGAGATCCCTAGTATCTCTCAGTGACTGAAATACAGTATAACTTTACTAAAGAGCGCAACAAAAAACACTACCTCAAAATTAAGAATATAATTTTTATTTTTGTATCATTTAGCTTTTTATTCAACCTCGGTGAGGAGATAATTTTTCAAGGGTTATATAACTGAGGTTTTACCATACTACCATCTATCCAGATTGTTTTACCAATAAAATAAATTTTTTAGATCTTTCGGCATATGTGGCTTTTTCCATTTAGTCCATACTAGAGCAAGAATAGCTTCATAGTTTTAGATCATGCAAGACCTAGAGGTCCAATTACTGTGTAATTGTTTAGACCTTTCAGTCAAGGTATACCCATAAAAGTGAAAGCACTTCATTTCAAATGGGGTCCCGTGTTTTGTTGAAGGGACAGCAAGTAGAAGAGACAGTGGTGTGATACAAGGAATCCAGGTGTGATACCCTAGCTCTTTCCGAATAGACTCCTTGTTTCTTTAATAAGCCCGGTGTAAAGCACCGATACAAGTGAGGCTACCTCTGAGTTACCAACC
The DNA here is from genome assembly GCA_947247005.1 of Spisula solida. Lineage (NCBI taxonomy): Eukaryota > Metazoa > Mollusca > Bivalvia > Venerida > Mactridae > Spisula > Spisula solida. The sequence continues at coordinate 2,566,893 of OX365960.1, read as the reverse complement.
AGTTTATCGCTAGTCAGGTAGGAAACACTGAAAAGTGTTTCAAAAATTTTTAGTACAAAAGAGTATACTCATATATTCCGTAGAAAAAATGTGTTTAAAAATTCCAACCTTGATCTCCATTTCCTGCATATATTCCTTGGTCGGATTCTCTGGATCTTTCATGATCTCATCTAACAACACTGTCTTTATCTGTAGATCATTGAACTGACAGATGTAGCCACTACTCAATATAGGCTCCTGAAGGCAAACAATGTTAACATAATGCAGAATAGATTACTCAATATAGGCTCCTGAAGGCAAACAATGTTAACAAATTATAGAATAGATTACTCATTATAGGTTCCTGAAGTCATACAGTGTTAATATGACTCAAATTCTCGATATCGACATTACTCAATAAAACCCGTTTTTCCGGAACCGAAATTTCACGGTCAGGGGGTTATCGAGCAATAAGCGGTATAGCGGGAGTGTGTATAATTATTCTTTTTTCAACGTTTAAACATGAAAACATATAAAACAATTATTACACATTATCATTAAACATCTTTGTTCTTAAACTTTAGCAAGAATTATCCTAAAAAATGCTTTATATTTGAAATATTGCATTTTATTCTACACTGCCGCTTCCGTGGCTCGATACCGATGTCGAGAAAAAATACGCATTTTTCAAGTTAAACATATTATTTAGGCGAAAATATTATCAGCGAGGTCGTAAAATTGTGTTGTCATTGTTTTCTAGTAAGACTTTTTACAAATTCTTATCATTTGGCTTAAATAATCGCGATTTTTGTACCTAGTTGCTCTATACGCTATATCCGTTTCCCCCCCTGACGTACATTCGGAATATCTCGCACATTGTCGCTCAATTAATTCCGTAATCCCGGAAAACGGGTTTTAAGTTCTAATGTCGATATGGTGAATAGTTATCTTCCCTTTTAAGCTTAAGTTGTATGTTTGCAATCTACTTAGACAGTTGTAACTGCATGGTTATTTGTTTTTTACCCTGCAAGATCGGCCAATGACCTCTTATAAGTTGGACGGACGAGATGGTTTTGTTGAAGGGACAGGAAGTAAAAGAGACAGTGGTGTGATACAAGGAATCCAGGTGTGATACCCAAGCCCTATCCGAATCAACTATTGCTTCTTTTACCTGAGACTTCCTCAGGGTTACCAACCAGTTTAACTAAGTTCCCCCCTCCCTCTTCCCAAAAATTGAAAATTATTAAAATAATCAGCGTGTTCGCTTCCTCAATTTTCCTAGGATGTGGGGGTCATGTTAATACTTATGCCCCCATGCCAAATACTGAATACGCCCCTGTATGAGATATAATTCTTAAAATCAATCACAAATTTAATGACATTAATACAATATGTCAAATGAATATCAATCATATGAAACCTTGTCATAAAAATTTAGAAAAAAATTGAATACCTCAGGATCCAGACTACGGAAGATGTACATCCTTGTTTTCTCCATCATAGCAAACAGTTCATGGTTGTCCTGTAGAATAAGAAACAATATTAAACACACATACAAAAGTACATTGAGAAACTTAGATTTGGTGTTAAATTCAGGTTTGAATAAATTATATCCTAGATTATTATCCCTTTAGCCCTTCAATATTTTCAATAGAAGTTGCTGGAACTAGTTTATTTGAGAAAGATTCTCAAATTTTTTTCAATGAGATACAGTCACTGTGGCTGATTCACATAACTGTGTTACCTGAACTGTATTCTAACTAGTACTAACTAAACTTACCGTTCCACAAGGAACCAGCAACAATAATTTCTCTACACATGAGAAGTAAAATCCACATTGATGTCAACAATCATCCTTTTTCATCTAAACACTGTTTATTTTCTTTGTTTTTGTAAAGGGAAGTAACTCCATGTATCAAGACAAGGCTAAACAGTTAAAAACTCTGATCTTTCATTCATACGACGATTACACTATTCAGAATCATTAAATCCTGAGTACAAGACCAGTCTTGGATTGTAGAACCCAGTTTTTCAGAGGACATATAGGGTCTGCACACACATGTAAGTATGAAGTACGAGAGAAGACAGTGTACATACCTCGGCCTAGGTAACTATGAAGTACGAGAGAAGACACTGTACATACCTCGGCCTAGGTAACTATGAAGTACGAGAGTAGACAGTGTACATACCTCGGCCTAGGTAACTATGAAGTACGAGAGAAGACACTGTACATACCTTGGCCTATGTAACTATGAAGTACGAGAGAAGACAGTGTACATACCTCGGCCTAGGTAACTATGAAGTACGAGAGTAGACAGTGTACATACCTCGGCCTAGGTAACTATGAAGTACGAGAGAAGACAGTGTACATACCTCGGCCTAGGTAACTATGAAGTACGAGAGTAGACACTGTACATACCTCGGCCTAGGTAACTATGAAGTACGAGAGAAGACAGTGTACATACCTCGGCCTATGTAACTATGAAGTACGAGAGAAGACAGTGTACATACCTCGGCCTATGTAACTATGAAGTACGAGAGAAGACACTGTACATACCTCGGCCTAGGTAACTATGAAGTACGAGAGTAGACAGTGTACATACCTCGGCCTAGGTAACTATGAAGTACGAGAGAAGACAGTGTACATACCTCGGCCTAGGTAACTATGAAGTACGAGAGAAGACACTGTACATACCTCGGCCTAGGTAACTATGAAGTACGAGAGTAGACAGTGTACATACCTCGGCCTAGGTAACTATGAAGTACGAGAGAAGACAGTGTACATACCTCGGCCTAGGTAACTATGAAGTACGAGAGTAGACAGTGTACATACCTCGGCCTAGGTAACTATGAAGTACGAGAGAAGACAGTGTACATACCTCGGCCTAGGTAACTATGAAGTACGAGAGTAGACACTGTACATACCTCGGCCTAGGTAACTATGAAGTACGAGAGTAGACAGTGTACATACCTCGGCCTAGGTAACTATGAAGTACGAGAGAAGACAGTGTACATACCTCGGCCTAGGTAACTATGAAGTACGAGAGTAGACACTGTACATACCTCGGCCTAGGTAACTATGAAGTACAAGAGTAGACACTGTACATACCTCGGCCCATCTCATATCCCACACATCCTTCCTCTCAAACTTCAAGTGTTCTCCAATCACCTCCTTGCCATCGGGATCAGTCATCTTAGTATCCAGGTCAAAGAAGGTCAACACACCACTGATGTCAATGATGGCCAGTCGACTGTAATATGGTTATAATAATAGCATTTAGACTAAGGTTCATTACAAAGTATAGAAATAAATTCTTTTCCATAGGTGAAAGTTAGAATTTCTGAAAAACCAGAAATCCTCAAGTTTAAAATGGACAATTATATGGGGAAAATAAAGAAAAACAGACTTTTTGGAACACTCAAAAACCTGAAGTTCAGGCACATACCTGAAAACTATCACACATGTTTTTCCAAGAGAAATTTGAGTTTTTTCATGACATATATTTACATTCAAACAACGGACAGCCACAAAATCTGAAACTCATTTTGTACTCAAAACATTACATAATGATTGTTAGAATCATTTTTTTTATAATTTTAACAACTTGCATTCATAAAAGACAAGTGGCGTGTCTGTCTGCCCAAGCAAGTAAGTGTCAAAATGATCAGAGATCATTCAATATTTCCCAGCTTATACCCCATGTACTGTAGTGACAAGAACCATATCAGCATCATTAGAGCAACTGTTGTTACGGTGGGGCGGTCTGTAAGGTTAACGGTCACTTCAATGCTAGGTGCTGTCGACATTGGGGTTGTGGGTTCGAATCCTACCCACAAGTGAGGGTTCATATACAATTTTTATACATTATTTGTTTGCATTTGCTATGAATTTTTGATTTCATAAATAATGTTAAAGAGTCAGAGGGTCCGAAAATATTTTTCTTTTACTATATTCATCAAACAAACTATACAGGATGTCAAAAAGGTTTGTTCACAATGTTTCAGTTTCAAGAGTTTATTTTTCTGATGTAAGAAGAATGTAAAATGTTCAGGCTAAATTCCATAGGGTTCTACCATTGTTCTAATCTTTTGAGCATTAAATGAAGCTTATAGAGTAATAAATGGTACACTGCGCACATAGCTCAGATAAAATTTAAGTTTTGAGAACAAACATTTTTAACACCCTGTAGTTGATTTACCCAGAGGTACAGTTAAGGGATAACTGGTGAGCTCGACATTCTAGAGCATATTTCTGTGTAAGTGATAACATCGGCATTGTATATCTGTTGATTGTACCAGACTCACGACCCTGAAATCATTAACAGTGAAACAATTAAAAGTCTTACTGTCCAGCAAACAACAAATTCTACAAATAAAACATGTTTTCAAACAATGTTCACAACTTTGCTGAAAATTGGTTTAATTTCTGAGACTAATAACATTTTTTTAGTAATGTAACAGATATTTTGTTTGTAATGTATCTATCAGGTTTAACTACGACGGAAATAAATGTAACCAAAACAAAAACCCTGCTCAATCAGTACAGCCTAGTCAGTCTAGAGATGTAACAACTTAGCAAGCTAGGTAAGCTTTGAAGAACAAATAAAAGAAAGCTATTATAAAATTACATAAATTACCACATACCACAATAAGAAGTTTGTCAGATGCACAAATACTGCAAATCTGGTCCTCAGTCCCCTGTAAATAATATAGTAAAGAGTAAAAGAAATAATGATAGACAGACACAAGAAATGTAACTGCATTTAAGTAATGCCCTTAGTGGCTTTAAAAACGCAACAAATCTTATAAGTGTGCATGTATATATTTAACCATACATGTAGCTCGGCCAATACATGTTTGATTTTGGTGAAAGTTTTAACATACAAGGTGATCCAATAATTTCGCACATCAGTAAATGCTTATAACTTTAACATCTTTAAAGCTATTATATTAAAGAAAGCATGTTATTACAGAGTATATGTGTAAATATTGTTCTGATCTAAAACAAATGTTCAACGATAGAATACTTATCTACTTATCTGTATGTAGCTAAGATATGTTTAATGACAATTCAATTTATTTCATTACAGTTTGATCACACACTTAACAATCACAATTAAAAAATTAAGACATAAACAAAAGTAAATGTTGCAAAATATGTGCTGTGTGTCCTTTTGTGTTTGTCAGGTTGTGAATACAGCTGTGTACCTGTTTTGCTGAAAAAGCATACAGTGCACAAGTGTCTGTCTTTATCATGGAGACAGAAATAAAGCAAAGTCTGATCAATATGAAGCACAATTTAGGTTAGAAAACCCAACTTTTTCCAGTCAAAGTCTAATCAGAATTACTTCCCTTGACTATAAAATAATTAGTAATTTGAGGTAAACCCAAAATACTGCTAATACGTACTTTCAAAAGTTAAAGACTACCATGTTGCTGCTTGGCAAACTGCCTTATTTTTTTTTTTTTAATATGGCGATCAATCAAATTTAATAACTTTCCTTTTCCAACATGAATCAGAAAGGACATCACAATGTCAAAGACATATCTGGTCACAATTGTGAATCAAGCCCAGACCTCTAATGTCATAGCCTAGTGCTCTAACTAGTTCTCATTACTGTCAAAAGAAAACCAACTTACAGTAAAAGCCTTGCTGAAATCTACATCATCAGTAGCTGCTCCCCCAGTAGGATGGTCATCAATATGATGTAACCTGTAACAAAATACAATCAGTTACTTTATGCTTTCAAATGATATACTGAGATCTATCAGTGGTATAAAATTGAAAATTTCATATTTCAAAAGTATGTTTTTTTAGTAATTTCATTGGTTCTTGTGTTAGTGCTCACTATTAATGCTGAGCGTAGCCTTTATTTGCCAGTCAGATTTATGCTGAAAATATGGCAGGCATATGAGTACCTCCTCCCGTATTTGAACCCGGGTCACCAGATAAGACGACAAGCGCTTTAACTACTGAGCTATGGAGATTAATGAAACATGACGCCTGGCACAAAATGGTATGATTATTCAATAATGATTTTATGTTTATTTAGATGACGGGACTTGTAATATTGCCGATTCAAATACCATTTTCACACCACAAATAAAGGTGGTTACCTATAAGTCAAACATATCTGAGAGTCTATTGTGGTTATAAGGTGTGGTTTTGTTTGTCCACTTTGTGTCATCATTTCATAGAAGCTAACTTATTTTTAATTAAATTAAATTTAATAAATAGTAATCATTTTAAACATTCTGATTCAGTTGATCAACCAACCACAATATTTTCTCACACAAAGTAAGTACAACTAGACAATAAGACTGGTTCACCTCTCAGTTCCTGTTTTACGTCTGCCAGCAACCTCTAATGTGGAGAGTTTCTTTGGATTCTTGAACTGCCAGGTATAGAATGCTTCCCTTGATGCAGCAATAATGTGAGTCTTGGTCATTGTCAAATAGACTGGATCCATTTCTATAAAATACCATAGGAGTATAAAAATATTTCAGACACAGTCACGGATTCTAGCAGATGTTACATGATTAAAAAAATTTGAAAAGAAGTAAAACAATTGATTGAATTTCAAACCTGATATGAGGAGATGATAGACTAAACATGGCTACATAGCTTTCTATCTATATCAAAATATGCCTATGTTAAGTTAGTTATATAATAAAAATATTTTATTTGCATTATAATTTGCCACACAGTAATAATTCACTTTGCACAATAAAAACAATACAAAAGGGATGTTAAAAAGTTTGTAGGGCAGAGAGGTGACATTGCTAGAGTTTTACTTATACATACCAATGTACTTGGAATCAAGAGGGGTGCCGATAGAGTTACACAGAACCAGTACATACTGGTTATTCAACTCATCAGCTTTGGTTGCTAGGCAACAATAATCTCCGCTTGCTGTGATACTAATCAAGTTCTTCACATATTTCACATATTTCTAAAATTAAAAGAAATTAATCTGATTTCAAACATACTACCTACTGTACAATATACTGTACTAGTTGTAAGAGATACAATTTCATTGATTGTGTCGTCAGACTCAATGACAAAATCACATCCCTTTGATTAATCTATGAGGGCAGCAGTGGCTGAACAGCTGAATAGTATAAAGCAGCCCTCAGACCTGGTAACTTTTTTGTCCAAACTATGGAGCAAGGTATACCCTTCCATTCCTATTCTAGTTATCCATGGTTTTACCATAAAGCAACAAACACATGGTTGGCAAACAAATACATTTTCAAATAAAACAAATTGTAAACATTTTCAATGCCTTTAATATCAGCCATAATAAGATTTGTACCTGTTAAGGGTTTAAAAAGACAACAATTTCAACTGAAACATCTTTTAACAGGAATAGCTCTTTATTTACAGCTATTGTATGAAAGTTCTTAAGCAAGTGGTGAAAGCATATTTATCAATATATGTTAAATACCGTGATCTTACATGAGAGAACAATCATGGAACAATGTTCTCCAAAGTGTATGATAACAAATGTGTGACATCAACAGTTTTCGGCGCCAAAACGTAAAATTGTCTGCTTATATTTGTTATTTCTGACGTTTTGACTAAAAAAATATGGTCGTTGTCTTTGAGATGTACCTGTCTTAAACTTGTCACGAAAACAAATTGTTAAGCTCGTCAAAGGCTTGCTAAATAACTTTTTTTGTTTTTTAGACTCGTTTAAAACATGTTGATTTCCTAAGACAACTCCTGATGAATCCTATATGTCTCACTTACCTCTCCGTTTTTGGTATCCCAGAATATAACACAATGTTCCACTCTATCTGGCTTGGTGAATGAGTACACTACGGTGTTAGAACAATATCCCCACTGAAATACAACATGTATAGATATATATTATAGAGAATATAACAAACAGTAGTTTAAAAGAACATAGCAGTATGTAGTCTTCTGACAGCCATCTTGGATTTTCTGTTCTGGTCATACTTGCGGCCATCTTGAATTTTCATTTTGGTGTCAACAGAAAGCTGTATCAGTTTATCAGTTTGGTACTTATTTGCAACCATTTTAGATTTTCAGCTTGGTGCCTAAAGGCGACCATCTTGGATTTTCAGTTTGGTGCCTAAAGCAATGTCGGACAATAGCTATAAATAGCTAATGTTTCCTGTTATACATGTATCCGACTTAAAATAAATATTGTATTGTATTGTATTGTAACCATCTTGGATTTTCAGTTTGGTGCTTAAAGGCGACCATCTTGGATTTTCAGTTTGGTGCCTAAAGCAACCATCTTGGATTTTAGCTTGATGCCTAATGGCAACCAAAGTGAATTTTAATAAGTTTATTTTTTCTAATTATTTTTTTTAATTTTCAGGGGTCAGGGTGTCATTTAAAGGGTTAAATGAAACCCTTTATCATTTATTACTACAAAATATTCTCACCTTGTAATCAGGTCTGATATTGGCAAAGTAGATGAACGAATCAACTGCTAACGCTACACGAAGACTTCCACCTTCCCAAGAGCATGAGTACATTTGCTTGCCAGGAACTTTCAATGTACGTAAATGCTGTAAAAATGAATCACAACAACACTTTTATCATAGATTCAATAGGCAATACAGTCAGACAATAATTACACATACATATCGCTGGCTTAGAATTAGAAGGTCGTAAGTACTACTAACGACCTTATGAGACTCATGCATATTTGAAATCTGCATCTAAAGGTGGTTTTTATGAGCCTATTTTCATGAAAATCGGGAGTGGTCATGTTGACCAAAATGATGTTTAAAAAGCTTTTTTTTTTCATACAAGTTAAGAGTAGTTTTCAGACAGTTTTTTCTAGTTTTCTCAAAATATTGATTTTGTACTTACGACCTTCTCATTCTAAGCCAGTGATATATATAATCCATACGCATTTCATTTTATCATCCAATTTACTGTTTCAGAAAATACTTTTATTACTTAAGACTGAAAGAGTTTTCGCAATTCATTGCAAAGGGATAATCTTGAGAATTCATTTGCTTTGTCAAACTTTCAATTACTGAAAAATATCAGTTTCCAAATTACAATCATACAATGTCAGAAAGTCATGAATAATAAGCACAGAATTTGCAAATAAAGCAACCACCAAAAGCAAAGGGGTCTATAAGACCCTTATTGGTCACATGTAAGTTTAAATCTTTTTGCCCCAAAAACCCATTCAAACTGTTTTGCCATCATAATTTCTAAATTAAAGGAAACTTACTTTGCTGAATTTGGATGAAGATTCCTTCAGTCTAAAGGACTCATGATGGGCAAAATGAAAATTTTAGACAGAATAAGTTGTGGTTTTTTTTAAAGTGCCGAGCATAGCGTTTATTTGCCAGTCAGCTTTTTACTGAAATACAGCAGGCATATGAGTGCCTCCACCTGTATTTGAACCTAGGTCACCAGTTTAGACAGCAAGCACACTAACTATTGAGCTACGGAGGCACACCGTTTTCTAGAAACAATAGAATCACATTTGAAACTTACGTCTCCATACGGACCATAAAACTGTACCACATTCACTTCCTTATCTTGACCTATAGCTTTCTGGGAACCAGCCACAGCAAGAACACTACCATTATGGTTCCAGGCAATCTGAGCAACAGCCATACCAGTATCAATCAACACAGGAGCTGTAAACAAAGGGAGACAATCAATAATACTAATGCAAATATTTTCTAAGAACATTGATAGTAGAACTGGCTGATGTGGGTTTATCTTTCAGTGTGGCAAAGAAAATAGCCAAAGACAGGTCCAAGTGGAGAGAGATCATTGCAGCTGAGCATCGAGCAAGGATGATATGTTGGTGTCATTTCAATAACTTTGGTATCAAACAAAGGCATTGTTAGCACTTGAAACGGTCATTTACCACTAGGTTATTGAAGCAGATTACAGAAGTACTAAATCTACTATCACTCTACTACAATAGCATTCCCAAGTAGACAGATACACCATACTTTGCCTGGATTTTGTACAAAATACATTACATTCTTTTACGATTTAATTTTAAAACAACAATTGATAAGATTGACTTATTGGTTATCAAGAGGTCTTTAGTTTTCATCACTTACTTTCATCAATGTCGGTTCTCATAATCTGACATCGTCCATTATCGAAGCATATAGCTAGACATGGTACATTAGGTTCAATGTAACCAAAGCCTCCATTATACCATTGTACCCCAGCTATCTTGTACGAACCAGAACAATTTGTCAGGCAGTAAATGTTCAACTTGGACTGAAATAGTTAACACGAAACATGAAAATTCCAGACAATTATAAATTTTCAAACCAAGGGTGGTATTCAATATTGATCTACTTGATGTAAGGATAAGGACCACCAATCAGATCACACCATATTAAACTCTGGGTCAGTAACAGGCGACATGAATGGTGATCCTTATTCTCAAATAAAAAAGATCAATATTGAACAAGAGCACCGCCTATGAGTGCTGGACTCTCGACTTTCTCTTACTTAATAGTACCCTTGCTCATCTATGAATGAAAATTCTAAGAATGACAAGGACAGACAACTCATAAATATAGGTCAAAGGGTTACAAGCCTTGTCAGAATGGACTCCTCTTGTGATGGTGAATAACTATGTTTAGTTTCAAGCCGATACCTTTGGTAGTCTTTGAAAACTTGAGATTTTTGAGTAAAAATTCAAAGTCAGAAAATGGGAATAACTCTAACTATAAAATGCTGGATAGATTTGTTTCCTCTTGTCGGTAGATGAAGGTCATGACTTTCCACCAGTGTATTGACTTTCAAGTTGAAAGCTTTGATAGTATTTGAGAAAATTCAGTTTATGTGTAAAATTTGCTACTATTTCTATGTACTAAGCCCAAGCAAGGACAGATAACTCCATAAATATTGATTACAGAGTTACCAGCCTTATCAGTATGGACTCCCCTTGTGATGGTGAAGAACTATGTTGAGTTTCAAGTTGATACCTTTGATAGTCTTTGATAAAAAGACTCGACAAATGTAGGTGATACAATACAAATACTTACAATAAAATTGCCCATGTTGTCATAGTTGTGTACCTCACCATTGGCCATTCCAAACAACAATATCTTTCCGTCAGGAGACCACTGCAAAATGCAATAAATTATACATCACCAAAATGTTTTGGTAGGAATTTCACTTTTCTTTTTAAAATTCAATTCCTGATTTGAGGCATTTCGTATTCCTTTGCAAAAAATTAAAACCATGATATTTTAAAAAACTTAAAAAGGAACTGCTCAAGAAGAAAATATTTTAAAAATTAAAACAAATATTTCAACAAAAAATGTAGCAATGAGCTTAAAATGGTCATTATAACCAAGAGCTTTCCACAAGCCCCAGCGGTCAGCGATTTCACTGACTATTGAGGGATTTACCACCATTTACTTTTCTCAACTGAACAAATTTGAACGAGTTCAAGTTTTAAAATAATAAGAAACTAACAGTGGAATGACCTGAATGCCTCTCAATTCCTTGCCCCAGATTCTATTACCGTCCACAGACCCGACAATAACCTAAGTACCCCTGACTACTCTGCCACTATTACTGGCTACATTAAAATTTATGGTGAGTCCTTCATACCTCAACTGAGGCAAGCTGAATGCCTCTCAATTCCTTGCCCCAGATTCTGTTACCGTCCACAGACCCGACAATGACGGCACCGTCTTCATACACGATACAGATCTTCTGTCCATCAGCATTCCATGCCATACTTCTAACAACAGATTTATTTCTATTGTTAATCATCTCCTCATACCAGGAACCTGAAAAGATATTAGAAATCATCCAAGGTGTGAATTGGTATCTGTGAAGGCGGTGTATGTATATGTTCAATATTCCTTGGCACTGCAGATCGATGTTAGCTGCACATCCACTAGGAGAGAAATAGTCTCCCAAGGTAGACTCAAACACAGGTTTCCTTAGGTAGCCCAATCACCAGGGCAAGTTTAAATGTCAAAGGGTGGGTGAACGGCTGAAAGCAGTTAAACACATGTTTAAGACCACCTGAAAACTGAGTTCTTAATCATTTATTGTGCAATTTGATACGATGGCCATGTAATAACGCTTTGCTAAATGCAACTTTAAATCAGTGTCATGGTAAAAAGATACATGTCAGAAAATGTCAAGCAAGATGTACACATGGTTTTGTCGTTAACTTTTCGGAAGATTAAATGGTTAGCAATTTGACTTAATATAGATATCCCTATTAATTACATATTTTCTGTGATGTTGGAAAGATATTCCGTGACTTTATTTCATCTGGAGAGAAACACCTTAAATTAACAATATTTGCAAAACTAAAATAATTCAACAACTTCAGGTAAGAACAAGAATGAAAATTCCATTAACAAGAAGGAAACAACTTTTAAAACGGTCATGAACAAACCAAATATTGGTCAACGGAACACATATTTACTTGAGCTGTTTAGCGGAACTGCAATAAAAAGTAGGATATTGGTGTAATCATTATTTGTTGTGACTCTTAATGAAATGGTATTTTTATTTATTATTGCAATGTTTTATGCCTTTCAAAGTAAATTGTTATGGTAAAAAATCCAAATTAAAAGACCTACCAACCTTCATACTTTAATTATTATTAATTAAGAAACAATTTTTTAAGGCATAATAGAAAAATTCAAGAAACAAATTGATCACTTATCAGTAATAAATACCTATAGAATTCTTTAATTATAATATCAATCCTAATTCAAAAACAAATATCACAAACAAAATAAAATATGAACAAACAGAAAACGTAACTTTACAACATACATGTAGTTCAGTTGTCAATTAATGACACCATATTTATGGAACAGCCTTAGTCAGTCTGATTTTTTTATCAAGATGATGAGCTCAAGCTAAAATGCCCCGAGTACAAATCTCGATGCAATAAAATCGTGACATTATGATGTCATCCAAAACTCATAGTGTGTTAACGTCAATAAGTCATACAGTGATCGGAAATCAACAATGTTTTTTTCTCACAATATGTCATACAAGTTGAATTTTATAGTATCCCAATAAGTCATACAGTGATTCAGTTTGTATGCTGTGAAACTGGCAATATTCATACCCTTGTAAAGCATCCAGACGATAATGAGGCCATATTGGTCACTCGTGGTCAATTTCTGATATTGACCATTCCATGTAACAACTTGTACAGCTCCTAAAAAAAGTAACAAAAATAAAACTATTAACTATAAACATTGAACACAAACATTAAACTACATAATGTTATAGACCTACAGTTCGATCTCTCCATGTTCAAGTTAAAACCACATCTGATTGTCTCCCTTTTTATACATGTAATCATTCTTGTAACAAGATTTCTGTCCTTGAGTCATTCTCTAATCACTCAGGGGACCTACTACGGCATATTGACCAAGCCAGAAAACAGGGGTGTCAACAGGGCCAAATGAAAAATTAGAAAAAATGTATGTGACCAACCATTTTTGCCAAACAAGAGTCCTTCAATGTTTCCATAATTAACTCAGTTTGTACTAAAGAAATTCTTTCAGAGCAGATTGAATTGACCATAACTTTGCCATTTCTTGAGATATTTTTTAAAATAACTTTTATTTTGGTCAGAAGCCATTGCTCTTTCAGGAATGAAAAATCCAGAATTCCGAACAAATAAGGAAAATTTACACCCCTAAGAAAATGAGGTGCATGTCAGTTTCGAGCGCCCTTTGCACACACTCCTAACAACAAAACTAAGTTCAAATAATGTTATTATTTAAATATTGTCAAAATTCAGCTTATGAAATTTCATATGATCAAAACATTAACTGTTACAATAGTTTTTCATCAAAAAACTATATTAAATTTGTTTCATTCTTTCTACTGCTGTAATTACGGAATTGTAGGTCCCCTGATTTATAACTCAGTTAATAACCATAGGCAGTGATTTTTTTCCTTCTTTATTAGGGTCCGGTAAACGGACCCTTTCCAAATTGCAAATAGGCTATAATTTTCCCAAATTTGAATGGAGAAATTCCCAATAAACAATTTAATTTTTTTTTTTCAAAATCGGACATCAAATGATAAAGTTATGAACATTTTTAACAAGAGGTCAAGCATAAAAGTTCAAAGAAACCAGTAAACATTCACATGTCATTCACATGTAATCTCTTTTTCTGTTTTAGTTGGCCTTTCTGCTTCATGGAAATTCCCAATTTCAAGTTTTCACGACGCGAAAATTCCCAATCTGAACGGACCCGGACCCTTTCCCAAAGAGGCAAAAAAAATCACTGATAGGTGCCATGCTTAATGATTGGTTTAAAACTTTAAATGTCAATCAACTACAGGTAAATGGAAGAAGAAGCTACATACAGTACATATATATTATATGATAATTGACCTCTACCGATCAAGAAACAAAATCTGTGGTAACTTAGGGGTCTGTATTGAACATGTAGAGGAGATCCTTAGGTCTATAACATGTGCTAACAATTTAACACAATATTACCAAATTTTTTCTTCACCCATACAGACACTTTTCCATGAGAATCACCAAATGCAACCCGTGGCTGTGTGTTATAAACACGTGCCCACGATATACATGTCATATAACCTGTAGTATACATAGGAGTGAGCAATCAAATAACTATTATATTTATAATTTATAGTAAGGGCAAAGGTTCCACTAGCTTCTGAATCTGATGGGTCATTATGATACTTTAGTAATTTTACCATTTTATAGGCAAAATTCCCAAGATTTTAAGAGAAAATGACCCTTTTGGGAAAGTTCAAGGGAGCCATAAGATTCTTAGAACCACAAACATTTTTATAAGGGGGTGAAGATGCTTTGGTGTCAAAAAATCAGGGAGCAAAGGCATTTAGTCGTAGAAATAAGGGAATGAAGACACTTTGACCCGAAATGTTATCTCACGAGCTCTGGATTGATCTGCATATCTAAGGCCAAAAATGGAATATTGTTTGTTTCCTCTTCCCTACCTACCTGCGCAAAAAGTCTCCAACCCAAAATATTTTTTTGACCCTCTTTTAAAAATTAGTTTATTTTATAAAAAAGTCAGGTATGAAAGTATGAAGTGCGAATAGTCACAATGTAGTCAAAATTCATATCAATCGAATCAGAACAACTAGTGAAGTGCATATAGGCAAACAAATAATGTTGCCAATATAAATGTATGTATATCAAAAGATTATTTTCCAGAAAAAAGGAATTTCAACCTACCTACCTACCTACCTACCTACCTACCTACCTACCTACCTACCTACCTACCTACCTACCTAACCTAAATTGGCGAGGGTCTGGAAGGGAAACAAACAATATTTTTCGTCAACAACAGCTCAACTATTAAACCAACAATCAAGTCATTTCTACTCAATTATTCAAATTTTATCAGATAAATAATTTCTACATTACTTCAGGCAAATAATGATACATGTACACATTTATACCCTATTAAGCGTGGGCAACCAACATTAGTGAGTGATTTACTTAAAAGCTTTAATCTATGTTAATCATTGTTTCAAAAGCTACTATTTTATCTTATTAGGGATTTCAACATGTGTAAATTGAAAATAAAGTAACTAGCTGAAATAGCAATGAACAAGAGATGTATGTAAAACTACAGGAGTAAAACCTGGAAAGTCAGCAACCTGGGCTGGTATTCACAAAGCATCTAGGGATCTCTAAGTACTTTCTTCAAATCTTAAAATTTCCTTAAGTGTATCAGCTACATTGTAAACAGGAAAATCAAGATTATCAATTTTTACATAATTTTTTTTATATATATAGTAAGTTTAGAAACATTATGCAAAAAGCTACAATAAGCACAAAGAAAACATGGCTTGTTTTTTGTTTAATGGGATAGATTTGTAGCTCAATTTTTCAACTTAAGTCAAAATATTTAAGTTTTCCCTTAAGACACTTCAAGTTGGTTATATCAGTGTTTGCAATAAGAAGCAGAATGGGTAGCAATTTCAACAGACAAATAATATAGTAAAATACCGTGTTTTGCAAGGATACACGGTCATCGTACTCTAAACTGTGAAATGATGTAATACAAATTGATAAAACCTACCCTTATAGAGTGTCAATTCAAAAAAATAAATCTCTGGATTTTGCGTAAAAAACATCAAGACCATATTAACGTTACTCTGGTACATGAATGTACAATTACGTAAATGATACAAACTTAATGCAATTTAGATGGTTAAAAACAATAACATAGAAGAGGAAAATGTATGATTAATTTGTCACTTAAAAATAACATTCTCTTAGTTTGAATTTGTAAAGGATTTTATCTTTTTATCTAAATAATTTACAAAAATGATAAATGTAAGGAACGTAATGATGATCTAGTATACTTGACCATTGATCGAATGACCTTGTTATTGTCGATAATCGATTCTACCTGACCATAAACGATCATCGCTATTACTAAGGGAAGTAACTGATTGAACTCAGACCTCTTTCTTAGTACATTCAAAATGTTTTTTCTTGAACTACAAGAGCAGACCAGACAATATTTGATATAGAAATTAAAGTGTTATTACTCTGGACATAAAACATAAATTTGCTAGAATATTTTTTCTAATTTGCCTTGTCTGCAAGACAGATGAAATGTATTTAAGAGGCCAGGTTAAGTGCACCATACAATTCGAGAATATAATTGATAATTGATCGAAATGACCTCAGTCCTGTCCGATTAATTTCACTTATAGATTGTGTTTTCGGTCTGATCATGAAACCCTACTTACTGGTAAGAGTCAAATACAGCTGTTTGATTATTTCAGGGCCACAATGGGTCCTCTCTAGGGTCAAATGAAACGTTAATTGTCAAAACTAATATGATGAAGATTTCTACTTACCACTATGACCCTCCAATGTTTGATTCATTGATAAATTACTGGGTGCTGCAAGGCCTTTAGCTTTCACATCTTTACCTGTATAACATGTATAATTATGGATATAACTATAAAAGGTTAAACCATGATGACTTAAACTTAAAGTAACTACATTGTACATTAAATTAAAATCACTACATAACTCTTAACTCCACAGAAAAGGATTTTGATACATTAACTTTTAACTACATGTACAGGCCTCAGCCAATATTTTCAAAAGCACTCGTCCTGCAATATAGACAAAGAAGAAAACCCCAAACTCTCACTGGTCCTGCTACATCATAGTACATGATTGTATACAAATAAAGAAGGAAAAAACTGTGCAGGACGAGCGGATTTATTGAGGCCTGATGTACCATCATTTAAAGAGATGTACATTTTTTGTATATTGATGAATTTTACAGTTTACTTTTTTTAAAAAACGCCTTTATTTTAGATATTTTTTATAATGACCCATTTTTACTATATCATAAGACAATCGTATCAAGAGTTGGGAAAACAAACTTTTTTCTATAAGAATGGATCCTGATCCAAATTGATACAATTTTAAGCCCTCGAAATAAAAACAAGACTTGAACAACATTTGGAATATTACTAGGCTACATTTTGAGCCAATGAAAACACTAATCTTTGGCGGTTAAATGAAAATTTAATCATTAAATTTCTATCCGCCAATCAAAAAAATTGAAAATGCAGGAAGTTGTATTCTAAGCCAGTTAAACTAAGTTATTAATTTTACAAACCTGTTTGTGTTTCAAGTTTGAGAACTTTCAGCAAGCCATCCTCACCACCACAAGCAATATAACCTTGATCTTTGTTCCAAGATACACATCGTAACTTCGTATTATTCGGAATCGCGATCTGAAAAGACAAGACATTTCATTCAATCAAAGATCAAGATAAATTTAGAAGTGTCTTTAAGAACAACAGGCCTGTTGAAGTTGATCCCCTGGACACGGAAGTTGGGGGTATGACCAATTTTTAGCAGTCATTCAGAAATTCACAAGTACAGAAGATTTTGATAAGGTCTGCAATTTTTCAATCCTGAACTGGTCCGACTGACCAGCCTTTATCCACATAACTGTCAAAACAAAAATGGCGTCGATAAACGACAAAGATTACACAGGCTGGGGATATTTGCCAATCAGGCTATCTTTAGAACAAAAAGAATTTCATCATATTTTTGGTACAATTTTCCCTGTTGCATCCAGCATATCTGTTCTATACAAGGCTACAATATTATATATATCATCCATTTTATGCTAATGTCATGTAAAATCAGACATATTTGTGGGGGTTAAATTTCAATGATAATAATTGTGTGAAAGAACTAACTTGATCACGAAATTAGTTCCAAGGAATAATTAACTCGAAGTTGCTTCAGTTACAGTCCCATAACTTTAGCCTCAGATTCTAAAGTTACGGCTCAGAGTCAGATGTTAGAGCTGTAACTTTAGAATATGAGGCTAAATTTACGGGATCGTAACTCTAGCCACTTCCTAGGATGAATACGTCGTAGGACCTATATAGGGTTGCTAATATTCCTAATTAACTTCAGGTGTATAAGTTGGGGGCAGGGTCAGAATATACAATGTATTTTAAACCTATGGCAGCGATTTTTTTCCTTCTTTGTTTGCTACCGGTAAACGGTACCTTCCCAATATGAAAAAGGCTATAATTTTCCCAAATTGGAAAATTTGAAGGGAGAAATTCCCAATGAACATTTAAAAAAAAAGTATTTCAAAATCGGACATAAAATGACAAAGTTATGAGCATTTTTGACAAAGAGGTCAAGCATAAAAGTTTACAGAAACCAGTAAATAGTCACATGTAATCTCTTTTTCTGTTTTATTTGGCCTTTCTACTTCATGAAAATTCCCAATTTCAAGTTGTCATGACGCGAAATTCCCAATCTGATCGGACCCGGAACCTTTCCCAAAAAAGCGAAAAAAATCACTGTATGGGGAACAGCAGCTTACTGAGAACTGTCTTATGATTTTAGTTTATGGTAAATTATTTTGTTCTAAAGATAGCCTGAATGAACTATAATACTTTAATAGCCTAAACAAGCTAATTTTAGTTTTAATATCATAAAGCCTATATAGCTTGATCGGCCATATATATATTCAGATTATTCGCCAGCCTGTTAGTGTTACCCTAGTCCAAGATCTTTGACGATGATCATTCCATTTCATCGTCAAAGCCGTTTGTTCTTTGAAAGTCAACCAGACATGGAGTCGATTACTTTGAAAAGTAATCGATTATTAATCGATTATTTAGACATTTTTGGATAATCGATTAATAATCAATTAACTGACAAATTGTTGTTAATCGATTAAATTATTAATCGTTAATTGAAGTAATCGGATGATTAACGATTACTTTTCAAAAACACAGAACAAAACAAAGTTAAATGACATGTTTATTAAACAGTTACAATGTGTCTATCTAATACTAAACAGATATATCAATTAGACACACAAGATATATTCATCTAGTGGGTGCATTGTTCAAGAGACAAATGGTTCTCTTACATGAATAAAGTTCAAATATGCTTATTACATTTAATCATCATCAGGCGTTCAAAAGTTTTGTCACTAAGCCTGCATCTTTCTGGCCTAAAAAACTTTCCTGCAATCCTGAACAACCACTCAACAGGAGCAGAGGTGGCAGGTACCACAAGATATTTTCTTGCCAGGCTTGCGAGTGTTCGAAATATTTAACTATTATCCTTCCAGTAGTGTAGGGGGTCAATGTCAATACATTCTGACATCAAATATACAGAGATTTCTTTACAGGATCGTTATTTCCAAACATATTTATGGACATGATAAACTATAAATTAAATATAAACTATAAATTAAATATAAACTGTAGGTTCAGATCTTGTCAGTTGTGTTTCTTAAACAATAGTGTGACACTTAACCCATATCACTTATTTTAACTAACACTACAAACCTTGCCCCAGGCTGAATACATGCAGCTTTGAGTATGAAATGGGGTACATTTGGTACATTTAAATAGGTGAGAATTGTCAAACAATAGCATTAAGTGTAGGCCCTAATCTTCTAACACACTGTCATGTTACAAACATGATGTGATATCTGTTATATATACAAACATTTTATTGCACAAAATGCCTTTTTACAGCTTAGTACATGCTTACATTTATTTTACATGTTATGTATATATAGACTTAATTAATATTAAATAACTAATGAATTATTGACTGATAATTCACTAAAAATATATTTAATTCTATTTAGTTTTGGTAGTTACAAGCATTGTGTTTTTGTTACTGAAAACATATTTTCTGCTGAACATTCTCATATATAAACACAAAGTAATCATAAAGTAATCGTAAAGTAATCATGATTACAGCCTTTTTTTCATCAATAATTGATTAAATTATTAATCATTAATCAGAAAAATCCATGATTACTGATTAATGATGATTACTTGAAAAAAGTAATTGATTATTAATCATCATGATTACTTTAATCGATTACTCCATGTCTGAAGTCAACAGGTCCACGACTGAGATTGAGTCGCGTACGTTTTATGACAAAATGCACGTTTTCAACAAAATGATCATTGATACCCTGTCAATTGGACCATATTCTATCAGTATACCCCAAAAAACAAACTGTTTCGCAAGAAATACCATCAATTCCGTTGATTGTTTCAAACCTGTCCAATTTCAATGTTTTCGTTTACGATCGCCATTTATTTGAATGGGATTATAACAAAAGTGTTCCGAAACGAACCACGTGATCAATGTTTTGATTGTCGGCTGCGTAAATTGCAATATTTATTTGTGTAAATGGGAGTTACATGATTTATAGCAAAAATAACGTGTTTGTTTCTTATGTAAAGGTATATATAAAGGTTTTATTTAATTTTAAGATGTTTTCGACCATGTTTCATGAAATAACCGATTTTTCGAAAACGGCTCTCGCACGCACCTGCGATAAATTAATTATTCAAAATGGCCGCCGAAGCTGATCAAACGCGGAAGTAAATAAACTTTAAGCAATATATGATTATCAGTATGTGTTACATTGACTGTTTTAAGACAAAACACTTGAAAAATATTACATTTATACATAAATTATAGATTTTGGGCGATTTTTTAACAATGAACCTGCATTTTATGCGTTAAGCTTA
Source organism: Spisula solida (assembly GCA_947247005.1). Classification (NCBI taxonomy): domain Eukaryota; kingdom Metazoa; phylum Mollusca; class Bivalvia; order Venerida; family Mactridae; genus Spisula; species Spisula solida. The sequence continues at coordinate 2,545,859 of OX365960.1, read as the reverse complement.
AACAGTTGATTATTGAAGAGGGTAATTCCATAACTAAAAGGCCGACACGTCAGTGTAAATAAAAGACCATTTAGTTATGGTATCCAGAACTAGTGTTACCCTAGCTCTTTCAAAATATACTCCTTGATTCTTAATATTCTCGGTGTATAGCATCGATAGAGGCTGGTCCGGCACTACCTCTTGGTTTTCAACCTATTTATCTGTAGTTTAGTTTGGTGAGAAACACTGAAAAATAGTTTTGATATTTCCAGGGCCCAGGACATAAGTAGAACCAGATACCTCCAGCTAAGTAGTCGTGGGAGCTAACCACTCATCGGGCATGCCACCCTGAGATTTAAATAATTGTCTATGTCAAATTTAACCAGCAGGAAACCCAATAAAACTTTGTTTTAGAAACATCCCAGTACGAAAATAGTTGGTACGAATCGGCCAGTTAAGAAGCTTCATTGGCAACCACGTTTTGAGAAGCAATTGTACGTAAAAGATGTGTTACCTTCTTGCTTAAATAGACAAACATCTTAAATCCACCATTAAATGACACTGAAGTATATTAATAACTAAGCGATTGTTTAAAATTTATACAAAAAATGTTTCTGTTCAGAGGAATTTTTGCGATTATCACGTATGTGCAGATATTACGGGGATTAAGATAACGATAAAAGATAAAAATCCGTTCATTCCGTACACAATTTCAAAACTCGCATCAGTTATTCCCCTTTTTGTTTTTTATATTAAACACATTAAAATCACAGTTTGTCATAAACATAACCTCTAATAATGATTTATGTATATAACAATCTCCCTACAACTACAGAAAAATATATTTATCAAACCCCTGAATAATCACCAGAAATAAAAAGGATTGGGTCATATCTTCTTTTTACATTATTTTTAGACACACACTGTATCATTGAAACTATTTCCACTGTAGTCCTGAACATTTATGAATAATTATGAATAATAGGTGCAACTCAATGTGGTTGACCTCAAACTTTTCAAATCCAGGTCGAGACTTGACACAAGACACAAAACTTTACACTGTAGACACAGAGTGACAAATGTCTGGAATAAAGCTTCTTTGAAAAACGTAGAACTGTACAGTAATATAACTTGGTTGTCAAGACACCGTCACGATCCAAAGATCTAAACACAATTGTATGCATTTTTAGATCATTGAATAGTCTTATAAATCTCACACATCTTTCGAGTCTTATTTTTTACCAACAAATTAATGAGTGCACTAGTTACAATATCACAACAACGAAACGATTAGTGAAGTCAAATACATTACATTGTACTTTGTAAAATGAGTTGTTGCATCCCAGCAAACATGGATATATCAGCCCGACATCGTTTGGTTTATTTGCTTTTATTTATCCTCGCCACCGGAAATCAGGGGCGTAACTTCCTAAAGGCCTTATATTCACAGAAAGTCGAAAAAATAAAATTGCCAAAAATGCCATAAAAATCAATGGGGGTATGGGGTATAGGAGTGTCAAACTCACCTTGAGTGTTATTGATATTTAGTCTGACAACAGCCCAGACAACACAAACGACAGAATCATATTTACCCTATCACAATTGAGAGTCTTAGTTGTTCTTGTTTTTTAGTCTGAAAACGGCTAAGAATGCACCTGCGACGATATAGAAATTAAAAAAAAATCGGGGGAGCATGCCACCTCAGGCCTACACATTGATTTCGATTAAGCTACGCCCCTGGAAATCCATATGGGCGAGGCCCCCAGAAGAGGTTAGACACTTTAGTTCTTGGAGGATAGTGCATGATACAGAAGATGACCAAATTCCAGAATCATTCCTGGTTCTTGTACGTGCCTCGTGTAAAGCACCATACACGGGACCTCACTTAACGTCTCGTCCGAAAGACTGTTAGTAATTTTAGTTATGTTGGGTGGGAAACACCGAAAATCATTTCTACTTTTGACCATCTGGAGGAGGGATCGAACCAACAATCTTTGGATCAGTAGTCAGTAGCTCTTACCACTAGACCACTTATCCACCCCTAAGCTCGATATCAAATTGATGTCGCCATTTATATCAGGCCTACGTCGGGTAAAATATCATTTGCAACCCGTTTCTACATCGGCCTTCAATCCGACATCATATTGATGCCGGACCGACATTATTTCACCAACTTAAAACCAGCATCAAATTGATGTCGGACCGACATATCTAATGTCATAGGTACGACATCCAAAGCTTATCCGACCAAAAATTAATTATTTTGTATTTGTTTGAAATATTTTTCTCAAAAGTATATTTTCTGCTTCTTGATGCTTTCTCGGAATACCCAGTCTTGCTCCTTTACTGCAAGTGAGTGTTTATAATTTCTATAAAAATGAATATACGAATCTACTTTTTGAAATTTATGTAAGATTTTATAATATAACAGTTACTCTATTTCCCCACCATATATATTACTTTTAGATTTAAATATTCTTGTATAAAAACGATATTTTGACCAATTGAATGTTATTATATGATAATTTTATATATTTTCATTACCTCTCTTTATAGAAACACCCGACGTTGACACAGGTCCATGAAAAGTGTATAATGCCATTTTTAGAGGATTTCAAGATTTTCAGATTGTCTGACTATCACCACCCATGCTTAAATCATGATGATACATACATACATTACTGCTATATCTCTTGTAATGTTATGATCAAGGAATAGCCAGTTATATAATATTAATTTCAGTGTACCTTCCAATAGACTTTGCATAAATATAGGTTACACTACAACTGACAGTTATAAGTGAATATATACTAACACCAGACAGCTTGTCAGTATCATGAGGAAGTATAATATTAATATCTGTCATACCATGTTAGTGGGGAGTTCAGTTCAGTTCAGTTTGAGTTTGAGTTTAGTAGAGAGTCAGTAGAGTTGAGTTAGAGACCAGTAGGTGTGGGCCGTCAACAAGCGAGTAGCTTGGGCCATAAGCCTGGACATTATGTTTACGAGTATGAAAAGTTGACTTATACTGTTGAACCTGAGAAGTACTATACTGTACTATGTTTATGAACTGTGTAACTATATGAATAAATTAAAAGCCACTATACGAACACGAGCGTTACGTTCTTTACCAACCCATAAGGACTACGTAACACTCTTTCAAGGTGTTATATTAAACAGTGATATTAGTTATAAAGTCTTAGTCAGTATATTAAATGAGTTTGGCAGTTTTCATAGCACTGCAGTGTTTTCCCTAGGAATTTCAATTTTACAGTTCTGGTGAATTTCTGATTTGGATGATCCCATTCCTATGGTTAATTTATTTCCAAAAATGAGACAACGATAATGTACCTGACCAAATTATTGATTTGAGTGCATGAGTATAAATTTTGTATATCACTGGAAATTCTAAGAGAAATCTTTTTGTAGGCCCCATGAATTCCACAGGTAGCTGTATCACTGATAAAGAGTTTCTTTTACAAAATTTAAGTTATCTTAGAAAAGTGCATTTGTACTAAAGTTGTCAGATTTTCATGGTATCACAAACAAGAATTGGCTTTCAATACTAGTCTTCATAAATTAATTACGTTCATAGACAACATCGTTAGAACTACCTCCATGCACAATCCCATCGATATTGACCGATTAGTTAAAAAGTTATACCATGAAATGTATAGCATGGTGTCAAGTCAGTCACTGAGGTGCATTTAATAGAAACAATGTTCAATGTTATTCAGAACAAGAAAAAAGGAAGTGATTCCACGCCCTAAGGGTTTATTTTCTTATTTACGGACGGATTTTTAAAATATTGATATCAAATTAAAGACGAAGCTCTCTAGTTTCTGATGATGTAATACTATTAAAAATAACACCAGTATTATTGAAATGTTTATTGAAAACAAACTGCACCTCAGTGACTGTGTGGTCAATTTCCCGTGTTATAAACCTTTCTGAAGATATTATAAATTTTATAATTTTTTTTTGGATTTACTCTTTATTAATCATACAGTTACCTGTGATAAATTCATGCTGGTTATTAAATGTGGGACCTTGGCCTGAAAATAGCATAAGGACACAGCAAACAGGGGTCGGACTATCCCAGTTATTTCTATATTGATATGTACATATATTTTTAATATGTGTATTATTATCAGTTGATGCTGTTGTAACATTGTAATTGACTTTTTGTATGCCGTAGATTTTTACATAGTCCAAATAGTTTCATAAAAATTGCATGTTTCAGCTACATATTATAATCATATTGTTGAATAATGTTTACAGTACAACCTCTGTTTAGCAACACCCTTTGTGAGATCTAAATAGTGGTCATTGTTTGGTTGATGCTGTAGATGTTTAAATGTTTAGTAAATAGCAACTCAGGGAAAGTGTTGAATGGCCTACAAAGGGCTGCTCAGGAGAGGATGTACTGTAGGTTTGTATCCTGACTGACTGTTGACTATGACAACACTTGTATAGATATTTGATATTATAAAGTTAACTTATTGAAAACAGCAGCCTTATGTGCCAGCCGGCACGACAATGATAGGTAGGTATTGAAAACCAAAATCTTGAAAATCAGACTACATGTTAGATTTTACCTATTGTTTAAACTGGGTTTAGTATTCAGGGCTGGTATTCACAAAGCATCTTAAGGGAAAACTTAAATACAATCATCATGTATGTAGTTTGTTTTAAGTTTAAAAATTAAGCTGCATATATAATATATTTCCCAAGAAACGAAGAATAAGCCATGTTTATGCCCCCATGATCATCTTTGATGGGGGGTATATTGCTTTGCACCTGCCTTATCAAATGATTTCCGTTCAATAACTCAAGATCGCTTTGCCTTAGGATCTTCAAACTTTACATGGAGGTTGGTCATCAACAGCAAATGAACCCTGTTGATTTTGAGGTCAGTAGGTCAAATTTCAAGGTCACTGTGACATTCACCATTTCTGACTATTCAAATGGTTTCCGTTCAATAACTCAAAACTCTTTGCCCTAGGATCTTCAAACTTAACACGGAGGTTGGTCATCAACAGTAGATAGCCCTTGTTGATTCTGAGGTCCAGGTAACTGTGATCAATTGCAGCATCAGGCGCAGTAGTTGATATCCTATGCCGCTAGGAATGACTACTGGTATACAATTGTTTTGTCACCCTCATAGAACCAGGAATACCTGTTCACAGCAGAGTTAGGTATCATATAGAGCATAGTATGGCTATTTTATGCAGTATTTAATGCCCTATAAAGTCTCTAATGACAGTTTTAGACATCACAAAACAAGGCGAAACTGTGCCATGTAGAGTCAGAACATCCCAAATAGATCAAGGAATGGCTGTTCACCGAAGTACAAGGTTACTAATCCATACCATCATACCACTGGTACTCGACCAGACAAACAACTCTATAAATGACCTTGGCCTATAATCTATACGTTTTTGGTCAGTAGATCACACATATCAATGACAGTCAGTGGTACCCTATAAAGTTAATAAAGTGTAATACTATGTTATATAATAAGTACCCCACAGAGCAAATAAGAGCAGTTCCAAACTACGTTGGGTAGGGCGCACGCTTTGGGATTAAGACGTCCCGGGTTCGATCCGACTCTGCACCATTGCTTAATTTCTCTGAGCAAAAATAACCCATGAATGAATGTCAAAGAGTGGCTGAACGGCTGAATTTCTGAAAGTAGCCCTGCAAAACTCGGTAACGTTTTAACTTTAAATGTCAAATGTACTGTCTGATACCCTATAGAATTACAAATGGCCGCGTCCAGTAGTACTGTATATCAAATGAAGTCAGGAATGACTCTGTCAGGCCATATTCAACCAGGGATGGCTTGACAGGTAATGTATAATCCTTATAAATTCAGGAATAATCATTGTCATGCTTCCAACAGTATTAGGTAACCTTTTTTGGTTATTAATTGCTATGCTATTCTTTGGAGCTGGGAAAGGATGTGTTACATACCCCGTAGAGCAATAAATTTAATGGCAGACCCAAGCAGTGTAAGGTAGCTGCATGTTAGGTAGATTGTGAAACAAGTTCTTTCAACTCATATTAATTAATCACACTCGGTGACTTATTATTGGTGTTATTCATCGCTACTGTGGTATGAGAGAGAAACCAGCGTCCCATTTATGCTAAGTATCTATATATGCAAGTGAATTACTCCATGGTACCATTTTAAATCGTCTTTGGTATGACCAGGCCTAGGATTGAGCCTGGTACATCCCACAATCGAAGCGAACGCTCTACCACTAGGCTATCGAGGAGTGGCTGTACACAGCAGTATATAGTATCGATAGCGCTAGGGGTGACTGTCATGCAGGGTACGTATAGAGCCAGGAATTGCTGGGTCAGGTACCACAAAGAGTAACGAATTGCTGGGTCAGGAAATTAAAGGTAACCAATACCATAAGATAAGCAGCAGTGGCATGTACCCAAGTAGATGAGAAATGGCTGGCGGTGGTGAGTACTTTATATGGCTATGTATAGGTTTACATTTATTCTGGCATGGCTTTATTAAATGGTGGTCAAATCTCAGTAGGTCTTTGATTGTTTGTACTCATAGGATATTAAATGGTGGACTCACTGTTGGTTTTAATACCCTACTTGGCCTAGCAAGCTTGTACTCAGTGGTGGTGAGTACTCTATAGGGCATGACTTGTGATGCATGTATTCGGTTCTAATGGGTACCTCGTATGTTCAATAATGGTGGATTGGTGTGGATGAGTAATACAAAAAATAATAAGGCCGGAAATGGCTTTATGTAGTAAAATCTGACTTGTCCGTAGGTTAAATTTTCATATAATTTTACTGGTTTTACCCCAATATATCGCATTGAGCTTAAAGCATGGCATTAGATGACAGATAACTTGAACTGTGGATGATATGTACCTCTCACAGTGATTTACTATCAATTTAAATTAATTATAACAGCGTAATAAACATATTCCCAAAAATCATACTTTTCGTGACAATTGTGTATGTTCTATCCTAAAATTATATATTTTGCACCATACCATGATTCAAGATGATTGTTATCATTAATAACACATTACTATAAATCATATTATAGTAACTACAATTGTAATTTCCAAATAAAATGAACCATGACATTGAAGTATATCAGTTCCAAAAATTCGCACTTTCCGTTATATTATTTACTGTTTACCCCCAAAATTCTACATTTTGTACCATAGACTAGCTTAAGGTGTTCAATATCTTCAGCGCATGTCACTATATAACTATCACATCGATTATGTACCAAATATAATGGCTAATAACGTTATAGTCCACCGATTCCGAAAATTCGCACTTTTCTAAACACTTTTAACGTTTTACCCCAAAAAACCTCCTTTTGCATAAATGCACGGCACTAAAATTTTGCAGTCTTCAACTGCAACTTAATAACTACTTATAAATGTGATTTGTTTTAAAATATGATTATAAATAACAATGTAGTTCACCGATTCCAAAAATTCGCAGTTTCGTTTATATTTTGGAACTTTTACCCCAATTTTCTCAAAATGCTCAAGGGTGACACAATGTCACCCGTCAGAAATTCCATTCGAAAGGTCTTGTCTACTGAAATCAGCAAAGAAAAAAACTTTATACTCCAATGCAAGGTATCTTGGGTTTGGGGCCGAACTATTATGTGAATAGTTAAACCCCAAATATGCAAAATGATATTGTTCACACCTGTCGTAAGGTGCTACACTTACTTTTTCATCACCATCTTTTGTCCCATACTGTGATGTGGTTGAAGGAAAAATGGAATTTTGTTGGACTTCGGAGCATTTCCCTGAAAATAAAGACATTCAAAATATTGGCATTATATGTGACAGTCAAGCTTTAGAACATCTGATTGTAATAGATTTATTGTTTTAACAACTCTGTTTTTGTCAAATTTTTACACTAATTTGTATTACTAGTAGGTTGATAATTAAATAAGTTTTACATCTTATATTACCAGTAATCATTCTCTATACATCATTTCTAATGGTGACGGGATTTGTTGGTGTCTGTCTGTCCGTCCGGCACGTTACACAACTATAACAGATGAATTACTACAAAATTTACAACAGTCATTTAAGGAATTTATGTAGCCATAATAAATTGTGTAGATTGAAACTACATGTACATAATCCTTATGGTGTATCGTTTTAGAAGTGTAGATTCCAGACATGATTTTCGTGCATTTTTAGTCTGCATATTTCAGTCGAGGCGACTGCTTCGTCGTGCCGCAGCATAGCTACGGCACTGCTATTACATTATGTAATTGTTGTTTGAGTTAATTTATCTTCAGAAAGAGAGATAATGTACTTATGGATAGAGGACATGGACCGTATATTGGACCTATAATAGGGAAATATGTGTCGGTCGTTTTGTAACTGTTGCAGTGTAGTTAACCACGTGTTTACAGCTACACTTCAAACTAAAACAAAGTACCGGTAGTTCGAAACCACTTCGAAACCACCAAATTAAAACCAAACCGGTTATTCGCCCATAGTTTCCCACATGTACGGGTTGACTCTAAGTCCGTTAGCCACTACCCTACTTTCACTTTCATTTCTAGGCCAGAATGCCATATATTTCTGAATAAAAATTTTCACTACACCGCAAACATGAGTACAAAACATTTGAGTCCAATTTTATGATTTTACTGCAGATTTGTCAAGACAAACCACCATTTACAGTCAAACCAAAGGTTTTTACAGGACTACGTGATTTTGGTCCGCGTAGGAATTTCGTGGTTATTTACCTCTATCTAATAGGGGATTTCCATTTGGTGAAAACGAAAGTAGCGGTTTCAAAGTCAAACGTAACAATGGCTTCCGGAGGGCGTTCACAAATGAAGTTGTCAGAAGAAACGTTTGATTTCGTTTGTACTGCTTGTGCAAGAAGTGGCAAGACAGTAGAAGCCGTCAAGTATTGTGTTGAATGCAGTGGATATTGTTGTCAACCATGTACGGACATACACAAGAATTTTCCAACGTTGAGTGGTCACAACATTTCGGATATCACCCAAGTAACCACAGCGAGCGGTCAGCAGTCGATATTGACGGAATTTCCTACAGAAAGATGTAGCATACACAAGAGCAAAGTACAAGACATGTATTGTGAACACCATGAGACTGTTGGATGTTATGTATGCTTCGCAAAAGATCACGCGTAAGTCTATTTTATCGTTAAGCCTACAGGGTCATAATTTAGAACAAATACATTCTTAAGCCACAAACTATATAGTATTTTTTAAAAATGCCGAGCATAGCCTTTATTTGCCAGTAAGCTTTCCCCTGAAATATGGGAGGCATATATATGTGTGCCTCCACCCGGTATTGAACCCGGATCGCCAGATTAGACGGCAAGTGCGCTAACCATTGAGCTACGGAGGCATATATAGTATATAGTAGATATACAGTTATGTTTGAATCAAGTTTGATTGTATCGTACTCTAATAATTCATGTATATTAATAGGCATAATTAACAATGTATAATTCTAGTTAGTAGATTTGATAGAGGCGATAGGCAAGGGGTGGTATTCCACAATTACTTTGAGACTCGACCACTCCCCCACTGAATACTAGTATATTCTTATCAGTATCCAGAGCGAGACCCACACATTTATCGCATAATAATAGTTATATAAATATATATCGTATACATTCAACGAATATTAGTGTGATACTTGTATTGGTCTGGATATATATTTATAAGAATTAAAAATAGATTCAGGTGCGTATCGGGAGGGGGCGTGGTCGGAACCCCAAGTGCCTGTGTTCACAAAGCATCTTAATACATGTACGAGGGTCGGTCAAAAAAAGGTAATTTAAGCCTTTTGCAGTTGTACTTTCTATTATGCATCGTCAAATATTACCCCCTGTGGATCTTCTGAAGAATTCTGTCAGATATATGCTAATAGATATTGTTGCCAAGCAACCAAAGAGCATCACTAAGGGGTGTGCGTTCGCGCCACAGACATGTAGATTGAAATTGTTGTAAATTCAATGGTTTCTTTCAACCTTATACACCGTGATTTATTACAACTAACACGTGTATATTGTAGACTAGGATATCAATTTTCTCCGTCGTCCGCCGTGAACAATTGGACTGTTAACACTCTAGAGGTCACATTATTCACTTAATCTTTATGAAACTTGGTCACAATGTGAACCTCTATACCATCTAGGTTAAGTTTGCAACTGGGTCCCCTGGGGTGAAAAACTAGGACACAAGGTCACATTGAAGAAAAACCTTGTTAACACTATAGAGGTCACATTTTTTACTTAATATCTATGAAACTTGGTCACAATGTTTGTCTCTATGAAATCTAGGACAAGTTTGTAACTTGGTCATCTGGGGTCTAAAACTAGGTCACTAGGTCAAATCAAAGAAACAACTTGTTAACACTCTAGAGGTCACATTTTGTACCTACTCTTTATGAAACTTGGTCACAATGTTTGTCTTTATCAAATCTATGTGAAGTTCATAACTAGGTCACCTGGGATCATAAACTAGGTCACTATGTCAAATCAAGGAAAATCCTTGTTAACACTCTAGAGGTCACATTTTTTACATAATCTTTATGAAACTTGTTCACAATGTGAACCTCTATGAAATCTAGGTCAAGTTCGCAACTGGGTCACCAGGGGTCAAAAACTAGGTCTCAATGTCACATTGAAGAAAAACCTTGTTAACACTCTAGAGGTCACATTTGTTACCTAATCTTTATGAAACTTGGTCACAATGTTTGTCTCTATGAAATCTAGGCCAAGTTCATAATTGGGTTATTTGGGGTCAAAAACTAAGTCACCAGATTACACCAAAGAAAAACCTTGAGGTCACATTTGTACCTCATCTAAAACCTGGCCATAAAGTGTGCATTCGTAAAATCTACATCAAATATTAAGGTCATATCATAACAAATACTGATTCTGCCTTAACTGCTAGTCATCAGGTGAGCGCTTTAGTGCCAAATGGCCCTCTTGTTTGTGTAAGCAATAGCAATGTGATGAAAATTGGTACTTGGGGTCACCTAAGATTCGCCTTACTGATGATGATGTCATACACGGGTTGTATTGTCATTCGTTACGCCACGCACGTGTTTTCGTTCCGTTATAGCAAAAATTGCGGACGACAAAGGTTTGCAATTAACTATTTAGTTTTAAAGAAAACAAGTTATAATAAATTTGTACACGATATTCAGTAATCATTTCGTGAGCATGCCATGTCAAAATCTTGTAAACATAATATTATTTTAAAATATTATTAAATACGAGTTGGAAAAGGCTAGCGATCTAACACAAAGCTGGCGTAACGTGACGTCGACTTTATAACTACGCATGAAAATGTTTGATGTTTTGAATGAAATTCCTTAGGATAACTATCGTGAGTCTTTTTCAAATTGGTATGGCATTGGCGAAGACGAATACATATAGAGGAAAAAAATAACCCCGTAGATCCTAAGGAATGTGATCGTCAAATTGAGCATAGTTAAATTCTGAATAACGTTAAAAGGTGCAAGAATGACGTTGCCCCGCCTACCGGTTTCATAGGTCGGCAGAAATGTTCCAAACAATTTATTTTTCTATATATTTGTAAACTATTTCGTACGTTTTCTTCTAATAGGGATTCTAATCGAGATGCCGAAGGCATCTCGATTAAAATCCAAGACGGCATTGTACGTGTTGCGAGTTTTTAACCCATCCGAAATTTGGTCACCCCTGTCCGATTGAGATTTGTGTGTACAGGAAGTGTTTTTTGGGGGTACTCTGAAGACGTGAATTGAATTGGCAAACTCATTAAAAAAATATTTTTGTTGTTAATAAATTATCTTTTATTTTCTAATGATGTTTAAAAATGTTCCTTGAGGTAACCGAAGGCCCTAGCTTACACAACATTAAACGCGATAGGGGAGGTAAGAATGCTAGCGCGCGAGATAAAGGCGGTCGGTTAGCATTATAGACTGTCCCTCGCAAACGGAAGAAGTTGTTTCATTCGTCAAGTAAGTACAGCCTACAATCGTTAAAATAACTGCTTATACGATTAAAGTACTTGTTTTAAACAAGGAAAACTGTCTTTTATACACATAATTGGCGTAGGTAAACAAAGAAATCAACTTTCGATGCTAATTTGCATCATAAAGTTTGATAAACGAAGCGTATCCAAATTTGTTCGTACCCAAATTGTCAACAACAAACAATCAACCAACCAACCATTTATTGTGAATTAATTATCAACAATCATTCTGTGTTAGATGACCATGTTAATTGATCACAACTGTCTACTGCTGGTTTGTCAATACAGATCTCCGTGAAAAAATATGAGAATTGACCAAAATACAAACAATGTAACTTTTCATGAGTGCTTTTATGATTATTTATAAGAACGTTTTTTTGGAAAAAAAAAGACATAACAAGACCGAAGAAGTGACAGATGTCCCAAGACCCTTCAAAGAACCCTCAGATCCAGTTAAGGTTGGTTGACCCGCGTTTAACAAAGTTTCTGTCGTGTTGATCGGTATTCATCTGTCGCTCTGCTGTGACTGTCCATTACAGTATGTAGCTGCCATGTGACCTCCGGTGTGATGCCATCATAAGAGCTGTCATTGACCTAAGCAGTATCAACAATATTTTTAACCAATCGATTATCGATTCACATTTTAGAATATTCACCATATCGACATTACTGGTTAAAACCCGTTGTCTGGGATTACGGAATTAATTGAGCGATAATGTGCGAGATATTCTGAATGTACGTCAGGGGGAAACTGATATAGCGTATAGAGCAACTAGGTACAAAAATCGCGATTATTTTAGCCAAAAGATAAGAATTTGAATAAAGTCTTACTTGAACACATTGACAACATTATTTTACGACCTCGCTGACAATAGTTTTGCCTCAATAATATGTTTAACTTGAAAAATGCATGTATTTTCTCACCATCGCATGATCGGTATCGAGCTTCGAAAGCGACAGTGTAGAATAAAATGCAATATTTCAAATATTGAACATTTTTTCAGATAGTTCTTGCTAAAGTTTATAAAATTAAGATGTTTAATGATAATGTGCAATAATTGTTTTATATGTTTAAACGTTGAAAAAGAAAAAAATATACTCTCCTCCCACTATACCGCTTATTGCTCGCTAACCCCCTGACCGTGAAATTCCGGATCCAGAAAATTGGGTTTTAATTACCGAGTAATGTCGATATCGAGAACCGCTACCTGGGTAAATGAATGGAACCACCGAAAAATCCTTTTCCTGCACAAAACAGTCCCTCTGTTAAAATGTAAGTTCACAAATTGTAAAAATGGGTCAAGTCTAAACTCTAACCAAAGGTGCTATCTCAAAGCTGAATATATACCCAACGTGTACAGTGTAGAATGGCTAAAAAGGGATCATTGACTGAAAGGCCTGTTTCTTGTTCGTCTATTATAGGACTCCAACATTTTACTAAGAAGGAGTCCTGGGACTCCTACTTCAAAATCCTACCGAGAACCCTGTCTATATGTGTAACTGTATAACGATGTATCGCCGATGCTTGTCTTCCTATATATTGGAATCATCGATATGCCTTGGGTCGTATCAATGACAGCTCTAGTCGTCATTCAAGAAAACGCTAAAAACACACTGTTCTTAAAACCATATTCTGGCTCATTATCATTTTGATTCCTTAGGGGTCTCCTAAAAGGTAGTTCAGTTATAACTGCAGATACGGTTTGTCACTGACCATATCAACATTACAGGATAAAACCCGTTTTCCAGTATAACAGAATTAATTTAACAGCAATGTGCGAGAAATTCTGAATCTAATACTTTTTGACAGGGGGGGTGGCTGCATTAAGCGAATAGAGCAACTAGGTACAATAATCGCGATTATTTTTGCAAAAAAGGAAGATTATGTGAAGTGTATATAGTTACATTGTGACTCACTGAACTTATGTAATGCTTAACTTTTACTCCGGCACTTGGGGTAATGTGCGTGTGGACTGGCCATACGGCTTACAAAGACGCATCGCCATCAACAGCCATTTCTCTGTAACTTGCATGTAGAATTTCATGGAACTTAATCAAAATAAATATGAACAACTATACAGTACTTTGATGATGCCTGTCAGGTGTTTTTCCTTTGACAGTCATTTACCTTGATTTATTAAATATATCTGTCTGTCCTTCCGTCTGCAGCCATTTTTCTACTAACTGGTACATTTTTAAGCAACTTAAAATAAAAAAGTCATGATGCCCGTCAAGTTTGTTTAAGTTGGTCAATTTTCCTTAAGAGTTATTACCCTTGATTTACAGTATAATTCACTCTGACCGTCCATTCTCATTCCTTTCTTTGTAACTAGCTTGTAGAATTTCATGAAACATAAAATGAATATGAGCACCCAATTACTGTGATGATGACTGTCAAGTTATCATTATTGGTAAATTTTCCTTAGAGTTATTGCCCTTGATTTGTTGAAAAATGTCATCCGCCAGTCCATTTGCATTCAGTTCTTTGTAATTAGCTGGAAGAATTTCATGTAACTTAAAATGAATATGAGCACACATTCTGTGTGTCAATTTTCTTGAGTTGTCACCCTTGATTTATTGAAGAATTACCTCCGCCCGTCCTTTCCTAGTCGGTTCTTTGTAACTAGCCGGTAAAATTACATGAAACTTAAAACGAAAATGAATGCTCACACTAAGATGATGCCAGTCAAGTTTTGTTATTGGACAATTTTCTTTAGAGTTATTGCCCTTGATTTAATGAATAATTCACTCTGCCCGTCCATTCACGTTCATTTCTTTGTAAATAGCTGGCTTCTGGTATGATTTCATGAAACTTAAAATGAATAGGAACGCTCATACTGTGATGATGTCCGTCAAGTTTTTAGCTCACCTGAGCACTCGTGAACATGTTTTACCTAATCTACATGAAACTTGGTCACTATGTTTGTCGCTTTGCAATCTAGGTAAAGTGCGTAACTGGGTCATCTGGGGTACAAAACTATGTCACATCAAATTAAAACCTTGTTTACGCTCTAGTAGTGATGGGACATCGGTTGCAAATCATAATCGATCATCAGCTAGAATCGACTGGCACTTCCAATGCGATTTTCCCGATTAATAATCGGCAGAACAGGGACTGAATATGCAGTGTACTAATGCATGTTTTCCTACTTCCCAAGTCGCGAAAAAAGGTGACAAAGGGAAAAACAATGATTTTCGGTAGACGTTTTACTATCTGAGTTTGAACAAACTCTTTAAATTGGTCCTAACAGGCATCCAATTGGTTCAAACTTCCATGCTTTGAAATTTTCCTAGCAATTTTTGATTAAATAAGTCTTGATTTACATTTTGTTATATTTATCCGATGATCGATTATGGATGAATGACATGGATCATCGGAATCGGCTGACTTCTGCACACCACTAATCGATGTTATCCGATAATCGGTACATCACTACGCTCTAGAGGTCACTTTTTTATGTTATATTAATGACACTTGGCCACAATGTGTAGCTTTATGAAATCTAGGTATCTGGGTAACTGGGTCTCCTGGCGTCAAAAACTAGGTCACAAGGTCACATCAAAGAAAAACCTTGTTAGCACTCTAGAGGTCACATTTTTACCTAATCTATATGAAACTTGGACACAATGTTTGTCGCTTTGAAATCTAAGTCAAGTGTGTAACTGGGTCATCTTGGGTCAAAAACTAGGTCACATCAATTTTAAACCTTGTTTACGCTCTAGAGGTCACATTTTAATGACACTTGGCCACAGTGTGTAGCTTTATGAAATCTAGGTCTAGTTCGTAACTAGGTCATCTGGGGTCAAAAACTAGGTCACTGATTCTGCCTAAACTGCTGGTCATATGGTGAGCGCTTTAGAGCCAATGGTCCTCTTGTTGTATTAGTCAATTTTCCTTGAGTTATTAAAATTCTATCTGAATTTCATGAAATGTAGAATAAATACAAACTGTATGAACAACCATACTGTGAAGATGCCCCTCACTAATAACTGTAATGAGTTATTTTGATATAGTATCAATGGATGATTGAATCCCCTTTAGGCAATGCCTTAGTTCATATTATATGTATTAACCACCACATAAAATATTTTTAGAACAAAACATGTAATAGCAAAGTTATAAGCATTTTCTCGTTATATATGGATCATCCCTCGTACATGTACAAGTTATACATTCATGAGTGATTATTGATAGCTGACTGGTAATTTAATATTTGAACTGTAGAACACAACACTGCCCAGATTGGTGTTTTCTAAACGAATTTCTTTTAAGTTTTATGGAGCACCGAAAATTAACTATAAAACACTCACATTTTAGAATACACTTACTTAGTATCATTTACATGTATATCTGACTTGTCACTTCAGGTCTTGCCAAGATCACATTCATTCTATACCAGACATGATTGACACCATATTTAAATTGTCAGACTGCAAGCAGACCCGCCACCTTTTGAAAGAGATAATGGAATCGATGAGGACATTAAGCAAGTCTACAGATGCAATACTTGAAGCTTTGAAGAAAGCAAAGAAAGAAGTTCTGGAAAAGGTGATGACATTCCAGAAAGCGTTAGAAGCCATATTGAAGAAAGCTGCTGAGTCGACACGAACTGAAGTAGAAGATGCTTACAATGAACTGGAAAAGGCGATTCTAGAAGACAAGCACACTGCTGATGATATATATGATGATTTGCAGACGACAGACGACAAGCTGAAACAATCCGAAGGAAATAGAGCCCAGAAGTTTGTTTGTACCAAAATTGCACAAACTATGATCAAGACAGCAGAAATGGAGAAGACCAAGCAAGAATTACAACACGACAGAGACGTAGAGATCTCGTTCATTCCAGACCAATCGTTACTGGAGTATATGAAAGCTTTACAGAGCATTGGTCAAGTACAGAAACGTGAACATCAGAATCGAAACCTGTCTCAACAGAAGAAAACCGATCTTTACAAAATCAAACAAAGTAAAGATATTACCATAAGGTTGTCTGATGATACGATGAAATGCTGGTCTAACGGTTGTTGTCTGACACCAGATAACCAATTACTGGTCACTGATTATAACAATATGAAACTGAAACGTATTGATATACAGAAGATGTCAGTTGTTGATTATTGTACATTAGATTCTTATCCAGTTGGCGTATGTTGTATCAGTAAACAGGAAGCTGCTGTAGCATGTCACAGTACCAACACGATCAAGTTTGTTTCCATTCAAGGCAAGATGTCTCCAACAAGACAAATTAAAATGTCACATCGGTGTTATGGTATTGCTTTCAATGACGGTAAGCTTTATGTAACAGATAATAGACAATCAGTTTATGTTTATGATATGACAGGTACCTTGTTGAAGGAGATTTCTCAAGACAAAGCTGGGATTCCTCTGTTTGACAACAGTAGACATGTTACATTCAATGAAAGTGGAGATGTAATGTTAGTTGGAGGTTGGAATGAGGGACTTGTATGCTTTGATGGCCTGGGAAATTATGTTTCCACTGTTACAGACTCTTACCTACGCTCTGTCGGTGATGTTTGCATTGACGGTAGAGGGAATATGTTTGTGGTTGGCGGTAATTCACATAATGTGGTACAATTCAGTGAGAATGGGAAGAAAGTCGGTGTTGTTGTGAGTAAAGCAGATGGATTACTCTATCCACGGTCAGTGTGTTTCCACCCGGGACTGAATGCTATGTTTGTTACCATGAAATACAGTGACGTGGTGAAAATGTATGAACTAGAGTAAGCATAGATAGTGTAAGATAACTGAACGGTCCATTATGTGTACGTTTATAGAATGTTACAATGGGCAGATTCAGATTTATTTCTGCATGCAATGTATAATTTAAATGACAAACATATACATGTATATTAAAACATAATATTAAAACATTAAACAAGCATGCATGTAATAATGCTTTCATGACAATCAACATTACATGGAATAGTTAGTGGGGTAGTGATTTCTGTGTTTGGAAATGTTTGTGAATGTTACGAAAATAAGGAATCAAAACTGTAACTGACTTTTGTTTATGCTTTTGTGATAATAAATGTATAGTATGATTTTCAGTAATATTACATCATGTCATCATATCTTAGACATTGATATATGCTATGTTTCATTTTCATGCTACATTATGGTAATGCAACATTCACATATGCTATTTCCTTTATGCCAGATTATCATGTTTTGGTGATTATGCTTTTAATATATAAACCTTTTCGGTTTATCGCCTGGTTTAGCTTTCATTTTAGTATTTTCACCAGACCTGTATCATTGTGACCAGGAACTATCTAGTTATACTTTATTATACTGTTGGTACCATTACTCTCATATATCTATGATAATGTTCTAATTCATGTCACATTCTGATATTTCTTGTACATTATACTACGCTCACAATATGTGCTACTCTCATAATATATCTGTATATGTCCCTCCATAATATGTGCTACTCTCATAATATATCTGTATATGTCCCTCCATAATATGTGCTACTCTCATAATATATCTGTATATGTCCCTCCATAATATGCGATTAGTTTGTGTATCAATAAATGAAAATAAATAAATTTCTGCTTGCTTGTCACTAAATGGTCGATAACAATCTATTCAGGTGAAGACAAAAGCTCAGGGCAACTTATTTGTATTGAATGATGAATGTGTACCAGATTTATATAGCACCCTTTTTATGCGAGACACCTTCAAACACGCTTACATGGTGCTGCTGCCATAAGGGCGCATGTGCATCCTCTACCAGTGCATATAAAACATGATCTGACCAGAGGGACAGACTTAAGAAAACGGGCCCGAAGGGAGAGAAATACATTAGATACCGCCATGTCTGGCGCTGCAGAAGTGCACCTAGCTTTTATTTCAAATAATCTGCTTGGTATATAGTAGCGCCGATACACAGGTTCCTAGCACCTTTAATCAGATACTTTATAGTCCACATGTTCATATATAGCGGGCAATACTACGAATAGAATTCCAGAAATGTCCAGTTCCCATGCCGAGGATTGAACCCATGACCTCTGAATTGACAGCCCATCGCTATATGAGCGAGGATTGTAATCAAGAAATTAGTGTATTATGGGATTATCAAATAGGTACAAACTATTGTATGTTAAAGACACTCGCAACCGAGATGTTCTATTATCTGGATAGAGGCGTAACATAGACTTGAAGCCACAATTTAAGCATGGGTCAAGCTGACTCAATAACCACTGCACAACTCTGGACCACTTAGCAACTCACAACTCTCAATCATCCAACCTAATCTCTAAACACAACTCTAAGAATTGTAGATGTACAACACAGTGCCAGCCTACTTCCCTCCATACAACACAGTGCCGGCCTACTTCCCTCCATACAACACAGTGCCAGCCTACTTCCCTCCATACAACACAGTGCCGGCCTACTTCCCTCCATACAACACAGTGCCGGCCTACTTCCCTCCATAAAACACAGTGCCGGCCTACTTCCCTCCATACAACACGACTCTTGACTTCTCCACTAAACACTACATACCCCCAGGCTACCCTGAACGATGATCTGTCCCCCAGGCTACCCTGAACGATGATCTGTCCCCCAGGCTACCCTGAACGATGATCCGTCCCCCAGGCTACCCTGAACGATAAGCTGTCCCCCAGGCTACCCTGAATGATAATCTGTCCCCCAGGCTACCCTGAACGATGATCCGTCCCCCAGGCTACCCTGAACGATAATCTGTCCCCCATGCTACCCTGAACGATAATCTGTCCCCCAGGCTACCCTGAACGATGATCCGTCCCCCAGGCTACCCTGAACGATAATCTGTCCCCCAGGCTACCCTGAACGATAAGCTGTCCCCCAGGCTACCCTGAATGATAATCTGTCCCCCAGGCTACCCTGAACGATAATCTGTCCCCCAGGCTACCCTGAACGATAATCTGTCCCCCAGGCTACCCTGAACGATAATCTGTCCCCCAGGCTACCCTGAACGATGATCTGTTCCCCAGGCTACCCTGAACGATGATCTGTTCCCCAGGCTACCCTGAACGATGATCTGTCCCCCAGGCTACCCTGAACGATGATCTGTCCCCCAGGCTACCCTGAACGATGATCTGTCCCCCAGGCTACCCTGAACGATGATCTGTCCCCCAGGCTACCCTGAACGATAATCTGTCCCCCAGGCTACCCTGAACGATGATCTGTCCCCCAGGCTACCCTGAACGATGATCTGTCCCCCAGGCTACCCTGAACGATGATCTGTCCCCCAGGCTACCCTGAACGATAATCCGTCCCCCAGGCTACCCTGAACGATGATCTGTCCCCCAGGCTACCCTGAACGATGATCTGTCCCCCAGGCTACCCTGAGCGATAATCTGTAAAGTATGCCAGTGTATCATTGTTTTAAAGGACAAATGTAATTCCCTTTCTTAATTGTTCATCAAGTGAAACATTAACAACAAGTCTCAATGTTAATTTTATATTTTTTAACCAATAACATCTGCATAAATATATAATATACAAGTACATGAAACAGTGTTAGGTTTTAATATTTTATATTTATAAAATGTCTCCATATTATCAAAAACAAGAAAACAAATAAATGTCAACCAACTTACAGCACTTGTATCTCTTAGCAGAACATGTATTTATTTATTGAATTTGAAAGCGTTTGATTACAGTAAAGATCCGCCAATAAGACCACTTTGATTATTTTGAAATCATGCAGATTTTTGCCAGTTTAGGTCCCAAAGTATTAAATTTAGACCAAAAAAGGTCCGCTAATAAGACCGATTCGCTATTAAGACCACCTTTTTGACTGGTCTTATTAGCAGAACTTTAATGTTTATCAGTCAAACAAGAATTGTTTCATGGTTTATATAATGAGATAATAAATAAACGAACATGTGATGATTAAGGTCCATTTTATACATGTATGTACAACATGTATGTTCTAAAATTGAAGACCTGACCCAATGATTGTAAAACCATGCTCTACTCAACTAGAGTATGAAACATGATAAACTCCCAGAAAGATCAACAATCAAATAATCTTTACTGTACCAGAAAAATTTACTCTGCTTTAAGTCGACCCATGTACTATAAAAGCTTGAGTAAAGTACAAGGCATATTACTGTTTGAAATATTTAAAGTTTCAGCACGAAATTGAGTCGAACATGAAAATTTTTTTATAATCATGAAACCTAATAAGATTTCTGTAATGATGAGATGTAGCCAATGAAGAGTATGATCATTTTGAAGGTATATTTGATATACAGTACAACCTCTGTAGAGCAACACCCTTTGAGGGCTGCAAATATTATTCTTTGTTTAGAGGTTGTTGCTCTACAGAGGTTAAATGTATAGTATTTAGTGACTTAGGGAAAGTTTGAAGGAGTTGTTACACAGAGGTTGTACTGTATACACTGAGAGGATGCTTCTAACCGTTGAGACTTTAAATTCCTACGATATATTAAGATTCAATGGAGTGCAGAATATGTTAATTGTGCTGTCCGAGAGTTATTGTTACTGAGGTGTAATTGAGAAGCCGTCTTAGCTTAGAACGTTTATGGGTTTTTTGTACTTACATGGGACAGGAAATTGGATGGTATTGAATATGCATATAATTATAACTGGTCAATTAGAACATCTTATAGTATACATACTACGTACTGGCAAAGAGAAGACCTGATAAGATTAAGGTGATAAGATGAATTATACAAACAAATTGAAAACATAATTATACACTAACTGAAAATGGAAGTATAAAATGGCCAGACAACTATTAATACATTGACAAATGATCAACAAATAAAAATGAAAAAGTTTAAAATGTTTGTAAGACATGTATGGCAAACTGGCAGCTGATAGGTTGTGTCAAACGTCACTATAACCTTGATCTTCTGATCTCAGCTGATGGTTGTTACCAAACTCACTGTTAAATCTGAAGATTAAGCTCACACGTTCTCATTTAAACATGGTACGGTCTATCGACAAACCAACTAAAAGGTGCAAAGCAGTGTACTCCCACATTTATGAAGTGGACGTATATAATTACTTTACTTATGGTGAAAGCTGGGACAGGTTTCATGATTTAAAGTACATATGACAATCTATCTCATAACAAAACAGTATTGATCATGCGAAGGCATTTTAAGGCTACATGCCTTATTTTACCTATGGCATACAAAACAAGAGGATCATAAATCCTGGGGCGCTCACCTGCTAAACATGGCCTTTGAACTTGACCTTAAGGTCATCAAGATAAACATATTGACTTTACTTGATGAAGGTTAAAGCAAAACTGAGGCCTCCATTTGACATATTGACCTAGTTTTTGACCCACATGACCCAACTTCAAACTTGACCTTAGAGTCATCAAGATAGACATTTTGACCAAAGTTGGTCAAGATTAAAGCAAAAATATGGCCGCCAGAGTGTTAATAAGGTTTTTCTATTATTTGACCTTTTTACCTAGTTGTTGACCCCACATGACCCAACTTCTAACTTGACCTAGCTTTCATCGAGATACGACTATTGACCAAGTTTGGTGAAGATCAAAGCAAAAATGTGACCTCTAGAGTGTTAACAATGTTTTGCTATTATTTGACCTTTTGACCTAGTTTTTTACCCAACATGACCCAACTTCGCATTTGGCCTAGATGTCATTAAGATACAACTACTGACCAAGTTTGGTGGCTTTGATCTTCACCAGAGTGTTAACAAGGTTTTCCTATTATTTGACCTTTTGACCTAGTTTTTGACCCAACATGACCCAACTTCGAACTCGCCAAGATAAACATTTTGACTAAACTTCATGAAGATTAAAGCAAAAATGTGACCTCCAGAGTGTTAACAAGGTTTTCCTATTATTTGACCTATTGACCTAGTTTTTGACCCCACATAACCCAACTTCAAACTTGACCTATATTTCATTGAGATACAACTACTGACCAAATTTGATGAAGATCGAAGCAAAAGAGAGTGCTAGAGTGTTAATGGTGAAAAAGCTAACAGACGGACGACGGACAAAAAACAATCACAATCACAAAAGCTCACCTTGCCACTTTGTGGCAGGTGAGCTAATAAAAAAGTAATAAGCTCACTCTTGCAAAGATGTTTGTACTCACCACTGTATTTACACACTGGGGATATTACATACAATTTAAAATATATTTTGATATTTTCAGACTTTCTTGCTCAATTCTATACAAAAAGGGAACATAAAATAAACTTTTCATGCTTTCTTCCTCAAATTAATACAAAAACGGGAACATAAAAGAAACTTTTCATGCTTTCTTATCTAATTTATACAAAGAAACGGGAACATAAAATATACAAACAACAGATAATAACTTTACTAACAGATAATAAATTTACCCGGTATATATAGAATATCAGTGAGCAACTAGATCAATGATTGGTAAAGGAAACACACATATATCTCCCCTCAAATTTTCAAAATTACCTCTCTGGCGCACAATGACAACAGGTAGCCTATGAGCAGTGTTTCAACGCACTTTCAGATTTGTGAAAGAAGGGATTCGATTTGGATAAAGTAAAGTACACATCGACATGACCCTATACAGAGTGTCTGAAGATCCTATGTCAGCGTATACTAGTGAAGCGTAATAAGGGCTGAGATTGAGGCTACCCAGTACTAATGAAATCCACAACATTTCACTGAAGTTACCCTCAGCTTTTCATGAGTAGGCCCCTGTCACCCGATGCATCTCAATATAGTTCTTAGCTCAAATAGAGATTTTGCTCATATCTTATGTTTCATAAAAATCATAAGGTGAAACATTTCATTTTGCTGTAATACACTACAGAGACTATTGTTATTGAGTGATACCGATTTTCATACCAGACTGCAATAAGCAACAATACTTGATGTTTGGTTGTTTGGTTATTCGGGTTTTAATGTGTTTCCCAACAATTTGTCAGTAAAATACGACGTCAGATTCACCTTTACGACATCAGATTCACCTATACGACGTCATATTCACCTATATGACGTCAGATTCACCTTTACGACATCAGATTCACCTATACGACGTCAGATTCACCTTTACGACATCAGATTCACCTAATAAGTAACCTGTTTTCATTAACTGTGTGTTAACCAGTACTAACGTACTCTTCTGCAAGAAATCAGCAACTTCTCCACATATGGAGGGAATCAACATTGTCAATATTTTCCCAGAAGGGTATAACCTGATCTTACTAGGAATCGAACCCAGATCACCCAGTTACAAATCCAGCTAACTAACCAAAGCCACGCCTCAACAATACTAGAACTGAGAATTCGCTCCAGTTTTCAAGAGATTAGATTCTCTAGTCATTTGTAAGACATGTAATAGTCTACCCAAAAAACTGACATGCGACAAGCAATGTACACTTGTATAAAACAATGTATAGTGAGGCAACATTAAACTGTCACTCCGAAATGTTCCATGCTTTTCAGATTTGTTATTTCAGAAAGTAAAATATACACTAATGAAAACATGTGAAGAATAATGAGATCAAGTTGAATTGTGCCACACTATACCAGTAGAATAGGAAAATCACGATGAACTATTAAGTATAGGTATTGACATTGAGTAAGATCTTCAAAGTTTACCTAAAACTCTATTTGATAATTGCTTCATCTCTAAAAAGAGAGAACATTGCGAGAGAGAGAGGTTACAGCCAAAGGAGAAGTCGATATGAAGAGGTTGCAATGAATTGTGTTATGGTCCCAACAATGCAGAGGCCAGGAATCTGTATGTCAAGCAATATGGCTAATAGACTCAGGAAGGGGAGGCCATTCACAGGTAGGGGACACTACTCCTGCGTCTTCCATTCATTGCACACAAGCTACAAATATATCTGTCCTTGCAGTAGTATTTTTTACACACTTTCAAGTTTTGAGAGGTCTGTAGTTCAATATAGGATCTCCGCCCTGTTTCCAGACAAAATGTTTTACTGTTCTCAAGTCCATATTTGGATTTAAAACCTGAAAAAAGAAAAACAAAAATTACTGTAAAGTAAAGGATTGCTTTTTATCACATAAATACTGTGATCTTCCATGTGAGAACAAATGACGGAAAAATGTTTTTCAAAATGTGTGATAACAAATGCATGACTTCACCAGCTTTTCAGTGTGAAAACATAACGTCCTCGGCTTAAATTCATTATTTCTGACGTTGTTTTGACTCAGTAACTATGGTAATGTGATACAAAGAATCCACCACTTGTTGTCTTTGGGATCAACATTTCTTCGAATCGTTAAGAAAACAAAAGGCTCGCTTAATAACCTGTGCTTTCTGGACTCCTTTAAGAAATGTTGATCTCCAAAGACAACTTACGACCGATCATATATGTAAGTTTTGTATCAAGAGCAAAAAGTAAATGTTAAAATTGCCATCTATTAACCAGTTGCTAATTATCAATCAATAACACAGTAGCCCAGTACAACAGGATTATTCCTAGCCCCTAATCTCTCGAAGCATCTCAAGTGGAAATCTCAACTCAAATTGAGATTGTGCTCAAACCAAGAGTATGAATGTGAGATAAATCTGAAGTTTGAGCTCTGGAAATTTTACTATAATAAACTTGGAATAATGTGTCTGTTTTGTGATGCCAATTTTGAGTCCAGCCTCCCAATGAAATTAACAAAAAGTCACATGACAATTTTTGAAATCTTGCTTAAATTGAGATGATTCGGTTGATTGGGGCCAGGTGTCCTTATACATAGGTAGTACATGCACTAACATGACATGAAAAATCACTGACTTTTATCCATGACCGAGAGTAAGGGTTGTTTTTGTTGTTCATTTGTGATCTACTGATATAATCACATGTCTGTGAATTCGGCCAATAACCTTCGACTTCGAGGGCAGATCCCGGGTTAAATACAACACAAATGTTTTAATTCCAAGAGTTAAAACAGTTTAGCAGCAGCCAAAACAATGTTTAGATACTGTCAGATAGCTATTTTATGCACACAAATTTAATGATGATGTTACACATACCTGATCATTGCATAGTAACTCAACTTTTTCCTCGGCAACCACAGAACTTTCTTCCATATCTTCACAGTTATCCTGGTTGCCTGTAGCCTGTGACCCGGCATCTGACCCCTGACCTAACACTTTCTCTTATACATGTTCTATAACCTTTCTGACTTGTATCATGTCACTGGCGGAAAGTCTGTCTCTGCAAAATTGTAATAACAATCATTATACAGGGGTCCTAGGGAAGCAATATGCCCAATCCTGAAAACAAGTCGCAAGTTTGTTTTGGGTGCCATTAGCAGACATCCGAAACCTTAACTAGGTTTCAAGCATATAAAAATTTAGATAACGGAACTTCAAATGACCACAACTTTGTCAATTCTTTGAATTTTTTCATCAAGTAACTTTTATTGTGTGCAGAAAAGACAATTCTTTCCGAAGCAGCAAATCTGGATTTCCGTGTTATTCCGAAATTGTAGGACCCCTTATTATCACACAATCCTCAGCTTTCTATATAAGGGGTTCCATTCGACTTAGGAGTAGGGGTTTTGACCCTTGAAATTTAAACAAGAGGATAATAGATCCTTTGGCGCTCACCTGCTAAACATGGTCAAACTTTCAACTTGACCTTAAGGTCATCAAGATAAACATTTTGACTAAACTTGATGAAGGTTAAAGCAAAACTGTGGCCTCCAGAGTTTTAACAAGGTTTTCCTTTTATTTGACCTTTTGACCTATTTTTGGACCCCACATGAGCCAACTTCAAACTTGACCTAGATTTCATTGAGATACAACTACTGATCAAGGACGGACGACGGAAGAGGGACAAAAACAATCACAAAAGCTCACCTTGCCACTTAGTGGCAGGTGAGTTAAAAAAAACACATTTTGACCTTCAAGACTTTGGTTTTTGTCATGTTCTTTTAAAATCATGGGTATTTTGCCTATAAAATAGTAAAATATAGTCAAAACTATCAAAATGATCCTTCAGATTTAGAAACTAGTGGAACCCCTGTCTATATACATAGAGGAATGCAAGATGTGCATGATTCAATAACAATGCACATCCAAGCTTGTGACCCTAAATGATTACACTTCATTTTTGCCGTTTTCACAATTGCAATGAATTTTCAAAATTCACTAAAATAGCAATAACCTATTGCAATAATTACCACTCTGTAGCTCCTTGGAAGTAGTTTACTCTCAAAATTTAAAATCTAGATTGGTAATTATAGTCCGGCCCGAAATCCCCGAAATTTGACCGAACCTTGCATTGGAGTATAAAGTTTTTTTCTTTGCTGATTTCAGTAGACAAGACCTTTCGAATGAAATTTCTGACGGGTAACATTGTGTCACCCTTGAGCATTTTGAGAAAATTGGGGTAAAAGTTCCAAAATATAAACGAAACTGCGAATTTTTGGAATCGGTGAACTTCATCGTTATTTATTATCATATTTTATAACAAATTACATTTATATGAGGTTATTAAGTTGCAGTTGAAGACTGCAAAATTTTAGTGCCGTGCATTTATGCAAAAGGAGGTATTTTGGGGTATTACGTTAAAAAGTGCATGGAAAAGTGTGAATTTTCGGAATCGGTGGACTATAACGTCATTAGCAATTATATTAGGTAAATAATCGCTGTGATAGTTTTATAGTGACTTGCGATGAAGATATTAAACACCTTAAGCTAGGTTATGGTACAAAATGTGGTATTTTGGGGGTAAAACGTTACAAATTGCATTTAAAAGTGCGAATTTTCGGAATCGGTGAAATTTACCGTCACTGGCCATTATATTTTGTAAATTATCGCTGTGGTTATTTTATAGTGACTTGCCATTAAGATATCAAACATCTTAAGCTAAGCTATGGTACAAAATGTGGTATTTCTGGGGTAAAACATTAAATAGTACATGTATGGAGGAAAACTGCAATTTTTTGGAATAGGTAGACCAGGTACAATGCCATGTATCTTTTCTCTATGATTAATCAATATGAATGGTGTTAATAAGCTTACGGTTTGGCTATCAAACGTCTTAAGTTTGGCTATTGTGCAAATGTGATAATTTGGGGTATACATTGTAACTTCAAAATAGAAAAAGGGCGATTTTTTCGAGGTGGTACACTACACAGTCTTTTATCGTTTTATTTCATCGTAAATCCATGCAACATGTACTTATTAACATGTAGAGTTTAAGATATCAAACCTATGTGCAATGTTATTGAGATAAATATGATATATTGGGATAAATTTAATCAAATATAAAAGAAAAAAGTGATTTTTGGAATCCGTAGACTGTATTGCCCTTAGATATTTATATGATATGTATCCCAGGTCATAGAAATGACTATTCTAGCTGTGTGTAAGTTACACCATAGCAACTATTACTAGCAATGCCCAACAGAACTAGTATGTGTTTTCCCCTATAGACCAGGAGATGATGCTGTGCAAGGCAAATATAAATTTTAATAGAGTCAGTAATGACTTCTCCATAGTGCTGAGTACCCAAAACCAATAACTTTACTATTTTTTTACTATTGGGCTGCTATGGAGGCATACATGTTTTACAAACATCTCTTGTTTCTTTGTGATTTTTCAAGCTCTGCACCTAATATTGCTTAATATTGCTTTTTAACTACATGTACTAGTATGTAGTATGTAAAAAATGATAATCTTGATTTTCCTGTTTAGCTGATACACTTTTTTAACATTGTTAAGAATAAGTTTTACGCTCAGATGCTTTTAAACAGGGCTTTCATTTGACCCGGGAGAACGGGTGTTGACGCATGAATTTCGAAAATGACCCAATTTTGACGCTCGGAAATTCTGCATCGTGCGTCATCTTGACCCTCGGTAAAATTGGCCTGTGCGTCACTCAAGTGTTCAAAAATCATAATTTCATATGGCAAATGCTTTATCAATACGACCCCTGTTCTTTAATAACATAAAAATTACCTGATAGTAATATGGTTGTTGTGGGTGTTTATATTAGCGCAGCACGTTTCATGTTAATAAGAAACGAATTACTGCACATTTAATATCGTTTTCATAACACTGGAAGCAGTCAACATTACTTTTGAATCCACCCACGTATAAACACTCACGTGATTCAAGAAAAAACATAAGTTACAATTTTCACGTGATTTTACCCGGACATATTTTATGTTTCGCAAGAACATTTAAATTACAACTTGTACGTTTACATGTACGGATAGCAACACATACTGGGTCTCGTACACGATAGTTTCGCAGTCTCTCTAAACTTCTATATATTTCCAACCCCACATGGAACAGTGCCAACTGTCAGTGAAAAACCTAAACACAGTTTTCTAATATTTATTTTTGTATTTTATGCATCTTTTTCATGTAATTGATGTATAACATAATGTAAAATCTATTTAAAAATAAAAGGCAATGTAAAATGTACATCGCGGTATTATCAAGGTATAGACAAGTTATCCATGCATTTCAATCAATTTCAATCAATTGTAAATTGTAAACATCAGGAATGCGTTAAAGCATAGCTATGTGTAACAGTGAAGATCACATTTTATGCATAATAAACCATTCGTTACTTGCGTTTAGCACAAGCGACAAGAATAAAGATATTAAAATTGTTTACAGTGTTCAACGATATTGTCTGACCAGATTAAAACGAGACTACATGCTAATATATATGCTCGTTCAAGTATGATGAGTTTCAGTAAAAGGTAGTTTACTAATACGTTATAAATCAATGTTTTCGAACACCGAAAACGTTTAAAAATCAAGAACACTTTTATTAGCATACATGTAATATATGAAAAAACATTACCACCGATGAGAACAATTTCATTAAAATCTATCCCTGTGGCAGAAAGATTATATTAAGTCAGACAGGGATATCTGTCTTGTCTAGAGAAGTCATATACAAGGGTGACCCAGTAGATGCCAGTAGATGCCACAGTAAGAAACCGATGGAATATTTTAAGACGTGATTGTATTATAAACATGTATTCGTTTTTATGGAAATATTACAAATAAAACGTTTGAAATTAAGTAACATCAAAATTAGCAGAGCTATAGACACTTACTAGGAAAATACCAAGTCAAAATAAGCGCATGTCATGTTCATAATAAACCATTACATGATAAAATAAGCGCATGTCATGTTCATAATAAACCATTACATGCTAAAATAAGCGCATGTCATGTTCATAATAAACCATTACATGATAAAATAAGCGCATGTCATGTTCATAATAAACCATTACATGCTAAAATAAGCACATGTCATGTTCATAATAAACCATTACATGCTAAAATAAGCACATGTCATGTTCATAATAAACCATTACATGATAAAATAAGCGCATGTCATGTTCATAATAAACCATTACATGCTAAAATAAGCGCATGTCATGTTCATAATAAACCATTACATGATAAAATAAGCGCATGTCATGTTCATAATAAACCATTACATGATAAAATAAGCGCATGTCATGTTCATAATAAACCATTACATGCTAAAATAAGCGCATGTCATGTTCATAATAAAACATTACATGATAAAATAAGCGCATGTCATGTTCATAATAAACCATTACATGATAAAATAAGCGCATGTCATGTTCATAATAAACCATTACATGCTAAAATAAGCGCATGTCATGTTCATAATAAACCATTACATGATAAAATAAGCGCATGTCATGTTCATAATAAACCATTACATGCTAAAATAAGCGCATGTCATGTTCATAATAAACCATTACATGATAAAATAAGCACATGTCATGTTCATAATAAACCATTACATGATAAAATAAGCGCATGTCATGTTCATAATAAACCATTACATGATAAAATAAGCGCATGTCATGTTCATAATAAACCATTACATGCTAAAATAAGCGCATGTCATGTTCATAATAAACCATTACATGATAAAATAAGCACATGTAATGTTCATAATAAATACATGATAAAATAAGCACATGTCATGTTCATAATAAACCATTACATGATAAAATAAGCACATGTCATGTTCATAATAAACCATTACATGATAAAATAAGCACATGTCATGTTCATAATAAACCATTACATGATAAAATAAGCACATGTCATGTTCATAATAAACCATTACATGATAAAATAAGCACATGTTAGTTCATAATAAACCATTACATGATAAAATAAGCACATGTCATGTTCATAATAAACCATTACATGATAAAATAAGCGCATGTCATGTTCATAATAAACCATTACATGACATACTAAGTATATTATACACATAGGTTTATTACAGGAACTAAGCACTAAACAAATTACAGTCAAATGACTAGCATAATATCATGACTTAAATCAAACAACACCTGGGGACAATTAGTATCATCAGTAGCGAACAGTTAAACTACGGTGCAATAAATCCTTTGGTCAGGTCACAAAAAATTAACCTCGTACATGTAGCCAAATTGAAACGTACATAAGCTTTTATTTCGAGTACCGGTGGTCGAACACTGCAACTATCCACAAGGCCAAAATAATTGTGTGGTTGTCTTTAGATTTCATCCCCATCCGCTCACTATGCTACGCGCATTCAGACCTTTTTGGTCTTCTTTAAAAAAAGCTTGGACAGCTGTTAAAAGGTGATTTTTGATCGTGGGATCGAATACAACAACCTGGATAATGTTATAAACTCAATAAGCATATTCAATAATATATAAGTGGTGTTATTTATCAAACATATGATACAATGTAAGTATTTGGGTTCATTAAAAGCTCCTGGGGGTATCATCTATCAAGCCATATGACCTGTGAAATTCAGTTCTTACATGTCTCACTGTTTAAATATTGTTATCATTTCCAAATTATTTAGCAAAACTCAATAATCATGTTCTATAATATATAAGTTGTGTTATTTATCAAACATATGATACAATGTATGAATTTGAGTTCATTAAAAACTCCTAGGGGCATCATCAATCAAGTCACATGACCTGCAAAATTCAGTTCTTCCATTTCTCACAGTTTAAATATAGTTATATTTTCCAAATTATTTTAGAAAAACTAAATAATCATATTCTCTAATATATAAGTTTTGTTCTTTATCAAATATATGATATAATGTTTGCATTTTGATTCATGAAAAGCTTCCGGGGGCATCATCTATCAAGTCACATGACCTCTGAAATTCAGTTCTTACTTTTCTCACAGTTTAAATATTGTCTAATTTTCAAAATTATTTAAAAAAACGCTATAATCATGTTCTATGATATATAAGTTGTCCTCTTTATCAAACATATGATACAATGTATGTATTTGGGTTCCTTAAAATCTCCCGGGGGCATCATCTATCAAGTCGCATGACCTCTGAAATTCAGTTCTTACATTTCTCACAGTTTGAATATTGTCTAATTTTCAAAATTATTTAAAAAAACCCGCAATAATCATGTTCTATGATATATAAGTTGTCCTCTTTATCAAACATATGATACAATGTATGTATTTGGGTTCCTTAAAAGCTCCCGGGGGCATCATCTATCAAGTCGCATGACCTCTGAAATTCAGTTCTTACATTTCTCACAGTTTGAATATTGTCGAATTTTCAAAACTATTTAAAAAAACGCAATAATCATGTTCTATGATATATAAGTTGTCCTCTTTATCAAACATATGATACAATGTATGTATTTGGGTTCCTTAAAAGCTCCCGGAGGCATCATCTATCAAGTCGCATGACCTCTGAAATTCAGTTCTTACATTTCTCACAGTTTGAATATTGTCTAATTTTCAAAATTATTTTAAAAAAACCGCAATAATCATGTTCTATGATATATAAGTTGTCCTCTTTATCAAACATATGATACAATGTATGTATTTGGGTTCCTTAAAAGCTCCCGGGGGCATCATCTATCAAGTCGCATGACCTCTGAAATTCAGTTCTTACATTTCTCACAGTTTGAATATTGTCTAATTTTCAAAATTATTTAAAAAAACGCAATAATCATGTTCTATGATATATAAGTTGTCCTATTTATCAAACATTTGATACAATGTATGTATTTGGGTTCCTTAAAAGCTCCCGGGGGCATCATCTATCAAGTCGCATGACCTCTGAAATTCAGTTCTTACATTTCTCACAGTTTAGATATTGTCTTATTTTTCAAATTATTTCAGGAAAACTCAATAATCACATGCTATAATATATAAGTTGTGTTCTTTATCAACTATATGAAACAATGTATGTATTTGGGTTCATTAAAAGCTCCTGGGGGAATCATCTATCAAGTCACATGACCTCTGTAATTCAGTTCTTACATTTCTCACAGTTTGAATATTATTATATTTTCAAAATTATTAAAGAAAAAATCAATAATCACTATAATATATAAGTTGTGTTCTTTATCAAATATATGATATAATTTTTGCATTTTGATTCATGAAAAGCTTCCGGGGGGCATCACTTATCAAGTCACATAACCTGTGAAGTTCATTTCTTACATTTCTCACAGTTTAAATATTGTTATATTTTCCAAATTATTTTAGAAAAACTAAAATTTAATAATCATGTCCTATAATACAAAAGTTGTGTTCTTAATCAAATATATGAAATAATGTATCCATTTTGATTTTTGAAAATTTCCCGGGGGAATCATCTATCAAGTCACATGACCTCTGAAATTCAGTTCTTACATTTCTCACAGTTTGAATATTGTCTAATTTTCAAAATTATTTTAAAAAACGCAATAATCATGTTCTATGATATATAAGTTGTCCTCTTTATCAAACATATGATACAATGTATGTATTTGGGTTCCTTAAAAGCTCCCGGGGGCATCATCTATCAAGTCGCATGACCTCTGAAATTCAGTTCTTACATTTCTCACAGTTTAGATATTGTCTTATGTTTCAAATTATTTCAGGAAAACTCAATAATCACATGCTATAATATATAAGTTGTGTTCTTTATCAACTATATGAAACAATGTATGTATTTGGGTTCATTAAAAGCTCCTGGGGGGAATCATCTATCAAGTCACATGACCTCTGTAATTCAGTTCTTACATTTCTCACAGTTTGAATATTATTATATTTCAAAATTATTTAAGAAAAAACTCAATAATCATGTTCTATAATATAAGTTGTGTTCTTTATCAAATATATGATATAATGTTTGCATTTTGATTCATGAAAAGCTTCCGGGGGGCATCACTTATCAAGTCACATAACCTGTGAAGTTCAGTTCTTACATTTCTCACAGTTTAAATATTGTTATATATACTGAAAAATTCAAAAATCATGTTCTATAATATATAAGTTGTCTTCTTTATCAAACATAAAATACAATGTATGTATTTGGGTTCATTAAAAGCTCCTGGGGGCATCATCTATTAAGTCACATGACCTGTGAAATTCAGTTCTTACATTTCTCACAGTTTGAATATTATTATATTTTCAAAATTGTTTTAGAAAAACTCAATACAATACAATACAATACAATTTCTCACAGTTTGAATAGTGTTAGATATTCCAAAGAAAATTTAGAAAAACTCAATAATCATGTTCTATAATATATAAGTTTTATGTTTTTTATCAACTATATGATACAATGTATGCATTTTGATTCATGAAAAAATCCTGGGGGCATCATCTTTCAAGTCATTATTTTAGAAAAACTCAATAATTGTGTTCTGTAATAAAGAAGTTGTTCTTTATCAATTATGTTGCCTAATAAAAGAACCCCATTTATGACCTATAGAGCCACATGTCCACATATGAATTGGTTTGCATGAATACCTTGTTAAATAGGGGCATACTGAGAAAATAGGGACACATTATTTTGGACTCTACAGGTTTTCTCTCAGCATGATGTCAGTATGTGCTCTCTATTTTTCAAGATGTCAAGATACAGTATTGCACACTATTGCATAATATTGCACAGTCTGTTAATCAGTTATCTTACATCACCCAGATACCCTGTTTGAGAATTAAATAGTCCCTTTATGACAGGAAGTTAATTATAAATGGGGGTATAATAAAACCAGTTACTTGTAATTAAATAATATCCTATACATTTTTTTATATATAACCTTTGATGTAATCAATAAAATATATAGTCTGTTTTGTAATCAATACAGTACAAAGATGAGACCTAAATAAATAAATATATATGTTATAAATGATCAAACCTTACCTTTTATTAGGCTGGATAATTTTTTACATCAGGCAATGGTGACATGTCAAATCAACCTACCTGTATATTACCTAACTATAAGTGTCATAATTATATACAGTGTGAAAAATATGTAGACATTAAAAGTGTCCCTTAATTTTAATGAACAGAACAGAATAAATGGTTTATTCAGCTAAAGCATAATATACAGCTGAAATGGAAGTAATAGATGACTTCAAAATATTTTTATCCCATGATTGTTTTTTAATTAATGGACCTGCACAGAGGTGACACTTAATTTCACATATCAGGTAGTCAGTTATTACTCATTGCACTTGTGAAGTGAAGTAAAACAGTTACATTTTGTCACCTCCATTTTCTATGTAAACATGAAATGAGTGAATAAAAGGTATTTGGCTTGAATAAAAGTTATTTGGCTTGAATAATTTAATACCTATTGATGTGTAGTAAATATTACAGATTATATATTTGCTAGACATTTGTTTTTATGATCATATAAATATTACTACACATCCACAATTCAAAATTCAAGAATCAAATATTAATTCCTAATTAGCCGACCAGGTTTCAATCAATCGATCAATCGATCCGTCAATCAACTTGACCCGACCTGACCCTATCCAACCCAACCCAACCCAATCAATCAATCAATCAATCAATCAATCAATCAATCAATCAATCTATTTAAAACCTCAAAAATATAATATTATGTGTTCAACATTATTGAAAGTCAATCCTGTGATGGTATGTTTTGGTTATTGATACAATAAGATGATAAATGTTTTTTTCTATTTGTAGATTGTTTGATAGAACAGCAAGACAGCTGTTGGAGATCAATTCCACGAAACTGGTATTCGTAATGAAGAACAATTCATATAGGGTTAATCCGTTTAAAGTTGGACCGAAGTCGATGAATCGAACTTGACAGGCAGCTGTACGTCAGTGTATGGAGCGGGAATCCTGTTGACTATTTGCATCATTATCTTCGGATTTCGTATACATTTTTGAACGATATTATCAAAACTATCCCGACAAAGACAGAAATGTTATCAACAAATGAAATGCCAAATCGTGGGCAGTGCAGCTAAAACGTAGAAACTCCACAGTGCATAATCGAGTCAACTTCCGGTAATCGCAATAAGGCATACATGTTGAATTGTATAGTCTTGCAATAAGTCATACAGTTATCGGAAATCGTATGTGTTTTTACTCACAAGAAGTAATACAGGTTGAATTGTATAGTATCCCAATAAGTCGTACAGTGATTTGGTTTATACGCTGTGAACTTGGGACGTTTAATTTTAAGTATTCAAGATTTGACATTTTAAAAATGAGCATAGTTAAAGAAATCAATCCTATTACATGTGCTGTTATCCAACTGAATAGGGTTAGCACGTTTATCCTTTACCCTGAGAGACATATAATTGCTGATTGGACAAAATAAATCCAGCAGGTAATTAATAAGACAAAGTGTGAAATCGAACGCTAGGAATTTTAACAAGTGTTCAACCCCTATCGGGTATGTCTGGACAGCACTATATGAAATGCACCTAAAGTTAACAGCATTGAAGGCTGTCCTGAAACTAATAAATATTGTATTTATGTTGGGACTTTACTAACCAAGTAGGCGGGGGGGCTCTACTTAACCAAATAGGCGGGCCTACTAAACACCGTAGGTGGGGCTCTACTAAACCCAGTAGGCGGGGGCTCTACTTAATCCAGTATGTTGGGACTCTACTAACCAAGTAGCAGGGGGGGGGGGGGGGGGCTCTACTTAATCCAGTATTGAACATGTATCCGACTTAAAATAAATATTGTATTTTTGTTGGGACTCTACTAACCCAGTAGGCGGGGGGGGGGCTCTACTTAACCAAATAGGCGGGCCTACTAAACACAGTAGGTGGGGCTCTACTAAACCCAGTAGGCGGGAGCTCTACTTTATCCAGTATGTTGGGACTCTTCTAACCCAGAAGGCGGGGGGCTCTACTTAATACAAATTTGTAAATGTATCCGACTTAAAATAAATATTATATTTGTATTTATGTTGGGACTCTAACCCAGTAGGCGAGGGCTCTACTTAACCAAATAGGCGGGCCTACTAAACACAGTAGGTGGGGCTCTACTAAACCCAGTAGGCGGGGGCTCTACTTAATCCTGTATGTTGAGACTCTACTATCCCAGTAGGCGGGGCTGTACTCAACCCAGTAGGTAGGGGCTCTACTTAACCTAGTAGGCGGGGGCCTACTAAACCCAGAAGGAGGGGGCTCTACTTAAATTAGTAGGCGGGGGCCTACTAAACCCAGTAGGCGGGGGCCTACTAAACTCATGAGGTGGGGCTCTACTCAACCCCGTAGGTGGGGGCCTAATAAATCCAGTAGGTGGGGCCTACTAAACCAGTAGGCGGGGCCTACTAAACCCAGTAGGTGGGGGCTCTACTCAACCCAGTAGGTAGGGGCTCTACTTAACCTAGTAGGCGGGGGCCTACTAAACCCAGTAGGCGGGGCTCTACTTAAAGTAGTAGGTGGGGGCCTACTAAACCCAGTAGGCGGGGGCTTACTAAACCCAGTAGGCGGGGGCTCTACTCAACCCAGTAGGTGGGGGCTCTACTTAACCTAGTAGGCAGGGGCCTACTAAACCCAGTAGGCAGAGGACTCTACTTAAACTAGTAGGTGGGGGCCTACTAAACCCAGTAGGCGGGGGCCTACTAAACCCAGTAGGCGGGGGCTCTACTCAACCCAGTAGGTTGGGGCTCTACTCAACCCCGTAGGTGGGGGCCTACTAAATCCAGTAGGTGGGGGCTTACTAAACCCAGAAGGTGGGGCCTACTCAACCCAGTAGGTTGAGGCCTACTCAACCCAGAAGGTAGGGGCCTACTCAACCCAGTAGACGAGGGTTTGATTATTCGCTAGATATCAGGGTGTCACAAAGTTTTTCCACGCTTTTCTCTTTATATCCATTGGTTTGATTTGAATGTAAATGGCCTAGTCATGGAGTACATGTATTTAGAGAATTTATAACATTCAATGATCTGTGGGGGATAGTTTTGATAGTTGTTGAACTTGTTTGATTATATAACTCAAATAACTCAAGTGTTATTGCTTAGTATGAAATTGTACTAATTTTATTAAATTTTCATTTATTATCTGAATTTTATAATATATATTTTCCTTATTTATCCACAGATTTATGTTATCTCTTCTAAATAACTGGGTCACAAATCACCCTGACGCTGGACGACTTCCCTGTCTTTTGCGGCTTTATGTCTATGCATATCATGCGGACGGGCCAATTAGTAGCAATGAATATTATCAAAAGACTCTTAAAATTACTCCTGTCTCTGCCCGATGCTCTACAATACCCCCAATGACCATAAGATTCCTTCAAGCAGATAAGCATTCGATCATTGGATTGCAATCGGATGGGATTTGTGACACCAGGTATAGTTACAGAATTTAGTCTGACAGGTCCATGTTGTCGTTTGTGATTGACTGAGACGGTCGTAAGTGCATTGTCATTGATTTTCCCCTGCTAGATCAGACAAAGACCTCCGAGTTCGAGGGAAGAGTCAGTTTGTTACACTAGGAAGCCGGGTGCGCTACCCTAGCTCTTTCCAAATAGACTCCCATCTTTCTTTTACATGCCCCAAGTAATTAAAGCACCGATACACACAAGAATGCTTCTGTAATTTGGTGAGAAACTCAGAAAATCAGTTCTTTGATTTCCAGTGTCTAGCGGAGATTTGAACCTGGGACCTCAGGGTAGCCTAGAGTCCTATCAACATGATCATGATAGATGGAATCTCAGCACAGGTATGATGCCGTGCATCCGGCCGTCTCGTGCTGTTGTGTCGACGAGTGCGTGATGCGACACAGCCAGGTGTTGGGTGGCGTGTTCAGTAAAGGTGGTTGTTGTTTGTAGTAGAAAACTATGTAGAGAGGTTGATGATGCGGTGGTTGTTATGTACGTCGCTGGTTTGTGTGGTTCTTTTGTTTGGTCTGGTTTGTTCTTTAGCGAACTAAACCGACTGTTTAATGATTGCTTGTTAAACCCTGTAAGCAGGAACAAGAATATTTTGTATAAATCCAAAATCTTTATTATATCGTAGCATAGATGAATATATATTACACAATGCATACAAGATGGAATACGTATAACATTGCATAATAACATAGTAAGAACAAAACATTAATTAATTAACTAAATACTAATTAATTGGGGAAAATCAATATGTATAGAATGAATCACAATGATTTAGGAATAACCTAATAAAATACTGGGGAATAATTTAACTCACTGGGGAAAAACTAAACTCGCTTTGCTTGACATGAGCGGTTGTCCGTGACAACGCAAAATAAGTATTACTTCATTACATTTGTAATTATAAAAATCATAATTCAATAATTGTTTTAGGTTAAAATATAATATGTCAGTGATCATATATAAAATTGAATTATACTAACTTCTACTGAATACTATTTATATAATGTTTGCTTAAGTCATGCTAGAATTGCGCATGATGTTAAACTATGTAAAAATATGACAAAAATCAATTATGGTAGTAAGATGCAATAGTTTTGAATATTACAAATTCTATAATTTGAATATAATGAATAAACTGTTTGTTTTTCGGTTATTACAAATTCTATGATTTGAATATGATTAATAAATTCTCATTTAAGAACATTTTAAGAACATAATATTTGAAAATACTTATCGGTCATAAGAACATGTAGTAGTTTAATCAAATATGATAATAAGATGCAATACTTTTACTTATCACAAATTCTACAATTTGAATATGATCAATAAACTGTTTGTTTTCATTTAGGTGCCTCATATCACATTTGCTAATAAACAATCATTCAGTCTAAAAAGCATAGTACTTCATATGAAAAATACACAAATTATAAACATAAGTTAGTTACTATTACTTTAAAAATTTCTAAGTTAGTTAGCATTAAATGATAAATACATAATGTAACATACCTGTAAGCAGGAACAAGAATATTTTGTATAAATCCAAAATCTTTATTATGTCGTAGCATAGATGAATATGCTGATCTTGGAATTTGTTCCAGCTTTTATACAAAAAGATGGCTAAACTCGGACATATGGTGTTAGCCAAACATCATTATGACATGATTAACATTTCCTTTGATTTATTTGCTTAAACATAATTGAGCCGTCCTGCTTAACACTTATTCAGTCAAATAGTCAAGTCAAATACCTTTTATTCTCTCATTTCATGTTTACATGAAAAAATGAGGTTAACAAAATGTAAAGACATTATCGAGGCTCATAAATATGGTTCTACACACATGAAAATACAAGTACACAAAAAACAACATTGAGTTAGTTACCAATAAATATAAGTATGTTATTAATATTATAACCAAGTGTGGTTATTTGTGGAGAGTCACATATATAATATGATGTTACATGTTTTTTGATGATTTTGTTAATAGAGAAACATTTAAGAAGCTAAAGAGAGAGGAGAATAACAATACACTCTTTCTTTGTTAGTTCGTAATAACAAAAGAAAAATATCTAGTCTTTACTGCTTGTGTATCCATTTAAACTTGGTTACTTTATATTTATCATGCAAGCAATACCTATATATAGAACATATTAAACATGTATGTGCACAAAATAATATAACGGTTACATATATTTATATATATACGCACGCACGCACATATATACACATACATACATATATACACACATACATATATATATATACATATATATACATATATATACATATACACACATATATACATATACATACATACACATACGCACATACACACATACACACATACACACATACACACATACACACATACACACATACACACATACACATATACACACATACACACATACACACACACATACACACACATACACATACATATACATATACATACATATAGTAAACATGTTATAGCGATACCAACATATATAACATCATGTACATTTGACGGAACGAGGTGAATAATTCAACCACATTACAAAAGTAAATCTTTCTCGAAAAATGCGAAAATGAAAGATCAACAGAATGTGGATTTACAAATATTCCACATATATTTTACACACAAAAATATCACTCACTTCTCCCACTCAAACATGCACATTCACACATATGGTACATTTCATGTAACAGTATAATGCATAGTAAAAGATCACAACAGCAAAAAGTATGATTCTGAGCTCAAGGGTGGTAATTAGAAGTTTAACCAATAACATTATTACCGTAAATGTAGTCACAGCTCATCGCGTACTTAAAAGTATAGTTTTAACAAACTTGCATAAATTTAGTCGAATTGTTTGATCGTTTGTATTCATTAGTTGTTCTAATTTAAAAGTGTTAGGTCGGCGGTAGTAATAAGGTTTCAAAAATTTTATTCTTTCGTCTTTGAACTCGATACATTCTAGTAGATAGTGAAATTCGTCGCCTATTCTGTTATTGCATTTGTTACATATTCTGAGATTTGTCGGTATTTTTGTCCAATTTCCTGTTTCTATAGGTAGATGGTGATTTCTAGTACGAAATTTTATCAAATAATGTAAAAACGTTTTGGGTGTTGACACAAGATATTTTTCAAATTTGAATTCATTTTTATACATTTTATAAAAGGTGCTATTACTAGAACTGTCAATAAGTGTATACCATTCGTTTAGAAATAAATCGTATAGCTTTTGTCTGATAGTGAGTTTTAACCATTTACTATTTTGTAAATGATGTAACGTCCAAACATTAATAAGACCGCATTTAATCAAAATACGTTTAACATTGGAAATCCAGGGAAATTTTTTCTTCAAAGAAGTTTGCGGACCTTACGGCTAGAAGTTGACGATGTCTCAATTGAGAACATATCATGACGCTATTGGTATGTTTGTACACTGGACAAAGAGGTGTTAAAATAATCAAGAGCTAATATATTTGTTTGCATACTATAGACAAAAAGGTGTTTACTTTTTATAGAGTAAGGAAATGGCTTTACTGTGAGATTACTCTCAAACAAATCGACAATGTTGATATTATCAAATAAATCTTATTACAAATTATTGATACAAGTTTGAAAAAATGGAAATAATTCACAACATTGAATTAAATGAATTGCTGACACACATAAAATAATGCATAGTTTTACACTGCATTTCACAAAACTTTACAGCAAAATATGGGGCATCATACAGGTATTAATTCTTAGCACTGTGTGGGTTGGCAACATCAACAAAATCAAATGCTTAAACTATAATGAAAACAACATGTACATAATTATGCAGCGGCTCCATCTAAAGCTGATTTCAAAACCCAAGGGTAAATTGACTTTTTCAGGGGTCAGAGGGTCATTTCATATATTCTATTCTCCCATAAACATTGAAAGAAACAAAGACTATATATAGATAACGTTTACAGATCTCTATCGAACGTACGTTAATAGTGTAAAATACGTAACTAATATATAAATTTATGTGAACGTATTTTCTAATGTATAGATCAATATATAGGTATATATAGGCCTATATATAATGAAAATAAATAATTAAACTTGACCGCATGATAGTACCAACGTACGGCGCATCCCACGTACGGAAGCGATCTATATATGCGTCGATAAATCTACGATAATACATAGCATGCATAGTAGAGGACGTTTAAAACCGCGAATCATCAAGTATATTTGGAAAGTGTTTTATAAAATAAACCCAAAAACATGACCGCGAGCTCCGAATTTAAACTCGCCAGGACTTTTTTGTACGCCTCGGCAGACAATTATCACGGCTGGTGATTAGCACTTGTGTACCCCATAAAATGTGTCAGCTGTACTTCCGGTCGCACTGATCTCATAGTCGAATGACTCTCACGCGACACCGGGTTCGATCCGACTCTGCGCCATTGCTTAATTTCTCTGAGCAAAAATAACCCATGAATGAATGTCAAAGGGTGGCTGAACGGCTGAATTTCTGAAAGTAGCCCTGCAAAACTCGGAAACGTTTTAACTTTAAATGTCAAATGTACTGTCTGATACCCTATTGAATTACAAATGGCCGCGTCCAGTAGTACTGTATATCAAATGAAGTCAGGAATGACTCTGTCAGGCCATATTCAACCAGGGATGGCTTGACAGGTAATGTATAATCCTTATAAATTCAGGAATAATCATTGTCATGCTTCCAACAGTATTAGGTAACCCTTTTGGGTTATTAATTGCTATGCTATTCTTTGGAGCTGGGAAAGGATGTGTTACATACCCCGTAGAGCAATAAATTTAATGGCAGACTCAAGCAGTGTAAGGTAGCTGCATGTTAGGTAGATTGTGAAACAAGTTCTTTCAACTCATATTAATTAATCACACTCG
The DNA here is from genome assembly GCA_947247005.1 of Spisula solida. Lineage (NCBI taxonomy): Eukaryota > Metazoa > Mollusca > Bivalvia > Venerida > Mactridae > Spisula > Spisula solida. The sequence continues at coordinate 2,502,301 of OX365960.1, read as the reverse complement.
GTGACTTATTATTGGTGTTATTCATCGCTACTGTGGTATGAGAGAGAAACCAGCGTCCCATTTATGCTAAGTATCTATATATGCAAGTGAATTACTCCATGGTACCATTTTAAATCGTCTTTGGTATGACCAGGCCTAGGATTGAGCCTGGTACATCCCACAATCGAAGCGAACGCTCTACCACTAGGCTATCGAGGAGTGGCTGTACACAGCAGTATATAGTATCGATAGCGCTAGGGTTGACTGTCATGCAGGGTACGTATAGAGCCAGAAATTGCTGAGTCAGGTACCACAAAGAGTAACGAATTGCTGGGTCAGGAAATTAAAGGTAACCAATACCATAAGATAAGCAGCAGTGGCATGTACCCAATTAGATGAGAAATGGCTGGCGGTGGTGAGTACTTTATATGGCTATGTATAGGTTTACATTTATTCTGGCATGGCTTTATTAAATGGTGATCAAAGCTCAGTAGGTCTTTGATTGTTTGTACTCATAGGATATTAAATGGTGGACTCACTGTTGGTTTTAATACCCTACTTGGCCTAGCAAGCTTGTACTCAGTGGTGGTGAGTGCTCTATTGGGCATGACTTGTGATGCATGTATTCGGTTCTAATGGGTACCTCGTATGTTCAATAATGGTGGATTGGTGTGGATGAGTAATACAAAAAAATAGTAAGGCCGGAAATGGCTTTATGTAGTAAAATCTGACTTGTCCGTAGGTTAAATTTTCATATAATTTTACTGGTGTTTTACCCCAATATATCGCATTGAGCTTAAAGCATGGCATTAGATGACAGATAACTTGAACTGTGGATGATATGTACCTCTCACAGTGATTTACTATCAATTTAAATTAATTATAACAGCGTAATAAACATATTCCCAAAAATCATACTTTTCGTGACAATTGTTTATGTTCTATCCTAAAATTATATATTTTGCACCATACCATGATTCAAGATGATTGTTATCATTAATAACACATTACTATAAATCATATTATAGTAACTACAATTGTAATTTCCAAATAAAATGAACCATGACATTGAAGTATATCAGTTCCAAAAATTCGCACTTTCCGTTATATTATTTACTGTTTACCCCCAAAATTCCACATTTTGTACCATAGACTAGCTTAAGGTGTTCAATATCTTCAGCGCATGTCACTATTTAACTATCACATCGATTATGTACCAAATATAATGGCTAATAACGTTATAGTCCACCGGTTCCGAAAATTCGCACTTTTCTAAACACTTTTAACGTTTTACCCCAAAAAACTTCCTTTTGCATAAATGCACGGCACTAAAATTTTGCAGTCTTCAACTGCAACTTAATAACTACTTATAAATGTGATTTGTTTTTAAATATGATTATAAATAACAATGTAGTTCACCGATTCCAAAAATTCGCAGTTTCGTTTATATTTTGGAACTTTTACCCCAATTTTCTCAAAATGCTCAAGGGTGACACAATGTCACCCGTCAGAAATTCCATTCGAAAGGTCTTGTCTACTGAAATCAGCAAAGAAAAAAACTTTATACTCCAATGCAAGGTATCTTGGGTTTGGGGCCGAACTATTATGTGAATAGTTAAACCCCAAATATGCAAAATGATATTGTTCACACCTGTCGTAAGGTGCTACACTTACTTTTTCATCACCATCTTTTGTCCCATACTGTGATGTGGTTGAAGGAAAAATGGAATTTTGTTGGACTTCGGAGCATTTCCCTGAAAATAAAGACATTCAAAATATTGGCATTATATGTGACAGTCAAGCTTTAGAACATCTGATTGTAATAGATTTATTGTTTTAACAACTCTGTTTTTGTCAAATTTTTACACTAATTTGTATTACTAGTAGGTTGATAATTAAATAAGTTTTACATCTTATACTACCAGTAATCATTCTCTAGACATCATTTCTAATTGTGACGGGATTTGTTGGTGTCTGTCTGTCCGTCCGGCACGTTACACAACTATAACAGATGAATTACTACAAAATTTACAACAGTCATTTAAGGAATTTATGTAGCCATAATAAATTGTGTAGATTGAAACTACATGTACATAATCCTTATGGTGTATCGTTTTAGAAGTGTAGATTCAAGACATGATTTTCGTGCATTTTTAGTCTGCATATTTCAGTCGAGGCGACTGCTTCGTCGTGCCTCAGCATAGCTACGGCACTGCTATTACATTATGTAATTGTTGTTTGAGTTAATTTATCTTCAGAAAGAGAGATAATGTACTTATGGATAGAGGACATGGACCGTATATTGGACCTATAATAGGGAAATATGTGTCGGTCGTTTTGTAACTGTTGCAGTGTAGTTAACCACGTGTTTACAGCTACACTTCAAACTAAAACAAAGTACCGGTAGTTCGAAACCACTTCGAAACCACCAAATTAAAACCAAACCGGTTATTCGCCCATAGTTTCCCACATGTACGGATTGACTCTAAGTCCGTTAGCCACTACCCTACTTTCACTTTCATTTCTAGGCCAGAATGCCATATATTTCTGAATAAAAATTTTCACTACACCGCAAACATGAGTACAAAACATTTGAGTCCAATTTTATGATTGTACTGCAGATTTGTCAAGACATACCACCATTTACAATCAAACCAAAGGTTTTTAACAGAACTACGTGATTTTGGTCCGCGTAGGAATTTGGTGGTTATTTACCTCTATATAATAGGGGATTTCCATTTGGTGAAAACGAAAGTAGCGGTTTCAAAGTCAAACGTAACAATGGCTTCCGGAGGGCGTTCACAAATGAAGTGGTCAGAAGAAACGTTTGATTTCGTTTGTACTGCTTGTGCAAGAAGTGACAAGACAGTAGAAGCCGTCAAGTATTGTGTTGAATGCAGTGGATATTGTTGTCAACCATGTACGGACATACACAAGAATTTTCCAGCGTTGAGTGGTCACAACATTTCGGATATCACCCAAGTAACCACAGCGAGCGGTCAGCAGTCGATATTGACGGAATTTCCTACAGAAAGATGTAGCATACACAAGAGCAAAGTACAAGACATGTATTGTGAACACCATGAGACTGTTGGATGTTATGTATGCTTCGCAAAAGATCACGCGTAAGTCTATTTTATCGTTAAGCCTACAGGGTCATAATTTAGAACAAATACATTCTTAAGCCACAAAATATATAGTATTTTTTAAAAATGCCGAGCATAGCCTTTATTTGCCAGTCAGCTTTCCCCTGAAATATGGGAGGCATATATATGTGTGCCTCCACCCGGTATTGAACCCGGATCGCCAGATTAGACGGCAAGTGCGCTAACCATTGAGCTACGGATGCATATATAGTATATAGTAGATATACAGTTATGTTTGAATCAAGTTTGATTGTATCGTACTCTAATAATTCATGTATATTTATTAGGCATAATTAACAATGTATAAATCTAGTTAGTAGATTTGATAGAGGCGACAGGCAAGGGGTGGTATTCCACAATTACTTTGAGACTCGACCACTCCCCCCACTGAATACTAGTATATTCTTATCAGTATCCAGAGCGAGACCCACGCATTTATCACATAATAATAGTTAAATGTATATAAATATATATCGTATACATTCAACGAATATTAGTGTGATACTTGTATTGGTCTGGATATATATTTATAAGAATTAAAAATAGATTCAGGTGCGTATCGGGAGGGGGCGTGGTCGGAACCCCAAGTGCCTGTGTTCACAAAGCATCTTAATACATGTACGAGGGTCGGTCAAAAAAAGGTAATTTAAGCCTTTTGCAGTTGTACTTTCTATTATGCATCGTCAAATATTACCCCCTGTGGATCTTCTGAAGAATTCTGTCATCAGATATATGCTCATAGATATTGTTGCCAAGCAACCAAAGAGGGTTTGCGTTCGCGCCACAGACATGTAGATTGAAATTGTTGTAAATTCAATGGTTTCTTTCAACCTTATACACCTTGATTTATTACAACTAACACGTGTATATTGTAGACTAGCATATCAATTTTCTCCGTCGTCCGCCGTGAACAATTGGACTGTTAACACTCTAGAGGTCACATTTTTCACTTAATCTTTATGAAACTTGGTCACAATGTGAACCTCTATACCATCGAGGTCAAGTTTGCAACTGGGTCCCCTGGGGTGAAAACTAGGACACAAGGTCACATTGAAGAAAAACCTTGTTAACACTATAGAGGTCACATTTTTTACTTAATCTCTATGAAACTTGGTCACAATGTTTGTCTCTATGAAATCTAGGACAAGTTTGTAACTTGGTCATCTGGGGTCTAAAACTAGGTCACTAGGTCAAATCAAAGAAACAACTTGTTAACACTCTAGAGGTCACATTTTGTACCTACTCTTTATGAAACTTGGTCACAATGTTTGTCTTTATCAAATCTATGTCAAGTTCATAACTAGGTCACCTGGGATCATAAACTAGGTCACTATGTCAAATCAAGGAAAATCCTTGTTAACACTCTTGAGGTCACATTTTTTACATAATCTTTATGAAACTTGTTCACAATGTGAACCTCTATGAAATCTAGGTCAAGTTCGCAACTGGGTCACCAGGGGTCAAAAACCAGGTCTCAATGTCACATTGAAGAAAAACCTTGTTAACACTCTAGAGGTCACATTTGTTACCTAATATTTATGAAACTTGGTCACAATGTTTGTCTCTATGAAATCTAGGCCAAGTTCATAATTGGGTTATTTGGGGTCAAAAACTAAGTCACCAGATTACACCAAAGAAAAACCTTGAGGTCACATTTTTACCTCATCTAAAACCTGGCCATAAAGTGTGCATTCGTAAAATCTACATCAAATATTAAGGTCATATCATAACAATTACTGATTCTGCCTTAACTGCTAGTCATCAGGTGAGCGCTTTAGTGCCAAATGGCCCTCTTGTTTATGTAAGCAATAGCAATGTGATGAAAATTGGTACTTGGGGTCACCTAAGATTCGCCTTACTGATGATGATGTCATACACGGGTTGTATTGTCATTCGTTACGCCACGCACGTGTTTTCGTTCCGTTATAGCAAAAATTGCGGACGACAAAGGTTTGCAATTAACTATTTAGTTTTAAAGAAAACAAGTTATAATAAATTTGTACACGATATTCAGTAATCATTTCGTGAGCATGCCATGTCAAAATCTTGTAAACATAATATTATTTTAAAATATTATTAAATACGAGTTGGAAAAGGCTAGCGATCTAACACAAAGCTGGCGTAACGTGACGTCGACTTTATAACTACGCATGGAAATGTTTGATGTTTTGAATGCAATTCCTTAGGATAACTATCGTGAGTCTTTTTCAAATTGGTATGGCATTGGCGAAGACGCATACATATAGAGGAAAAAATAACCCCGTAGATCCTAAGGAATGTGATCGACAAATTGATCATAGTTAAATTCTGAATAACGTTAAAAGGTGCAAGAATGACGTTGCCCCGCCTACCGGTTTCATAGGTCGGCAGAAATGTTCCAAACAATTTATTTTTCTATATATTTGAAAACTATTTCGTACGTTTTCTTCTAATATATGTATTAACCACCACATAAAATATTTTTAGAACAAAACATGTAATAGCAAAGTTATAAGCGTTTTCTCGTTATATATGGATCATCCCTCGTACATGTACAAGTTATACATTCATGAGTGATTATTGATAGTTGACTGGTAATTTGATATTTGAACTGTAGAACACAACACTGCCCAGATTGGTGTTTTCTAAACGAATTTCTGTTAAGTTTTATGGAGCATCGAAAATTAAATATACAACACTCACATTTTAGAATACACTTACTTAGTATCATTTACATGTATATCTGACTTGTCACTTCAGGTCTTGCCAAGATCACATTCATTCTATACCAGACATGATTGACACCATATTTAAATTGTCAGACTGCAAGCAGACCCGCCACCTTTTGAAAGAGATAATGGAATCGATGAGGACATTAAGCAAGTCTACAGATGCAATACTTGAAGCTTTGAAGAAAGCAAAGAAAGAAGTTCTGGAAAAGGTGATGACATTCCAGAAAGCGTTAGAAGCCATATTGAAGAAAGCTGCTGAGTCGACACGAACTGAAGTAGAAGATGCTTACAATGAACTGGAAAAAGCGATTCTAGAAGACAAGCACACTGCTGATGATATATATGATGATTTGCAGACGACAGACGACAAGCTGAAACAATCCGAAGGAAATAGAGCCCAGAAGTTTGTTTGTACTAAAATTGCACAAACTATGATCAAGACAGCAGAAATGGAGAAGACCAAGCAAGAATTACAACACGACAGAGACGTAGAGATCTTGTTCATTCCAGACCAATCGTTACTGGAGTATATGAAAGCTTTGCAGAGCATTGGTCAAGTACAGAAACGTGAACATCAGAATCGAAACCTGTCTCAACAGAAGAAAACCGATCTTTACAAAATCAAACAAAGTAAAGATATTACCATAAGGTTGTCTGATGATACAATGAATTGCTGGTCTCTAGGTTGTTGTCTGACACCAGAAAACCACTTACTGGTCACAGATTATAACAATAAGAAACTGAAACGTATTGATATACAGAAGATGTCAGTTGTTGATTATTGTACATTAGATTCTAATCCATTTGCCGTATGTTGTATCAGTGAACAGGAAGCTGCTGTAGCATGTCAGAGTCCCAACAAGATCCAGTTTGTTTCCATTCAAGGCAAGATGTCTCCAACAAGACAAATTAAAATGTCGCTTTGGTGTTATGGTATTGCTTTCAATGACGGTAAGCTTTATGTAACAAATAATGGACAATCAGTTTATGTTTATGATATGACAGGTACCTTGTTGAAGGTGATTTCTCAAGACAAAGCTGGGAACCGTCTGTTTGACAGCAGTAGACATGTTACATTCAATGAAAGTGGAGATGTAATGTTAGTTGGAGGTTGGGGTACGGGACTTGTATGCTTTGATGGCCTGGGAAATTATGTTTCCACTGTTAAAGACCTTGACCTACTACATGAAGATGGTGTTTGCATTGACGTTAGAGGGAATATGTTTGTGGTTGGCTTTAATTCACATAATGTGGTACAATTCAGTGAGAATGGTAAGAAAGTCGGTGTTGTTGTGAGTAGAACAGATGGATTACTCTATCCACAGTCAGTGTGTTTCCACCCGGGACTGATTGCTATGTTTGTTACCATGAGGCGTAGTGATGTGGTGAAAATGTATGAACTAGAGTAAGCATAGATAGTGTAAGATAACTGAACGGTCCATTATGTGTACGTTTATAGAATGTTACAACGGTCAGATTCAGATTTATTTCTGCATGCAATGTATAATTTGCTTGACAAACATATACATGTATATTAAAACATATATTAAAACAGTAAACAAGCATGCATGTAATAATGTTTTCATGACAATCAACATAACATGGAATAGTCAGTGGGGTCGTGATTTCTGTGTTTGGAAATGTTTGTGAATGTTACGAAAATAAGGAATCAAAACTGTAACTGACTTTTGTTTATGCTTTTGTGATATTAAATGTATAGTATGATTTTCAGTAATATTACATCATGTCATCATATCTTAGACATTGATATATGCTATGTTTCATTTTCATGCTACATTATGGTAATGCAACATTCACATATGCTATTTCCTTTATGCCAGATTATCATGTTTTGGTGATTATGCTTTTAATATATAAACCTTTGCGGTTTATCGCCTGGTTTAGCTTTCATTTTAGTATTTTCACCAGACCTGTATCATTGTGACCAGGAACTATCTAGTTATACTTTATTATACTGTTGGTACCATTACTCTCATATATCTATGATAATGTTCTAATTCATGTCACATTCTGATATTTCTTGTACATTATACTACGCTCACAATATGTGCTACTCTCATAATATATCTGTATATGTCCCTCCATAATATGTGCTACTCTCATAATATATCTGTATATGTCCCTCCATAATATGTGCTACTCTCATAATATATCTGTATATGTCCCTCCATAATATGCGATTAGTTTGTGTATCAATAAATGAAAATAAATAAATTTCTGCTTGCTTGTCACTAAATGGTCGATAACAATCTATTCAGGTGAAGACAAAAGCTCAGGGCAACTTATTTGTATTGAATGATGAATGTGTACCAGATTTATATAGCACCCTTTTTATGCGAGACACCTTCAAACACGCTTACATGGTGCTGCTGCCATAAGGGCGCATGTGCATCCTCTACCAGTGCATATAAAACATGATCTGACCAGAGGGACAGACTTAAGAAAAAGGGCCCGAAGGGAGAGAAATACATTAGATACCGCCATGTCTGGCGCTGCAGAAGTGCACCTAGCTTTTATTTCAAATAATCTGCTTGGTATATAGTAGCGCCGATACACAGGTTCCTAGCACCTAGCCCATCGCTATATGAGCGAGGATTGTAATCAAGAAATTAGTGTATTATGGGATTATCAAATAGGTACAAACTATTGTATGTTAAAGACACTCGCAACCGAGATGTTCTATTATCTGGATAGAGGCGTAACATAGACTTGAAGCCACAATTTAAGCATGGGTCAAGCTGACTCAATAACCACTGCACAACTCTGGACCACTTAGCAACTCACAACTCTCAATCATCCAACCTAATCTCTAAACACAACTCTAAAAATTGTAGATGTATAACACAGTGCCAGCCTACTTCCCTCCATACAACACAGTGCCGGCCTACTTCCCTCCATACAACACAGTGCCAGCCTACTTCCCTCCATACAACACAGTGCCGGCCTACTTCCCTCCATACAACACAGTGCCGGCCTACTTCCCTCCATACAACACAGTGCCGGCCTACTTCCCTCCATACAACACAGTGCCGGCCTACTTCCCTCCATACAACACAGTTCCGGCCTACTTCCCTCCATACAACACAGTGCCGGCCTACTTCCCTCCATACAACACAGTGCCGGCCTACTTCCCTCCATACAACACAGTGCCGGCCTACTTCCCTCCATACAACACAGTGCCGGCCTACTTCCCTCCATACAACACAGTGCCGGCCTACTTCCCTCCATACAACACAGTGCCGGCCTACTTCCCTCCATACAACACAGTGCCGGCCTACTTCCCTCCATACAACACAGTGCCGGCCTACTTCCCTCCATACAACACAGTGCCGGCCTACTTCCCTCCATACAACACAGTGCCGGCCTACTTCCCTCCATACAACACAGTGCCGGCCTACTTCCCTCCATACAACACAGTGCCGGCCTACTTCCCTCCATACAACACAGTGCCAGCCTACTTCCCTCCATACAACACGACTCTTGACTTCTCCACTAAACACTACATACCCCCAGGCTACCCTGAACGATGATCTGTCCCCCAGGCTACCCTGAACGATGATCTGTCCCCCAGGCTACCCTGAACGATAATCTGTCCCCCAGGCTACCCTGAACGATAATCTGTCCCCCAGGCTACCCTGAACGACAATCTGTCCCCCAGGCTACCCTGAACGTTGATCTGTCCCCCAGGCTACCCTGAACGATGATCTGTCCCCCAGGCTACCCTGAACGATAATCTGTTCCCCAGGCTACCCTGAACGATAATCTGTTCCCCAGGCTACCCTGAGCGATAATCTGTCCCCCAGGCTACCCTGAGCGATAATCTGTCCCCCAGGCTACCCTGAACGATGATCTGTCCCCCAGGCTACCCGGAACGATGATCTGTCCCCCAGGCTACCCTGAGCGAAAATCTGTAAAGTATGCCAGTGTATCATTGTTTTAAAGGACAAATGTAATTCCCTTTATTAATTGTTCATCAAGTGAAACATTAACAACAAGTCTCAATGTTAATTTTATATTTTTTAATCAATAACATCTGCATAAATATATAATATACAAGTACATGAAACAGTGTTAGGTTTTAATATTTTATATTTATAAAATGTCTCCCTTTATTTATTTATTGAATTTGAAAGCGTTTGATTACAGTAAAGATCCGCTAATAAGACCACTTTGATTATTTTGAAATAATGCTGATTTTTGCCAGTTTAGGTCCCAAAGTATTAAATTTAGACCAAAAAAAGGTCCGCTAATAAGACCGATTCGCTATTAAGACCACCTTTTTGACTGGTCTTATTAGCAGAACTTTAATGTTTATCAGTCAAACAAGAATTGTTTCATGGTTTATATAATGAGATAATAAATAAACGAACATGTGATGATTAAGGTCCATTTTATACATTATGTACAACATGTATGTTCTAAAATTGAAGACCTGACCCAATGATTGTAAAACCATGCTCTACTCAACTAGAGTATGAAACATGATAAACTCCCAGAAAGATCAACAATCAAATTATCTTTACTGTATCAGAAATATTTACTCTGCTTTAAGTCGACTCATGTACTATAAAAGCTTGAGTAAAGTACAAGGCATATTACTGTTTGAAATATTTAAAGTTTCAGCACGAAATTGAGTCGAACATGAAAAATAATTTATAATCATGAAACCTAATAAGATATCTGTAATGATGAGATGTAGCCAATGAAGAGTATGATCATTTTGAAGGTATATTGGATATACAGTACAACCTCTGTAGAGCAACACCCTTTGAGGGCTGCAAATATTATTCTTTGTTTAGAGGTTGTTGCTCCACAGAGGATAAATGTATAGTAAATAGTGACTTAGGGAAAGTTTGAAGGAGTTGTTACACAGATGTTGTACTGTATACACTGAGAGGATGCTGCTTCTAACCGTTGAGACTTTAAATTCCTACGATATATTAAGATTCAATGGAGTGCAGAATATGTTAATTGTGCTGTCCGAGGGTTATTGTTACTGAGGTGTAAATGAGAAGCCGTCTTAGCTTAGAATGTTTATGGGTTTTTTGTACTTACATGGGACAGGAAATTAGATGATATTGAATATGCATATAATTATAACTGGTCAATTAGAACATCCTATAGTATACATACTACGTACTGGCAAAGAGAAGACCTGATAAGATTAAGGTGATAAGATGAATTATACAAACAAATTGAAAACATAATTATACACTAACTGAAAATGGAGTATAAAATGGCCAGACAACTATTAATACATTGACAAATGATCAACAAATAAAAATGAAAAAGTTTAAAATGTTTGTAAGACATGTATGGCAAACTGGCAGCTGATAGGTTGTGTCAAACGTCACTATAACCTTGATCTTCTGACCTCAGCTGATGGTTGTTACCAAACTCACTGTTAAATCTGAAGATTAAGCTCACACGTTCTCATTTAAACATGGTATGGTCTATCGACAAACCAACTAATAGGTGCAAAGCAGTGTACTCCCACATTTATGAAGTGGACGTATATAATTACTTTACTTATGGTGAAAGCTGGGACAGGTTTCATGATTTAAAGTACATATGACAATCTATCTCATAACAAAACAGTATTGATCATGCGAAGGCATTTTAAGGCTACGTGCCTTATTTTACCCATGGCATACAAAACAAGAGGATCATAAATCCTGGGGCGCTCACCTGCTAAACATGGCCTTTGAACTTGACCTTAAGGTCATCAAGATAAACATATTGACTTTACTTGATGAAGGTTAAAGCAAAACTGAGGCCTCCATTTGACATATTGACCTAGTTTTTGACCCACATGACCCAACTTCAAACTTGACCTTAGAGTCATCAAGATAGACATTTTGACCAAAGTTGGTCAAGATTAAAGCAAAAATATGGCCGCCAGAGTCTTAATAAGGTTTTTCTATTATTTGACCTTTTTACCTAGTTGTTGACCCAACATGACCCAACTTCGCATTTGGCCTAGATGTCATTAAGATACAACTACTGACCAAGTTTGGTGAAGATCAAAGCAAATATGTGACCGCCAGAGTGTTAACAAGGTTTTCCTATTATTTGACCTTTTGACCTAGTTTTTGACCCCACATGACCCAACTTCGAACTCGCCAAGATAAACATTTTGACTAAACTTCATGAAGATTAAAGCAAAAATGTGACCTCCAGAGTGTTAACAAGGTTTTCCTATTATTTGACCTATTGACCTAGTTTTTGACCCCACATAACCCAACTTCAAACTTGACCTATATTTCATTGAGATACAACTACCAACCAAGTTTGATGAAGATCAAAGCAAAAATGTGGCCTCCAGAGTGTTAACAAGGTTTTCCTATTATTTGACCTTTTGACCTAGTTTTTGACCCCACATGACCCAACTTCAAACTTGACCTTAAGGTCACCAAGATAAACATTTTGACTAAACATTATGAAGATTAAAGCAAAAATGTGACCTCCAGAGTGTTAACAAGGTTTTCCTATTATTTTACCTATTGACCTAGTTTTTAACCCTACATGACCCATATTCGAACTTGACCTATATTTCATTGAGATACAACTACTGACCAAGTTTGATGAAGATCGAAGCAAAAGAGAGTGCTAGGGTGTTAATGGTGAAAAAGCTAACAGACGGACGACGGACAAAAAACAATCACAATCACAAAAGCTCACCTTGCCACTTTGTGTCAGGTGAGCTAATAAAAAAGTAATAAGCTCACTCTTGCAAAGATGTTTGTACTCACCACTGTATTTACACACTGGGGATATTACATACAATTTAAAATATATTTTGATATTTTCAGACTTTCTTACTCAATTCTATACAAAAAGGGAACATAAAATAAACTTTTCATGCTTTCTTCCTCAAATTTATACAAAAACGGGAACATAAAAGAAACTTTTCATGCTTTCTTATCTAATTTATACAAAGAAACGGGAACATAAAATATACAAACAACAGATAATAACTTTACTAACAGATAATAACTTTACCCGGTATATATAGAATATCAGTGAGCAACTAGATCAATGATTGGTAAAGGAAACACACATATATCTCCCCTCAAATTTTCAAAATTACCTCTCTGGCGCACAATGACAACAGGTAGCCTATGAGCAGTGTTTCATCGCACTTTCAGATTTGTGAAAGAAGGGATTCGATTTGGATAAAGCAAAGTACACATCGACATGACCCTATACAGAGTGTCTGCAGATCCTATGTCAGCGTATACTAGTGAAGCGTAATAAGGGCTGATTTTAATGAGATTGAGGCTACCCAGTACTAATGAAATCCACAACATTTCACTGAAATTACCCTCAGCTTTTCATGAGTAGGCTCTTGTCACCCGATGCATCTCAATATAGTTCTTAGCTCAAATAGAGATTTTGCTCATATCTTATGTTTCATAAAAATCATAAGGTGAAACATTTCATTTTGCTGTAATACACTACAGAGACTATTGTTATTGAGTGATACCGATTTTCGTACCAGACTGCAATAAGCAACAATACTTGATGTTTGGTTGTTTGGTTATTCGGGTTTTAATGTGTTTCCCAACAATTTGTCAGTAAAATACGACGTCGGATTCACCTTTACGACATCAGATTCACCTATACGACGTCAGATTCACCTATACGACGTCAGATTCACCTTTACGACATCAGATTCACCTATACGACGTCAGATTCACCTATACGACGTCAGATTCACCTTTACGACATCAGATTCACCTATACGACGTCAGATTCACCTTTACGACATCAGATTCACCTATACGACGTCAGATTCACCTTTACGACATCAGATTCACCTAACCAGTTTTCATTAACTGTGTGTTAACCAGTACTAACGTACTCTTCTGCAAGAAATCAGCAACTTCTCCACATATGGAGGGAATCAACATTGTCAATATTTTCTCAGAAGGGTATAACCTGATCTTACTAGGAATCAAACCCAGATCACCCAGTTACAAATCCAGCTAACTAACCAAAGCCACGCCTCAACAATACTAGAACTGAGAATTCGCTCCAGTTTTCAAGAGATTGGATTCTCTAGTCATTTGTAAGACATGTAATAGTCTACCCAAAAAACTGACATGTGACAAGCAATGTACACTTGTATAAAACAATGTATAGTGAGGCAACATTAAACTGTCACTCCTAAATGTTCCATGCTTTTCAGATTTGTTATTTCAGAAAGTAAAATATACACTAATGAAAACATGTGAAGAATAATGAGATCCAGTTGAATTGTGCCACACTATACCAGTAGAATAGGAAAATCACGATGAACTATTAAGTATAGGTATTGACATTGAGTAAGATCTTCAAAGTTTACCTAAAACTCTATTTGATAATTGCTTCATCTCTAAAAAGAGAGAACATTGCGAGAGAGAGAGGTTACAGCCAAAGGAGAAGTCGATATGAAGAGGTTGCAATGTATTGTGTTATGGTCCCAACAATGCAGAGGCCAGGAATCTGTATGTCAAGCAATATGGCTAATAGACTCAGGAAGGGGAGGCCATTCACAGGTAGGGGACTCTCCTGTGTCTTCCATTCATTGCACACAAGCTACAAATATATCTGTCCTTGCAGTAGTATTTTTTACACACTTTCAAGTTTTGAGAGGTCTGTAGTTCAATATAGGATCTCCGCCCTGTTTCCAGACAAAATGTTTTACTGTTCTCATGTCCATATTTGGATTTAAAACCTGAAAAATGAAAAACAAAAATTACTGTGAAGTAAAGGATTGCTTTTTATCACATAAATACTGTGGTCTTCCATGTGAGAACAAATGACGGAACAATGTTTTTCAATATGTGTGATAACAAATGCATGACGTCACCAGCTTTTCAGTGTGAAAACATAACGTCCTCGGCTTAAATTCATTATTTCTGACGTTGTTTTGACTCAGTAACTATGGTAATGTGATACAAAGAATCCACCACTTGTTGTCTTTGGGATCAACATTTCTTCAAATCGTTAAGAAAACAAAAGGCTCGCTTAATAACCTGTGCTTTCTGGACTCCTTTAAGAAATGTTGATCTCCAAAGACAACTTACGACCGATCATATATGTAAGTTTTGTATCAAGAGCAAAAAGTAAATGTTAAAATTGCCATCTATTAACCAGTTGCTAATTATCAATCAATAACACAGTAACCCAGTACAACAGGATTATTCCTAGCCCCTAATCTCTCGAAGCATCTCAAGTGGAAATCTCAACTCAAATTGAGATTGTGCTCAAACCAAGAGTATGAATGTGAGATAAATCTGAAGTTTGAGCTCTGGAAATTTTACTATAATAAACTTGGAATAATGTGTCTGTTTTGTGATGCCAATTTTGAGTCCAGCCTCCCAATGAAATTAACAAAAAGTCACATGACAATTTTTTGGATGAAATCTTGCTCAAATTGAGATGCTTCGGTTGATTGGGGCCAGGTGTCCTTATACATAGGTAGTACATGCACTAACATGACATGAAATATCACTGACTTTTATCCATGACCGAGAGTAAGGGTTGTTTTTGTTGTTCATTTGTGATCTACTGATATAATGACATGTCTGTGAATTCGGCCAATAACCTTCGACTTCGAGGGCAGATCCCGGGTTAAATACAACACAAATGTTTTAATTCCAAGAGTTAAAACAGTTTAGCAGCAGCCAAAACAATGTTTAGATACTGTCAGATAGCTATTTTATGCACACAAATTTAATGATGATGTTACACATACCTGATCATTGCATAGTAACTCAACTTTTTCCTCGGCAACCACAGAACTTTCTTCCATATCTTCACATTTATCCTGGTTGCCTGTAGCCTGTGACCCGGCATCTGACCCCTGACCTAACACTTTCTCATATACATGTTCTGTAACCTTTCTGACTTGTATCATGTTACTGGCGGAAAGTCTGTCTCTGCAAAATTGTAATAACAATCATTATACAGGGGTCCTAGGGAAGCAATATGCCCAATCCTGAAAACAAGTCGCAAGTTTGTTTTGGGTGCCATTAGCAGACATCCCAAACCTTAACTAGGTTTCAAGCATATAAAAATTTAGATAACGGAACTTCAAATGACCACAACTTTGTCAATTCTTTGAATTTTTTCATCAAGTAACTATTATTGTGTGCAGAAAAGACAATTCTTTCCGAAGCAGCAAAATCTGGATTTCCGTATTATTCCGAAATTGTAGGACCCCTTATTATCACACAATCCTCAGCTTTCTATATAAGGGGTTCCATTCGACTTAGGAGTAGGGGTTTTGACCCTTGAAATTTAAACAAGAGGATAATAGATCCTTTGGCGCTCACCTGCTAAACATGGTCAAACTTTCAACTTGACCTTAAGGTCATCAAGATAAACATTTTGACTAAACTTGATGAAGGTTAAAGCAAAACTGTGGCCTCCAGAGTTTTAACAAGGTTTTCCTATTATTTGACCTTTTGACCTATTTTTGGACCCCACATGAGCCAACTTCAAACTTGACCTAGATTTCATTGAGATACAACTACTGACCAAGGACGGACGACGGAAGAGGGACAAAAAACAATCACAAAAGCTCACCTTGCCACTTAGTGGTAGGTGAGTTAAAAAAAACATTTTGACCTTCAAGACTTTGGTTTTTGTCATGTTCTATTAAAATCATGGGTATTTTGCCTATAAAATAGTAAAATATAGTCAAAACTATCAAAATGACCCTTCAGATTCAGAAACTAGTGGAACCCCTGTTTATATACATAGAGGAATGCAAGATGTGCATGATTCAATAACAATGCACATCCAAGCTTGTGACCCTAAATGATTACACTTCATTTTTGCCGTTTTCACAATTGCAATGAATTTTTATTTAAGTAGTTTACTCTCAAAATTTAAAATCTAGATTGGTAATTATAGTCCGGCCCGAAATCCCCGAAATTTGACCGAACCTTGCATTGGAGTATAAAGTTTTTTTCTTTGCTGATTTCAGTAGACAAGACCTTTCGAATGGAATTTCTGACGGGTGACATTGTGTCACCCTTGAGCATTTTGAGAAAATTGGGGTAAAAGTTCCAAAATATAAACGAAACTGCGAATTTTTGGAATCGGTGAACTACATCGTTATTTATTATCATATTTTATAACAAATTACATTTATATGAGGTTATTAAATTGCAGTTGAAGACTGCAAAATTTTAGTGCCGTGCATTTATGCAAAAGGAGGTATTTTGGGGTATTACGTTAAAAAGTGCATGGAAAAGTGTGAATTTTCGGAATCGGTGGACTATAACGTCATTAGCCATTATATTAGATTAGTAATCGCTGTGATAGTTTTATAGTGACTTGTGATGAAGATATTAAACACCTTAAGCTAGGTTATGGTACAAAATGTGGTATTTTGGGGAAAAACGTTACAAATTGCATTTAAAAGTGCGAATTTTCGGAATCGGTGAAATTTACCGTCACTGGCCATTATATTTTGTAAATTATCGCTGTGGTTATTTTATAGTGACTTGCCATTAAGATATCAAACATCTTAAGCTAAGCTATGGTACAAAATGTGGTATTTCTGGGGTAAAACATTAAATAGTACATGTATGGAGGAAAACTGCATTTTTTTTGGAATAGGTAGACCAGATACAATGCCATGTATCTTTTCTCTATGATTAATCAATATGAATGGTGTTAATAAGCTTACGGTTTGGATATCAAACATCTTAAGTTCGGCTATTGTGCAAATGTGATAATTTGGGGTATACATTGTAACTTCAAAATAGAAAAAAGGGCGATTTTTTCGAGGTGGTACACTACACATCTTTTATCGTTTTATTTCATCGTAAATCCATGCAACATGTACTTATTAACATGTAGAGTTTAAGATATCAAACCTATGTGCAATGTTATTGAGATAAATATGATATATTGGGATAAATTTAATCAAATATAAAAGAAAAAAGTGATTTTTGGAATCCGTAGACTGTATTGCCCTTAGATATTTATATGATATGTATCCCTGGTCATAGAAATGACTATTCTAGCTGTGTGTAAGTTACACCATAGCAACTATTACTAGAAATGCCCAACATAACTAGTATGTGTTTTCCCCTATAGACCAGGAGATGATGCTGTGCAAGGCAAATATAAATTTCAATAGTCAGTAATGACTTCTCCATAGTGCTGAGTACCCAAAACCAATAACTTTACTATTTTTTTACTATTGAGCTGCTATGGAGGCATACATGTTTTACAAACATCTCTTGTTTCTTTGTGATTTTTCAAGCTCTGCACCTAATATTGCTTTTTAACTACTAGTATGTAGTATGTAAAAAATGATAATCTTGATTTTCCTGTTTAGCTGATACACTTAAGAAAATTTTAACATTGTTAAGAAAAAGTTTTACGCTCAGATGCTTTTAAACAGGGCTTTCATTTGACCCGGGAGTACGGGTGTTGACGCATGAATTTCGAAAATGACCCAATTTTGACGCTCGGAAATTCTGCATCGTGCGTCATCTTGACCCTCGATAAAATTGGCCTGTGCGTCACTCAAGCGTTCAAAATCATAATTTCATATGGCAAATGCTTTATTAATACAACCCCTGTTCTTTAATAACATAAAAATTACCTGATAGTAATATGGTTGTTGTGGGTGCTTATATTAGCGCAGCACGTTTCATGTTAATAAGAAATGAATTACTGCACATTTGATATCGTTTTCATAAACCTACGCCAATAAACAAGCACACAATGGAAGCAGTGACATTACTTTTGAATCCACCCACGTATAAACACTCACGTGATTCAGGAAAAAACATAACTTACAATTTTCACGTGATTTTACCCGGACATATTTTATGTTTCGCAAGCACATTTAAATTACAACTTGTACGTTTACATGTACGGATAGCAACACATACTGGGTCTCGTACACGATTGTTTCGCAGTCTCTCTAAACTTCTATATATTTCCAACCCCACATGGAACAGTGCCAACTGTCAGTGAAAAACCTAAACACATTTTTCTAATATTTATTTTTGTATTTTATGCATCTTTTGCATGTAATTGATGTATAACATAATGTAAAATCTATTTAAAAATAAAATGCAAAATGTACATCGCGGTATTATCAAGGTATAGACAAGTTACCCATGCATTTCAATCAATATCAATCAATTGTAAATTGTAAACATCGGGAATGCGTTAAAGCATAGCTATGTGTAACAGTGAAGATCACATTTTATGCATGATAAACCATTCGTTACTTGCATTTAGCACAAGCGACAAGAATAAAGATACAAACCTTGTTTACAGTGTTCAACGATATTGTCTGACCAGATTAAAACGAGACTACATGCTAATATATATGCTCGTTCAAGTATGATGAGTTTCAGTAAAAGGTGGTTTACTAATACGTTATAAATCAATGTTTTCGAACACCGAAAACGTTGAAAAGTCAAGAACACTTTTATTAGCATACATGCATGTAATATATGAAAAAATCATTACCACCGATGAGAACAATTTCATTAAAATCTATCCCTATGGCAGAAAGATTATATTAAGTCAGACAGGGATGTCTGTCTTGTCTAGAGAAGTCATATACAAGGGTGACCTAGTAGATGCCAGTAGATGCCACAGTAAGAAACCGATGGAATATTTTAAGACGTGATTGTATTATAAACATGTATTCGTTTTTATGGAAATATTACAAATATAACGTTTGAAATTAAGTAACATCAAAAATAGCAGATATAGGCACTTACTAGCAAAATACCAAGTCAAAATAAGCACATGTCATGTTCATAATAAACCATTACATGATATACTAAGTATATTATACACATAGGTTTATTACAGGAACTAAGCACTAAACAAAATACAATCAAATGACTAGCATAACATCATTACTTAAAACAAACAACCCCTGGGGACAATTAGTATCATCAGTAGCGAACAGTTAAACTACGGTATAATAAATCCTTTGGTCACAAAAAATTAACCTCGTACATGTAGCCAAATCGTAACGTACATAAGCTTTTATTTCGAGTACCGGTGGTCGAATACTGCAACTATCCACAAGGCCGAAATAATTGTGTGGTTTTCTTTAGATTTCATCCCCATCCGCTCACTATGCTACGCACATTCAGAACTTTTTGGCCTTCTTTAAAAAGGCTTGGACAACAACCAAAAGGTGATTTTTGATCGTGGGATCGAATACAACAACCTGGATAATGTTATTGGCGAAACAGTGGTGCATACAAAAGTGGCTCATACTAATGCTATTGGCAAAAGTGGCTCATACAAATGTTATCGGCAAAAGTGGCTCATCCAAATGTTATCGGCAAAAGTGGCTCATACAAATGTTACTGGCACATACGATGCGTAAGGCATAGCACTACATTTGTCATGGCGAAATGGCAAATATATAGAAATAAATAGATATAGACGTTTCGAAACAACAAAACAAATCAATAACTTAAAATTACTAGTAATGCATCTTTAAAAAAAGCTATGTATACATGTATATATTAACAAGACATCATTCTTAAATATATGGCATCTTTTAATATAAAAATAACTGAGTTTGTAGACAAAAGGTATAAAACATATCTACACTTCCGGTACCACACCCACCCGATAAATTATACATGTAAAACATGTAGGTATCTGTGTGTGCTTTTTGCGCCTTCTATGCTCTGCTGATTCTGTTGAATGAGGCTTTCCCTGTTCGTGGAGTCATTTTCTTTTAACCCAATTCCTTGAAATTTAAGGACACTTGCTCGGGACACTTTCCCAATACTACATTTTGTTTTCAAACTTGCATTTGAACACGGTATCATGTTACAAACAAAACTATGAAGATGAAAAAATCGTAGATCACCATGCTTTAAAGGAGTTGTCTGCCCTTGAGTTTGCTAACTTAAAAGAAAAATACAGGGTTTTGAGGACAAATAACGCCTAAAGTAGCTCGTCGATATGTGACAGTTTTGTCTCATATGATACACAATTCCCCATTGTAGTATACGAGCATGTATGTTCTGCGTGTTTATACAAACTTTGAATAAAATGTAAAGCGTGCATATTGTTAATAGTTTACACCCATTTCTTGTTCAAAAAACTGTACAGTCGGCTTAGTCGGGTTCCCGTCCCAAATCTAACAATTGAAAGTTTTGGAATGGGAACCCGACTACAGTCGGCTGAGTGGACGCATGTCGTCAATTATTTGTCATTTGTGGAAAATATCCAAATTCCTTGTTATTAGTCTATTCACTGGATGATATGAAAAAAGGTCTTAGGAGAGACAGAAGGGTTTTAAACATCAATATCACATTTACAACATGTATTAAAATTGGGATGAAAGAATGAATAATAGGCACCGGTGAACGTCACGTGAACAACGAAGCCAATAGGAAGGGCCAACAAATAGAAGGCGATATTATTGTCATAATCACCTCGCTGTTGTATTTTTGAAAACGCTACTCCCGCCATTATAAAACTTTCAAGATATAAAATAACGTAGAACACAATCATTCGTTTGGCTGCTTCACCGTTCTTCACGTTGATAAAGTTGAACACGGAGACGTAAGCGAAGAAACTAAGATAGAGACATTTTGTACACTTGCCGCTTCTCTCCCCACCCTCGTTTCGATGCTGTCGCCACAACCAAATGTACATAGCACCGAAATGGACGGACAAAACGACAGCCGATGTCCATATTTTCACATAGATAACAAAGAACACAATAGCAATCTCTCTGGCTGCCAATGCTGCCAATGCAGCGACGAAGAATACAACGAATCCGAATATTCTGACGTTCCTAGACTGACGTCTAGCCTTCCTGCCGTCACGATATAAAGACGAATACGTCCAGGCTATACCAAGTGTTGATCCAGCCAAACTGTGAGCTACAATAGAAAAACATGCCGAGCATATTCTTTATTTGCCAGTCAGCTTTCTGCTGCAATATGACAGGCATATGGGTGCCTCCACCCGTGTTTGAACCCGGGTTGCCAAATTAGACGGCACGCGCGCTAACCGTTGAGCTACGGAGGCATGAAATGATTGAAATACATGTTCCAAACAAAGTGATGTCACTGATTACAGTGATGAGCATAGCCTAAATATTGTACGATCTATGGTAATTTATATTCAATTTGGATTCTGTAGTTTTGTTCTTTACTCTTTATAACAATGGTATTCATTCTTGTTGTTCATGTTGGCGTAATAAAAGGTTGTTGCTGTTGGTGTTGACAGTTTTTCAGACAACATAAATAATTCTGTAGAACATTCAAATGATCAGACACCAGTTTAAAGAACGCTCCGCACATTTGTTTGTTGAAGGTTACCAAGCGATCCATTGGATTATGCAAACTTGTGCAACATTTTCCACGTATTTTTTTCGACTGAGAAAGTCTGCGAAAAATATGCCACAGTTGCAATACTTATAAATATATAACATGTCATATTAGAGAATATGACCTGAAATTTAAGGGCTCAAGTAACTGAACAAGTTCGCGAGCTTTTGGGGGTTTTTTTGGGAGCCTAAATCACAATCGCTTAGATGATGATCACTTAAGCCTGGATATCCACCTCTTGTTTAGGCCAACATTAAGCCTAGGTCCGACTGAGCATTTTTTGCCTCGGCGATGTACTGCCAATGGACTTTAATGAGTTATCGGGACATCGGGAACAGGTCCATCGTGTTCTAGGGGAAGCTTCGAGGAAGTCACGAAACAATGGTGATATAGGAAGTAATCGTGATGAATCGAGTTGAATCTGAAGATATCGGGAGAACATCGCTTATGTGAAAATCCTCAGTGGGACCTAGGCTTTACTTGTATACGTACCCGAAACAGCAAGTTCCACACGGCCCGTAAAATGTAAATACAGTTGAACGGATAACATAATGATATCTTCAGTGAAGGCAGATATAAAATTTAACATGGCTTCATCTAATTTCTTCACGTCTGCTTTCAGTGTATGTTTTCTCTGGTGTGGATTACGTATAGCTTGAATAGTGTGTACTGCGCATGTGCATGCCCTGAAAAACATCATCGATACATAAATTAGGCGGCCTCCGTAGCTCAATGGTTAGCGCTTTTGCCGTCTAATCTGGCGACCCGGGTTCAAATGCGGGTGGAGGCACACATTATATAATATATGCCAGCCAAATTTCCACAGAAAACTGCCTGGCAAATAAAGGCTATGCTCGGCATGTAAAAAATACGAGTTATGTTTGTATTACATTTGTATTGAAATGAAAGTAAATGTATTTATCATAATTATAAATACCGTGGTATTGCATATGAGAACAAACCTATGTTTTCTAGACACGTTTAGAAATGTTGATCTCGAAAGACAACTCATGACAGGATCTGTATGTCTATAGTTTGATATTTAAATACACATTTAGCCGACTTTCATAAGTTACACCTAATCACTAGACCATAGGTTGTCTGTTTATTGTAACACTCGGCGCTGTAGACAGCCACTGAACAAATTCGACTTAATTCCCACAAACACCCGAGTAGTCGTTAGATGAATTTCGCATTCTGATCACCTCGGCCTTTATGCATTACACAGAACAATGCCGATGGTCCGGAGTTTCAGGCACCAACTATCTATGAATAAGATCCCAGTAAAATTCTAGATAACTTACCGCACCAAGCGTCCAAGGGACAACCCTCCGATGACAATCCGACATATGTCATGCCATTTAAACTTGGTACTTCGAGCATGTTTGTCCATAATAACCCAAACTATATCCACAATGGACATTAATATAGCCGGCAACACAATACACGCCACTGTGATCCAGAAATACGTCAGTTCACCTAGAAAATAACATAATGTTGTTTTTACCTCATATGATTGTCTTTCGTATTTACCTTTTACGAATTACCACCCTTTGCCTATTTGTTTCGGTTCAACGCCGTTTCTCAACAATTTTCAGTTGCATATGGCGATAGATTCACCTAATGAGTTATCCCAATAGACAACCGGTTGTGACAAAACATCCTCTTAAAAATACCCATTCACTGAAAAGCTATGAGTATTTTTACGACTATTTTTGTCACATCCGGATGAATATAGTTATCCCGGATGGTACCCTAACCAATGGTAAATTATCTTCCTACAGAGAACCAGCAACTTCTTTACAAGTGGAGGAACATTGTCATTGTTGTCAAATTTGCATCATGGAAGTGACTACTGACCTGCTGCAAGCAGGAATCGAACCCTGATCAGAGGCTGGGTTACAAATCCAGCGCACAAAATGACTAAACTCTAAACCATGGCCGCGGTCTGCCAATTTCATTACTAGTAATATCTAGTAGTTTAGTGTGGTATATTGCGATACAAGCTGTTATAAGCAAACCCAGTAGTTTGTATGATCTGGATAGGTGTACATGTATTTCATAGAATGGACCAGTTATTGATCTGGGTGTAGCAATAGAAAGCACCATGGTGTTCTACTAAGCTTACACTGCTTTATTAAAAGGCAAAACAAGACTACATGAACTGGTATGACTAGATGGATTTATAGGAAATTATTCACGTGAGTATCGACATATAGCACGGAGATTTTGACATGATCCTGACCTTTATGCATGAATATATTACAGTCATGGTTCTTGTGTCGATTATAGCAATTTTCGCGAGTAAACCGTGCAGTACCGGTCCTTTAGAATAACCGGGATTATAAATATAGACAATATATCAGCTGTTAAATTATGCTAATAGAAGGTCGAGGATCACATCAAATTCTCCGCACTATAAATCTCTGAAAAACGTGTCCTTGCATTGTCAACATACAGGTACGGTACAGTACTAGTATACTAGTATTACTCTTATATTATCAGGACCATAACCAGGCCCCGATCTCCCGAAGCATCTCAAGTAGAAATCTCAACTCAAATTGAGATTTTGTCAAGAGTATAAATTTGAGATCATTCTTAAGTTTGTGCTCAAAATGTTTACTGTAATAAACTCAGAACAATGTATCTATTTTGTGGTGCCAACTTTAAGTCTAGCCTCCAATGGAAATTATCTCAAAGACACATGACAATATTTGAGAATAATCTCAACTCAGATTGAGATGCTTGGGGAGATCGGGGCCCGATGCTATGAAACACCGAGGCAAATTTCATCAAGGTTAGGCCTATATTTGAGGTATTTGTTCTGGAATTGGCAAGCTTATTTTAGTCTTAACCAAACTATCAAATATAATGTATCGTTGTATACAACTAGGTTTCCCGTACTCCTGACATTGAATGACATTTCGCTGGACGTCACTGCGATTTATTGATATCCCAGTGCATAAAGTCAACCAAATAATTTTAAAATATAAAATGTTTTTCCTACCTACCCACCATATTCTTTTTTTATCATGTTTCCACAACCACGATATTAGTTTATTTTGGCCTAATATGTGAGATATTGATACAAAATGTATGTAACTTACCAGATGATCTATACTGTGCAGCTAGTTCCACATCGCCTCCTATATCGTACGCAAACACTACAACAGAAACTATTGGCACAATTGATGCTTTGAGTATATCAAACGTGTATTTGATTCTACCCCAAACCGTTCTATCTTTAGTCTTTTCCACTTCCAAATCATCTGTTGCTCGTGTATCAACAGTATCATAACCACACGGTTCTCTAGATATCCAGTTTCCATCTACTGCATCGAGAGGAATGAAATGTTCACGTATTATCACATCTTCACAGACTTCGGTAAGCTCCACCTCTTCATCAGTAGAATCCTTCCTTTTATCAGTAGGCTCCGCCTCTTTATCGTTAGACCCCTCCTCTTTATCACATTTACCTTGCGTGTCTTTGATACCACCAGTTGTTTTTGAATCTTCTTCCAAATCATTACTTTCCTTCCCGCTAGCACTACTTCGTTCAGTA
Organism: Spisula solida; assembly: GCA_947247005.1. Classification (NCBI taxonomy): domain Eukaryota; kingdom Metazoa; phylum Mollusca; class Bivalvia; order Venerida; family Mactridae; genus Spisula; species Spisula solida. The sequence goes on along the minus strand of OX365960.1, from coordinate 2,476,539 downwards.
GAGCATGCAATAGAATTAGTTCTTTTGACATCTTTCTCAACACTGTTTCTTTTATTAATTACTCCATTATTATTCAATTTCTTATCACGTATTTCAGCTTCTCCAATGGTAACATGACCATCTTCCGTGTCAATGAGTTCCATGTAAGGTGGCAATATATCGAGCCCATTTACATCTTCATTATCATCATCATTATTCGTAGCAGTTAAAACTTCATCTTTATTATCAATTAACGCTTCAGTTTCGTCTTGGTGGTGTGACTGTTTGTTATGTGTACCATTAGCTATTTCATTCATGTTGACATCAATGACATACCAACGCTACGGTCCAATGAGCCAGCTTAGCTGAAAATTGAAAACATGCACTTGTTATTAAATAAATGACTATTTAACAGTAGCAACGTACTTCCCTATTTATATTTGTGTATTTAACTTAGTAGTTTTCTTGGAATGATACACATGACCTAACAAGCTGTTTGATCGTCTCACATTTGGGAGGCCATGCCAATTTATTATTAGTACTTTAACATAACCAGCCCTGATGATATGTTATTTACAACTGTACATTCATGTTGTGAAGAGAGTTGGTTTCTTAAGCAAGTGGCAGTGTAGGCTTACGTAGAGTATAACAGGTTTGATAGGCTAGTGGTTGAGCGTTCGCTTCGAGTGCGGGATGTCGCGGGTTCGATCCCTGGCCGCGTCATACCAAAGACGAAATAAAAATAGTAACAATATTCCCTTGCTAGACGCTCCGTATAAAAGGGAAACTGGTTTCTCTTCTCTCATACCCTCGTGGCGATGGATAACATCAGGAATAAGGTATCGAGAGTGATTAATATGAGTTGGGAAAACTTGTTTCAAAATCGACCATAAATAAATTAGTATAAACTAATAAACAAAATCAGCATTAAATTGGTTCCAATAAAAATGCATCAAAAAACATCATTGTCTGCGTTTAAATACCATAATCCAACACGCACCGATACAAAGATCTATCGATATTAATAGTTATAGCACATCACTGTAACACCATACACGAACGGACATAGTTACTGGGGTTTGAAAATTGGAACCAATATTGGACATCACGAGAGAAAAAAGTAAAGGCACCAGAGGATGAACTAAAGCATTTTTTTAAAATATTGATGATCTTTCCATGCAGGTTTTTCGTAATGATCTTGCTGGTGGTCCCTTAAACTGACGTGGTTGCACAGACATTTTATTGTTATCGTTGTTGTATCTATCAATGTAAAAATTTTCATCACGAAACGCATTTTTTAAAAAATTTGTAATTCAATTTAATTAGGGTATAATGTTTATCGTTGATTGTAGGAATTGCATGCCGACACATACATATAATCATACATACATACATTATATGAGTCATCTGTAACTAACAGTTGATGCTTGTGCTATGCCTTATGTTACCGTGAGGGTTATTTACAGCCAAACCTATTATATGTTTGTTAATAAATTGATGTGCGTATTATCTAGGTTGCTAGTACAGGTATGTATAAAGATATATATGTAGTATTAATCAACCACCAATGTTTGTGAGAAATCACTTTTCATTTTGATATTATTTAGAATATAACCTACATTATGAGCCAATGAAAACGCCGCATTTTCGCGGTTAAATGAAAATTTAATCATTAAAATTTTCTCTTCACAGACTTGACGTCATGCGTTGGCGCTAATTTCTATCGGCCAATCAGAATGCAGAATGTTATATTCTAAGTTAGTTAGAACATATTAAGTAAATTTTAATGACTAAAAAGGCCTCGCTTCACTTCGCTCGCTCCGACCTTTTTAATCATTAAAATTTACTTAATATGTTCTAACTATAACTTAGACATAACGTCATGCATTTATATTGAACGATTATAGCCCGTGTGTACTTAACATACACGTCCATACGAAAAGTGTACCTTATTATCCCTTTACTACGTTATAGTTAGAACATATTAAGTAAATTTTAATGATTAAAAAGGGCGGAGCGAACGAATATAACCTACATTATGAGCCAATGAAAACGCCGAATTTTGGCGGTTAAATGAAAATTTAATCATTAAAATTTTCTCTTCACAGACTTGACGTCATGCGTTGGCGCTACTTTCTATCGGCCAATCAGAATGTAGAATGTTATTTTCTAAGTTAGTTAGAACATATTAAGTAAATTTTAATGACTAACAAGGACTCGCTTCACTATGCGTTTCAAACAGGTAAGACAGAATCATGACGTATTCACTCTTAGAGTACGTACAGTATGTGTACTTTGTGAACCGCCAGTACAATGTAATGACTCTCTAATGTCATACCGTGAATGAATTCTTCCGACGAAAAACGAGAGCATGGTGGTCTTGTTATATATTCAATACATGTAATTATAAAAGTGCAAAAACTAAAACGACTTACCTACCTACAAATCCAAACAAGTTATTTTACTTAACAAACCCTTTTTAACGATGGCATTTCGACAGTTTACTATTCATTCGTGCAATTGCGAGTCAAAGAAATTATTTGTTTCAGTGAGTGTACATGTATATGTTTATTAACTAGTCGCAAAACGTTAGAGTTTCTTCTTTGTTAAACAAGGAAACTATCTTACTATTTTGTAGGCTACACAGATGGTATCAAACAATTTGACGGAGAGGACATTGTTATATTCGAACTTTGGATTAAGTCAATTGATAATCCGGGTACTGTACTTGTTCAATTTAATTTCCGTATTTCTTCGAAATAAACCTCTGTATACAGATAATACAAATTACAAATTAAGGGATGTATACTTATAATCTTACATTCTTAAAAGTTAACACATGCTCTGTTAATGGATACTGCTCCTATACTAGTATATACATAAAATTGACAATTCAAGAAAAACTGCTGATGAATAACATTGGTGAATTCGCGAGTTCTTAAGGTGAATTCGTGAGTTCCTGAAGGTGAATTCGTGAGTTCCTGAAGGTGAATTCGTGAGTTCATATAGGTTAGTTCGCGATCTTCTGTTGGTGAGTTGATGCAGTTGAAATCGCGAATGCCCCAAAGTACCAACGGATGCCCCAGAATTGTCACGGTTGTCCAAAAGTAGCCACGGATTCCGATAGTTGCCATGGATCGGATACCCAAATTAACCACGGCTCCCTAAAGTTGCCACTGATCGGACACCCAAAGTAACCACGGCTCCCCAAAGGTGCCACGAATCGGAAACCCCAAGTAGCCACGGATTTCCAAAGTTGCCACGGATCGGATACCCTAATTAGCCACGGATTCCCAAAGTTGCCACTGATCGGATACCCCAAGTAGCTACGGCTTCACAAAGTTGCCACGGATCGGAAACGCCAAGTAGCCGCGGATTTCCAATTTGCCACGGATCGGATACCACAAGTAGCCACGGATTTCCAATTTGCCACGGATCGGATACCCCAAGTAGCAACGGATTCCCAATGTTGCCGCTGATCGGATACCCCAAGTAGCCACGGATTCCAAAAGTTGCCACGGATCGGATACCCCATGTAGCCACGGAACCCCAAAGTTGCCACGGATCGGAAACCCCATGTAGCCACGGATTCCCAAAGTTGCCACGGATCGGAAACCCCATATAGCCTCGGATTCCCAAAGTTGCCACGGATAGGATACCCCAAGTAGCCACGGATTCCCAAAGTTGCCACGGATCGGATACCCCAAGTAGCCACGGATTTCCAAAGTTGCCACGGATCGAATACCCCAAGTAGCCACGGATACCATAAGTTGCTAGTACGGACGTCGTCAGATGGGTAGGACTTAAAACTCACGTCGTTTATCTAATTTAAAGATATTTCTTACTTATATAATAAATGTTGAAGTCATGTACGATCACGTATCATTCGAATTGTAGGCCTATACATTTCGCTCTTCAAATATAGATCCATAGGTTGAAATTGGATATCAGTATAAAATAAATACATGTATATATAATGAAGCGGTTTGCGGTGTGTTGTTGTGTTGACTGTGTGGTGGCGCGTAATGTAAGCCACGCTCACCGGATGCTGCTGCTGACGTTGGTATAAGTTTCCAAACGTTGATGTTAATAGATATAAGTGTCCAACCGTTGATGTAAAACTAACTTTGTCAGGTTTAGATATTTTTAATTTAGTTCAACAAATGTAAATTTCACAAAGTTTATAATAATGCATATTGTCACAAAGTTAAGTTCTCACAAAGTTATTAATCAATTGGTAATCCAATAATCATATTTTAACTTGAACTCAAGTTACTATTTAATATGGTACTCCATATTTAGTCCTACTTATGTGCTAGTTAGGAACTCCTAACTAACACAACCTAACGCCTAAAAATTACTAGTTATCCTAAATAAGATTTCCTTGACTTATATACAAAGTCTACAGCCATTGACACCTTGATCAATTGTGCTCAAAGGAAGTGGCTTTCAACGCTTAATAATAAAACAGTCAAACATAATTATTTTAAGACTTCAATCTATGACAATTAAACAATAGGTGTAAAATTAATATAAGAAAGTTTGCAACATGGTTTGAAAGATATGGCTTAATAGGAAATTGATAATATCTTAGGAAACACGGTATTATAATTAAGAACTCAAAATTGACATGTGTTCAGAGATTGAGCAATATTATTTGAAAGTAGAGTTTTAAACAATAGAAACCATGATTGGTTATGTCACAATGATTATGAAAAATAAATGGCAAATTTTACATCATAAAATATACAATAAAATGACCACCGAGGCTTAAAGCATTACGCGTATTGTGGTTTGACTGTGTATAAGTTTTAAGCATTGTCGTTATGTGAATGTTTACTCGCACAGGTTATTAACTTTATAGCTATCATAGATAACCATATTAGCTAAGTAGGACTTTCTAATCAATGTGGTTTAATTCAAGCTCCTGTGAAAAGTTTTATCTAACTTGTGACTTGGTATGTCGACAATGCTGACTTTTGTGTTTACGTTTCTCTATTCATTGAGATACAAATGTGAATCATATATACTACTAAATTAGGCCGACTTGGAATAATTATCGCTAACATACATACTCAGTGTATTTAGCAAGGTGGCAGTACTGACTAAATACAATGCATATAAAATTATGCATGCATGTTCTATACTGGAGAATTTGGTAAAATATATGAGGTTAATCAGCGAAATTCAACGATTCGGATATTCGGCTATGGAACATTAAATTATTTTTATCCAGCTACGAACTTCACGTTGAACGTGACGGACTGATTAAAACACATCACGCAATTATTTGAGGCGCCAGATGTGTCAAATAGGTTTACAGCAAGGCACGCTGTTTTGAATTTTAATTATCTAAATAGTTTCTATATTTTATGTATGTTTGTTTCGTTTATTGTTTCTGTATTGTTTACCTGATGTTTAGTTATGACTTCAAATTATTCAAACATTCAGTTACCATGCGCTCAACAGCACGGTATGAATCCCGAAAAACCGCTTCTCAGTTCCGTCATAGAATTGTTCTGTTTTCATGTGGCTCTAACGGAACTGAAAACCGATGTAACCCTTACGGAATACCGTTAGGGCCATCATGGTTACCCATTTAATCCAATGGGCGACAATGCGATGGTGCGATAGCGACGGTGCGATGGTACGACGGCGACAGTGCGATATGACTATCGTACTGTCGCCATAGTACTATCGCATTGTCGCCATCGTACTATCGCGTTGTCGTACTGTCGTCATCGTATTGTCGCGTTGTCGCCATCATGCTGTCGCGTTGTCGCGCTGTCGCCATCGTATTGTCGCACTGTCGCATTGTCGCCATCGTGTTGTCGCACTGTCGCATTGTCGCCGTCGTGCTGTCGCGTTGTCGCCGTCGTTCTGTCGCGATGTCGCGATGTCGCATTGTCATCCTCTGGATTTTAATGTGTAACCACGATGGCCCTAACTATATTCCGTAAACGCTCGGACGGAACTCAAATGTCATGTATCCTTAGTTCCGCCACAGCGATAAATCGGTTTTCAGTTCTAGCGAAACGGAAATTGCTACTTCCACTGTGCGTCATGTATACAGTGCAACCTCTCCCGAGCAGCACACCACGGCTAGCTGAGAGGTGGGTTAGCTTCATTGTTTAAGCAAGAGTTAACCATGTGGAACGTTTCTTTTATCACAATTTGACATCTGTATGCTATGTCGTTTATACACGGACAATTCGAAAGTAAATAAAAGATAAAATGGTAGGTAAGATTAACATGCAAATCAATGCTATGTAATTGATATTTTGAATTTCTATTTAGTATTTACCACGATGGGGGGGGGGGGGGGGTAGCGACCAATGTGTAATTTGTGTTAATATTATTTTCACAATGAGGTTTTTAAATTTGACACACTGTCTAAGAGGTTGCGCTGTTTATATATATACGTATTATATCACTGCATGTATACTAGTAACTAAGCATAGTATTATTGGATTGTAGGTGGAGATAGAAAGTATGCCCGCATTTTATCAAGTTTTCAAACAACGTTTACCTTTCATTATGTGATACTGCATGGTTTAATGTACAGTCAAGCCAACACACACTTGATCACCATTAGCCTTAAAACTTATATTTAGATACATACCTTGTACACACTATATACACTAACCTTTACAGGGTTTTAATCCACTTTATATACATGTATGTTCCATATCAAGATCACTCTGTCTTTATTATCAATGACATTTTACGTAACACGTGTACTACATTTTAAGTGAGTTAAAGAGACTGCAGTCAACATCCATAACATATTTACAACACATTAATCCAACCAGAACCTGGTTTATAAAACAACAACATTATCACAACACGACAGAAACATCACTGTACTGTAGTACTCACGGGCGGCTCACTGTACTGTAGTACTCACGGGCGGCTCATTGTACTGTAGTACTCACGGGCGGCTCACTGTACTGTAGTACTCACGGGCGGCTCACTGTACTGTAGTACTCACAGGGGGTTCACTGTACTGTAGTACTCACGGGGGGCTCACTGTACGAGTACTCACGGGCGGCACACTGTACGAGTACTCACGGACGGCTCACTGTTAGAGAACTCACGGGGGGGCTCACTGTAAGAGTACTCACGGGCGGCTCACTGTACGAGTACTTACGGGCGGCTCACTGTACGAGTACTCACGGGCGGCACACTGTACTAGAACTCACGGGCGGCTCACTGTACGAGTACTCACGGGCGGCACACTGTACGAGTACTCACGGGCGGCTCACTGTACGAGTACTCACGGGCGGCACACTGTACGAGTACTCACGGGCGGCTCACTGTACGAGTACCTACGGGCGGCTCACTGTACGAGTACTCACGGGCGGCACACTGTACGAGTACTCACGGGCGGCTCACTGTACGAGTACTCACCGGCGGCTCACTGTACGAGTACTCACGGGCGGCACACTGTACGAGTACTCACGGGCGGCACACTGTACGAATACTCACGGGCGGCTCACTGTATGAGTACTCACGGGCGGCACACTGTACGAGTACTCACGGGCGGCTCAGTGTTCGAGTACTCACGGGCGGCTCACTGTACGAGTACTCACGGGCGGCTCACTGTACGAGTACTCACGGGCGGCTCACTGTACGAGTACTCACGGGCGGCTCACTGTACGAGTACTCACGGGCGGCTCACTGTTAGAGTACTCACGGGGGGCTCACTGTTAGAATACTCACGGGCGGCTCACTGTTAGAGTACTCACGGGGGCTCACTGTACGAGTACTCACGGGCGGCACACTGTAAGAGTACTCACGGGCGGCACATTGTACGTGTACTCACGGGCGGCTCACTGTTAGAGTACTCACGGGGGCTCACTGTAAGAGTACTCACGGGCGGGTCACTGTTAGAGAACTCAGGGGCGGCACACTGTACGAGTACTCACGGGCGGCTCACTGTACGAGTACTCGCGGGCGGTTCACTGTTAGAGTACTCAGGGGCGGCACACTGTACGAGTACTCACGGGCGGCTCACGGTTAGAGTCATCACTGGGGCTCACTGTACAAGTACTCACGGGGGGCGGCACACTGTACGAGTACTCACGGGGGGCTCACTGTACGAGTACTCACGGGCGGCACACTGTACGAGTTCTCACGGCGGCTCAATGTACGAGTACTCACGGGGGCTCACTGTACGAGTACTCACGGGTGGCACACTGTACGAGTACTCACGGGCGGCACACTGTACGAGTACTCACGGGCGGCTCACTGTACGAGTACTCGCGGGCGGCACACTGTACGAGTACTCACGGCGGCTCAGTGTTCGAGTTCTCACGGGCGGCTCACTGTACGAGTACTCACGGGAGGCCAACTGTTAGAGTACTCACGGGCGGCTCACTGTTAGAGTTCTCACGGGGGGCTCACTGTTAGAGTACTCACAGGGGGCTCACTGTACAAGTACTCACGGGCGGCACACTGTACGAGTACTCACCGGGGGCTCACTGTACGAGTACTCACGGGCGGCAGACTGTACGAGTACTCACGGCGGCTCACTGTACCAGTACTCACGGGCGGCTCACTATACCAGTTCTCACGGGCGGCTCACTGTACGAGTACTCACGGGCGGCTCACTGTACGAGTACTCACGGGCGGCTCACTGTACGAGTACTCACGGGCGGCTCACTGTTAGAGTACTCACGGGCGGCTCACTGTACGATTACTCACGGGTGGCACACTGTACGAGTACTCACGGGCGGCACACTGTACGAATACTCACGGGCGGCTCACTGTATGAGTACTCACGGGCGGCACACTGTACGAGTACTCACGGGCGGCTCACTGTACGAGTACTCACGGGCAGCTCACTGTACGAGTACTCACGGGCGGCTCATTGTACGAGTACTCACGGGCTGCACACTGTACGAGTACTCACGGGCGGCTCACTGTACGAGTACTCGCGGGCGGCACACTGTACGAGTACTCACGGCGGCTCACTGTACGAGTACTCACGGGCGGCTAACTGTACGAGTACTCACGGGCGGCTCACTGTACGAGTACTCACGGGCGGCACACTGTACGAGTACTCACGGGCGGCTCACTGTACAAGTACTCGCGGGCGGCACACTGTTCGAGTACTCACGGCGGCTCACTGTACGAGTACTCACGGGCGGCTCATTGTACGAGTACTCACGGGCGGCTCACTGTACGAGTACTCACGGGCGGCTCATTGTACGAGTACTCACGGGCGGCTCAGTGTTCGAGTACTCACGGGCGGCTCACTGTACGAATACTCACGGGCGGCTTACTGTACGAGTACTCAAGGGCGGCTCACAGTACGAGTACTCACGGGCGGCTAACTGTACGAGTACTCACGGGCGGCTCACTGTTAGAGTACTCACGGGGGGCTCACTGTTAGAGTACTCACGGGCGGATCACTGTTAGAGTACTCACGGGGGCTCACTGTACGAGTACTCACGGGCGGCACACTGTACGAGTACTCACGGGCGGCACACTGTATGTGTACTCACGGGCGGCTCACTGTTAGAGTACTCACGGGCGGCACACTGTACGTGTACTCACGGGCGGCTCACTGTTAGAGTACTCACGGGGGCTCACTGTAAGAGTACTGACGGGCGGATCACTGTTAGAGTACTCAGGGGCGGCACACTGTACGAGTACTCACGGGCGGCTCACTGTACGAGTACTCGCGGGCGGCACCCTGTACGAGTACTCACGGGCGGCTCACGGTTAGAGTATTCATGGGGGGCTCTCTGTTAGAGTACTCACGGGCGGCTCACTGTTAGAGTCATCACTGGGGGCTCACTGTACAAGTACTTACGGGCGGCACACTGTACGAGTACTCACGGGGGGCTCACTGTACGAGTACTCACGGGCGGCACACTGTACGAGTTCTCACGGCGGCTCACTGTACGAGTACTCACGGGCGGCTCACTGTACGAGTACTCACGGGCGGCTCACTGTACGAGTACTCACGGGCGGCTCACTGTACGAGTACTTACGGGCGGCTCACTGTTAGAGTACTCACGGGGGGCTCACTGTTAGAGTACTCAAGGGCGGATCACTGTTAGAGTACTCACGGGCGGCTCACTGTACGAGTACTCACGGGCGGCTCACTGTTAGAGTACTCACGGGGGCTCACTGTTAGAGTACTCACGGGCGGCTCACTGTTAGAGTACTCACGGGCGGCTCACTGTACGAGTACGCACGGGCGGCACACTGTACGAGTACTCACGGGTGGCTCACTGTACGAGTACTCACGGGCGGGCGGCTCTCTGTTAGAGTACTCACGGGCGGCTCACTGTGCGAGTACTCACGGGCGGGCAGCTCACTGTTAGAGTACTCACGGGCGGCTCACTGTTCGAATATTCACGGGCGGTACACTGTACGAGTACTCACGGGCGGCTCACTGTATGAGTACTCACGGGCGGTTCACTGTACGAGTACTCACGGGCGGCTCACTGTTAGAGTACTCACGGGGGGGGCTCTCTGTTAAAGTACTCACGGGGGCTCACTGTACGAGTACTCACGGGCGGCTCAGTGTACAAGTACTCACGGGCGGGCCGCTCACTGTACGAGTACTCACGGGCGGCTCACTGTACGAGTACTCACGGGCGGGCCGCTCACTGTACGAGTACTCACGGGCGGCTCACTGTACTAGTACTCCCGGGCGGCTCACTGTACGAGTACTCACGGGCGGGCGGCTCAATGTACGAGTACTCACGGGCGGCTCACTGTACGAGTACTCCCGGGCGGCTCACTGTACGAGTACTCACGGGCGGCTCAGTGTACAAGTAATCACGGGCGGCTCACTGTACTAGTACTTCCGGGCGGCTCACTGTACGAGTACTCACGGGCGGGCGGCTCAATGTACGAGTACTCACTGGCGGCTCACTGTACGAGTACCTAACGGGTGGCTCCTCACTGTAAGAGTATTCACGGACGGATACAGACAGGGAGCAGTGTTGGAACGGGGGTGTTTGTTGAGCAAAGGCGGTTGTGGGCAGGGGGTATAGTACATGATTTACATGTGTGGAATGTATGCGATCGGCCTACAGTTTCAAGCCTCTTTTTTCCAAGGTTTTACAGGGTGCTGGACAAAACAGCACAGAATGCGAAAGAATATTTTCCTCACAGAATAAGGATATACTGAAGAACACTCAATCCAATTTAAATACATTTATTCAAATATATAATTTATACATTTAGAAACAATACGTTTCACATTTTCTCAAACAAATCAGGACAAATCGGTTAAGACCAATTTAAGTACATAATCAAATATATAATTTATACATAGGCTAAGTACATTTTGAAACAATTTGTTTTTCACATTTCCCTAGAAATTTAAGACCATGGCCAAAGAACAATTAATAAATAATTAATACAATGTGGTTCAGGTATCGACAAGTTGAAAACAAATTTTTGTTAAGCGTTTTTTATAACTAGATCTATACTTTTACCAACTGAACTGATCAAAATGCTGTTAAAAATAGTACGGAAATCATTTTAAGAAATAACCTTAGCATGAGGAGAAATAAATTATGTTCTTCAGATTTCAGTTTAAGAATAAGAGTTGGACAGAAATGCCCATTTGGCCCGGGTTATATTACATTCACCACAAAAGCAAATCAGTTAGTAAAACGGTCAATGGGGACCGCTTTCAAACTACTGTTGAAAATTAGCCTATACACAATAGCTAAACACCTCAATCACATGATCACTTCAGAATAAATACATTTTCTTGGCCATTTTCCTGTTCAGTGCTGTAATATGTTTATGTAACCGATCAAAACTCAATAAAATTGATTAAAACAAGACAAACTCCTCCGTTATTGTTTCTTTTGTCATCTACCCCAATTACAAAGACCATTTCGGACGGATACCAATAGTGGTCTTAATATTAAGGTATAGGTATTAATATATTTATATACCAGTATACATGTACATTTACTAGTATTTCATTGCATTGATTGCTAAAATTGTCAAAAATTAGGTCTTTGTAGAAAAGTCTTTGTACATGTAGAAACAATAACGATAATTGTGACCGCTGTATTAGAGTTCTACATGAAGGTTAGCTCCCTTTGAAGAAGGTCGGTACTGTTTTATCAAAGCACTTACGGTAACAGCATGTTAACAGAATGGGTCCCGCATTTTTGCGTTATTTTTTGGCAAGCCTTATCATATCATAAGTTTAAACATGTATGTACGAGCACGATATATAAATAAATTCATAACTAAAAAGTATTATGCATAATAATCCGGCACTAATGTATAATGAATAAATGCCGTGGTGGAATGGAACCAAAATCATATGCACAATTACCTCCCTTTTCAGATGTTTTGAAAATAAAATCACTTTTAAAATACATTTTGACGGAGCAAATCTCCAATGTGTAATAATCGCTTTATTTACGTTTTTCCTTTCTCACATGCAATGTTTATTGCATTTCCGAGGGAGATAATAGCTATGACATATGAACAATATGGCAATACATGTACAATTATACAGTTTACATATGGAAACAATATATATCGACAAGAAACAAGCGTTAGTTCCGTTCCTTGAACTTTGCAAAATTTCTTTCATATTTATAAAAATACTATATTGCTATCATATATGGATGACTTTTTAAATACACAATCGGAATGTTTCGGTGGCGACGGTGCTAAAGGGATACTTATCATAGACCATGAATTGTTGAAGAAACTTGACCAAATAATATATTATTAGATCTTGGATAAATATATTACTGGGTTCAATTAATACTGTTGTATATCAAAACTTATCAAAACAATGAAAGAAAACGAAGAAGTGCAAATCGGAGTTGATTGTGACCTCTAATTGCTAGTTTTCTAACGTCTTTGGCGCGACGTCATCAGGGTTCTATTTCACACGATTTTGAAGGAGTTGTGTGGTGTCTCTTACCAAAATAACGACTACTTAATTCACCATGCACACACAGCGGTTGAAACATTCACACTGGAATATCATGGCAATATGTTTTCAACCTGGATCAAACAATATCAGAAAAAATGATAATATCGGTTTACAACTTGGACAAACTGTTACGCTAAGCGCCGTTGTGATCATCATTGATGATGTCATTGCTGGATTGTGTCGCTATGGTGTTTTACCTGAAATTTTGTCTGTTGTAAGATAATTATGTTAGTGCAATGTTTGTCATATTTGTGACATTAAACGTTGGAGTCTTGTATTTTATGGTTGTGCATGCATTGGTTACGAACTTAGTGGACGTGGTACCTCTTGTGACTTAATATGTTTTGTGTAATCAATTTTACCTTCTGAATGCACATATCCATATTTTGCACCCGGGGCGAGTATACACGAGAAATCAGACAGAAGACGATTCCTGATAGGCAAGAATTTGACACGCCGAATGATTCAGGGTCCCGGGAAATATAATAGACGTTGGTCGGATTTTAGCTGATGATTCCGTATCGGGGAAATAAGACGCTGCAAAAAAGCAGACAACCATTTAAAGGTATGGCGGGCCATTGATACATCAAGTATCATCCACGGTGGGGATTTAGACCAAATGTTAGACTCTATAGTGGTGAATTAGACACCAAAAAAGAAACAAATGAGTATGTGCCTGCCAACCCCTACCCCTGGGGCAAAATATTGATATGTGTATAAGAGTACCAAGCCATACCATAGTTACTCCATGGTAGAATGAATGTTGTAATTATCGTCTGCATAAACATAAACGAAACTCTCACTGTATCATTTAAACACAGACATTCAGAGAGACGGTGTTTCTAGCACGCTATGTCAACTCGCTACATTAAATTATTCCCCACGTAATTACGACATTTCTGAGAAAATAGCATGTCTGGAAATCAGTTAAATTTTTCACTCCTTGAGTCACGTGACGTAAAATATCTGCTAGACTGCTTCTGGATTTTATTGCTGTCCTTGAATTATTTAAAGAAGGCACATCTTGGAGGAGAGCATTTCATTCGAACATAAAATATTCGTTCCTAATTTATTTTCTATTTTTATTTCACATTTTGTATGCAAATCTAATTCATGGATAAGGTACTTACTCGTCCTCCGTACTAAACCAATAAATTATGTAAATCTATAATATGCTTGTGTGTCTATGTTTATTTGTGTTTCGATTTCTTTTTATTCTTTTTCTCGAGCGATTCAATTAATTTACTTTCTTTAATCTTCTTCATCTGCGGCTCTGTGTATTTAAATATTTTAACCATAGCACGCAAGTGGTGATCCGAATCCTTTTCGTCCGTGATGTAATGAAAAAACGAATCTTTTAAAAATCTTAAAATCGTTTCCGCTTCCGTTTCCGGTCGCGTTGCATCCTGGTAGCTTTCTTGTCGCCGGATCGTCTGCCATTTTGCGAGTTCTAGTTCAGTCCAGGCTAACTTCTTTACTAGCTCTGATATCGTTACCGTGCATCCACCGGAGCTAGCAAGGCGTTCCAGCTAAAATAAAAAGTTAACATATATGTAATAGAACTGTACGTAATATATATTACATTTGTCCAATACAATATTCCCATATCTATCGTTTTTACCTCCCTTGATTTGATTGTCGGCCATTTTCGAGGGCAAATCTTGTACGTATTTATAGAAGATATCGATAGATGTCTGATAATTAAGAATATAATATTGAACTTTATTAACCTGTTGTACGTGTAAATCGCCTTTGCAAACGTCACGCTTATATTATCACTTAACAAAGTTCCATTTGATTTTTCTCATAATAAACATTTATCAACGGAAAGTTGCCTTTCAAAATGGCTGACAGTTGAAAACGAAGAAGGTAAATGTCGTAGGTATGGGAACTGTGTATTCGTGAACCTTTTAACTTCATATTTGTTTCACGTGGAATTAAAAAATAAAACTACAGGTATCCGGCCCGGTAACTATCTTGTACCCGTCATGGTTACTATCTGGGACCCGTCAAGGTTACTTTTTAGTACCCTTCACGGTTACTATCTGGTACCCGTCACGATTACTATCTGGTAACCGTCACGGTTACTATCTGGTACCCGTCACGGTAACTACCTTGTACCCGTCATGGTTACTATCTGGTACCCGTCACGGTTACTATCTGGTACCCGTCATGGTTACTATCTGGTACCCGCCACGGTTACTATCTGGTACCCGTCACGGTCACTAACGTTATCTGGTACCCGGTGTGCTTATTTTGATGATTGATCAGCACGTGGGCATCATAGTAAACACAATAAAAGCCGGGTTCCAACTAGTCACTTCTCGCAGAATGAAAATTTGAGGTTTTCACACTCCAAGAATGTTAACAGTATTTAGAATATTTCACGGAGCGAGTATAATTAAATATATTTGACGTCAACGTATATTCGCGCCGCTTTTATAAAGCATGTAAGGATTTTGCTTCTGATAATAAATCGTCTACGGCAGAGTAATTGAACAATTGGAATGTCAGAAACTGTCTGCAATGACAGAGACATTCTGTATATCGATATGGCATACCTAAATCAAAATAATGACAGTTCATTATTGCAGTTCATCAATTCGTATGAAACGTCGTATAAGCAGTCCGCCCACCCGATATGGCAAAACACTTTCCTGTTTACATGCATCAAGTTACTGTTGCCTGTATAGATAACTGTAACAGTGTCCACGTCTTTATCTACAAATATGCTTAATTACCCGCCGGTTGGTAATTCTCTATACCATGTAGCCGGTCTTTAAACGAAAACAAAACCAGTCAGCAAATTGTTCAATAGAACAATTATATAAGATGTTTCAGTACTAGAGCTACACATAAATCAATTTCTGTTACTGAAGAAAACACGACCCTGCAAGGCATACTTTAAACTTATACTACTAGTAATCATATTCTGAACGGTTTCTTCAGCATTGAAGACGAGTTTCACTTAATTACTGGTATCGACCAGTTCTGTTTCTCTTGCATTAATACGAAACGTTCAAACAACATTAATTAAACACTATATTTGTTCTGTCTTTCTATCCTAGCTAATTGTTTACTTTCTGGCATCAAACATGCAATACTTAATTAGAATCTAAATTGAGTTCTGACATTTCCCAACCATTCACAAACTTGCGAACGTACTGTTACAGTGATGCACCCTGGGAAAATACTGGTTACTACGATGGTCTTGCATCCATTTCGCTACTAGCATAATTACCCATTCCGCTATTGGCTCATTTCGGTTGATGAATCGGAAGAGTACTCTGTTACTAATTGTATTACTACGTGGTATTCATCACAAACCGTGCAATAAAGCGTATTACTAGCGTAATAACGATCAAATAACGAGGCATTATTGTGATCATTACATTTCCTTACCCAAATTACTCGGCATTCCGATTATGTGATTACAAAACGTTTAAACAATAAGGGACAGTGAGACAAGACGACCAAGCCACACGTTCAGGATTAATAAAAATCTATTTTAGAAATTTGATCTATAAGATTTTGTTCGTTAAAATCTGAGAACATTCTTGAACACACGTATAAAATTTGTATTTCTTAGACAAGGAATGCCTATGACGCCATATGAGTGCGGACCCAGGTATATTGTCTCTGTAGCCCGGTGGTAGCGCTTCCGTTTATTTTATAAGAAAGTGAGGGGTTTATGTCACGAACACTCTTCTGTATAAAAAAGTACTATTACGTTAGACCAAGTATGTTTAAATTTTTGGAACTATTGAACTCTATAAATAAAACCCAGTTATATAAATTAGCTATATTATAAGAAAGCTGTAATGATTAGAAATAATACTTTGAATAATATGAACTAACAACGAATAATATAGTTTATCCTCGACTGTCAATTTATTTACTAACAAAATTATCATGTGATAACTTTATGTATGTATATATGTTTATATGTTATATGTATAGATGATGTACTATGTACAAATCTGAATAAATGTCTGTTCTGTTCTGTTCTATAAAATCAAAATGGCTGACGTAGACTGGTTCCCCTTCGAATATCAAATATTCATATTTTGCGACTTAAGAAGTCAAACCAGTCTATGGCTGACGTTGACATTAGGCCTTTTCGACTGGGCTGTTTCGTTGGGCAGGTTACAGTCTGGTTCCCGTTCTAATTTTACAGTTGTATTACTGTAGTAGTGCTGTAATTGTGGGGACGGGAACCAGGCTAAAACTTGCTTCACGAAACAGCCCAGTCGAAAAGGCCTATTCTGATCACCTCGGTCGTTAAGTATTGCAAAATATATTTACCGGAGACAAACGGAAATTGCCGAGCGTTCACGATTACTGGCGTTGGAACATATTCGGAAAACGCTGACATACTAGTATTCCGACATACAGAACCAAAGCAGACTTCTGTGTAAAAAATCGCATGAAAATAAGCCAGACAGAACGGTCTCATAAATTTCTAGATCTAGACGAACGTTGAATAATAAATGTCAAAGAGAAGTTATTAATTAAATCCAAGAACATTTTGAAAACATTGATGTTATTAGCAAATTGATCGTCATTGTTCGACTGTCAACATGAGACTGTGACAGAGTCGTAAATACATTAGTCGAATGAGTTTAGAACGAAGAGAATAATCGCAATGAATAGAGATAGGCTTTGGATCGTGTTAACTAAATGACAAAGATGGATTTCAGTTTAGGTAGAAGCTCTAACAAACCTAATTTCAATGCCGATAATCATTAATAATCGAATTACCGGTTTATACTTTCACAAAGCTTCGCGTCTTCTTGCGCAGTGAGCAAAAATGCTGAACGAGTATGAACAATATTGTTTTATGTGTATGCTTTTATTTATCCTCGCGACCGAGAGACCGATATTGGCAACCACTCCAAGAAGAGTTTAGTCAATTTAGTTTTTTTTGGGGGGGGGGTGCATGAGCCAGAACATGTCCCAGTTCCAGAAGCATCTGATCCTTTTACATGTCTTGTAAATGTAAACATCATACACGAGACCTTGTTTTTAAAGTCTCGACTGTAAAGTTAGCTATGACAGATCGGAAACACTGAAAACATTTCTGTTTTTATCCGACTGGAGACGGGGTCCTAGTCATAACATTCTGACCAGCAAATAGCCCTCAGCACTGGACCACTTGTCCACCTTGATATAAACAATAAATGCATCTGTTCATTTTACAACTTTTCTCACCAATAAGAAACAGGTTTACAATTTGTATCCTATCTGACTATTAAGAAACAAGTTTACATTTTGTAACTTATCTGACTAATCAGAAACTTGTTTGCGTTTTGTAACCTATTCAACCAATCAGAAACAGGTTTACATTTTGTAACCTATTTGACCTTTTAGAAACTGGTTTACATTTTGTGACTTATCTGACCAATTAGAAACTGGTCTACATTTTGTAATTTATTTGACTAATCAGAAAAATGGGTTTACATCAAAGAATACGGGTATGATCTTTGGTTTACATTTTGTAACCGTGTAACTGATCTGAAACAGATTTATATTTTGTAACTTATCTGACTAATCAGTGTCAACATTTTGTACTTTATCTAACCAATTAGAAACTGGTTTACATTTTGCAACTTTTCTGACCAATGAGATACCGATATACATAATGTTACAATGTACCTCTTCCTCTCTCTCAAATCTTGCCGAATCTTGGCCTTTCCTGTACATCTCTAAATAAATCTTCTGATGCTGTTTCTCTCTGTCATCCATGGCCATCTGAAAATAAACAAAATCTCCGAATTTATAATCAAGCTTTTCTGTGTTAGTGTCTACAGCGCTGCCATTTCTATTGGCTTTTACAAAAGACTATGACATTTCAATTTCAGAATATCACGACTTTACTTCAATATTTCAGTATTCAATATTTCACACGTAACACATTGACCTGTTTTCTTCGCGGTAAGTTATTGTTTCCTTTTCCAACGACCATGCGTGCGCTCTAAGGATTTGTAAGATGGCGTCTTATTGGTCAACTGACCAATGAGCCAAGATCTTACAAAACTCTGTACGCATGTGTGTTGATCAGATACTTACTGCAATCAGATCTCTTCCTAGTTGCATCAAATGACAGTTAGGGGTCGAATATTACTTACTATGCTAAAACAGACGAAATTAGAGTTGTTTACCTAAAAGAGTAAACATTTCTCTAACAAATGACTCAAATATTGTTTAGATCGGTAAAAAAATGATGGATTTATATTATTGTATTCCTATATAAGCGAATTCAATTTAGAGTAAAGGACCTTGTAGTGTTTATTAAAGTATGATTTTTTGCCGGACCCTAACAACGCACCGAGAGTCTTTGTTCTTGTCTCGGGTATGTACTCTAGATGGAACGTAACAGCGTCGGAGCAGGTTTCACGTGGTGTCAGGAAAGTCGTTAACATTGTGTACGAACGAATACAGACGGGCAAGGATTAAGACGTTGTGATTAATCGTCATAGGTTTAATTTTCTAGAAAATGTTATGCGTAGAATATATGACAAAAACACTCAGTACGTGGAAAATGAAATTAACTGTACGCATAACTTCCAGTTCCAAGATTTCAATTAAGGGAATGCAGTTCGCATTCATTTATTCAATTTAGTTTAACAGCCTACTTGCGAGTGTCTTTTGAACATCAACAGCATATCGGGCGTTGCATGGTTGTATTTTTGATTACTTAATCATGAAAATGTAGGCGACAATTTCAAATTCGTCTAGTTCGAGTTCCATAGTGCTAATATCTTGACTGATAAATTGGATTGCATTTTGTTGTTTTGATTTATCATCCTAACCGATACACATGATCGATACTTCAAGGTCATTAATCGAGGTAAAATTGTTTTCCCTAGCATGTGGCTAACAAATACACAATAATATTAGTATTAGCCTTGGGACTTTTGGAAACTGGTCTCGTTATTTGGTTGACGTTAAATGGAAACCAAAACAGTGAATTTCAAATGGATCTGAAACTTGTAGGCCTACTATTGAGGTGATCTCACTATTGAGGTGATCTCACTATTGAGGTGATCTTACTATTGAGGTGGTCTTATTATTAGGGTGGTTTTATTGTCGAGTTGATCTTTCTCGTTCAGTTGTGGTCTGTGTTATTTCGGTTTCCTGTGCTCGACTGTTTCAATTGAGTTTTTATTATTATTATTATATTTATATTATTATTATTATCATTATATTATTATTATTATTAGTGCTGTCTTCCCTGTCCGATTGTTCATTATCTTTTTAAGTAACTGATTACTTTATACAATAAAACAATTCTGTGGTTCCAGTAAATGGCCCACCTTAGACCTTTTGAGACATACCCCATAATTTATATTGATTTCGTCATTCTGATTCCGCTATATTGTATATAATTCTCGTCATTCCAGGTAAAATGTTAATAAAAATATAAAACTATTGAAACTTGTTTACGGCATCTGTTTTTCCCGACCTATTAATTTAACATTTTTATCGTGTTTCATGAACCTCACATTTTGACCTATCCACAGAACATCGTTTAACTTAACACGGAAAGAAATTGAATAGCGCGAGACTCCGATTGAAAGAAGAATTTCCATCGCGAATTGTTTGCCTCCAGGTCGAACGACGTATCGTGCCATATTACAAAGTTTGTTAACGGAAGAAAGTGCTTTATCATATTAGAAATATTGATCATGATTAAAGAATACTAATCAAATAATTCAATATCTAACCCGTCTTTTTATACACGAATAGTCGTAGTAGTCACCATTTAATTAAGCATTGGCTGTCTACAAAAACAGCATTAAAAAGATATTCAAGAAACATTTCCATATTTTTACTTTCGGTTTACAAGGTCATTAAAGTTTTTCATGATACAGGTTCATAGATATGTTTTATAATTATGTCTTTGTAAGAGTTTGTTCCTTATACTATTGACTATGTCGCCAACAACAAACTTTGACTCTTCATGTTACGTTGACTTTGTTTGTGAACGAGCGAGATTTGCAATGGAAGTGCTGTCATGCTCCAATAAATTCATTTTACCGATATTTATTTTTGATTTACTTCAAGGGTAAATACAGTGCATCATAATATATGCTTACTGTACCCAACACATTTCAATTTTAAGAATAAAATGCTTTTGAAAAAAACATGCCCAATCTCACTATAAATTAGACTCTGATATCTTAAACAAATAACTTACTGTTGAAGTATAAATGCAATTGTCTACAGGAGACGGGGACGGGGTATGCAATACTATGCCCAACAGTAATTCAGTTACATACGAATCGGATTTACCTAACCAGTTTCTTACCATTACTAGCCTACCCTTCCACAAAGAACCATCAATCAACATCTGAACCTGTGTAGTAAAATGGACATTGTTGTCAAATAACGATAATGCGAAAACATAATGCAATTCCAATGCAAATGAGAAATGTGGAATTCAAAGAGTATCCATTAATTTCAAGACCATAAATTCTATTTCGCATGTTATTCATAATAGATATCTATATTCAAACATAACAGGATGAACTATTCATGTTTCAGCTTTCACGTGGTTGTAATTGAAAACTCGCTTACCGGGCATAATTTGCATGACAAGATGACCTTGACATTCGAGACATTGATCTTGGTTATACAATTTCTCACAAAACCAAACTTGAGGGAAATCTGTTCTGGTTGGAACGTCCTTGATGTAGAGAGCAGACATATATATCATGAAGCTATATATCATGTTTGTGTTAACGTCTGAGGCATATCAAGCAATGTTCCATATATCATTAGAATATAACCTACATTATGAGCCAATGAAAACGCCACATTTTCGCGGTTAAATGAAAATTTAATCATTAAAATTTTCTCCTAACAGACTTGACGTCATGCGTTGGCGCTAATTTCTATCGGCCAATCAGAATGCAGAATGTTATATTCTAAGTTAGTTAGAACATATTAAGTAAATTTTAATGACTAAAAAGGACTCGCTTCGCTTCGCTCGCTCCGCCCTTTTTAATCATTAAAATTTACTTAATATGTTCTAACTATAACATCAGGAATTTAAATTAAACCAATCGTTGAATGCAGCAAAATGAAATCAGCTTTAAGCCACAACCGCCCTTTTTAATCATTAAAATTTACTTAATAAGTTCTAACTATAACTTAAACATCGCCGTAAATTTATACGTGCATGACGCAATCATAAAAAACAGACCGTCAACTGACGTCATTTGCACAGGCTAAACATAACGCCTTCTATCGTAAAAGCGTTTCACGAGCATAACCGGAAGTATCGTCATTGTCGTTGACCTTCAAGTTTTATGCTACTTTTGCTTTTGAATTATGCGTACCATACACATTAAGAGGCTGTCTCTTAACACATAAATCATGTTATACATGTAACTTAACCATTTAACCAAAATGATAGTTAATATGGTTATACTTGAAGTCGTCTGCGACTGTTGTGTGTGTTGAGTATATCTCAAACAACGGTCATTTCAGATCCGACTCATTCCGGGATTCGAACACCCGACCTTCCGCTCCTAATGTGTCCTTAGTAGAAAACTTTAGAACTTTCTTAAAGTCGTAATATTTCCTTAAGTGTATCTGCTAAATAATATAAGGGGAGGTCATTTTTACCGACTTAAAAAAGGTCGGACAGAGTTGCCTCCCCTGAATTCAAGGGAAGTAACTCTTGCTCTGTGCAGATTTATCTCCCCTGATTTTCAGGGGTAGTCACCCTTACCGGCTTCAAATAGGTCGGACAGAGTCGCCTTTCCTGAACTCCAGGGAAGTAACTCTTGTCATGTGCAGTTCTCCCCCTGATTTTCAGGGAAATAACTCTTGTACTAAATAGTTCTCCCTGTTCATGTCTGGGGAAGTCACTCTTACTGACTAAAATAAGTCACGTAGAGTTCCCTCTCCTTTGTTAAGAAGAGTTCAATCCCTTATTACCTGCGGGCTTCGTATATTGGATTGTTCAAAGTGAAAAGACCATGGAGAGGTACGTGACCTGTTCTCGATGTTTTATTTGGAACTTGTTCTTTCGTTCGGCGCATAAATCAACCAAATAATTCGAGGATATGTGTTTCTTTTAACTGATTACGATTTATTTCTAATAAAGACATCTGTTGTGATAAAAGTTCAAAATTACCTTTACATATTATAGTTGGTTATGTTAGATTAATCGGTATTACCCGATATTACATGTATTGGAATTATTTGGACAGATACATTTAGACATACACCGGAATAAATTCGATCAGCATCCAAACTCCAGAATACACATCCTAACCAATACAAATAAATTATCTGCTCTCAGAAAACTATTTGACTTGTATATTAATGGGAAGTTAGTCTTTAGTTAAATGTAGGTTTTGCACCACCGATAGTCTATTGGATGAATAAACAATGAAAACCTGCTATTCACCAACAGCTATACGGTGGGCACATTTGCATATAAATACGCTTGTATACAAACATGATCTCTTCTATTGAAAGACCATGATCGGAAATAACGAATACGATTCAGGCAATTTTAAAACACCCAATATCTCATTGTACATGTACATTTTACTCCGAAAATAAAACTTTTATTCCGATCTAATTTACATAAATGTTTTTTATTAAAATTCACTTCAATTGTGATAACATAGAAATGTGTTTAATATACGTGTAAGTTAACTTTGAACCCCCCCCCCCCCCTTCAAATTATTGCGTTCAATTGCTGTTGTCTTCTGGGGAACTTCGAACCCCTTTTCGGGTTATTTAATACTAGATCTAATCAACTTATTTCTGTTTTTTAAATGTTCTGGTCGTAACTTGTCTAGTAAACATCGTGCCTTCACTCAAATTATCCGCAGGTTTCCTTATGTTGCTGAAGTGTTGCAATTGCCTAGAACGTCTTGAGTGGTAATGTCGTAATAACTCTTCCCGTCTTGAAATAACAGACAAATTCCAGTCTCGTAAACTCCATTACTGCTTGACGATATCGGTCGTTTTTTTACGCTGTAGAAATACCAGAATGTCAACGTCTAAAGCCAATTCTAAAACCGTAGGAGAATATCTTGAAGCTGTGTTGCCGTTCCTTTGTCCCATTACGAGTTTGACAAATCGAGGGTTGACCTCAAAACTCTCATAACTGCTCATTATTAAAGTAGGAGATAGAGAGAGAGATAATCTTTATTAAAGTCTCATCAATGTACATTCTTACAATATTTACATTACATATTTGAACAATTATAAAAGTACTTTGCCGCTCCACACTGGAGCTATAAGAGACTAGATAATACATATATACATATCAATAAAAACAGAACTATATTCTTGCAAGGGAACATAGTCGCGCAAAACGTAGTCTGCACAATCATAAAACAGAATTAAACAAATAAAAATTTACATAAATATGTATAAAAATCAATTGCATTATCACTTAAGATTGCATGTTATTTACAAGTTAAAAATTGTCTTCTTTGCAGTTTTTAAAAAGCAGGTTTTGGCACAAATTCTTAATAAATCACAATTGGAAAATAAACATGAAAATTTCTCAGCATCAGACATAACGTTAAAAAGTGGTACACAGTTATTGGCTTTATCAAGAAGAGATGCTCTTAAATCATTATATACATGACAGTGTAATATCACATGGTACTCATTTTCCACATTACTACAAAAAGGACATGTACGTTCCTCCTCGGTTAAATTTTCGAACCTACCAGTTTCTATACGAATTGGAGCAACCCCGCAGCGACATTTACTCAATGCAGACCTGTGTTTTTCAGGCATTATTAATTTACAGTACTGTTCAGCTGCATATTCCGATTAAAAAGACTTATATATTCGAAGCTTATTGCATCCTCGTCCGGAGGAACCAACAACATGATTTATACTAGTATACCAGTTTGCAACAAACTCGTGTAATAATACATTTTCTATCTGTTCCACAAATGTCTTTGAAATAGCAACATCAATATTAGTAAATTCTGGTAAATTATGATCACTTAAAAACCTTTGTACAATAAACATCCAATTAGCACAGGAGTCAAGTGATTTCAAAGATACCCAGTGTGCTATTCGCTTATTGGCTCTTGAGTCAGTCATGGTGCTTAGTTTGGACCAGTATAGAGATATGCTTTTCCATTGCCGGACAAAGGGGGGTTTCCAACCCATATCTCCTAAAACTGCATTGTTAGGAGTATATTTCCCTACCCCTAAAAAGAAACGCTGCGCTCTGTTGTGAACGGCTTCAATACATTAATAATGGCGGAACCCCCATATAGGAGCACTATAGTTTATAACAGGCCACACTACTGTGTCGTATAGCTTGGTAAAGACATCATATGGTACTCCAACTATATGCTTGTATTTGGCAATCAAAAGACCCAATGCACGACTAGCACTCTGTGAAACAGCTTTAACCATAACATTATAGTCTAAATGCTCGTCTAAAACAATACCAAGATAAGTATATCTGTCTACAATATTAATTACATCATTTCCACAACTATACAGTTCAGTCGTTCTTGAAATTGATTTTGGGCGAAAATGAATGTCATTCAAACGGCACCAATCATTTAACGCATTTAACAAAACTTGTAGATCAGACGCAGATTCACATAACAATACAATATCATCTGCTTATAATAAAATGCATATCTTTTCATCTCCAATAGACACACCAATATCAAAAGACTTCAAATAAATAGTCAAATCATTGATGAACAAATTAAACAAAAGTGGAGACAAAATACATCCTTGCCGCAAACCACACTTAACATCGAACCATTCAGTGGTTAGGTTATTTACACGTACACACGACATAACAGATACATATAATGATTTAATAGCACTGAATATCTTACCAGTGATAACAATTTCATCTAACCTCTTCCATAATATATTCCTATTAATAGTAATAGGATGTACTACAATCCAGGCAACCCTCGAAATGGTAATAAAATATTCGACTGCCCGCTCGACAGCAGATTTTAGAGTATTTTTTTAAGACATTAAAATGTTTCAATTAAACATTTGTGGTTAGTACAACATTGATAATATGTTTTAGTAGTAAGGTCGGAATTTTTACATTTTACATGGTATTTTAATTTTTATGTGACGTTTTCATAAGATTAAATCTGACATACAGGTATGCATACAATTACAAGATAAAATACAGGTATTAGTTTAGCATACATGCACTATGCTAAAATGAACACAATAACATGTACAAACGTAGTTCATTTCTTTATTTCAAGTAAAGTTTAAGACTTTAAAGTATCGATAAACCATAATATGTAAATGTAATTAAACAATTTCTTTAAATCACCTGCATAATCAATAATATCAGTATACGTATTCGTAGTTATTCGCAATTTCGCGAGTTTAATTTGTCACATCAAAGTGAGTTCATAAATGTACTTCACCGTATACATGTACTATGCACTTCGGTGTGTTTATCTAAATTTAAGATTGCAGGTAAAAGTATTTTAAGATTTAAAAGATTTCACAATCCACTGACCTGAAAAGATTATGATTATTTTTTTCTACAAACTGACACGCTATTAAGTCGCCCGGCTAGCTCAGTCGGTAGAGCATCAGACTTTTAATCTGAGGGTCGTGGGTTCAAGTCCCCCGTTGGGCGCACACATTTTTCTTTTTTATATCAATTATTTAAATTGTTGTTCTCATTTATGGCAATTACACAAAATTCCTTTATCATACAATGGTAGTTCGGTTGGAGTGTTGTATAAATCACACTGGGTTATTTAATGTGACACATACATGTACTAAGAAGTAAATTATTGCACTTGACAACGTAATAGTAAGATATGTGGGTCAATCGTGAATTTAGATGTCAATTATTCCTCATTATTATGACAGGAAAAGCCATGGATGACTTGCATAAGGCCACGCATGAAGTCAAATCCTGTTTTACGTTTTCATGATATACAAATATGGCTTCTAGATAGACATTTGAAAGCAGTCGGGTGTAAGGACTTCAGATGCTATCTGGGAAAGTTTTGACTACAATTTTGAAATTGTTACACTTACACATGTACATTCATACATGGAAATAATGTTTTTATGTAGCGTCATCTTCGTTCTTGTAAAAACTAAAGTACCCAGTCAAAGTCTAGTTTTAGACACGCGTCCGTTCAACCGACTGTATATAATCATTCAGTCACAAGTGGACCACAAGGCTGTTGTTATTTCTTCTGAACCCAAAACATCAAACGCCTTGATCGACGAAAAGGACCTGGATTTCAATATAGATACCGGCATAACCGTTCAAAGCCCATTTACGTTAATTTCTACCCTAAATAATCTATAATACATAATCTATTATATCAAGGACTGGAATTATATGTTATCAGAATTATTAAACTCTTTAAATACAAAGAACCCAACCCGATATTGTGTACAGCTGTTAAAGTATACTCGACAAACAAACTAGACAAACATGTACATACTGTGGCCATTAGTTTCCTGATTCATATATCACGTGACATAAATAATGGTAATAAATATTTCCAAATAATTATAAATTATTTTGGCTGCTTGGTTTAAAGTTTTTACGTTCTTGGAAATGCGTTTTTTTTTAGATTGGATGTCAAATGCCTGTGGTCCGAGATATGCGAATACGAGTACCTCGTAGAATTTCAACGAGATGTTCTGTTTAGTTTTGAACAATTTCTATGTAAGTTACTTATACAATAATATTAATAATACAATAACCATTGCTCTGTTATATAATACAGGTTTTTAATTCATGATCTAATAGATGTTACGCGATACTGTATATTGACGCTTGAAAATATAGTTGCCATATCAAGGCATTTGAGAAATTATGCCAGCGAATTGACAAATTTATGGCTCTGATGCCAAATAAAATTAGATACAGACGTATTTTATGCCATTTACATAATCTTGAGTTTCCATTGAAATAATTCATCATCAGCATGAGTATTTTACATTTTATTTGTATGGAATAAACTCCGGTTATCCTGTAAAGAGATAATTTCCGTTCCACTCCCCGACTGGCTTTTAAATAAACCTAATCAATGTTCTAGGAAATATATTTTATTGTAAAACTTAACAGGATGCTAGAAGCACTACATATTACTAACACTATCTAAATGCTAGATGTAATTATAGACAAGGATAATCGACTTCAGTCTGAACAATTTAAGTAAGAAACAAACAACGTTATCGATATACATCACAATAAATAAATAACCATCCTAGCCAAGCAGACAGTCGCGGAGGTACAGAAGACGTGACGTCACAGTATTGTCGCCTGGCTCAATATAATGTAAAGCTTTTGGAGATTCCGGCACTCATATTTTGATATGGGACTCGGATATGCCAAGGAGTTTTTCGGTATTCTTAATTCCCATTTCCAAATTACCTTTCGATCAACAGGTGCTCAATTTTGCGTGTTTACCTTTGACTGACTCGCTCCTCGTTTCAATGTTAGAAATTTCTATGACAATCTTTTAAAATCAGTTGCATGAATTAAAATAATACCGTAAGTTGAATGGTAACTTCACATTTTGTACATTTTTGCTAAGAAATATATATACTACGCAGACGAATTACTGTTAACACTGGACGAAACCAGTTAAGAAATACTTGACCCTGAGCAAGGGAGCTATTAACTAGAACAGCTAAAACAACATTGAAATGTTGAGCCTGGTATAAGATTCTCCTTCATGACACCTGGAAAGGAAAAGCAAGCAACCTCCAAACAGATGGTGGAAGTGGACAAGATTATCAAAAACGATGCAAAAATAAACATAATGCAATTCCATTGCAAATGAAAAATGTGGAATTCAAAGAGTATCCATCAATAAAAACACTGTCTACTTCATCATTTTCAATGTAATTTCTTTATTTTTAATATAATCGATTTCCCTTGTAAGGATGAAGGATTCCTGTTTCCACTTTCGATTGTTTGTAATTGAAAATTCGCTTACATGACACAATTGCATGCCAAGATGACCTTGGCATTCGAGACATTGACCTTGGAAATACATGTTCTCACAAACCCAAACTTGAGAGAAATCTGTTCTGGTTGGAACGTCCTTGAGTTAGAGAGTAGACACATATATCATGGTGCTATATATCATGTATGTGTTAACGTCTGAGGCATATCAAGCAATGTTCCATATATCAACCACGAATCTAAATGAGACCAATCGTTGAATGCAACAAAATGGAATCAGCTTGAAGCCACCATCACTGTTTATATCTATGGCCAGCCAAGGTGTCATGGAAGGCAACGATTGTGAATATATATAGCAAGCCAAAGGCGTCATAGAAGGCAACGATTGTACATATCTATGGCAGACCAAGGGCGGCATCATAGAATGTAACGATTGTGTATATCTATGGCAGGCCAAAGGCGGCTTCATAGAATATAACGATCGTGTATATCTATGGCAAGCCAACAGCATCACATATGGCTATTTTGCTAATGGAATCCTAAGGAAATGCGCGTATAGCTCTATATTACATAAGGTTTTGATTTGAGCAAACTCTCAATTTGAGCTAAGGTATGTTTTGTTGAAATGCTTTAGAAGATCGATGTCCTAGTGTTTGTTTTCTATCTGTATCATAGTTCAACTGAGGGAATGGACGGCATGAGGTACAAACAACTCGCAGTGCAGTATTGCATTTAACGCACTCTTCAAGTGCAGTATGCCAGTTATATCAATATACTCTGTTCCGCGGTAACTATGATACAAAGGTGATATGATTTGGTATATATCAAATAAGTTGTCACAGTTGATATGTTTGAATTGTGATACGTTTGTGCAGTTGATATGATTACCTTGGTGCGACAGCTGTCATGTTTGTGCTTCGATACATTCTATTGAAGGCTATTATTATGAATACGAGTAGTATACAGTTTAATGATACATATATTAGAACGTATGTGTATATAGTGTATGCAGTCTGGTTCTAATTTTATTTGTATTATCGATCATCAATGACGAGTCGACTACGTCCTAACATATGCCTTAAACTTTGTCCAGTGTAATCGCTTTAGGGTTGTTTGATTTTTTATCTACATAATTTTCTTCCATTTACTTAATTTAGTTTGTCGGTTTGTTATCTATATAAAATATATTAATCTATTTTCACATTAACTGATGTTAATTGAATCGACGTACATAAATTGGCTTTTAATTTAAATTGGTTCAATGTCAAAAATACCATAGATTGATGTTGACACTACCACGAAGATATATAGATAGGTTAATTTTATGATATTCGGCTACTACTCGTGGTGGTATGGGTTGTGGCGGGGTATCAGAAATGGCGCACCTGAGATTAGTGGTCTTTTCTTGAGTTTAAGACCCAAAATGACATAAATTTCCAGTATATTTTTGGAAGGATGTATGGTTTTGGTCTGTAATGCAAATAAACAATGTTCAAAGTAAAATTTGGTGCTTTTAGAACTCGAAAGGTATGCTGTACACATATTTGTTGTTATTTTCTTATGTCACTTTATTCCTCAAATATCGTAATCCCACAAATTTGTAAAATCAAATTTTAACTTCAAATTTTTTTTGTAAAGAGCACTGGCATCCATGTTAACACCATGTAACATGATTAAAATGTCCTACACACTGTCAAACAAAGGAAATGGTGTCCAGAAGGATGTAACTTTCTTATTAAGAAAAACTGAAAAAACTAGTCAAAATCTGAAATAATATGTTTTGAAAATTTTGTTAATATTAACTGTCATTGATATTTTCGGCATTCCCAAGTCAAGTTGGTGACGGATTAAACTATGCAAATGCCATGAATGATTCTTACATGACAGTAATAAATGATTTAACACTTGTTTGGACATCTTCAAGTTGTCTTGGTGACTCAAAAAGTATAATGGCAATTAGTCACCAGTGCAATTCTGTCTCGATACTAATTATTGATTTATTATCTAAGAAGTAACCTTTTATTTTTTTACCACTAGGGACCTACAGGATAGGTGCGCCATTTCATATCACGCGGACTTGACATAATACGCTGAGCGTGACTTTCATTGTAATGGTCATACAACATGCATTGATGGAATTGACTATTGATATTTAGTGTCAACATGTTCCCATTGAATTGCCCTATCATTGCTCAATCACTTTATTTATGAACGTTTTATATTTATAACAAAATAATGACGTAAACTGTTAAGTGCGCCATTTCCAATACCACGGGGATACAAATTCAAAACTAAACATATCATTTAAAACAAAACTTATGTGGTAGATCATATCAATAATTATTAAACTTACTGAACTTTTACTCGTGAAGCATACCAATCGGATCATTGTGTAAAAAGAATGTAAAAATAATGACCATGACGAGACTGGAACTCGCATTTTTCTGAAGTCAAACGCATTCATTAATTACCCGAATCTTAATCTTAATTTGCAATGATGATTTTTTTTAATTGGTCAAATATATGATAGAATTGGTATAAAATGGAATTAGGGTAGTTAGTTCAAGTATAAGTAAGTGGTATTCAACTTATAACGTCTCATGACATACTAATTCTATTATTTTTACCATATTGAAAGAACCAAGATAGGAAATCATAATAACGGCAAATAAAAACACCCAATATCTCATTGTAGATTTACATGAAACTTCGAAAATATGGCTTCATATACTTATTATAAACATATTTCTACTTAACGAAAATAACAATATTTTTTATCAAAAATCGCTTCAATTGTGATAACTTGGACAAGTGTCTAATATATGTGTAGTTTAACCACGAACGGTTCAACCGCCTTATATTATTAGAACAATCTATTCATGTAAATGGTACAAATAAACAGAGATATAGCTATCTATAGACTAGGATATAAACACAATACTGTAAACTCATTATTTTTCGACGGAGTTGAATATTCGTTGATATCGTTGTTGCACTTGACCACGAAATCTAATCCCCACGATTTTCGACCTCTCAAATATACATGTGTTAATCCTTTTATTTTTATATTCCACGAATTAACAACCCGACTAAAATACATTTTTTATCAAAATCCACGAAATTAAATAACCACAAAAACATGTGATTTTACAATATCCTGGTCATTTATAGTCTAGTAAACATCTTGCTTTTACTTAAATTATCCTCAGATTTCCTTACGTTGCTAAAGTGTTACAATTGCCTAGAACGTCTTGAGCAGTAATGTCGTAATAACTCTTCCCGTCTTGAAATAACAGACAAATTGCTGTCTCGTAACCTCCATTACTGGTTGACGCTGTCGGTCGTCTTTATTTTCGTCTACAAGAATGAATGTCAACGGCCGAAGCCAAGTTTAAAGGTGTATGAGAATATAGAAGCTGTTGCTGTTTATTTGTCCCATTACGAGTTTGACAGGGACGCTACTTTACACTGATATAGGATCTGACGACACTCAGTATAGGGTCAAGTCAATTTGAACTTTACTTTTCTTGTCTAGAATCGATGTACACAAATCGCCTTTTAATTTAAATTTGTTCCATGCTAAACATACCATAAAGTGATGTACATACTACCATGAAGATGGATAGATAGGTTCATTTTTTGATAGCTACTTATACAAATTAAGCCAATGCATGTCTTTTAAACAAACAATTGTGGTTTTAATGCTCATTAAATCGCTCTATATATTTATCACACTAAAGTATAGAGCGGTATTGAATGGCTCGACTGCTATGATATTTTGTGGATACAATTTCAAATTCGTGTGATTAAACTTACTTATCAGCAAAGTTCGTAATGTACAGTTCAGTTAGGATATATTATGTGTACACAAATTATTACAACGAGTGTCGGAATAGGAAGAGCTAATATGGTATGTTAGTTTAGAATTGAAATAAATAATATAAAATAATTGGTTTTACATAGTGATAGTGGACTCGACCGCTGCGTCACTGTATTTTACCCTGACTGGACTATAATACTATGTGGGTAACATAATTAGAATGTAAAAATAATGACCACGACGAGACTCGAACTCGCAATCTTCTGATTCGAAGTCAGACGCCTTATCCATTAGGCCACGCGGCCGGGCTATAATACATAAATTAAGATAAGTATTTCTATCGATTACCTACCACTGTATATATTGATAAAAAAATCGAGGGGTGGTATTCAATATTTATCTTACTTGACATAAGGATAAGGACAACCTATCAGATCACACCATATTAAACTCTTGGTCATTAACAGGCAATATGATTAGATATCTTTATTCTCCAATTAAATAAGATCATTATTACCACAGGGAGTCATTTGTCCGAATCGACTTAACAATTTGCAATCGCGGTTATTTTCGAATGGCCCAACAATACGATACAAATTTGTATGACACGGTATTAGAGTTGTTAAATTTAATCAAGTATAAGTAAGTAGTATTCCACTTATAACGTCTGATGACATACTAATTCTATTATTTTTACCATATTGAAAGAACCATGATCGGAAATCATGATAATGGCATTTAAAAACACCCAATATCTCATTTTAGATTTGCATGTCACATGTGGACATGTGTCTAATATACATGTAAGTTGACGTTGAACTGCCCTCGTATTATTAGAACAATATCTTCATGTAAATATTGTACATATCAGAAGAGATATAGATATCTGTAGTCTCGTATATGAACACAATATTCTAGTTATTACTTGTCTAGTAAACATTTTGCCTTTACTCATATTATCCGCAAATATAAATACAATATTGTGGTCATCACTTGTCTAGTAAACATCTTGCCTTCACCTAAATAATCCGTAGATATAAACACAATATTCTAGTCATTTTACTCTAGTAAACATCTTTCCTTCACTCAAATTATCCGCAAATATAAACACAATATTCTGGTCATTATTTGTCTAGTAAACATCTTGCCTTTACTCAAATTATCCGCAAATATAAACACAATATTCTAGTCATTTTACTCTAGTAAACATCTTTCCTTCACTCAAATTATCCGCAAATATAAACACAATATTCTGGTCATTATTTGTCTAGTAAACATCTTTCCTTCACTCAAATTATCCGCAAATATAAACACAATATTCTGGTCATTATTTGTCTAGTAAACATCTTGCCTTTACTCAAATTATCCGCAAATATAAACACAATATTCTAGTCATTTTACTCTAGTAAACATCTTTCCTTCACTCAAATTATCCGCAAATATAAACACAATATTCTGGTCATTATTTGTCTAGTAAACATCTTTCCTTCACCCAATTTATCCGCAAATATAAACACAATATTCTGGTCATTATTTGTCTACTAAACTCATATTATTCACAGATATCAATACAATATTCTAGGCATTATTTGTCTAGTAAACGTCTTGCCTTCACTCAAATTATCCGCAGGTTTCCTTATGGTGTTGAAGTGTTACAATTGCCAAGAACGTTTTCAGCAGCAATGTCGTAATAACTCTTTCTGTCTTGGAATAATAGACAAATTGCAGTCTCGTAAACTGCATTACTGGTTCACGCTATCGGTCGTCTTTTTTTAATTGTTTCACGTTAAGGAAATGCCAGCATGTCAACGTCTAGAGATAAGATATACGCGAATATAGAAGCTGTTGTCGTCAATTTTTCCAATTACAAGATCAGGTAACTGTATCCTTGATAAAGAATTAAAAATAGTTTTTTGTTGTTTTTATTTTAATTTATGCATGATCTAATTTTACATATATAAAAATTAAAATTGTTTATTCTTTACCACTGATACAGTTACATTTGATCAACAGTTTTACAAATGGGAATAAAATATTTGTTAGAGTAATTTTGAAAGACATTAAAATGTTTCTTTTAAGCCCAATTAAGGCCTTAAAATATTTTGTTAGTATGATAAGAGGAAATATGTGTGAGTCGTTTGTTCATTGTACATTGTATTTTGTTTGTGTGCATCAGATTAAATCTAATATACACTTGGGTATGCAATACAGGCTAAAATACATAGACTAACACCATTTCGCATACATGAACTAGACTAACACCATTTCGCATACATGAACTATGTTTAAGTTAACACAATAACATACGTTTATTTCTTTATTTCAAGTCAAGTTAAAGACTGTATTGTATCGATAAGATTTATATTAAAGAACTTCTTAAAATCACCTGCATAATCCGTATAATTTCCTTAAACTTAGTCATAGTTATTCGCTATTCGCAAGTTTCAATTGTTCGTGTCATCAAAGTTAAAGTTCATAAACTTTATTCACCGTATACATGTACTATGTACTACATTGTGTTTATCTAAATTTAAATTTAAGACATTGCAGGTAAAACTATTTAAAGATTCACCCAAATGACCTGAAAAGATTGTGTGCTTTTTTTCTTACAAACTGATACACTGTCAAGTCGCCCGGCTAGCTCAGTCGGTAGAGCATCAGACTTTTAATCTGAGGGTCGTGGGTTCAAGTCCCCCGTTGGGCGCATACATTTTTCTTTTTTATATAAACTTGGTTTACTTGTATTGACAAAATTGATTTCCCCATTTTATAAGTTACACAAGAAGGCTTATCGGTATTTAACAAATGGTATAGTGCGTTCAAAGTCAAATGAGAACAGTTATAAACATATTTGGACCATATTGAAAATTGATATTACTGTCAAATATGTAATCCACAATAAATAAAGTCGTTATTATTATTATTATTATTACACTCGCCCGACAGGTAAACGTTATATGGGTTCGATATCAAATAGTTTGCAAATCTCATTCCATATAACAAAGGCGCGGTAACAGGTAAACCCTCACTTCCTTCAAATTTCTATTTTATTCTGAGTTGTAGGTTCGATACCCACTTCGGTCAACTTTGTATTGCATGTATCCATGTTATAAAGTCATATAATTTACTGCTGTTTTAATGAATCTATACTTCAAAGTGAACACAGTTTCATGTTGTAGCGAATATATTTAAAACGATTGTATGAGTGTTGTACTGTATATAAAAATAAAATAAATACGACTAGATAAAAAATGAAAATATAACACAAACATTAATCTACGTACTGCATACCTTACTTCGTTTATGTTATTATATTTGTTACAAATAAAAAAAACAAGGTACTTTTAAAAAGATAAAAAAAACTTTAAAATTTAAGTTATTATTGAAGTATTATACTATTGATTGAAGGTATCTAATTTATTATATAAAACATAAGCCTCCCCTATTCTTTTGAATGGGACAGTTCCCTCATTAGCATTACTTATTAAACCGACAGTATGTCGATTTAGATTGTTTGATAACTCGTTATTCTTAAAGATAATATTTTAAGTCAGACAGGGAATGCAGCACTCAACTTAACCAGCCGAGCACAGAAAACATTAAAAACATAAAAGGCACAATGCCTAATTGAACCAACCAAGCACAGAAAACATAACACACACATACAAAGAAACTAACCCGATATAGAGTACAATTTTGAAGTATTCTCGACAATCAAACTTGACAACAATGTACATACAGCGGCCATAGGTTTTTCTGACGCATATCACTTGATAATAATGATAATAATTAAACTAGTTCCAAATAAGTTTTAGTAGCCTGGTGTAAAGTTGATATGTGCTTTGGCATGTGTTGTTTTTTCAATATTGACCATTGTTCCGTTATATAATACAGGATTTTAATTTATGATCTAATAAATGTCACGTGATACTACATATTGGCGCTTGAATGTTATTGTTACATCAACGTATGTGAGAAATTATAGCAGTGAATTGACAAATTTATGGCTTTAGTGCCAATGAAAGTTAGATACAGACGTATTTAATGCCATTTACATAATCTTGAGTTTCCATCGAAATAATTCATCATTAGCATGAGTATTCTATATTTTATTGGTATGGTATAAATGCCGGTTATCCGATAAAGAGATCATTTCCGTTCCAATCCCCGACTGGCTTTTAAACAAACCTAATCAATGACCTAAGAAATAGATTTGATTGTAAAACTTAACAGGATGCTAGAAGCATTACATATTACTGATACTATCTAAATGTTAAATGTGATTATAGACAGGGATAGTCGACTTCAGTCTGAACAATTTAAGTAAGAAACGAACAACGTTATTGATAAACATCACAATAAATAAATAAACATCCTCCGTCATGCAAACAATCGCGGAGGTACGGAAGACGTGACGTCACTTTATTGTCGCCTGGTTCAAAATAATGTTAAGCCTTTGGATATTCACTCATATTTTGTTATGGGACTCGGATATGACTTAGTTACGGTTTTCGAATTCCCTTTCGATTAACAGATGCACAATTTTGTGTTTGTATCTATGACTGACTCGATTCTCGTTTCAATGTTGTTTATACTTTGATGACCCTTTAAAAGCAGTAACGGTTGCTTGAATAAAATTAATAACCTTAAGCTGAACGGTAACTTCAAATTTTGTACATTTTTGTTAAAAAAATGGAGACTACACAAAACTATGAGTTACTCTAACAGTGGGCGAAACCAGTTAAGGAATAATTGAGCAAGGGGGCTGTCAACCAGAAATGTCGCTACCTGGTATCTAACCCATATAGGGTCTCCTTCCTGAAGTGCAAATCATTACCATATAACATGTGCGTGAAGTTAGCAGCCAGTTGCCAGCAACTGGCAGCCAGCAGCCGATTCAAATTTTTCTCAAAAAATAGTTTAACTCAGGAAAATCGAATTGGCAACTGGCAACTGGCAGCCAGCAGCCGATTCAAATTTTCTCAAAAATATTTTTACTCTGAAAAATCGAATTGGCAAATGGCAACTGGCAGCCAGCAGCCGATTCAAATTTTTCTCAGAAAATTCGAATTGGAAACTGGCAACTGGCAGCCAGCAGCCGATTCAAATTTTTTTCGCAAAAAATATTTAAACTCAGAAAAATCGAATTGGCAACTGGCAACTGGCAACAGGCAGCCAGCAGCCGATTCAATTTTTTCTTAAAAAAAATATTTTAACTCCGAAAATCGAATTGGCAACTGGTAACTGGCAGCCAGCAGCCGATTCAATTTTTTCTTAAAAAAATCAAATTGGCAACTGGCAACTGGCAGCCAGCAGCCGATTCAAATTTTCTAAAAAAAATAATTTCACTCTGAAAAATCGAATTGGCAAATGGCAACTGGCAGCCAGCAGCCGATTCAAATTTTCTCAAAAAATCAAATTGGCAACTGGCAGCCAGCAGCCGATTCAAAGTTTTCTAAAAAAAAAAATTAATCAGAAAAATCGAAATGGCACCAGGCAACTGCAATAAAATACCAAGAATGACATTGGAAAACATAACTATTTTAAGAACAAAATACTGCGGGAAATTTTGGACCGTCGTAAGCGTTAAGAAGCCGTAACGGCGTTAACTGTATTGATCAAATGTTCCCTTGTATGTACTTCACACCACATTCGCTTAAAATATCCAACAGTTGTGAAAGCCAAAAAGCATGAAATTTAGTCATTTTTATGTTACCCATTTATGATCGTCAGATCTTTCTTAGAAAATGCATGACATAATTATGTTTGTATTTGATTATTTTGAAGCTCAAATGTTTTATACATGTACTAATGTTTCGGGGTTGCCACCATGAGACTATAACATTTGTGGCTAATACTAAAGAACAAGTATAATTGCTATTGAGCAAACCAACAGAAGCCGTCGAATATCACATTTAAAAAGGTGGTACGTATAGCCAATATGTACAGCTATACATACAAGTACAGTCGACTCTCGAAAAGTTCGGTACCGTGAAAATTACTACAACATTACGAAAGTCACTTTAAATCCCGTTCTTCTCGTCCTAGTTTGGCAAATTCAGGGATACCGTTTCTTACCGGGGCGACAAGCCTTGCGTCGTCGTGAACGTCCGGGATCAACCGTGATGATCCGTGATAAACAGTGATGGACCGCTTAGGTCCCATTCTCACAGTCCTGGTTTTGGCATCCCCGGCGAGTCCCTGTTTGTAATCCTAGGGGACCGTGTCTATCCGGGTAGACAACCGCAGCAGCACCGTGACTATGACATCTGGGATCAACCGGGACGATCCGTGATAGACCTGATGAACCAGCTGAAATTTTTTAATACAACCAGGAGGTACCGGAAGCGATATCAAAATCCGGGGATATCCGGGGCAATACCGGGGAAGGTCCGTGGCTCTACCGTACCAATATCGTGATAAAACGCAGTGGCAAAGACATAATACAAATCAATGAAAAAGTCCAAAAAACGGAAAGCATATGCATTATCCGTTTGTGGTGGCAACAAATCAAAGTACTGCTAGTATTCTTGTTCTGTTCTTGGCAAGGAATAAGTAAACAAAATAAAACCGAACAACCTATACACATGATATAATAAATTTCTTAGTTCACACATTTGTCACATTTAATGCCTGGTGTTGAGCCCTTAACACGAATGCACTAGACGGTTCATTGATGCTATGATGGTTGTCATGCGTTTTTGTGGGATCATGTTCTACTCTTGATTGAGGGTCCGGTGAGGTACAACAACGTTCCACGGTAGAGGTGCATGTGCGCGGATCCGACCGCCCAGACATGCACGTTTATGAATTCGCTTAGGGACAGGCGCACAGTTTTGCCTGAAACTGACTCAACAGCTACACAGGCAACTAGTGCCACGTACAAATAAAAATATGCGTTTATTCATTGTTTGTGATACTGCTGGTAAAGATATGTATAAGTTGCGACATTTATCGGCTAAACATAAAACGACTGTGAAATGTATCGTTATCGTCTGCAATGAAGAGTGAAACAAAAAATGAATCAAAATTAAAATACGATATTTAGAAAACAGAGTTATATTTTTCAAATAATTTGTCAATTTACTCGACATTGTACTCGTATCATCATTCTAGCTGTGGTTGTGGCTGACATGAACCGATTCCTGCGATTGTGCATGCGCATAGTTCCGCCTTGTCTACGAGTTATATTCGGGGTCTCCCTTTGTGAGGGCGATCCTTTATCGTCCCAGTGACATTATATCGCTCTTTTAGCCTCGTCATTGTAGAATAGTGGCAACGGAATTGCCTGGCGACAGCAGTACGACACAATCACATTCGAAGAATTCCAGTTTCAACCGATCGACTGCTTTCATGCAAATATTATGTGTTAACTTACTTTGTATGCTTTTATTTGATGAGTTTTAACAGGGTTATATATAACTTGCGATTTGTCAATTATAATTGTGCGCAAAAATGCACAGAAATCAAGGGTTTAATCCGTACAACATGAATATTTTAATAAACACACATAAATAAGTTGGTTGTTACCTATGTAAGTGGTTAGGGCGCCCGCCGTGGAAGCGGGAGATCGAAGGTTCGAATCCCGACGAAAGCTGGGTTTGAATTAATGCGGTCGATTTATTGAGCGGCCAGATAGTTAAAGAATGGTTACCGCAGGCCCATCTTTGCCAGGCGCCCGGCAATACGAGAAGGGGTTCGGGGGGTACTGTGCGCACGAAATATAGGTGCCTTATCAGTCAAATTGGCTGGCCCTTTCAATGGTGACACTATAATATACAAAAACTTAACCTTTTTTACAGTAGGTCCAACCTATATCGTGCGATGAAGAAGAATGTCGTAACATATCATACCGTCAACCAACGGATTACTGTTAGCAAATTATCATGAAATTCGAATTAGCAGCTACCTGCCGGTTCGCAGTTGCCAATTCGATCCTACGGAAAAAAATTCAATCGGCTGCTGGCTGCTGGTTCACAATTGCCAATTCGATCTTTTAGAAAAATTGAAACGATGGCCAGTTGCCATTTGCCAATTCGTTTGTTTTGAGAAAAAATTGAATCGGGTGCTGGCTGCCAGTTGCCAATTCGATTGTTTTGAGACAAATTTGAATCGGCTGCTGGCTGCCAGTTGCCAGTTGCCAATTCGATTTATCTGAGTTAAAAAAATTTGAGAAAAATTTGAATCGGCTGCTGGCTGCCAGTTGCCAATTCGATCTTTTAGAAAAAATTGAAACGATGGCCAGTTGCCATTTGCCAATTCGTTTGTTTTGAGAAAAAATTGAATCGGATGCTGGCTGCCAGTTGCCAATTCGATTGTTTTGAGACAAATTTGAATCGGCTGCTGGCTGCCAGTTGCCAGTTGCCAATTCGATTTATCTGAGTTAAAAAAAATTGAGAAAAATTTGAATCGGCTGCTGGCTGCCAGTTGCCAATTCGATTTTTTTGAGAAAAAATTGAATCGGCTGCTGGCTGCCAGTTGCCAGATGCCAATTCGATTTTTCTGAGTAAAAATATTTTTTTGAGAAAATTTTGAATCGGCTGCTGGCTGCTGGCTGCCAGTTGCCAATTCGATTTTTCTGAGTCAAATTTTTTTAGAAAAAATTGAATCGGCTGCTGGCTGCCAGTTGCCAGTTGCCAATTCGATTTTTCTGAGTTAAAATATTTTTTGAGAAAAATTTGAATCGGCTGCTAGCTGCCAGTTGCCAGTTGCCAATTCGGTTTTTCTGAGAAAAAATATTTTTTGAGAAAAATTTGAATCGGCTGCTAGCTGCCAGTTGCCAGTTGCCAATTCGGTTTTTCTGAGAAAAAATTGAATCGGCTGCTGGCTGTCAGTTGCCAGTTGCCAATTCGATTTTCCTGAGTTAAAATATTTTTTGAGAAAAATTTGAATCGGCTGCTAGCTGCCAGTTGCCAGTTGCCAATTCGGTTTTTCTGAAAAAAAAATTGAATCGGCTGTTGGCTGCAAGTTGCCAGTTGCCAATTCGATTTTTCTGAGTTAAAACATTTTTTGAGAAAAATTTGAATCGGCTGCTAGCTGCCAGTTGCCAATTCGGTTTTTCTGACAAAAAATTGAATCGGCTGCTGGCTGCCAGTTGCCAGTTGCCAATTCGATTTTCCTGAGTTAAAATACTTTTTGAGAAAATTTAAATCAGCTGCTAGCTGCCAGTTGCCAGTTGCCAATTCGGCTTTTCTGACATAAATTGAATCGGCTGCTGGCTGCCAGTTGCCAGTTGCCAATTCGATTTTCCTGAGTTAAAATATTTTTTGAGAAAAATTTGAATCGGCTGCTAGCTGCCAGTTGTCAGTTGCCAATTCGTGTCCACTAGGAACATCGAATTGGCAGCTGGCTTCCAGTTCGCAGTTGCCAATTCGATCCTATATTAAAATTTGAATTGGCTGCTGGCTGCCAGTTCGCAGTTGCCGATTCGATAGAAAAATTCCAATTGTCAGCTAGGTTGTGAAGTTAGCTGCCATTTGCCAATTCCCGATTCAAAACTTTGAATCGGCTACTGGCAACTGGCAACTGGCTGCTAACTTCACGCACATCCATATAACCACAAAAGGCAATTTTTCATATTTAGGAAACTGTAAAACATGGGAAACGATGTCCTGGTTAGTTACTATATAACTATAATTATGACATTAAAATAAACTAATCTCTTCCGAGTGATATTACGTTTACAGTATATCCCCGTGGTATTGGAAATGGCGCACTTAACAGTTTACGTCGTTATTTTGTTATAAATATAAAACGTTCATAATTAAAGTGATTGAGCAATGATAGGGCAATTCAATGGGAACATGTTGACACTAAATATCAATAGTCAATCCATCAATGCATGTTGTATGACCATTACAATGAAAGACACACTCAGCTTATTATGTCAAGTCCGCGTGATATGAAATGGCGCACCTATCCTGTAGGTCCCTAGTGGTAAAAAAATAAAAGGATTCATGATGTAGTTGTTTCCAATTTTATTTTATGGCTATATAGTCCATTTTATATAATAGTTAGCTTACTTTGTATACTTCGTCTTAGATAATAAATCAATAATTAGTATCGAGACAGAATTGCACTGGTTACTAATTGCCATTATACTTTTTGAGTCACCAAGACAACTTGAAGATGTCCAAACAAGTGTAAAATCATCTATTACTGTCATGTAAGAATCATTCATGGCGTCTGCATAGTCTGATCTGTCACCAACTTGACTTGGGAATGCCGAAAATATCAATGACAGTTAAAATTAACATAATTTTCGAAACATATTATTTCAGATTTTGACTAGAATTTCAGTTTTTCTTAATAAGAAAGTTACATCCTTCTGGACACCATTTCCTGTGTTTGACAGTGTGTAGGACATTTTAATCATGTGACATGGTGTTAACATGGATGCCAGGGCTCTTTACAAAAAAAATTTGAAGTTAAAATTTCATTTTACAAATTTGTGGGATTACGATATTTGAGGAATAAAGTGACATAAGAAAATAACAACAAATATGGGTACAGCATACCTTTCGAGTTCTAAAAGCACCAAATTTTACTTTGAACATTGTTTATTTGCATTACAGACCAAAACCATACATCCTTCCAAAATTATACTGGAAATGTATGTCATTTTGGGTCTTAAACTCAAGAAAAGACCACTAATCTCAGGTGCGCCATTTCTGATAACGCGCCACAACCCATACCACCACGATACACATATATTCATTACCGTATAACGAGTGTACTTACGAGTAGATTATCTTTGGGAGGAGCACAGAGAATGGCCAATGACAAACCTAATTGGAGAGAGACAATTACAGCCTTATGTCCCACAAGGGACGAAGATGATAAAGTAAGTAAAGATGATAAAAGTAAGTAAAGATGATAAAGCAAGTAAAGATGATAAAGTAAGTAAAGATGATAAAGTAAGTAAAGATGATAAAGTAAGTAAAGATGATAAAGCAAGTAAAGATGATAAAGTAAGTAAAGATGATAAAGCAAGTAAAGATGATAAAGTAAGTAAAGATGATAAAGTAAGTAAAGATGATAAAGTAAGTAAAGATGATAAAGTAAGTAAAGATGATAAAGTAAGTAAAGATGATAAAGTAAGTAAAGATGATAAAGCAAGTAAAGATGATAAAGTAAGTAAAGATGATAAAGTAAGTAAAGATGATAAAGTAAGTAAAGATGATAAAGTAAGTAAAGATGATAAAGTAAGTAAAGATGATAGAGTAAGTAAAGATGATAAAGCAAGTAAAGATGATAAAGTAAGTAAAGATGATAAAGTAAGTAAAGATGATAAAGTAAGTAAAGATGATAAAGTCAGTAAGTATGTGTGTGATGACGGTTGGCTGTTAAATATAACAGATGGCATTACACCACAATTATGTTGCCAGTTCAATGAAACAAAATATCGAGTAATGAATCTACATTCCTTTACTTCATTTTTACAAAAATTTAGTAACATATCGGACAGGGATCGAGAAACCACTCTACGAAAACAACTGAGGACTACGAAATGTAGAATTACACTGGAAAAGAAAAAACACAGACGACACTAAGTACAAAAAGAAAGTATTGAGTCAGACAAGGGAAGGTAGCACTCACCTTAACCATTCGAGCACAGAAAAAATAAAAAATAAAACATACAAGGCACAATGCCAAACTGAACCAGCCATACAGAGAAAACATAAAAAAAACTTATAAGTCACAAACAAGGAAAACCACACAAAAGTGAACAAGAAAGAATGGAAATGAACAGAAACAAACCTTTAAGTCTGTGGCTTTCTGTTCCAGTCTGGAAGCCGCGGTGATAGATTCCTCA
Organism: Spisula solida; assembly: GCA_947247005.1. Classification (NCBI taxonomy): domain Eukaryota; kingdom Metazoa; phylum Mollusca; class Bivalvia; order Venerida; family Mactridae; genus Spisula; species Spisula solida. The sequence continues at coordinate 2,432,048 of OX365960.1, read as the reverse complement.
CAAAAGTTGGATATGTCATCATAACTTTGTTTCACGTGTTTTAATTCTTCTCTCAGCCTCGTCAGCTCCTCGTCCTTGGATTGTACTAACTGTGTGAGAGAGATAATTAGGTCATGTGACAGCATTAAATTTATCACGTGAAAGCAATAGGCTTTGACACGAGATGTCAATAAGAAAAGTAATCATGACTATATTAGAATATAACCTACATTATGAGCCAATGAAAATGCCGAATTTTGGCGGTTAAATGAAAATTTAATCATTAAAATTTTCTCTTCACAGACTTGACGTCATGCGTTGGCGCTAATTTCTATCGGACAATCAGAATGCAGAATGTTATATTCTAAGCCAGTTAGAGCAAACATTTGTATTAAGTAAATTTTAATGACTAAAAAGGACTCGCTTAGCTTCGATCGCTCCGCCCTTTTTAATCATTAAAATTTACTTAATATGTTCTAACTATAACTAAGTAATAGTAAGAACGTAATAAATTATTAAGTAAATGATTAAAAAGGGCGGAGCGAGCGATCGAGTCCTTTTTAGTCAATAAAAATTTACTTAATATGTTCTAACTAACTTAGAATGCAACTACTAGCCAGCATTTTGATTGGCCGATAGACATGACGTCACGTCAACTAAGAGCAACATTTCAATGATAAAATGTGTCAATTTACCCGCACAGATCGTCGTTTTCATTTACTCAAAAGGTAGGTTATACTCCTAATGTCATAAATGCACAATGTTAACCGTAACGCAAGTAGTTGGTATTCAAATCCACGACTATAACGACTACGTCACCTAGCACTTGAATAATAACCACATACTACATAAGTGACGTACCAGGTGTCGTCGTAGGGGCCATTTAAACTTATTCGACTAAGGGTTCACAAACGACTTGGGTAACTTCTAAGTTACATGAGTTATTTTCGTATGTCAAAATATATACATGTATAGTTCTTAGTAAAATGATAATCTCATTCGCGGAAACATTTTCTATTTCCTTTAAATAAGATTAATGCGAGACAAAAAGCTATGTTTGAGACTAATGTTGTCGTCGCGTGCTATCACGCTACCGTCAAGGCAATTCCAAGGGAATCTTGCAGCTCGTTGTCTAAAGCTAAACCAGCTGATAACGCCTGGGTAACAGCAAAATTCAATTAACGATACTCTTGAAAGCAAACAAATAGGATTCAGGTGATTTAAAACAATATTACGTGAAGAGCCATCATCTAGTGAGGAGAAACTATGCCATTCAGCTGTTTTTATAGCTGAAACTTTGTCTTTCAGCTTGTTTATAACTGAAATTAGAGCATTCTGCATTTTCTGAAGCTGAAACTTGGTATTTCAGCTTTTTAACAGCTTAGACATGAACTTTCCACTCTTTGACAGCTGAAACTCTGACCGGTTAAGTTCATCTTCTCGTTCAGTTGTGTGTTAGGCATTGTGCCGTGTAATTGTGGTATGTGGTGTGTTTGTGTTTTCTGTGCTCGGCTGTTTAAGATGAGTGTTGCCTTTCTTGTCCGAGTTTCTATTATCTTTTTGAAACATTTTAATGACAGCAGAAATGTTTTATACAATCCTAACCTTTGAAGTTTCTTCATCGACATGTTGTCTATACATGGAGATCTCACGATCTTTGTCGTCACATGTGATTTTCATTTCCCTTAGTTGTCGTTTTAGGTCCCTTAATAGCAGATCCTTCCTCTGAGACGGAGTTTTATAACCATCAGGGATACATTGCCGGTGGAACCCGTCCCCTAATGTCATGTGATGCATGTTGGCTTGCGAGAGGGATTTGTCCGGGGAACGTTGTTTTTCAAATCTTAATCGGCTTGCGATTGTCTCTCTGGGAAGTTTACTACATCCGGGCACTACCATACACTCCTGTGACGTCATAAACACGTGATTTCCTTGTCCACTAGAAGGTCGATGTGACACATCCTCGTGAAATTGGAATTTATTTGTCTTGCTATTGAAAACTGACGAGGCTGTATCGAAAGTTTTACTCTTTGGAATTTTACTTTTAGTTGATGATCTTGGGTCAACAGATAAGTTAGCGCCATTTTCGGTGATTGTTTCAACATTAACAACAATGTCGTTATGCTGATGCTTATTGCTAGCGTTGGAAGTAGCCAAGTTGACGTCAGTGCCGTTGGAAACACTCGCGTTATCAGCTTCATTCTTTTTGCTGTTAGTAGTCTCGTCGATAGAGAAACTCTCTATTGTAGGGGCTTCAGTTGGCGTTACTTCATCAGCAAATGCGAAATCTTCTGTTGACATCTCTAAACTATCCACGGTTGATCGGCTAGAATCTGAATGACTGACCAATGATATGTTAGAATCCAGTAGTGAAGAACCTGGCGTCCTTAAGTTATGTCCAAGCACAGATTTAGATATAGAATCAACGGACATTTCGACGTCTTATATCATAGTCTTGCTGAATTCAACCTCCGGAGTTTAGGCTGTAAAGGCCAACTTCCTTATAATTGCCTGCTTGGGACAATCTCACGGCTCCTCAAATAGATCAAAGTACGTCAAATTCCAGCAACAATCCAGTTGACTTTATTACCACTATGATGAAATAACTATTGAATGCTTATTGAAATTTGACCAATAAGAATTGTGTAGCAAATTGTTCATACAAACAAATTACAGCTGACACAGTTAAACGTAATTCACACGATTGTATGCAACTTCTGATATAAGCACCGTTTGTTATTTATTTGTTCCCACGAGATTTAACTATGAACCAATCAGTGCACCGTGTGGATGATATTAGTTGCTGACCACACTCTGTAAACTGTACGCTGCACGGTGAACTGAAAATAAAAACGGATACAGTAATAATCTACATTGTTTATAAATCAGTGTCAACTTCGTTGCCAATTTGGCTTATTCGAGGGATGACCAATATATAACGAGAAAATGATTATAACTTTACTATTACATGTTATTTTCTAAAAAATATTTTATTTGGTGGTTACTAGATATATTAGAAGTAAACGTACGAAGTAATTTTCAAATATATCGAACATTTTTGTTTTTTTGTTACGTATCGATAGAGAAAAGGTCATATAAGTTCTGGATCACCCCTCGTATATTTGCATTGAGTTGTTAGATATTGACCAATATTGAGCCCATCTGAGAGGATGAAGCACAAATATATGGCTCAAGGAGAGAGATTGTGTGGTAGGAAAAAGTGATAAAGATAAATCAAGAAAAGCATTGACCCAGTGTCATTATCAGGGTATTATCACTGTAATACCGACACTCTATCTTACAATATAAGCGATATAAGGTCCCAGTTTACATATATACATCCTGATTTCTCTCTCACATACCAATATACAAGTTTTCTGTTGTCATTATATTGGTTAACAATAACAGCAGGGATCGTATGAGTAATGGTAGTGTCCAGATTTTCTATCCACGGACTAATAGACGTGAACAACAAATTTGGTGTGAGTTCACATGGAACGCGAGGTTTGGTCATCCGAACGCATTTGGTATCTACACTTTTTGTGCCTTTACCACTGAAGAGTCGAACTCCAGTAACACCAACCCTTGGTTTACTGATTCCCTGTTGCTGTACGGTACGCAAAATGAGCGGGCCAAAATACCAGGGTCAAGCTTTTGATTTATAGATAAATGTATTTGTTTTGGTGGGAGTAAACGTCATTCTTGTAATAGCATACCCTACCCCAGGGTTTCCATCCGAACTCGGCCATGATACGTTACATAAATAGTGTATGATTTGTGTTCTAATATAAGTATCGGATGCATACACTGTGGTTACTGGTTGTATATATTTCAACAGTTTCCTACAGTGAAACCTGCACTGTTTACACGCACTGCCAAATGTAATTAAGACAACATTGAAACCTACGTTAGAAGTCATTACCTTAGATTAATACGGGTCACCTATTATTTATACACATGTGAAAACCATCAACTGCCTTCCGGTGGATCGAACCCAGGCCACCTAGCTATCATAACTACAACCCTTCAAAGTGAGTTAAGTTGTCCGCTCACAAAACATCTTCTTATTAAGCTAAGGTACTATATACCGTGACTTTTTTATACACATAGCACAACACATAAATAGCTTAATAATTACGCACAGAAACCCATTGTAAAGTATGATCGAAAAGGTGTATAAGGGAGGTCACTCATCCTAACCTGCGATTGTTGAAATCTAGTGCAGGCTGCTAGACCATGTGTGTTAATATGCGACATTCGAGATTATCTGATGAGGGGTTGCGTACATAATGGGATTGTTTTAAATATTCATTAACTATTGTGTAAATTACTCGCCATTTATTTCCATTAAATCTCAGGTTTTCACCGCCAGATCAGTGAATTATTAATTACAATGGAATTACCGTGATTGTCATCTCACATTATGCTCAACGACTAACGTTAGCATTAAAGAAACTTGCTAGCTAATTTTGCTTACATTTTATGTTTCTGTCTAACGGGTGCAAGTCACCTACACACTTGGGGCAGCTCGTGTCTAGGAATCAGCCGTGCCCTTAAAGGAGCATTATGAGATGAAATATTACATTGTTTTAAAGTTTCTTATTTGAATAAATCTAGAATATTAAAATTCCCTGAACACTGTTTGTTTTACTGGTACATTGTACAATGCATGAGCTAAGATTGGACAATTTACTCTCGATAAGGTCCACCGAAGCAAACTCTGGTACCCAGGCATCCGTACATGTTAAAACGGAGAAAAAGTGCAATTCAGAGCGATCAGCGATGGATATAACGGACACAAAATGCGTTTGTCTAACCTAATTATTGGTAGCCTTCCCTGAACGCTCGCTCGCTCTCGAACGAACGAACGAATACCCTCAACACTGACAGATAGAGACTAGGCATGAGATGCACATTCTTAAACTTTTCTAGCACATATCGGTTCACAGAATTAAATACCTTCACTGAGCAACGACGTCATAATCGTGACGTCAAGTGGTTTAAGCCTTTTGGACCTCATTGTGAGAGTTCCTAAAAAATGACAAGGTGAAAATATCCAGATTTTGTTATGGTATTGTCCAAGAAGGCCCATTGCAAGTTCTACTGGACTACATCCAACACTCGAAGCAGACGATATACGTAGATACCGAAAGGCTGTCCAGAAGGCCGTTGAGATGCCTTTAAGATTCAAGTTTGTCCTTGAAATACTTTTCTACCATGCCTAATATTCAGATTTATGGAATGCGTGTTTAATATGTAAGATAACATGTAAACTCTTTATTTTCCTGGCATCAACTATCGGATTTTTCATTCAACATTGATTTATGGCAGCAGATGTCGCTACTAGCTTTAATGTTTCTCAATACAAGCCAGGAACGTCAATATAAATGTATAATTGACTTAATAAGGATACGGGATAAAAGCAGGATAGACATAATACACAGTTTGGGTTAAAGTGCACGTCATATCATTGGTACATGTATTATATCACCCAATAATGCACATACTATCACCCAATAGGGCACGTACTATCACCCAATAGTGCACGTACTATCACCCAATAGTGCACGTACTATCACCCAATAGTGCACGTACTATCACCCAATAGTGCACATACTATCACCTATTAGTGCACATACTATCACACAATAGTGTACGTACTATCACCCAATAGTGCACGTACTATCACCAATTAGTGCACATACTATCACCCTATAGTGCACATATTATCACACAATAATGCACGTACTATCACCCAATAGTACACATACTATCACACAATAATGCAAGTACTATCACCCAATAGTACACATACTATCACCCAATAGTGCACATACTATCACCCAATAGTGCACATACTATCACCCAATAGTGTTCATACTATCACCCAATAGTGCACATACTATCACCCAATAGTGTACATACTATCACCCAATAGTGTACATACTATCACCCAAAAGTGCACATACTATCACTCAATAGTGCACATACTATCACTCAATAGTGCACGTACTATCACCCAATAGTGCACGTACTATCACCCAATAGTGCACGTACTATCACCCAATAGTGCACGTACTATCACCCAATAATGCACGTACTATCACCCAATAGTGCACGTACTATCACCCAATAGTGCACGTTCTATCACCCAATAGTGCACATACTATCACCCAATAGTGCACGTAAAATCACCCAATAGTGCACATACTATCACCCAATAGTGCACATACTATCACCCAATAGTGCACGTAAAATCACCCAATAGTGCACATACCATCACACACTAGTGTACATACTATCACACAATAGCGTACATACTATCACGCAATAGTGCACATACTATCAGCCAATAGTACACGTACTATCACTCAATATTGCACATACAATCACTCAATAGTGCACGTACTATCACCCAATAGTGCACATACTATCACCCAATAGTGCACATACTATCACCTAATAGTACACATACTATCATCAAATAGTGCACATATTATCACCCAATAGTGTACGTACTATCACCCAATAGTGCACATACTATCACCCAATAGTGCATGTACTATCACCAAATAGTACACATACTATCACCCAATAGTGCACATACTATCACCTAATAGTACACATACTATCATCAAATAGTGCACATACTATCACCCAATAGTGCACGTACTATCACCCAATAGTGTACGTACTATCACCCAATAGTGCACATACTATCACCCAATAGTGCACGTACTATCACCCAATAGTACACGTACTATCACCCAATAGTGCATGTACTATCACCAAATAGTACACATACTATCACACAATAGTGTACATACTATCACCTAATAGTGCACATACAATCACCTAATAGTGCACGTACTATCACCCAATAGTACACATACTATCATCCAATAGTGCACATACTATCACCCAATAGTGCACGTACTATCACCCAATAGTACACATACTATTACCATATAGTGCACATACTATCACCCAATAGTGCACATACTTTCACCCTATAGTGAGTGCACATACTATCACTCAATAGTGCAAATACTATCACCCTATAGTGCACGTACTATCACCCAATAATGCACGTACTATCACCAAATAGTGCACGTACTATCACCCAATAGTGCACGTACTATCACCCAATAGTGCACGTACTATCACCCAATAGTACACATACTATAACCATATAGTGCACGTACTATCACCCACTAGTGCACATACTATCACCCAATAGTGCACATACTATCACCCAATAGTGTACATACTATCGCCCAATAGTGCACATACTATCACCAAATAGTGTACATACTATCACCCAATAGTGCACGTACTATCACCCAATATTGCACATAGTATCACCAAAAAGTGTACATACTATCACCAAATAGTGCACATACTATCACCAAATAATGTACATAGTATCACCAAATAGTGTACATACTATCACCCAATAGTGCACGTACTATCACCCAATAGTGCACGTAATATCACCCAATAGTGCACATAGTATCACCAAATAGTGTACATATTATCACCAAATAGTGCACATACTATCACCAAATAGTGTACATACTATCACCCAATAGTGCACGTACTATCACCCAATAGTGCACATAGTATCACCAAATAGTGTACATACTATCACCCAATAGTGCACATACTATCACCAAATAATGTACCTACTATCACCCAATAATGCACATAGTATCACCCTATAGTGCACATACTATCACCCAATAGTGCACATACTATCACCCAATAGTGCACGTACTACCACCCAATAGTGCACATACTATCACCCAATAGTGCACGTACTATCACTGGTACCATAGTACACATAATACCATCGACACATGTACTAAAGTGCACGTACAATCATTTAATGGAACACGTTATATCGCTGAATAATGAACGTAATAGCATAGTTACATGTACTAAAGTGCACGTACAATCATTTAATGGAACACGTTATATCGCTGAATAATGAACGTAATAGCATAGTTACATGTACTATAGTGAACGTACTATGACATAATAGTGCAGGTAATACAACATAAAAGCGCACTTAATGTAAATGTTACTATAGTGCACATTATAACACTGACTAGTGCACAAAATATCGATGAACAGTGCACGAAATATTACAGAATATCACCAGAAGTGTATGTTATATCACTAAATCGTGCATCTCGTAATGTCATTGAATACTACATGTAACGTCACTGTGCATGTAACGTCACTGTGCATGTAACGTCACTGTGCATATAACGTCACTGAATCGTGCACGTCATGTCACTGAATAGAGCACGTGATATAACTGAATAGTGCACGTCATGTCACTGAATAGAGCACGTGATTTAGCTGAATAATGCACGTCATGTCACTGAATAGAGCACGTGATTTAGCTGAATAGTGCACGTCATGTCACTGAATAGAGCACGTGATATAACTGAATAGTGCACGTCATGTCACTAAATACTGCACGTAATATTACTGATACCATCATGTACAGTTGTACAGTAAAATCCCAACTATGTAAACAAGAGGGCCCAAAGGGCCCTAGGTCGCTCACCTGTCGTACTAGTGCATGCATACCCCTACGGTGACCCTACACATTTTCTGAATAAAATTTAAGGAAATTCAGCCTCTATTGCAAATTTTTTAATGATTTGACCATGTGACCTTGTTTTTGACCCCAGATGACCCAAAATCGAGTTTGGCCTAGATTTTGTTGACATGATCATTGTGACAAAGTTTCATAAAGATTAAGTTGAAATTGTAACCTCTGGTGACTACACAAGGTTTTTCTATGATTTGACCTATAATTTAAACAAAATATTTTGGGAAAAATATTTTCCTCCATATAACTGTACAAATACATGCCATGAAGACAAAACAATACCTAAATACTTAAAAAAATAAAAATTAAAAAAATAAAAATTATGGTTCCAGTGGGGTTTGAACCCACGACCCTCAGAAATATGTCTACGCTCCCTACAGCTTAACCATTACACCCTGCTTAAAATACTAGAATATTTTGATATTTGACCTTTACAAAACTGCTGAGAACCTTGATACACATTTTCATTGGTTGATGAAAGTTTACTTGTATGTATACAGAGAGATTTACAGCAGAGAGTTTAGTGACCGAAGACTACATGTTGAAAGGTTTAAATGAGTACACACACTGTCTGAGGTTTAAATATTTCATGGTTCTACACACTGGTCATTATTAATTTGTTACAATCAGTATGATAAACTGATAGTGCGAGAGTATTAATATATAATACAAGTCATTCTTTTAACACACATGTGTTTTATATACAATGCAGAGCCTAGACACGATGTAGTTTCGGGCGAGGCAATTGCAGAGTAGAAAATGTCAATTGACAGTGTGACCTTGTTTTTGACCCCAGATGACCCAAAATCGAACTTGACCTAGATTTTGTTGACATGATCATTGTGAAAGATTCATAAAGATAAGGCCAAAATTGTGACCTCTAGAGAGGACACAACCCAATTGTTGACGGACGGACGGACGGACGGACGGACGACGGACGAAGTGTGATCACAAAAGCTCACTCTGTCACTTTGTGACAGGTGAGCTGAAAACGTGATAATAAATCTTCCTTAAATACATTCGTGCAATGACAATGACAGACATTCAAGTTCTATAGTCCACACAATGAAACAAATCTGTTAAGCTAATAAACAACTATATTGTCTTGCAGTCTATATGTTAGCATCTGATCAATAGTTAATGTTGTGCAAACTTTGACGAAACTTACTCAATTAAAGGATGAATGCTAGACAGTTACTGTGGTGATGTGTAAGCGATAAGGGAATTACGGACGAAGACTAATGGGTCTGCTGTACAAAATACATTTACTCCTGTTCTGTGATCTGGTTTTATGCTCAATTTTAAATGTACGGGTCCGTTTAATCAGGTCTGTCAATGGTATACAAACATTGCAATATCATAAAATTGTATTTTTATTATTTTAAACATTTTAGTTGGAGAAAAGGGCAGTGAAAAGCAAAACCTTATTCACTAAGCTGCACACCAATACACGTAGTATCTATTTAAATGAGACATTTATAAAAGAAATTGCAATGTTTATGTACACAATGTAAAGTAAACAAGTGACTGACCTGAATAGTTGATTTATACATAACTCAGTTCTGAAAGTGTTTTACTTTGGTAAGGCTTTCAGGGAAAACAGCGATCTAGATAGCATAACATTATGTAAATACGTTTTTCGATTAAAAAAATTATTATTTAAACATGCAGTGGCATGGCCTTGTCCAGAGGCAAAGAAGCATCGAGGCAAATTGTTCTCGAGGGACTATTATATTATGAGGTATTTTTCTTCAAACAAAGCATGCCTATTTTGGTACTTTCTCAGGCAAATTTTCACTGAGGCAAGCGCGGGCCTGAGTATCATGGTTTTTAAACGCGTTCTAGTTTTGACGGTCGTCAGGAGTTGAATACATTTCATGCCCTTTTCTCTCTGGCTTAATTAAGGGCAGACGCCGTTAACAAATTTCTGCAATTTGAATACACTAAATAAACCTATTGTACGGAATAAAGTTCTAACCGACAAAACATGTTTTTATTCGATTTAATTGTAATTTGCGTATTTTTTTGGAGATTCACATGGTTTTAGTCAGTAATAAATCCACGAGCGCGAGACTCAAACGACGTCATTGAAATTTCAAACTTTCCGTTTATCGTCCAGAAATAGATTGATGGAGTAAATACATATCAAATTACTATGATATTTTGAAAGCATATAAATGCAATTTGGATGGTTTGGAACAACAATATAACCATCAGAAAAGACAAATGTTATAGTATGCTGCTTTCATGTATCATTGAAGTAATCTTATTTTCTACCACTTAAGTGTCATGTCTGACAAATGGACTGGGTGATATCGGCCAATATTACATTGTGACATCGACATTTGCATCGCTAGCGATGTGTTAAGCTGGGTTAACACGCTGGCGTTTGGGCCGACGTTTACCGACGCTAGGGCAAACGTTCAGCTCCGCTCGTAAAAGTTACTGAACGTTTTGAAAATTTGATAATCGCTGGTGAACGCTGAATGATGTAGTATTCGTTGAAAATGTTTATAATTAACATGCAAAAACCTAGTCGACGTTTGGAAATAAACGCTGATCTAAGTTGTGCTCGGTTTGTAAACGTTCCTAAACGCTGAATTAAATTGATTAAAGTTTGCTTAAGGTAATCTCCGTTGGCAAACGTTTGCCGAACCGCTGGCGAAGTCGATAAATTGAGTCTAACATTTCTCTAGCGGAGACCAATGGGTAGTCAGATCAACGAACGCGATAGTAACGCAAGGGCTGGCGTAAGCAAACTTTTCCCAGCGCAAATGAACGTATGTCCAACGTAGGCCAACGGGTATCAGGTGCAATGAACGCGATAGGAACACAGATGGTTAGCGTAGACGAACTTTCCATAACGTTTCCATAACTTAGGTTAACTTTGTGCAACGGATCCTGGCGTTCGGCAACTCGTTCGTCTAAGTCAGACTAAGTAAGGGATCGCTGCACATACGCTAACCTGCATTGGCTAAAGTTCACATACGCTGATAAAATAGAAGTACAACGCAGGCAAACGTTGTTAATTAACACTGTGAAGCGCCAGGAAACGTTCCAAAAAGTTAGTGTGCGTTAGATGCACAACGTTCGCAGTGTGAACCAAAATATTCCTCCTCGCGAACGTAATTTCACAGACGTTTGGGCTCATATTATTGACTTTTGAAACGCTAACCAACGCTGGTACAAACGTTCATAGTGTGAACCTAGCTTTAGAATAACAGAACTACATGTATCTTAAACCAAAAGACCACGAGGAATAAGAAAACTACTGGTGGAGCTTAGACGAATCACCAACCAATTTAACGGAAATCTTGTACAATGGTTGTTCAGTTTGTTTATCGAGAAGTTCTCGGCCAGTTTTCCTGGAATACATAGTTTCAACAAATACTTGAATACTATTATGATTGAATGTTAGAATTAATGTATAAAACGTACTATAACGTACGTTTGTTATTATGATATATTATAGTATCAAAAGTATCTTACGAACGGAATGCGTTACGGTACACCGTTTATCAACAAAACTTTGACCAGTTTTCTCAGAATACACGAGTATACTATGATTTCCACGTCTACTTGAATCCTTCAATATGTATCCCCTCCTCCTGTTTTAAAATGTCGACCATCTTTGAAGGCAAAGTATAGTCAGTTTTTTATTGTAACATTTTTTGTAAATCTGAACAAAGCAAAAGGGGCCATATGTGACAACCACATGCTCTTTAAATAAGACAATAAAAATTGGACAGGGAAGGCAACACTCAACTTAAACAGCCGAGCACAGAAAACATTAATCATAAACACCACAGATCACAAATTACAAGGCAGAATAACCCGTTTCGGAAGTCAGTGCTTTCGTTATATCTTCCGTTTGGTCAACATGACCAATTCCGATTTTCATGAAAATAGGCTCATAACCTTTCCGCTACCATAGCGTACTAATGCAGACTGGCCGGGATGGCCACTTCGGCCTTCCGTAGGTTACGACCTAAATGCCCTAATTGGGGATTTTTGCTGTCATGAGTACACATGCACCCCAGACACAAGGTTAAAACGGACACAAGGTCGGGCACAGGTTTTTGGGCCTACTGGCCCCCTTTAAAGAGGACTTTGAAGGTAGGTCTTTCAAAACTAAAATTACTGGTCATACCCGCCATTGCGGTACGAATCTCTAAGGAATTGCATTAATATTTAGCGCCAAAACGTTTTAATGTTTCTATAGAGTGAAAATAAGGCAAGACAAAGGGGTCGGAATCAATGCCCTAAAGCGGCCCAAAATTAGGCCAACAAAGCTAAAAAAAGAAAGTTATTCTCGCAAGGGTCACTGTCAGATCGTCATAACCGGTGACCTTTAGTCGAAATGTTGATAAGTTTGTCTACGTTAACTTTCGGTCAGGTGTGTAGCATCCGGATATAATGTCTGAGGGACGGAGTATAGGGTCCATATGAATTTCTCTTACCCCCCCCCCCCAAACACAAATCGTGGTAGCGGAAAGGATATAATCTAATTTAACTACAAAATGAATCCAAGTCCATTTTAATTATTTAGCACATATTTTAACTTGACGTATAAGAATTTCAAGGTCTCACACGTGTGTGGCCTTTATTATTGACGTTTACCTGTGATAAATTAAAACAAAGCAGTGCTATACATGTACCTATAAATTTACATCAATTTCAACTAGTCATAGGCGAACATTATGGAGGCAGACCTATTCAGAACACATATACACAACGATACATTAAGTTTTGGAATCATTTTTAGCTTCAGTAATACTGGGAGGCAGACTTACGAACTAAATGAACTAGCATCTTCAAGTTATGCATGTTTTCTCTGTCTTGTATTTTTGATTATTTGTTTTATGTTATGTATTTCGACAACATACATGTACCTCCCATTGGCTTCCATAGAATGAAACACTCCTTATGATAGGCACACGGACGGACAGATGTTCTGATAAATCATTAAAGTACTGACTATAGTGGACGTATGGATTGACAGATGGTCTATACAGACATTATATTCTCAGCATCAATGAAAAGTTACAACTCTATTGACTCTTATGTTTTAAAATTCACGTTACACTGTGTTAAAAGCCGAACACGACCATGTTTTGACCTTACTGTGTATAGTCACAGCTATCCTCTTTAACAATATTCAAATGCACACACTATACAACTTTTGTACCTATACGTCATATTGTATACAAAATACAGAGGTTTAAGTAAATTTCCAACTTGGGTAGATAAACGGGGGGGGGGGATTAACTGCATAAACTCTATGGTTAAAGTACATAAACTTGCATAACCTAGAAATACAAGGGGTGATCAATATATTCGTGGACTTTTCATCTAGCAATTTTATTCCGTGTAGGATATCGCCGACCGAATGCACCTATGATATAGTTTTATTCATGTAATGGGTGCGTGACGCAGGCCGTCCCGTGACGTCATTCCAAGCGTCCCCGTTTGAGCAGCACCGAGCTCCTTTCCGGACTCATATCCGACCCACTGTATACGATTTATTTACTTTTAATACAGAAATAAGTCATAAATAGCCAACTCTGAAATGTAAGGCGGAATAGAAATTGTCGCGTTGCGTTACTGGACTAAAAAACTCTGAAATAAGCGGTTGGCTTTACACGGTAGCATCATTACGATGAAGCAGGAATCACGACCTAACAAGTTTAGGGCGCAATTTCTTAAGAACTCCTTTCAAGTGGAATGAAAGATTTATTGTTTTGTTATCTGTACTGATCGTAGAGTTCGCCAGTAACATATCGTTCATAAATATTCCTCTTATTTCTCAGAAATTAAGGAGGAGTATCCCTAACTTTGTCTTAGTTCTTCCGTTTATTCTTATTTTACCATGGCGTCAGTTTGACAGAGTCCCTACAATCACATAAACTACGAAATCATGTGTAGATCATTGCAACGTATCTGGAAGTGCCAGGAAGCTGTGTATCGGTGCTATACACCGGGCACATTAAAAGAACCAGGCTGTCTATTCGAAATAAGAGCTAGGCGCACTTCTGCAGCGCCGGACATGTCTGTATCTAATGTCTCTCTCTCTCTCCCTTCAGGAGCTTTTTCTCAGTCTGTCCCTCTGGCCAGATCATGCTGTATCTGCACTGGTAGACTGGTAGAGGATGCACCTGCGCCCTTGTGGCTGCAACAAAATTATGTAAAATGCCTTTGAACGTGCGTTCGCATGAAAAGGGCGCTATATAAATCTGGTATATATTTTTTTTTTAATGCCGTTTCTCTGTGATTATTTATTGTCCGTCACGCTCGACGGCGCGCGCTGCACCTTGGTCACAATAAGTGACGTCATCAAGAACATTGTGACGTCACAATATAATTAATTAATTAAAACGCTAGATAATTGATAGATTTATATTGCCTGGTAATTTCATTGTTCTAGAATCAATATTAAAAAAGTTAGAAGGAAAGTCTTCGAATATATTGATCACCCCTCGTACACCTATATAGGTTGTAACTTTTCAGTGACACCAAGTATATACTCTCTTCGACGGATGAATTGACGGACAGTCAAACAGATAACACGTGGTTTATTATGGTCATAGCCACATAACTGAGGTAGAAGGGACGGACGGACTGATTCTACCTCCAGGCAGGTAAAATATAACCTCCCGGATGTTCTCTGCAGTATAAAGAATGTTTAGATACACTCCGAATAGATAGAATGACGAATAGATACTAACTATATAGTCCGGAGAATTTGACAAGACTCTCGACCTTCTATTAGCATAATTTAACAGCTGATATACTGTCTATATTTATAAACCCGGTTGTATGTTTTTATAAGCTGGAAGTATCACGAAGTCGCTCAAGGTGTAATACCAACACACATTTAAGGGACCGATGTTGCACGATTTGCTCGCGGAAATTTATACTACTAGTATTCAATGCAAGAACCTGGTAATATATTCATGAATAAATTCTCTGAGCTATACTATAGATACTATACTCCTATCACAGTTCGAAATCGTTTTAGGGCACACGTGACTGTATCGGCATTTTAAGTATTGAAAATAAGCAAACTTGATTAATACAGCGATTTGAGAACCAGAAGTGTTGATTGTATTCTAGTAAATTAAATTTGCTTAATTTCATAGTATAACACATTGATACAGTCTCCTATGTGTTAGGTCGTGTTCTATACACTGTATTTATAACAGCTGTGACAAATGTCAGTTAATTAATGCTCTCTTGTGCTGTATATACGCTTATAATACACAGAACTATAGTACTATTCTGATATGTATCTTAGCACATTTCCCTAGACTTTTGTTTATGTCGGCACAGTAAGACTTACTATTATTTAATTAAATACAAACGTGTTTAGATTTATACATGTATTTATTGTACGAAGATGATACTCAAATTGATATGAGTTACAAATTCACGTAGAAATGCATTCGATCAAAAATGGAATAAATATATTAATGATTTCAATCAAAGTAATCAGATTTAATAATGCTACTTACCATAAATCATTTGACTTAATCCCAAAGCGAACGCCATATGTTGGAACTTACACGACAATTAGTTTTCTGAGAAATGTGCGCGCGCAGCCCGGAAACACGTCGAAACGACAATATTGGTTTTCAGGCAGCAGCGACCGTATAAGCATTATCGTGTGGCAATAACTGATAAATGCAGAGCGGTAAGCTTAGTAGTGTTTCACACGTTATGTTACAGAATATTCTTGCAATCTTAGAAGTGTTTTATTAGCATATCACATCTGTCAGGCTTGGCTGATTTGTTTTAAAAAATGACTGACATTTGAATGTTTCGTGTTGTTATAATGAGACCCCCAGCGCCGCCATTATTGAATTCCCACGGCAGAAGATGCTGTGCTTGTCACATACGCTGTGCTGATGCAAATGACTTGATTTGCTATGTGAAGCTCTCATATTGCAGTCCAATATTCGTTACTATGATCCCACATACGCTGTACGCCCAATGCCTTTCGGAATTACAGCAGTTTCTGTATTTGTTTGCGTAAACATTGCGTGAGTAGAAATCTGATTGAATTATTGTGTGCTGGAAGCGTTACTACACTGTAAAATATTTCTTATTCGCGGGGCATAATTGTCCATAGAATTTGTTGATGGAATGGACGACAAAATGAAAAAACCCACGATAAATTTCCCTCCGAAAACAAGGAGCAGGGCAGTGCCCATTCCATTTCTTGTTTAACACCAATTTGCAACTTATAAATGGTAATTTTACTGTATTACACGAATTTCGATCCCCACGAAAACCTTTGATTTACAGCAGTCGCGGTTACAGGATATCGTCGCTGTCGTTCGAAAATGACGTAACTGCAAAATTTCGACAAATGTGTTCCGTGTTTATCCAACTGAATACTATTTGCCGCGTCATATGCGAAAGTAGTGAACCTCCAGTACAATAGGAAACGAACGATACTAGCATGTGACAAAAAGTCAAAAGTCAAAATGTTGTCTGGTTGCTTGGAGAAAAAGTCGTATCTGCAGTAGACCAACATAGTTTCACCATTTTCGCTACACGCATTTTTTGATAGTGACACAAACGACATTTTCTCCAAGTTATATGTGAGGTGATGGGTTGTTGTAAGTTATTTCAAGGCCGTAAACTATACTTGTTTTAAGGCAGTAACAACTTAAAACACTTTTTACAGTTAGTATAGCTTGGACAATACTGAATATCCGGTTATCGGTTCAGAAAAATATGTGTATCTGAACAAAAACTATCATCCCTATTATAAAAAGGGTCGTAACTACAATTGCTTATCATTACAACATCTGATAGGCTAATAAAGTACATGTTGCCATAAACAAAGTGTGTACAATAGCTAAACATCAAATTTGAACTCAATTAAGCAAGTTTGTAAAGTTCTATGTAGTTTTTTGCTCCCACAGAAAAGTTAAGTGTAGTTTTTTGTCCTTCCTGAAAACTATTGATTTTGCAGTTACGTCATTTTTGAACGACAGCGACGATATATAATGATGACCATGCCATATGAATTCCTTACAATGTGTGACCCATCAGACAGTATTGTATGCACCAATCACATCTTAGCTGGACAAATTAACAGCACCTAATATACTGAGCAACTGGACAGCTCTTAAAATGCTTCTAGTTTTGTTGTGAAATACGCCTTATATATTATGATATTGTATCAAACAGTTGATTTATCAAGTTAATTAAAATCATGTACAATCACAGATCTCACTGTTACATTTTCGCGTATTTTGTGGGTGAATAAAACATGGGCAGGAGTTCGGATGCGGAAAAATTAAATCTCGAGTGCGTAGCACAAGAGATTTAATTTTCTGCATCCGAACGAGTGTCCGTGTTTTATTCACCGACAAAATACAGGAACATATTTTTTATTTCGTTTCTAAATACGATAATATCTCGTACTATTCAACTGCGCGCATTCCATTTTCACCCATTTGACATTGAACATACTTCCACGCTGAAATTGAGTGGCTTATTAGCTGGTACAATTACCTCCCTCGTTAATGAAAACGACCTTCGTAATTTTCTGAAGGAAATAACACATTTTTAACATTGAAACAATTTTAATAACACGAGTATAAGGTATCTATTTCATGAAATGAAAAAAATAAATGAATTGATTATCAGAGGTTTTCATGAAAAAAAGATTATATTAAGTCAGACAGGGGAGGCAGCACTCAACTTAACCAGCAGAGCACAGAAAACATTAAAACACACAAAGCACAATGCCCAACTGAACCAACCGAGCACAGGAAACATAAAACATATAAAGACACAATGCCCAACTAAAGAAGCGCAGATCCGCCCAAGTCCAAGCTATTAAAAAGTACAATAAATTGTAACTAGCTGAATGACCCAGTTTCCACAGCAAAAGGACTATAATGCCCCGCTTTAGCTGTAAGAAATCTTAAAACGAAGAAGTGCCCAACACACTACCGACCAAGAAAATTAAACGCCCCTTGTCTCATTGTTTAAAGCTGAATAGAAAAGATTCAGCAAACAAAAGGCAGAAAGCCTACGCTGAATGACCTAGTTACAACAGTAATACTGCTAAACTACATAGTTTTAGCAGCCTTTAGTCTCAAAAGTTAAGTAACAGTATTAAAACGTTGAAAGGCCCCATTTCAGCAACAAAAACTCTGAAAACATTAAGACGAGTGACCCAGTTTCAATAAGTAAAAAGGCTTGGTGTCGAGAGTATATTGGAGTTTCTAAAAATAGATAAGTCATAGCTGTAACACTGGATACTTGTGCAACGTGTCTCGTTGAAGCTTTACTATAAAGTGTACGTTCATTCATTCATAAATATGTCACGTGATACGGGTAGTAAATAGTAACAGCGGTAATTATTGCGGTAATAATACATGGCCTGGTCTGCTCTATGTGTATATTATGGATTAATCCGCAGATCGTGTTAGAATATGTATTATTATTCACTTATATCTAGTATGTTCGCTATCCGTTCTCCTATTATAGTGAATCAGTATACTTACCCGGCGTCTGTATGATATATAACTATTTAGTGATCAATATACGAAATAACCATATATCTATGTTGTGCATAGCATATTTATTTTGTATAATAGATGAAATGTATCATAATTTTGTCATCTTACTATACTGTAAAATCATTACTTTTCGAGGGGGTCGAATTTTTCGTTGATTTCGTTGTTAAACTTGACCACGAAATATAATGCCTGCTATTAATCGACCCCCCATATACAGAACACACGTTTACCCGTCCATGATTTGTAATCCAGCAATTTCCGACCACACGAAAATTCATTTTTATCAAGATCCACGAGATTTAATACCCACGAAAATATATGCTTTTACAGCATCGTGTGCATTTGTATAACTTTATCTTACTTGTACAATGGGGATAACGTAAACAACGGAAGTGATACTCCAGACGGTAAATTTCGTTGCTTAGGTCAATAAACTTGAATGAAATCAAGCTTCCCACCGTACCCGGCCCTGTCGCTACCTGCAGACCAAGCCCATTTGTCTACAAATAGCTATGATTAAGGGAGAACACTCGATTCCAATGCGGTTTTGGTTACTGCACCCCTGACGACCTGTCTATATTATTTCCAATTTCTGCCGATTTGCATGGTGTGTTGCTGTTTGATAGGGCAAACTTCGTTGTTTATCTTATTCTAGTTATGCATTTTGCAAAATTAATTCGATGCCACCATATTATGAGGCAAAATAAACGAAAGAACCGCTATGATACCCCTGACGGTTGCTGTTACCCCCCCCCCCCCTGATATCCCTGACGCCTCAAAATAAGTGGTGTGATCTATTCAACAGGCGACTAGCTCGTAAACTGTATTATTACATGTGAATAATGCTAGCTTTATTACTGATAGACGTATTAATAAATGATGTTTTCATTATAATTCTCTGTTTCGACCGAGGTTCGCTACATGGTCAATCTTGAACAATTATTTGACTTTAAAACGATTTCATTGACTTTTTGACTTTGTTGAATTGGGATTTTTTTACCATTGAATGATGCGTGTTAACGAATATACACGTGCATATGCATTTACTTAAAAGTTATACTTAGAAAAATACGTGATTCCAATTGTTACTGTATCTGTTTATTTTCAGTTAACAATGAGTCAAAAGAAATCTAAATTGAATATACACAGACCAAAGAAGAAAGCTAAACATGACAAAAATAAAAATGGTCAGCAGGGACGAAAGAGAATGCGTTTTAGGTCTCCCTGTACGAAAATAGTTTCTCCACCGAAGTCGCCACGTGTAAAGAGGTTCCGTCGACCAACCTTCGATAATAGTAATAGCATTGCCCCCCTTAGAGGTAAAAGCTATAATTATGCTAGAAGTGCATTTTCATGCTTTCCAGTTTTAAGTTTTAATGGTTCGTTAGAATCCTGGGATTTATTTATAGATAGACACGTAGTATAGCGCATCATTCACATAGTTATTAATCAAACATTTATATATATTCTGTATTCGGCTTATTTTGGAGCCAGATAAAAGTCTATGACAGTTCACTAAATAGCCATCGTTCCAGAAGAAATCAATTCAGACGTTGCACGCATCAATGTATGCAAAAAACTCTATACATTGACATGCCTGTCTATGTTTGAAGTATATTTTTTTACATGTGTGTTTCGGATTTGAACGACCAGCGCTGTGTTCACTACAGACTGGTGAAGTTGTGAACGTAATGTACATGTGTAGTCTACGACAAAATCCTCGCGGTAGTTACCTACTTTAGTATTTACTTAAGTATCAAAGAAAAGATAAATAAATCCGTAAACAAGTTCCTTGCGTAGTTACAGTTCATCACAGCAAATTGCCAACCAAAATAGGTTGCTATCGATTTCTGCTAATTGATGTTTTATATTGCTAGCCTTTATTTTGTCAGCGTCTGATTATAATTATAATGTCTATTTTATCACTGAAGCAACTTCTTTAACGGTTTGTTCTACAATGGTAGAAAAATGCTAGAATCATGAGTTCTGATTGGTCGAGCTTCCTAAGTAGTACTTACTGAAGTATCAAGACGCATTAAATTTTGTGCCAAAATAATGTTAATTTAGAGCAGTTGTTTTCAAAACAATGATGTTGAAGCCTTTTAATATGTGATTATCTAGGACATGTGTCACGCCCCCTGGTGGCCATGTTGTAATTCGAATCATATATAGCCCTGTTTATGTATTTAGTTTGGAGGGTTACCAAAGAACCATGTATGCCAAATATTTGTGAAATTGGAACATTAGTTTCTTAAAAGAGATTTTCAAAAACAATATAACCATTGACCTCTAAGTATAGCCTTGGGCTTTGAGTTTGGGACCTAGGTCTTGCGCATGGCACAAAGTCTTGATGTGCTGAACATTTGCACCAAGCAATTTAAAAATCCAGTAAGAAACGACAAAGATACAGAGTGGATGATTAAGATTTTCGGGCACTCTTTTTGTCGTCCGATGAATTGGTGGTGAAGAAACAACATACACACTTAGGGTGTTCGCAAGCATTGACTGTAGTAACTGCTTAATAAATTATTCAAGAGCAATTACATGCACTGTTATTTTGCGGACAGCCTTCGAACTGCATAGAAAATCTTAGGGGCATAAGAAAATGGCAATAGAGCCTTAATGGGTGTTCCACCCTGTAAAAATGACAATGATTAATGATATACTGGTAGCTCCCCTGCTATTTAAGCGGTCAGTTTATGAGTGTATTTTTAGGAAATTTGTAGTTGGACAGGTGTCAAGATATTGTGTCGGGTAATATTATACAACAGCATTGTAACCGAATCTACAGCCGCAAATCAGGCCTTGATCTCCCGAAACATCTCAAATAGATATCTCAGCTCAAATTAAGATTTTACTCAAATACGAGATAAGTCTGAAATTCGAGCTTATGGAATTTTAATATACAGTAATAAACTTTGATGTTTCTGTTTTTTGATACCATTTTTTAGCCCAGCCTCCTATGGCAATTAACATAAAGGCACATGTCAATATTTGAGATGTGATTTAGCTTAATCTGAGATGTCTGGTGAGATCAGGACCAGTATTCACGAGGACTGTGTTCTTTCTGTATAATTGTGACGTCCGGCAATCATGTACACACAATTAAACGATAGACTCGATGTGATATTTCAAAAGTTTATCATTTTAAATCGCGAAATCATGAAGTTGGAATCAAGAAATGAAATCGTAAAATATTCAATATTTAATATTTAGCAAACCCATATACATGTAGTGTTGTTTGATGTGTGTTTGTTAATAGTATATACAAATCCCACTGTGTTACTATATGTACAGCACAGACTACTTCGATTACCTATGTCGATCTGTACGGTTGTAGCTGTATACATACAGAAGTTTCTATTTGAAATGGTTGTCATGGAAACATAACTAATATATTCATTTTGTCCTGAAAATGACAATATGTATGCAGCTGGTATATTATAGTTTCCCTATGGGAATTTTGTTTAATGGCGAGGCATGCTTACCAATACGACCAAATCATGGTGTTCAAATAAAAGGCGTTCCAACAATCAGCGGTCATCGCGCTGTCTAATCAATGTTCATTGATGTTTAGAGATTTGTCATAAGCTTTATATATGATACTAACTGAACCTTTCTTCAACGGCCAGTAAGTGGCCCACATGGTAGATTGGGAAACCAAATGGTTAAAATAAGTTTTACTTACTTACTAAGTGGGCGCTTGTAAAGGAATCAGGACTTTCATTTAGAGATATTTATTCCAATTATATACAACTTATTATATACATTACAATTTCATTACAATTACAATACATGATAGGATTAGAACGAACGACTGAGTCTTATGTAGTTCTTCTTCTTTTTCACGACGTTTGGGTGTATGATTGCTATTTAGTGGCTACATTTTTATAACATAACGGCCACTTACCTACAAAGGACACTTTTATATATTGGCCGATTGACCAATTACAGGCATTTGATATAATTCTATCATGTATTGTAATTGTAATGTAATTGTAATGTATATAATATGTTGTAAGTAATTGGAATAAATATCTCTAAATGATTTCGTGAATCCTCGTAACCTTTACTATAAATTAAACAATTGTATAGCAACAACCTCTAACCAATGGCCAATATTTGCTACTTCCATAGAGTGTTGCTCTACAGAGGTTGCACTGCAGCAGTATAGTACAAGTTTCTAATATTATTGTTACACACAGCGCACACAAATGTGATGCAAAGTACAATGTGTTTTGCCAAGGCTTTAAGGTAGTTATATAGAAGGGGCTTTATGTTAAATGTGTGCCTTCAGATCGGGTGTTTACACATCTGTGAACGTCAACAAATGGGCGTTGAATCCTATAATAAATATACAACTTGACATTTAGAAGTGCGTTACTTAGATAGACAACAATAAAACTATACGTTTTACATATACGGGTTCGTAGAACAACATATCTTAGGCTACTGTTTGGAAATACTCACTAGTATCATATATGGTTGTTTATTAGAGTTTGCTTTGTTTATTCGGCTATTGACTGTTTCAGTTAACAGTAACATGTACTTTGAAGCCAAAACTAGTGTAAGACAGGGTTGTCTGATGTCTTCTGTCTCCTTGGTCTATGCCTGGGTGATGAGGAAAACAACTGAAGATAAGCCAAGAGGAATAAGATGGAATCTGAATACAACATTAGAAGATCAGGGCTGGTATTCACAAAGCATCTTAGTTGAAAACTTAATGATTTTGACTCAAGTCAAAAACTTGGGTTGCGCTTATTTCCCACACATTGAAGATTAACCCATGTTTTCTTAGTGATTATTGTAGCTCTTACTACAATGCTTTAAACCTATGTCAAAATTCAAGAATGTTGAGTATCTTGTTAGGCTGACACACTTAAGGAACTTTGATGTTTTTAAGAAAATTCTAAGATTTCTACTAAGATGCTTTATAAATACCAGCCCTGGATTACACAGATGAGCATGTCCTTTTCACCCATAAACACATTGCCTTGTTCAATCTGCTGAACTAGTTGGACTGAACATCAGCCAGACACACACAAAAGTAATGGCAATAAATATCAATAACCCACAACCAACACAAATTGATGAAAATAATCTCCCTAATACAGACAAATTTACCTACTTGGTTTTACTCTAAGAAATGATGACGGAGCTGGCGATGACATTCTAAACAGACTTTGCAAAGCCAGAAACACATTTATGTCACTTAGCAACGAATAGAAATCTCATCAATATAGCAAAAAGCACCAAACTAAAACTGAATGACTAAATATGACCGTCACAAGCTATCAACCTTTCGTACCAAAAGTTTGAAAGAAACCATGACATTCAGCTTTTTATTACTGTTATTCTTTAACATTTTAGGACTTCAGATAGCTGAAACAAGGTATTTCAGCCGTTTTACTGTTGAAACTGGGTCATTCAGCTTAGGCTTTTGATTGCTGAAACTAGTTAATGCAGCTTCCTGACAGTTGAGACTTGGCCAGTTCATGTTCTGGTTCAGTCATGTGTTGGGCATTGTGTATTGTATAAAAGTATGTGTTCTGTTCTCGGCTGGTTACGTTGAGTGCTGCCTTCCCTCTTCGACTTAATGTTACTAGTATCCCTTTTTTAAAGAATACTTAGAATATTTTGGCCAAGAACAATCTCTCAATGCAGACAGAAAGATATTGGTACAATGCTCCTACGAAAAAGAAGCAAATATATAGGACACGTGACATGAAAGGATAACGATTCCATCAAGGAGTTTGCATTGCACTGGATACCTGAAGGCAAGAGGAAACGGGGAAGACCTAAAACAACATGGAGACACACTGGTGGAATTGACGAAAATTAACCAATCATTGGGAACAGTTGAGAAGATATTACTAGTATCTAGTTGGGTTACAAAATGGGTACCAAGCCTTATTTACTGTAGAAAATGTTGGTTGTTTTAGTATTTTTATTTCAAAGTGAAATGTTTCAATTTTGTAATTAATTGTTCATGTCACGGAGCCTTTGATTGAACGAATTAACTTTATCTTATATTCTTCCATAAAACGCCGGCGTTCATGACGTCACCGATACAATAACAAGATTTAACTTCAAGGTATATTGTTCAATATAGCACATTAATCGCTTTATTGAATTGTCTGGAAGCGATGCATCAGTAGACGTCAGAAAACAACGAACTCATTGTATTAGATGTCAAAAATCCAGCATGGAACATTTTATCACACTGGCTGTCTGATGACGTCATGTTTCTGAACGATTTTCATTTCATTTACCGGTAATTCAATTTGTGTTGATTAAATGTCATATTAGCACAAAAAGACTGTGAAAATTTAATATGTAAGAAAATAAGTGTCAAACTTTTCAACATTTACATCGTTCATGATACAAACTCTGTATGTAGCATTGTCTAGAGGTAGGTCTTCTGGCCTATTCAAGACGTTCTATTTCATAACAAATCTAATCTGACATTTATTATGAGCACAGCTGATCAGTAACAATTCCTTGACTGATGTTTGTTTATTTTCAAAAGTACATTTATATATCTAGGCAGATTTCGTTCTTTATAAAACCGTTTAGAAGATAACAATGTCACACATATCAGACAGTGTTATCATGGGAACAAAAGGAACACACGATGTGTTAAGCCTATAGAGAAACCTTCCAAATCTTATTAATTTATTAAATTTACACTGTGGCGATTCAGACGCATCAAAACAAAATTCAATTACTACTAAGCACGTGGATCAACTTGAATACTGGCATCTGTGACATGCAAACTGTGAAATATATGAAAGGGAGTAACGAAATGCTAAAAGACGTATCAGAAAAATAAATATAATAAAACACAAAAACTCCTCAGGAAAAACGGGTTTTATCGTGTAATGTCGATATCAAGAATGTAGTATTATTACCTTGTTAATGTTTTGGCAAAAAATGCGAAAAGCATATTGAATTCATCAATGAAAATCGAAATTACCGTCACCTTTTCATGCTTCCATTTCTGCACTATAACAACGTGATCACCAATTATCATAATTACCTTCGTTATCAGTAAACCAAATCATTCTAATTTGTCAAGCTCACAAAATGACGACTGGTGCATTGTAAACGTAGTGATAGGGGAGGTAATCAAGTCTAGGAATGATGCAATCGGAACGGCCTGTATTTGAATTTGAATCATCGGTAATGTATTTTATTCATCGACTTAACTTTGTAAATAATGTTAGACTCGTTTACCCAATTAGATGGGGACATACTACACTTGCGGCAATACGAGTACAAATGCCAACCCGTAGTCAATATCATACATTGTACATAGAAGCAACAGTTAAAACGCAGTGACCTAACCAGAATTATTTGTTTTCCATTGGGAAAGTCGATATAATGGGGCATACGGGAACATTTATTTCTATGTTCGTCAGTCTGACCCTACTGTTTGAACTGCACCATTAAGTTACAGATCTAATGATGTCTGTTCACACATAAACTACTTGTAACCAACACGAGTGTTGTACCAAATGTCAGCAATGATTGATTAACGTGTATTGTATACATACTAGTAGTCAGTGTGATACCATATTCCTTAGTGAGAGAATGTAGCAATGTAGACACTTAGTACTACATATTTTCTATTTGAGGTCGTTTGCGAACTATGTTTGAAACTTCTATTGATCACTGCGGACACCTCACTTCTGATGGTATCCGTCGTAACGCGGTAATGAGAGATGCAATATTTCCGTAAAAACACGTCATGCTGGACAACAAGAAATTGCAATAATACTGCATCATACCGGTTTTTTATGTATTGTTCAAGATCTGGGGTGTGCAGTCCCAAGCTGGGTCGAACTTGTATGGAATGAGGAACAACAGAACACAAGTGTTGAATTGAAAATGGGCATTTATTTGGAAAATGCCATAAAACCATTAGATAAAGCAAACTATATGTTTATGTTCTAAAATGACATAACTGGGCGAAAATGTTATAAACCTTCGGTCAATGACAACAGTAACTTCACACCGTCAGAAAAAAATGGGGATAGTCCTGGACTTTCGAAACCTTAACGTTGGCAGCAATTACCGACTATACCTTTTATTTTCGTACTCAGTAAGACGCGGCCATGGACCGAACTTTCAACTGTTTGCTTTATAATCATGGTCTTATTACAATCATCAAACAGGGAACTGACGAGGTCGATGTTTATCGAGAGTTGCTGTTAGATACTGTTACATAATATTGTCTGGTGACATTGATTGGAGGTAACATATGGCAAACATGATCACACTATGTGAAGCTGTGTACTATGTACATTGTAAATCGTGAATAACAGACATGCTTGCAAATAGAAAATGGTAAACACGCAAACGTGTGCAAACAAATAACACCTCTAGATAAATAACAGTCTAAAAAACCCGTATAACATTATAAATCATATTTCGCCTGGTACGTGAATAGTCGAGATGTTCAGAGCAGAGCAGAGCAGAGCAGAGCAGAGCAGAGCAGAGCAGAGCAGAGCAGAGCAGAGCAGAGCAGAGCAGAGCAGAGCAGAGCAGAGCAGAGCAGAGCAGAGCAGAGCAGAACAGAACAGAACAGAACAGAACAGTGCAGAGCAGAACAGAACAGAACAGAACAGTGCAGAACAGAACTGAACAGAACAGAACAGAACAGAACAGAACAGAACAGAACAGAACAGAACAGAACAGAACAGAACAGAACAGAACAGAACAGAACAGAACAGAACAGAACAGAACAGAACAGAACCAAAGCATTACTTTAAACCATTTACTTAACGTGCGTTTTTATGATCCGGGGATGGTATTCAATATTTATCTTATTTTATTTCAGAATAAGGATAGCAAATCATATCACCTGTTACTGACCAAGAGTTTAGTATGGTGTGATCTGATTGGTTATCCTTGTCCTTAAGTAAAGTGAGATAAGTATTGAGTACCACCCCAGATCATTGTATATGATACATGCACCTCGCATTTTGAGCGAATCCTGTCTTTATTGTTATGTTATTATTTTGTTTGATATCGCGCCGCCACTTTCGGAATACATGTAATTATGAACGGAAAATATCCGAGAGATCCGAATGAACATTTTGTACAAGTTTGTAATACAAGACAGTTAAGGCGTTCCATACCGGTATGTCACTTGTATATTCCTAAGAGAGAAATTCAGAAACAACATTACTGTTCATAAGTTCGTGTATCATCAATCAATGTGACAACACTCGTAACAACATTAGCAAGTTTTACTGTGAAAACTAGATTAGTGTTAAGCTTATCACAGTAGTGAAATCAATGTTTGAAAGGGAGGTGTGTCTGAATATGTTCATGTTTTTGAAGAAATGTGATTTAAAGACCTAGAATGGTGCTTCTATATTACTGGACCAGAACTTTATAGAAGGAACAGCATGATATCAGCAGGAGATCACTATCAGTGTTTATCTAGGGTCATAAAAGACAGTAACTGGACAATGTAATTAACAAGAGGCCCTAGCTACTGAAAATCAATAGTGTGCTACTGTATGTACACTAGACAATAAGTTTCATATTATCATTTATGTTTGTTTTAAATTTGAATATTAAGATATATTTTTTGTTTCTATCTAGTTTGAGTGTGTAACAGTAATTTTCCCAATATGTCAATAAATTCGGTAATTTTTACTGGGGGAACCCCAGTTTTCGTATTACATACCATCTTAGAAATCAATACGATTTTGACTATGTAATTTTTCCACAACCAATTCATCCGAGCAAGAAACAAGTGCCAGCAAATCTCAACCAATATCGTAATTTTCAACCATTTTTAAGAAAACTTGTTTATAACAATTGAATTATCTTTTATTTGTTTGTATTGTGTGAACCTTTTGAAAGTTTTTTTCGATGAATAAATGAATTTGTGCAAATAAATTCCTACGCGCTATAAAATGACTAATGATTTTTTTGAGGGTCGATAAAAATGTCACTGTAAAAAGTAACCAGTCGAGCAGACGAACTTTACACAATTCATGGTTTTAGCATTCATATTACAGTTTAGCTAGAAACTCCTAATCTAACGTGTGCTTTGTTTTTATTATTTTTTTTTATTTACAATATTTTGCATTTGTTAATACATTTATAGTATTGATCCACGTTTCATCAATGAACTTACCAGAGATCGTCAGCTAGATATTTTGGGTCTACCGTTAGAATGACCTTTTTATGCCAACGTTAAATATAAAGTTTTCCCACCAAAAGTCAAGACCATATCAGTTATTTGTGTTTCGTTCCCCCTACACTTAAAGACTTTGAAAACTCACCACTTATTCAAACCACGCAACTATATAGTAAACAATATCTTTTTGAACCAAAAATTAGTACATAGAAAACTTATTTTATATTTAATACACTAGCAAAATCTCATAACAATAGTGAACATAATAGCAAAATCACGTGACATCGATGAGTCCAAGTCTCAAATGCCAAATTCACAAGTTAGTAGTTAGTGAAGTATTTAGTATAACGATTTGTTCGTGGTGCATTCACAACAATGGCTACTCATAAACAATATCAAATTTTAAATGTGCTACTGTGGGAATGATCCACCATTCATAGACAATGGTCTGGAGAAGCTTGGGGAAGATCTAATATCGGCACCCACCCGTGGACACGTCTTTGTAAGACTATGTCATCTATTTTCAATGAGAGCAAAATCTGAGGATAAACTGGAGTATCCATCACGTTGATTTTTTCTTCGTCAGTAAAAGTGACTATTTTCCGAAATTTATTCGAATGATTATTATCATGCTGTCTAAATTGAACATCGTTGTCGCCGAAAATAGTGATACAAGAAGGGAATGGCTACAGATTGAAGAACGTTTTCGAAATAAGGTTGAACACAAACTGGCGAGACGTACTAAATAAAATGTCATTTGGAAAAAATCGAAGGTATTTCAACTTTCATTTAATCATTACTGCATACCCAGGGTGACCAAAATAATCTCTGG
This sequence comes from Spisula solida, assembly GCA_947247005.1. Lineage (NCBI taxonomy): Eukaryota > Metazoa > Mollusca > Bivalvia > Venerida > Mactridae > Spisula > Spisula solida. Next base: position 2,401,911 of record OX365960.1, on the reverse strand, counting down.
AAGTCTTATTACAGGACTGTAAGGTTTTGTCGGCTGCGCATGCGCATTGATTCATCCGTATAAATTGCCGTTTTATGCCTTCTATCCTGCCTTGGAAAAAAGTTCTTGTGGACGTATATTTGTTATGTCATGAAAATGGAATCGTGCGAACACGGTCCCGTATGAACATTTCTACACCTCTAGACACCTCATTTTCGGGTGGACGTGACATGCTAACTAATGCTTTTGGATAATTGAAACTGTGATTTTTTTGCATGTTTATGTATCGTGTACACATAACCATTTACACACTTCGGATATTTTCATTTATTCCAGATCCACCATTCTCGTTCACCACAGTGATATCACCAGGCCTATATCGAACCGCTCGTTCAGTATAGTTAGATAATATTTTATTGCATTTATTATACACAAAGGGATTGGGCACAAGTTATTTCAACATTATTGAAACCCTCTCTCAGAATATTAACAAAGTCATGGCAACTGCAAGAAAATAAATATCAAGACAATATCACAATTCAAACAAGTGTATAACTATAAAATTACAATCGATATTGGTATTGAAATTAAAGTGGGTGTGGACAAGGGTACGTAACTATGTACTTATGTATGTACATTTTAGAAACGATTCGAACTCATTCAGTCTCTCTGTAATTAATAACGACTGTTTTATTAACTTTATTTAATCAAATATATACTTTATCCAATTAAGTTCGTTAATATTTAAATTCCATAACTCGATTCATGTTTACATTTTCTCACGAGTTTGTTTATAAAATTCCCCGCGTAGAGTAACGAGCGTTCTGATTGGACGATAGACGGAATCACCAGATATCTACGAAATGAGCTATTTTTAGGTTTGCGCTCGGAATGACGGGTATTGAATCAGGGGGCAGTCTGGGAACTTGACTAACCACTGATGTATGAGGATGAGATATAAGGCAGCTTATCGTGTGGGTTTGAATACTACTTTTCATAAACAAAAATGGACTGATTTCAACAGAATTTCACCTATTATAACTTACATAATTAATTAGTTTATTTGGCATTGTTCGACAAATACCGGGACATACCACGCTAGTACGTAACTGCAGCTTCACATACCTTGGCCGTAATGAAACCTGTATAATTATGTACCATCCGTAACGAAACTGCGTTCTATCGGGCTTTACAGTATATAACCATTCTTCGGGTATACACTGAGTCCTACCCTGCCTCGATCGGTATGAAACGTACTTTATTTGGACTCAACCGGTGTAGAGCCAGGGTTCAGCTCAGTCCAAATAATGCCGGTATGCCACGGTTCATCAAGGTAGAGGGAGGATAGAGACAAAGACCTGCTCGGATAAACCCGGTAGTGCTGCGGAAATCCCTCGATTTAGTCGGTTCTTTACATCGTTTTGGTCACTCCCAGATGTAATAAACATCTAAAAAAATAATACCGTGATTGGTTTGCACCTAAAGTGGAATTCGAACCCATACTGTTCGACGTCATCTGTCAGATCAACACGGTTCATGGTCTAAGAAGTCCACGGTGTCTCAAAAGATGTTAGCCCGGTAAGATATAATACATACCGGTTCATTCACCGGGACAAACTGGGGATGCCAAACCGACACAGTGATACTAGGGCTCTGTCATCTCAGAACTGTAACACACCGTGGCTATACCGGGGCGATCTGGGATAAACCCTGATGCACCGGCTAACAGTCCCGATTGTTTTAATATGTTTAATACAACCAGGACACACCGGGAGTCACCGGGAGCGATATCGCGAACCGGCTTACTCCGGGGATCACTGGGACAATACCGAGACCTTCCGGGGAACATATTGCTAAAATGTTCGGGCATTTAATTACAAAGGTTTTTAAAAAATACCGAGTCATGCATACTGGTTCCAACGATACAAAACATAATATTATGCGCCTATAGATCGGGTTATTGATTTAATCAGTAAATCAGTTTAAATAAAGATCCATACATTTGTAACATGTTTTTTTCTTCTGCATTTATATACATGTATTCACTAGTAATGAATATGTATGTGGGTGTGGATACGTGCGTGCGTGTGCGTATGCGTGCGTGTGTGTGTGCGCGTGTGCGTGTGAGTGGGGCGTGTAGAGATGTGTGAATGCGGACATATGTGATGTGTGCGTGAATGCTCATACGTGCGTATATAATTACAATTATTGTCAATGTATTGTATCTAAACTCATGGGCACACGATGTCTAATGTTTTGGAAACAACCCATATATATTCAGACTGATCAACAATGTTTCAACAAATAGTTTCAGCAACTTTATCTGGACCATTGATATGAGCATTCTGCGCATCGTTTCTGTCGGCCACGTCGCCATTGTTTATGGTGTTCACGTGTCTTCCTTCTACATTCAGACGACGGTTTGTAGGAGCTGTATTGTTCGGTGTCGCGACGATTTGATTTACGCTGGTATTCCGAACACTCGTACAACGGAGAAGAAGCTGTTTGAACGCCTTTTCAAAGTTCTTGTTTGTTATATAATATATAAACCAGTTAATAGAGGGATGTAAATGAGAGTATGTGGTGATATATATGTGTACTTCATGTGGGAACGTGTCCTCGGAATCTACCACAATTAACAATGCATACGGAGCCCAGCATGCTACAAACACTGCGTAGATTATAAACAGGGTTTTCGCCAGACGGAAAGCTGTACTAGTATTCGAAGTGTTTCGGCTTTCTGGGTGCTGTAGTGCCCTCACACGTCTTTGACAATTGCGTATATGTAAATATATCATCAGATAGCAGACGCCTGTCACGATCGATGGTATCCATACTAGAACGATGGAAAATACCACAGTGTAAGGATACGTGGCCATACGATCCCAGATACATTCCAAACTTTTCCTATCAAATCCATGATCACCAATGTCTGCTGTATTTAGGAGCACCAACATGCCTCCAACAGTGTAAAGCGCCAAACAAATACACACACAATTCCGCTTACTGAAGATACGTTCGTACTTGTCACGAGCGCATATGTAAATGTACCTGTTTATGCTCATTACAGCAATCGTCAGCAGTGACGTCACACATGATATCGTGCAAACACTAGCTATCGTCTGACACAATCCTGGATGCTTGTCGAAGAATGTCTCACCTTCAATTTTGGCTGAAATATACAATAAAACACGATAAATATATATTAGCTTTAATAATTATTGAATCTATGTCTGGAAACTCTGGGTGTACTTGTTAAACGTGGTAAGGTTAATATTACAGTAAAACGTCGTTATCTCGAGGTGTGATCGGGACATGTAAAATACTCGAGATAAACCAGGTGCTCGTAATAACCAAAGTCTCATGATAATCATTTGTTAGATTTGGGATTATATGCATGTATATAATGTAATCCGTAATTTTTAGGGGTTACGTGAACTCCCTGATATCACGTATTTCCAGTAACATATGTTGCAGAGTCGTTTTTCGTATGAAATTTCTTTTGATTCTTCGTAATTAATTCCTACCTATATGAGCTATAAACCGTGCTTCGTTCACCGGTATATCACGTAAAACTAGAAAATATTTCCTAAATACGCAATGGTCCATCAAAGTTAACTGAGAGTTGTCTATTTATGGCATCAAACTGTTGTATTTTCTATTAGTCTCCATACCCAAGTAGATTCTATTCCGTTATCTCAATCGGAACCCCTCGGACATTTTTGACAGAGCTTCCGAATTCATGAAGGAAAGTAGACTGGTTCCCTTTCGAATATCAAAAATATACGACCGTATATTGCGACGTCAGAAAGCAATCGGACCGAGGCACCAGTATAGAAGGAAAGACCCGAGAAGTTACGAATGGCGTTATCTTGGTGAGAGCAGTCTCCCGTGTTTACTATAATTGTACCGTGACAGGATTATTTCCCTTTTACCACGTTGAAACAAAATAAGATGCGGGAATAATTTGTCCGCTTTTATTATCCATGTGCCTCTGTGTTGAAACGCATGAGAGACACAGATAGTTTTAAAATTGGTCTTGTTGTGGCATGTTTTCTTGTATTGTTATTGTGGTTCTCCTAGAAATTAATAAATTCAAATTATCCTTTCAACGGAATATTCATCTGGTAAAACCTTGCAACTTAAATCTATTTCACACTCACCACTGTTACGTTTCTTATAATCATGTCGTAAAGTTGACTTTCACTCAAAATGTTCCAATAGCATGCATATAATTATTCATGTAGGCATATCCGGTCCCTCGAGGAACCCTAGGGGCGAGTTCACATTGGGCGAGTTCGGATGGAACGCGAGTTCGATCTAGGTAGACTCGGGTTCCATTCGAACGCACTTGGTTTCTACACTTCGTGTGCCTTCACCACCGAACACATTTGGCTCATTTTTTACGATAACTCAAGAAATGTGTAAATCAAGGCATTGAAATTTCACCTGAACGAAGCTGGGTTCGGGTCTTGACTGAAGAGCTAATTTGACTACTTCAAAAAATAACCCAGGTACATTTATGAGGGCCTTTGTAGGGGTCGTGTCACAAATAGCTAAACTGGAATAAACCAAGGGAAAGCATCCATGATTTATCTGTACAAATTTTGTAGTATTTACCTCCCATGAATATTGGAAATCTACGCTAATATTTAAACACGTTCCCTTTTGCGTTGTATATTATAGCGTTTCATGACGTTGTGCGATGTTTTGAAAGTCTGAACCTATTTATAAAAGCTATATTGTCCTAGTTCAACTGTTTTACATATTTAGCATGAGGATCTGGGGCTGTGTGCAGAAGTATTGCGCCTGCGCAGTTATGCGATTTTCGACTTATGCCAACAAGCTTCGCGATTGCAGACGAAAATAAATGCAGCATTTCTTGTAAAATGCTGCTGCTTCGTAGTGTTGTCAAAAGTCAAGTGTCAAATTGATTGGCAACAGATGATCAAAGCCTTTTTTAAAACTGTCCGGATTGGTGGTCGTCCGGATTTGGTAGACGCCAGCCAGTACATTAATCTCAAGAAAAACAATGCACAAGAACCTCTTTCATAAAGTGTACTTAGATCGTTCAATATTTCACGCACTAAAAATCGTTGTTGATGGTTCTCAAAATAATCACTGAGTTACAGAGTTACTGAGGTCACAATTTCCTTTCAATTAGATTGATAATTTATCACGTAGTCGTAATCGTAACAGAAAATAAAAGTTATTCGTGCTTTTGAAAAAATGATCTGTTCATTTGAGAGGGGATAAAATTGTTGTCTAGATACGGTGTAATAAAAAGATAAGTTATGTATAATTTGTGTATGTTTTCTATATTGGTAGTACAAATCACTTAGAATGATTATTATTTCTAAAATGTTTATGTCACCGTATAGTGAAATGTTCAATGTGAATATTAGATGTAACTACATGTTGCCTTAGCAATGCGCTTTTTTCTACTGAAAGCGACTGTGGCACGAATCAAGTTGCTATAGCCAATATTGAAATTCCCCCGATAACACCAGGGAAATATGATATTTCAAGACGATATTCGTCTACGAAACATAATTTTTATACGAACACTTATTTTCCTAAAAAGATAATGAAAATTCGGACAGGGAAGGCAGCATTCAGCTGAAACAGCCAAACAGAAAACATAAAGGAATGTTGACTAAAAGACTTGGTATGGAAAGTCAGTGTCAGTAAACGTTTTACAGTGCACCAAACCTCAACATACAACACAGACACAATTATTTAGAACAGGACAGTGTAAATAAATGTTTCCCGCCATATAATGCCCTTAACCAAAGGGACACAGTGACAGGTAGTAAAAGAATGTAAAACATGAAACATTATATTAACAACACCTATCAGTCAAGCATCAATACTTGCCGTCCGACAAAGCTTAAGGTTAAGTGTAATCATAGAGTCTACATACTAGTAGTGTCTGTTCATCGCACAAAGAAATAGGAAGCATAATGGTGAAGTGGAAACGGTCCCACAACTAAGAATGCAACCCTTTGCCAAATTAAGGGATCATACTAAGGGTTACTACTAAGAATACTTTTAACAGTCTTGATAAACATAATTACCATGATATACCCAGAAATCTAGGCCATTTTGCTGGCTTATTTGCGAAATTGTCCCCCTTATCAACACCTTATCGAGACACTCAATTAGCCGTGATCGGCCATTTTACGCCTATTGAAATATAGAGTGCTGAAAACTTTAATTGATCATGACAAAAACTCTTTCAAAATTTGTAAAGTAACATCACCATAAAATTCAGATTGAGATAGACCATGTCGCAGAAGAGTCTTTAAATTAATACCATCTTTAGAAATGTGATCAGTAATTCGCTGATAAAAAACTTTTTTACGAAGTTTATGACAGCGATAGCCGTATTGTGGTAATTTGTTAATAGATTGTTATACCAAGATTCGAGTTTAAATCTTCCACCAGAGAACCAGCTCTTGCAAAACGGATTAACTGAGAAGCGTAAACACTACTAGTATATGAAGTTGACCGCGGAACAACGCCATCCAAGTGTGTGTAATATAATTTATCATAATTTATTTTTATATCATATTTTTGATAATACACTAGTGTAATAAAGCTTTGGCGTGACGTCACTCAAAGTATAGGCGACGTCGTCAAAGTTGCGCGTTTATTATAGTGAAAATAAGTAGCTATTTTATGTTTCGGCCAGAAATGGCTAACATATGATAAAAAGAACATTGCATTTGTGACTTTCCACATTGGCTTTATTAAACTTGTTGAATAACATCAATAAAATGCTAGGCTCTGTCATTTTATTCAACTCGTTCAATAAATTCAATATGAAAAGACACTCATGTATTATCCTCTATATACAGTTTCGAAATAAAAAAAACTCATCTCTTTTGTCGTAAACTTTACGAACAAGTTTTAGTCGGGAGTCCACACGGAGAAAATGTGACGAGCCATGGCATCGGAGAGTAGAATGTGGCATCCATGCTATATGTTATCTTTGATATGTATGTAATCTGAAACGGCCGGATGCCATCCGTTATTTTGCCTTGTTTTCTCAGAATTAGGTCAAATGAGTGCATTTTTTATATATCTCACTCAAAATATCATTATATCTCTGTCAGTTTTTGGTCAAAATTTATACAAATGGTATCAAAACGCACTGGGCTAATATGAACTAAGGCGCTGCCTATTTAGCGGATTTTATCTTAAACATTAAAGAAATGCTAAACTATACACTAGAAGGCTTTCAAGTGGCCCGAAATTTCTTATTTTCAGACATCCCTAAAACACTCAACCAGTGGGCCCTGTATCACTCAGATGGCACTGTTATAGTAGAACCATATACTAGAACCCTATTCCAACTGTACCTTGATTTTGGTTGCTATGGTAACCCAAATTCTGCATTAATTTTTGTTGCTATTGTTTGAATGAACCACACAAAGAGTAGTGTTACCAATTTGAAACAAGAGTGCCAAAATGTCACAAAATACGCCCGTCTTTGGGCATGGTGAGTCTCAGGGCATGGTGAATGAAAGAAACAAACAACCCAACATTATTTTTAATTAAAGGACCATAACCCAAGAAGGCCTTGGCTGATTTGGCCTACAATTAAACTTGTCTTAGATAGTATACCCATAAACATTGTCACCAAGTTTGAAGATACTCAGACGAAAACTCTTTGCACTAGAGAACAGACCAGGTCAATTTCACATTTATTTTGGTAATTATACGACCATAACCAAATAATGCCTAGGCCGATAATCAAATTTGGCCTAGATGTTATGCCCATAAGCATTGTCTCAAAGTTTGAAGATAATAGGATGAAAACTATTTGTGTTAGAGCACAGACAAGGCCAATTTCATACTTATTTGGTAATTAAAGGCCCATAACCCAATAAGGCATATAATCTAAGTTGGCCTATTATTCCCATAAGCATTGTCACAAAGTTTGAAGATGATCGGATGAAAACTGTTTGCACTAAAGAACAGACAAGGTCAATTTCACATTTATTTTGGTAATTATAGGACCATAACCAAATAAGGCCTAGACCGATTTGGCCTTTAATCAAACTTGGCCTAGATGTTATGCCCATAAGCATTGTCACAAAGTTTAAAGACGATCGAATTAAAACTGTTTGCGTTAGAGCACAGACAAGGCCAATTTCATACTTATATAGTAATTAAAGGCCCATAACCAAAAAAGGCCTAGGCCAAGGGTGTTCACATAATACGTCCCGTTTTCAACGGGCATATAAAAATGTAATTGCTATATTTAGAAAGGACCTTTCCTGTGAAGTTTGGTTAAAATTGGCCTAGTAGTTGAAGTCGTTAAGAGAATTGTTGAAGGACTTACACACACATGGATGACCGACAATGACCAATCACCAAAGCTCACCTTGTCACTATGTGCATATACCCCCAGACAATAACGTTCTCAGCAATATTAAACTATGAATTTATAAAGAAAACGTCACAATTCATTCAAGAAATGATAGTGTATATATATACAAATAAGACAATTACAATGTCGCTGTTTAGTTTGAGATTGATTGTGAACATTTGCTGTGGATATATTTACACGTGAATTTACAAACACCTTCTCGGTTCGATGCAAGCAGTATGATAAATTAGTTGATTAGGTCTTGATTTCTGTATTCATTACGGATGCATCGACTCGTATCCGTATGGTAGTTTGCTCTTGTGGTGTGCAGTTCGAGCGCATCACTTCAAATCACTGGGGGAGCAGTGGCCTAGAAGAGTAGGGCGCGCGCTTCGGGTCGAAAGGTCCGGGGGTCAATCCCCATCTGGGCCACTGCTCAATTTCTCTGACCAAGTATAACTCGCATGCTCCATTCAACCAAGGTGTGATTTGTTGCCTGTGAGAGCGATGTCTGTACACGTTCGATAGTTCTGGAAACGCAGATAGATGTTGGCTGCACATCCACCAGGAGAGGAATAGTCTCGCCGCAGGATTCCTGAGGTAGCCCAATGAACAGGGAAGTTACATTGTCAAAGGGTATTGGTAACTTAACTTCTTTTTTAACTTTTTCGCGGAAGCATTTCAAGTCTCGTTTTATGGACTATAGCAAACAGGAATCATTAACAAGCTTGTACAACTCTCTGTCTCATCTGAATGTACGACTCTTCTAATATCCAACAGAAGTTCATATCTTTTCCAGCAGAAGAATAGTTTCACATCCCGTCAAAGAGAGAAACCCCACAATGATACGGTGGTCGTTTGGGGACAAGTTCTGAGAATTATATGTACAGTACACAGTTTGGTTTTCTTTGATGACATAACTATCATACAGACTTGAATATCTGAATGTCCCAGATGGTGATTCTATATACATCTATATCATACCATCAGATAATTATCTTAATACCCTTCATACTCTTCTTTAGCAAGTATGCAAACCAGGGTTGACTACAAATCAACACCAAAGAGACGCAAGTCATACTTCAGACCATTTGCTGAAGACTTAGAAATTGATTAGGTTGAAAACAGTATTGAACTTAATAGACACACATAGCGAACATTCTTTACAAATCTAAATAGTACAACCAAACAACTTAGTTGCGAATCTGCGAATCTATCAAGCAAATTTAAGCTTACATGAAGATACATGTACTCATGAACTGTAAAGTTTCTACAACGGCTACCTACGACAAATCTGAAAAGTATTTTGGCCCAAATATCTGTAACATGTTATATCTTGACAAATTCTACCTGTATCATTCAACTATTATCTGACGTAGGCTTCCGGTGACAGGGACAATTCCCCAGAATGCATGTCGGGGCTATGCCAAGGTACACGATGCAAACTTATCAGCGATGAGGAATTACCCATTTGTTTATGTCTCTCGATACTCCCGACCTCCTTGCAGAACCTGATCCCAATAACTTATTTCCACCAGGATAAAATCATCGAGGCAGTGACACAGACGTATAACTCCAGGACCACATCGGGAGTCATCCGTTGTCTACCGATACCCCCACCCCTATTCCTCACGATGACCCTAAATGTCTCATGACCTGAGGAAAAACAGAATCAATGATGGGAACTGAATGATGAATAAAAATAACCCTCGCATCTGTTGATGACATTTGGCATACTTCGCGTCTTTTCGTTGTCTTCTGTACATTGTTGTAGCTTTCTCTTACAACAGGCTCGTTCTTTCTTAGAAACGTCACTGACCTTGTGCGCAAAATAAAGGAAAGTGACTTAGCGAGTATCGACTTTGGTTTTACTCATTATGCTAAGGTCACATTTGCCCTACGAGCTCCTTACGAGCTCCGTACGAATTGATTTAGGTAAACTCGCACGGCGTCCGTACGGAGCCCGGACGGACACCGAAGACTCGTACGAGCATCGTACGGATTTTCTTAACTCGTACGAGCATCGTACGGATATCTTTCCAGTGCATCTCTATAGATCGTTCGTGGTCCGTACGAGTTGTGACCAGACGCTACGAACACACAAAAACCGTTAGGATTTCAAAATTATGAACGTTTACGAGTTGATAAATTCGTACGGATATCGTATTAGCTTTGTGACCCTAGCATTAGCAATATGTAATCCAATAACAAAAGATTTTAATACTGCCTCGTGATATATTTGTAAAAACTCTCCACCTATTATCCCTCCTTTCTTATGTCTTCTTTGAACTCCTATCTCAAAAGTCTAAACAGCGTAGACATCAGTATACGCATTCTATTTCTCTCTGATGTATGTTCTTATTTATTTTTGTACATACTGTCTTCTATAATCTTATATTGTAATTGTTTCTCTCCATTTTATCAGCGAACTATTCCTAGCAGTACACGTATTTAATTTCTTATCCACATTCCTCTTATTTACATAATATATTGAAATTATAGGCTAAAAAATTAATTTTGTAGTCGGCATAGGAAAAGAACCAAATTAGACTTAGTCTTTCGTTTCAATCCTCTCCTCACAACAATTGTAATGTATATTTATTGTTTATAAAATGCTGTAATTAATGGGAATAAATATGTTTAAACTAAACTAATCGTTTGATTGTGGCATGGGCATACTAGTATCAGGACCAGATATAATTCGACGCATCTGGCGACTTTTACTACCTAGTTTGTTTCCAAGTTGTGTAGTCTTTATTGATGAGCTTATGATTTGTAAAGTCAAAATAGAAACGTTCAAAAGGGTAATTACTCATATGTGTATTCAATACCGCCCTTATCATCATTACTTACTACACATTGCTACTGATTAAAATAGCAACAAACTGTATAAGCTAATGCTTTATAAACAGTATAAAAGTACGGAAAAGTCAGGGCAAGAAAGAAATGAACTGCAATTGGCTAAGAATAACGTTCTCTTGTTCTCCAATACGACTTTATACATGTAACTTAAAGAACATGCGTATACCCGGTAGTTTGTTAACAAATACCAACTTATTAATTAAGAGGTTAATTAACCAGGAGACATTTTACGTTGACGGCATTACATGTTTTCTTTTATTTGATTTGTGTAATTTATATAGAGAATTTAACATTATCCGGACCTTTATGCATGAATATATTACAAGGTACTTGCGATGAATATATAAATTTCCGCGAGCAAATCGTGCATTATCGGTTCTTTAGATTTGTGTTGGTATTTCACATCGAGCGTCTTCGTGATATTCCCCGCTTATGAAAGCATACAGCCGGGATTATAAATATAGACAATATATCAGCTGCTAAATTATGCTAATATAAGGTCGAGAGTCGTGTCAAATTCTCTTGATTATAATAACGGTAGAAACTACTGTGGTTTGCCGATGATTATAAGAATAAATAATACAGTTCTAAACGTCATGTTCAAACATATATTGTGTAATGAGACATATGTATTGCATTTTGTATAATTATCACATAACACGCGGTCCAGGAGTGCCGTAAAGCCGTGACGTAAATATCGTCCTTGCAGTAAATATTTAAATTAGCTTGACGCGACGTTAGCCAATCAATGCATTGATCCGTCACAGACGTCATGATAATATCAACGCCGCCATGACGTCGCGCTCATTGTACCGCTAAATTTTGCCTGAAACATATGCACCGCACATCATCCTTCTGAACAATATTGAGCGTTTTCTAAGGTTAAGTGATAAATAGAATCTTACATTCGTGCTCATTACATACGAGTTTAATTAATCTCGTCGACCAAAACAATATGACACTCGGCAAAGCCTCGTGTCATATCATTTTGTCCACTCATTTAATAAAACTCGTATGTAATGAGCACTCATGCAAGATCCTCTATTTATTAGAAGACACTGCTTGTTTATCACTCAGATATATATATCCTTATTTGTACGCTATTTGTCATACACGTTCAACAGATTATAAATATTCATAAATATCAATTTGAATTAATAAGCATAATATTTAAGTAAGTCAAAATCAAATTCCACAGATAAATCATAGTTGGATATAAGGAATATGTTCAATGAGTGTTATATGTTGATTCTGACTCTATTGAGATTTTTACGTTCTGATTTCAATTTACCCCCACCCGCCTTGGGCGGTTATTCTCGGTGGAATTAAATAAAAAAAAATCCATAAAAATATACATTTAACGAAAGCTCTATGTCTTCTCATGATTTTGGTTCAATTTGGATCTTTAAATAATAGCAATATAGAAGATATGGCATACATTTGTCAACTATACTAGTAGGTTTGTAACGAAAATTTACCAAATTTTGACTTCCTCATTAATATTCATGAGTATGCATATGTCATAATTTGCATAAACCCAAAACAAATGAAGGACCAATTCATTAGCTTCATTTTGATACAATTGTGACCATTCTACCTCTAGAATTGACCAAGATATGGCGCAATTTCAAGTTGATGTATGCTATATGCACTTAATTGACCTTTGACCTCTTTTATGACCTTCACATAGGGTTTTGCGCGTGGCATCCACCCAAACCACAGACAACTGGTATTGGGCAATTCAAATGTGTTATTGAAACACTTCAACTAAAAAATGCCATGGACCATGAAAAATAAGCGACTTTTGTGCTGATGGACTCCCAACTATTTAGTTCACATGTTTCAATTGTAAAATCCAAATCTATGAAAGATGCGTTTATACCAAATGAATTACTTTATTTAGCATTTATTTTATTCGACAACTCTCAGTTATTTTTTATTGAACCTCGTTTGTTTACAATTCAAACTACTATAGGTGTATTTTTAGGTTGTTGTGCATATTTATGTACTTTAATCATAGAGTTTGTACAGTAAATCCCCCCATTTAGCTACCCGAGTTGAAAATTTGCCTATAGTACGGTATGGAAGCAATATTATATGGAAGGTATATTTTGCGAAAATAAATGCCACGAAAAATTAATTTTGCGGAATTTTATTCTGTTGGACAGCCTCAAACCGCAGAATATGCAGTAATAAAAATTCGCAGAATTGACCTTTTTGAGGCCCATATGGAAGATTGCACTATTGTAAATAAGTTAGCCCCGTAAAGACTTTACTTACTAACTGACTAACCCGCTATACGGTAAGAAATAATGCGAGAATACTCACCGACAATGCTCATAGGGTCCGCTACAGAGGTGACATATAAGTCAGAAATTGCTAAATTCACAATAAAAACGGTCTCCACTTTACGTAAAGCCTTTGTTGTCGCTACTGCAACAAGAACAAGCAGATTCCCATACGTACCAACCACGGTGGCTAATACCAGTACCAACAAGGTGGACACGGACACTAGAGTGCTAGTCCTGATAAACTCATTCCGTCCACTGACCACACAAGTCAGAGATACGTTACTCCCCCCACAATCTTGAAGCTCGGTTCGGTTCACATAGTTCATTTTTATTTTTTTAAACCTTCAAGTTAGTGATAAATTCCTTCCGATAAAAACTCTAAATCTAAATATTTAATTCATATAATAAATGTATTCAAGACGCTTCCTGAAATCGTGTGGTATTAATAAACAATTAAAATAATATTGTAGCGCTGTTCGCAGAACACTCACAATATTGTTCTGAACATGAATTATTACGAAAAGGTATCAATTCAACTTCTCTAGAATGTGGTCCGCAGCGTACAATTTATCATTGAGATTACACAACAGTCAACCTTGATGTTCGTGAAGTTGGCAGGCTAGCGGCCTAGCGGCCTAACAGCGTGAAGTTGGCGGCCTAGCGGCCTAGCGGCCTAGCAGCGTGAAGTTGGCGGCCTAGCAGCCTAGCGGCCTAGCAGCGTGAAGTTGGCGGCCTAGCAGCCTAGCGGCCTAGCAGCGTGAAGTTGGCGGCCTAGCGGCCTAGCAGCGTGAAGTTGGCGGCCTAGCAGCCTAGCGGCCTAGCAGCGTGAAGTTGGCGGCCTAGCAGCCTAGCGGCCTAGCGGCCTAGCAGCGTGAAGTTGGCGGCCTAGCAGCCTAGCGGCC